>CM076274.1:14807500-16151926 GCA_038380795.1 Pyrocephalus nanus
TTTTATAAACAGACTCTTAAATATACATAGGACAATAGTAGCTGACAGAAAAACATCAAAAATTAACTATTAATGTTTATAGACTTTTCCCCTGAAAAAAGTCTCACATTAAAACAGAAATTATGAAAAGCCTTAAAACCAGGAACAAATCACCTGTACACTACAAATATACATGGCAGAGGTGCACAAACCAGAGCTGCCTTTCTGCTGATGAGTTCAGCGTCTGGAGGCCGGGCAGTGCCTGCCCAGCACCTCCTCTCCAGAGTGACCCACCATGGGCCACGCCACGCTGAGCCCCCAGCCCTGCAACCCCCCCGGGCACACGGACACACCCTGGTCAGCAGCTGGAATGTCACAACCACACGCTCACTGCAGGACAGCGACGGCGCGTTGTCGGCGTCGAATCGACCTACTGGAGTGTATCGAGCTGAGAACATGCCCAGGATCTGGCAAAGGGATCTCTGCAGACAGACCCCCGAATGCACTGGGGGCCTGGATGGGACCTACATACCAGGAACTGGGCTGCAAGACTGAGCTACGAGGGAATCAGCAGCTCCTTTTAGGGAGTTATTTTTTTTTTTTTAATGCAACTTTTCAATCTTTCCTCTTGATATGAGAGAACAGATGCCACATTTGATTTCTGCTTAGTCTGGTTGCAATGACACCCCTAGATCATGTGTTAAGTTATGTCAAAAACATAAGTATTTTATGCTGTAATACACAGTATTACTGAAACTAACAATATTATTTGCATATTTATAACAAGGTATAATGAAATCCCTATAATAAAACCAAAAGTTATGCTATAGATTTATTTACAAAGAGTCCAGCAAAGAAGTATAAATACTTCTACATTTAAGGTTTAGGAAAACATAATTTACAAAATATTCAAATATATACAGTCATCTGAAAAACTGCCAACATTAAGCTTTGATGCAGGCAAAGAATTGGCTGAGTCTATTCACTCTGTACTGAAGGAGGCGGCGACTTTCATGGGTTGTCTGTTCCGTTCGAAGCCCACACGCGCGTTATTTACAACGAGGCTGCTTCTCTCCGAGCTAAACGTGTCCAGAGCTTTGAGCGTGCTGTCCCAAAATGTCATCTATCATTGTCAGATTGTTCAACCACTCTTCGTCGTTGCTGCTGCTGCTGTTCTTCATGAGGGAGTCGAGGAAGTCGGTGTCGCTGCAGTTGGCGGGCAGGATGGGACTGCTGTGCTGGGACACGAAGTCGTACTGTGGCAGCTCGGCGGCCGCGCTCATCCTGCTGAAGGCGTCGGGCGCCTGCCCGGTGGAAGGGTAGCTCGGTGGGCCGAGGCCTGGGGCAGGATTGAGGTGGTTAAAACTGGACACTCCCTGTGGCACCGATTTCATAACATTCATAGCTGGCAACGGTCCCCTGGTTAAATTGTGTCTCAAGTTCTGGTTACTCATCGAGCTCAAGCTGCCCTGGCCAGACTGTCCCATGCTCAGTTTCTGCATCTGCCTGACCTGCACGCCGGGAGCGATCTGATTCGGCGGCACCACAGCCTGCTGGGAGAACGCCTGACCCGGCGTGCTCGGCCTCACGCTCTGTTTGGAGAAGAGCGTGTTCCCGGAGAACTGCTGCATGCTGGTATCCATTTGGCTCTGATTTGGCATCCTTGGCACAGTAGTCGGCGTCCACATCTGGCCAGATGAGTTGGGGTAGACATTAGGGATTCTTGGCACACTCGGCTGCCTCAAGTGCTGCTGTGTTGCAGAGTGGTTTGTTAAGGAACCAGCACTGAAGCCTCCCATCGGCATTCCCGGCCGCACAGCGGAGTGGCTGTGCGCTGTCTGGCACCCCGAGTTCATGCCCAGTGAGTTCTGGCTTGGCCGCAGCGGGATGTTAAAGTCAGAATTAGGTGGGAAAATCCCCTGCTGCTTGCCAGGGTTGTGTGGAATCATCACCATGGTCCCAGTGCTCTGGCTGGCGGTGGCTGGGGCCATGCCAGAGCCCAGGGTGCTCTGCAGCATGGCTGGGTTCGACGGCAGCATGCGGTGGTTGGGCGGAGGAGCCGGCATCACCTGGTTGCAGTCAGCGGGAAGGGGCTGCTGCACGGCTGTGGGCAGAGAGACACGTTAGCTGTGAGAACCCTGGGAACGTGGCAGAACCTTTAAAAACTCCTGCTCTTTCTCTTCCATGTCATGGGCCTCTCCTTTGTGTTTTTTGTAACAGATATACTGGAGCCATAAGGAAATGGGTACCTCATGATATGTGATAAAATGTCAAATGCTTTTACTTCAGGGCAGAGAATCATTAATTTAACTGTATTTAACTAGAACCCAGGCCTCGACTTCTTAAGGATTTTCGTAGCATGCCTCCTTACCTTGAAACTGGTTTATCTGCTGTGCCGCAAACAAACTCCTCTGCTCAGATGTCACTCCCAGCATGTTTTGCCTCTGCTTTTCCTGGAAAAAAAGGGGCATAATAGTCAAGTTGTAGCCTCTTGACAAGCAAGAAGAGCAGCAGACAACTTGAAGTGTAGCCACTGTTATCATTAACCACCTCTCCCATACACCCACCCCCCCACCTCCTCTGATGAGACTCAGCCCATAATTGCTGACATGGCCCTTCTTGCTAAGGTGTCCCGGTGACAGCCCAGTGTTGGGAAGCACAGCCTTCAGCAGATGCTGTGCAGGCAGCCAAAGGGGAGCTGGACAAACATGGAGACTCCCATTTTCATCAGCCTACGTGTGAAGTGCACTGCAGCTGGAGGCTGCAGGAATCCTGGCATCTCCCCAGCGCCTCTTGTCCTCAGGGATGCGTTCCCTGAAGCACCAGATCCAGGGACAGAAAGTGCCCAGAAGTCCATTAGTGACCAGACTCTGTGGCAGCATCGCAGGGACACGCTCACAAGCAGGAGAGCACTGGTGGCCTTTACCCTGTCTGGAGGATGGCTTTGCCCATGTGTACCATCCCCCTGTGAGCTGGCTGACACTTTTATTCAGAACACAGGGAGCCAGGGATCCACAGCAGGTGCTTCCTCAGCAAGGAACTGGTGGATTATTCTAACTGTGGGTTACTCTGATTTAAACCAGAACCCAGAACCTACCACTGCCCTCACATCCCTGCTGTGGGCAGCAGCTGTGACCTGGGAAGCTGTCTGTGGATGGTGGGAGCTGAGGGCTGGCTCCTGCCGTGTTAGAGTGGCCCAGTAAAACTTGAAGCCAACCAGTATCAGAGAGGCAGAGTTGGTTTTGAAAGGGAATTCAATCAATGAGCAGGACAGGGCTTTACTGAGGGTTTTACTGAGCTACTTTTCATCTCATTTCCCATCCACAGAAATGAGTCTCCTTGACCTAAATCCAGCAGCACGCTCAGAAAGTCAGAGGCACATGGTCAGAGCTGCCTCACCCAACTCATCCGTGGGATTCCCCCACCCTGACTTCCTCAGACAGTCTGTTACAAACATCCTACAGGGGCTCTTGTTGCTAGAGAGACCAGTCAAGTCCCGGACAAACTGGAGGCTAGCATCTGCTCTGGTAAATCCCCAGGGAACCAGAGAGAAAGGCAAGCAAGGAGAACATCTTTCCCTGGGCTGACTCACTCTCCACACTTCCCTGCTCTGCATCTTCCCTCCTGACTCTGTGGCTGACCACAGATGACGGCAGGAATATGGAGGTGACCAAATCCTTCCCTTGCATACGAGGGGGCAGATCTGCACTCAGACTCGCTGAGCAGCACTTGGCCTTGGCTTCTCTTGGCCCCATCCTAGACTCACCACAGCCCTAGTCTGACTCAGCCTAGCAATTCCAGGGTCACTCCTTGGTGTTTGCTGACTGATGATTTCCTCATTCCAGTTAGTCCTGTCCTTCCCAGTGAGGGGGACAGCACAGCAACCCACAGAGGCACTCGGCACCGTACCTGCATCAGCTGTCGCTTCATTATTTGCTGCTTCAGTAAATGGTTCCTCATCGTGTACCCGTTGACCGTGGCTGGTGCCGGCACAGAGCCCCCACTTGGGATGGAGCCTGGCTCCTGAAGTCTGGCAACAATTCCAGGATTTTGATCCTGCCAAGAAAGACGGAAAAAAAGAAAATTAATCTCATCAGGGAGGTAACAACAGAAGCCCTTATCCTCTCTGCTGATGCCCTCTCTCTGGTCTTTGGCTGTCCCAAGGCCCAAAAAAATCTCATGGATTCTCACGGACCTGCATGTTACAGTGAGGTGCAGGGGACTGCTCTGATTTCTGAGCATCAGCACAAGAAGTAGTGAGACAAGCAAAAGGTTAATCCAAAATTCTTCATGAGTAGCCCAAGGCTGCAGGACTGATTCACTACCACTGCTGCAGTCAGGGCTGCCTGGCTGGCAGTGAGCAAAGCATCACATTTCCCACCAGTTCTCCAACTGTTACACTGAAAGACAGAAGGAAAGGAAAGTTGCATCAGGGTAGGATTTGGCACGTGAATGTAAAGGAGAAGGCTACAGGAAAAGAGCAAACTAAAGAGAGAAGAGGGGAAAAGGTGCCATCAGACCATGGACACAGAGAGATGAGGAAAATGTGGGCCTGGAATTGAAGTGGGTTTTGTGGTTTCCATGATCAGAGGAATGAGGAGAGGTCATTGAGAAAGGAAAGGAGAATATGCAAAAATGCAGGGCCAGATCACAAATCAGTATTGAATGCAGTGGGTCCAAATCCTGCCTGGTGCAAACCAGCCTTGCTGAAAGTTCTCAGTGGAAGATCTGAGTTGGCTTTGACAGCTGAGGACTTGCCTCCAAAGAAAGAGCATGTTGGGAAGAGGAGAAAAAAAATTCTTCAAGAACTTGATGAAGACAACCCAAAATGGAAAAAAAAAAAAAATTCCTGAAGTCCAAACTTAGGAGCTGGCAGGTATTCAGGGAAATACAAGAGTGAAATGAGGGAATAAGTCAAGGCCTCACTGAGGACAAGAATCTGTGAGGGCTGTATCCAGGAACAGCAGCACCAATGTATTCCCTATTCTCCATTTTCACATCCAGCTTCTACATTATTTATGATGTTTTGTTATTATTGGCAGGGAGAAGTATGTATATTATATCCAGCATCCTTAGCTGGGCCATGCTTCCTTTGTTTTCAGAATGGAAGCCCACATCCTTTGTTTGAGAATCAATGTTATCAGGAGATAAGCAAGAAGAAAATGGTTGTTGCCTTTTGACATCTGACAATTAGAAGCATGCTCAGATGGAGAAAACAGGATACGAGACATGTTTCAGAGTGGCCAGAAGAAAGCCTTGGAAGGCATTTGTCACCAGGAAAGCTTCTCAGGCCTGGGGCACCTTTCCACAAAGGCTTCACCATGAGGAATCACCCAACTCCTTCCAAGATATTCTTTGTAAGAGGGATTACCAAGAAGGTCACTGAAATTACTCATTTTTATGGTGCCTCCTTTTGTTGTAGCACTTTGGTCTATTATGCAAAAGCACAATTGATGAAATGTAAATGCCTGCTAGATAATTTACTAAAAGACACAAACCTGCAGCTCATCACTGCTCTCATTATCATTCCTATTCATGGGCAGCCTCATAAGACTAGATTTTATTACCGGTGCTTTGCTTACCATTCTGCTGGACATCTCTCCTCCTCCCCATTCCCTCCTACCCATTTTACTCTCTGTCTCCCACAGAAAAAGAGGAGGGGATGAAAAAAGTAAATATGATTTACTACAGATGTAAATATGAAAGTTCACGTAAAGCTGGCACTCTGCTTTCATGTCAGACAGGATTCTGCAGCCACAGTTAAGCTTTGAATAATGCAGATTGCCTCTGGGGGAATATTTGAAAGTGGAGGGATTCAGTTTGTGTACTCTGCACATGAAAGACACTGAAATGTTCATACCACCAAAATCCCTGCCATCTATCCAATTTCCTCCAAACTTGTCTTGTTGCGTGCAGAGGGTCTGTGCTTACTGAAGCAAATGAGTTTAGTGCAAGGACAATCATTCTGATGTCTTGCTCTGGGCTATTGCATTAACAAGTCATAACATTAAAGTCTCTTTTCCTAATCATGTCCACCTCATTCTAATTTCTCCTAAACATCATCAAGAAAATAATGTTGATTTTTCCAAGTTATTAATGGTAAAGAAGTGTAAATCACATTGCTAATTGTTGCTCTGGTGCTGTGGCGGTACAACAGCTTAATTATATGGGATTTTCTGCAGGCACCCTATAGCAATAATGACAATCAGTGAAGTTCATTTGCAAATACACAGAATGGGCTGCTGAGTTTTTCAGAGCAAAGTTGTATAACACTTAATTAGCCAGTAAAGAAACAATCTATAGATATACAGTTTGCTTTGGGGAAAATTAGGACAAAATAGCATAGATAGAAAGACAAGGAATGAATTCAAAATCTTGCCTTCTACAAGTTCACATTTAGGTTAAGCCAGGAAAAAAAAAAAAAAAAAAAAAAGGAAAAAGTTCTCTCTTTTCACCACTAGTGGGAACTACTGTATTCCTGTACAATAAAAAATAACCACTTGCACGTCATGACTAAGAATAGCTCTGGTGTAGTCTAAAGGACACTGCTATCTGTACCAAAGGTTAATGAACTTTAAACATTTTTCCTTTTCATCGCTCCCCAAGAAAAATCACTTTCCTTCCCATAGTAAGGCCAAGCCAAACCAGCTCTAACCTCAACTCATCTGTAGTTTGGACAATCCCACTACAAAACGCAGGAAGACAGCAAAGAGAGGATTCTGGTGCCGAAGCTGGGAATGATGGCAGTGGGTGTTCCCACTCGAGGGGCCGTGTGGCTGAGCTGTACAATGGAGAGTGCAGATGGCTAAAGGGGGTTCTGATTCTTTGACTAAAAAAAAAAAAAAAAAGGCATTTGCATGTAGGTATCAGGGTTTTTTTGCCATTCTGCCCTCCAAATACTCATATTAATATGGGCTGAATCCCTAACCAACTGGCACACCACACAGACCTGGAACTGGAGAGTGTGTTTGAGAACATGTGTTCTTTTTGCCGGGCAGAGTTTCACGCAGCAGGTCTGGAGCTCCTGCAGCACTCCCTGCTCTTCCCAATGGGGCAATTTCTGTTCGAAAAGGCACTGGGAGTAACTGTGCAGTTTTGACTTAGTGTCTTACGCACCAGTTTCAAGAGCAAGGAGGAAAGAATCAGGCTCCAGGCTTGCAGGAATGTATCCTTCTCGTGTCAGTGTTCCACCACTGACTGCACTTGTAAAAGCCACTGCACAGCCCAGTGAAACCAGTGCCCCGCAGCTGCCCAGCTGTGCACGACGGGCAAACACATCTGCCCTTCCCCACCCAGCAGCGAGCGTGGGCCTGGTCCAACAAACCACTCAGGCCTGATGGACGGCGTGCAAGCAGTCCCACTGAGACCCACCACGTACATTCATGAATCTGCATCCTTCCAAAAATCCACGGGTGAGCTCGACCCGCCCAGACACACCATCTGACTACGTGCAAGATGCACAACTGCAGCAAATGAGCGCGGAGATGAATTGTTCTGCGTGAACGTGGTTGATAAACTTCAGTCCTCAGCACTTAGTTACATATCCAGTAATCACTTTGTGGCTTCACTTAAGCGAGAACGAGGACATTTATGGCCCCTAATTCCTCTGAATCCTCATTAACAAACAGTCCAAAAAGAATTTAAAAGCAAGACTTTCTGAGGATCTGAACCAGAGCTTTAATCACTCCTTGGCAAGTATGTAAAAATCCCTCTAATCTTTAATAAAGAGCATTCATTGTTTTTTAGGGCTATGTGAAAACACTAAACTCATTTATCATTATTAAACTTTCCCATCTGCTCTTACGGTGTAACTCCAAAGAATATAACAAAGAAATTGTACATGTTAAATTGTATTGACTTAAGCCCAGAGCTATTCGAGATGTACAATTTATTTCAGTGAGGGCAGGAAGGGGACTGCAGGCTGCTAGACAGAATCATTTGTCCAATGCTGAAAAGACAGTTATCTGCACCAAAATGGCTCTTGGAAAGGCACATTTGCCTTATAAGAAATAAGCTGCCAGGTGAGACCATTCAGCATTATGGTAAAGACTCAGACAATAAAACTAAGTCATGAATTTCAATAGTTAGCAGATGGACTAATTAGAGACTGAATTCTTTGTGGTTCTAACAGATAACCAGGTCACAGCAAGGTTACTGAGAGAGAGGCAGGCAGCACTGCAAATTTCGGTAGATATTTGCAGAGTCGGGAAAAGGCTGCACTTCCTCACTGAAAGCATTAGCAGCACTGGAAGAAAGGAAATGTGGCTAATTAAAAACGCTTCCAGTACCTGCATTTAAAAAGTTTATTCCGTTGCAAAAGACACTGCTAATTTGAGAAATATCCCCTCCACTTCCAGTGGGGCCTCCAGCTGAATCCAGGGATTACAGAGCTCAAAGCAGAAGGGTTGTTGAGATGAGCCACAGCAAAAAAAGGAGAAGACCAAAGGCAGTGTTCGTCCAGGGTGGATGTTTGCTGTAAGCACAGTAACGGGACAAACTGCTTTTTCCACCAGTTCGACTTTTTTTTTTTTTTTTTTTTTTTTTTTTTGGTAACCAAAGATAACTTAGTTTGTAGTATTTACCAGGACATCACACAGTAAACAAGAAACAAAACCAGAACACCATGGCTACAGGACTTGAGCGGAGCCACTGCTACTGACCCGCTCCCAGGCCCTGGGTGCTGGGCTGGGGCTCCAGGGGGACTCGGGCTCTCAGGGCAGGGACAGCTCTTCTCCAGGGGTGGGGTGAAGTTTCACCAACAGAGTTTTGTTCTGTATTTTAAGAACATGTGTTACGTACGGGAAGTTCTGCACTCTGCTGAGGAAATGCAAATACTGGTTGGTTTCAAACTAATGCCCCTGTGTTTCCCTGCGCTCCCACCCTGCATCTCCCTGGTGGGGAACTTCATGCTTGGGCAGCACCTTGTTCTGAAACCCAAGAATGAGACTCATAGGCACAACCATTCTACAAGTACTACAGACTAAGCAAATAAAACATTTAATAGCAATTAAGATGCCTCACCCGATTTTACGGTTTTTGGAGTTTCGTGTTTTAGAACCACAGAGAAGCCATGTCTAGAGTCCTGGTGTGTAGCAACCTTGTGTGGACCCATAGGAAGCCTTGATGCCACCTTTACAAAGAGGGATCATGGCCTCCACAGCTGTTAATCCATTCAGATACTAAGATGGTGAATCTGTTTGGCCAATGCATAAAAATAAGGTAAACAAAATCCAGGGTCACAGTTTGGCAGAAGGATTGTGTCATCCCACTCAAGAGTGTGATGTCTGTGAGATGCCACTGTCATTTGCTTCACAGAGAAGTCATGGGTTACCTCTGCTTCCTGCCTTTAACAAAACTCTCCATTTACTCTTTGGAAGTTTTCTGCCTTTTTCCCCTCCTCTATTCTGCTGGCAATTCAGAGATGCTCTTCAAGATAAAACAGCCTCTCAGCTCAGAAATACTCCAAAGCTTTCTGTTTGTTTGCGTGTTTGCTTTAGCACAATGTATGAACATTGATAAAACAAACTGTGCAGTTCAGTGGATCTGGGTTTTTTTTTTTATCCATCTTTCACCCATTTACTTGATACACAAGCATGTGAAATACTGCCAGACTCAAGTTTCTAAGCTTATCGTGGGGGCTGTCAGTCAGGAAAAGGCTTTGTTTGAAGACTGTAAGTGATCTGTGGGTATACAGTTTTGTAAAAAAAAAAAAAAAAAAAAAAAGGTTCTTTTAAGTTTTTCTTTCTTTCCATACAGCACAAGCATGCACAGCTTCCTTGAAAGGTAGTCCTCCTCCTTTGCTAGGAGCAGTGACAAGATCATTACACCTGGCTAGCAATTGCATCAGGACCTTCCTGCCTTAAAGCAAAGCAGATGAAACACTCATTTCCCTATAGCTGTTCTTATACTGCATGCTGTTCAAAACAAAACAAAATCCCACCCAAGTATCCAGAATGCAATTCTAATGCACCCACAATTTTAATAAGAAGTCAGTCCACTCCCTCTCTTAAAAACATTAATGAAATTAGTTAAGGCTTTTGTGCAAAGACTCTACCAATATTTTCAGAACTGGTTTCATCCATCAAAACATGTCACTGAAGAGCAACAGCAATCAGAGCAACAGAAAGACAGAAAGTCCAGAGTGAATTATTGCAATAGAGGTTTTTCTCCTAGATGAAAATGCATCCTTTAGCAGGCACGTGGAAATCAAGCTGTGATGCATCATGTTGTTAGAAGGAACATGGGGAACAGCTTTGGAAACAGCCAAGAGCCTGAGGGACAACCCAGATGGGAGAGGTAGTGTATCACAGACACACACAACCTCCCAGGAAATGTGGTGCTGGTAAAGAGGCAGAATCAAGATTCCAGCAACAGCAGCTCCCCTTCAAGTAGATGCTCTGGCCCAGGAGCTGCTTTTCTACCTGAGAGCAGCACTCTAGGGTTGGGCTCATCCATCCCCACCATTCTTGAACATAAACTGTTACTGTTTCTCTGTGTATACACCCAAAGATGCAGAGATGGGTGTTTCGTACCTGTCTGTATAACATATAGTCAAGATCCAAAATTGAATTCTCTGCAAAGAACAAAATATTTATATTTGGCTTGTACAGCTGTCATGATTCTCCAACCCTTGACACCACGCTCTCATTCCCATGGAGGGCAGCTTGCCTATAAATTCAATGAGATAATCTAAAACTGTATTTATCTCACCCAATTTCAGCTGGTAGTCCTTCTGCCTGTCTCTACAGGGCTGTGTTAGCTGTGATGACAAACTACAATACCTCGTATCTATAAAGTGGTTTAACTCAAGTAATCCTTGTGTTATGTCAAGGCATGCTCTCAGAGGTGTCGATGAGATTCCAAAGGAGCCAAGATAGCTCAACACCCAGCAGAAGCTGCTACAGGGAAGTGCAACGACTGGTTGGTGAATTTATATATTAGGGGGAACAGAAAAGATTTGGAAAAAAAACCCCAAAACCCTGAAGATTTCACAGTAACGAAGTGAAAGTCATAAAATCTTGAGTGAAAGGGATAAATCACTTCTCTACCTGCCCATTTCTGAAAAGCTCTGCTAATTGCAGTGAGGTGACCTGGATCACTGAGATTTTTGCAAATCCCCTGCTTTCTCCAAGTTAACGTTTCCATGAATTTCTTTTTGCTTTGCACGCAAAGGATCAATTTGCAGGGGCAGATGCCTAAGTGTTCGCTTTCAATAGCAGTTGGTTGCTCAGAAGCCCTTTGCATGAAAACCCACCTGCATGCAAAACCCAACAGATTTACTCCTGATTTCTCATGTAAGTGCACAATCAGTGCGTGCTCTGGCACAAAGTATCACATCACTTCTTCAGCGTTAAACCTCTCCAAACCTTACTCTCTCCTAACAGACAAAACTAGTCAAACACCTAAAAAGGGTTGTATCAGGTGTCAAAAATCACCACCATGACTTACAAAACAAAATGCAGTGATCAATAATATGCTAAAATAATGGATACAAAGTAGGCTGTGACTAGGTAGTTCTCACGATCAAATTTTTAAAACTGAGATATTGACATGTGAGAAAAGAAAAATGTATTAAGGTGACCTTGAGTATGGGGAACAAGGAGCAATTCTATTATGTTTTTAAATGGAAATTATTATTATAACACCCGAAGCTGAACTGCTGTAACCAAGTCAACTCAATCTCCCCTTAAAAAAATCCCTTTTCTCCCCTTCCATTCAGATTGTATTTACAAACTGTAGATGTCTCATTTTTTTCTGGTGTCATTTCATTATTACAGAGTTGAGATCACTAGCCATCTGCAGATTCATTTCATCAAGCTCTGATTTGTCCTTGGAGCAAGGTCATCCGGGACAAGAACATAAAATGCTGCTTTCCTCAACTGACAGTTCTTTATGCCTTCCTGTAAATACTCCCCACTAATTTTAAATAATTTTACCACTTCAGACTCCCCCTCATACACACTGCAAAGGCTGATATACACAAATATTAATAAGGATCTTGTCATTTAACCACTGCATGTCATATTAGAAGCAATTAATGGTGTTTATTTGCTGATAACACAGGCATTTCAAACTCCAGCTCAAGAATCCACGGAAGCTTCATGTGACTTGCAGGATATTAGCTATGGGTCAGAAGTTGGGATCCCCCATTCAGCATTAGCATATGCTTGGAGAGACTCTGTTTTCCATCAAGCAGAAAAAAAATGCAGTCAATGCACAAAAATTAGCAGCTGCTATATACCCTATGGTGGGTGAGTGATAATAAAACATCACTGGGTGTATGTGGGTTCATTCATCGAAGTCAACAGACCGGTAAAGAAAGATTTTCAGGCGCATCGCGCAACATTCCAAGCTAAAAACAAAGGAAATGGAACATGGAATTTCTCCTTAGATCAGATTTGACTTGCCACAAATTCTGGAGCATCTTTTGTGATGCAGAGCATCTGCTGTTCTGCATTACAGCAAAACCCAAACCAAGAAAAAAAAAAAAAAAAAAAAGAAAAGCAGGGTAAATTAAATTGAGAGTCTTCAATAACACACCCATAAGGAAACTGAGTGACTGAGAATAATCAGCACTAGCTCTGGGGGTCAGTCTCACCCCCGATCTCTGTTTGCAGATGCTGGCAACAACAGACTGAAGGTCCTGGCTCTAATTTCCAACACAAGGTGTCCATCTTTTGGCACCTGGAAAATTCATTAGTGGGCGGATGTGGTGGGTTCCGAGATATGCTCTGCTGTACGCAGCCATCTGGCTCACAAATAACCATGCGAGAGTTTTTACCTGGGTACCTTTAACAGCCTCAGCACTCCTAGTCATGAAGATGTGCACACCATGGAGGTCTGTGTGCAAACACCCCTGGCTCTGTGCCGTGCAGACAGGCATTCAGGCCTCTGAGGACTTCAGCTGCTCAAAAAGTGTCCCTCTGGACACGCAGTGGAGGGTCAGCTCAGGAGACCGAGAGCATGCAATTTGTCAGAGGAGGCGTGGAAAATGGGATCATTACAGGTGAACTCCCAAGCCTCTAAAGGAGATGATCTTGAATGGTGAGTTTGTTTTGCAACTGAGTCACCGGCCAAAGCTGTTCCTATGGACTTGGGCTACATGACCAGGTCTAGTTCTGTCACATGTGGATTCTTCATGTGATCACGGGCAAGCCACTGCATTGCTCCCTCTGCCTCAGGTTCCCTCCGAAAGGAATGAAAGTTAGTCCCAGAAAAGGGGAATGAGGGTAATTTCCTGGGGCAGCACGGGACTTACAGCTCCAGGCTCCTGAAATGGCACCTTTCCCACGCCCTTGGATTATGATCCCGCAGACCTGCGGCAGCTTCTTGCTGCTCACCAGTGAGAGGTGGAAGGGCTTTTCCTGCTTCACTCCAGGTACAAGCACTGTCATGTTCTCCTCTCTGCTTCTCTCCTCCGGGTCTGGCCACAGCTGGTTGCGTCTCAGCGCAGCGCTAAACTACCCCGAGTTGTAATGGTCCCCCAGGGCCTCCAACCTGGCTGCACAGCCCAGTGGAGCGCAGCACGTCCCAGCCACATGCCCCGTGATCCCGTGACTTGACCCTTACGTGCTGCAAAAGATGCTGCTCCGACAGCCACGGACATTGCCGCACCTGGAGGATCCCTCAGCGCCCAGCTGGGAGCTGTGCAGGGAGGGCCGGCTGCTAGGACATGTCAGCCCTATGTTTTGCCTGGTACAAAAAGAAGAGGCTGGCTGAGGTAGTTATTAATGAGAATCCTAGGATTTTTCTGCGAGTCCTGCTTGATATTTTGTTGTGACAACTTTTTACTTCCGGGAGAACCATCCAGTTTCACTCCATGCCCTCTCCTGCATCCCTGGCTTTGCCCCACTCCATCCCCATTATATGTCCTTCTCCATCATTTACATGGCAGGAGACATTTTTCATTTGAAATTTATCCACGATGAAGAAAACCTTCCGAGCGCCTCCAAATACCATCCTCTCATGTCAGCCAAGATTTCCCTGAAATTCTGTGGGATTTTGGTGTCTCTGTCACTTAAGATAATAGGAGTCTAAGAAACATGTGCCTTTGAACATTTGGCCAGCCACACTTTCGCTGCAAGGAGAGAGGGAAGCGTACAAAAGAAGCTTGGAGGCTGGAGCCCGGCCACCATCCCTGTGAGGCAAAGATGTTGCAGAACACTCGCAAGTGTTTCTTCGGCAGAGACACCGCATGTCAACAGTTAACTTCCCTTTGTTCCCATCCAAATGATTAAGGTTAGAAGCTTGCCTGGTGACATCATCAGAGTTTAAACATGCTGGATATGGTCCAGGGAGCCAAAGTTATTGCTGACCCCATGGTTACTGATCCGCTCTGCAAGTAGCTGATGTCTGCTCTCACTTTATGAATTATTTAATGGGTTAAAGATTGGTCAGATCTTCTTTATGCAATGTACAGCTATACAGTGGGCAGGAGGACATAAACATGCATTAACAAGGTTAAAGTCATATACTGTAACTACACTGTTTTCAGCTTGCAGCTTTATTGACTTAATCATGCCAGCACCACAGCCAACAAATCATTAAATCCATTCCATTCTTCTGCTGGTTACCAACCACAAAAACAGAGGCAGGCAAACACGGAGCAAATCTCGGAGGGGGTGGGGAGCGGCGGCGGGGTGCGGGGCCGAGGAGAACAGTGGGATCACTATGGAGCGACGCTGGCCTGTCACTGCCAGCACAAAGACGCCAAATCTGTCTTTACGGACTAAGTGGTTTCATGGTTTAAAGTGACACACTCATTTGTTCCTGTTTTGCAATGATTATAGAAAAGAAGAAGGCGGGAGGGGAGGGGAGCATGGGGGGAGGGAGGGAATTAAAAGCAAACTGAGCTTCTTCATACCGTGTGTGTGTGTGTGTGTGTGTGTGTGTGAGTGTGTGTGTGTGTGTGTGTGCATCCTCACAGAGACACAGACCTTGGCTGCAAACACACCCCAGGGCCAGGGCAGAGGAGATCTGGGCACTCACAGCACCCCAGGGGTCTCGGGCTCTGCACTGCACTCACTGCTAGGCTGCAGCCAAACGCAGGCATGATTAAGAGTTCAGTGTAAAAGGAAAGAGACATGGAGCATTAAATCAGTCCTTCCATTGCCCTCCAGGAGCAGCTCTGACCACACAAGCCATGGGAGAAGTCTCTGCTTTCAGACTGAAGTAACCACTTTCAGACAAAGGCTTTAATTTTTGGCCTAGCACTTAACTGTAACTTTTCAGATCCATGTCCAGGCCCCCCAGAAACTCCCTGATTGTCAGCAGTGTGCAGAAAGCAGGTGCACACTGCAGCCAGCAGATTGCCAACTACTGTTTCTATGTGGTTAGTTGAAGACATCCAGGTTTGGGAATGGAGCTGTCAGCTTATAGGGTTTGAACCCATGAGATCTTTATTTACCACTACTGTTGCACCCATTCGTGCCCTGATGGAAATCATCTTCTCTATCACCATCATGGCTAGAGGAGTATTCTGTCAGGACACAGCTCCTCTGTGTTACTATCAGGCTACAGAGGAAGAATTCAGCATGAACTCTTGGAAACCTTCACACATCACAGTGCTTTGCTTCTTTTACCAGTGTCTATTTGCAAGCTTTCCTCCACTAAGAGTACATGAAATAAGCTCCCCCATTCTGAGGAAGACTCAGCTATACCAGGAGAGATTCCTGTCCCATTTCTATTTGTTTTGAAAAGAATAAATGGCCAACAAGCTTCCTTTGCTTCATCTTCTGGGTACAAGCTGCTTAGAGCTCCTTGAGAGAATAAACCAGATTTTGGCAACCTACCAGTGCAACAGCTTGGCAGATACATTGGTACCTTGTCCTGAGATACACCACTCCAGACCTTTTTGAACACCATCATTATTTGGTTTTATAGTTGTTTTCTTTAGACCCAAACAAGCCTTCTTACAGTCTGAGTTCCAACCTTGCCTTCTTTTGTTTACTAGTCTCAAGATCCCTATCACCCAGAGACAGCTCCTGGCTCCATATATTGCAAATAAACATATCATTACTTGGTGCAGGAGTCGGCCAGAATTCCTCTTGGAAACGGCCGCCAAGGAAGAGCCTGTCCCCCAGCTGCCTGCCCATGGTACAGAGGCACCATCAAAGGTGCTTATTTCCAGACACCACACCGGAAAAAAAGACAAACAAAAATGATTTCTGAGAGTCAGAAAGCCAAAAGTTTGCTATTTAAGGTAGCTGTGTGACTTCTGACTTCACAAAGTTTTGTATATTGGATCACCACAGCTGCTGCTGCTTCCATAGACAGGGAATAAAAGCTCCTCCAGCAGACAAAGGGCCAAGCCTAGATGTGTTGTCTGGGCTTCCCTCACCACAGCCCATCCATCACATCTCAGAGGTGCCCATTAGGGTGAGCAGAAATTACCCTCTAAACATCTTTTCCTCCACTGGCCACAAGAGGAGCCTAAATGATGGGAGAAGATGAATCCCAAGCAGTCACAGAGGAAGGCTGACAATGGAGAGTGCTAAATCCTCGTCTCACAAGGCCCAAACCAGAGCTCAACCATGCAGCTATTTTGCCTTTTGTCTGGGGTTCAGCAGCCCCAGCTCCACTGTAACCCTGCCAACATTGCCTCCCTCCACTGAATCCCAACTGTGCAGTTCATGCCAGCCTGCACCCACCTTCCAGTTGTGAGTGCTTGCTGGCCCAAGATGGCAATTTGAGGGTTGGTGTGATGGACTTGTCAGCCCGGAGAGCACCTTATCATTGCCCTGTGCTTATCAGGAGAACATGGGAATGCAGAGGAGTCTCTGCAGCCGCAGTCATTAGCCGACAAGCTGCTTCAAAGGGAAGTGACAGTTGTGATGTTTAAGGACCGACACACCCAGCCAGGAGTAACACACCAGCTGGGCTATTTATAATCCCTGATTCTAGAGGCTTAAAATAGCACTGCTTTTATTTTTATATTTTTAGGCACACTTGTGTATTTAAGCAACTCCATTCGCAGGCTCCACATCAAACACATCCCAGGCAGTCTCGGAAATGACAGTCAGTGCTCCATGGCTCCCCACGGAAAGCAGAGGTGAATTTCCCTCTCCCCTATCTGGCCCCTGTCTCCTTGGCTAATGTGATTAGAATGCCCAGGCCTATTTCCATGTACTTTTACATACAGAGTGGCTCTTCCAAAAGCAAAAAAAAAAGCAGAGCTATGCAGCACCTGCCTGCAAACAGCCAACTAAAGTGGAACAGCAGAGGTATTCCAGTCAGCAGTACATGGCCACACGTGTTTCTCTCACCAACAGGCACCACAAAGGCCTTGAAGGAGTTAATGGGTCCTACAAGAAAGCAATCCTCATTGTTTGTGTTTTTCTTTAAAAACAAAGGTCAATATACAGAACTAGTCAAACAAACCAGGGCTGCAGGTCCGAAAGGAGCACTCCCTCCGGCTGCAGCACGGGTGTAGCTATTTGTTCTCTGCTCCCTGGTGCCACAATGTACCTTGGTTGGCATTTCTTAATGACTGGAGCATCCATGTGCTCTTTGTAAAACAATTATAAAATATTCAGGACAGGAGAAAAAAAATTCCTCGCACAGCCAAGGCTCCAGCAGACTGCATAGGTGTCAAATGGTAAATCGTTAGGTGTTTTGTTGTAATTGCAGAGTTATTTATACCCTGGAACTTGTTATTAACATAGGAAAAAACAGAACCTATTGTTACCCATAATTAAAGGGACTATTATGAGACTGCAAAAGCACGGATGGCCCCATCCAGACCACCCCTCCTTTGGCAGTGGTGACTGTCATGGGGAGGAGCATTAAACAGAGGCCCCATCTTAAGGTACTTCAGCCAAGAGGTTCAGAGGGGCAGTCCCAATACGTGAACCCCAATTTCTGCACTCAGGCTCACCCCCAGCACCCCTCTCCTGCTTCTGGCCACAGGTCAGGCATAAAGCAGGGGAGCTTTGAGGAGAGGGTACTGCAGGGATGCAATCCCACCCTGCCCTCCTGACCAAGGGGCACGCGGATAAGACACATCCTGGATTTGGCCCGGAGTTGCATAACCATCCTGATAAAATTCAGGATTAACAGGTTATATTTTCATTTGCGAGATCGTTATCTGCCCCAAGAAAGGTTTCCGATTTCACCAGCACTAATCAGGAGCCACAATGGATTTCCGGTCTCGGCAATGAGGCTCGAGAGCCTTTGTACCTTGTGGAGCCGGTTTTAATTCAAATCTAACTGGCAGAGTTATTGTAGCTGCATGTTGAACAGATTAAGGAAAAAAAGGAAAAAGTCACTTCCATGCTACTGTAACTTATTTCTAAATCCATTTCTTACAGCCACAAATCCCTCTGACCACCAAAGAACCTGGTAGCTACATCCCTTTCCAGGAATGACACCCTCAATCTCTCCAGTGGCCCTGAGCAACGATCCCCATTACCAGTTCTGTGCCTTAAAAGAAATGTGCCAAAAAACCTGCACTGGCGCCCACCTCAAGTTCTGGTTTGTGCTGTTAGGGATATCATAAAAAATAAGCAGCAGAAAGGCCCAGAATAAAGAGATTAGCGTGCCATGACAGCCTGTGCTCCTGCACAACACGGGGCTGCGTGCCCTGCACCACGCCATCGCCTCAGCGGCATTTCACGCTGGAAGGCTACCACCCGGATACACATCCCGGCAGAGGAGGTGCACTGGCCTAGGACAGCCAAGTATGAAACTACAGATGCCATAATTATAACTGGGAGGCCAAACAGACCCCCTGAGAGGGACTATCTTTGTTGGCAGAGAGGGGAAAGGCTCACTTGACAACTGGCTGTACCAGATGGGTAAATCAGACCTGGGTTACAGCCTTTGTGTTCTCCCCCTGCCTCCGCCCCTAAGGACTGCGTGAGTCAGTGGAACTGGAGGGAAAACATACACAAAATTCTACAAGTGCAGGAATTAAAGAGACATCTCCGAAGCTTGCCTCTGGCACTCAATACCAGCTGCAAAATTGGGTTAGCTTGACATTGCTGCTGGAGGTGAACAGAGCCTGGCTGAGCTGAGCAGCAGGCGAGCAGAGCCCCTCTCTGCAGAGCAGGTGAGCACAACACTGCCTGCAGTCTCTTTGCTCCAGCACAGAAACACGTTTTTAAATTTTTAAATCCGGGAGTGAGAGCAATTAAGACAACAAAGTTTGTTTCCTGAACAAACATGGGGTTCAGACAGTTTGGGAATATGAGATACATGCAAATCTGCAAATCTGGCCTGAGCCAGTTTTTTAGGGCTGGAGAACCTCTGCAAGTTCTCTAAGGTTCAAAAGAGCTTTGCCTTGAACAGTCATGGCAAGAGCATGTCGGTGTTGGGGCTGTTTTACAGTGAGAGCACCTCCAAACCCGCCCCAGCTGACAGTCACACCACCCTGCAAGAGGCTGGGAGAGCTCCATAAACAGTACAGCAGCTCTGGAGAGGAAATCTCAGATGTCCTGTAAATCCTGTTGCAGGGAGTGACACAGCACAGGGGGCTCGTTCGAAGGCTCTCCTGGTTTGTCTGCTTGGACAACATGCCAGGAGCTGCCAGTGATGACACCCTGCTGCCTCTCCCGACAGGATGTCGTCCGAGCCACCTGCCTGGCACGTGTCCCCTGTCCCAGCAGCATTCAGAAACCAGTGCACCAACTCACCCAGGAAAAACGTGACTTTCCTTTCTGTTCCCATTTGCTGCTGGGCTTGAGGTAAGGGTACAAAGGCTGATAATAATGAGCCCACAAATCTCTGATACTCTGCCCCCAAGTTGGGGAGGTTTCCATGGGGCTGGAGCAGGGGTTGCTGCCGGAGTCAGATGGGAGGAGGGAGAGGAGGCAGGGGAGGGAGAAGGGGAAAAAATGAACAGCTGCAAAGCAATTAAGCCTGCCTCCCTGCCGTACTGTCCAAAGCAGGAGGCAATCTAATTCAGCCTGGTGCCTCTCTTCCTTCAGCCGTCTGGTGCCTGCCTGGGATTCAGGAAAGGGGCTGTCTGACTGCCCACTTTGTCTGCCGAGCCAAAGGGGCCCTTCCCAGCCACAATTTCCAAAGGAAAGAGATCTTGGCTGGCGGTGTCTCTTCTTTTCTGAGAAAAACATGCACTGAATGTAGTGGCAGCAGCTTTATAACCCTCTCCTGCCCTTCCTCAGCAAACAACCAAAGTGGAGCTGGAGCAAGAAAATGACCCCGCTGGCTCCTCAGCTCAGCACTTGTCTCCCAGCACAATGAATCAATTAGCATCCCATCATTATTGTGGTAACTGTATCTTTCACAAGCAAGATTTTATATAGAGATAGAATAGGATGTTTTCTACTCATTTCCTTCCTGTCATTCCAATCACGAACTACTGTTAAAAATACAATGCATCTAAAGTCTGTAACATTTGCAAGCATGAGTTCCAGTTTCCCAGCTGAATGGCTGGTCTTTGTTTTCTGCCCAGTAAAGGTGTGGAGGAACAGTGATAGAGGGGAGCCTGTGGTGCAGCTGGGTTAGAAACCCACTTACAAAGAAGGTCATCTCATTTTCATGTTCCTAATATCAGGGATTACTTTAATTCCTTATTCTGGCCAACTGCTTTGGTTTATAATCCACAGGACAGGACTCCTTCCAGCATGTCTAAGGTGGTACTTGTTCTGGTATTTCTTCAGAAACTGGCAAAAATGTTTTATTTGGAAAATGTTAGTGCAGCAAGGCAGTAAAAGCCTTTTAGTACCCAGTCAGAGGAGCAAATAGGCTCTCTTTGGAGAACAGAGTACAATTCAACTCTACTTTCAGTTAAATTTGACAGTAATCTGGGCAGCAGGTACGTATCCTCCCCCTGGCTCAATCAAGGCAGAAAAATGCAAAATGTGTCTTTTAAATGCAGCTAGACAGCATTTCATCTTATGAAGTGCCTCAACACTGCTATCATAAGCAGAAAAAATAAGAAATCATAGAGAACGAGATTTTAGCCCACCATCCTGATAAATGGTTTATAAAGGATGAAATTTGAGGAAACCTCTGTAAGATAAAGCACAATGATGTTATATATTGTGTCAGCATAGAACAGAGAACACCCAGGACAGTAGTTCCTTACTAATCTTGTTCTACATAAGGTTCATCATGAAGGACACAGTTCTTTTTAAAAATAAAATTTACAGACATGTAGATATATGCCACCTGTTAGGAAAAAGCTCAGACTCCGGACTGGGCATGAAGTGGATTTGTCCATATTCCCCCTCAATACCAATATTTTTTTCTTAATGAAACAGTTCTTCTTAAATAGTAATTTTTAATTTCCTTTAAAAAAGTAAAGTAGAACATAAATAAATGTTGAGGATTTTAGTCAAAGTCCTAAACTATGGGAAAACACTGGTATGTCTAGCAAAATTTTTTCCTGTTAAAGATTTACTCGCATTTCAGGACCATCACACAGTCTGTGGTGATGTTATCAGCATTTCTCTGTTCTTCTTGACCTTAAGCACTCTTAAACCATTAAATACATAATATTCTCTGATAATAGAATGCCATTCACATTTCAGTAACAATAATTCACCTTAATGAGATAAGAACTTACACATCAAATTACTCTACATCTATTTGAGAGATATTAACAGACTTTGGGGAACTGCAGAATCACAAATAATGACATCAAGAGTCCGACACTATTCCTGGAGAACTTGTAACTCCCAGTTACATCAGTAGGAATTTGAGATGCGCAAGAATTGCAAAATCAGATGTTAATCTGCAGCAAACAACACAGGTATGGGCAGTCTGCATTTTTGCCTTAAGCAAACAAGAACCAACAAGACCATTAATGAGAGAAAACAGCACCAGTTGCTAACTGCACGTATAAATTCGCATTCAGACCAACTTTATTCCTCGAGTGAGCCATTACCGCGTAAATAAAACTTTTACAAGAAACTTCATGTTGTTTACAAACTTCCCATTTACATTTTGTTTCAGTTCTTGCCTTCCCGCTCACATCACGTGTCCCAGCCTCAGCAAAGAGCTGCAAGAGACAGAAGAAACCTGATGCTTAAGCTAAAAACAAAGAATCATCAAGATTTACTCCGGCACCTTCAGGGAACAGGTTCTCCGCTTTTTCTGCTTTCAAATAACTAATGCAGTCTAAACACCGACCTTCTTCTCAAACTAAACCAAGATCACTGAGTGTTCTCCTGGCTCGGGGGATGGAGGCTGCTCTGGCACAGGCTGGGTCCGGGCTGGGGGAGCGAGTGGCTGCACCGCCTTTGGCGCTCCCCGGTGCAGCGCTGCTGCCGAGCCAAGGACGAAAAATACAGCAGGAATAGCTTAATTCCAGCTCTAAATGAGCTCAGCGGGGAATCTAAACAGTCAAGTCAATTGCTAGAATCTGCACTTTTCAACCTCGTTCTGCTCCTTTGATCAGACTGAATTTTGAGCTACGGCGATTAATGGACTAATAGAGGAAGTCACAGGGTATCTCTTGGGAGAGGAGGGAAAGGAGAAAAAAGTACCTCATCCTCATCGTGCAGCTATTCTGCTAAACTCCACAATTCCACGTAGAAAAAACTAAAATGCCGCTGCAGAAAGTGTGCTGACTGAGCTGGAAAGGCGGGGGGAAAGGGGGTTGTACGAAACAAAAAAATAATACTCATATGATCACTCATTCACTGCTTAAACACACCCCTCAGAGCAACAGGGAAAGAAAACAGACTACCCAAGTACAAGTGCCATGTAAACTACCCTTCAATCCAGTACAGTAACAGTTTATACTTAGTAATGCCAAAGAGTAAAGGAAATATTAAACACATTTATTATGCAAAGAGAAGCTTCCAAAGGCCCTGAGTATTTAAGCACTCAGAGAAACTCATTTGTTTATGACAAGGATAAATACTACTGATATTTCAGGATAGTATGTCCTTATCTCCTTGGAAAGGGAAGAAACAGATTAACATTAGCAGCCTGCAATCACAAAAGAGAAGGGAAAGAGTCTTGGTTAAGATTTTTCGCCTGTTTGCTTTTATTACTGTGCCTGATAGGAGGGGGCAGCTTTTCTTCCTGCAAGGGCCAAATTTTGCTTCTGCAATTGATGACCACAAAAGACAAACCCCAGAGGACTGAGAATATAATCACTGGACTGATTAAAGCATGAACTTATTCAAAGTTTGGCATGTTTGCAAAATGCTGGTGCTAACCTCCAGTAATAACAACAACAGTCACCAGAAAAGCCAAAAATAATTTAAATATAAAGTTAAGCTGAGGTAGATCCAAGCTTCCAGCTCCCTCTCTTTTTTTTTATTGCAGCACTAATATGCCATTGCCAATGATTTTTATGCCCCTTGCTGCATCCTCCTCCACCTTTGGTCTTTCTTGAGCATACGAAGCCTAGATACATACATGATTCACTCTGCTCTCAGAAATAATCCTGCAGTTGTCCTGGAATGACCTCCCACTGCGTAAATTCAGGCGTGTGTTTGAATCTTTACAAGATCAAGCTGTTAATGTAATGTCTTAGACTGGGATATCATACTATTTTGTCTGCATTTACAGGGCTTACCCTCCTTGTGGGTCTCTCATCAATTGTGTAATGGGGAAAAATAACTTGGCACAGCTTATCTGTAACCGGCATTCACAGTTGCATCTGTCTGACACTGATCCAAGGAATCACAATTTCATTACTTCAGTGACAAACGTTAAATAATTTTGCTGGTTATCCGGAGAATATTATTTATACTGAAGTAATGCATTTCCTATCATCTTCTTTTAGCACTCCTATATGCAAAGGGTTAAACTGTAATACAGGATGACTTCTTAACAGCAGTGCTTTTCAGAATTATGTACCGATAATGATAATATTTGCCTTTATATATGCTATAAAAATTTAACTTTAAAAGATGTAACACAGTGATTAGCCTTCAAAGCCCTACAAAGAGCTGCTGCATTCTGATCGTGGATTTCTATCAATTATTAGTGCCGGCTGCTTGAAATAGTCCAAAGTGCTTGAGACAGAAATATTATACAGCCAACAGGGCAGACTGATAGGCTTCCTAAATATACAGTTTTTGAAGGCAGCTCATAATAGTGTTTGGCTTTCAAACCTTAATGTTAACAGCTTTGATGGGACTGCTTCTAATTTGTATTTAAGACCCATTACCTTTTCCTCTAAGCAATCTTCGTGAAACATCATTTGTTCTAGGGGGATATTTGCCATCCAGCGCAGCTCTGTAATGGCCGTTAATTCACACCATTTTGCTTGCTCCTGTATTAATCAGCAAACTGTGAATCATCCCAGTGTTTCCAGACTCACAGATGTACGAGAGAACCACCGAGGCCAGTTCAGTTTCTCTCCCCATTCAGTCGCACAGACAATATCAGTTCCTGTTTACAGCCTCGGCTTTGTTTTCCCCCACCCACACACTGAAATTTCTCCAAAATGCCCAAAGGAAAAAAAAAAAAAAAAAAAAGAGACTGAGTTCATTTTACCAGGAAAGTTATTTCTAGGTATTGCATCTGAAACAAAACATGTTTGTACTTTGAGCTGGTGTGCAGCACTCACTGCAGCCAGGCAGAAATGACAGAGGAGCAGAGCAGAAAGGCAAAGTGGGCTGCTCCCGCCACCCCACCCTGCCGGACTGCCGGCCGGCGCCAGGCACGGGATTTAACAGCATCTCAGGGACTCTCCTACTCATTTGTTTGCCTGTTATTCTATTTGTTAAATTAGACTTTGGTTCTGTACATGTTTCTGCATTGTGGAGTACAGATGTCAGTTTAGACTAGGACAAGACAATACTAGGTAGAAAGCACCCCAAAATTCAGTGGTGCACACCGGGCTTTCAAAGTATCACTGCAGAAAGCATTAAAATGATTTATTAATTTAGGCATCAAATATGAGATAGTAAGGAGGGCATGGTTTTGGGGAAGTGAGCATATTTTCCAAAAGCCAAGCTGCTTTTAGTTCAACATAACTGCCATTTACTAAGAAAGAGACAGAAAAACACAGGCAGTGAACAAACCTGTCTTCCACAAACGTTGGAAAAATGGAATGAAGGTGTTCTGATATTAATGGGGATTTACAGCACAGCTGAAATGAGTTGGGTGTGCAATAAGGTCACGGAAACCATTTCCTCATTGCTATTCCTCAGCACGCCGGGTCATGAACACACCTTTGCAGTGTAAGAGTTATGGGTGTGCTGACTTGTAAGTGAGGATGCAAGTGGTGTGCCTTACCCATCACTAACCACTCTACAAGTTGTTATTTTTAAGAATGATACACAGAAGGAAGTTACAGCATTTTATCCTGAAGCCAAGCAGTGAGAAGGTTGCTGAGTCTTTCCCTGGACTCCTGGAATGTTTATAACTTCATTGCATCTAAGGGTGCAATGGAGAAAACATGCATGTTCAAAACCTTTTCCTTATGAATTAAAGATTTCAGCATAGGGATTTTTTTATATATATATTTGCAATAATAAATAAAGCAAAATGGGTTACCTGGAAAAAAAAAAAAAAAAAAAAGGAAGGCAAGAAAATCTGCAGTTGGAGCCTGATTCAGCATGTGGCCATGCCAGGAGTGGAGGAGGGACACTGCACTGACACATAGCCCCTGTCCTGGGCACCTGGAAACTCACTGCAAGCAGCCTGTCAGGCTGAAATGCAGCACCTTGCCTCAAATTTCTCTGAGATAACTCGCATTTCCATCTACATCTTCACAGTACATGAGCACTACTTCCTTTTTCTCCACCAAAACCCCGGACAACACCACCCCAGCCCAGACATACATCGCTTCATTGTCCTGCAGGTAACGAAGAGTGCCTCCAGCACCCCTCATGGGTTATTACAGGACCTCCCAAGTCCCTTTTTTCTTTCCAATTGGATTTTAATTTGTCCAGTGTGAGATTCCCAGAGGGTTGTCTGTGTCTTAAATGCTAAACTGCTGGAATAACATCTCCCTTTCTCATAACCAAGAGAAAGGCCTGTCTGGGTCAAGGAAAGTGCTGCAGCTTTGATGTGGTGTCCGCATTCATTTTGGATCCAAAAGGAGGGTGATGGTGAGGGTGGGAGAGGATGCTCCCCACATGGTGTTCAGAAGGGTCTGGCCTATTTACAAGCTTCTCCTCTGCTGATTGCTTCCCCTAATGATGTGCTGTGTGGTGTCCAAGAGTGCTTTCAGCACAACAGATAGCTGAACTGGAAGGCTTTATGAGTGCATTAGGCAGAGCTGCTGGAAACATCAGTGCCTGTAAACATCTTAAAATACAAGCCAAAGAAATGAGAAGGTTAAGACATGGCTAAAAGGGCTCCACTACAACAGGGGAATGCTTTGAAATACCTGAAATCAAGAAGACAACACATACAATTTAAAAAAAACCACTGCAAGAGAGCAACACGCTCAGAAGATCAGATGTGAACTAAGGTTTTTTATCTTGATTACTACACTTGTGCAAATTTTGTATTACTGTTGACATGTTGAGGCCAAACACCCCATTTCTTTCCACAAGTTTACTCCTGACTTTCCAAAACTTATCTGACATTATTTATTCACAGAGAGGGGAGGAAGGGAGAAGATGGCAGTCAACAGCTTCAGTCAAGCTCCTCTCCAACTCTCTTGAGAAGGGAGTGGAGAGTCTCCAAGTTTGAAAAAAAACCCTCAGTTGCAAGTGCATAGATAAATATAAATTCAGAAATGACCATTCAAGAAGGTGTTTTTACATCTGTGGAGAGGTCAAACTCCAGGCTCAGCCTTATCGCTCTCCGTAATCCAGATTCATCACCAGCTTCCTTTATTCATCTATTCAAAGGCACTTAATTAGCTGAAAGGCTTGTTGCTTTGCCTTCAAAAGCTCTCCATCCCTCAAAGGCTTTGCTTTGGTATTGTGCTACCATTGCCCTTTGAAATCAAATCTGTTTTTCACTTCCACAGCATTAGTAAAGGGAGAAAAAAAGAGTATTATTTTAAAAACTTCTTCCGCAGAAAGAAGGAAAAAGGAGAGGGAGAGGGGAAAGGAAGAGAAGAAAGAAGAGAAGAGAAGAGAAGAGAAGAGAAGAGAAGAGAAGAGAAGAGAAGAGAAGAGAAGAGAAGAGAAGAGAAGAGAAGAGAAGAGAAGAGAAGAGAAGAGAAGAGAAGAGAAGAGAAGAGAAGAGAAGATAGCAGCAGAACTTCATTCAAAGTGACTTTAAAAATAAGTTTGACACTTAAAGAAAAAGAATGGAGAATTGAAACTGCAGATGAAATCTGGCCATTACTTTTGATCTTATTAATAATACATGATACTTCAGTTGTTTTATGCGTTAGGAAGACTCCTTGTGACATCCTGGAAATCCCAAATAAACCATGATTTTTCCCTGTACTTGCAAGAGGACTGTATGTACTCAGATGCTGTGGGGCTGTGTTCTCTGCTTTTCCAAACTTTTCATCAACCTGCATCAGAGCTTCTAAAGTGCTGCTGGATCAGAACAGTCTCATCTAACAGACACAGTGCACTGACTTTTCACAGGCAGAAATAACTTCACATAACATATGACACCCAGGAATCAGTCTGTGGTATTACCATTTCTGTTTATGTTAATAAAAGCTGTATTTTGTATTCCATTATATTTATTTAACCTTTGACATCTAAGCTCTGGGTCAGTTTGCTCTTTATAACAGTGTGTTTTTTCTTCAGTTTTGTTTCTATATTTTGAGAACTCATGGTCAGAAACAAGATTTTTGTTTAAATCCCATCCCCCCCCCCGGTCCAGTATATTTAATCTAGCTCAGGGGTTTTGGTGTTCCTCTGCAACCTACAATTTACTCTTCCAACTCAGATAATGTATTGCTGCTTTTACCACAGTTAAAGAAACACATTGCTTTTCAAAGGTTTTTTTAGCCTTCAGCATCTTCTTCACCATCTCACAAGCAGTCCACGTGTAGCAAGAATACAGCCACTTTTACTGCAAATATTACTTGCTTTTACTGCAAATAATATTAGTTTTCTCTGTGTCTCCTCTCCTATCATCTTTTCTCTACCATCATATTTGGCAACGGAGATGAAACAAATATACCCTTCACTGACAATCCAGCGTGCAGCTCTCTGGTTGTCAGCAGGAATGCGGAGAGCTCTAAGAATAGCACAAGTTCCTACCACGCAAAAGGAGCTCAGAGAAGCACAGCGTGTCCCACCCAGACAATGGCTGTTTATTACCTACATCCCCCCCAGCACAACAACCTTTTGGGCTGTGTTTTGGTTCTCAACATTCCACACACAGAGCAGTGGGCAGTGTTGCCCTCCTCCCCGGCACTACCAAGTTCTCACTCAGATCAGTTTGGGCTTGGAAAAGGAATTGTCACCCAAAGGGTTTATTTTATTCTGGCCTGACTTCAACTGAAAAGAGAAGACCACCAGCTTGTTTTGCTGCCTTCAGGGAGGAGGGGATCCCTCCTTGCCCTGCACAGAGCCCTGTGTCTGCTCTCACACTGGAGGGAGAAACAGAAGAGCTGTTCTGGGAGCAGGGCTGTTGTATCAGCATTGCTGAAGGCAGAATTGGGCCCAGTGTATCTGACATACCAGAACAGGAGATCTGCAAGTACAAACTCTATTTAAACATGAAAATCAGGGAGATGCCCAACTATTCAACCTGCCTGGGCAAATGCAGCTTTTCATGCACTCAGAAACAGCCAATAAAGTCAAGTGGCGAAGCTTAAGCCCTGAAAACTGTGTACGATAGTTCTGGAGACTATCTTTGACTGTCTGGCATTTACTACCATCTTTATATCGGGGATTTACAAGTCCAGACCTTTGAGTGTAATTTCACTCACAGGCACCATTCCTAGAGGAATAAAACCAAAACCTGCCCCTACCCACGGGAGCAGCGTTAGCCCCGCCAGGCTTTGCACTGTCCCACAATACGAACTGTCAGCGCCTCCATCAATACCCATCAACGCTCAACAATGCAGACACAGCGCTTCAGATGGGGGCAGATTAGCCCCTATCAGATTTACCAGTTGTCCAGGCAATGCAGGATCTGGGACACAGACTGATTACACTTAAGAGATTCGTCATTAGCTACGGGAATGGTAGAGCTGTGAGGCACCAAAAGTAACCCCCTCGCTTTTGGAACGTGGAGTCTTTGCTTTAATATGCATTTAAACAACAGCAAAATGCTCACTCTGGGTCTGTGTCCTGGCTGCTGCTCTCTTCCCTATGTTGCTGTGCCTGCTACAAGGATCAAATTTCATGGTTTATTGTTCTCCCTCCAACTGGCCACCATCCACATTCTTCTTCTGTACAAAGCTGCACCTCTTGCTCCCAAAGAAGAAAGTACTATGCCTTCTTTTTATACATTTTAGTCACATTTGCAAACACACACACACAGTAAGGGGATGACATTTAAGCACTAAGCAACATTCCAGGGAATGCTGTTATTTTTCTCTGAGCAAATTTCTGTGAATGAGGCTAAAAAAGGGCAATTTTTCCCTGGAAAGCTACTAATTCTTGAGATGAAAAAGTTGACTACCCTGCCTCCTGAATCTTTAACATTTTGCCTTTTAATGAAACAACTGCTCTATGCTTGAAAAGTCCTACTCATCACCTGCCCCAGGAAAGAATTGGCACTGAGAGTCTGCAAAGCTCAAATTCAGCTCTGGGTACACTGCTGGAAAACAAAATCACAGTCACCGGGGCTCCTTCACTGTGATTGAGTAAAACTGGTGCACAGCAGATTGGGCCCAAAATTCAGTATCAATCTCTCAGTGTAAATGAGAAATCTATTGCAGATAAATGACAGATCCCCATGCTAGATTCCAAGAAATGTAGCAAGTATCTCAGACTCTCAAAGATTCCAACCTACAATAATTTTCCCATGTAATTTTTCTTTTAATTCGGCACTCAGGATCCATTTTCTTCTATGAGATTTGCAGTGAAGTTATCAAAATCTTACAAAATGCTCCACTCCTGAACATCCACCATCTTTCTTCGGCAGCTCAACAGACTGTAAAACTGAAGCACTGTCATCTGGTGTGTAATTACTGTAATAAGTCTTCCCTGTAAAACGAGGGAGGCACCATAAGCTTACCTAACTAGTCTGAAAATGTAAAATGCTCATCACCTGTAATCATTGTCTTAACTGTCCTTGATCTTTACTGATAGCAGCCAGCTTATAATAACTCTCTCTCTGACAGTGAGAATCAGCTGAAAATGCAGCACAGGCAGAGCACCAGGAAAGTTGCTGGAAGAAGGACTATTTTGGCCAATTAGAGAAACACTGCAGGAATTTTTCTCCCTTCCTCTCTCCCTGGGTTTTTTTGGGGTTTTTTTTTTGCTTATCAGTTATATAGGGAGTTCAGAGGTGGTTCAAATGCAAAGCAGGGAAAACTGGGGCACAGGAAACCTCAGGAATCTAACAGGAGCTCCACAGTGGTGGATTGAAAAAAAAAATGCTCAAAGGTTATTGGATGCATGCTCAAAAGGGATGGTGTTACTGTGGTTAACAACTTACTAGCCCTCATCCAAGATTCAAAGAAACATTTGCAAATGTGTTTCTTCACCCACACCTGCCTCCAGAGTAACACATCTGGTGGGCAATAATTAGTGAAGCTGCTGCACCTTGCTGCCTTTCCATGGTATGGAAAGCTGCTGTATGAAGTGAGGGAGTACCAGGTGAGCACAACTTGGAAAAGAGCAAGTTGATCCTAAAGCAGCACTGTGGAAATGCACCTGGTTGATTTACCACTAAGAAGATGACACTTAGTAACTACCCCCTTATTTCTTGTTGCTATCATAGGACAAGGTAACACCAAGTCACCTTCATTGGAGCAATCCACCTCCATAAGAAACCAGTCACTTAGCAGGGAAGGAGAGCAAAGAAACCCCAGCTCTGGAGTGCATTTCCCAGCTCAGCTCTCACATGGATTCCCACAGAGCTTCAGAGATCAGTCTCTGGTTTGCTGGCAGAGAAATGTTTCAATCCTTCCCAAGGAGCTCATGGAGGACCTCTGTGCACAGCTAAGCAGCCTGAAGGATTCAGCTTACAAAGTTCTGGTTCACCCTAAGAAGGCCCTTGGTTTGGTGGCGAGGTTCAGTGTTCCCAACTATTCTTCCCAACAAAAAGACAACCGTTTATTCCTCACAGCCAGGCTGCTCTTAGACTGACTCCTCGAGCCCTTCCGTGCTCCCAAGTCCCTGTTCACAGTACGTGTGTCTTATCTGGGGTAGGAGCAGAGTCACACCTCTCTGTGAGTCTCAGGGTCGCTGGAGTGAAACCAGGGCTGTGCCTCCCTTCTGCCAGCTGCACTTTTGCATTCACCAGCTCGATTGGTATCGCAGATCACCATGGGTGGGGAATGGCCCTCATCCAAAGCAGGGAATGGCTTCTGGCAAATGCTAATAACAGGTATTTCAGGTCTGCCTCTTTGCTATTCGGGAGCTGTACTGTTTGACCTGCTGTCCATGAAGGACATTTTTTAACTTCACTTCTCACCCCACCTGATCTTTTCTAGCCTCAGAAGCATAACACAGATACGAATTTGTTGAAGGGCACTAAGATAAAAAGAAGATATTCCCACTGAAAGGATGGCAGGAAAAATGCAATGAGAGTAGTTCTACAGCTTATAAGTTAAATAAGTATATGACCCATACATGTAAAAGAAAATTATTTTTGTGATATGAAATAAGCTTTACTATTAGCACAAAGTTCTCCACTGGGCTAGAAGAGACAGTGCATGGAATTACAGTATATTACAACTGAAAAAAATAAAGTTACTCTGATAACACCAGAACCTTGTTATTGCCTCGTCTGTGTGTGTGTCCAATGCACACACCCCAGAAGTTTAGTGATGCCGCATTTCAAACACAAAAGAAAGCAAAAATAAGAAAATTAATGACTCAAATATTTTCACACAAGCCATGTAAGACAGAAGAGATGTTCTCACCTGTCTGCTCTGAGATGGCAGCGTGGCAGGCTGCATCTGTCTCTGCACCCGATGTGGCTGCATCAGCTGTCGGAACTGCTGCTGGAGAAACTGGCTGTTGTTGGTCTGCTGGGACTGCTGTGTGGCTGGAGACTGCTGCTGCTGCTGCTGCTGCTGGAGATAGTGAATGAGAGACTGCTGTCCTTGTCCTGCTGTCAGAGGGGACATCTTTTGAGTAGCTGACTCTGAGGCAAAGTGAGACAGTGGTTTGGTGTTATTGAAAGAAAACTGGTCTTGGTTAACAGGGCTCTCATTCACCAGACCTGGCTGTAAGCTACTGGATGGCTGCTGCATAATTAAGTTCATATTTTTGGTCTGGTTTGTAGTCATTGATTTAAAAAGCGAGTTCTGCATACTTGTGGGGTTGCTGGTGGGAGTGATGTTAGAGATTAATGTACCTTGAGGACTGAAAGGCTGCTGATGCAGAGCTGGGCTTGACAGCTTTTCTGGCCTGTATGGTGGAGAAGGTCCAGTATTTGTGGAGGCCATGCTGGCAACCATGTTGTTCTGTGGACTTTTAATGTTGTTGGCTGGTAAGCTGGCTGCTGTCAGGGCAGGCAGCATGGAGCTCTGCGGGCTGAAGGGCTGCTGGTTCAGAGCTGGACTGGAATGCTTCTCAGACCCGTAAGGAGGAGAGGGGCCATTGGATGGGGTGCTGCTGGAAGTCATGCTTGAAAGCAGAGTGTTCTGAGGACTCTGAATGTTGTTTCCCGGTAAATTACTGGCAGGCAGGCCAGACACCATAACATTTTGAGGACTGAAAGGTTGATGGTGTGGGGATGATCCTGCCCTGTAAGGCGGAGAGAGACCAGGAGGAGACATAGTTGGCCAGCTGGGAGCCTGCACTTGTTGCTTAGTACCAGACACCTGCTTGCTTGCTGCCAGCTGCTTTAGCTGCTGAGCGTGCCAGTTGGAGCCGGGCATGCTGGGCAGGGGTACTGGAAGCATCGGTGGCGGCTGGTTCTTGCTCTGAGCTGCTGTAGAGATGGGCGATGCAGCAGGTTTGTTTGGGGGAGGAACTTGGAAGTTAGCTCCAGCAGAGGATGGTCTCATCTGAGGAGATCCTCCACTTGCTGGATTGCAGCCCGGAGAAAAATCTTTGTTAGCGACATGGTTCTCCAAGTGGGAAGTCTGTGGGGAGGACTTTGGAGTGGTACTTATGCTTGCTTGAGAATGACTCAGACCAAGTGGATCTTCAGCCTTGCTGCACAAAATCTTCTCCAGATCCAGGTCATTGGGAGAAGGATCAGGCATTTTCGTCAGCTCTTCCAGCAGATCTTGCAGCTCTTGGTCCACAGACTGTAAGCTGTTCCCTTTCTCGTCGTAGTGGACAATGTTGTTGGTTTGCCCTCCTATTGACCCCTTCTGATTTATTTCCGTGTTGGGTGCCACTGAAAACGGGGAGCCAATGCCACCTCCATTCATGTGATTGTTTTCCAGGAGCACCGGGTGCCCCCCGACTCCCAGGGAAGAAGCGCCATGGCCGGCGGAGAACGGAGAACTTTGCATTTCAGGACACGCCACATTGGGATTGGCACCCTGGCCCATGGCAAGGTTTACGTCATCCAGACAAAGTCTTTTACTGTCATTTGGGAAAATGACGTCAGGCACGCCACTGGAGGCAGGAGAGCTGTCATCTTCCAGTTTTCTTTTAATGGATCCCTGTAACTGTGGAAATACAAAATGAAGAAGAAAGGATCCGTTATTGACATTATTCTGATGTGTGCTGAAGTTCCACACTGCAACACCGGGTTGGAGGCAAAATAAAATTAAATCATACAATTAAAAACCCAGTCATGTGAGGCGAATTCAATCAGGATTTAAATGGGTGCTACTTCACTGAAATCAAGAGAGTTATAATCAGACAAAGGCTAAATCTCATGTGTTGGCCTTAAAACAGATGTTAAAGCTATAAAACACTGGCTGTCATGTGAACTGTGATGGAAGTTTTTTAAATAGTTTCTATTTCAATTAAGACATTATACTCTCTGCATAACAAACATGCCAACATTTTTATGGTAACATTTTTTAGGTCTAAGTGGCAGATCTGAATGAAACCCTGGACTGAATTTAGTGACCTTCTCCCAGTGACTTGGATTAAATTCAGACCTGAGACAACTAAATTGTTTTACATTCTTTATAGGCAGAACATCTGAAATAACTGGCATACTTTCTAAACAAACCAAACCAAAGCAAATTCTCAGCTATCTATCTAAACAGACTTTCCAGCTTCCTAATCACAGATGTTTTAGATTCCAGAAAGAGTAAATAACAGCTAAACTTCTTAATTTTTGTTTATTCTTCTAAGTCTAAGGCATTGTGGGCCTTGCTCCTTTGAAGGATTGCCACTCATTCATAAAAATGGATGTGTTTTCAAAACACCATTATATAAATATCTTCATCTACAAGACATGGTGGAGTTGTAAATCCACAAATCTTAGGGAAAAGAAACCTGCCTTCTACACATAAAGAAAGTGAAACTGAAAACAACACTTCTCATACTAATTCAGCATATGGCAAAACCTTCCAAGTAGAATCATCCATGGCTTTCAGTTTTAACAAGCATGACCTGTATGTCACAGGATTAATCAGACATTAACACTGCTCCTTCAAGTTAAGGGAAATAAGCACTATGACCTTGTTTATCAATAGAGGGAGGCAACATTTAGAAAAGTATCTGATCAGCAATAGAAAAAGGCTGTGCTGGGGTACGACCAATTTCTAAATTTTACACTAATTTTTAAACACATCACAGTTTTACCTAAATCATTCCACGGCTGGCAGCAACTTTGGTGCTCTCAGACAACAGTGTCACAGGACTGTCACCACGATGTGTGTGGAGGCTGCAGGGCACAGGGTGGGTATGCCATGTGTGGCTCCTTCTGCATCGTGCACATGAAGGTCACTGTGCAAACAGCTACTGGCCACCCCTAAACTCAGCCTACCTGCAGGCAATCACCCACAAATGTGTATTGTTCTGACCTGGGAACATGGGAGAGCTGAACTCACATCAGTGCCCTCTCATCACTCATTTCTAAATTGGTGAGCAGAGGGACCATGGCAGATTTGTACCTACAGTTGCTTAGGCTGTAGATGCAGTTTGGGGTTAGTATTGGACACTGCCATGCTGGTATCCAGCTTAAACAGACATATGAAGGAGAGTGAGAGGATACATTTGTCCATGATCATCATGGCAGGTCTGCAGATTACAGAGAGCTGCTGATCAGCTTTTAGGAGGAGTTCATCTACCCTCCATCAACAGACACAGCCGCTTTGGCATTAGGGCAGAGACCTTTTCACATGGATATTTTCCCTTTACTCCTTAAGAGTCATCCCTTATGGAGTTGCTTTAACATGGACTGTGCTCAAAAAACACCGGAGAGTTGCTTCCAGTGCCTCTTTGGGCAGCAGTGCTGGGCAGGGTTGGGATCACTGCTCTGCAAGAGACTGTCCCTGCACCACAGCCAGACACTGCTGAACCATCAGCCATTTGCTTGCTCCTCGGGGCTGACGAGGCCAAAATTTGCTTAGCTTTAGGAAATGGAACAAGGCCTAAATCTTCTCCCAAGTGTTAGTCTAATGATGGATGAAATTGTTTTCCTTCATTTTCTTTGCTAAAACTAAGCCAGAGTTGCATGTTTCAACAGATGTTGCCCTGCGTAGGCTGAAACATGTTGGTAGAGCATAACTACATATATTTAAAACCCAGGCATGTATAGAGAATCTTTACAGGGGCTTCACACATCCAAAACAAACACAGCGTGTTCCCAAGTTGCACCCTGGGAACCTTCAGGCAGGAAGTGGTGGGGGATCTCCCACCCTTGGCCAGCTGACATGCTGGCATGCGTGTCCTTGCCAGCTCTTCCTTTGCCATAGGACATTCCTGTGCTCTGAGTTACTGGGGAAAAATGTGGGCTTTCTAAACACTCCGAAAAATACTTTTTTAACTGTTGCACTGGGGAATAAATGTGATGGGAAAACAAAACTCCATTTCCCCAAGACTATTACTAGATAAAAACAGATAAAATAAGGCCATAGCTTTCAGATGGCATGGGCATTCCAAAACTGGGATAGGACTTTTAAATAGGATGCTGTTGCTTCACCCTCCTGAGAAGCCTGGCTGTAAAAGAGGGAGTAAAATTCACTGAGCGTCATGTTCTCTTGAAAATCAAGACTCCTGCTTCCCAGGTGAGTATTTGAGAAGGACCATAAAATCCAGAAGACCAATTTCTCCCAGTTCAGGCAGGTATAACTCCACAGAATTTAGTAGCGCTGCTTTGCTTAAGATAGATTTGACTACAGACCCAACTTGAGAGAAAAAGATAACTCTCCTTAAAGCAACTAAACAAATCACAGAATAATTTTGGTTAGAAGGGACACCTGGGTGCCATCAGCCCTCTGCTTCAAGCATATCACCAATGAAAAAAACAGACAGCAGTATTTCACCAGGCACTTAAGTGTAAAGTATCCACTACATGCAGAAATCCCTCCTTGGGCTGGCTGAGGGGTTGGTTTCAGCATTCCCCACGGACACCAAGGTGGTTGTTTCTCCCACACAGCGCTCTCTGGGCTGGTGCTGGCTGTGAGGAGCCAGCAGTTTCCTGCCCAGCTCCCAGGGACTGCTCCTCATGCTTGTGCTGCTGTGGCAGCCCTGAGCAGTGCAGGGGACAGTTCCATGTTACTGGGACACTGCCTGGATCAGACATGTCAACCACAACAGTGGCAGGAGAGCATCACCAAGGCACTACACCTTTTAGGACCAGGAGCTCCTGACCTCACTAATTTAGGAAGCTGCTTGTTGCAGAACATTCATGAAGTATTTCCAGACAACTCAAGACCACCTCTTTTAAGCCTATCTTTTTCTAAACTCTTCCCTTACCAAAAACATTTTTACTATCCATTTTCTTCATCTGGCCCCAGATTCCCCAGGAAGGAGCCAATTTATTCCAATCCTTTCTCCATATTTTTTTTTTTTTTTTTTAAGAGGGCTTACACCATTTGACAAAATAAACAGAAACGAGAAGAGCACCAAACTATATGTTCTTCCCCTTTCTCTGCTGATTAGTATATTGGGCAGCTGTGTTTCAAACTGAATACCTGAGAAGTGAAGGGAAATATTTTAGAAATGCATCACACACTCACACACACACACACACACACTCTCCTAAGCTGGCTGGAGGCTGCCTATGGCTCAGTATGGGAAAGCTTCATTCAGATGTGCAAGCAAGGACGAAGCAGACAAGCAACAAAGGGGCTCTGGCGACCTTGTCAAAATGCATTAAAATGCACTGGCATGCACAAGCTAACTTCTGTTTGGGAATACCTGGGAAACAAAGGCAGGCCCTCCGATTCGGGGAATATCCGATTATGAGTTCTCCATTATCTCAGGTTTGCTTTTAGAAGTGAAGAGTGCCACGATCCCAGCACTACTGTCCTCTCCAAACCAGCAGGCTTTCTTTCTGGGAAAGCCCCGAGTCACACAGGAGTAGCCCTGTTAGCTCGCAGTGGCAGCACAAGCAGAATAAATAATAACTGTTTACGCTGCTCTGTCCACGGAAGCTGGACAGCTGTGGTTACAAACAGCTAATTTGTCACATGCTCCCAGTCCACACAGAACTGATTCCCTCCGTGTGGGCAGAGGGCTCCACAGGCTCCTCTTGTGCAAGGAGGGAAAGGCAGACCTGGCAAGAGAAACCAGTCCTTGGCTGTGCCCTGCCCGAGGCTGGACCTGCCAGCTCGGGTGACCTTGGGCTTCAGGCACCTTCCAAACTTAGGAGGTGGGGCTGGCCTTGAGTAACTTACTATTGCTCAATAAAGGGAGAAAGGAAGGCAGGAAGTGACAAAAACTGAAGCAGAGAGAAAAAATGGTTAGTAAATACCCACTGTGGTGGTTCCATTGGATTTTAATAACCATCCAAATGGGCACCTCTGGACTGGCTCCCTGCCTGGCCAGCGCTCAGCCTTCCTCTTCTCTTAACACATCAACTGTCCTCAGCTGCCACCACAGCTATCCCTATGATCCAGGCTGCCCCATGGCCCTCCTGCCAGCCCTGTTAATTCTTCACCTGTCACTCACACCTTCACCTGCAAGTTGGAATCGTGGAGGAAGGAGCATCCTGCACAAGAGAGTCTCACTTCTCCAGCCTCACAGTGATCCCCCTTCCACCAGAAACAAGCCACATCTAATCAGAGATTCCTATTTAGGTCAACATAATGCATAAATGAGAGAAGAAAAATGTTAGGCAAGGTATTTCTGTGCCTCTTTCCTAGTGCCTGCAGCCTGTCAGCGAGTCAAGCCTTGATTTACAGTGACTGCAAGGTGCTGAGTATTGATCTGCACCACCCCACTCTGCTCACTGCCATGGACAGATCCAACCTACAGCAGTGATTCCCACACCTACACAGCCACTCCAAGTGAGAACTGAGACCAGTGGGATGCTGCTGTCTGCATCCTCCCTCAGCAGCTGGTCCACCTGCCCCTTGTCCGGCATCCAGCATCACTGCTGCAGACTCTCCTGATTTAATAAATCGAATTTTATTTTATGGATCCATGACTGGGATATCCAGAATGGGAGTCAGATAACCATCTTTCACTGGGAATCTCAAGACTCCTGTAACTCTTGGGAAACCCCATATGTTGGCTTTTCTGTTTACTTGATTGAAGAAAAGAGAAATAATGGTAAAAGGAGATGGGGCAGGTGGGGAAAACATCAGTCTCACCACAGGTCCTGGGATTCCTAATGTGGTGGCAGTTTTACCTTTCAGAGCAAAACATCTGGGAAATCCAGGTCACCCACAGGCTGCTAAGATCTGGCATATCTGAATTATTTTGACAGAGAGAGCATGTTTAATTTTTGGTGGAAGGGCTGAGGAAGGCAAAAGCCCGAGATGAGTAGAAGTCTTCTTTTTTTTCCCCCAGTATTTTCTCAAGGCATATTACAAACTGTTTTTCCCCTCCGCAAAGTATAAAAACCTGAGTCTAAGGTTTGCTCAACTGAACTGACCAGAGAATCTATCACTCTCTGTCTCTTTCAAACACTAGACACTGCCAAAACTGCAAGTACGTATTTGCCAGAGGCAAACTGTTTGCAGCATTCAGCGATCAAGACTTCAGCCTCTGTGGCTTCAACAAGCTTCAGCGAGACCTATCTGCCCATCAGCCCAAAATGTTTCTATCTGTTCTGACAAAAACAGTCATGCAATGAGAAAATGGAACTGGCAATTTTCCATGTAAAACAAGAAAACTTCACAATTTTTTTTCTCCCGTGCCTTAAATTCACAGTTTGGAAGGTTCTGTGCTCTCTATTGCTCATTTATCCACACTCTAGATAGATTTTAGTGTCCCACTAATCTTTGAGGACAGTTTGTGAAGAAGAGGTGAGAACGTGCCTGTGTGTTTTGAAGGCTGGAAAGTGGATCTGATACAATATTACCTCTTAAATGGCAGCAGTTACTTGCAGACGTGCTGTGTTGGGTAACAGGCTGGCTTGCACATGAACAGCAAAGCCCAAACGCTTATGGGCAACGATCCCATTCCACTACAGCAGGACCTGGCACTGCAATAAGTGCATTTAGCACATCTGCAAGTTTCTGTTCCTGCATGCTGGCTGCAGTTTGGTAACAGACACTCACATTATATACCTGAATCCCAGAAAAAATGCCTCCTGCTGACCAGTGAGCAGCCAAAGCAGCACCTAACCAGGAGGAACATAAACTGCGCTTTATCGAAGTCACATCTCGGCCTACAAGGAGAACTCAAGGAGGGCCAAGCAATTAAAACTACCATTCACTTTCCCCACACCAAGATTAAACATAAGCTAAAATCACATTCCTCCTGCTGCTTCAGGCATTTTGACCCTTCTGATTTCAAGCGATTTCAGCATGGATGGACATAAAGTTGTCATTTCACATTGTCAGGAAAGAGATCACACTGCGATTCCAGGCTACCAGAGATGTGTTTCAGTGTGCTTATAAAAAAATAATTCCCCAGTTCCTCAGCTAAGGAGTACTAGAGTAGAGTCAGCTTTGGGGTCTGTTGGGTACTTTTAGGCTGGAAAGGTGGCAGATCCATTTACAGTGAGGTGTGGTGGTGGTGGAGAAAGGATTACGAATAGGGAAAATTCACGGGGTGGATTTCCTTCTATTCATCACGCTCACAGAAACAGGCAACTGGAAGGGAGGATGTAGGAAGAGGAACCGGGGATGTAAGCAGTCACTTTACCCATGAAAGGACATTGGTTCTTAGCTAGCTTGCATGTATATGAGGGTTATTTTTACCTGACACTAGAGTTTCTCCCAGTTTCTAATTTACCGTGGCAATATGAAATCTGCCATGTTTAAAGCAAATATATTAACAGGGATTCAAAGCTGCTACTTAGGCTGTGCACACATAAAACACCTCTTAAACACTGCTGCTACATTACTGGAATTTGATCTCCCATCAGTACACATCAGTTGACTTGATAGGAGTGTGCTGTGATCCTTTGCCCCATTACTGTCACCACTCATTGAGATCTTCTCCAGTTATTCCCTCAGTAAATCAGGGACCTCAAGCTGTGTTAAAAGTGGAAAAGAGAAAACAAGGTGTGCTTTGCCTTAATAAATTCCACGCTCCCTGTTGTGAATGCAAAGCTGTAGGAACCAGCAGAACTGTGTGCACCACTGGGGTCTGGGCTGACAGACACACCTCGAGTGTGTCTCCAGAGACCACGACAGGAGGTTTTTCTTCCTTGCACAGTAGTGGCTCCAGAGTTATGATCAAACCAATTTCCCTGTGACACTGCTGCAGTACAACAGGTCTATTGTTTGACTGTTAAATATATGTGAACTTCTAAAAGGTGACAGCAGACCTGGCTGTTTAGCTGGTAAGCACAAAAATCCCAAAGAGCAAACGTCATGATTATACAAAACCAGAAAGACTTGATCTTACAACAAGCTTAAACCACAGAAACTAACAGGAAATTCATCCTGGACTACTATGAGCCTAAGGTAAATTTCTAAAATTTCTATATTTTGACAAAAAATGGAAGGGAAGAAAATACTTTTTCATACTGATTTGTGTGAATGCAATTATGCTCGTAATGACAGACATATGTGTGATCTATATCGTGCTTTAACCTGGAACAACTGACAGGCTCCAGAGCAGCAAGTTTGTGAACAAGGTTTTTCTAATTACCCTTTTGTAAAATTACAGGAAACATCACTAATGTCCGTGTGAAGAGATCAATGTAGGACCAGTTCCAAGAAGAAAAAAGACACAGCCAAGAATATACCTATTTTGCCATCCCACAAGCCAGCTGCATGCAAGAGACTACTGTAAAGAAAAAAGAAAAACAAACAAACAAACAAACCAGCAGCATTGCTACTTTTCAGGTCAGACAGAATTACCAGACTCATTTGGAAGGCACCAACAGAGATCTGCCCCATCAAAACAAATGTTCAGAGACTTCCCATCCTGTCTTGCCTTAGCAATTCGTCTGCCTTCAGTATTAACGGCACTGCTAAAATGGAAATTTTTCCAGGAGAAAAATTGCTGTTGACAAATGGATCTGGAGGAACAGGACTACTGCTTGCTCCTGTGTTGTGCTGCTAGCAGGAGATCTCTGTACAGATGCCTCGCAATTAGTCATCTGAAGACTTACAGCAATCACGTCACGCATATTGTTTGGCTGTAACTTCCACGTTCCATTTAATGACAAGTGTTATTAACTAGACAGCTGAAGACAGAACAAGTTCTCTGCCTCTTGGTTTTAAGCTGTAGTGCAAGAGCATTTCTTTCATATCTGGCTGTAAATCAAGATCAATCTTAGACTCAACGCCTTTCTATCAGTATTACCTCATCTTACCTCAGTTTTAATACCAGCAGTATTGTTTTATATCTTTTTTTATAGTCCATTAATTTCAAAGTCCTGTGGAACACTTTGCAGTAATTTTGTAGACTACATTAATTTCTCATGGCAATAGCCAGGCTGGAGAATTGCAGCTCCTCTCCACTGAGCAAAAAGTGATGTTTTTGCTACTTGGGTCTCCCAGGATTTGTAAGATATTTTTCTCTCCTCTTTTTCATCCCCTAACACCAGCACAGTTATGCAATGACCACAAGCAGAATAAACAGGCTGTGCATGTTCCTAAATTATGAGGTGAGTTTACCATTTACTAGATAACCAGATAAAACCCAGTCTGACACTTTTTCCTCTGCTACATTTTGCATTATTTTTTAAAATCTCAGAAGACTTACTCCTGCAATTGTACCAAACTACCACTGCCATTTTGTCAGAAGGTATGGTTGGGGAATTAACAGCCTGGAGGCAAAGCCTCCAATTAGGTCAAAACCAGGGAAAAAAAAAGCTCTGAAATTCACAGAACAGTAAGAAACAATGGGATTTCAATCTGGAAAAAAAGGGGCATTTTTGTTCCAACAGCTGAAGTTCTCACACTTACTCCCCCAAAGAATAACGGGTCCAGCCTCCCCTGCGTGGCTGCACCCGAATGCTGCCACAACTGCCAGCCCAGTGCCCTCCTGCCCAATGTCTGTACTGGAAAGCAATGCCTCTCTGCATCCAGAGCTCTCCTCCAGGCTCGGTGGGGGCCTAAACATTTAAAAGAGTGGTTTGTGGCTTCTTATAAGTGGTATCAGAAACTGCAATACAACTCTAAGATGGATGAACAATGGGCAAGAGAAGGAAATGTCCTGAAGCTCCTCTCCTGCTCCTTTTTAGCCTCCTGGATGTTCCTCTGCCTTTCAGAAAATGAAACAATAAACAGGATATTGATCAATATAGAACCGAAAAAACAAGCTTCACTTCTAGAAAAAAGATTAATCTAGTGAGCGTCCCACTAGGTGTAGAGAGAAGTCTGCATACAGACAGAAGCAGAAATGTTTTGCAAAGCAGAAAAGGGAATATTTAATTTGTTTCTCACTACTTCATTTTGCCCCACCACTTTCCTGTCTACCTTCCTAGCACCTCCACAATTCTCTGTGTGTTTTAACTGGAATAGGAACACTGTTCATTGGCAACATAGTGTTTGTGCACACCTTTCCTCCTGGACCAGCACACAGCTCTGGCTCCTGTAACACGCTCTTTGAACAGTATCTGTTGCTTACCCAGGGACCTTTAAGGGCACTCTGCACATCAGTGGTACTAAAAACCCCAAACCAAACGCAGGCTCCACCCCTGAAGCCTTTATCCTGCATAAAGCCATTGAAATCCTGGCCTCAGTGAAATAAATCAGATGGACTCGATGATTTTGTGTCTTTTTCAACCTAAATGATTCCATAAATATTTTGGGACAGTGACTTCATTGGGAATGGGAGTTCACTCTTTGTTCTTTCATTATTATTAACTAAAGGAGTGAATTGAAAAAATATACAGGAGCTGGAGAAATTCTCTCCAGCAGAATATGCAATGCCTAAGTTACTTGGGTTTTAACCAGAGAACCTCTCCACTTGCTACAGATACTGGTTCCCCTCTGTCCTAGAAGCGATGTTAATCACACATTCATCACTGCAAATTGACAACATAAATGCTGACTTGTGCAAACAATGTTAGAGAAAATGGTGTTCTTGCTGCAGAAGTGAATTACACAGCCTTTTAAGCTTTCTACACTTCTCAGTTTTTATGTAAACTCTAATTTCTGAGGCTTTTGTTCTGCCTTGAAAGGTCACACAGTTGAAAGCTATGAAGCATAGCATGTGTTCCCACTGATATTAAAATACTGTTTACTAAATCATGCATATAAATGTAAAGAAGAAACTGTTTGCAACCTACTGCGTTAATAAGAGATGATTTATCAGACAACATGGTTCCAAGTATCAACATGTGGAATGTAAAGATCTGATCTTAATCACACAACAAGATTTTTTTGGGGCTGTTTTTTGAAGCAAAGTCTCTGCATTGCATTGCAATCACACTGACTTCTGATGACACCGTATTTGACTGATTAAACTCTTAATCGTGCCAATGCTTAACTTCAGGAATACAAGTGGTCTTTTTAGATTCAAGCATATGATTGCACATTTGCAAGATCAGGATTTCATTTGCATATTCAAATTGCAAAACTGCATCTTCCCTTTGTCTGTGTAAGGCCAACTATAGTGCTCCAAATGCTAAACAACCACTGTAGAGTTGGACAATATTTTTAGCATCTCTGTGGTGCGCTTCTATCTTTAGCTGCTGTGTTCACAAACAATCCCACAGGACACTGCATAGCTGACATAGCTCGGGCTCTTCACCACATTCCAACTTTTCTCCCAAAACACAGTGAAAGTGGACTACAAAACTCGTCAGTTCAAGACCTGCCAAAGTTTCCCTCAGTGCCTGGTCTTGAGCAGAGCGGAACGATATCGAAGTACTAAAACAATAAAACCTCAGAACATTCTACTCTGAAGTGGTGATGGAGCTTGCTGTGACTTCCTCCAGGGAAAATACAGCTCTACACTCCGAGTTTGCACTGTGCAGATAAATCAAGCAGGACAGCGAAGGATTTCTGCATGTTGTTTCCTAGCAGGATGTGCCCATGGGTTCATGGCAAATTTCTGGTCAAAGCTTAACCCTGCAAGAGAAGTTAATAATTGAACTTGCCAAATCATCACAATTTCTAAACCCAACTGCGCCTTGTTTTTACAAAGGGGCATATTAAACCAGTGAGCCATTTTATTAGACTCATGCTCATGTAACAAAAACATGTGTTAGCTCTTGAGTGCCAAGTACCATCCTGGAGGGTTACCAATCCCTGATACAGACCCTGTAGCCAGACTGCAGTTATCTGTCATAACAGAGGAGGTAGTTTGGAATACACAGGATGAAGCAGGCTGCTCGGTTTGGGAATACTTTACGTGGTCCTTTTTAAAACTCCAGGAAGATGTAGAGCAGGGGGGAGAAAAAAGACCTTGAAACTTACTGCTGGCTGCAGTGGGTCTGTGTTACGCAAGCCTCCTGGATGGCTGGAGCTTGTTCCTTCACTCCCTAGAGGAACTTTTGCAATGGCTGCAGCACCCCCAGTTCTGCTGTGGCAGCTGGGTCAAGTCTGAGTGCATAGGAAATGCTTTCAGTGTCATCTGCATGAGGCGCTTCAGAACTGCAGGGTTACCACAAAGAGAGAGAAGACTCATCGTGGGAATGGCAGAATTAATCAGATGACTGACCTTTGAAGCTTTGAATATAAAATGCTTTCCACACCGAGCTGGAGCTGCACAAGGAGACAATATCTTGATTTACAGAGGAAGTACTGATGGAATCCTATATATCCTGATAATGGTGAAGGGCAGGGAATCATGTAAAGGAACTATTTTTTTCATTAAGTGCCTTAGCTGAGGTTTGCAGATGAGCCTAGACACTTGGCTCCTATTTAATTTCAAGGGGACAAGATAACCTGAAAACCTTAGAAAAACCTTAGACCTTGTGAGTGCTTCACAAATGGGCTCCTTATTTCCACATTTCACTTATCTTCTCTCTCATTACTATGTGCTATCAAACATTCTGTTACTAAAACTCTTTAAATGATGATGGGACTTTCCAAACAAATTGTGTTCATTAGTTCCTCTACCCTGCCACAGGTATGGTCACATCTGGGAGGTGTGATCACAGGGGAAATAGCATCAGGGCAAGGCTGAGATGCACAGGAGGCAGTGGCCAGGCAGCAGCACACACCGTGCACTATGTCTGCAATATTCATCTGCATTTCTTTTTTTCTTTTTTTTTTTTTTTTTGGTCAGAGTTATTTTTTCCTTGTAAGCATAGCACGTGTTCAACCAAGAGTATCACAGTTATCTGTCCAAAGTGTTCACATTACATAACCTGAGCATCAGGTTAAGGAGAAAAGAAAAAAACCTGCAGAGACTTTTTTGGGCGTGTTTTTTCTTCTTTCCTTTTTTTTTTTTTTTTTTTTTTTCGGAGCCCTTTCTTAAAGGATTTAAATTTTCAAATGAGTAGGGGCTTTCCCTCCACCCAGAGTGCAAGGTTGACATCCTAGGCTATGGTCCTCCTCCTAGTAAGGGTTCCCTAACTGGGAACTGTGAGTTGCAAGACTTGGCCTTTGCTAAGAAAAAACAGTATTACAGGAAAACTCACATATGCTTTTGAACATCAACAGTAAATCACCCTTCCATTTTCTAACACAGACATGGTGTTCTGGAGTTGAGCAAACATATTCTTGAAAGGTCAGAACACTTAAACTGTACTTATCTAGTTTAGGATGAAAAAACCTGTTACTGCCTTTTAGTTATGACATTTCAGTTTACCCACAAGAATTACTCTACTTCCCCTAAAAGTCTTCAAGCCCAAGAACATGCTCTTCTTCCAGTGTTGGAAAGTGCTCTTTTTCTGTATTAAATTATCACAGTCGTCACTGAATCCAGTGACTTCTTGAGAATTCTGCCATTCCTCCCCAAAGGGCTTCAGCCACCCAAGGCCACAGAAATGGGGATGTCCTGTCTGCCTCTGAGGACAAGGGGCAGGAGGAGCTGGCTTGCCCAGATGGCAGCTGATGGCAAGCTGCTGCCCACGCAACCATTCACACCAAACTTTGCAAACCCAAATGAACCGTGAATTCTCCCAAAGCACAGAGCTGGAGGGCAGGTAGCTGTCATTTTTTTTTTTTCCTAAAGAATGGGAGGAACTTCCTCTTTCAGCTGCTGTTACTGTTTAGTGAGGATACAACTGCTGCAGCGATCAGGAAACTGTCATGTCCGGATGGCACTATGGAGTGTTACCAGTGAGATGCAAGGACCTTGCAAACTGGGAACAAAAGTCTGGATTTGCTGGAAGTGCTCTGATCTGTCACTAAACACTGTGTTGGGTCCACCTTCAAGTTTCAGTGCATTTAGGGAATTGAAGGGGCACCAGTTTAACCCTAGATGAAAGAAGTGAGGTTCACTTCATTTCAGAGATGCTTAAGATCACTTCATCACTTTGGACCACATTCCTTACCCTGGGACTCAGACATTCCAAAGCCAAGGCTCCTCTGGGACTAGTTAGTGTGGGTGAGCACTGTGTTAACATGACCCCCTGTTCTGGGCCATGCTGGGACTTCTTCAAATGAACTGACCTCAGCAGTTCCAAGTGCTTACCAAAGCTGCAACCCCTCACCTCCATACTTACTATTCAAAGCTCTGCCAGGTCCTTGACAGCATTGCAACCACCATGACCAACAAGCACACCAAGCCTCCCATTCCCAAGTTCCTAACAGAAAGCCCACTTCCCCTCTGAAGCAAATTTTGAGTGGAATCCCTCCTAGTGCTCACCAGCACCACTGATTCCACACTGTGGCACATACCCAGCCCTTTACACCTCATCCTGCCACCCACCATTGTGGTTGGTTTGAAGGAAGAGAGCTCCAGTTCTTCAAAATGAACTTATTTTCTACTGAATTTGCTTGCAGAGACTGCAGAGAAAACATACCTGATTTCCCGTGCCTCAGTCACTAGATTTACCAGACATGATATAGGAAATGGGCAGGAAACGTCAACCTTTTGCATCGCAGCAATTCTTCCCCTTCCCTCCATGACACGTTTGAGCAGCACACCAAGACCTGACCTTGCACTTTCTAGTGCAGCATTTCTTACACAAATATTTGAGTCAGATCTGGAGCCAAAAGCAAATAGAAAGCCAAAAACATTGCCTAATTATAATTTTTTTTTCTAATGAAAAAGGCCTGTTTTATACCTATTTGTACTCAAATATAAAACATACTGTGCATTTTTAACTGCATGAATTTTGTAAGACCAACAAAAATTTAAAAATCTACTTTTTCTTCTTCTGGTACCAATGTTACAGAACTGATATTATTTGAGCTCTGTACAGACGTGAGAGGTGCTGATGCATGAAAAAGGTGTACTGTGATTAAGCACATTTGTTTGGAGGTTTCAGCTGTTACATTTCTCCCTTTTAGTCATCTTCACTTTGTTTCCATTAAAAAATCCAAGGCAGAAAACCGACACAGACCTAGTCCTTCACCTTGTTTCTTTGTGCAATTTTTTGGACAATGGATGTAAAACAGAACTGTTCTAACCTGGCAGCATTTTCTATTTGCTTTATCGAGGGGTAAATGACAGCCTAAGGAATAAGGAAGAGCGATCAGATAGAGCACGTCTTTCTCTAGTAAAACTACTCCTCTTTTCCTCTTAAATGCCTTAAGTTGAAATACAGTTTTCCTCTTTTCCCCCACCATTTATTATATATGAATAGGGATAGATAAATGTCAAGTGTATCTTTGAAGGAAAAATGCATACAATTTAACAATCCTCCAATAAAAAAAAAAAATCTCCTTCTTGGAGTAGTCCTTCCTTTTTACAATAGTTGTCTTAACTTTTTGTAGATTCTGTTTATTGCCAAGAAAACATGCCTTACTGAAGCACTGGAAAATCTAGAGGTCCTAATTGATCACCCAGTGTCTTTCAGATCCTGCCATCTGTACTGCTGGCCATTTTTGAAAAATCAAATCTGTATCCTATTTGGTCATGGCCAATGAAGGACTAACTCACAATACTGAATTCAATTTGAAGTACTTTTCCTTAGTACACAAGAAGACACCAAAAATACTGTGTGGGAGAAACAGAGTGACACTGGGGTAGACCTTTGATTTAAGGAAGTTTCTGCTCCAGCTGCACCGTGCACCCTTACACAGCATTTCCTGGTTTCTGCGAGACAAATCTCTTCTGTAACAAGACAGACAGTAAGTCAGAAGTGTCAATATGAGCAACTCCCTGAAAATAAACTCAGCTCACTTACAATACAGCGATTCTGGTGTGGGACGTGCCAAAACGGAGCTGTATGGGATTCCTAGACACCTCTCATATTGCCATGGTCTGGATCTCTCACTGACATCCTGGTTTGGGGTTTTCTGAAAGAGGCCAAACTTTTTTTCCCCCCTAAAATGTGCAGAAGCTCATGGATTGAATGGGAGGGAAGGAGAATTAACCTCAAGTACATTTCCTCTGTTTGCTAATGGCTTGTGCTTAACTCTAAGAGTAATCCAAGAATCAGGAGGAATTTTTATTACCTCTTAAAAAGGTGTATATCTCCATATAGGAAAGCAACAGCAGCCCTCACCAGCACGTAATAAGTTCCTGGCTTGTGAAGCACATGGCTGTCAAACAACTAAACACTTTTAATAGAAACCTGGTCCATTAACGAGCTGAACCATCAAGCAGTCACGCAAGAACAGCAAATAACCCCAGGAAGAGCTGCTGTCTTTCCATGCTGAACAAAAAGCTATTTACAGTAAGAGAAATAATGCAGCCTCTAACGCTGCTTTGACTCCCTCTCCAATGCATCTGTACACAACTTTTCCTTGGCTCCTGATGCAAATTTAAAGAACCAAACCCTGCCCTTGTCTGTGCTCACCTGTTCCTGGAGGCTCCTTTGTGCAGATGTCCTCCCAGCACCCACTTTGCCACATTCCAATGCCACCTGCAGATCTCATCGGGTCCAGGCTCTCCACTGCCTCATGCATCAAAAACATTTCTGTTTGGCTACCTCAGTGCTCATAGTAATATTTTTTTAAATAAAAGCAGAACTTGGGCTTTTCCTCTCTGAAATCTGTCCTTAGGATATTCTATATTCTATATTCAGAAAAATGCATATTCTCATTTATAACTGGACCTGAGCTGCTGAAACAACTGGAAACTTTCTTGCTGATTTCTCTGTGTATTCACTCACAGTTACCTCTTTTGAGAACGAAATGATCTCCGCATCTTCTACAGTGATACCAGCGCTTACCCCACCTCTCACCACACCTGAGCATCTGGAGAGATTTTTGTTGTTTCTGCACTCACCATATTTGACTTGTTTCAAACCCCACATGTAATACAAATAACTGCACTACAAGGAAAGGGAAAGTACATGTCTAACACAAACATTTATAATTCCAAAGCCTTAGACAACAGTCGAGATAAACCCATCATCAAGGCAGTGCAAGCTGTGCTGGGTGATTCAAGGGGGGTCCTGAAGGTGCAATTTGCATTTAATGCTTTTGCCATTAGCTCAGGCTTTAGGTGAAACAAAACACTGCACCTCATTAGACAGGTGGAATAAACTAAAGGTGAGGGTTGCAACAGTCCTGCTTGGTGTGGGAAGAACCACACTCACTTGACAGGCAAAGTGATGCCATGCCCTGTGATGAAGATTTAATTTCTGTAACTTTTATTTCTGACAAAGGGTCGATCCCCTCTCATTTTAAGTATGTTCCCTAAGGCATTCCTAACACCAGTAAATCTGTGTGAAATGCTTTCCCCAAATCTTTTGCCTTCCACATATTTAGGGCAGCTGCTCTCCAGGCACAGCACTGGGCTATAGAACCGGGCTGCTCTGATTTATAACCGAGGTGTTTAAAATCAGGCAATCTAATTATCGACTTGATAGTCCACAACGTCTGCAGTCAGCAAAATTTAAAAAATGCAAAATATTGACAAGATCAGACAAATACATAATGAGGGAGTTATTAAAATGCAAATTGCCTGCCTTCTGGTACTCCTGTGGTGCACAGGACCTCAGAGCCTGCATCCCTCTAACTCTGTGCTGGTTACGAGGGGGGAAAGAAATGGAGCTTGGGAAGATGAATGGGCAGAGCAATCAGAGGCCAGTCAGATGGGACCCCAACACCTTGGGGACCCCCCAAGAAAAACAATGACTGCACAGGAATAGGAGGCATTGTGAAGAACAGGCAGCCCTGCACACTCTGGACCCCAGACTTTTAGGATTTCAGAAAGGTCCTGGGGCAGGCAGAAGCCCAACAACAGCAGTTCTGGGCCACACCTATACATCTATTTTGAGGGAACAGCCAAATGTGGAAACTTTATGCAAGTTTGAAACTTCACATCAAAATGCATGAAAGGCACTGCATTAAGATTTAGTCAAAAGAAGAAGATTCCAAAGAAAGGATGTGATGGAAATCCTCCCTGTCCAACCTGCACCAGGATGCTCAGAACTGGCTTTAAGAAGAGAAAGTGCAGTGCCCTGATCCAGTTTGAGAAGTCCTAGATGGAAGGTGAAAGAGGGTCTTGTTCCAAGCCATATAATTCCCTCCCTTCCCATCTCTGCCCCCCAGTTTTCCTTCTCATTTAAATAGCCTTCTAATCCTGTGGACTGTCTGGTATACACTTATTATTTCAACTTGCAGACACATTCCTCTTAGTCTGAGGGCTGTGTATCTGTCTAGATGTCTATAATAGAACAAGTAAAATAATACCATTCCTAGCTGGGCTGGATGATCTAAGCCCCCACCAGGAGAAAACTTTGATGGTTAATATAATTTCCTGCAATGCATTTCAGTCATGTTAATATTGCTGTAACAACCTCTAAAAATGATGCCAATATAGACGGTGATACCTAATTAACAGGCAAATACTAAGGGGGAGGTTAAATGCTAATTTTACACTGGCATTTAGCCTAAGAACTTCATTATGCCGTCTTCTATTTTAAACTGCAGCCATCCCACCTTGTGCTGTGTTTCTGCCTGATCTCAGGCAGTACTGCGTGGATCACAGCAATTCCTCGCAAGACAGACAAGGTCACAATGGTTGGTCCTGGGCACCTGCCCAAAACCAGGAGAAAGGCTGGTCCCTGCCCCAAGATCTGGTGCAGGGCATTAAATTGATGGTATGGACAGATGGATGGAGCTACTTGGTGCTCCTGAAAATGCATCAAGAGGAAAAGGACGCTGCAGGAATACAATCTCCACTGAGAGTTGGCCCTTTTCAGTACCTGCTTAGAGCATCCATGGGAAGTGGGGGGTGAGGCAGCCAAAGGTTGCTGAGCCTCCTGTACCACTGGTGAGCAGCACTGATACAAAATCAGTTCTCTACCTCATTTTTCAGATAAGTAAAAAAAAAAGAACTAAAATACATTAAGCTTAAAAAACCACAGGCAATGGCAAAGGTACAGGAAAAAAAAAAATTTGAAAAAAATTACGCATCCTTGAAGCTACAGCCAGAGCTGCGGTAAAGCTGTGTCGGATTTGCAGAGAAATTAGATGCCTCGTTAGCTGTGGATAGATGCACAACTGCCCAAATTTAAACTTCCTCCTTTCCTCAGCTCACCACAGTCATTACAAATCATGCAGCTGAATGAAAGCTGAAAAAGCACGAAGAGCTTGGCAGTTTTGTTGCGGTGAGTCCAATAATAAGCGAGGGACGAGGGGTGGCAGCACTGATAATCCTAATATCAAAAACACATTTTCTGCAAAGCAACCTACTATTGTTCGTATGTAAAACACATCACGCTGTTAGGAGGGAACAAACTGTCCTGCAGTTTACAGATAGTCATTTTATTGCAGATTCCCCCGGTTGTGACTCAAACTCCACACACTTCACACACCCTTTCTTTCTAATAAATGCACAGGATACACAACATGGCCGGATCATGTTATGCCTCTACAGACAGAGGTTCAAAATGCAGCGTTGGAGGAATATTTCTACTGTGCAGTATCACAAATAAATTATTAACAGAAGTTAAGGAATGAAAGCAGAGCACAGCTCCAACTGTCCAACTAAAGTCAGTTCCTGAAATATGCTGAGCAGCATCCCCCCAGTTCCCAAATCAAATGGGAAGGCAGCAGGGTACCCAGGAGCCCTGGTCCCCACGGCTTCTCTTCCTGCTCTCCCCATCTTTCTCCCTGAAGCAATTAAAAAATCCTGAAGGCTTCTTGGCAAGCCAGTTTTTCTCTCTCCCTCCCTCTGAAGTGACAGTGGCTAGGTGGGGTTTAGTTTTGTAAGCGCTAGGCCCTTTTCCTAAAGCTAAAAATGTTAGGATAGATGTGAGCAGCCTTGACCACGTGCAGGAAAATCTAGTGCATTGCTTATCAGTCAATTTGGCTTCACACCAAGAGTAACACACTGCTATAAAGGGCCAACACAGTGTGAAAAAGGAGCTGTTCTACTAGAATACACTCCGTTAATTCTGGTTGAACTGACATTCTCCTAGGACAACGGCTTAAAACACATTTAGACTATTGTACTAAGTGTGGCAGGGAATAGAGCAGCAGGCTGGTTTCTCTCTGATGTCACTAAACAAGAGGCAGACCCAAAAAAAAAATTTTTTTTTTTTTTTTTTTTTTTAAATGCAAGCTCTTGAAAAAGCATACACAGGACAAACACTTACGCATCATCTTTCACCAAAATAATATATAAGGCTTTAAACAAAAATCCCCACCACCCCAGTGGGAAAAAAAAAATACTGAAAAGTCAAAAATTCCAGCCTCGCTACACTTACTGTAATTGTCCTTTATAAGAAGAGCCCTCTAGTTATGTGAAATGACATTGCCTCGGTGCCCCAGGCTCCCCGCGCTCCGCACAGGAAGGAAGCAGACACACATCTCTTTAAGAGCCGTTTCCTCTCTGCTCTATTAATTTCGGAGATTAAGCAAGCCACTCCTTTGTGGCATAATAGAGCAAGATAGAGCCATTGTGTTTGTGGAGAGTCCTGCTCACTGGCTTCCTACCTTTCAGCAGGGGGATGCCTTAGCATTTTATTCTCAGATGAAACACAAGAAAACTTCCAGCAGCCCTAAAGCCCCCCCTCATTCTTAAATTACGATTTTAGCACAAAGGGGTCACCAGCCCCATTCCTTTCCCCCCCACTGATGAGCATTTCAGTGTCTCACTGACACAGTTCAGGATGAGAAAAAAACCACAGTTGCATCAGATGAGGAATTCTCTTTTCAAGGGCCCTGAATCAACAGGACTTATTTAATCAGGATTATTTTGCCTGGACACACACATCCCACCTTCCTGTCCCTCCCCGCCGCGTTGAACCTGCAGCACTAACTTTACCATAATTTGTTTTTCCTCTTCTTTTCTTCCTTTAAAAATTTATACACCCTTTTTGCTCTTTTGCCTTCACAGCACAAAATCCCTTCAGCTTTTACCAGATGCCTGATGACCTTTAATAACACAGAGACCATGGCCTCTCCGTTTCAAAGACTATCAACACATCCCATGTTGGAGCCTGGGATTACACGGGCTACTGAAGCGACCACCAGCTGACCAGACCCTCAGCTATTCCTAAAGCTTTTTTGAAGGAAGAAGAAAGAAGCAGGGGAAGATTCAGCCATTGCAAAGCAATTCAGGACCCCACTCCAAGCCTGGGCTTCCACATTTCCTCCTAAAGCTCACGTAGATGCTTTATTCTCAACTTCCCAGATTTCTCTCCAGACTGTTAAGCACGTGAGGTTGGGAACACAGGACCCTTTTGGAGTCTGTGGCCATAGGAAATACCACTTTGTGGGGGCGCACAAAGCTGCAGGATCCTTGAGACGAGTTCACATTTTTTACACGGCCGTTACTAAACAGAAATGCCATCAGCAGTGAACAGATATCTTCAGGGGGAGGAGGAAGAAGATAACACAAGCTCAGGGCTTTCGAGCAGCAGCAGCAGCAGCAGCAGGAGGAGAAAGAGCGATGTCCTGGCTGGAGCAGGAGCGTGTGAGCCAGAACACTGTTTGTACTGTACCTTCCCTTGCAACACAGAGTCAGGAACACAAAACCCATCCAGATAAAACAATTTGCCTATTCAGCAGCTTTCTTTTCATGAGCTGCTTCATCTTTGCAGGCTCCCCCCACAACCCTCCCCCCCCCTTCCCCCCTTTCCAGTCGCCAACTGAAAACTTCAGAAAGAAAAGAAAAGGAGAAAGGAGTTGTTCAGACAAAGGGCTGATTCTCTGCAATGGGAGGGCACACACACCAGAGAACATGGTCACGGTGTTCTGGGCACAGTGCTGGCACGTTGCTCTGCCAGTAGTTGTAGGAGTCTGCTCCCCAGGCTCTGCTTCAGGTTTAGGGACTGTGTATTATGAAAAAGGGGGGAGCTGTAACTCCTGCACCTCCAGCACCAGCCTCCTGGATGTGTTCCTGGGTATATCCCTGGCCAGCACTGCAGCTGGGTATTTGCATCTCTCCACCTTCTCCCAGAAGCTACATGGGGAAGGTTTCTGGCAAGGTTTTGTCTGTCTGTTGTCAACAGAAATCTTAACCCCTGTCCAGAGATTTTTCTTCTGGGACAGTCCCCTGCAAAAGCGGGTTTTTTTAATGATTTTTTTTTTCTATTAAACAGAGACACTTTTCTGATGTATGAATGTAAATCACCAGTTCATATTGCAGAGGTGACTCAACAGCCTTTAGATGCCAACATGTAGTTAACTTCTGGATGGAGCAGGATGTGATTCAGCAACTACAGGCAAGTAGCAGTGTATCCACTTCATCCTCAAGACTCTTTTTTTTTTTTTTTCCTTAACAAACTAAAAATCAGTTTATTCACTTTTACTTTGGTCTTCTTCTTTTATTACAGTCACTACTGGTCTAACATAACACACACCCCTCTTACCCCTCTCCTTCAGTATTCAGAAAAGCTATGAGGAATCACAGTATTGCCACACATCCCTAAGACTAAATAAATTCTGTGCTTGGCATCACACTGGGCTTAGCCTCTGAAAAGCTCTCTTCCCCGTATTATCAAAATTTCCCCCAAAACACAGCTCCCAGCACCAGTGTCTTACACCAACTGCTGGAAGCAGCTTCTCCATTGCTCTGCCCTCTTAGGATGGTGCCAGAGCAGGGCACATGAGCTGCTTCCAGCCAGTGGCCCCTGCTCCATGGGCAGAATGCAGACATCTTCCACCCACGTACGGGCTGCTGGGGAAGAGCAGAGATAAGGGGATTGCAAAACACAGGTGAGACGTTTATTTTTTACCGTGTTCTTTGTGAGGTACAGAAGGGAACTCGCTGCACTGAACATACCAACCCATAAAGCTGAGAAGCTCCTGTTGGCACCGATGACGCAGAGGGTGCTCAAGGATGCTGGGATGTGCCCAGTCCTTGGATGTGCTCCTCGGCATCTTTTCCTGAGCGGCTCTGAGTGCCTTCATCAAACTGCATGAAAGTAGAAGGGTTTACCTTCACATGGTGCTTTGCATCAAGGCTAGTAGGGGGGAAGCAAACTACCTGAGCAGTCTTAAAAGATCCAGCAGGCACGATTTATTAGTTTTAATATTAAAATATTAAAAAACCTACCCTGATAATAAACTTGGAGGCTTTGAATCACTAGAGAAAGAGATGTGGGGAGGTTTTAAATGTAATTTTGGAGTTTAGAAGCCCAGACTAAGTGACAATATTAAAATCATCAGTCAAAGCAACCCTGTCTCCAACACACAAACCTTTTCTAACATCTTCTATATAGGCAATTCTTACTCACTTATTGCCTTTGTGCCCGATCTGACTAAAGAAACAAACGTGCTCTTTGTCACTCACTTTGTGTCTGGGTGTACTTCCCTGTGTGACTTTCAGGGATTAAGTGGAATCTGGTGACTAGGAAGGTCTGGACCAGGACTTTACATTAGAGAAAATACCATGCTGATTGGAAGATGTTTTGGCCCCCAAATCTGGAAAAGAGACACCCATCTATTTACACCTTACTGCACAACAAATCTGCATCAGATTAATAAGAAGTGTGAACTTTTTAAAAGTACAATAATGGCCTATTAGCTCTCATTTAAAATGGTTCCTAATAGAGATAAATAAAATGAAAAGGATTGGTTTTACCCAGCCTGCCTAAACCCAAGCACACACCAGCTGATAAGCAGCATCATTATCTTGTTCAGACAAGACCTGAGTCCTCCTGATTTAAATTCTACCCTGAACACAGACACCTTTCAGATGTGTTAAATCTCAGTTCTGCCACGCAATAGTTACCTTAAATAGGGTAAAAGCAAAACACAGTAGAAATAAACTTTGTGAACAGGGCTCAGCACCCTATAGGCACTTTGAGGAAAAAAGAGGAAAAAAAAATAAATTAATGATAGGGCATAATCGCTTCAAAATTTGGACGTTCAGAAAAAATTACCAGTGTTTCTTTGCACAATGAAATATGCTTCAAATGCTTTGCAAGACACAAAAGCAGAAGCAAGGGATTACAGCAATGAGCTAAAAATGGTTCAACTCTAAAAGCAGATTGTAAAGCGAAGGGGAAAACTCCCAGGGAAAGCTGAGAATAAGGTTTCTTAATCTTACACTGAAGGGTCGTAAATGTGCAAGCTCAATACCTCACAACCCTTTTTGAGTAAATAAAGGTTTAAAATGTTCTTTCTTTAGCGTGACTGAATTCCTTCCCAACGTGACCTCAACATGCCATTCCTCTGTCTTTATCTGCCGACACAGCAGAGCTGTTGACCTTTCACCAATGACCTGAGCAATCAATAAACAGCCGACAAACTATCTCCACAGAAATGCTCCACCGACAAGTTTCTCCCCTGCTCTCTGCGCCTTCAAGCTCTGCCACTCCTGAACTTTTCCTCGGGCCCTCGGCCTTGCGTCAGTGGGGCTTAACAAACAACACGGTGCTCAGAATTACATTTTCTTGGGCATTCCCTATCCAAACATATTAAACCTGTAAGTGGTTTTGCTGTTGTTTGCAGTGCCACAAACTGCTTTCAGGTTACTGTAGGATCTACAAGATCTCTGCCCCATGCCAAGCACTTCGTGTTGACTTCCAAGGACAGAATCCAAACTCAAATATGCACAAACTGCTGGAGAGTAAGATAACAACTTCAGAAAATAAAAGATCTTATTAAAGACACAATTGGTGTCCAAACACCAATTGGCAAAGTCTCCTCTTAAAGAACTTCATTAAAAAAATTAACACAGTCAATTATAGATGCCTGGAATGAGAGGAGAAATTAAGGCAGGTGAGAAAATAGTAGTGTTACTGTGGGTGTCCCTCAGATGAGTTCCAATGCTGTAAGTTCTGCTGTACTGTCCCAATACATGAAAAAAGATCAAATCCAAGTTTTCTATCAATATGTTTTATGAAATCTTGACTCAAAGACATATTTTAAAGGTGTTACAAAACGGAACCAGTCGCGTGCTGCGATGTGTTTTAGGGGGGTACAGAAGAGAGAACAATCATTCCCTGCAGTGCTTACAGCAAACAGCAGAGCATGGATCAAGATCTGAAAAGCCAAAAGAATGAAAACTATCAGAGATCAGCCATAAGCAGAAATGAAACTAATTAGCCAACAAAGTCTTTATCAAATTGAGTGAACACAAAGGTAAAGCAGAGTGGCAAGGACTGAAAAGGAACTTAAGATTATTAAAACTGAAAGAGTAACAGTTTGAAGAGCTTATTCCCATGACAACTAAAATGCTTAACAGAGATGGAGTTTCTCTCTACATACACACATATATATTACCTTTCCTCAGTGTATATATTTATATTTACATGTACAGAATCTAAGCTTGCAATTGCTCTTAAAATGTTAATAATATTCAGCCTAATTTGAAAGTATGTTCACTGTGCATTGTTACAACCCCCTCATGACAAAGATTAGTTCTTTGAAAGGCAGTGGAAGCAAAATTTTAACAAAAGTTTGTATTATTATTATTATTGCATTATTACCTGCACTGCAGAGAGCTGAAATATGTGTAGAAGTTCTGGTTTATTTATTTATCCTTACAAATAGTATTTATCAGATTGCATTGATGGATCAATACAATATTCCACTGAACTTAAACTTCAGGCAGACAAGAGCTATCAAAGTCCCTGAAAAAAAACCACCTTGGCCTTCTTGGAAGATCTGAGGCCAGATCTTACACCCTGATCCCCTGAACAGGATTTTGCAGGCAACAGCCCCTGCATTTCACTGGCACTTGGGCTGTTTCATCCCTGGTCAGGGGTCCTGCAAGAGCCACCAAAGCTCTCTGCAAGCACAGGAGTTGTCTACACCAAGCCCCAGGCACTTGTGAGGCATCTGCTGATAACTTGGTGAAGTGAAAGAATACACTCCTCATATTTCTACACATTACAGCTATTTCTCAGTGTAAGAGTGGGAGTCAAACCTCCTGTTTGGGATTGCTTAAATAAGCTGGCACAGATTTCCAGCCATGGGTGTCTGTACCCCAGGACCAGTAAATGCAGCTTCCACAAACATCAGGCATCCCTCTTGCCTGGTTTGTGAGCGCAGGATGCCGGGTCAGGAAAGGAAGTGGTGGGACTCTGCAGGATGAGGTAGGGAGGCAACCAGGAGCCCTTGGCTATCAGCCATGGCCCTCACCTGACTCCTGCTGTGACTGAAGCTGCATCACCCACTGTGCTGCATGGTCACAGTGCTCTGACGAGGGGCACGAGCCATCAATAACATGGTGGAAGAAAATGCAAGCCCACCTTCTCTCTTTTTTTTTTTTTTTTTTGTTTGTTTGTTTGTTTGTTTTGTTTTGTTTTGTTTTGTTTTTCCCCTCCCAGGATGTGCAGAAAGCCCTTGAGATCCCATCACTCTGCAGGTCAAAGCTGTGTGGGAATATCTGAGCTGTGCTGGGCTTTGGGTTTGGTTTTTTGTTTGTTTGCTTTCCTTCCTTTTTCTTTTTTTTTTTTTTTTATCTTGATGGAATGAATTGAAAGTGCTGCTTAAGAAGAAAACACGAATGTAAAAGTGGAGAAGCACCATAAGTAGGTGTATTAATAAACAGGCTTCTAATTTCTTATCTTTGATGGTATTCAGTACTATTTTAAATATTCTCAAAAGAATCACAAACATACAGAAGGTCATATATAAAATCCCTGATGAAGCAATTTAATGCTAAATTAAAGCTGAAACTAGGTAAGCCCAACTCTTGGGATCTTGGGTATTTTCAAAGACTAGAATAGAATCAACACTACCCAAGAACACCGTGTGTTTTTCAGATTTTTAAATATTTATTTCCTAAATTAAATAGAGCAGGTTTAGCTGGTTCTTATAGCTTAGCAGGAAACAATTTAATTTCCAAGCCAATTGTATATTGACAGTTGGCAACAATGGGTTTACTCTATAAAAAGAAAAAGAGAAAATAGTTGTGCATTTCTGAAACACTTCCATAAAATTTCCTTTGAGAACACGTTGAATGAAAAGTATACAAACAGGCATTAAACATGAATGTAATTTAATAAACACCCACTCAGCTATATGGTGTGATAAATAGGTAATAAGAACGCAATACGGGCATTTAGCTTTCACCTTCCAAAGGAGCTGGAAGCTAAAACAATAATACTTTCATTAGAATCTCCTGCCTGGCATCAAGAGCCAATTTCCACCTATTAATATGGATTTCTATTACCTGCCTTGTGAATACTGTTAACCCATTTATCAAGCAAGAAGCCGCACTTTTGTCACTTATTACAAGCAGAAGGGGAGCAGAAGGATTGCTAAACCATGTCACATTAGAGCATCGGATTAAATCATTTGACCTAGAAGATAAAAACATTCCACTTACATTTAAAATGGAAAAAAAAAACCCCACCCCAGCCTTGCTCGTCTTACAGCCAGTAAAACCTCTTGCAGGATCAAATCTCTCCTTGCTGTGTCAGGAGAAAAAAAAAAAAAAAGAAAAAGTAAAAAAAATAAAAATAATAATAATAAAAAAATAAGTCTGCAGACTAATTGTAAACTGAGTGCATGTGTAATTAAACATGCCTCATTGGTTCTCTTGATCTGTCAATAGTGGGTAGGAGGAGGTTGATTTAAGTTAAACGACTCAAGTCTTATGAACATTTGTCCCTTTCTGTGTCCTCTAAGCAAAGCATCACTGAACAGAACAACTGCAGCCAAACACGAGGAGCTCGGAGTTTAATGTCTGTTACTAGGATTACAGTGGTGCCCAAAACTTGCCAGGCAGTTTTCTACGTGTGGAGGGAGGTGCTGGGACAGAGCCCTTCCTTGGCTCCCAATTTCCACCGAGACCACACGTCCCCCCCAAGCATGAAACCACTCTCCTGCTCCCCTCCCCCAGCCACCGTGGAGATGAACGGAGGGACGATGGTGCTGTCGCAGAGATGACAGGCACGCAGCCATTAATCACATGTTTCTTGCTAAACACACCAAATCCCCACTTTCCCACAGTGCCGAGGTCTCCTTGTCCTCACAGCCAGTTCTCAGCTGCAGTGAGCAGCACTTGGCAGCTGATGGGTCCAAATGAGCATTTAGCTTCAGCCCCCTTGTATCTCCCTGCTCCACCACTCATCTCTTGCTTGGGTGCTCAGACCATAAATTTTTTTTCTTGCTACTCACACTGAATCAGATAATAAAACATGTCTGCTTCCATGCCCGTGGTAAAAGTTCCACAACACCCTCCTCACCCACTTTCTCCAGAGCAATGACCCAGAAGTACTTGTATTCCTCCCACTCTACACATCTCAGCTACAGATGCCAAAAATACTTAAGACCTCAATCCACAAGGGATATACAGGATCTGGTAAAGCCGCAGAATGAGAGCAAAGTTCCCAAAGTTATAATATTTTCTGGTCTCTGTTCAGTGGAGTCATTGAAGATATTTGAATTGAACTGAGACATTTCAGCTTTGCCTCATTCGCCACTGCTGTAAGACCACAAATTTGGTTGCTTGACTTCAACAGCTTGGTGCTGGTTTATTTCCCTCACCTGGCTATTCTTGTTTCAGTTCAATTTTGTCAAACTGCTGAAGTCCCTCCCTGTGTTTCTTTTGGTAAGACTTCCATAAGACTTTCACCTCAGCACAGCAGAGAGCTTCCAGCGCCACACCTTCCATGTGGGGCCAAGGGACCTCCAAAACTCCCACTGAGAAAAGAACATTTATCTTTTCCTCCTCTGAAACCTCGCAGTGATCCGTAAGTTAGTGAGTTACTCAGAAGTCATTGAGCAATCAGGCTGCTCATTATACTCCTCAATGAAATTATTACCACAAGTAATTCTCAGCGCAGTACTACAGGTTGCCTAATCTTACATCCTCTTCAAAAGACCGAAAGAAGTACTGCATTTTTAATTCCTCTCATGCTCTCTGCCAGTCATTTTATCCCACATTTTACCTTTCTGCACACTGCAAGTTCATCCATACCCATTTCTTTCTCAGTGGTCCTTTAATTCTTTTCTGTTCATGCTGCAGCTCAGCACAAGGACGGGGGTATCTGTATAAGCCGCGTGCTCAGGAGGCTCGATCAATATGCATGCATGGTGCAAGGCAGAAACATATTTCTGCTGAAGAAGAATCAGAAGCTGGGGTCAGACGTTTTATATTTTAGCCAGATTTTGATAAGACATATTAGGAATTCATAGGGCTTTTATCATTTTCAGCAGGAAGAGGATTAGACCCTACGCTGACAAGAGCATCAATTGTTAAAAGAAATATGTGCCACACTGAAATACAGTAAAGCACCTGAAAGACATAATGTACTGTCTGATAAAAACACTCTAAGCACTTTCAAATTCAACCCAGTGATGACTTGCCGAGTCAGTGCTTCATTTGTCTGGCAGAGCCAAAATTACAATGACTTCTGTTCCAACGCCCAAAAACGCAACAGACGTGCAAAGGGAAGCCAGGATTTAAACCATGGCCTCACACAACAGCAAGGATTCAAACTATGGATAATACACTGATGTTTAGGCCACAGGGCAGAAAGGAGCAGTACGAATCTTTCTTTGGATTCAAAAATTCTATCCAGCAAGCTTGCAACGCTGCTGAAAAGACTGAAGTTTTAATTTAAAAAAAAAACAGCTTTGTTTTTTTTTTTTTAATCCAAATTCAAGGAAAAGTAATGACTTAAAAAACCTCAATCTCCTTGCAGTCTCAAGAAAGATCCCAAAACCGAAAAGAATTTCAATTTCATACTTCTTCCGCTTAAAATATTCAGAGTGCTTCAAATGTGTTACAAACTAAATGACTTTTTGTACAGAACTTCTAAAACCCTTGACTTTTAATAAGGTCGTGCATCATTTGATTTTAATTACAGATTTTTTTATCCCTTAAATTTGACTAAAAATGATGTGATTTACAAAGCAAACAAGCCAGTTAAACAAAGCTAATTAAATTCACTAGAGACAGCCTTGCTTTTCCCCTCAGTGAGTGTTTATTTCAGCTCCCAGTGCTCTGATAGCTCCTGACAGCTTGCTGGGACACAAGAAAGAAGTAGGTCAGGGTAAGCCGGAATCAGCAACAGAGGATCCCATTAGACAGGCTTGTAGGGTAATACGGAGATCGAGGAAGTGTGTGATGTAGTGACAGTGTTAGAGACACATAACAAACAGCCTGAGGACAGCCTCCAGCAGAACCGGTACATTTATCTTCTCTGTGTTATAATGACCCCTCACACGGCTTATCCAGTCTGTGATTTCTCGTACAAGAGGTGCTGCACAAACCTAATGACAAAAACGTGCTCACGGTTTGCCAGGCGATGTCGGGCCAGCGGCAGCGCTGCAGCAGCTCTGCTCCCACAGAGCCCTGGCCCTTGGGGGACAGAGCTGCCAGCTCCAGGGGCAGGCAGATACCCATAAACACAGGATACATCCCCTCACTCGAGCTGGGAGTTCAGGGAGGAATCTCACTGCGCACAGGGATCAAAGGACAAGAAGACTGGTTTCTCCTAACCAGCTTCCAAAACATTACCCTGATGGTGGTGGTTGTGGTGCCTACACTGGATCTGAAAATACCAAGCCCTCTGTAGCAAGAAAAGCTACTGTGGCAGCTGGGGAGTGCCATGTGATGAGGCACAAAGGATGCCTGCTCCCCACTGAGCTGTTGTCTGGGGGCTCCCAGGGAACCACCACCCAGGTCCCTGCGTGCCATTGGAACAGGCTTCTGTCTGTCTTCTACCACAGCACCATTGCCTTTGGAAGCAGCTACTGGCAGGGAGGAGAGGCTGAGAAAGCTGTGATTTCTGCTTATTTTCCCAGCTGGGTTTGCTGTGTAATGAAGAAACATCAGTGGAACCAAGGAGGAGAAAAAAAATCAAAAGAACTGAAGTGATCAATGTAAAATAGAAAATGGTCTATGTTTGTACCACTGTATTAGATGATCTAATGTAAGGTGTATTTGTATGATTTAATGTGTATTTACCCAGACACTTGCTAATGCAAGTCTTCTCTCCTGAGGAAAAGGATAAAAGTATTTTTTTGCACGTGCCTGAACAATAAGAGCAGAAAACACAGCACCATAAACTCTGTAATTTTAAGTCAGAGGGAAAGAGGAAAAGCAGAGCTCTCACTCCCCTTGCTCTCATGACTACTGCTCACATCACTAAAAGTTCAGTCTCCCTCCATCTGTAGCAGCACTGTGCATACCCCAAACATTGCAATCATGAGAGTCCATTTCTCAAGCTCACACACAGCCAAAGAGATTCCCCCCAACCCCAAACTGTAAGGCTCACAGTAAAAGGAGAAAGCGAGCATGTGCTTTCTCAGAAAATAGGTACCTTTGACAGGAACAATTTAAATTGCCATGGGCATAAACAAACACAAATGGAGAATGTTGTTTTATTTTGTTCAGAGCTCAATACATTTACTTTGCTCAGAGATGTCTCCAGCATCCACTTTACTTGAAGTGCCTGAGTGACTTGGTTTGCAGCACCGATGGGGGTCATACTGACAAAACAGGAGTTTTCATTTTTGTCACCCTGCCTTCATTTTCCCATTTATTCAGTAAGAGTGCATCACATTCAGCATTTATCCCCTTCTTTGTTTCTCATTACAAGCTTTCTGCAGCACAATCTCCCTCCCGAGCCAGCCGTGCTTCCTGCTCTTCAGAGGGTCACACTATGTGGTCACTTGCACCCACCCATTTTACGGCACCACACATCCCTTTCCTGCAATTTTTCCTTAAGCAGACAGTTCCACCGAGTTCACAGAGGCCTGGACTGAGTGACGCCTATTTGCTCCACCCCTGGGCATCGAGGTAAAATCCCAACCCAATGTCCTACAGAAAAACATGTGTGTCCTAACGAAAATATGCATTAGGATAAAAGCATTAAAATAAAGACAATGAAAATGATCAGAGCAGCGCTGCCTGCAAGGAAGGAAGGAAGCTTTTAATAGCAGTAAAATATAAAATTGATTTGTACACATATTTGATAAAAATCAATACAATTAGCAAGTAACTGAATACTAGAAAGGGAAATTGATTGCTTGAGGGCCCAGAGGACTCAGGGCAATCAGTCCATTCTTCTAGCTCCTCCACTCTTAATAAAAATTTACTTTTTCATAATCCTGCCTGAACTCTTTGCCCATTAATAATGCCGCTAAATAGCTCTTCTTTTAGCACTATTATTGCAGACCTGCTTGAATTACATTTGGAGGCAGTTTCGAGTGGCATGTCCTGGCCATTTTGCTATCTGCAGCACAAACCTCCAAGCAAGAGCATAAAAGAATACGGGCTAATGAACGGCAGCACAGGCACACTTGAGAAGAGCTTATAAATTTAAGTACCAAAGTTTAAATAAACGGATTACCATAGAATTGATTTGCTACATCAATTTGGTCAGCTTTTGCTGATACATCATTCCTGCCTCAAAGGAGAAGAGCCACCAGTTTGAAACAACTAATTAAGTGTTTTGAACCATGGCCTTACAAGGGAGCAGGGCTGCACCGCTCTGCTCTCCTGCCTCCCTGCCCAGTGATTCCTCACCGCAGCATTAAAATTGTTACTCCACGGGAAACAGGAGACTGAAATTACAGTCAAATCTAGACAAAATGAAGTGGCTTCTGCAGCCACCATCTCTGAGTGGATTTCATGCAAGGGCATCTTTTTTTCCTTCATTAGGGTGGGATTGGAGGAACTAAAAGGCAAGTGTGCTTCCCTGCACAGAAGGAGGGAGGCTCCCAGAGGAGCCAGGTTAGGATTTCTATTACAGTCAACTGGCTGCACAATCTGATTGAGGGTGCACACAACTTGTATGCATCTACAAAGGAAGCTTCTCTTTCAAAAGGTCAGATGCCTTCTCAGATAAGAACTTTCTGAGATGTTAAGCCTTGTCCACTGACTCATCTTGATAGGAAGCTCTTTAAACCAAAAACTACCTCTGGGCCCTCAACAGGTTCCCTGCCAGTCTGCAGTTCAGGGTGACATGGCCTTTGCTGCTAACCAGGGCCCTGATTGGGCAGTGAACTTCAGTGTATACTTAAATTGAGCTCTATGTGTAGCCCTATCAAAACCAAAGGTAAGCAAATATTTTTTCCATGTTAATGAGACCACTTGCATGCTTAAAATTCAATAATATAAGCGCTTTCTGATGCAGTAAGTCACTGAGTTGAATAAAATCGTGTCTGTATTTCATCATATTCACTCCAGCAGAGACTCTTTTTATTCCAGAAATCTCAACACACACCTATTTCTCCAATGGTCCAGATGGACAAGTGACTAAACTGAGCCATTATATCAGCCTAAAGAAAGGTCCATGGATGCTTTACAACTCAAGCAGCAGTCTGTGGGGATGCCTTCCTGAGGGTGGACAAGAGACTGCAGTGCTGAGGGAGAACAGTGCAACCTCGGCAGGGCACCAGCCTAAGTGGCAGCCTCTACTTGGGTGCCTCACTACATTTTTATGATGTTCTTTTTCCAAAGTTTGTCCCACTGCTTCTTCTTACAAAGAAGAGACTCTAGTCTGGACACAGAGATAGAAACCTGAAATTACACAGATTCAGCGCTGGCCTTCTTTGTAACCATGAGCAAAGTACTTTAATCTCCTTGCTTCCGTTTCCCTGTCTTTATTAATAAAGCAGAGGGAGTAAAACTTTACTTCACCTAACTCATACATCTTTTGTGAAGATGAAATGCTTGTTCTGTGTAAAGCACTTGGAAGATGAAAGGCATCAAGTAAATATTAATCATAGTCACCACACCTACCAACAGGATCTCCAGTATGCTGATTTGGATCCGTGCTTGAAGAGGCTTTCTTTGTGCAATTCAGGAACTGTGCTTTCCTGGAGTAGTAGAGCTGAATTAAAGCTAATCAGGAATTCCCACGTTAATCGGCCTTCTAGCATTCAGAAGATCATAAGAAGGATGATGCTTCCATTTCAAAAGACAGCACAGTGCCACAGAATGAATTACATCAAACTGGCTGAAGCCCATTTACAGCATGGTCATGGAGGAAAGTATTGGAGTTCATCCACCAACATTCATCTCGGGGCATACACACTTGTAAATCAGCTCCTATTCAGTAATGAAATGTCGAGTGACTCATTCTTTCTACATTTGAAAAAGCTCTCGGAGAGAACCAAAGAGTCTTTTACTTTCCTGTCTGCCTTTGTAAACACTGAATTACATCTCCTTACTTCAGAGAAGCTACAATGCTTCAGAACCAGCTGTAAAGGAGAACATTAACATCTTTTTGACAGAATCCAAGGCCACCTTAAGATCCCAAATTTCTGTTGAAGGAGATTTGGGGAGATGTTTCATCAGCAGCTCAGGTAACCTTCCAAGCCAGCTTCCCGTGCACAGCAAGGTGCACTACACTCACACAGACATGCCTGGGAGGCTGGCCCAGGGAAGGCTGACCCGGGGCAGGCTAGTCCTGCTGCTCCGGGCACTTCTGCTGTTCCATGCAGGTCAAGTGCCAGATTATTTACTTAATGTCTTAAGCAACTTCTGCAGCTCAAACTTAGCTCGTGCAGCCATCGCTGTCACCTGGCAGCGAGCAGCAGGTTGGCCAGGTGAAAGCGGTCTTCACTGTTTCTGCCCCAACCAGCCAATTTACACAATAAGGACAGCAGAGCTGTCATACCTTGACTTTTGTCCCAGTGTTAGCATGGCTCAAATCCAAGGGGCCCATCCCACAGCTGCACATGGAGCAGCAGCTGCATGCTCAGGCCAGCTGTGTGATATCTGGGCTGCCCCAGCACTGAGCCTGCCCAAAGCAAAATCCTTCTGACAAATCAAACCAAACCAATCCAAACCAAACCATGATCATGGGAACTGTGCAGCCCTGGCACTGAGCCACTCCCTGCCACAGCTCTGTGTCTGAGGAGGTGACACCAGGTGAGCTCCCCAGAGCAGAGCAATCACAACAAAGGCATAAAAGCAAGAGAACAAAGGAAAAACAAGAGTTACAAACTTGAAAAAAAAAAAAACAAAACCAGAACTAAAGAAAAGCAGTGCCTGGAGTGTTCAAGAAGGACAGAATGAGTTTGCACACAGGAAACACTTACTGATTGAATGGAAGTTCATTGGAGATGCTGGACCTGGTGGGCCAGGCACACGAGGGATTCCAGACCTACTGAGGTGAGTCTGGACCTGCTGTGCCTCCATCCCTCCATTATCTCCCAGATACCTGCCCAGCTTCCTCAGCTCTCCTTCCGTCTCCTTGGCTTTGCCCTCCCTTTGGTCCCAGCCCACCCCAGCCCATCCCGGCTCTCTCTCCCCTACCATTGCCTCCTCGTACTTTGGACCTCTTCACCTCTGTGTCCCGAGGTCTCTGGTTCTCCATCTGTGGCTTGAGCAGCACCAGCCCACACAGATGGGCCGGCTGGTGCCACAGAGCAGCTCGGCTTGTGCTGGCAGTGCCAGTTCACCTCCTCCCCGGGATCCAGCAGGACGAATGCACAAACAAGAGCTCTACACTACCAACACAGCTATGCTCCAAAAGGAAATGACCACTGGATGTTATTGCATAACCTTTCTTAATAATGAACGTGTGTTTCTTGAAAATACAGGCCACCTAATCGCCTTGGCATTGCAAACACGTACCACAGGATGGTAATTTAAGTTAATCAAGCCCTAAGCTCCATGTAAAGTTTAACAGTTTGCCTCACTATTGAACTGGTTTGGGTAGCAGATGGTAAAGCACTCAATGGCACATTTTCTGCCACCCTCATACAAAGGGCTGTACCTGTTTCTGTTCCAGGCACGAACGCCAACAAATGGACATTTGCTGGACTTGCTGACCATTGAATATCCTGAAATAACTAACACGTAGATGCTCCACAGGGAGGTCCTGTGGGCGGCCAGAATTGGTCATTTCCCAGCTAGTTCATCATCACTGCCTTTCTTAGATGTGATAAAATTAAAGCTACAGGCTGGCACAGGACCTCTGGTAAGTAATCCAGGCCTTATCTGAACAGGTACCCACATCCACAATCAGTTCCATGCAGGCAGTACTATGGGTCTTCCTACAGAACAGCACTTGAGGCTGTTGCTGTAGCTCCCAGTATTTCTAAGTCCTTCCAAATGACTCCGGACCGTACGTAGCCTGGCACGTGGGCAGCAGAAACCAGTCTGAGTGGATCGTCTGGATTTCAAACCACCTCTGTGGACAGGCACTGAAACGCTCAATTTCTGGCTAGCTTGTGGCGTGCTGGGGTAGGGGGGGAGAAGAACTGACAAGGGGAAAATAGAAGTTTGTAAATGATGTGTAAAGCCAAAATGATTTCAAAGAAAGGGCGATTCAGACTGCCTAAATCAACCATTTTCCACATACATAGAGAGACTGGGAAGTGACGGGGTGAGCAATAAACAGTTCAGCCTGCGCCATTAAAGATTTTCATAATTTATAACCAACAGAAAACACACATTTCTGCTTCAAAACACGGAGTGCAGCCCCCAGCATCCAGTTAATGGTGGTGTGTACAGGGAGCATACTTACACTAATTGACTGGGCCATGGCTGCCCCAAGCATTTCTGCAAGTAGCATTTCTACAGCAGCACCGTGCAGAGATGCCTCACATTTATTAACTTGTTTGGTTTTGATTGTTGGATTGGTTCCCCATTCCCAAGGCACTTAGATTTATTCTTTTAGCTTAACACTACAAAGTAATCAAATCACTCTGTTACAGCTGACAGACTGTGGGAGCCCTGAAGGGGAGGGGAGAGCGGCGTCGGAAGAAACATCTACATTTCCTTTTACATCCTTCACACTTGCCCTAAACTTCAGGTTTGACTCATCTATATCTCCAGAATTCAAGAATATTGAACTTTAACTGACATGGGAAGTTATTTGAAGATGCAGGACTTTCACTTGAAATTAAGGCTGATCTACCTTCTGGGATCACAGACCAAGATTCACTTCTCATAAAGTCTGAAAAGCTCAAATGCGCTCTCCTTCTGCTTCGAGTCAAACGTAAGTGTTGCTGTAACCAAGAAAACATCTTTCCAACGCTGTGTAAATTCAAACCAACCAATCCATACAGAAGAAGAGGAGATGAGATGGAAGATTCAAACATGCCTTTGTGCCCTTCCAACAGACGTGTAGAATAGGTAAGAACAGGAAGACAAAAGAGACGGCTCAGAGAGTCAAGATTAATATGGAAATGGAGAAAAAGGGCATGCCTTCAGCTGGATTTTGTCTGTGTCTCTTCAGTACAATTTATTTTCAGCTTTATGCAATGCAGCACTAGAAAATGCTTAGCACACAACCCATGATGTGGAAGACAAAGAGCAGTTTTTTTGATTTAGACAAATTCCAATGTCCTTGTCTAGTGTTACCCAATGCAAAATTAGAAAAAAATTAGTGCTTGCATGGTCCTACGTGTTTAAAAATAATTTGAATGACCCACTGCCTAAAGTATGGAAAGGGTCCTCTGTTATTAAAAGCCAACTATATTTCATTTTAGTCTGCACCCAAACTGAGAGGGTAAAGCTTGAAGAAAATCCTCCAATGAGCTTTTTTTAATCGAGAAAAACAACAACAAAAAAAATTCATGGAACCTGTGATCAAATAACCTTACAGTTTGGGCTTAATACAGCAACAGTGTCAAGCATTTCAATGCAGTAGCATCAAAACTAGATATTTACTGCTTGGCAGTGAGTAACCATTTGAAAAGGGAGGAAAAAAATTCCTTTTTAATGAGTCACCATTCGACACTCAGAGATCAAAACCTTTTGCCTGTATTTCTGACTGGAAGACTGTATATACTTGAGCTTTTCTCTGGGACTTTATCTAAATCAAGAGTTAATCAGGAAAATAAGTAAGTTAAAGTAACAGAAAAAGTGAAGTCCTTACAAGTAGCTGACCATCATCATGATCTACTGGGTTACTGAAATATTGGATACATTCAGATATTTTTCCTTATACAAATTTATACTTCTGAAAATCCTAGTAAGATTTTAAGTAACCAATCAAAGTGAAATTATACTCAGTATCTATCCTGATAACCACATGAAATGAGTGTTGCATAATTATTCTTAAACTAATGCAAATGTTTACATACTAAATGTTACATATTAATGCATGGGGACAAAGCTTCTCGTGGATGAGTGGAACTGTGTACTACAAATGTCTTCATAAAATATTGACCCAATTACTTTTGCCCAAAACTTAACCAGTGAAGATCTGCAACAGAGAATGAAACATTAAAATACATGCCTGAGGGTAGATGCCATTTTTGTCTTTAAATATTTTCTTTCCCCCTACGTAGAATTCTGAAGTTTCAGCAAAATGAAAGATACCATGATGTGATATTAGGGTAAAAGTAATAAATAATAAAAAAAATAAATCTACCTGTGTGGGCATTACAGCCAAAGCAAAGAAATAAAACTGTTGTTCATGCTGAGTGGGCTTAGAGTAGGATGTGCCTGCCCTTATTTTGAATGTAATTTCCAACTATTTGAAAAGACTCTAAAGACCTCAGCTAGTAACAAGAACTGATGATTTACAAATTATTTAACTAGTTAAGGATGCTTAGTGTGAAGGTAAAGGTAAAGCACCCTTATTCCCATTTTACAACAGACATGTAGGAACCTGGGAACTATTTACTCCAAAAATTGCCTCCAGCAATACATACATACAGATATTCAGGCCCTTTGAAAAAAAAAAATCCTGTCAGCTTTGAAATTAGAATAGGCATTACTCGGGCTTGCTTTCCAACTTAGGAAACCTCCAGTGTGTGATATGAAAACTCATATCCCAAAAATCAGGGCAGGGACTCTGCACTCCCTCCACACAGCTATGAAACCACCATCCTGTGGAATTACTGACCAGCAAGAGCGTCTCCATACCCGACTGTCAGCTCAATGAACCATCCCGTCCCTCGCATCAGTCGATCTTAATTTATGTTCGATTTACTTGTAGATTGGAAGTAATTAGAGTAAATAATTGTAGTAACTGGTTACAGTTTGGGAATTGAGAGAACCGAAGAAAGAATTCAGAGAAATAACCTGATCTACTACTGTAAAGAGAATCAATCATCACTCTCCTTCCATTAGTCTTTTGGGCAATCCTGTGTCACTGTTGTCACAAGCCTGGATAACGATGCCATATTAATTCTCCTTTTGAGAAAGGGAATACAAGATGTGACTCTGTAACTGTGTCCTACCTGACCTTGGGGAATCTTTAGGGGAAGTTTCCCATCAAATGCAGTTACAGTTTTTACTGAAGGAGGATTAGTGAGTTGGGCCCATGCTTTGTAATTTGAATACATGATACAAAAAACAGAGCCAATCTTCTGTCTCCATTAGAAATAAACTGTCTACAGTACATAACCAATGATTTTTCAGTTCCAACTATGTGAGAAATCACATATTCAAAATAATTTCAACAAGTCTGGCTCAGAGGTGATGAACACAAGGCAGGATGACGAGACAGCTAATGCACTTTTCTGATGTAAAACCAGCTCTTTTAAGCTACATTTACCTACTCTGCAGATAGGCTGCATTTCCCAAGACTAACCTTTCCAAAGGAAAAAATAAAAAAAACCCTCATGCTTTTGTTGTAAATTGGAAAAGAAGAAATTCATTCCATGTTTCGTAACAGGAGCAGACTCACTCCCTTCGAGACAACAGGCTGCTCTCAATGCAGCGTGAACTGTGGCACTGCTGATGTCAGTGTGAGCAGGGAGAAGAGGACATACGGCCTTTTGTACTGTTCCCATGATGCTGCATGTTAAAAAAAAAAAAAAAAAAAAATCATTATCCAGGCTGGAAGAAACCCAAGCCATCATAAATGTTTGTTTATTGCAATTTGGCAGACCTTTTGAGAAAAAGCAACTACTCTTAGACATGTAATTCTAAACCAAAATGTGAGACGGGAATCAAGCAGAAACCATGCATTATTTTGAGGAAACCATTAATTATTTTTGGCAAACTTTTGCTGTGATGCTTATTTGAGTGCTTCTCTGTAACTAGATATCACTTCTATTACTGTGGCTATGACTAACGAGTTAACAACACTATTTACACTAGTACTGTTGTGTCATTAGAAACAACAAGATTATGTACTTTAATTCTAATGCCAGTACAATTATTTTTACACCAAGTGTGTCAGATCTGACTCTGTACCCCCTAAATTAATTTCAGAGTGGTGGCTAAATAAAATGACATACTTCTTTGTGCTTTTGTTATAACACGCTCATGTGCAGCAAACTGTGAAGAAAATGTAGTAATTAGAGGTTAAATTAATCCCTGACAGACAGGCAGCTTAGTAAAGCTGGGCCCTCTTCAGAAAACCGAGCATAAAGCTTGCCAGTCTTTCAGAATTAGGCACAAAGAACAGGGAAGATTGGCAAGTCCCTCACTCCTGCGATCCAGCCGAAGGGATGGAATGCTGAGAAGTCGGAGTAAGTCTTCGAGCAGCCAATACTACCGGGCAGATCTTGTGACAAATGTGATTTAGAGCTCTACGGGATTGTTGCTGCAGCCACTCGAACTGCCTGATCAGGATCAGCCACTTGAAATTACAGACAGTCTTTTGCCCAGCAGAACAGGCTTCCAACCGCCGTGTAATCCACCTCAAGATGTTAATAAAAACGAGCAATGGCATTATATTTCACAACATAACTAGAAAGTTACCTTGCTGCCTCGGATTTTAATGCAGGTAATGGGTTTCACTGCCCACGACAGAGCAAATGTGCTGGGTTACTCTGAAAGCAATAAACAGGTGTATCTGGGGTCGGTGCAAGTCCCGAACCCACTCAGAGTTTTGAGGTACTTAATTCTAGAGAAAAAGAACAACAACCAAACTTCCACAGAAAAGAAAAAGAACACAAGAAGAAGGAGGCAGCCAGATCATGATGATGATGATACCCAGCAAATATTTCTTTTGTGTGTGTCAACAGAGGTAAATGTTTTTTCCAATCTCTCTAGCCGTGGCACAACAAAAGTAACTGGGTTTTAAATCCATGCAAACACAACATCTTATCAGAAGGAGGGTAAATGAAAGGTACTTCATCTGTGCTGCACGAAAAGCGTCCTGGCTCCCTGTTTTTGCTGGCAAATCCTGGTGCAGGAATGGCAGAGGTACCACTGCCTCTGTCCCATTGGACTGACACCTTCCCTCCAAAGGTGGAAGGTGCAAAGGAAAAGCTTCTCTCTGGGCTAATGCTGCTGCCACTCAGGAGATTGCCTGACATGGGATGACACAATCCCGCTGGTAACACCCAGCCCTGCAGAGGCAATCTAGATCATGTCTGCACCAGACTGAGTCCCCAGCTGTCCCTGACCAAACAGGAAGGCACGATAGGCACCTGCAAAGGGATCACCAAGTAAATTATTTAAAAAAACAAACAAACAAACAAACAAAAAAAAAGTAAAATGCCTGTATTACAATTAAAGCAAAAGTCACACAGGAGGCCTGCAGAGATTGCAGATCCATGTGGGAGCCCATTAACACCACCAGTATTTCTGTACTACCCAGATCATCAATTATTAACAAATTAGGACATGCCTGATGGGGTACTTATGTAACACTCCTTTATCAATAAAACTGCCAAGTCCCTTGCGGGGAAAACCAGTGTGGATCTCAACGGCACATCTCTCTGGACAGGGCACGACAATGAATTCTGTTCTCCCCCTCCTCAGCCTGGCCGCCCATTCCCAAAGAGGAATTCTATCCAGCCTGGCAGCCCCGCCGGAGGCCCGGAGTGCACCCCAGCCTCCCGTGAGCAGCAGCCCTTTAATCAGGTCAGCGCTTATCAATGGCTCATTGTAGCGATGAGGCAGCGCTCGGAGTAAAGGGCCATACCAAATCCTGCATCCCGCTGCATCTCCCACGCCTGGGCCCCACTGGCTCTCCACTGGCCCCACGGATACAGCCTCTGGCCGCACACTCCCTGGGCACAGCACGTGTCTGCCAGCCAGTCCAGCTGGCTGGGCTGCAGGGTAGGGAGGGAAGGAAGGAAACCCACAGCTTTTTCCCCTGCTCTTCCCTTTGGGCACAACTCCGCAGGAGACCAGATCCAGGTAAAATTCAGCCATCAGAGACAGTACCCTGAGTCCTGCTCCGCTTCCGTTTCATTTCCCCCATCAGTCCAGCATGAGCAGGACAGGGGCACACAACAATCCCTCATCCCTACTCCACAGCCTGATCCTTGAGCCCATAATTCTAGAGTGAAAACTTGGTCTCATCTACTACAAAATGAAAAAAGGAGTGCTAGTCTGGGCCCTGATAAAAGAAAGCTGGGTGTACTCTCCTACCACCAGGCCCAACAAACACCTTGCAGTTCACCCACGGTGCACACCAAAGTAAACAGCTCTAAAAGAGCTACCGCAACTTTGCGAGAAAGGCGGCACAAAGCAAGTATTTTCCTCTTGAAGGAATGTAATGACTTAGTAATACATTTTCCTCTATTAAAAAAAATGAAAAATATTATCAGTGAGCAGGGTTCCCAAGAGGAGTAAGAACTCTTCCTAGCTCATTTGCATTTGCAAGTTATCCCTCTCTGACAGCATTGCTCTCTGGTAGCGCAACTGGTGACTTCCAAAACCGTGGAGTCACCTCCTAAGAGCCACGAGTCCTGCTTACACCATCACCCTGAGATTTACTTTCATTGTGAACAGACCTAACAGGCAAGTCCAGAGCAACTGCAATGAAGGAGATCTACCAGAAGACAAGAACATAAAGTGAAACATTTAAGTGATAAAGACTTCAATTACCTGTGCAAAGCACTAACAGTAGTAATACAGAATAAGGGAAGGAGACTGTAATACAAGCACACACTGTTTTGCAAATTTTCCCTTCATCTGCTGGCAGCCCTGAAATGGGCAGCAGAAAGTGAAAATTGTGATCAATATCACTGCCTGTTCTGCAGGGCTGGTTTTGACCTTTTTTTTTTTTTTTTTTTTTTAACTGAACAACATTATTCTTTTTTCTGTTTTCACTTAAAACAATATTCTGGTATCTTCCAATATCCAGTCCAATCCCTAATGGGGGCACTACCAAACGCCCAACCAGTCTCTTCACATATTTGTTAAGCGATTGCCTTTTCAAGGGCACCCCTTTTACGGGTGCACAACACAAAACTTACTACAAGTACACAGTGCTGCTGTGCATGTTCGGCATTTCACAGCAATGATTTAAAGTTCCCCTTCAAAATTACTGGCAAGGAAGGAAGTTCTGCATAATTTTAGCACTCAACATCTGAAAAAATTAGAAATGTCCCAACTGTTCTTTGAGATGTATAAAAGAACAGTTGAAAAACTTACAGTTGACTGGTGCTACCTAGGTTACCCGTCAATGGCATTGAGACTGGTATATTATTAAGAGAGGTGTATGATGGGAATTGGTTTATTGTGCTGATCCATAGTAACCAACTCCTGTTCGTCCATCATTTATCTCTCTCACCAGCGACATATGGGTTTGTCTATTCACACTCTCAGCATTCTCTCTGCTCCAACAAACAGTCAGCCTTTTCTGCTGGGATAAGGAGATTTTTTAGTTACATCCATTATGTGCGTATCAACATTTATGGCAGGAAGATAATTGCCAAAGAGCTCAGGGGCATAAAAGCTCCCTCTTTATAACACAAACCCCCTTAAAAAATCAATATTGATATAAAATAGTTCAACGCAGAGCCTTGGTGTGTCTTCTGCTTTCTTCAGTTCAAAATGTTGTTTTTGTGTTTTTGTTTGTTTGTTGTTGTTTTTTTTTTAAACATAGCAAGTCAAACTGGAACATCAAGTAGAAAGCCTTCGTAATGAGTTACACCACTGCTCTTCCCACAGAGAAAGAAATAGCAATGTACAATATTAATTGTTCCTCAAAGAAGTGAGCGGCAAATGTGTCAGATATAAAGAGGGTTCCTTGGAGAGGTGCCAGCACCATTTAAACTGATTTAGCTATCTTTATTTGGAGACCATACCAATTACTAATGAATCGTAACTTATAGTCACCTTCGCCTAAATCTTGAAAAACGCTGACACAGCCAGCACCAGGGAACAATGAAAACCTGGGAATCCTTCCTCCTTCCCTGTTTCAGGAGCTCAACCTTCTACTACTCAATCCTCCAGTTTGGATAAATCCATTTGTCACAGCTCCTGCAAGATTTACTTCATTTTCCCATGGCTATGCACTCATAAAAGTTATTGTAAGGCAAGTTTCATCAGAGTAGCAAGTAACACAGAACATTTATTGATTAAATGACTGGGAACCAGTGAGTTGCACTGTATTTAACCTACTGGACGACTCAGGGATTTTACTTACTGTTATCCTTGCCCTTGTGTTACCTTCTGCCTCCCTAACTTTTTTCTCTCTCATGAAGTCCTTTCTTAGGTCAATCCTTGTCCTACAGTCACATCCAGGCAGGTTAGTGACCATTTAAGTCAGAGCAAGAGTCTCAGCCTGACACCTGGGATCATGAACTCTTCCAGCAAATCTTCCTGCGTGTTCAGAAAGCATCTAGCACAATAGCTCCCTAATCCCATCTTAAATCTCTGAATGCTACCACACTATAACATTTATAGTAAAAAAGCAAAACCCAAATCACTGTATTTATAAAACGCTCCTACCTGTGCTAACAGGAAGCCATACAAAAGATTTTTTAAATATATAACTGCTTCATTTAACTACTAATCCCCCTTCAAGCCCTTCAGCAACTACCTTAGCTTTAAAAAATCCAAGAGACTTTGCAGGTTCGAAGTACTTGGTTTCAAGGGACCAAAAGCAAAGCCCTGTCAATATATGCTTTTCTGATTCTGAAGTATTAGTTAAAAAGGATTAAAAATAGGATTAAAGAAATGTCTGAAAATAAAAAGCTAAGTTAAATTTGAGCTGCTCAATTCTAAACATTGAAGAGCTTTTCACTCACTCGAGGGCTGTTAACTGCATATTACCTGCCTTACAGTAGAGACTATTTGTTTTTTATCCCTGAGCAACAGACTATTTCCTGGTTGAGTTTAAAAACTCTGTGACGTTCCAATATCAACCCACACATGTGTGTCACTGTCAACGTCAGTGGCAGGAAAACATTAGAAGTCACCCTTTGCTAATGCTTTCCTAACATGGAATTTCCTTGTACCTCGTCCCCCAGCCCACCTCCTCCTTCAGCTGAGAGCATCCTTCCCAAAGTGCCTTTTTTTTTTTTTTTTTTCTCCCCTCTAAACATATGGCAGGGAGAGAGAACTGAGAATGGGCAGTGCCAGCACTAGATCGCTGCTTTTTTAGGTGCTCGCGTGTAACTTACTCAAACTGCTCTCGCCGCCTTTCACTCGGCGAGCGCGGCCGCAGCGAAGAGCCCCCCGTGCGCGGGGGCTCCTCCCCGGGGCGACAGCAGTGCCTTCCCCCCCGCGCTATTCTCCTCCGGCATCGAGCTCCTCCCCACTGCCACACAGGGGTACCACACTGGTACCACACGGTCCGGGCAGCCCGATGTGGGGGCGGCCGGGGCCTCGCTGACCCCGGGATGCCGGGGGAGGCCGGGGCGGGGGGCCAGCACCCAGCTGCCGGCACCGGCAGGTTCAAGGCCGTCCCAACTCCCTGCCTCCCCGAGGCACCATATGGTCCATCTCGCACATCAGCAGCTTTATTTCCCCCATCAGCTCGGCCTAGAGGGGGAGCGCCGGGAGCAGCGGCCACCCCTTGCCCCCCATTCCCCCGGGGGCGCCGGCATTAGGGCATTACCCGGGGATTACGGGGCTAAGCAGGGGGAAGACTCGCGTTATATAACCGGAGGAGCGTTCCGCCCTCCCGGCGCTCCCACAGCCCGCCCTCCGCCCCAGCGGGGCGGCCGCACGGCGGAGGGAGGGGGGGGGGAACGCGGCGCCTCCGCCCCCGGCCCGCGGAAGGGGCCAGACGCAGTTAATCTCCGCGCTGGCGGCTCGGGGGAGGGACCGCGGGGTGCCCCCCGCTGCCCGAGGAGGAGGAGGAGGAACGCTCTTCCAGGAGGCTCTCCCTGCGAGCGGGCGATGCCAGCAGGGTTTATCGGCTTCCGACGGGACGAGGCTCGGCGGCCGCGCGTTCCCCACACCGGGGACCAGCCCGCCCGGTCCCGCCGGGCCGCGGCTCTGAGGAGCGCCCTCCGGCCCCGGGCCCCGCTGCCCCCCCCCCCGCCGGGAGCACCGTGGAAAACAAAAGCGGCCTTTTAATTTATTGTTCGGGGGGGGGGGGGGGGAGGGGGCGGGGGTGGGAGGGGAGAGCGGGCGGTGTGAAAGGAAACCAAAGCCCGTTTTCTTCCCAGAAACGGCCGCTCTCCCCGGGATCCCTCCGAGTCACCCTGGTGACAACCCCCCTCCGGCCAAAGCTGAACAAAAGCCGCCGTGCCCCCAACCCCGGCGCTGTCCCGGGCCGAGCAACAGGCCGGGATAGGAGGCGGAGGAGGGACCGGGAGGAGGGACCGGCTATTGACGGGGGGGAGAGGGGCAGCCCCTGCCTGGGGGGAACGTGGGACCGAGCCAGCGAGCGCCGTGTTTACCCCGCGATCGCTCTGAACCCCGATCTTAATCACAGCATGAGAAACCAAAACAGTTTAAAGCGTGAGTCAGCACGCGTTTTGTTCACGCGTTCTTATTCCGAACACACGGACGGTCTGGGAGCGAGTGCCGGCCCCATCTCCCGCACTCGGGGCTGCTCCCGCACACACGCTCCCGCAGCGGGGCTGAGCGCCGGTCTCCGCGCTGCCCTCAGCAATAACCCAGGGCTCCTCCGGGGCTCGGCCGTCAGCCTTTTGTTCGCAATCCTGCCTATCGAACGTGCGCTTCAGGCTCCCAAAATAACCAGGCACGCGACTGCCAGCAAAAATACCAGGACTTATTAAAAAAAAAAAAAAAAAAAAAAAGATACTACAGGGACCGGCGCTAGCCCCTCCACGCGTGACACCCTCTCGGCGGAGTCCCCGGGCTATGACGGGTTTATCCTCCCCTGGCTGTCTGATCCAAGTTTAGCTGGAAATCCCCCGCCGATGGCTGAGCCCGCCCGGCCGCACTGACACGGGGACCCGCGGGCTGGCGGCGCCGGGCGCACCGGCGGGTCCCCGCTCCCGCTCGCCCCCGGCAGCATCCACCGCCTCTTCCCGCAGCATCCACCGCCTCTTCCCGCAGCCCAGCGCGTCGCCACCAGAGCAATGACACAGAAACCCACGGAGCGTCCCCCGCCGCCGCGTACTGGCCGCCCCGCCGCCGTGCCCGGGACCGCACCGCAAATCACCTTCTTCACCACCATTTTAAAGCCCACGGACCCCCTCTCCCTCCCTCCTCTCCGTGGTCCGAGCTGAGCTCTCGCCACAAGGGAGGGCGAAATTTCCCCCTCAAGTTTTCTGTCCCCTTCCCTCCGGCGGCCCCGGCACACGGGACCCGCGGGCAGAGCCAGCCCAAGGTGGGCACTTCTTGAACCGCCCCTGCAAACTTTCCAGCCTGGCTGCGGCCGTGCCGAGCCCGGCGAGCAACTATTCCGAGGGTGTTTAAGTCCTTTTAAACCAGCTCCTACTTTCCCAGCCCATATCGATTTCAAATGCTACTTACTGGAATATGTGGCTCCATCCGTGGTGCTTCTACCCGCTGGGAAACCAGCAGCATCTTGGACTGGGGATCAACCGGCTTTTAGATCCACTTTGGCTGTATTGAGCAAACCCAGCGCCGCAGAAGACTCGCAGCTTGTTTTCTCCTTTTAGGTTCCAGACAAGTTCATCCTGGCGTTGCAGTTTGCTAATGATTCACTGTCTGTCTCGATCTGCTCACTACATTTCCATCAACCCACAGCTTCCTCACTTAGAAGGTGGAGTTTGTGGGGTTTAAGTTACTGATAGGCATATCTAAGTGCTGTGTCACTCAAAGAGGAGGAGACACACACACACACTCACACACACAGACCGCACACTCACACACACATGGACGGCTCCAGGCTTAAAGGGGAAGTAACACTTTCTTCTCTACAGAAACTGGACACCTCACAGATCCAAGGAATTTTTTTCTCTGTGCATGAAGGTGAAAATTATCCATTCTGTGGTCCGAATTTTAACACACAAAAAGCTGCTTAGCACCTTCCTTGTAGAGCTTCAGGTTCACGTAACACAAAGTTGGGTACGTCAGAAAGGTACTGGCAATTAATGGATTTTTTTTTCCCCTTCCAAATCAAAGTGCACAAATCACTGAAAAGAGAGCCCAAGGCATGAAATGTAATGGTTTTTCTTACAGACTATAGTTTCCTGTCCCTTTATGCCCTATGATATGATATTCATCACTCTTAACACTCATAAAAGGGTTAAACTCATCTCACACAGGTGAACCCAGGTTACCAAGAAGGAAACAGTAGAGTTGTTTCATTTTCACCTTTTGTTCTATGTGCATGTACTTTTGAAGACAGATACAATTCCGAATAGGGAGCTCCCATAAAGCCACACACTTCTCATATGACTAAAAATGTGCTTGTTACAAGCTGCAATCTCTGAATATTCATTTTGATAGACGGTCAACTGAAAGGTGAGAACCTATTCAGACCTCCTCTTGGACTGTGCAGAAAGGACTGGGAAGAGCAAGCTGCAAGCAGCTAGAAGAGCACAGTGGGTCTACAAATAATTGCTGGTATAATTTCATTTTATTACCTTGCTAAATCAGTACAATTGTCACTCCTGTACCGATAGATCAGAGATGCTAGAAACCCTGTCCCAGTACACTGACTCAATGGATGAGATGTGGAAGACTTAGTAGCATTTGTAATAAAATGCCTAATTTCTTAAATAATTCCTGAAATAGTAATATCAGTAAATTATATCTATAAAATTACAAAGAAAGTTATTTGAATACAACCCCTTTACTGTAGCCAAATACATAAAAGTAGAGCCAGACTCTGGCCTCACCTTTCTGAAAGTTTTCTGGACAGCAATAATCTGTAACTTACAGTAAACTTATGAACAACCAAACCCATCTTTGTACCCTGAGTTAATAAATATGGGCAATATACGTTCATCAGCAGAGAAACACTGGTTTTCAGCTTTGCTGAAGCCTCTGGCTTGCCTGTGACAGCTGTAACAATGGACCCGCTTCCCTGAGCAGTATTTGTGGTACTTCACTTTACATTGTTTGGAAGCTTTTCTTCTGGTTTTCCCTTCTACGTTATTTAAAATTACTTTGATGCATTTTGCCGATTGAAAAAAAAGAAGCACAAAAAATAATAATCTTGTGTGGGTGTAAACACCCTGAATTCTACAGCCTCTGAGGGCCAGATCTCAGAAGGTTTCAGTGCCTAAGGAGGAGGTTGTATTGACAACTGATGTTTGGGTTTGTTGGGCTGTCCAGATCAAATCTACAGCCCTGCCTGAGGTGCTGAGGCTCAAACACAGCATTAGGGCATCAGAATGGGATCTAAAAGAGCCAACATACTGAGCAGGCTCAGTGAGGACACACATTCATCGTGGAATTAAGCTCCACCTGCAAGGAGGTGCCACTGTCTGCCCAGTGTGCAATGTCGGAAACTCTCCCCTGAAGATACGTGTTTGTGTAAGGGCTCCCATTTTGGACTAAAACACACACATATGAAACAAGGGACACACAGGGATTCCCACACTCTGTAGCTGGACCTACTGACAACACCGTGAGCAGATGATGAACAGTAGTGGGTCCATGTCAGTTTTTCTATGCACCACCTACAGTGCACACCAGTCACGGTCCAGAAGTTTTGTCACTTGTGATTCTTGCCAGACATCTGAAGTTCCTGACAGATGACAGTATTTCCCAAGAACTGTCATTTGCTTTGGTCACTTCAGAAAACTAGACCAAAGGCCTTCCCCAAAAGGATGACGACGTGAGTGGGGTGTACAGGAGTCCTGTCCATGCCTGCTCATGCAGCAGGAATGATGCTGCTGCCTTTGGCTGCCAAGAGGATCTGCTTGCCAGTTAGTGGTTTGTGTTCTCCTCTCTAAGGGAAGTCAAATCGAGACCAGCACTTTTATCAGTTACTCCACAGCAGAATTGTGGCAACAGTTTCTTTTCCAAACCTGCTGGCTGGAGCTGTGCAGGGTCTGGGGGTCTGGATTTCACTCTGGGAGCCCAGTGCCCATGTCCCCATCCTGCCAGGCCTGATGCACCAGGCTGATTGGGCAAAGCTGCACAGGATGCTCACAGTGGCACAAGGACAGGTTTGGGTGTAGACAGAAGCCTAATTCCAGGCAGTGTGAGCATTTAACAAATCCCTCACAGAGATCACTCATTTTCAGTGATGGGTAATGGCTAAGCAGGGGATTCCAGGGCTGCAATTTTGGTCTTTGGTGATTAAATTATGACCCCTTTCTTTAGGGATATTTACTCTAGCTGACCTGGGGGAATCCCTGGCTGCTCTGGAATCAATAACAAAACTTTCACTGGCTTTTTCGGGGCAGTGTTTTATCTTCCCAGGTTAGGCCTACCCTAAGCGAATTGCAGACTATCTTATTGCCATGCTTCTGTCTTATTTTGAAAAACTGAGCTGTAGGATTTTGCAGAAGAGAGAGGCGATTCTAAGGGCATCAAGGCTGCTGTTATGGCCATAAGGCTTGACAGAATGTATTCTAGTACCTCAAATGCTTCCCCTGACACTGGCCATCAAACCTGGGCCTGACTGGCTGTGATTAATCACAATCTTTACAAATTTTACAGTAGTTTGCCACATTTCATTTAGCATCTTTAATATCCATAGAAAGTACAGTTTGCTTCATTCCTTTATAAAACTAGTGCTTCTTTCCAAGTGGAGATGTCTTATTCAAAAGCCAGTGTCTGAGAGCTGAGAAATTATAAATGTATCTGAAAAACAACAAACTGATGAAAAGAGTGCTTTGAACTCTTCTCTGAAAAAAACCAAACAAACACACAAAAAAACAAACACCAAAACAAGACAAAAAACCCCCACCCCAAAAAAACACAACAAACAAAAAAACTCCAAACAAGACTTTTACTCCATGGTTCTGAAAAAGCAGTATTTTTTTACCTAAGGAGAACTGTCAGCTGGAAAGCTGCAATGTCCTAAATAACTGCCCAATGTTGGGTTCACCAAGGGAAAGGATCACTCACTCAGACACAGCTTTGAAGAGTTGTATGAGCAAGAGGCACTGCCAGTATAAGATGGCCAAGGGCTAGAAAAAAGATTTGCATCTCCCGGGTTGGTGTGAACTAAACATGCTAAAACTGAGCATCCAGGCAGACAATGGTGGGACTCCCTTCTCCCAGGAGAACCTTGCCTGACTCCCAGCTGGCCTCTGGGTGTTCCTGACATCAGAAAGGACAACAGAAGTCCAAGCAGACAAGGGATGCTCCACAGCATACCTTCTATACTGAAGGGAAGCACCAACTGAGCAGCACAAGGATTCACCACACATTCACTGAAGGATGCACAAATATGTCAGTGACTCAGAACCAGAGGGATGGAAAGCACGTGATGCTTTCTTCTTACACGTCTGCAACCTGAAATCTAGTGAAATCAATGGCTTTGGCCAGATGGACCTTGGGTTTGACTGGCCAGTATTGCATTTCTTATGATCACATCAGTGATCCAGCTCGTTTGGTATCTTGTCTCTGACCACAGGCGAGAGCTGATGCAACAGAAGATCGAAAATAAACCTTTACTGAACAACTGCAGGACAAATTGCAGGTAGTGGCACAAGTTTCTTAGCAAGTTTCTTTTCAAGCAAAGCCATCTGGCTGATGCTCACAACCAGGAAGGGTCATGGCCTTTTGGTACTTCCCCATAGGACACCATAATATATTGGGGATGAAATTACTAATGCATGCAAAATTTCAATTCATTTCTGAAACCCATGATGCTGTCAGCACCAGTAACATCATGTGTTGAGTAAAGCAGCATCTCACATCATTTCTGAACGTGAAACTGCATGTTCTTTTTCACAGATTCAAGCCATTCTATGATGCTATGTTTTGTGTTGGAAGGGACCTTAAAAGACCATCTACTTCCAACCCCCTGCCATGGGCAGGGACATCTTCCACTAAACCAACTTGCTCAGGGGCCCCATCCAGCCTGGCCTTCAACACTTCCAGGGGTGGAGCAGCCACAGCTTCTCTGGGCAACTTCTCTGTGCCAGTGCCTCACCACCCTCACATGGAAGAATTTCTTCATAATATCTAATCTAAATATACCTTCTTTCAGTTTATCTCTTTTCTTTCACTACTTGATTTTCTCTTACTAGAAGTACATGGGAAATATATGAAAATAGATAAATTGCATCAATAAACGATTTTAATTTCCTCAGTAATGCTTGCTACATTAAGTAATTTTATAAGTCATATAGAAAAACAACTATGATAATCCTAATAAATTTTAATTTTCTTAGGAAATGTTACTTTTAGGAAAATAAGAAGCTTCAAGGAAAAAGCGTTTGTGAGCAGTTAACTAAAGTGTTTCAGCATGGCCTTCATTCGACACAAAAGAAGAACACAGCTGATCAACTTTCCCTTCCATAAATCACTGTTTACATGAATTTCCATGGAGGAATGCATAGGTAAAATCATCAAAAGATGGACTGCCATGCTATCACTTCAATGGGTACATGAAGTAGTTTAGAAAATTATATAAATTAAAGTGAATTAAAACTTTGTCTTTTGTACAGAAAAACAGACACCAATCAAATCTCTCTGCTTGGGAATTAATATATGAAAACTCTATGAGTAATTTTTTCATATTTTCACATAAATCTATAGAGAGGCTGAATTATGACCAACATGTTCAGCCTGGAGAAGAGAAGGCTCCAGGGTGACCTTATAGCACGTTCCAGTACATAAAGGGGGCCAAGAAGAAAGATGGGAACAAACTTTTTAGCAGGGGCTGTTGCAATAGGCCAAAGGGTGATGGTTTCACACTAAAAGAGGGTATATTTAGATTAGATGTTTGTAAGGAGTTTTTTACCCATCCCACACTGAACCCAAAGGTACCTGCGAGCCCACAGGCATCGTCTAAACGAGCCCGTGTGAGCGATGCCCGTCGCTCCCCAGGAGATTCCTTTTCTCGGCAGTGTTCTCACATTTGTCACTTGCTGCAGAGCTCCAGCAGCCAGATGGGTTCAAAACCAGCTCCCACAGCCCAAGGACGGGGTATTGGATCAAGGAGCAAACACTGACAGGCATCACTTGCCAAATTTCCGAGTTAACAACAGGCCTGGGCAATAGGACGCACTTAATTGACTCCTGTGCCTGACTGCAATAAGACACTATGCAGAAGATATAACAACATAATCAAGGTTTAGTAATAATTCTAGCCCTGCTGTTTCTCACTGCTGGATCACACACAGTTCATACAGACAAGCAGTGATCAGGGCCATATGGACCTGCCTCAGCTCCTCTAGACGTCAGCAAAAAGGCAGAATCTGACCCATACTTGATATAAGATATTCCAAATTTAAATATCTAAGCATGAGAAAATGGTTCTATACTCATTGTTTTTAAGACAGGATCACATAATTTTTCTTTCCTTAGGAAACACACCTTTCTTCCTTCATTTTTCGTTTAATTCCTAAAGCTGTCCTCCCTTTGCTAGAGCTGACACTATTTTTTAAAGCATTTTCTGTTTTATGACTGTCAAACCTTTCTTTCCATGCCAGATACATGGCAAAGTTACATATTCTTCAACTCAAAACAATTTACATGAATATTCATAAACTACCTGATGGCAGAATTGGCCCTGAGATTTAAAACCATAAAGCCCACAGAGACAAATGTTACCCTCTTCCCTTTGTCAGCGATCCCTTGGATCATGCTTAGAAATTATACTTTTATGCAGTTGTCAAGAAAATGCAAAACCATTGCATGAAACATTGTATGCTCTGTTTATTAAAGAACAGTGTCTGTGATGATACAGATATTCAGCCAGACTAGGATGTTGCCAATGTCAGTTTGTGATTTACTAGAAATTATTGATTTCAAATCTTGGTTTCCCAGGGCTACTGAGCATATCCTGTCATATAAATATGCATCTGCTTGCTAGAGGCTGCAGCCTTCTGTAAAAATGTGTGTTGTCTCAACTAGTGTCAGATTTCTTGAGCCAAAAAATAAAGCTTTACTTCCCTTCAGTACAGGAACGAATAACAACTATTAAGATACATTTCTACATCTAATATGACATCAACAAAAGTGTGGCATCCATCCAGAATTATACATTTGGTTATTAAAATTAATAAGGCGGCACAAATCTGAGAAATTGCACTACCCTCCCTGTCCCCCAAAGAAAAGTACAAGACAGGTAGCCTCAGACTTCTCATATAAATCAAGAAACAACTTGAATTTAACTACTTTTAGGTACAGATCTGTTACAAGCCAGTTACAGAGCATGCAAGTGCAAAAGGATGATGGGTATAGTAACTCTGTAAAATAGGGCCAAGAGTTGAATTGCCAGCACTTGTTAGGGCAGTAAGAAAGGAGAATACCACCCTGAGCCCTTGGGAGCTCAAGCATGTGTGTCCTCTCAGACTGTACCCCTTTCCCAATCCCCCTGTTCTCCTGCCATCTTCTGCTCCTTGTTACCCAACAAATTCCTCCACAGTATTTTTTTCATTTTGGTCCTATTACTCCTTAAGACTTTCTCTTGGTCCTTCTGCTGTGCTTACACCTCTAATCCCAGCTACCCACTCTGCTGCCTTCCCTTCCCAAGGGAAATACTCCTGGGTGGAGATAGGTCTGTCTCCAACCTACTGCTGCAGCCCCTGCTGCCAGGACATGGCACACGGTCCTGTGGACAGCACCAGGCTGCCTCCCCACTGACAGGGGACTTTACAGACCAACAAAAGAGTCTGTGAAATTTTGGACCTTTATGGTTCAGTCGTTAGCTGCTTATGAAAGTTCAATGGCATTTGTGGGATTTGGAGAAAGATGCTGACAACTGTGCTGCATGGTCCCTTTGGTCCATATCCACCTCAGTGGTCTGAGAATGGGTTTGGGTTTATATTTTTCTCCAAAAAAAGAAACCTCTGTTTTACCATCACTTTTCTCAAGTTGCTTGCCTGTCATAATGACTTCTCTGTTTACAAAAATACAAAATCTTCAGGGCTGACAGCAGTGGCAGAAATGACAGAATCAACAGGACTGCATTTTCTTTTGACTTCTCACTTCACCCTCACTTGTTTATGTACAGCACAGAATAGATTAACTTTGGGAAGAGCAGAACAGGGCACAGCCCTCACAGGACCAGCCAGTCCAACCTTTGCAGGTAAAGATTGCAAGAGGTACATGAATCAGCCTCCCTCCCTTCCTGCTGCTGTGGCTGGTGCAGCTGGGACAGGCAAAGCATTTCCCTCACAGAGAGGTGATGGTGATCACTCTGCTCTGCCTTCCAGCTGTACCTCTTGCTTCTTGGAGCAGCATCACCTGCATTTTACACGTTAAATTACGGGAAGCTGCATTTTGCCATGGGAGGATGGAAAAGGTGGGAAGCAGCTTCCAGTCCCCCCTCATGAAGACAGTGCAGCCCCACAGAAGCACAGGGATCACCACAGGGAAGGATCACAGGCCTGCTCATTCAGGGACAACTTTCAGCTGGCTTGGAAATGAACCCCTGAATTCTTTTCGAGCGGTCTGGCTCTTCCTAAAGTATTTGAAAACAACTTATTCCCAGATTAGGGGGAGACCCTCTTGGTCTTGCAGGAGAAAGAAAGGAGAGAGAAAAGGAAGCACTGCAACTTCCCAAGCCACTTCAGCACTAATAGCAGTATGATCCCGAATCAATGCAGAGGGGCTGACAGCAACAATACGTGTTAACTGCTGCGCTGAAGGGGCTATTTAACCTGGCCAGGAAAAGTTATTTCTGCCACAGCTATTTGAACAAAACATTTGGCAATTAAATTAATTCAAGCATATCCTCTCTTTTCATGGGAAAAATGCGGGAAAAATCCAGGCAGAGAATGAATGGCATCTGGATTAATGAGAAACCGCTCAAAAAGAGAAAAATAATGGTTTTCTAAAATATATTAGTATTACATTCTGTGGCAGCACCATATGCTAGTTTCCTAGATGCTGGTAATCCTGATGTATTTTTATCTTGGCTAGTACCAAGGAAGGAGTTGTGCAAGGCCAAGTTCTTCCCACATATCCATGTTGAAAGCAGTTTACCTTCACTCTGTGTTGTGAATATGAACCAAGACAGCCAAGCAACTGCTTCAGAGCATGCTTTTCTTTTCTGGCTGCATCTGACTGGCTTTTAAATATCATAATACTGCATCTCTTGAGTCTCTGATGAAGGCTTTTTTCCATGATAGAGCCTGGAAATGTGGGACTTAAAAATCACAAGCCTCTACTGTTTCAATTTAAGGATCAGATCCACTAATTAGATGCAGCAGGAGACTATATAAATTGTTCATGTTCCAGACAGAGGAGAACAACAGAAAGCCATTCTGTGTTAGTGGGGATATAATAACATATATGTAGGACTTTATTCTTCTCTAAGTTGAACAAATATTCCTTAATCAGTCCTTAGAAATCACTTTTGAAGGTGGTGGCATCATCCATTATTAGACAGGGAAAACCAGCTATGACTGTTCTAGAAAAAAGAACCGCCACTAATTAACAACATTTAATTTCATGGACTTGAAATATCTATAGCACAGGTGACCCCAGAACGAGCCTGCAGCTGAATTATTGTACTCATTCCCCTGCATGCAGCAGTCATGCCACTCTGCTCTGGCTGCACTGCCCTCTGGACACTTAACCACAGATCTCCATACAATTTCTGGTGCAATGATTCTGAGGCTTTTGGGGAGTCAGCAGTCTGAGGATGAAAGCAATCACACATTCATAATTCCCCAGGATTCACACTGTTTCGAAGGTTTAGGAAAGGCGCTGGTATGAACATGTATCCCAGTTTCCATAGGGGCTTCGGGAAAGTGTTTTCCAGATGGGTGGATTGAAAGCTAAGGCAGTGAAACGGAGCAGTTTCCTCATTGGGGCTCACCTAGTACAGAGCAGCCTGAAGAGGTGGGGGAGGAAGCAAATGCAATTTGCCTGTGAGGGAAGCAAGGCATGGGATGTCCCAGCAATGTCAAACAGCAACTCACCCACAAAAAAAAAGAGAAAAAAAAAAAAGAGAGATTTGCCTTTGTCAGTTCGGGGTTCTGGGAGGAGAATCTAAGTGTCCCAGGCTGTCTAGTTAGCAATTCATGCTATGCTCATCACCACGGTATGTGACTCCCTGTGACCACACTGCCTCTTGGTAACTCTTAGCCACTCTAAAGATAGGTGTGGTAGCACTTCGGAGTCACTCTGGAAACCAGGAATACACGTTTGGGAGGCATCTTTTATAATTGGCATGGCTGAGCTGCAGCTCTGCCTCAGGCAGAAGGTAGACTCTGTCTCGCTGGGGGTGGTGAAATGAAATCTCTTAGCACAGAAAGAACACGGAGCTGCTCGGAAGCCTGCAGGAATGGGCTGGCACCTGGGGCTGCACAGAACCTCCTTGCAAAGCAACTGGAGGGAATTTTTTTTTCCCCAAGTGAGGAGCTTGTGCTTTGAGTGTTGTTGCTGAAGTCACCAGTGAAGCTGTAGGAAAATTGAAATCACGAACTATGGCAATCTTTCTGCATTTTGGCAAGATTGGGATCCACAGCTGTTTATAAAAATGTAATTAGTGGCCTGCCAAGCACTTCAAAGATGTTCTGAGAGCTAGAAAATTGTGATAAACTTATCTTTCTGTGCCTCTGTGTCTTGTGAGAGATTATTCAATCAGTAGGTTGTTGACTGGAAGACTCAGCCAAACAAAGATCGGGATTCTAAACTATTCAATTACCTCTAATGAAGAAGGATCAGAGAAACAACCCTTAAACACCTTAAACAGAGCAGCAGTATTAACAGACAAAATGACTCTCAGGAGAAACCTCCAGACACTTGCCAAGGTTGGCTTTGGAGCCAACTGTGATACAAATGCATAAAATATTAGTTCCTTAATGGTTGTGAAGTGTTGCTCTTTAAAGGTTACTGTCTTCCTGTCCAGACAAGGCTGCAGTGGAATGATGAATGAAGCGATCCATAAATCTGAGAGGTTTTCAAGCACCTGCAACTCCCATTGGGGTCAACAGGAATTTTGGATTGCCAGGATTCGGCCAGTAAAACCTGATTCTGCATGAGATTAAGAATCCCTAGGGCTATTGGCCTCCTCAGCCTCAGTGTTTACCTGATGGAGCACTTGGAATGAGGGCTCCAAAAATGCTGGCTGTTTGGATGCATGTTTGTGATGGGAGACTTGATTTCTAAAGCACAGGGACCAGGTATCTGTGCCAGAGAGTCAGGCTGCCTGGAAGTGAAATTGGGAAGAAGTCTATTTGTGGATGGAGGAGAAGCGTCGCGATCCCTGAAAAAACTGCAAGGCAGGATTCTGGTTCTGAGGGAATTTCTCTCCCTTCTCCATTACAAGTCTCACCATATACAAAGAGCTGACTTGTTATTGCAGCTCAAAGGAATGAATGGGCTCAAAAGAATGCGAAGAGGAGAGAATGCTACAATTCCACTGGGAAGAGCTGCTTCTTTTTCCCTTAACTTTTCCATTCAGTTAATATTTTACCGTGGCCTTGGAGCGCAGTCCCATCGGAATGCCTGGGTCCCGCTGTAACACCGGACACTCAGCTGAAGCGTAAACACTGCACCTGCCCGTAGCTGTCTAGAAGCGTTGTGTGTGTCTGCATTTTTGAAAGTATCTCACGGTTTTGTTTCCTGTGAATGTGCATTCAGCCCTGCACACCCGCGAAATGCTCAGCTGGGTTTGGGAGCGGGTACGTAGCGGGCCATGGCGGGGGGGGGTGGGTGGTGGTGGGGCAGGAGAAGAAAGAGGGGGCTGTAAGGCAGCTTGAGAACTGATACCGTGCTAATGTGAAACTTCTTTGTGAAGGGAACAACATCGCAAGGTTTTGGCTTAAAGATTCTCAAACACTCCAGCAGTTTTAGAAACTTGAACGTGTCCTAGGCTCAGCTGTGCACAGACAACGCTGGAGAGGAGCCTCTGTTTAAAATGGTGCCAAGTGCTCCAGCAGCTCCTGAAATTCCAGGATCAGGCCCTAAAAATAACAACACGTTTGACCCAACATAGCCAGCAGAGCCAGAGGAGATGATAGGCTGCACAGCAGAGTTTCAAGCCTGCCTTCCTAAACTGCAAACCCATTAAATATTTAGGTGGCCATATGCAAATCATTTAAATTCTGTTTCTCAGAAGCACACCATGGTGTACAGATGTGCTTTGTGCTGAGATCCTTGTCCTAAGCTTTCAGCAATTATTTATTTTAAACCAGTAAAAGACTTAATTAATGGCTAATTGTGAGCTACCGTTTTTTTAAAGGTATTTATATATGGGGGGTGGGGTGCAAGAAGCAGAAATGCAAAGACCTGGGTTTCTTTCAGAGCAAACTAACATAGAAGAAAACACATTTTTGTGACCGTACCAAAGAAAACCCCAGGACTGCTCAGATATTTTCAACCCCCTCCACGGGTAACAATTTGCTAATTCAACAAATAAACAGCCCTTTATGTGGGAGCTGTCTCGTGGACGCTGTGAACACTTTAGAGACTAGGGCCCCAGATCTTCTTTTCTTAATGTCACTGTGAATTTGCTTGTGGAAGTGTATGACACCATGCGCGGAGCCGAACAGCTGAGCTCATGCTTCAGGCATTCTCCCAGGACCGAGGGGGAGGGGGCTCTCCGCCAGCTTTCGGCCGCCTCTCCCCTCGCATTTACACACACACAAATCATGTTATCATAGTGAAAATATGTAAGAATTCCAGGAAGCAGAGGAAGTTTGTGTGTTGACCTTAATTTATTTTTTTCCAGAGGAAGATCACCCTGAATGTTAAAAGGACGGTGGACGCTGGCTCAATTCATTTGCAGATATTTTGATTTTCTTTGCAACTCTTTTATTCTGTTGTATTTTGTCTTTTAGGATTAACGCTGTTTGTATTTTATCCCAGGTGGGTACTTTTACAGAGAGAACCAAAATCAGCTGGTGAGAGCTCTGGGGGACCTATTTGGACACTAAAAAATTTCGTAAAAATCCCAGTGCATTCTGGTTCCTATTTTCCATTACAGTACAGTAAAACTGGGTGAGACTGTTTCTGGAGGGGAGGGAAGGAAAGGGTGGATGAAAGAGCGGGCTAACGCATAAGGCTTTGGCAAACAGAGGCCTGGGTTTATTTTGCTTTACAGTTCTGGGCTGGAACTCTTAAAATGCTGATCAATTTGGCCCCAAACTCAACTGCACTTCTAAAAACATGCCTAGCTTTGAACCTGCAGATGTTTGGAAGACTGCAGGACCTTAGAAGCCGGTGCACTGGAAAGCAGTCACCTGCACTGGCTGGTGCACGTTCCAGCATCCCAACAGCTCACCCCAACACCCTTCCTCTCTTCCTGCCACATACTGTCAGCTTCCACCTCTCCTTAGCTCTCCCACCTGTGAGGGTTTGCTCACATTTCAAACACAGCCATTCCACCACCCCTAGCACGCTCCTGTGTGTCTGTGTACACGGAGCCAGGAAAACAGTACTTGATCCTTAAATACATCTCTCCCCACGAACTGTGGACAACGTGGTCACACACAGACTTGTGGAACGGCAAGTAAAGATACCCCACACCTCTTAACTGGCCAACAAGAAATCCAAGCAGTGGAAATATTCCTGTATGACTGCAGGGGACAGTCGTCCCTCAGCCTGGCAGCCTCCGTGAGGGGCACTGGCCATGCCTGGTAGAGCTCTGTACCCTGTGCACACCCAGGCCTGGTGGTTATTCCTGAGGAACCCCACACCCTATTGGTTACCAGGGCTCTGCCAGGTCTGGTAAAATACACTTTGACTATCATGCATTTAACTTGCAAGACGACTGAACAGTAATCCTGGACAAGTCTTGAAGAGTTTCATTTAAGAAGCTATAAGATTGCTTAAGATTTTTTTGCAAACTACTTCATTTCTTATGTTTCCCTGTTGCAAACTTGAGCTCGAGACCTGATTCAATTTTAAATGAACAAGCCTGTTCTTCTAGCTAGCAGGCAGCCTGTGATGTATATTCAGGCCAGGCATCCCCACCCAACAGCTCTGCTCAAACAAGTAGGGCCATCTCGGGAAAATCACCCGAGCAGCTCAGTGTCGGCAGCCTCCCTGAAATCAAGGGATCTCTCACTGCATCCATCAGTGCAGGACTTGTCCCACAGAATTTATTACTCTACTCAAGTTTTTCTTTATTATTTTCTACAGGTTTTCTGAATTCACTTCTTGCCCTCCCCCTCCATCCCCATTTTATTCTCTTGTCACACATTTCAAATACACACCTGCCTTCCCTGCCCCAACTCTGGTTGGCTCAGGCAGAAGGCAGCAGGAAAAGTAGTATTTGAATTACATTCTGGTTTTCAGACTATTCAGACTTAGAAGTAAGCAACACAAGCTTGCTACTTTGCATGTTTTGGTGCTGAGGCTTTTTTTTTTTTTTTTTTTTTTAGCATACAACCCCCTACCAGCTGCAGTCTAGATTTACACCATGGGGAAGAGCACAGTACAACCAGATTGGAGATTAATCAAAGCAAATTCTGGCCTGCTGTTCCATGTGTCTCAAAGATTTAGAAAGTAAAAATAAAAAATGAGGGGGCTTTGCTTTGGTAATAAACGCTACAAACAAAAAGGCACAACTTTCCCAAATATGCTGTGAAGAGAAGACAGATGCCTTCTAAGGCTTCTTGGTGTCTCCTGGCCATTGTTGTAGATTCCTGGCTGTAAGCTGCCAAAACGGGTGCTGCTGGGTCTGTCCCAGCACTGCTCCCAGCATGGGGAAAGTGTCTGACCCCCCCACCGGGGCTGCCCCAGCAGGGTCCAGCATTCCTGGCTCCAGCACAAGCTGTAAACATGCAGTGAGTTCTGGGGTGTCTCTGAGGAGGACTGCAGAGCCCAGTTTGTCTGCCTCCTGGTCACTGGGAAAAGTTATGACCCAGAGGTTTTGCTGTAAGTTAACTACAGTGCCCAGGAGAGTGCCATAAAAACACCTGGGATCTTTTCTACACAGAAATCCTTTATAGTCACCTGTTTCTTATTCTAAATTATATAGCTTGTGAATAACAGAAGAGGTCATATACAGTGATTTTAATTTATTCTAAAAAATGAGATACTCTTCAGTCTCTGAGAGTATTATTATTCTGTAGGGATTACAATCAGGTGAAAGTTTATAGTTAGCAATCATTAGAGTAACACTGCTAGTTTTCATTAAAAAATATCTACTTAAATTTTTGAGGTACCATCATTGGCATAAACTGACAGCTACATTTAAGTTAATGCAGCTGGGGGAGACAGCCTTTGTTTTCTTGGGAAGAGAAAAAAGAAAAAGGAAAAGAAAACACTGATTAGTAGGGTGAATTTTTTTCTTTTGAAAAGGCAGCACAGGTAAATCACTGCACTTAAATGCAAGAACTGAGAAGATACCAGGACTAGCAAAAGCCATCTACATCTAGCAGGAGAAAATGTTTCCATCCTTAATGGCCTGCATGAGATATTTTAAAGACATCAGAAATTCTTTCAAGTGTGTTTCTGAGTAAAGACATGGCTGAATTGGCCCATGTGGGTAATCAGGGCAGGGTTACACAGTAAGGCCCCGATTCAGCAAAGTGCTGGAGCACACCTTCAGCTTTTAGTGCATGAGTGGCTTCATTGAAGTCCTTAGTAATTATGTGTTTTGCTGAATCAGGACCTGAATTTATTTGGGGCAGGAGGACCTTAATATCTTCCAAGGAATTATACTTATTAAAGGGGACAGTCTATAAATTAGTGTTTAAGTTAAAATCAATTTCTAGATAATACATATCCCTAAAAGACAGATTGTTAGTTTGTATGAGCTTTGTAACAAAACTTTAATTAAACCCTTTTTAAATAAAACCTGTCGTACATTATACTGCTAATTGACTTGACCTGGTACAAAGAGGACTCTGCCAGCTAGAGGAGACTAAAGGAGATTATTCTGTCTGGTGCTGCAGTGATTGTGTGTTAATAAAATTTATTTCTGCAGTCTTGCCCAACTCCCTATTGTGTATTCAAGAAATGTGTGGGCTTGAAGCCAGTCATCACAAAGCAAAAAGTAATAAAACCTCAAAAGCTGACTTTTTCTACCTCATTCTGCTGCTTTGCTGTGGCACAAACTACATGGTACAGTCTGCTTGCATACACACCTCAGATTTCTCTTTTTTAATTATTTTAATTTATTTTTTAAATTATGTAAAACCTTGCACCTTATTAATGTGAGCACAGTAACAAGTGAAGGACAATTAAAGGATCCAAAAAGCTCGGTGATGAAATATTCTGGGTGTGGCAATCATATTTTATTGCCACTACACTGATTACATACAATATAACACATCTAGCAATTAGAGAAACATGTTAATCCTCCTGGCCCAGACCTATTTCACACAGAATTCATTTCAATGGACCAAATTCTTCCCTTACATTCACATAAGTACGACTGAAATAACTTCTTGCCAATCAGTAGAATCATTTGGATTGACATTCGTGTAAACGACAGCAAAACACGACCCGCTGACTTCACAGAGTTATTCCTGATAGATGCTGGGTGTAATCACAAAAAGTAATCACAAGAACTTATGCAAGAAATACAGGGAATAAACAGGAGGACTTGGAAGTTTTAATACGTGCTCAAAATTATGAATTAATTGGCACAAGAAACTTGTTGGGATAGCTCACATGACTAGAATATTAATACAGTTAGAGGAGTTTGTTCAAGGAGAAGAAGGATGAAATGCTGTCCATAGACACATTCACTCCACAGTGTAAAACATGGGAAGAGATGAACCAGTTGAAAATCCCTAGCTAATAATAACAGGGGGAATGAACACAGGTGTTATCACGATGGGGGGGTGTGGGGTGTACAGAGTAAAGCCACAAAGAACAGATGGACGGAGCTACTTCTTTTGGAGGGCAACAAGATGAATCATACATCCAGGCCACTGGGCTTGAAGATGATGGAGGCACGTGGCAGGAGGCTAATGGAGATGCCTGCTGGGACACAGGGTATCACAGGATAAACTCCATGCTGCCAATGTCTTGCTACCAAGGCTGAAGAAACAACTGAGGGAAAGGTTCTTTACTCTTGATTTTAAGAGGCAGGAGAAACAGGTTTAGAAATAAGCAAATAGAAGGCAATTTGGTGACAGTTATCATGGAATGAGAAAACTTACTGCTCCTGGAAGGGAAAATGAACAGGAAATAGAAGCAATAGACTTGAAAAAAGCCAGTTTAAATAAACTCAGAGAATTGGTAAATATTATCTCATGGGGAACATACTCAGAGTAGGTGACAGTTCCTTAAAATAGTTCTATTAGCAGCATGAGTCCAAATTATCCCAAAGCAGCAAAACCATTACAAGTGTTGTAAGAAACCACCTTAGCTAAATCATGAACTCCTCTCTGACCTCAAACACCAAGAGGGCATGGAAAGTTGAACCCAGGTCAGATTACTGAAGACCAGGATGAAAGAAAAGAGAAAGTGTAGGGCCCGAACCAGGAGGGTCAGGTGAGAACAGGGAGCACATTAATGCAGAAAGGATAACAAGAAAACATGATGCAAACATACTTCATAATGAGAGAAAACCGTGTTGGCTCTTGAACAAGACGAGGAAAGTTATCGACAGGTGATATCGAAGAGGCTGAGGGCTCGAAGGTTTTTTGCTGCAATCTTTGCCAAAAAGGTCAAATGAGGTTAGGCAGGAAACAGCAGTAGTGACAAAGAGGGAGAAACACAAGTGAAATCAGGGAAAGAACAGATTAAATAGTACTTAGATAAATCAGATCTTTCAAATTGGCTGGGTCAGATACAATTTGTCTTTAAGTATCCTACCCGACTATCTGAAGCAATCTCAGGGCTGTTAACAGGGTTTTTTTGGAGATCTTATGGAATATGGGTGAATGAAAAATGGCACACAGTGAGTGTTTCCTTACAGGGAGGGAAAAGATTGTAACGGGGAATTAAAGAGCAGTGAGTGAAGGTCAGTTTTTGGAAAAATACGGAAACAATCACATTATTTGTAACCACTCAGGAAATAACAAGGAGATGAGTAACAGCTAGCATGGCTTTGTCAAAAACACAGATTTGTTAAACCAATTTAATTTCCTTTAGTGGGAATAGAGGAGAAGCAATAGATAAATCTCAACTTTATTAAAGCTTTCCAGGATCAGCCTCCTCATGGTCTTAAGTGAGTTAGGAAAAATATGGTCTCCCTCCACCTACAAAATCCTCTGTCAAGCTGTAACTGTGTTGTTAAATACATTTCTGCAGGCATCTGTCCTGGATTTGCTTCTGTGAAATACTTCTACTGCAGTCTTGCGTGTTAGATCACAGTGACTTACTTTCTGCATACAGTAGTAGTGAGAAGGGCTGCACAGGCCAGTCTGAGGATGTTTGCTTAGAATACAATGCAATTTTTGACAGCTGGAGCAAGGGAGCCAGTTTGGGGCAACACATTTCAGCTTTAAAGAAGGTACCAAACAGAAAAGAACTAGCAGAGAGCACTGAGATTAGGTAGAGGCCTAGGAAACATAAGCTGGAAGGAGAACTGAAAGGAATGTTCTCATATAGTCTGTGGGAAAGGCTGAGAAAGACTACATATGTACTATATATACACAAAGAGCAAAGGAGTAAGTAATCTTCCTTACCCACTATGGATAGAATAAGAAGTATTGGGTTAAACAGGAGCACAGGAAATTTAGGTTAAACATTAGGAAACACTTGGTAATAATACAGCTAGTTAAGCACTGGAAAAAAAAAAAAAAATCACCTGGGGAGGCTCAGCCTCCCTCCTTGAAAGATTTCAAGAGTATGCAAGATGTACGCTTACCAGAAATTACGCTTTTAAAGTTGTGACGGACTTAGATGACCCCTAAAAACCTACTTCCCTTTATGAGGACTACTTTTCCCCAAGTTTGAAAGGACAGTTCTCTCTGGTGAAACGGGAGCCATGCCTGGACGCTGGAATGGCACAACAGTACAGCAATCCCAGCCCTCTCACGGCGTCAGCGGCTCAGCAGGTGCATAAGCCAGTGCTTCACCTCCAGCAGAGAGGCAATCCCTCCTGCAGGCAGCTCTGTACTTGAACTAACATTTCAACACTTTATGGAAGCGAGGGCTCAGCTGGCAGCCTTTTCCCTGCCAAGGTGCAGCACAACTGCCCAGTGCCCACTGTTCACACCTGCAGCAGCCCTCAGCCTGGAGTGCTGCTGAAGGACACGGAGGGGCTTTACTCAACGTGCAGTTCTGCTCCTCATTTCCAGGAGACTGAACTGCTGGGTGAAAACATAACCTGCACTCCGTGCTCTGGCTAAAAACTCATTTCAAGAGGCAAACAAAGTACTGAACACTGTCATTAAACCACAGAAATGCTGAAGCCCAACTTACAGTCTCATGCAGCAGATCATGTGCTACCCCCTGCACCTCCTGGCCTGCTCGGGAGCATCTGCACAACAACCTCTGGGTAATGCACATGCAGTGAAGACATCGGGTCCTTGGCCACTAGCCAAGAATTTATCCATACAACAAATGCCTTTAAACCCAGATCTAGCCACATGTAAAATGACACAGTTGAATATTTCCATTAAAATGGTATTTGGAATATCAATCAATAAGTTCACTCTCACAAAGATATCCACATTCCTACCCACAGTAGTCCTGGACAAAATTCACTCTCTCTCTGGCCACTGAAGCCACAGTGCTGTAAAAAGTCCCAGCTCCCAGAAAATGAGAAAGTTAGTGTATCTGAACTTAGACAGCATGAGATGATTTCGCTGCAAGGATAATAAATTTGGGGGGAATCAGAAGGAGGCAGAGCTTGTCTGCTGATTGAAAAGGAAAAGTGTACAACCATTCTCACATTCCCCTCCTGTACAAGCACTGATCTCTATCACAGGGTGTCAGCTGTAAAGGAGGTGTGATCTGTTACACAACATATTTCATTCAGTTAACAACACTTAGTTACATGCTAATAAAACATGTATTAAGAATACATCAAACTAATTATTTAATCACAAATCCTTCCCCCAGTCTGCTTAGCCTGGACTGGATTTGAAGCATAAAGAGGATTCATTAAATATTTTGCTGTTTCAGTAGATTTTTCTGACACGCTGGGCCAAGTTTCTCAAACCTGTAGCAGGAAGGAGAAAAGCCACAACACATGTGCACGCACACACAGAGAGAACGAGGAGCTGAGATAGCCACTGGCAGGATGTGTCTGCTCTTGATTTCACAGTGCCACCCAGCCCTTCCCTGGGTTACAGAGTGGATTTTTTTCCATGTTATTTTGTGTCTCAATGCCAGCACTGATTGTGGTGATTGATTGACTGAGCTGGTGCTGCAGGATTCAAAACAACACCGGTGGCAGCAGCTCAGGGAAATGCAGAGGACGCTGGGTTAATCCAAGGAGAGAAGAAAACGCTGGTGCTCTGCCAGCTCTGAGCATCCTACAATAAATTAGGAATAACTATATTCATCATTTTAAAATGAAAGATGTGAGCAGAGCCTGGCAGAAGCATTTTACACACTCTGTGCTGGGTTTCAACCTGTGGGCACCCAGAGCAAAAGCCCTTTTTCCTGCACGCTGAGCTCTTCCTCAATACCTCATCCCAATCAGCTTTTGCACATGGGCTCAGAAAAGCCATTTCCTGCCTTTGGAGAACAGGGGCTTCCCACCTGCCTGTCCCTGATGTGAACATTTACTGTTACTGACCTACACTGAAATGTAAGTGGTGCTCCTTACACAGCCTCTCCTCCTCTCTGACAGCTGTATCCTTTTCCCCAGGGTCCCCCCCTTCTCACTGAGGATCAACCAAACTCTCTCAGACTTTCCTCCTGCACCTCCTACCAGCACAACTGCTGAAATATCGCAAAGATTCTTTTCCAGAAGCAACTTTCCTCCTTGAGAAGAAACCAGATAATTAGAAGACAACCCTTGAGCTTTTTGTCTTTGTTACTTTTCCCCACCATCCCTTTACCTCCTGTAATCTCCTGTCCCTGCTCACTCTGTGGCTGCTGCCTCTTAATTAAACATCCTCATTTTGACACTGACCCTGTTTTGATTTTATCTAGTTCCCCTCAGCAGAGGACAGTCCCACCAACCTGCTCCCCATTCTCCTTCCACTCAGCTTACAGAAGCAGCTACTCGCCTGTTTTCCTGATAGTAATTCACCCTTCCCTTGGCTGCATTATGAAGATAAGCTGCTCCTACTGACAAAGGAATTGCTAATGGACGTGCCTGCTTTCTCATCCGGGGGACAGGGGCTGCTGCTGTCAGGAACTTTTTCCCTAGCACAAGTAGTTTTCCAGCATGCCCTATAAAATAGCCCACATTTATGATTGCTGGCATACTCACAGGGTTACCAGGCAGCTTTTTTTTTCAGGACAGACTTTACAACTTGCATATAGATGGGCCCAGACATGGCTCCGGTTAGAGACAATGGGAGATTTACTATTGCATGTATTTGCACCATGATTTGGTGGCTTTGTATGAACAAAATAGAAACAGAAAATAATTATTTGTTTGCCAACCCACTGAATGTAGGGGAGAAGCACAAAGTTTTATTCATCTGCAAGCTCAGCAGATGTCAGTCTATGAATGGCCTGATTTCAGTCTCGTTTTTGGACTAATGAAGATTTAATATAGCTAACAGAACCATGAGGTAATTCTGGTTTTGAACAAAAAGTGATTCCATATCATCCCATAACTTGTCACAATTAAACATTAACTAACCCATGAATTTTGTTGGTGGTGTTTTGTTAGAACAGCTTCTGAGGGGAGTGATAGTTCAGTCATTATTTGAATGTCTGCTATAGTGGAGTCTATCACCACTGAAAGCCCAGAATAATGGCCTGTGTTATTCTTTTGCATCTTTTTCTATACAGCTTTTGAGGGAGCTGTAATTGAAGAGAAATGAAAGGGCAGCCAACCAAGAGACAATACTGCAAGAATCAGTACTGGAATGTGAGACAACACACTTTAAAAGCTGAAACTTTAAAACTCCTGCTATGTGTGTACTTTTGAAAAGGGTAACATCAATAGCAAAAAAAAGAGAAACCCTAGCTACTTTTCCCCTGATTAAGAAATAATCAAACTTTTTTTTTTATTTTTTTTTGTTTATAATCTGATGGCCTCCTATGAAGGCATGAAAAAAAGGATTAATGCCTTCATTGGATACCTATTTTTTACTGCTGTTCTCTTTAGAAAATATGATTAACTAAAAAGGTGGAAAAGAGACCCATGGAATAGAGATATGAGAACACCAAGGCAGGGTGTTAAGAAGCAGGGACCCTACAGCAATTTACAAAAAGGTTGCAAAATACGAACTTCTATTGAGTATCAAGCCCTGGGTCTCCAGTGATGTCAGTGTTGTTACGTCCTCATTCCTAGGGTTTACAGAGAGCTGAAACATAGCAGACAGCATTTTTCATACTTAAGTTTCAAACTCCAGTACTTAGAGGATTGCCAGACGCTCACCACTGTGCACTGACTGATACACCAAGCTTAAGTTATCTTCCTGTTTCTACAAATATTAAGAAGTAGAAGCTCTCTGTGGACCCAGTGTAAAGCTACTGAAGCCATTTTAAAGCCACTAAAGTCAGTGGAAATCTCTACATCTGTCTCTTGCACTCTTGGATTTTCCAAGTACTTATGTGTGTACTTGGTGTTCGCATGAACAATCCCACTGAAGAAATTGTTTGTCTTAACCACAGAAAATGGCTGAGTTTAAGATGGCTTTAGCTAAATGTGGCCAGGCTAAGCACAGACTCAAGCCTTTCCCTATCCAAGACACTTCAGCAGTACTGTCCATTTCTGAAATTATCCATGCCTATGAAGATATTTGGGATATGTTTGTGATCAAGACTTAAAATGATATCATCAAGGCCTGAGCTTATTCAAAATAAGCTGCATCCCTAACATAGGAGTCATTGAATCACAAACATAAGAATACTGAGGCTATTTCAGGCTGCAATAAGCAAGCCTGTATACACCAGTATACACCCCAAAAAGATTAAGTTTATGTTGCTTTTAATGATGGAGAGTTTAACAAAGCATAATTTGGAACCAGTTTTCAGTACTCCTGCCAAAGTCTGAGGAAAACATCATTTACCTCCTAAGTGAACATTTTTTTCTGGCAGTTTTGCATGAATTAAACATTTTGGTCATTTAAAGGAAAAATGTTAAAAATCTGGAGTGTTCTTAAAATAGCAGATCAGTATACTTGAAATATCTTTTCTGATTTCAGGGAACTCCCCCTATGCATGTACCGTGCTATGAAAACCACAGCTATTTTGCACTAATTTCAGAGCAAGCTTATGAAAATAATATAATGAGGCAAAGCACTCAGCAATGCCAGAGCATGGGGACCACAGTGGTGTAATAGATGATATCAGGATGATGGCAAAATAATGTCACTGCAGTCACTGGAGACTACATTACTATGTCAAGATGATGGCAAAATGATTTTGACGCAAGTCTATTGAAACTCTGCTAAAATATCCGGATGATTGCAACATATCAGGCAAATTCCCCAGAGGCAGTGACTGATAAATTTGTGTTAAAGTATTTCAAATACACCACTCTAACTTATGTTACGTGGGCAAGATCCTGGTGTGCTCATGCATTAGCCTGACACCACCAACACCAGCCGAGGCTCTCGAAGGGAAGCTTTGCCCTTTGGTGAGAAGCTCTGATGATCCCAAGGCATTTCAGGATACAGATTTGATTTGGCCTTCTGTGCATGCACAGCTATAGTTTGAGATTGCCACAGCTGACACAACAAGCCCACTTCACATGTGGCCTCCTCTGAGGCTGAGCAGTTCTAGGAGTTGATGCTGTGGAAGAGGCAAATTGTGCCCTAGTGCTGCAGGTGTGGAAATATCAGGTGGTAACTGAGAATCACAGCCAAAATAAGGCTTTCCCATCCTGGAGAATGGCAAACATGTCAAAGGTAACAGAGTTAAGGTAGCTTAAGCAGCTTCTCCCCATATGAAGCATTGAGTTAATTAGCCAGGGATGCTGTCTGAGACAAGGGGGATGATTTTTTTTTGCAGCAGAGAAAGATGGCTCCTGACCACAGCTGAGCTCATGGACTTTGACCATAGTTAGCTGTGGACATCCTGATAGCAGCAAACATGTTTAGCTGAGCAGATTACAGTGAAGAACTGCATCAATCACAATTGATAATGTCTTTTCTACCTCTTATGCAGGAAAAAGCTTGCAGAACATCAGCCAACACTGCTCCCTGCTCTGCCAGGGCTGACAGTCCCTTAGTTTTAAGAGCAGCCTGCTCAGCAGGAATGGTACGTACTGACTGCAGGACTGAGCCCTCGGAAGATTGTTACAGCAATTAGTGCAGAAGCAGCAACGTTCCTGTTATCAAAACTAACAAGAAGCTGCAAGAGCTGTTTCAACTGAAATAGTCAAGGCTGCTCTAATTATATGTTCTTTGCATAGGCTGGCGAGTAAGATGATTTTAGAAACTGGGTTATTCAAGCTTCTGAGGTTACAAATGCTGCTGTGCCAGCTCCACCCACTAAGTAAAAGGTTGCAGGCTGCAGTCAGCTCTAGTTCCTTCAGTACAGCCACAACTGTGGGCAACTTAAAAGGGAAAAGAAGGTTGTTCAAAGGACAGCCAGTTGTATTTAGAAGGTTGTCTTGCTAGACTTTTGGTTCTACTACAGGTATATTTCAACAGTGGTGCAAAGTGTTTTCTGCCATTTTCTAGTGAAGAAACCTTTCCTGCCTGTTTTCTAATCTTGCTGCTCTGACCCACTTGTTCCTCACCTCCAGCTGACAGTGCTGGGCTGGCCATGGCATTCAGCTGTGCCCTGGATCTTGGGCTCATCACGTCTATTGTGAACAGATGGAGCTTGGGGTTCCTACAAATCCCATCTGCTCCTGCAGCAGCCACTATTAATACTCCTTTAGGAGGAAGCCTAGGTCCCTCCAGAAATCCCAGTCATCTTCCTGGCTTTGCACTGTCACTTACAGGGGCAGGATATGTCAGCAGCAACCCCAGAACTCAGCAGACTCCATCTTTCCAAAGGAACACAAGAAAGGTCCTTCAGGCCTCGCTCTGCCAGTGAGAACTTGTGGCCACCTCTGCCAGAAAGCTGCTCCACCACAGTGCAAATCCAGCTGGAGGAGCCTGTACCTTACGATTTAAGTGTGCAAAGAGGCTGATGAAAATACATAGTTTTGCACTACACAGTTCACAGTCTTAACTGACCTCTGTATAAATTTTGGCTCAGATTTAAAGTCCTACTCCTAATTTACAAAACTTTTATTGTTCCAGGGCTAAGTTACATGGAGACCTACATTCAGGTGCATCTCTCCATGCAACTACATTTGCAAGAGAAGCTGCATTTAAGCAAAATGAATTCTGTCCAAGCTCCAAGAAAGGGCAGCACAGTACCCTGTGGGAGATGAGACTTAACTGGAACCCAGCCCGCTTCAGCTCAGCATTTCTGCTCAGAAAAAAAGTGGGAGATGAAGGAAGGGAGAGAAAAGAAGTGGAGAGAGCAGGAGTCCCTTTGCATGCAGCTCTTCAGCTGCGAGTTTAGCCCATGCTTATGCCATAGGCTCAGCTGGAAGATACAGGAGCACGTTCCCATTTCAGATTCCTGCCTCAGCTCTCTTGGTAGCCTCTCTCAAGGGGAGACTCAGCAACTCACCATCATCCCTCCTGATTTCATGGGGAGGAGCCCGACTGCCTGGGCAGCAGGGAACCAATTTGCATGCCTGGGGAACTTGGACCCACTGGGAACTCTCCTAACCCCTTCAGTCTAGATACAGGTGAATTACAAGCCCCAAGTTACAAAGCCAGATCCTATAAAAGTGACACAAAGGAACAGATTCTGCTTTATGGGACTAGAAAAAAACCCCTCCTTCAGTATAGGGATAAAATTTTTGTGTCTTACCAACCTCATTATGGATTTTAACTGAGAACAAAGGTTATTTAGGATGCTCTGCTCTAGTGATGCTCCATTTCATGTAAACTCGAGTCCAGTATCTCGTCATCATTTCTTAAGTCATCCAGGGTAAGTCAGTATAGACTGATCAGCACGTAGGAGATTATAATAGCATTTTGACGTCTTCCCCATTCTCCAGTGCTGAGCAGAATTGTGATTTACATAGAATCTGGTAGAAATACAGACTGTTTGTTTTGTTTCTAATTAAAACAAAGTTCTGCTTCCAGTAGCACTCGCTGAATACAGAATAATGCTATTAAATTCAGTGTTGATAGCTATTAAATTATTTGGCCCTCAGAGCTGCTAATCAGTGGTTGACATACAGGCATCTCCCCTGGTGTCACCCTGACACCCAGTAGCAGCAAGCAACTGGAACGTGAACACTGTTCTTTTAGCATGAAACTAGCTGCTGTAGCTCAATTATTTCCTTTATTTTTCTAGTGTCACTAATATAAATCAATACTTTTCCATCTGCTGCCATTTCTGGACTTGAACCATGTATCGCCTTCCTAACCATTATGCAACCTCTTGACAGAAACCCATTATAAACCTTTCAATTTATTCTGCAGCGCAGCTGTGCTAGTGATATTTACATCTGTAACATACACATCTCATACTCTTTTCTTTCTTGAAGCCTCTTTTATTGCACCACACTTGCACACTGTACTCACTTCAGCCTCCAGCCAAGGCAAACACAGACAAAAGTATACTTCTTAAACATATTTCCGTTTTAACTGCAGACTTCAGTATTTCCAGTGAGAGGATCATAAAGAGCTGTCAACAGAAAAGGGAGTTGATTTCAACTTTTAGTGCCTTCACGGTACAGGAGACTTGTTACAGATCACAGCACTGTAGTGGATGCCAAGCTGCTCCACTGAGTGTATAAAGCTGCCCCTTGGATGTGCAAAATGCAGGCACCCACCCCAGCTGCTGATTCCCCTACTTGTGTACCTCAGACAGCCCTCCCTTCTCCTACAAATGTATCCATGCCTTAGTTTCACAGCATAAAAGCAGCAGCCTGACAGGACCCCTGTCTTTGGTGGCAGGAGATGATGGGTTTCACTGCTGATCTAACAGGACCATACTTGTTCAAAGTCACACCTGCCTTCCTGCCAGCCCCTTTCGCAGTTTCTGCTGTCCTTGAAGTAAGGCATGTGATGACTGCAGAAGAAATACTGTGCCCAAAGTAGAGCATACTAAGTAATTTCCCAATATATATATATATATATATATATATATTTTCCAGACTGTGATCTTGTCTTGACATTATACTCTGCATAGTCCACAGCCCAGTCTTCAACAGCAGCACACATGGATGAGAACACTCCCTGCTCAACCAGTCATTGACTAGTAGGGTGTAACATCAGATCAACAATCAACCCACACAGTAATTCTAGAAGTGTTTTCCATGAGGCTACTTGGGCAGGAGCTTAAAATGAGGAAAGTGGAAAACCCCACATTGCCCGATGAAACCCCCAAATGAGCTGTACATTTACTGAGGGCATGTCTCCAAGAGAACAGGGATTGTTGGCCACAGCTGCAGGAAGATGGGAACTGCCATCCTGGATCACACTTGCTGTCCCTGTAGTCTGGTATCGTGGACCAGAGGAAGCGTGCCTGTAATGGTTGATTATGGAAAAGCCTGCCCTAGAGGGAAATATTTCCTTAAGTCTCATCAGTCAGTACTTACATATGCTGTGAATCATAAGCATTTAAATCTCTTAAGATTTTTATCCTAGTTAACATCAGTGTAGATAAGCTCATGACCTGCTTCTGAACATTAATTGTCCTTTCTTGAATACTAGTAAGGCCTCAATATTTTATTTCTCCTATTAAAACAGTAATAAAACCAATACTTTATGTCTGAGAGTATGAGGTCTTAGTAACTTTACTCGCTGGTGATGTCTTGTGCAAGCAAGACCCAGCATTGCAGGCAGATGGAGGAGAAGCTCCCAGGCCTCTGACTAGGAACAGCATGCCAGAAAATTAGACAGGAAAAAAAAAATCCATATCTTGAAAGAAAATTATCTTTCCATATCTCACAGGGCTTTCAGCTTTGTTATTATGAAAGATGTCTTGAGAATTCCCTGATGCACCTTTTGTCTTAGATTCATTGTTTTATCTATCACTAGTCTGTCAGACTTAATTTGCCCATTTCCTAAAGTGTTCTAAAAATCAGTTTTCCTCAGATATTTACATGTGTTCTTAATGAAAGAGAAAGCTTCATTTTCAAATGAAGTACAGCACCACTCTCTGTACATGCTGCTGCTCTCTGGTTCAGCTTCACCTTTAGATAACTTGTCTATATTAGCCAGGACCCAGCCAAGAACTCCTCTCTCTTATGCTCTGCAACGTTATTCCAAGGCTTAAGAACTTGCACTGGCCCACTTGACCAGTTTATGAGAGGGAAGCTGGACTCACCAATTAATACAGTCTTATTTAAGTGTGTTTTTTTTCCTCTTTGATCTCCCTCTATGTTTTAGTCACAGCAGTTTCTCAGGCCAAAGAAATAAATGACTTTATTTATGTAACAATATTCTCATTGACTCTCCCTCAAGTGTTTATAGCATACATAGTTCAGTTCACACAAAAATGTAGCCTGTACACAAACCCTTGGTTACAGCACTAGCTGGTGTGCTGATGAGCCAGTCTGCTCTTCATATGCACTTTATACCTTGGCACCTGGTCATATTTCAGTCCTGTGTCCAGAGAGGAAATAGAACTGTACATAAAAAGATACCAGAGCTACCCGAGAAATATTAGGGGTGAGGTATCTGGTTGCAAGTAGGAACATGACTAAGAAATGAAATCATAATTTTGGTGTGGATGTGACTGCTGATAATCAGACTGAACTGCTGAGAGCATCCTTTGTCTACCAAAAAGGTAAAATCCTGGTTCTACTGAAGTAAAACTTCAGAGGTTTCCAAACACCAGCATAAAAATCAGCCAGAGCTGACTGTTCATACACTTAATAATAGGTAGTGTGCCTTCTCTCCTGAAAAACCTGCCTCTCGAGTGTTTATAAAACATTACATGGTGTCAGAAGTTATCTTGAGCCAAAGATGGAGCAATTACTTCCTCCAAGTCTGCTGGATTTATGAGGGAAGCTTGCAGAAAAATGGTGTCAGTTTAGCAACATTTTGAAATATTCTCTGCCACTGGGGCTGCTGAGGAATCAGCTGAAGGGCAAGCAGTGGCAGTGTATTGGGAAGGGAAAAGATACAAAGAATTTGATGCAGTAATAGGTGCTAAATAAAAACCTTGCAGTGATTAGGAAGAACAGCCAGATAAAGTCAGGATCAGCTTCAGAATCAGTGGGATGTGTTGGGGTGTGCCACCCCATACATAAGCATCACAGAACTACACACAACAAAAGCAGTCAGTCACATACATGTTAATTCCAACGATTTCAATCCGTCTGACTGCCAAAATACAATGTCAGAGCAGCAAACATGTAAGATCAGGCTTTCACTCACAATCTGGTTTCTTTGTGCCTTTACAGTAGGAAAAGGGGCTACAGCAGCTGCTGTGACCCAACAAGCGGCAGGTTTACCTAGCTCTGCCTTGGGTAGAGCCAACACGCTTGGCTCTGCCTCCTTCTTTACGTTTTACACCTCGTACTTCCCCAGCCCACTGAGCCTCCCTCGCTCCTGTCGACAATAACCCCGCGGAGACTCCCCAGCCTTGGCTGGAGCCGCGATGAACTTTCTGCTTCTCCTCCTCGCTGGGTGTGCCCTGTCCTGCCGGGGATAAAACGGAGCATTCAGCTGGTGCTCGCCACAAGGAATAAATAAAGCCAGGAAGGAACTGCGGGCCAGCGGGGGAGCCGTCGGTGGCGGTGACGTGCGCGGTGTGACCCCGCTCGGAGCCCTGGGCGCGTCTGCCCCGGCCCGGCCGCTCCGCCGAGGGCTCCTCACCCTCCCTTGGGGACACGGCGGTGGCCCCGCCAGCCGGACACGGTGCCTGGTGGTGGTGGGGTCCTCCTCCCACGAGGAGCTCCCAGCTCCCTCCTCCCAGCTCTCCAGCCCTGCCTGGGAAGCGGCTGTGCCACAGTGGTGGTGCCACAGCATCGCTGCTGTGCCACCAGCTAATCCCGACCTGTGAAACCACTGCGGAAGGAGGAGAACACAAAGGAATTTATTTTATTCCCTTTTTATTTTTTTTTAAGAGGAAAAAAAAAAAACGCAGGACAGTTTCACAGAGCCAGGCTGGCATGCCAGCAGCGTACTCCTAAATTAGCACCACTCAAGCAGGGCAATTCCCTGTATCAGCTGGGAAAGGGCAGGAACAAGTGAGTGAAGCAGGCAGAGGAACGTTTAATACAGAGTCTGCCTCAATAAGTACCTTGTGCTACTGCCAGGAGCCCCAGCTGTCAGCACCACCTTTCACCTGAGCGTGCTGCCTCCAGAGCCAGCTGGGGGAAGATGCGTGTAGGCAGCTTCTGATGACATTCAGGGGGTGGAGGACCATTAGCTGCTGCCTCCCACAAAGTGCTCCATGGCCGGGAGGCAACAAAGGACGGGGCTGAAGGGGGAAAGGTGCTGGTAACAGGGATCTGTGATGCCTTTCACGAGTGGTCTCCCACACGGGCAGCGGTTCACCTCTGCTTACGGCTGAGCCATGTGAGGTGTCACCTGAGGTAAGGGACAGTGAACACTGAGCTCAGCTCACTGCCCACGGGTGCTTTTGATAGCTCAGGACTGCCAGGGCTCAGCCCAGCTGTGCCCTGCGTGTGGGCACAGCCAGAGCTTCCTCAGATTTCCGGGGCAGAGCCCAATGCTGAAGGCACAGAGCAGAAAAAACCACCCCGATGATGAACACATCTGTCTCGTTTCTTTGAAGTCAGACGGATTTCAAAATGACTCAATAAAAGTTACAATTTACAGTATTGAAAAAGATGCTTTAAGGAAGGCACTTTGAGATAATGCAACCAGAGACCATACTGGTCTTTCCTGGGGGGAAAAAAATGAAATCACTACAGAGGAAAATGGATATAATAAAAACATTGCAGAAGCGTTTTGCCAAGCAAATTGAGGAAGGAATTGATCACTAATATGGGGATTCAGGACCTGATTTCCTACTTGATAATTTCTAGATTCCATTATGTCCTTTAAGAAGTGCCTAACTCTGACTCAATATTCTAGTTTGCATTCCAAAAAAACCCACAAAACAAGATCTTATGTGAAACAACTAATGTTTATATGTACTTCCAGGACTTAAAAAAATTTGGCACACAGTTTTCTATGACATAGTTCAAAGCAGTGTTTTATATAATTGCTGTATTTCAAAGGCATATGAAACTGAAAACTTGATAAGAAAATGAGAAGTGGAGTGTTTAACTTCAAAGACAAATAAAACCTCACTTCCTACTTCTGCCCCACTGTTATATGTTGCAATTAAATGAGTAGTTTCATACACAGTACCGTGATTTATCACAAGTCAGAATGTACAAGCTAGCGTCTACTTTAACAAGGACTGCCCAGTTTGTGGAATTCTGATGCCCAACTGCAAATAGATTTGACTAATAAATTAAATCCACTCAAGAAAAAGACATGAACTTCAGGATGAAAGTAAGGATCGGGCATTAAGAAATAGCAGGCTAAAAAGCCCAAGACCTACATCAAACTTCCATTTTTTGGTTAATTTCTTAAAATGCTAAGCCAAAGACTGAAAGTAAACTCCAAGGTTAGAGCAAAGGTATCAGTAAGGAAAACCACATCAGTTATCAACAATACAGAAAGTACTCTAAGGGGTTAAATTGGTATTTTCAGAAATAAACTTCCCATACTCTCCTCTGTTTCAAGTTACCAAAAAAGAAACCCTAAACAAACAAACCCCACCAGACCCCACCACACACCCCCCACAAAAATCATCTTTTTTGCCTTTCCTACCTGAGCCCCACTAAGGACTAGAGGGAAGCAAGGCAGTGCTCAGAGCACCCAGAAAATTCAGCTAAGCCAGACTGGGCCCACCAGGGTCTGTTACCCAGCCAGTGGGAATTACACAGAGGAGCGAGGGGAAGCAGGAACCCAGCTGGAATGTGGATTCCCCAACTCCTTCAGTGTGCGCTGCCTTTTATCTGGGGCTTGTGGCAACTCCACAATTAAGAGCTTAATGCACGTAAGATATACTTTGCAAGCAAAACATTATTCATTAACAAATCTGATTAAACTGCTAATGCAGTGAGCAGTAGCACAGGTTCAGAAAGACAAATAGTCTCAGTGGTGCAGTGTTTGTGAGGAACATTACCCATAAATGGATTTTAACTATTTAAATTGGCTTCTGTTCAGGAACTATGAAAAGACACAATGGAGCACAGAGCACTTCATTTAGCTTACTGGGCTTAATGTGAGGGGGGGGGGAACCCTACAGATTAAGGTTTATGACTTCAGAGCAGTAATACGCATAATTCTGCAAAGATACCTGTGTCATAACCCCAAAATAAAAAAAAAATAACAAAAAAAAAAAGGATATTTTTCTCCCCCAGCAGCACTTTACTGATTATTAAAGGTTTGTTGGTAACTGGTGTTTCTTCTGGTGTGTAGAACATTTTAAACCCATTCCATATAGACTAAATAATGTTCAAATCCTGGATTCCAAAAATGTACACTGTGCTTTGCTGCTGTACAGGTAAAACTGTTCTGCTTTCATCCCTTTATAAGCATTGTGATATTTCAGATCGTGGAGGCAAGTTGTTACAGGAGAATTCTAGCTTTTATCTTTTAACTAAAGGTATATTTTCATCATTTTGGCAGGACTAAAAGAAGTTCCCGCTGGCCACAAGAGACATCTGATGGCTTTCCCTCCTTGCACATGCCTACTTTTCCCATTTTTTTCAGAAGCCTGATATCAAATCCTGTAAGCAAGTAACTCTGGCTGATATATGTAAATAAGCTGTAATAGCTATTCCTGCCTGGCTGTGCCCCAGCTCGATACAGGTCCATTTTGAGCTCTTTAAGAGGAACCTGTTCCATTGCACTCAGACACCCAGCCTGTATCTCCAGCTCTCCCGTGCCGTGCCGAGCAGCCGGGCTGGGCGTGGGAGCCCGAGGTGTGGGCTGTCTCAGAGAGATTGCCAGCCCTGTGTTTTATTGCCTGCCTTTGATCCCTGTTTGAGAGGTGGTAGGTGCACAGCACTGACCTGCTGAACTGAGCCATGCTATTATGGCAGGAACATTTCAATAATTATTCCACGCTACGACCTAGAGGTTCTCTTATGGCCCAGAGCTCTGATTGCTTCTGTACAATGTCAGCCCACCAAAATGCATATTCTTGTATAAGTGGAGGAATGAATAGTTTTAAAAAAGCCTAGGTGGGTTCTTTTTGCTCTTCCCATTGATCTTTCATTTCGTTCTCTAAAACTCAAGATGAGCCTCAACCCAAAAGTTCCAAGATCAATAGGATTTTGGACTAAATCAGAGCCATAAGACTTGGCCCATGATTTCTAGAACTATTCTTGCAGCCTGAGAAATACTGCTGGTCAAATCTCCCAGTGATAAAAGCTGTGTACACACACTGTTTACAGTAGCCTGATATAAAATTTACAATATAAACTCTACAATATAAACTCAGCACCTTTTCCTCCTTTTATAGAAGCCTGTTTGATACATTCAAATCCTGTTTGATGGCAGTCACGGAACCAAGCAGTTTGGAATTTCTGAAACATCTAGGGAGATAGAAATCAAACGGCGCTCAAGCTAGTTAATTAAAACATTTCAGAATCTTTCACCTGCGGTGTCAAGCTGTTTTGTTAAGTGAAGAATTGAGAGACTAACAGAGCAGGTGCTGCTGCAAGCACAGATTGCCATAGAAAAATCACTTTATACAAGCCCATCAGAAGCAGCCTGACTACAGGATCTAATAGAGAGGGCAGCGTATGCTCATTGCTTCTCATTACCTGATTGTGAAATCTATAGTTTAGGAGAGCTCTCATTGAAGTCAATTGGGATTTTCCCAGAGTCAGACTGCAGGATTGGGACCACACTGTGCCATTATGGTAGATATCACAAAGACCAGGCTGCCCATATTAGAGTTTTCAATGGCAGCATCTGATCTGAAGCCAAATGAATTTAATAGAACAGTTCCTGTTGATTTCACTGCAGGCCAGATCAGGAGAAGAGTCACCACGTGGCTGGTTCAGGATGAAATAGTAGAACATCCTTGAATGTAATAGGCTGTGTGTGTCTGTGTGTATATCTATATATATATATATATCTATATTCTCCTCCTCAAATAAAGAAGAATAGTTATTAAGGAATATCAAATGATAGCACAGAAGGGAAAACACCTAACCTACAGTCAGTCAGAATGATGTGAATGGACTGCTGCTTGGTATTTCAGGACATCATTCATTTATTTTTAATGGAAAATAATGTTAAAAGGTCAGAAGCAAACATCTGCACACCATCGCACATCTGAGCAGTACCAGTGAAATCAATGATGCTTGATCCATTTGTGCAGAAAGACAATGTTTATGATACCAATTGTCCAAGACCTGTTCTGCTGGGAGGTCTCTTAAACCTTGGCTCTGGAGGACCCTTTCAAAATTATTGTCATGTATGCAAGCAAGAGTATTTGCCTCAGTCAGCAATTTCCAGGACAGAAGCCTTAATCTGTGTGATCCTTGGGGTAGGGGGTGTAATTTATCTGCATTTATATGGATGTCCCAGTCCTGTCGAGGACTACAGGTAACACCATAACACCAAGCAATGAGTCACACATCACTCCTTTCAAGATAAACTGAGAACCTGGAGAATATTTTAAAGGACTTTTCTGAAAACATTTACTTCAGGAAGAAACCTTCCCAAACCTCTGCAGTCTCACTGGGCCCTTGAAGTGCAACCCCACTTTCCTACCCACCTCAATGGAAGTTCTAATCAAGATAAAGCATTTTTATCATGCTGAACCTTGTTTTTCCCAGTGAACCAACCTCCTTCGGGAAGTTCATCTTTACTAGAACAGATGTGCTACACTTTTCCCATTGGTGCAGCATTGTCTTACCAGTTATCTTTCTGTTGCCCCAGAAGACTGGTTTTACATGGGCTAAAAAGGAGAGATACTAAGAAAGTAGTGGCAGAAAGATGGATGTGCAGCAACAAAGCTTCTTTTTCCAACTTATCCATGTGTTCCCTCCCATAAACGAACCAAAGCCAGTAAAGGGTACTCCCAGTCTCAACTGTAGTGCTTGATATACATGTGTGAATCAAAGCAGATAAAGCCACAATTTAGAAGAGTTGCCTTGTAATGTAGAGTATTTTTTCTCTTAAAAATCACATGAAAAGATAATTCTACTGTAATACATATTCTATGTTTGCAAATGCACTATTGTTTGATATGTGTTAACTTCCCAGACTCCCTTGTATGCATTACTGCCAGTTACCATCTCTCTCAAAAGAGCACACCAGTCAAGATGAGCCTGTACAGATGACCTTCTTTATTTTTCAGAGGCAATCTGTCCTTCTGGTTCCCCCTCCCCCCTCTCAGATGTTTTTGTTTTTTTTTTTTCAGAGATGAAAAGAGCCTTTCTCAGAAGTTGCTTCCTTTCCATCTCTGTTCCTTTTTATATAGGAGATGGCTCAATTGTAGAAGACTTCAGGAAGGGTACTGAACTGGATTTAGAAACTTCAGATTCCCTGTGCCTCTGTTTCCCCACTTACCAACTACTGTAACAGTGAATGATCTTCCAGGCTTAGTTCATTAATCTCTCTTCATTATATGAAACTATTTGTATGAAAAGTGGTTGATATTATTCTGGCCTCACTGTCATTTTAAGACAACTCTTAGTTCAAGTTTTTCTTCCCTCTCCTGAAGGGGGAGTTAATAAATACAACTGCCCTTCCAGGTGGATTTTCCTCAGGTAGTAAACCTTGGCTTTCTGCACCAAAACACCTAAGCACCACTATCTCATATGTAAGGGCCAAAACTGTTAGATGGATGAGAAGCAGTAGCAGATTGAAGCCTCTGTGCACATATAACTGGGACAAAGAGCCACACAAGTCAGGATTACAGATGCGTGCATAATTATATGTTACCCAGTGATTATGGGAAGAAAGCACTGCCCATCTAGGTCTGCAACAGCTACTGCACACACACACAAAGCATCTACACACTGCCTTATTGAGGAACAGCAATGGAACAACCTTTTTTTTTTAAAAAAAAAAAAATCACCAAAGAGGACAAAAAAAGCATATGTTAAGGTATGATTGACAGCCGCCATAATGGACTGTCATGTCAAAAGAACTGCCTTGCTAATTCTCTTACATAATGAGCTAGATGCTAGGCTCTCCTTGCAAGTTTGATTGTGCACCCTTCCATCAATCTTACCGACATCTTGGCATCTAAAATACAGCAAAACCACTTAACAAGGGCTCTTTAAACAGGCAAGAGGAGGGATGTCTCTGTGTATTAAATGTGATGTGGAGGTTGCTATGGTAAATTTGAGCATGTGAACATTGCGGCGCAAAATTCCATACTGGTGGCTAGGGCTGAGGCTAGCCATGCCTCCAGGTTCTTTAAGTGTACTTGGATTGCATTATTCAATGAATGGAAAAAATATGGTTCTGGTGCCACTTTCATGGTAAGGAAAAAAAAAAGTGCCTTTGTCTAATCCTTTTCTTTGTGTGCGTGTAGGTCCCTGGGGTGTTGGGGAGGAGTATCCGAAATGGATTGGAGTATGTTCTCTCTGCAGCTTTCAAATATGGGGCTCCATCCCCCAGACTCCTTCAGTAACTAAGACTGGAAATATATATGCATTTCTCTCTCTCAGGTTTTTTTTTTTTTCCGCTTCGTCTGGTTGTCACAGTTACATAATGCTGCCAGTTGTAATCGCAGCTCAGTGGTGTTGTTAGGCAACTCTGTTAGCTTTAGTTACTGAATTGAAAATTGCCATATAGGTGTCGACTATCTGCCCTACAGTTCTGATGATTATAGCTTTAACTATTGGCACTTCCCTCATTACCAGTTCTCTGAGTTCCCATTTTGCTTGCCAGATTTATAATCCACAGAGCCCCTTCAGCTGTGAACTGCTCCCACCCAAGCAATTGGAGATTAATTGCCAGCTCCACTCCAGGGCCCTGTAGTGGGAAGGGGGACTGAACTGCTCATCAGCAAGTGAAGTTTAGTGTATAAACATTTACTGGGATTCACTGTTCTCTGAGTTATTCCCTTTTAGAAGAAATTCTACGGGTAATCTGCTGGTTTCCCAGCTCCACAGTGACATTTCTTAGACCTGTTTTGTTGTTACCACTCAGTTATTATTGCAAAAGTACCAAAATGAGTAATATTCTACAAGCTCACTGGTATCTCCACCATGGCCCAACAGCGCACAGGAGCTGGCACCACCACTATGCCTGCTATTTTATCCAGTGACTTTGGAGCTCTTTATTCAGGGATGCTATAATTTCTGCTTATTCCATTTCTCTATTTCTTCCTATTTTTCTTGCTCACACTTATAAAATTTTAAGCATCAGTTTAGCCCACGCTCCCAAAGTCTGTCTTTTCCTTTTGGTCAAGAGACATTCCCCTCCACAAAACATCATTTTTTGCATGCACGACTCCATTGTTCTCCCTTCGCAAAAATCAAACTCTCTGGCAGACAAGTCCTGGTCTGACTGAGCACAAATGCTGATTTGACTGTTCGGTATGATCTTCACAACTACAGCTTTTTTCAACCTCTCTCAAACGTCCCTCTTTGCAGCTTGGTTGGTTTCAAACTTCCAGAGTTTTTGTGCAATTGCTACCAATATTAGAGGTTTCTCTGTGCTTTGGTTTAAATGTATTTAAGAGGATTCTTAACTTCTGCAACTCAGAAACATTTTCCTAAGGCACCCCCATGGCTCCAGAGATGAGGCCCTTTTTTTATACAGCAGCTCTGGCAACAACAGCACCAATTCTGCCTCAACCAGCCAATCTCTACGGTTTTCACAGTCACATGCCAGCCACAGAGAAATAAATTTGGTACCTGAAGCATCATTTCTCAGACAAATTTTAGTACAACACTTGTTTTGCTGAATTCTCTTACCTCTTGCTGCTGTCTTTCCTCGTTGGGGTTCCAGGCTCCTCCAGGACCCTTGATTGCTTCCAGCCCCCAGGTGCTCCCCCTTTTTCAGCCTTTCTCTCAATATTGCACACCTGCAGCCTCTTTTCCAGCAGCACCCAGGAAGCCTAAAAAGCTTTGCCTCCCGGCAGGACCCTTCCTTGTGAGTTTGCAGGGGCAGAGGTGACTTTCTGAAAGTGTGAACAGACATGGGGAGGTTATCAAGTCCATTTTATTACTATAAAACTTCATTCTTTCCTTGACTCTGGTAAACTTTCCCCCAGTATTTCTGCATGGATTTTTTCAAAGCTGTATGCCTGTTTTGGCCATGCATTTGTTCAGTTTACTTATAAACACTTTGGTAACAAATTCATCTGCTGGGTTCCTGAATGCTGTTCCAGACAATCTCACATACAACAGAAGTCTTGTCTGTCCTGCACGTACCAGTTCAATATGGGTGGGATATTTGCATATGCACTGGGAGGGGAATTTGGGGTGGGGAGAATATTTCTGTGATGAAAGCATGTGTTAAGGACTCTGTTCAGCTCCTGATTCTACCTATCCTGGGCCTTCTGGATCCTTCTGGAGTGATCTTGGACACCCTGCTTTACTCCTTTATGGCTGAACTTCCTAGCTGTAAAATAATGAGGATAATCTGTTTGGAATGACCAGTGCTCATGAGGCTGTGGTGAAAAAGCTATTAGGAAAGTAAGTAGAAAGATAAAAAGATCTTTTGCTCTCATATGTTGGAGTAAGTTTTTTTTCCACCTACTTCTCTTCAGAATGCTTGAAAGTGAAAAGAGGATTATGTTTCTTAGTGGGCAAGTTAGTCTCAGAGAGGGCATTTCTCCATTTTTTTAAAGAATCTCTAATTTCAATTGTTGTTCAGGGATTTGGTTTTTTAACCTGTGTATCTGTTCTACTTCTAGCTTTGTTATCCTGAGTTCAAAAACATTTCCACTCACTGTTCAGATGATTTTGTGTTTCAGAACTCCAAACATCAGCAGTATATGACTTGTAACATGACATTTATTTTTTTTTTTTTTTTTTTTTTTTAAATCTAGGTTTCTCTGTGGGGCTCTTAAAATTGCTTCTAATAAGGGCAATCTCTTAAGAAGAAAAAAAATAATTCACAGCTGTCTTGTTTTGCATTAGCATGTAAAATCACCTTTCTACTTTCTCGCAATTCTGTGGTTTCTTGTACGACAGTACAGATTAATGGATGCATTTTTTTGTTTCTCAGAAAGATCTAATCGTAGCATGGGAAGAGAAGAGAAGCCAGTGAGAATCCTCTGATCAGCCAACTCTCCCTAGATCAAATGCTCTCTGTTTGGGAACATCTGCCTTAAAAGATACCACCTGTTCATAAAAAAAAATACCAATAATAAAGTGCTCATATGTCAAATACTGCAAGGAATGTTTAAAAGCTCATAATAATCATTCCTTGTAAAGTAACTAGGTTATAAATTTAAGCTGAAAATAACACTGAAAAGCCCAAGCGAGTGCATCTGCCTCTGTGGTTGGTATGACAGGATGGTGCATGTACAGCCATGAGCACATTATAACATTTGATATTTTTAATCAAATCCCATTTTAAGATGTGATGTGTGTTACTCCGCTAAAGGTCACTTTAGTTACAGTAGCATTAAGGGTTTTCAATAAAACATTTTAAATGCCAGTTATATAACTGCTTTTAAAACATTTAACAGCCACATTGGTTACATGACCTGAGACAAAGGATATTTTCTCAGCACTTTGATATATTGTGGCTAGATTATCCTTATGGGAACGTTCAGTTCCGTAATGGTCTCAGGTCATCCCATAATACGTGGTATAGGATTTTTTTTTTTTCCACCAAAACAGTAATTGCTAATGAAGCCAATGGTGATGGAAGTTCAATGACATGGCAGAGGAGAGAGACTGCAGTCAGCAATAGCAGCAGGCACTGGCCAGTACAAGAAGTTCATCATCACTGTTCAAGGACAAGAAGATTCAGCAATGAGGAATGAACACACATGGATGTGTTTTAGCACTGCGTGCACCTTACAGAAAAATAACTCAGGTACACAGGATTTCTTTCTTCCCCTGCATTTCCGAGATTTTTACACCATTAAAAGATGATAGGATATAAGATATATAGAATATAATAAAGGATATGTTTCAGGACTTCATACCCAGGTGTACCTGGGCACATACAGAGTTGCACCACTCCATACCTCCCCTTTACTTTACTTTTGAGACAAGGGGATTTTGTGAGGTGAGCAAGCTCCATGGGATGTACAAGAGACTCCTGCCAGATCTTATTATTGAGGGTAGACAGCTATTTCCTGTTAGGTTCTCTGCAGAAAAATATCACTGGAGTAGCATTTTCAGCTGTGGCATCTCCCCTGCCAGCACTCTTGGATGCTGGATCTCACTCCCAGACACAGCAACTTTTTTGACTCAGAATCCACATGGCAGATTGTCATGAGCCAGCCAACTGGACACCCTTCTCTCTCTTTAAATTTTGGGTTCTTGTGGTTAAAGCCAACTATCTACCTATTGCTATGTGACCCTGGACTGTGTGTAGCATGGCTGGGGTTGGCAGGTGGTTCTAGCCCTGGTTGTAGACTTCTGCCCCTCAAAGCAAAGCAAGTGGCTCTTTTCTGGTGAAGTATTGCCAAAGTCAAAAAATATATTCTAAAAGCAAGCCTTCTTAAGCCTTCTTTTTTTTTTTTTTTGTTTGTTTGATTGTTTTTGTTTTGTTTGTTTGTTTTTATTAATAAAAATAAAATCTTAGTTCCAAAAATGACATAAAGATGGTGTATCCTTATTTTCTCTTGCTCTGAGCAGGAGTTACTTGGTGACCACCTGAGGGCCTGCCCAGCATGAATTATTCTAAGAAAATGTGTATATTTGTTGAAAAGCAATATAAGCAAAAAACACAGTGACAATCCTTTTTCTCAGCTCTCAGGCATCATGTCTTTCTCAGTGACTTCAGGTCGTAATGAAATTAAGAAGTTGCTGTGTTTCAGAATATCTTCCACAGCCAATTTTATCACGGCCCAATGAAATAAATGTTTCCAAAGTGAACAGCTGGCATCTCTTTTCATAAAAGATTCCCTTTTAGAACAGTATTTCCAAACAATATTACAGTAGCTCCATTCACATGGCTATAGTTAAGGCTGTGTCAATACTTCTCTTATAAACCTTGTTTTTCAAGGGTTTATAACTTTACAGCTGAGCCATAATTAGCTGGGATTTGAGTTAAGGCACAAGAGTTCAGTCTGTCTGTGAGGACATTTTTGCTAATATTAATGAAATCAGTTTTAAATCATAGAAGAGTAAAACAGAGTCTTTTATATGCATAAAAAGGATTCTTGAACATTAAACAGCTTTGATTTTAAAAAAGGAATTTTGACAAGTGATCAGAATATAATACGATCTCCACATTTTTTGTCTATTGAAAAGAAAAAGGGGAAAAATTCACTTTAGAAACTCAGTTTGACAAACAGGGAAATTCAAAATCAAAGTGGACGGTCTCTCCTTAATTTATGTTGTTTTGAAAAACGGGCACAATGGTCTCATTAAAGGCACAGAATCAACCAAAGCTCATGTTCTGTCACTTTACTCAGTTCTTGCTTTAGTCTTGCTGGCATGTAAGCACAGTTTTTAATACTTCATATCGTTTTGTTTGAGTATTTTATGACAATACCAATTTGCATCCTGCCTGTGGTTTTATGGTCACTTCAGTCTCAGATAGTATTAGCCCATCTTTCTGCCCTCCCTGTTTCCAAAGCCATTCTTTATTACAATGCAAAACAAACACCTCCTGTTTCCCATTCCAGCCATCCTGACCTGTGCCCCACTGTGAGCCCTTTTAGCAGGAGTCAGCCTTGGTTTCTATTGATGGAATTCTCCTGGCTGCAACAGGATTCCATGGCAAGGAGAGCCAAATTTGGTTCACTTGCTGTGTATCTTAATGGCAACATCTACTGACTATCCCCAAAGAGATAATAAAGTCCCTTGAAGTAATAGATGGCTTTATGAAAAAAAACCCTAATATGTTCGTAAAAACTTGCCCTTTCCATCATAAATTATTCTGAAAAAATACATGCAATGAGAAAATGGAAAAAGATATGCTCAAGTTAGTTAGTTCAAAATGTCTTTTTCTAGTAGGTATAAACTCTTACTGTGATCACGTTTGAACCATTCCTTTATGTGAACACCTTGAGCTCCTGTGCAAACCCAGGTGCTCATTTCTAAGCCAAACCAAAGAGTCACCCAGAAGAGCCAGCACTGCCTGTGGACTGGATTCACCTGAGATCAGCACAGATTCAGAGAACCACATATTGCTGTCAAAAGCTTGATTGCACCATCAAAATAAGGGTTCAAGAAAACCTATGATCCAGTTGTCTACAGGGCTACTGGTTCTGTTTCTAACTGTTTGCATTCCTCTTGCCACCCCTCTGAGACTTCTTATCATAAGAAAGCCCAAATGTCTCGAGCTCAAACGGAGGTCTAGCTCACATTTTTAGTAATTCCTTCTTCCTTCCCTCACTTCTCGCTGTCACTCAGCTGAGCAACATCTCAAAGATGTTGTGGTCCTAAAAGACCAAGAAAGAAATAGAGAGAAAAAGCAGTGAGAAAATACTTCCAGCCACATACAAGATGAGTATAACCAAGGACCTCACTCACAGGCATTCAGAAAGGACCCTCTGCTTTAATAAAAATATGTGACACTTCTTCCCCTTTCTTCTCTGTGTAGACACTGCCAGTGTTTTCCTCCTTCTTCCCTTACCAGTTCGTTCTTTATACACCCTGAGTTTGGTAACATAACCTTTGTTAAGGTAGGAGACTTTTTCTAAACAGAAGGACAATCAGGGTGATTTGGAAATATGCCTGGTTTAGCCTGGTATTTATCTCCAATGATGCTGAAAACAGGGCAAAAGGGATAGACTTTCACCTCGGTGTTACAACACCGTGGAAACAAACACGAATCTTTAACACTGGAGTGCAAACAACAGCCACAGAGCTCTCCTTGTTATCCTTGCTGACTGATCTGTATGATAATTGCAGGCTAGGATGACTGTACCCTCTCAGGCCAGAGTTAACTGTATTATACAGCCAGAAGCCTTCCTGAATTCTGTGGCCATCACCCTCCACAAAAACACGAAGTTAAAACTGTTTGTTCAAATTCAAATGGGATCAATACCTCTCAGGAGACAGATGGGGTTTTCTTTTCTACACTGAAAAAAGAATCAGTGTCTGGAGTTCTGGCTCAAAGTATTCATTCAGCTACAGAACAACACCAGCAAAAAATCAGCAGAGACTGGGCACTTGCTTTTTTCCCTGATTAGCCCTGAACCTTAGAATTTGATGTTTTATATAAAGAGAGCTTGATGTTGCTATTGCATGTGGCTTTTTAAACTACACGGTTTGGCTCAGGCAAGAAGGGCATGTTTATTCTTTTTTGGAGCTTTTTCATTTTTACTTGTAGCTGAATCCTCTAGGTCAATTGTATCTGCAGGGGTGGGAGAGGAATTTAATTGCTTTTACTTCCTACCTTCATCTCAGGGTGACCAGTCCATTAATAATGCACAGGAAGCAACTAGGAAATGCATGGTAGATTAGGGATTAGTTGATATTTGGAAAGATTTCAATCCACATTTGAAGGAAAAGGTTATGCACTGTACTCCAGCTCTAGTTACTATGTGCATTTGATTATTACTTCTTACAGCCCTGCTTCTTCTGGTTTTAGAGCTGTTTCCCCCTTTCCTTGGTCAACAAGACTTTTAAAAAATGTCCTTGTTTTTTTCTTGCTAGAGGTATTTGCTACATTCCTCATACACACCACCCAATATCAAATAAATACCCACATTTGTCTGTATTTTCCATGGTTTTTTCTGCACTGACACCACCCACAGTTCCTTTATGAACAATCTGACTTTCCAAAACATCATTGATTTCTCTGCTTGGAAGTTACAAGATTAATAGTTTGAGGCAAAAGTCCTTCAATCCTTTCCCTGAATAGGCTCTGCAAACTTGCTTCAATGCCTGCTGATGTGCTTCAGCACGTCATTTTTAGCCAGAAACACGAGCGAGGCACTCCTCAAATCAACAAGGCACTAAAATACAGGAAACAGATGGGTAATTCCAGTGATGTCAGGGGCAGGAAGGTATGATTTAGTTTGTTTGAAAATGACAAGCCTGACACCTTGACTTGTTTTGCCATAGAAATGATAATGACTTCAGTAACTTCTTTAGCTGCTTTAAAGGCTGAAGAACAGCTAATACTGACACCCATAAAACCAGTAACTGCTGTTAGGAGAATTTGACTCTAGCTGTCAGGAGCAAGGGATGAGAGTAAATAACAGAAGACCCAATTGAAAAGATATATTAGATTCTTTGAAGACCTTGAAAAATTCACTGTCTTTTCCCAGTGCCCATTACATTAAAAATAGACTAAGTTAGGAATGTAACATAAATGTCCAGTTACAAGCACTTTGATAATGTTAGGTGAATTGGACAAAGACCTTTTGAGGACCCCTGGTGCTACAGCAGCTTTTATGATGGTATTTGAATTTGAGAGTAATGGATTCTTCTAAGCAGCTAAAGCCAGACAATTTGGAAGAGTTTCAAGGCTGCTAAATGCTCACCACAGAGACACACTGATGACTGTAAAATCTGAGTGGCCATCTCAATTTAGGATTAAAATGTCAAAGGAGAGGTAGACCTGCCTTTCATATGTCATACCATGAAGTATTTAGAATGCTAATCATGGAAACACTTAAGTTCTTTTCTAATAAACCGCCACTTTAGAATCAGAGCTGGGCTAGTTACAAAAGCCTGTTAAGATACAATATGTGAGTAAAGAAACAGTGATGGTGACTCCATTGAAGTAATCATTTGGGATTGGAGAAGTTCATCTTTTCAGCACTGAGGTAGTAAAGGTCACATCATAAGTGACTTTCATAGTCCTACCAGTGAGTGTTTTGCACCCCCAATGCAGTTCTGTTTTTCTTCCCTCTGACAGCCCAAGAGAAAGGAAAAGTCATTGAAATATATGAAGTAGCTCAAGAAGATGCCCTGGAGGAATCTTTGCTCACCTCACCACACCATGGTGATAACAGCTGCTGAAAATGCCACGTTTTTTTCTCCTGCAGGATATCTCAATCCAGGCCTGATTTTATTCAAATGTCCTCATCTAAAGAGAAAGAACAGTAAGCAGCATATCCTATATTACATTAGTAAATCAAAAAAATATGCTATTTACAACTGTTGTTAAGAGCTGTTTTCAAATCCCTTTAGTATTTTTCATCCATAGAGCTATTTGGAGGATTTTGCTAATTCTGGTTTTATTAACATATTTGCTGAAGGTTATCTGAGTTTCATCTCTTAATCTAGGAGACTTTGATAGCACTATTTGCTGATTTATCTACTTTGATTGATTAAATAAATGAAGAAAGACTAGTAAACTGTAGCGGTGTCACAATGGAGTAGTTATGCCTTATTTTAATTAAAATCAGGATCTAAAAAAATATTTTATTCAGTGGCTATCTACCTGGGTGTGCTTGGCCTAGTTTTTTCAAGTACCTAGAGATTCTGCTGAAGTCTTCATTTGCTCAATCTGCCAAATCCACAGAGCTGCATTCTGTGTACAGCTCAGGCTGCAGGCACATTTTCAGCCAAAAGAATCTGAATTCTCTGGCCACGAGCATTTGTGTAAGGCCTGTTTTGCTTTTATACAAATCTGCTCTACTTTCCACAACTTCCAGGCTCTGCACCTCGCTATGGCTGCAGGTTTCCCCTGCAACATTTGATGACAGAAGACTCCATGAAACTTCTGTTTCTATTTTACTTTCCACCCAGTCTCTGCAGGGGCCCAGAGATAGTCATGGACAAACCTCTGGTCCCAGTGAGTTTTCTGCCAAAGAGGATGGACCAAGAATCACGAAAAAACAGTGAAACTTGTGAAATCAGCACATCACAAAGCAATAAAAGTTCTTTCCAACAGAGGAATCAAAACCTAATGAGAATCTCCTTACCTTTGGTGACACTCCCAGCTGTGTGGTTCATGGCTGTGCCTCTGTTCTTAGTAGTGCCCGAGTTCTGCTGGAGGAAGTGACTGTAATTACCAATCAAATAAATACGAGTTTCCATCACAGCTTATTTTTCATGTGAGTTGGCAACGATCTCATCCCTCTCAAAACCAGTTACATATTGCCTTGGAGACCACAGGTTACCTGGATGTTGCTAGGATGCACCATTTGCCTGATTCTCTCTTCCTCAGCTACATTGCCCACTCTCAGTGCTGTTAATCCATTTGGATATTGCCCTTATGTACCCTTATGCTGGCAAGTTCCTAAGTAGCCATGTGGCTTGGATTCCCCCTCACTGCACTGTGCTTACCCTGAAACAGTGAGCAGGTAGCATTTGCATGTGCATTTATTTTCCCTAGATGGGCTGTGTTGGTTTTTTGTGGGACATGTTGCAAAACAGACCACAAAGGAAGTTGATGTGAAACCGAGAAAAGCAGGCGGGCAGGGTTATGTAGGGATAAACTGAGAGGGGATGTGGAAGGCAGAACAGATCTACTCTCTGAACTTCTACACAATCAATGCCACTTATGTGACTGACCTGCATTTCCATCGGCAGCGAGTTGGGAAGCCCTTGTTGGTACTGAGAGCAAAGGGAAACGGAGCGAAAAAACCTGAATGAACCCAGTTAAAAAAACAAGAAGCCCAACTACCTTTTCCTTCCCAATCATCTTGTTTTAATACAACAGAATAAAGTGGCATATAAAAGGGTAATATGCATTTTCTTCAAGGACTTGTTGAAACACATAATACAGTATCTTTGTAATTTACTGGTAATATGTACACAATGTAAAGGATCAGGAGCAGAGAGTCCTATCACTATATTTAGAAATAATGCTGTTTTTCTTTCATAGGCTTGATATAAACTTTGATTACATAGCATTTCTTTAATTTGCTGCTATTCAAGAAAACCCTTAGAGCACTGCAGCAAGCAATGCCTCTCTCTTACATTTGCATTTTTTAATTTGCATTTTTTAATTTCCCAGACTACAGCTCCACACCTACACAGGCTTCCCCTGTGGGAGGGAAGAGAATATTTTTCAGTATGAATGATACTGTTTCTCTTCTCAAATAGCTGTAGTTATTAATTCCAGAGATTTACAGAAAAAAATCACTTTGCTACTGTTTCACTTAAGTGTGTAGGGTTTTTTTCTAACTAACATCAGATGCCAATCTATTGCTCCACTGGTACCCATTTTAAATAGGGCAGCCAAGCAAAAAGTTCAGACTGCTCAAATGACTAGCTGCTGCTCTCAGCAGCCTGCTGGTGCATTCCTTGCATACCCCAAAATGACACTGAGTGCAAGAAGGGTTTGGTGCTTTTAAAGGAAGAGCCATTATGTCCATAATATGTTAAGCCCCCCGTGGCACACTAATGGCAAGAATCTAGACCAGGTTACTCAGCACAGGAGACTATTAACTAACCAGCAGGGACCAGTTGAGTAGATATCTTTAAAACATGTACTAAACCCCACATTCTAGGAGACAGGGGATGTGCCTGTGTCCTATGTGATCTGCATTTTAAACCCCACTCTGCCTCACTTGGATGGGGACCTCAACCCAGATCTCTTTCATCTCTTCAGAGTGTCTGGCTCTTCTCAATTCAGAAAGGTTATGACAGGAAGATCCTGTAAAACAAGGGTTACATCACTCACATGGCAGGTTACAAAGTTAGGACATCTCATCAAGCAGTTCTTTCAACCGCTGGTGTTTCACTGTGTGAAGCTGGAGCAGTGCCAGTGGAAGAGGCTGAGAGAGCCCACAGCACTCAAAAAGCCTGATGGGCAGAGCCCCTTCTGAGACATGAGAGACCTAAATTTAGCTCTATATGCCAGATTTGGCAGAGGGACATTCAGCTTCCAGTTTCCTAGAAGATGCCCAATTAACAGACGAGAAAAGAAATGGTCTCTCCCTCACTCCGTTTTTGCAGGGAAGGGTCAGCTTTTTTTTTGTGTATTGATATTTAAGAGAAATTTCAGAGTAGCAGGGGACAACTATGCATTCAGAGGTCAGAGTGAAAGGCTGTCCTTCTCTGGGGCATCTCCTCCTGCCTCACTCATCAGCTCCCCTTCAATATGTTGTCTTCTGGGACCATCATTTTTAAGTTCCTCTCCTGGTCCTGCTTTGCAGGCAGAGTTTGTGCTTAAGATGGATCTCTGTACCTCACAGAGTCTTTCCTCTGACAATCCTGGGATGCTTCACATGAGGCATGACATAAAGAGGGAAAGCAACAAGCAAAATTAGACCTGGAAGAGAGATGGCAACAGCAGGGCAATGGCTTTGTTCAGGCATTTAGCCAAGTACTAATGCCTGTCTATTGGAGAGTAACTGTCTCCAGAACAACTCCATCCAGAGGCTGAGGCAACAAAACAAATTATTTATTTGACTTTCTCTATCCAGGACCTTGCAAAAGAAAATTTACGAACACAGTGTGTCTTCCCAAGACTGAACGTTTGCTCACATAATAAGGCGGGGGAAAAAAAAAAAAGAACTTGGAAGACTTTATATAACAGTACCATCTCGTGACACCTGCCATAATAATATTTTATTTGTCAGTCTTTTCTTATCCTATGTCTCTTGAAGCTTGACTAGGTTACTGCATCAAAGGGAAGGAGTAATAGTATCATTTCAGATAAAAGAAAAAGAGAGAAGTGTGCTGTACACAATCTGCCCATCATGTCACCTCACAGTTACATTAACCAAACAGGCACCACATCTATGAAGAGTACAAATATAACATGGCAATCTGTGTCAACTGCAGCTTCTCTTCAGGTATGGGAAGAATTGCTCCATTCTTACGTGGTACCTATAATTCAAAATGCTTTACACAGATTAATTAATGGAACATACTTTATGCACATCAATACACTGAGTCAGAGAAATGCTAAATAAATGACAAAGCACAAAATTAAATAGATGCAGGAAGTGGCAGAGCCATAAACAACACTGAACTCCTGGATTTCAGAATTCAGAAAAAAACCCCTACTCTAGTGCAACTATTTCCTTTCCCTTTCTTAGAGCATGTGTTTCAGGCAGCAAATTCTGCTGTGCAAGCATTGAGCACATCATCAGCTCTTTTCAAGTACTGAACTGAATAAATAATATTAACTATAATCCCAGTACCATGTCCTAAAACACTAAATCTATTGAAATTTGAAACCTTCATATTTAACTGACTTTGGTAAAGATCACTCTGAAAGCTGCACTATCTTGGTACTACTAATTAATATGTAATAATAATGATAATCATGACCAATAATGCTGCTCTAATAAGGATTTAATCCTATAGATCATTTTATGAAAGCACTTTGATAATAATGATTATTTATTCTTACAGTACATTTTTCATGCTAGCAACTTCAAGTACCATGACGATTAATAAAACTAAGGAAATAAAGAGATATATAAAATAACAAGCTTATGAGACTGCTAATATGCTGATCTTATTTAATAAACCTTACCAAATATAAAACTGTAAGAGAGATTCTCTTGGGAGAGAAGAAAAATAAAATAAAACAAAAAACAAAAAAACCCCTCGAGGCTATGTCAGCAGGATTAAATTGACCTGTGTATCAATGTCATTTCCATTGTCACTCCAGCAAACAAAATAAAATAATAAATAGCATTTAGTGAACTGTGGGCAAGGCTGTCAGCTGGTGTAAAGAGATGCACTGGCATTAATCTAAAGGAATTGTGCACCTGGCCCAGCACTTTTAAAGGGCTGAAGAAGCACAAGAAAATGTCCAATATGTCCTGTCCATGATGACTTCAACACACAGAAGAGGAAGGATATGTACTGTCAATGCTCACATCCTCTGGTGATATATATATATCTATATATATATCTGTGTGTGTGTGTGAGAGCTACTTTGTTGGATTGGGCATCCTGAGATCTGCTGGGGGCTTTTTTGGCTGCAGTGCGTAGGATTTAAGTTCAATAGAGGGGCCTCTTGCCTTCCTCCTCCCCCGTTCCCACTACTGCAGCTAAACCAAAGGCTTTGGTATGACCCAAGTTGGATTTTCATAGATATTCACAGCAGGGCAACAGAAAGAATTCACCTGGTCCAAAAAAATCCACCATAAGGGATCTGTTTAGCTTACAATGCTTGCATAGGCAGCATTTTGCCAAAATAGCTTAGAAAGGAAGTCACCTGGGCTGGCACAATTTACAGCAGCAAGAGAAATCTTCTGCAGGATGGCTTATGTAACTAGGGAAGCCTGGTTAGCAATATAGGCAGTTTTTATATGCAGAACTCAATCCTTCTCAGAAAGCCTTTACTGATTTGACTTTCCTGGCAAAGTCTTGGCAGTAGAGATCAACTCTGAGAAAGATATATTCAACAACAAAGACATCAGGCTGAGTAATTTTCTCTTTAAAGAGTCCCCTGACTTTCCTATCTGACACAGGTCAATCCAGCAGCAACGTGAAACCAGAAAGAAAGGTTGTGGGATGCACAGGAGAGAAGTCCTCAGGAGGAGGTTTACTGAGACATGAGATATAAATGGAAATCATCCACAGTGGCCTGCTTGTGGGCTCCACAGCAATATCCACATGCTGGGGTCAGGGAAATGGAGAAGGGAGTATCCACCCTCAGGTGTGAGATAGAGAGAGAGGAGCAAGTCTTTGGAAGAAAAGCTGAAGGAACTTCATTTCAGGGGAATTCTGCAGTTCTTCTTCTTCATAATCATATTTGCTCAGACAGTTTAGGAAATGACTGCACAGAGAAAGATACAAAAGAACAAAAAAAGATGCCAGGTAAACAGAAGCCCTCTGACAAAAGAGGAGCCCAGCCCACGGTCAGAGAAACTATATGATGGTAAGAAATAGCTGGCGTGTTTGGAATACGTGCTATATAAACACTGTCTGAGGTTCATGGAAGTACTGAATGGAACCAACTATCTCTTTGTTAGGGGGATGAACAATATTTCATTCCAAATAACTATCAAGAGTAGCCTCCAGCCACAGAAAGCAAATCTGAATAGGAAGGGATCTTAGCAGATCCAATACAGGCTTTCTACACTACCGGTCGATCCTTCTCCAAACTAATTTGTGAACAAAGAGAACAAAGGCCTGGCTGTTTCTCTGGGGACAGTCTTATTTTCTAACTGAAGAGTAAATTATGTTGAATGAGAATACAAAGTCATAAAACATAATCAGGCTATTAGCTAGGTAAGAACTGGGGGAAGATACAGTGCTCCACGATGAATTCCCAGTGTTACATATGATAAGTAGAGACAATAGAAATCAGTGGGAAAATTTGGCATGCAGTGATTTCCTTCCCTGGGCCTCCTGCAATTTGCAGAACTCTGCAGAATTTCTTGGGCTGCTTGGTCAGCTTTCTCTTTTGCTGAAATATACTTGGATTTCAATGCTAACTACCACTGCTACAAAAGGAGGGTAGTTATAAAAGGTTGATTTGCAAAAATATTTATAAATTCTGCAGCTTTCTATTTTTAGGTGTTCAATTTAAGGCTTCTGGTGGCTGCAGACATCTGTCTTGTCAGAGATTTCTCTGTGGTGCTAACAGAAGTGAAGCTGAACAGAAGACTTAGATTCATCATGAAATGGGAACTGGGACTTTGATTCTACATAAAATAGAACCCAGAGGAGAATCACAAACACACACACATTTTGCTTGCATATAGATATTTCTATTATTCCCAAGATTGTTCAGCAATGGAAATAAATAGGAATTTTGTTAGGGATTTCCGGTGGGATCAAGATGGAGCCTGGCTGTAGCCAGAAACAGCTCTCAGAACACCAGCAAGCTTAGAATCACAGAATCTTTTCAGATGGACCTCCAAGATCACCAAGTCCAACAGTTAACCCAGCATTGCCAAGTCCACCACTGAGCTGCTTGCCCCTTCTTGCAAAGGTCATAAACTCTCCTTTTTTCCCTGAGCTACAGCCAAATCTCTCTGTGCAGCTGGGCTGGTTGTCCTCCCCACTGACTCCTCTTTCGATGCATGGGGACAGCCTGCTCCTGTGCTTTTAAGATGTCCTTCTGAAAGTATGTCCAGCCTTCCTGGACTGCTTTTCCCTTCAGGACTGCCTCCCAAGGGACTCTGTCAACCAGTCTCCTAAACAGGACAAAGTCTGCCCTCAGGAAATCCAAGCGTGTCTGTTTGTTGGACTCAGTCGTTGCTGTTCAGCCTGATGTGAACTCCTGAGGCTTGTGTTCCCTTTCACTCTGTCTGTCTTTCGACACCACTCAGCTCACTATCCACGCTTAACCACATACTCCTAGTTAATGGTTCCCTGTGCAGTCTGTAAATGCTCTCCCTCCTTAGTTATTTTTAATTTCTGTATCACTCAGAATACCATCTGAAGCAAAATTAAAGCTATCAGAAGCCCATTTGCTCAGTGTTTGTGCTGGAAGACCAAAGTCCCATACTTGAAAGGGGAACTTTTTCCTTGAAGGATTACCCCAAACAACATTTTCACAAAGGCTGGAGAGTACACTGTGCTCAGAGATCATGCAAGGCTTCTCCTGAAGTCTCATCAACACCATATTTGAACAACAGAAATCCAAAAGAGGGAGGAAAAACTTGCATGTATGTCAGTGGGATGGTCAGCATGGAGCATGTGATAGGTGTGTGGTGTGTTAGTTATGAAAATTCAGCTAGCTGTGAGAAGGCTTTAGAACAGCAGTCTAAAAATGTGATTATTCAGGCTATAAAGAACAGGAGGTGCTGGGAAGTTCTGGAGTACATGGAAAGGATATTGAAGAATGGCAACTAGGAAAACTTTTTGGAAAAATCACCTTGCTTAAGGGAAACTGGGTATGAGAGAATCATAAGAGCTGTTCAGTCAACTTGGAAAAAAAATAAAGCAATTGGCCAAATTTCAGTTGCAGTTTGTACATGCTGGTACTGCTCACAGATCAGGGAATGAAGCAACAGGAATGGCCTGACCAAAAATTCCAGTGGGGAGCTAAGTCATGGGTTGGAATTTGGAATCCTTAACAGGGTGAAATAAAAACTAAAAGGAACTAAACACAGGCATGGTTCATGAGGTGAGCAGTGGGCTTCTGCTATCAGCAAGGTGGAGGGCATGGAAGACAAAATTAAGCTCAAGAATGAACTGGTAAAAACTGGGAAAACACCTTCTGGTCTTGGATCCAACCATGTGGTTAATGACATAGTTGATTTTGATCAATTCCATTTGCATGCTGCAGCTTCTGTTACAAAATCCATCACAAGATATAAAATATTTTGTTTGTTCTTAGGATTTCCATTTTCCCTTTTCTATAAGGTTCAAAAGAACCTTTTGCTTGTGCTATTTTGCTTATACCACACTTGAAAGCACAAAAATGTGAACTGTTTGTTTATCCTCAGGGCAGGTGCTCTGTAGATTATCACAGTCAAGCTTTGTTGTTCTGCACTACAAAGTCTTCAACCTTGACCTGAGAGGTTGTTTTTCCCACTTCCCCACCCCCTAAAAAATAGAAAACTAAAGCAAAGACAGAGAAATAATTCTGTATTCTAAGCTAGTGCTCTGTCTTGCTTTAGCAAAGCCTTTGTCACACAAGTTTTCTACTTACCTGTACCTGACTGCTACTCAATGCTGAAGCTGGGCTGGGGCTGAAATCACTGTCTTAGTGTGGGTAGAAAATTAGAAGTGCAGAGTCCTGTGGGGAATTCAGCAGTGTTAATTGTATGGCTTGGCAATACTCAGGGGAAACCTTCCAGGTGACATGTAAGGAAATAACACACATATATCTTACTTTAATATGAAGGGAACCAGAGTGCTCATCTCCCTGCACAATCTGTTGACAACTTTACCCTTATATTGAATGATGGCACACAGGTGGAATTATCTTGTTCCATTAAGGATCTTTTAGAAAAACATATATAACAACAAAAGTCTGCAAAGGTTTTTTTCCTCCCAGACAAATATTGTACCAATCCTAAATTCCGGAGTTATTTCCAAAGAATAAATCTGGAAAAAATACAAAATGTTTTCTATTTATTGGTGTGTAGGGAAAAGTAATACAGCAAATTACTGCTCCAGTCCCCTCCCCTGGTATGATCTGTGACACAAGATAAAAAAGCCCACTACAGCTCAAAACAGGAGGTGCAAAGGTGACTTTTGAAATCCCCTGATCCCAGCCTAATTGCTAGACAGTCCCCAAACATAAGTTAGAGCAGCCTCCAGCATCAGCATCTAAACATGTCTTTTGTTCCAGTCCAAAGCCCATCAGGAACCATGCCCCAATACCACAGAAGTATTCTCTGGGAAAAGAATTAATAGGTTCCAGAGCCACTTGCTTCATCAGCCTGGATAAAGCCTTATTTAACTCTTTGCATAACTTCAGTATGGATAGTTTTGACCATGTCTTGTGAGAATATATCATAGGGGCTGCTATTCATAATTTAACATCATTTCTATAGTGTCTAGTTAAAATATCCTCCTGATAATCCATGAGTGGCTCTTATAATATCTGAGTCTGTGAGAGTTTCTGATTTTTTGTTTCAGAAAATTTAAAAGCTATAAAGGACCATTAATCTCAGGTCTGTAGACCTCAAACTGTATCTAACAGTCTTGGAAAAATTTTCTCAGGCCCAGATGGACACTGCCTGGAAACTTCTGACTGTATTGGGTAAATGGCTAAAGCATAGATATATCCCAGATGTTACCATGGATGTTTGTCTTGACTAGTCATTAAGCTTTGATACGCACAGATATTTGGCATCAAATTACGTTTTCTTAAAATTTTTACCAGTGGTAATTTGATACTTATGAAAACCCATTTTCCTATGAATGCTGAAATGTGGCAATTATCAGTACATAGGGCCACTGGCTTTGCACAGGGGTTTCACATATGAACAAGGGAAATATTTATTTATCACGAAAGACAAAAATATCTCCCTGCTTTTCCTGCAGTGTCAGAAAGGCAGATGGGAGTGATGGGTTGGATTCTGATCACATGAAGTCACAGCTTGCAGGAATGAGTACATGGATGTAAAAATGGCATAGGGCTAAAAGCAGTCTGCAATGGATCTTGTTCTAAAATAAGACTTTTGTTGATCCTTAGATTTTCAAATGAGTTAAAGATAGTTGGAAACTCTTCTAGTACAAAATGTAGAAGTTAGATGTTTCATGCTTATCCTTTGATAAAAGGAACTGTCCTAGTTGCAATAGAAAATTCTAAACCAACCCTCTCTCTATTTATACTTTAGCTATTCCATGTCCTTCTCCAGGAAGACCAATTTTGCAGCACCACACAGTCAGGTGGCTGGCAGCTGGGCACCACTGTGCTCAGTATTCAAACTCAAATACTGGAAATGAAAAGGGAGAAATTGTGTCAAGGAAGTCTCTATCAGCTGTACCCTGTAACTTAAAATCAGAGGCCCTCAAAAAATACTTTTGAATTCTTGCAGGGTTAAAGGCCTCCAAAATAAATCAGCTCTGCCAGTTGTGAAACACCCTAGAGCATGTATTGGAAACATTCACTGTCTTTTAAAGTGACAGATTAAAATGTCTAGTAACAAAGTTCTGCTCTCTCCTTAAGCAAATCATAAGCAATTCCACTCACAGTGAAGGATTTGGGTGTTCTTCTGAAAATCTTCCAGCAAGCCCCACCAGCCTGCTTCAGACTGATCCTGATCTTGCAAAAAATAAATGTACGTATACTGTATCAGAGATACTTTGGTGCATGTCCAAAATTAGGCTCCAGTTGCAGACCTGTATATTTTTATGCTAAGAAATCCTAAGTTGGGCATGCAGAAGAGCTCTGCTGGAGGGGGCCAGGGAAGAACTGCGCTTGGGTAAAGTAACTCAGCCACACAATCTACTCTCTTCCACTGATGCCTCCAATGTTTTGTCTCAAATGCTGTCAGCATCCCAAGGCAACATCAGGGACACAAAATCAGGAGTACAAAGGCAGTTGTAAAGTCTTCTTAAGCCATTTATAAATGATAGATACCTGCCTCCAAAAGATTTGAAATCAGTTTAGGTAGAGCTGCCTCCTTGTGTGGTCAAGTGGAATCCTCTGCACTGAAGTGAGTGAAAGGTCCTTCTTGGCTTCAGAAAGAATATGAGACCATTCCCAGACCCTGCTTGGGAGAAAAGTGCCAATTATTTCTAGTGCTCTCTGCAGAAAACACCTAGAAAAACCCTCAGGAGCTGTGGTGGTCACAGGCTCTGCTGTCAACTCCCAGCAGCACCCGGCCCAGCAATGTGTGCACTGACCTCACCCCAAACAAAAAACAGGGCTCATGCCTGTGGTACTGGCCCAGCACCAAACTGCTCAAAGAATGAGAGAACAAATCTGGGGAAAATTATTCTTCGGTATAATTTCAGTTTAAAGAAAATATTTCTCAAACTGGGCAAACACGAACTCACAATCAGGAGCTGAAGACACCGTGATTAATTCTGCCTTTCTGAGTTTGCAAACAACTGCTCCAGGAAGTACAAATGACTGTTTTATTTGTAATGGACTAACTCTGAAAACTAATGCTAGCAGTTAAAAAAAGTTTAGTATTTCATCACCTGATAGCACTAGCAAAATATTTAGTCAATATGTCTGTGCACAAGTTCCATACAATTGTTCTCCACATGTGAAATCCATGTGTTCTAGATCCCAGTTCTGCTCTTTGCTGACTTTGTGCATGAAATTTTGTATGACACAGTTATGCATTTTCAACCCCCAAAAAACAGCTGGATTTGCAGTACAATGCTGCCAGTTGAAAATGGGGAGGATGGACACGACATTACGAGGTACACTGAATATGATATTGGAAGAAAAACCGTAGTGAGGCCCCTGCTCTGACTACATTATTCATTTTCATATTTAATTCATAAAAAACTTTGTCTAATTTCCACAAGGTTTCCAGACTCCTGCAAAACACAGTACAAGGATCTTGAACATCCTCCTGCGAAATTCTGGTTGAGCTGGGTGCTTAAAAGTAAAAATACTAATTTTAAAGACAAAGCCCAAAGCCCCAGTCACACACAGGCTTTAATGTTTAAGCTATTGTAAACAATTTTGGACAACAGTTCTGAAAAAGGAAGTGGCTGTCTCTTCAAAAACATCTTTTGAAAAGGGCCAGATTCTGACTGATATGTAAGACTAATGTAAATCGGAAGCAATCTCCTTGAAGTTAATAGAGATCAGATTCCAGGCTTATAAGCTTTTTGCACACTGAATTTAACTATCTGTCATGCCTGCGAGGTTACAGCACAGACCTGAAAGAAGGTACGGTGCAAGATCAATGTTAAGGAAAGAGTTTCATTTAAAAGACCATCTTTTCCCATCAGACATGATAGGAGATTTATTATTCCAATATTATTGTTGAAACTAGAAGAGAGAGGAAAAAATAAACAGGAACATATATTTTCATTTTATGACTGTGAACAACATTTCATACTGTAAACATATCTTGGTCTATAACATTTACCCAGTAAAAAAAAATAATTTCAATACAGTCCTTATTGCTAGCTCGGCAGAGCCTCCCCAGAACATTGTGTTAATGATTAATATGAAGTCAGTGGAATTCCACAGTTGCTGAGAGTCTTGTGCCCAAGAATGAACTGCATTGCTAAATCAGCAAAGACAGTTGTCAAGGTAACCTCTATGTAATCTATTTAACTGGCTCCCAAAACACCAATCAAGGTCAGATAACGCACTCAAGCACCATATGAACACACTCATACGGCATAAAGCTTTGTATCAAGACAGCAGGGAGGAAAAAACCTCATTAGGAAGTAGGGGGGAAAAAAATAAATTCAGTTTTGAGAAGTGTTAATTGGGATTGCAGTTAGCTTTGTGGGGAAAGCATGCCACTCATCTGAATACGTTTTATCTATAGTAAAAGTAATTTCACTCCAGTTCAGTTTGAATGGAAATATCCTTCTACTAGTGTTAGGAAAAAAAGAAAAAAAAAAAAAGAAAAAAAAAAAAAAAAGACAAAAACAACCCACCCAAAATGTAAAACCAGCCACGGATAAATTATTAATTTCATTTATTGTTTTATTAATGCATGCCTGGCATCTACTCTGATACAGAGTTCTCATTTTGTTTTGCTCTGCAATAGATTTTTGTGTTACTTAAGAACAAATGGAACAGCAGCAGCATTTTGGGGCTGGGGATACAGCTCCCCACACAACACAGTTCCACAGGTCCTGCTCCCCTGAGGCCTCTGCCCTCCTATGGAAACTTTCCAGTCATTTCTGGAAAGGACAACGATCTATTTGGAGTTACAATCTGATGGGTACCTTGAATTTTAAGCTGTGTTTACTTTCTGTGCATTCACATCTCTACAGCCATAACAAGGACTGGCAAGAGTCACTGGGGTCTGAACTGATTTTTATTCCAACAATTGCTGTGCATACAAATCAACATCCTTTGCTTGATTTTTACTTCTTTGTTCAATATTTACTGCTTTGCTCATCCTGGAAGCAAAGGATAGTAAGCATTACAAGAATTAAAATGTTGTCTGTTTCCCTTGGAGCCTCCATATCCTTGTCCTCTGTTAGAAAGCTACAGTACTCCACAACTTCTTACAGCCTCTACTTCTCAATGAATCTCAACAAATATCCCAATGCTGCTCACAGTAAAAGTACATACCAAGGGAGCTATTTCCTTCCTTCAGTTATACAATGTCAGTAGCAGGGAGCTGTGCTAAATCAGGACACTGCTCCTGTTCCACGAAGATGCCAAAAGGTCCTGCTGTAGAAATGGAGAGCTAAAATTAACAGCTCCAAAACTGCAGAAAGCAATCACAGTAAAGACTATGTCACATCTGTGTGTTTAGACAATATCTTTGGTCAATGCCGTTCTCACAAAAAAAAACAAACCCCAAACTCTTCTTTAAATGCAAAATGGTTGCATACATCAGATTAATGAAAGAAGAGTTGCAGTTCTGAGAGTCACTATCAACTCTGCTTAAGTTGTAGAGGTTTAGCACTTCTCAGGGTTTCCTCCCTTGTAACGGCGTGTGAGATCCGTATGCCTGTCTGGGATCAGCGCGGGATCCAAGGGCTATAAAATCATGTACTAGATTAGGAAACAAGGAAGACAACTGCACATTCTAGTCATCCCCAGTGTGGGAGGGTGCGATGGTGCCACAAGCTGCTGCTTATCATGTTGCTGCTGAAGGCAGCCATGTAGGCAGAATCCGCAGCCTTCACAGACCTACCCCAGGACTGCTCTGGATCCTCTAGGCTGGGAATAACAAAGCTGCCAAGCTGCCTCCAACCTACTTGAGAAAGTCAAACTTCAGGAGAAGAAAAACTGTGTTGCCTGTCACAGCATCTCATCTTACAGGTGTAGGGCAGATGTGCACCCACAGACACCCACATGGTGCTCCCATGTTGGTTGGGTTTCAACACATGCTCCTGGGTTTCTTCTCGGGGAAACAAGACTAGGAGCTGGGAAGGACCTAAATCTTGTCTGGCTGAAGAGTCAGGATAGACACACTGTGAACAATTTCATATGAGCACTTTAAGGATCCAAATATTATTTATGACATTTTCCTGAACACATTACCAATACTCAGGAATTTACCACAGACCTGTTAGGGCACCATTTTGAGATAAAGAAGCTGACAAGGATGTGGACTAAATGATTTGCTCACTGTCAACAGGATGCACGTGGCAGTCACAGATGGATGCTAAGAAACCCCCAAAACCCAGCCCAGCTGGGGCACTGTGGTCTCTGTGTTTCAAAAAGCCACTTGAGAGCTCTGAGCACCCACGAAACCTGTTGATTTCAGATTTCACCGGGAGGTAAGAGCATTTGGCACTTGTCAGGTGTGTTAGCATAAAAGGAAGGAGCTTGTATATCTTTTCAAGCTCTAGAGACTGTGGCTGCTTTCAACAAGAAATTAGCAGCTTGTCTCTGGGTTTTGACATGTCAGACACAGAGGGGAGGACTGACAGCTAATGAAGCTCTGAGACAATTACAGTGACTCTCCCATGATGAACCGAAATCCACCCCTGCATTGCTGGGCACCAGTGTAATGAAAGTTGGACTATTTGTAGCATATCCCCTTTTGTGCCACTACAAACACTGATCTGACAGTGCAGATGAAAAGGAAAGAGGATGAAAACTGAAGGAACGCTCATTTCTAAGACAGACTATGTCAGAGATGCTGTATACAGTCAATCAATGTAACAGTGTTTCTTGTCCTGGCAAATATGTGATAAGCCAAGTTTCAAACCAAGCAGGACTGTAAATATAAATATTTATTGCCATGCTTGAAGTAAGCTGGTATTTCAGATCTCAGAAAGTGGTTCTGGATTCACGATGACCTCAGCTCTTACACATCTTTGAATGTAGACCTAGCTTACTTTTGAGTTAATTTGGTTGCATGAACAGAACCCATTTAATTTCAATCAATACTCTGCCACTGTACCTTTGTGTGTGTGTTTGTGAGTATGGTCTACCTGTTTTCTTTATTAATCCCAATTACAATTGTAAACATGGACTGTACCCAAAACACTCCTCTTTGCATCCATAAGTTGCTCTTGTATTTCTAGGAAGATTAATGCAGGCACAGACAGCAGGTAACATCCCTGGCTCTGTGAGGGTGCAGCACAGCCAGCGTAGGCAATGCTGGCAGGAGGTACCATGCACTTCCTACTCAGAGACAGGACAATACAGCTCTTGTGGACAGCCAAATATAAATATACATATGGAAGATAAAGCAGGGTGGTCCTACCATCGAGCCACAAAAGTGATTTTGAAAGCCTCGAGTAAATGTATACGAAACCATCACACTTACTGCACCGTCTCTATTCTGCAAGTTATTACAGTAAAATCATGCTTACAATCATTTCAGTCAGCACTCCCTTTATGGAAGTAATTTCTGGAGGTCACAACCTGAGAGCATATTTATATCTGAGGAAAAACATTATGCTTTCAGGTTTTTGAGACTTAAAAAAAAAAACACCAAAAAAACCAAAAACCCCACAACAACATCATCAAAACTTACCTTAAGCAATACTATATGTTTACTTCAATAAAAAAAATTTTTAAAAGGGGTTTCTTATTTTTTTCTATTAACTTTTAAATACTACATTTAAAGAACTAACTTACTTATTCCTAATCCCAGCCAAATACAATGAAAAGCTCTGAAGCAGTTCAAAATTGCAGGTGTGGTTTTCATGTGTGTTTCTCACTCACCCACATGTTCATACACTTCAAATGCACTGTTAGAGCTGCGTTCAAAAAACCTCAAACTCTTGAGGGGAAGAGATCCCTGCAGACTCAGCCCCATGCATGGCACCAGGATCAACACTGTAGATTCTCACATCTCCAGAGGAGCATGAACTAATCCACACACTAAGACAGGATTTATAAGACGGACTGTAACAGCTCCTAAGATAGCTGTTACTGCCTCTGTGTTGTTAATGTGTTTGCAAGATTAGTATTAATTACTCAATAAGGGATATATCTGTTTTGAGAGCTTGTAATAAGTCCTTACTTAATATTAAGCAAATCACATGCAAATGAAAGAACATACTGTATAAGCGACAAAGTATTTAATTATTTGTATGTATTTTAAGGTTCTATAATAAATATATCTGTCTTTGCAGGATCCATTATAGGTATATATTTATATATCTATGAATAATGATTATTTAAAGGGTGTATTCGATACAGACATTCAAGGTTAAATAAGCAATGCAAAGGTGATATGAACTAATGATTGCCAATACACTCCAAGTTAGATACCTTGATTCCAGCTGTTAATCCTTCATATAAAGGACGGTGAGCACCTGCTTGCCCACCCTTTCTCCCTTCCTCTGACTTATCATTCCTGGATTAGTATCATGTTCTGAACCTTCTTTAAGCACCCTGCTTAATATATGATAATTGCAACATTTTTCTTAAGTAAAGGAGAGAGAAAAAAAAAAAAGAAATCCAGTGTAAAGTAGTGTAATTTCAAGCAATCCTGACTTCTACCAGCTGGGACCCCAACTAGAAACTCTGACCCCCCCCTCCAGTCAGGCACCCGATAAAAAACTGCTGATCCACTGACCAGCAGGAAAAGAGCTGCTTTGCCTCCTCCCATTCATCACGCTTCCCAGCTGAGGAGGTGTGGGAGCAGAGGATGCCAGGCTTGGCTGGCAGGGCTGGGTGCGGGTCCGCAGCCTGGCGCGGGTGCAGCGCCGCTCCCAGCGCTGCCGCCTGTGACTAATCAGCGCCCACAAGGCTCGCGCTTGTTTATTCCACTTGGTTTCTTCTGGTTCGTATCAAAACACAACAGCCAGGGATCCTAATTCATCTTCATTTTCTCAAGTGAAAAAAAAAAACAAAAAAACAAACAAACAAACAAAAAAACAACATGGCAACTCAGGCAAACGTTTATATAAAAATGCGCGTTTTATCTCCTGATACCCCTGTGACTGAATTTTCCTTCAGGAATAACAGATGGCTGAACTGTACTAGGTAAAGAGTTTGAATGAGTTGGTGACAAAAAAAGGGTTGTACAGTGAGGGTTTTTTATAAAATAAATCTCCCCCAAACCCACTCCTGTAAACAGTAATAAGGACATGTTGGGCTTTTTAATTGAACATTAAAGTCAGAAGTCCTATTACATTCACAGTACAGTATCCAGTTAATATATCCTTTGGTTTTTGGTTTTTTTTTTCCTTTGTCCCACCCACAAAGATGTTACAAATTGGATTTAAATTAAATTTAATTCTAAACACATATATTCAATCATAACAAAACAGTGACAAATTAGCTTATTCCATTTAAACTCATTGTATGCTCAGCCTGAGTGCCTCCTGCTCCAACCCAGGGCCTATTTCCCAAAGGTCGGGTATTTAAAGAACTGACGCACAAATGTGTGTGCAGCTATTAGCAGGGGAATTGGTTTGATTATTACATGAAACACCAGGTTGAACTGCAGTGTGTGTTTTAAAGTGTGAATATGGAAAAGGGCTGTTTTTATTATTGCATGAGTAAAGGGGTATAAACGGATGGATACAGACAGAGTGGTGCAGAGGTAGTTGCAGCTGTTCAAGAAATGCCTATATTTATTTTTCCCTCTCTTTAAAATATGATCTGATATAAAAAGAAACCTGACTGGTAATTTCCCTTTTAACGTAGTCTGTTATATATCCATTGAAACACTGTTCCCCCATTAGCCACCTTTCCTGGACAGGAATAACATACAAGGAGATTTTTTTGTTTGGTTGTTGGGGGCTTTTTTTCCATCACGGCTGGGCCCTCGCTAGTTTTAGTGCTTAAAGGAAGCCAGAATGGGTCAGGTGTGGAGAGAACAGAGCGAATTTGATACCACTCCTGAGAGAACTTGGATGGGTTCCAAATCAATCTGTCTCAGGGAGTGGAAGCAGGGGGGGGAGCAGAAAAGCAACAGGCATGAAAAAAAGATCCTGAGTGTTACCATGGCTAAACATCAACTGTGGTTAGATCAAACACTCGTGAAGCAAAGGATATTGAAACTGTTATTTGTAAAGGAAAAAAGCCATCATTTCAAAATTACAGTGGAATGTGTTTAGAGAGTAAACATTCTCAATTTGCCCTAAAATTTGTTAGCAGTAAACAAACTCACTGCTTTTACCAGGTTTATAAAGTCTTCGTGCAGTGTGGATATTTTAGAGATGATTCAGGACTCAGTGTTAGAAATTTCTGAAACAGTTAGGGCTGTGGCATCCCTACATGGGGATGTGCTTCAGCTATCTATTGGCCTAGGGTAGTTAATCACAACTGCTAACAAACAGGAAAAAAAAAAGAAACAATTAAAATTCTAATTGGTTTGAAACTTTAAATCCCATCCCAGCATGCGCACTCATTCCTCTATATACTACCCAAATCCTAACAAACCCTCTTCCCTTCTCTCTGTGGGCCAGCCATGCACAAATTTGCTGCTTCCAAAATTCAGACTCCAAGTTTAACACTGGATTTAATCCTGCCAGATACCCAGAAGCCATGACCTTCCCTGAACATTCTAACAGCCTTTACAACAAGGCCACAGCCCCTCATGGAATTGGCTCTGAAGGAACATTTCATAGATTCGCTTAGATTGGAGAAAACCTTTAAGATGATCAAGTCCAACCATTAATGCAGCACTGCCAAATCCCCACACCACCACGTCCCTCAGTGCCACATCTGCATTCCTTCTAAATACCTCCAGGGATGGTGGCCCTGGGGAGCCTGTTCCAGCTCTTTGACAACCCTTTCAGTGAAGGAATTTTTCCTAATACCCAATCTAGACCTCCCCTGGCACAACTTGAGGCCTCTGGTCCTATTGCCTCTTACCTGAGAGAAGAGACCGACCCCCCACCTGGCCCCAACCTCATTTCAGGTAGTTGTAGAGAGTGATGAGGTCTCCCCTTGAGCCTCCTTTTCTCCAGGATAAACACCCCCAGCTCCCTCAGCCTCTCATCAGACTTGTGCTCCAGACCCTTCTCCAGCTCTGTTGCCCTTCTCTGGACTTGCTCCAGCACCTCAATGTCTTCCCTGCAGTGAGGGCCCCAAAACTGAACACAGGACTCGAGATGTGGCCCCACCAGTGCCCAGTACAGGAGGATGGGTCACTGCCCTGGTCCTGATGGTCACACTATTGCTGGGACAGGCCCTGGCTTTCCTGGCCACCTGGGCACACACTGGCACACGTTCAGCTGCTGTCACCAGCACCCAGGTCCTTTCCTGCTGGGCACTTTCCAGCCATTCTGCCCCCAGCCTGGAGCTGCAGGGGGTTGTTGTGACCCAAGGGCAGGACCCGGCACTTGGCCTTGTTGAACCTTGTCTGATTGGCCTAAGCTGAGAATCTAGTCCCCAAATCCTCTCTGACAGCCACTAGATGCAGAATAGATCCCTAAACCAAGGCTTTGTGGTAGCTGACAGATGAATTTGTTCTCCAGCTGCCAGTGGATGTGACTACTGTGAAGCCCTTTTGTACCTTCACAGCTGTACCAGACCCACTGGCCAGGTGCAGCAACTCCTGGCACTAGCAGTTGTTCCTTTTTCTCACTAAGGAACGCTGCACAAGTGCAGATTACTTCTTCACCAATAACTGTACACAACTTCAGGATCTCAAGACACGTTTCCCCCTTCTGCAAAAGGCCTACTGAGCAGCATTAGAGGCTTTACCATCTGCACAAAAAATACATTCACGTTATTACACCCTATAAATCAAATACAACTGTAGGAAAGCAGGTGGCCATAAACTAACAGAAAAATCAGACCTATAGTGCACATATATTAGACTAGATCCACTCATCATGTTGCCCAGGGGTTGAATGCAGACAACAGGACAATTTATTTGGGTTGTCTGTGGCTGACAGGCAAGAAGCACGCATGGGGCACTGGGAGAGTGTGCACATGTTCTGGATAACAAGGCTTGCATGTTCTGACTGGTCTGACAGGGAAATACCTTCCTTCTGTCCTCACTCCTACTTGCCTGCTGGAGGTCCCAGAAAAAAACCAACACAATGAAAGGGTACCTGGGAGGAGGAACAGGAGGAACACTTGTCTTAGGAAAGAGAGAAGTGGGGCACCTGGGGTAGATAACGATGCTGAGGTAGGCAAGTAACTGAAGCCGGAGACAAGGGGAAGGATGTCTCAAACAGAAGGGAATTAATGTGGGTGGGAATTGCAAGTGGGGTGGAAAGGACTTGATTGGAGTGAAAAAGGAAAGGTTGATCCTAGCATTGATAAGCTCGAGTCTTCAATAGCCCGTCCACTGTTTGAGGCCAGGTGTGCTGAAGAAACACCAGGCTCAGTGGGAACTCTGCCTAAACAAGGATCTCAAGCTCAGATCTGCATTAGGAATCTGTGCAAACCATTTTTTTAGTTGCTTGGTTTTTCTTTGTTTGTTTGTTTGTTGTTTGTTTGTGTGTTGTTGTTGTTTGGTTTGGTTTTTTCCCCTATAGTCAAGGAGTTTGAGCATCACCAGCAAGATAAAGACAACAGACAGTGCCATATCCTCTGGGGTAATTTACCAGAGATGGTAAATCTCTGTTAGGAAAAATGAGCTTTCAGAAGTTAATGGATGTTGCAAAAACTCCCAATCCATTCTTCTTCTTTGGGCTCCCCTCGAGGTGTGAAATACAAACCATATCAGTTTTTTCCAAGCAGCTCCCTCACTTTCCCATCAGGGAGCAGCACAAGTGGGGCTGTGAGCACACAGCACAGGCTGGTGCTGAGCACCAGGGCACAGTCCCAGTGCTGAGCTGCAGAGGGGCTCCTGGGCCATGGACGGGGTGCCAGGGCTGGGCAGGGCCACCAGGGATCCTTGGTGCATGTGGGGCCCTGACAACTTTCAAGGGGTACTTGTTAAATCTACCAACAGACACATGTGCAGCGTTAATGCCTGCAGCACGTCATATCCTAACACTCAAATAAGGGCAAAGCTTAATAGGCACAAGTGACCCTTATTCCAAACCACTGGAACTGCTCCGGTGAGTGCAGGTTCCACCAGTCGGAGCCGGTGAGATCCAGCCTCTCTTGATTCTGAGGTCAGATCCATGCACATTTTAATTAAAGGACAGAAAAGGAAGCAGAATAGTACGAGTTAAAAACTACTGCCAGCAAAAAGCCTCATCTTTTAAATATTCTTTAAGACTACTTAAGTATTCCTGCCCCAAGGAAGTAAATCAGATTATTCATATAAGTAAAAACTACTTACACAAGCTATGGTTTGCAAGACAGTTTACCAATTATGGAGACAGATTTCTGCAACAAAGTCTTAAAAAATACACAGGACCATTCAACTAATTTTTTTCTACTCTCAAAATAATAAAAATCCCTCACTATCCAAAATTGCAAATTGGAGGGAAAAGAGGGAAAACTGCAACAATAAACCCTCTGACAATGTTGTTGTCTAAAAATCAGTTTCCTTTTAAAAACCCCGTGTTTACTATTTACCTTCAGTTTTTAGAGTAGTATTTCAAATTAAAAAGGACACTTCAAAGGAGTTTCTTGGACACGCAGAAACAAAATTGCTTACACTGTTAATGATAAAACCCTTCTTGTTTGTCACGGCCACAAAACCCACCATTTTTTGAAAGGATAAGGTCCTTTATGATGTTGATAAAGCACTTCTCTTGCAGAAACATGGGGTACCATCAATCAATAACATTTGTCTCTGGCTTCCTTTGTTGACATCCCAATGTTACGACAGCAAATCATAATCTTAGCAAATAAAAAGGCTCTAGGGAGAAGCAGCTATAAATTGGGCCTGGTTGGATCAAATGAATTCTACCATGAAGGTCTGTTAAGCACTGAGTGTTTTACTTTCTAACAGAACATTCAAATTGAAAAGAAATAGGTAAATTGAAAGTAAGAAGCAGAGTTAGGAACCAGAGAGCCAAAGTAATTTGGTTCTTCAGTTAATTAGCAGCAGATCACCCTGATAATCACTGTTGTGCCTTGTTTTTCTTTAGCAGTTATTGATTTCAGTTTACCTCAGTATTTTCACATTTTTTCCTCTTCAATTTGGAAGATTTCCTTAAGTGCCAAACTCAGGCTCGATCTGAGCAGACATCACTCCATTGCTTTAATGAGCACTAAGGGCCTGTCGACGTAAAAAGGCTGCTCCAGATTAAACACAGCCCGTTACGTAAAACATCTGAGCTACATGGGTTTAAAGTGGGTTTATTGGGTTTTAACTCAGGGTGACCACACATCAGTCTAAATGAAACTGAAAGTTTTCCCTGGCACAGAAAAAGGCAGGCAAATAGAATCTTGCACCAAAATATGCGTGTTCAACTGATGCAACTTTGTCAGGCAGATAAATCTGGGCTCTTCTTGTTGACCCTTCAGTATAGAAGGGCTAACCCACCTAAACAACTCTAATTTTCATAAACAGATTTAATGGTGTGTTGTTATCATAAGAAATTATCATTACAATTATTCCCCTTCAGTTCCCCGAAGCATGCTGTGTAGTCTGGTGTCAAGGTTCAGTTTTGATCTGGGTCACACATGTATCAGGCCATGAGAAGGAACAAACTTGGGTACATTAGTATTGAGCTGTTACTTCCCCCTTGGACAAGTGCACAAGCAATCTGTCAATACACAACAGGCAGCAAAACCTCAGAGCAGGGAGGGAGCTCACCTCAGTTTACTGGGGCTCACTGACGCCAAGGCTGTGCAAGAGGTCCAGCTGAACCCCAGGACACAGTCTAGACCTTGATTTTAGCATTTTAGCAACGATGAAAAGGGGGCAAAGTAATTAAAAATAAAGGAGCTAATGAGGCAGCAATGGCATGATGTGTAGATACTTTGATGGCGATGTGATGTCCCGCAGTACAAAGTTCTGCTGCCTGCATGCTCTCACTGATGCATCCTTGATTCTCATGTGCATTTCAGTACACACTGGTATTAAATTCAAAATCCAATTCAAATCAGATAACAATTTTATCATTATCAATTCCAAACAAAGTAAAAAATACTCCTGTGAACTGTGGAGATGTATTTTTGACACAGGGAGCAGGATCTAAAGGCAGATAGCTTACCTTCTGACTCAAGTCTTTACATTATTTACAATAGCTTTCCCAACTGCACAGGTGTCAAAAATAAAGCAAACTGTATTGTGCAGAAAAAGTAACTTTGACAGGTCTAATTTACTGAGACTGATTCGTGTGACAGCATAAACAAATCATTCTTGTCAAAGCCTGTATTGAAAACGGAGTAAATTGATCGTGGAGTCAAGTGCACTAGTAATCTCAGGGAGTATTGTGATTTCATTTGTAAAACTATTGCAAAGAGGGGAAAAAACCTGTCTTTCAGAGCTGGCTTCAATTTTTGCACTAGTCAGAGCTGTAGAGGAATATGCTGGTTAAGAGCATACTGCTACTACCAGCACTTTTCCTGTGCAATCCTGTTACTGTGTATTCAGGGAAGTAACATGAGAAGTCCCCTGAGAGCTTTTGTACAAATATACAGTGGAGATCAACAAGAAATCCTCCCAGTGAACAAAACATTCTGTATGTGTTTTCCTACTGCTTCTGTAGGGGCAGAATGTTGTGACTGATTAAAACACCAGCATAACATGCAGTTTCTTACTGGAATTGTTTTTTATGCTTAGGAGGAATTAGAGAAACAGCATTATGAGAATGAGGTTTTTCAGCCTGGATTCAAATTATATAATCTCTGAAGTCATTGTTTTCTTGCTCTGCAGGGGAGAGGGCGCGTTCCTGAGAGCACAGGCTGACAGTGCCTGAGCTTCTTATCTGGGAATGAAAACCAGGGAGATGTAAACTTTGTGAAGATAAGCAATAGCAAAACTCGTGTGTAATGTATCCAGCAAAACTAACGATCCTCGGAGCAGAGAAAGTGAAGCCAATAAGTTATGCTAGACAGGCACTTACAGAGGTCTTCTGGGGTCATGTTTACTAATCTCTCTCTCACTCTGTCAGAGTGCTGTGAAGGAGCACAAAGCATGCAATCTACAAGGTAGATAAACAGTGAATTATTCAAAACAATACCTTCACACTTTATATAAAAATAACAAATGTTAAATCAAAACTGCACTTAACCGAAGGGGAAATTTTAATAACCCAAATCCTCAGCGTGCCAAGATCACAGCAACAACAACTGGGATGTGTCTTGCAGGAACAGTTTTGTCCATTTTGCAACAAACGGGTTTAAAAACGTGCCCCTGTTTCCTCCAATCCCTTGACTTGGTACAGCCCTTTGCTTTAAGTTCCAGATGACCCCCTCTCTTTCCTTTTTCTTTATTTTCCCTTCCATACACACAAGGTACAAAATCTATTGTTCGCATTTCCAGGGGAAAACCAATTCTGTCTGGAGAATATTCACCTTTTGTGTTCATCTTTAAGCTTCATAAGGTCAACACAAAATAGGGAAACAGAGCATTAAATTTCTAAAATCAATAGCATGTACATAAATTGACATTCATTACTTTACAGCGATTTCCAGTTTCTCCTTGATTGATTAAAGCTAGGGGTTGAAAATAAGTGCTTTTCCCCTGCCTGGAGAAATTCCCAATTGTCCATGCTGTGAACCTTCCATTATGAGACATGAGACAGCGGTAGCAGTACATGGTTCATTTCACACCGCCACAAAATAGACTTGTCATTCCACAATCGAAAGTAAGGAACCTGATGGAAGAGCAATGTGTCAAAAACTTGTCAAAAGAGGCCCGAGCTTAATGACAACTGAGAACAAGGAAACCACATCCTGAGGTTTTCACTGGCTAGCTTTTACAAGCAGGGAGCAGAGCAGAAAAATTATCCTGTTAATTTGTTATATGTTTAAATGTGATGTTGAATGGCAATTTGTATTTTTCAAACTAATTAATTTTGATTCCACCTTAATTTAGGGAAGATAAATATTTACAATACAATTATATTAGTTCATTTATAAAAGCAGAGGGGCAAACCCATTTGAATAAGGACTGTTTAAATTAATGCTAAGAAAAAAGGGATGTTTTCTCTACACTAAAAATGCTGCAAAGCTAATGCTGCATTAAATGTCCTGTTATTAAGTGTTCTCTATACTAACATGATAAGTATAACAAATTGATCTTTTGTATGAATTATGTTAGACCCTGAGAAATGATAATGTCAAATTCTGTGGCACAGTGGAGCTGAACCAATTAGATGAGTAGATAATTTGGCCCTTCACACTAATAACACATTGTTAGTAGGAATATCTTCAAAGAAAAACATATATCTGGGGAATACTCTGCAACTAGGTGATGCTTTTAAAATGTTTATACAACGGAGATGGGGATCTGGTTTCTTACACCTCAAACAGTAGGATGGCAATTCCATAAGGTGGGGATTATAATTATACAGAGACGACAATATTGCTGGTTTTATTAATAGTTACAGAAGCACATGCATGTACATATGGTGCATATGTCTGGAATATTTTTTTTTTTTATGGATGGGCTGATTAATGATGGGCAAAGCTTCAAAGAGCCACAAGGATTCATGAGGATTCAGAAGTTTGGCTGCTTATATCTGAAGCTTTCCAGCTAAAAAGTCAGGCTAGGAATACCGCTTGAAAATGACTTAATGTTAGATTTTACAGGACATCTTGGTCTAGCAGAGACTGAAAATTGTGGAAGGCTGTCTTTCCTCACGGTGCATTTTTGCATTCATTCTACTATCTGAGCATGTGGAAAACTTTCCAGAAGTTTTTATTATTCCCATGGAAAGGCTTAAGTTCACTTCCTCAAAGCAAAGTTTAGAGCAAGTGATACACGTGCCAGATCACTTGATCCCATAGGAACCTGCACGGACAATTTGTACAATTCCATTTTTTGACCGACAGAAACTCGACAGAAGACATTCACTGAGCCACATGACATCACACACACCTCTAGAGAAGCCCCACTTTTGGGGACATGGACAGGGGAGATCTCTCAGTCCTGTGAGGTTTATTCTGTCCATGATCCTCCAGCAGCAGAGGAAGGAGTCATGGATGAGTACAGGAGATGAAGAACTTCTCCAGAGTCCCTTCTCTCCTAGGGGTTTTAACATCTTTGCTTGCCAGAACAGTCTCGTTACCCTCATTTGTGTCCCACAGAGCCCAAGGCATGGAGTCAGGTTTCCATTGGCCATTTACAACCTGTGGACTTTGTCACCCTTTCTGGAGCTCAGAAAGGGAAGGGCAGGAATGGATTTTTTTCCTAGTGATCCAATAACTGGGGTGTGGGGGGTGTTCATGAGAACCTTCAGGAGAGTTTCCTGCATTCATGGGGAAGTAGAGAGTTTGTGTGAAAGGAACCTCTTGGGCAGGAAAAGGACCATATTGTCAATTCTGAAATCAGCCAGCTCTAAACCTTTGTCAAAAGTGGAAGGATGAATACAGTGTACATGTATAAAACTGTTAGCCCACAACAGTACCTGGAGGGGGGGGAAATAAATAAAATCAATGTTAACGTAACAAGTAACCTGAAACTGCTCTCTAAAATTATTTTCTAAAGAATGGTTATCATTTCAAGGTGAACTGAATCTGAAACCCAAGGCCAGAAAAAGTCTTGGACTAAAACAAGGAAGCACACCATGGTTTCCTGCACTCTCTCCTACCTGTTTTTCTGAGAAAGATGTTACCATGTTCCATCTGAGTTAGGTTAGTATTAGCCTTTAACACACAGATCCACTGCAAATGCACCAGGAGATGGTTCCTGTGACTAAGCACCATGGGATTTGAAAGGAAAACTTAAGCGTGCTGTTTTAGAAGGAAAACAAAATAGAAAATGTAGCATGTAGGAAATTAGGAAAGCAGCTGTTTGATTCTGGGCTTTTTCTGCAAACAAAAAACTTAGAAACAAGAAGACTCACAAGAACATTTGAATTTGGAGGCAAAATTATAATATAATTTCAGTAATATTAGCAAACACCTTGACTCCAAGGTGGGAGGCTGTTCCATTCCCTGCTGTGAGAATGTGTGTGCCTGTGCCTGGCAGAGGGGAGGGCATCAGCAACATTCCCTCTCAGTCTCACCCTCCCCAGAGCATTTACTCTGTTCCTGTTCTCAGAGCCATCTCTTTCTTTTCTCCTCCTGCTACAGACACTAAACAGCATATTTGGTAAAAAAAAAAAATTAAAAAAAAAAAAAAAATTAGTTCTTCCATATTTAAAGGACAATAGGACAATTTGCTAATTGAATAAACTGATTATTTTAAGGGCATTTACAAATCCATTCAAAAACCATTCACCCCATCAAGAATAAAATTCCTATTGGTGTCGGGAGTTGTCCTTAGGGATACACCACTATAAGCCTCTCAGCATTGCGCTGCCAATGTCTTTGTTCTTGACCTGACCTAAAAAAGCGCTCCCTTTATGAGTCACAGAGGATTTATTTTCTGCCTTAGCTTAGCCCCAGCTTCTTTTAGGCAGAAAATGACAGTTTTGCTCAGTTGTGGCAAATGACCTGCACTTTTTATGATGTAGATGATTGTCCAGCAGGATCTATGCTGGAGCCACCAGCGTAATTGAATTTAGGAGCACAGCTGCCTTTAAATATTTGCTAGAAACACCACTCTTGGAGGTGGCAGTAGGTTTTGGAGTTCCCTCCTATTTTCCTAGAGATATTTAAGCCTAAAAAATGCAATTTTTCAGAATATTTTACCAGACACTCCTTTATTGTGCAATGAAATATTTAAAGTGTGAATCAGATTCTTAAATCACATTAATTCCCTAAGAAATGTACAGGTTAATCTTAATTTACACCAACTGAGGGTCTGGTTGTATGAAAACTCTCTCCTTTCCCCAGTTTTATATATTAATTTGTCCCTTGAATCATCTCAGGATAAAACTCTAAAGTCTATATACTCAGTTCTGTAACTTGTTAGAGATTTTTGTACATCTGCAGGGAATCATTTTATAATATGGGCACTAAAGCTTATCACTCTGTGCTTTATGGCTTATAGAAAACTCTGAAAGTATGTTTCAGGATAGTGTTTATTTGAACTTTAAAAAAAAAAAAACTTGTGCAGAGAGGAGTCATAAACACTACCTACTCCTACAAATTCAAATCAGTTACTTAAGAATTGTATCTCCCAGATAACCTAAGAGGACTCTTTCCTTTTCAGCAGGACAGGGTAGGGATGGCCTACAGCCCCTGCATCACTTCACTCATATAACAGTTATTCCGGGTGTGAGCATCATGCTCAAGAAATCCAAAGTTCTTATGATGGTCCTAAATAACAGACTTTAATTAATGATGGTCCTTTAATGACAGACTGTAATTTTCCTAGGATTCCTTCTGGAAAGCAGAAATACAGTTCAGATTCTTTCACTGGATCAACACTGGCTGCTAAACCCTGGGCCAGGACTCTTCAGCTAATGAAAGTTTTGCTGGTTTGTGGCAGTTCACATCATCTGATGAACTGGGCCACTGTTTTTCAGGCTTGTTGAAGTCTTCACTCATCCTTCCTTTGATTTGCTCAGTACTTTTGTTTCTATTTTCACTTAATTCTTGCCCTGTATATTTTAGTTTCCAGATCTCAGGTCTTTGTAATCAGATCAAAACTTCATTATCTAAGTAGTATTGGCAGTTCTCAAAATCTGTAACCTCAATCTCGCAGTGTTGTAGGTAGGTGATTTTAATTATTTTTCCTTCAAAATTCTGATCAGATTCAAGAGCTTCTAATGAAAAAGAAAAGCCTGAAAATAAGAAAAAAAAAATCTCAAAATAATCAAGAGCTAAAATAATAAAAAATTGAAGTATGTTATTTTTAAATCCTCATGAATTTTAAACCAACTTTCAATCTGAGGAGGTTTAGCAATTGATTTTGTCGATATGGCTAGTTATTTACAATTTTTTCCAATAACTAGCAGAGCTTAGTCTTCCATCAAGGTTTTACAGGGCTGTGTTCTGTACACTATGTAAACAATGCAGTGCTAACACTTCTTCCCCCTCTTTCAACCTTCCAATTCGTTTTACATCCTGATATTTTAAAAAATGTAAATGTTAAGGGTTACCTATTTATATAAGTAAGCCATTTACTCTACCATTCAGGGTGAAGGCACACCATTACCATCTGAAATATTAAATCACTTTCCAGTGAGAGTTAAGGTTTTTTAGAGCAAATGAATTCCTCGCTGATTGTCACTGTTACTTTCAAAAAAAGAAGTGCATGTGATAAGTGAAGGACCAGCCTGTGGACCTGCAGTGAGAAGGGTGGTGCTTCAGTCCTGCAGATGCACAGCTGTCATCTGCCACACCTCCACTGAAAGGGGGAAAGATAAATTTTAGCTTGGTGGGGCCTGAGATGTGCAGGTTGCTGTTTAACAGCTCAGCTGTAGCCCATCCTCCCCGTCCTTCAGGATAACTGGCAGCAGGGTTTGTGCTGCTGGACTAGGCTGTAGGGTACCCAACCCATCCTGCCAGCACCATGGAGCTCCATTCTCCTTAGGGAGCTGAGCATGGCTGGGCTGTTGCCTGTGGGTGTGCTCTGGAGCTTTGCCTAAATCCACACTTCAGCACAGGCTTGTGCATAAACAACACTGATGATGAACAAGCTGGGACTTGAGAATCAGCTCAGATCCACATTTAAGCAGTGCTGAGGAGTGCCACATGCTCAGCTTGAGAATCCAATTGCACCTTGTCTGGAGCAAGGGGTGTGCAGAGGTGCACAAGGGACATGCTGACTCCAAAGACTCTGGAACCCACAACCTCCCTGTGTGTCAACAGAGGCTTTGGTTATTTTAAGTTGTTTCTATTCTACAATTAGAGGAGTTTTTGAGATACACAAATCAAAGAAGCCCACAAACTTTCCTTAAACACTTATGAGAAAGCTACAGTACTGCTCTAACCACAGCTTACACTTCCCGAGCAGTATAACTGTGTCTGCAGGAGCAGAGAGTCCCACTGGGTGTTATTTATTCCTAAGAGTAGTTCCATAGACTTCCCTGACTCATGAAGCCTGTATGCCCAGATGTAAAAGCAAACATTGCTCTTTGTGGGTAATGTTTGCTGAACTGGGCTTGAACCAGCTGTCTGCCTCCTTTTTTGTTCTCATTTTGTTCCCTTACAAGCGCACGCAGTGTCAGACGTCATCTAGTCTTTGTACATTTCTACAAAAACCACATAAAACCTCTTTGCCTATTGGATATCTTTCCTTAATATGACATATACCAAAGCTCTACAAATTCAGCTGTTTGGTAGATTTATTGTCCCTTCAAAAAAAAGTTCATTAATACCCATGAGATGTTTCTTTCTTGTGGATTTGTGCATTGGGAAACTGATGTCTGTTAAATAAACTCCGACAAATCTTCTTTAACTAACAACATCAGAAACAGTTTCCAACAGGAGCTTCTAGGAAACATTCAATTCACTGTGCAAGGATTCATTTTTATCTCTGTATTATACCACTGATGTGCCAAACAGGAGCAGAATTGTCTGCACTGATAGAATAACATTCTCTCCTTTTCTATGTTAGCCATTTGCTTTATTTTTCTTTCGTGCTCTCTGGGCAGATAAAGGGCATGATATTAAACCGTTCTGCCATCTCGTCATACTTTGTTGGCTACTGTTTAAAATATAGCAGATGTAGCTTCAAAGTGATACGAGAATGCAGTCTAGTACCTAAGCACAATATATGTCCCTCACTGAAGGCTATTTATTGAGGAAAAAACATTTCACACATTTGTGTGTTATACAGAAGATGCTTTAATAAGGTTATTGTATTTGCCTGTCATATTATACTAGCTTTGTACTGGAAATACTCTTATTAAAGAGAAAGACTGTCTTTTCTATTACCAGGGTTTTTGATATTTAGAGAAAGATAAAACAAAAAGAACAAACTGCTCAAGCATTTCTTTGACATTCTGACACACTATTTCCTAAGCTGATGCTCTTGAGGTGAAAGCTAAGAAAAGCAGAGAATGAAATGCTTTGCCTTTTCTACTCCCTAGCCAGTAATAAGCCCTTTCATAATCAGCAATAGTCAAAGATATTCCACTCCATCAAAACCAAACACAAGTCATCCCCTGTGGAGCCAACAAGAATTTTCAATTTTCCACCCTTTTAGTACAGGTGCTTTTTAAGAGCGACTTAGAAGAAGACTACTCAGTGCTCAGCCATCTGGTCATATCCAAACCCCCAGACACTTTGTCTCAAAGGCTATTAGAGAATAGTTTTAAGGAAAATGAAAAAAAAAAAAATAGGTGCAGCATTCTTTATTGTGAACTGTACTGTGACATGCTGCTCTCTCACTAATTCAGGTACGTCCCCTCCTGAATTCTAAAGTGAGTTTCATCCAAGTCCTTCATTTTCCAGGATGGTGGCCACCAAGGGAATGAAGCGGAAAAAATGTGAAGATCTTCAAGGCACCATTAGCAGCTCCACTTTCTGCTCATACACATGCACATACTACCAGAGGAAGAGAGATTTTTTACTAGAAAAGACATTCTTTCTTAAACTCAAAATGAAACAACTTGCAAAAAGTGGTTGTAGTTGTTCCATCTTGGATTAATGTTCCATTTCCTCCAATATGTCTCTGCACTCAGTGTTCTTATCTGTCCCCAGTTAATTCTATTTTCACAGTTTTCTCCTCATTTTCTCTTTTACCGTCCTTCTCATTTTTAAAACATCTTTTACTATTGATTTTCAACCCTAATTACAACCACAACTGTGCATTTTATTTTCTCTCACACAGCAGGTGAAATTTCATCACTGACTACAGTGAACTTGCACTGATGACAAATACAATGGACTACAGCTGACAGCAGCTCATTTATCAGCCGCTGCCATCAACCCATTTGAAATAAATATAAATGCATGAGAGTGAAACAAGCAAAAAAGTTCCCAGAGTGGGTTGATAATAACTTCCATCCTGAGTTTCCCCAATCTTTCTGGGGTTTATTTTCTATTAGCCAAGAGGAAACACTACGATATCTCTCATGGTTCTGACCAATCTCTAGGATTTGAAAGCAAACACCTGACAGCACCTATTTCCTCGTGGTTATATTTTTGTCATCTTTCAGCTGTGGAGTTGGTGATAACTTCTGCTTTGAGCTGGCCTTTCTAATGAACTTTTCTTCTGAATGATTCCTTTTATTTTTATGGTTTGATTTTGTATGTGGGTATTTGTGCTTGGTTTGTTACTTGGATGGTTGGATTTTTTTTAAGTACAGAAAAGGTTACAATGGCAACAATGCTGCTTACAGGTACAGAATAACTTTCTTACACAGAGAGAGTTAGGATTTTTCAGACTGAAAAAGTGATAACAATGAGTGGATAAGGTGGAGGGCTATAGAAAAGAGAAACTGGCTATGAATAATGTTTTTCCTCACATCCAAATAATTTGTCAGTGTTCCCATTAGTTAGGTAGGAAGCTTAAAACAAAGAACAAAGATAAGTACTTTCTCACCCAGTACACAGTTAGATTGCAGAGGCTTACTTTCACAGACTGTTGTAGATGTAATGTAGAGTGACAAAGTCACAGAGTAACTCCAGTGGCTGCTCTGGGCACAATGGTTCAAATGCTACCCCTGCTCATAAGAAATGCAAATTAGTTTGCAGGTCTGTCTCTGTCTGTCCTCATTTTTACCCTTCCTTAAGCATCAGACACTAACTACTATTCTAGAAAGAATATAAGTTTAAATGGACCTTTAGTGTGACCCAGATCTCTTCCTGTGTTAACAATAAAACTGCAATGTAAACCTTTTGCTTTGACATTGTTTACTGGGGAGTGGGAGGAAGATGTTTTCCCACATTCTGCACTGGCCTTACACGATCCAGATCCACCCCCACTGCTGTACCTAGAGTCACTTGCACATGAATCTGCCTTGTGAATCATGCCTAAAAAGCATACACCACTTGCTATGCACTGAAGCATACAGATAGAAAATGTCTTTGGGGGTTGGTTTTTTCCTTGGTTTTTTGTTTTTTTTCCTTTTTTTTTCCCCCAAGTCTGTGAGTGGATGCCTCAGTTGTTTGCAGAGATCAGGCACACAGCAGAAGTGTTTCCTCTCTTAATGGTTTGATATCTTTAGACTATGACTAAGTTTCTCAATTTTTTTTCCCACCCACTTGCATAGCTCAATACAGCTGAGCAATACTGTAGACATAGCAGTGAAGATAAAAGACTTCTTGAAAAGATTTTTTTAATTTAAAACCGACAGAAATGACATATAAATGTCTGATCCCGAAGTCAGTAGCACAGATCCATTTGCCTTGGCTGCTGAAATCAAACTTCACGTAACAAAAAATGCATGAATTCCCTTTCTTGAAAACATTGAGATTTCATGTACACCATGATAATAAACATAATGAAAATTACACTGATGTCCATGTTACTGTAACCTTCAAATTGCATGGAATGTCTCTGTCAGGAACAGAGACGTGCCCGTTCTTTCCAGTAATATTCAGTTTGTTTTAAACTGTGATCCAGTCCAGCCTCATCTGAGCAGCTGTCCCTTGAAACTGCACAAAACCTTTTTCTAGAGACTCCAGTGCATGAGGAAATTAAGTTTAATCATGCTTAACATACAATGCTTACTCTTTGAGATGTCTTTTTCTCATACACAAGCAGGTTTAGGTTGAACAATTGTTACTCTGGACTCAGAACTTTAAAAGTGCTGCTGTCTTAAAAATGAGGGACATACAGAAAAGATTTTGAAAAGCTGTAAAAGACTATGTGTTGTCTCAGACTGGCTTAGCAGAAATAAATCCTATTAGCCTAATATGGATACACACATGTATACACAAGAAAGGGGAGCTTTTCCTTACAAAACATACTTGCACAGCACCTGAAAATGGAACTGCCTATCTAATAATAAGATAGATTATGCAGTACCCTTATTTTATGACCATCATTTATCCTGTGTTTTGCAGTGCACACTTGTAGACACATGCTTCAATTAGTGTGAGACAAATGGCATAATTCCAGATCCACTAAACCTCGGAGACCTATATTGTCATGCACACGCAGCATGCGCTTTACTACTACCTAGGAAGCTGCATCTCTTCACCTCCTCCTCTTTTTTCAAAAGAAGCCACTTCTGAATAAATGGGATAAATAACCCCCAGGCAGATACTTAGAAATCACAGCTAAAACAGACCCTCGTTTATCTGTAGGCAACCTCAGTGAGGTGAGTGCAGAGAGAAGCTGCTCTCACACAGTGTGAGGCAGCTGAACAGCGTGCAAAGCTGCCCCACTCCTAGAGCTCATGCTAGGAGGAGACTCCCTCTTCCCACAGGTTTATGTGACAAGGGTGAGAGAGACTTTCCAAACTGATCAATATCAAGCAACATCTAAAAGAGTCACACCCCACAGAAATGCTCTGCAGTTCTTTGGGAAGCTCCAGCAGCAGCATACCCTGCACAGGCTCCGTCCTGCCAGGCTTCACTCCAGCCTGGTTTTTTTGTTGGGGTTATTTTGCATTTTGCTTTTTTGTGGTTTTTTTTAATATGCTTACTCCAATTCTGATCAGGACCGCTAAATTTCCCCACAGTACAGTAGCCCTCTGCAGCACCCACGTGCCCAGAAACACGCTCATGTGACATGTGTGACACAGACCTACATGGTGGGACACAACCTCTTCTGTGTCTGGCAAATGAGGCCAACCACCGCTTTGTCAGCAGGAAAGGGGGCAGTTTTGTACCATGCTCAGCCTAAATACGTGTAGGAACTGCTCTGGAAAAGTAATGAATCCTCTTTATCAGTGAAAGGCGAGCTAGAGATCTCCCCATACCAGCAGCAGCCCTGCTACAGTAACTGAGCATCCTGCTCACAGTGCCCTCACAAAGGGAATAAACACAAAACTTTCTCCAGTCATGCTGAAATAACTTCCAGGCTGCAGAACATTTGAGAAGAGGAGTTGTGAGGAGCTTAATGGTTGGTATTTTGGAGTGGCATCTCCCTAAATAATAGCTGCAAGGAGCAAACGTGAAGTCTTTGGGATCCTCAAGCCCCAGCAGACTGTGTACAGCAGAACTCTTCTTTGTCCTACTCCTGGCTATGGGAAGGGCACCTGACTACAGGACTGGAGAACTCTCCTGCAGGAAAAATTTGGTGCTCTCCGTGTTAGGGCACCTTTGTCTAAGTTGACCAAAGAACCCAGCCCTGGACAAAAGAAACACTGAAAATTGTGAAATTTTCAAACTACTTCTTTAAAGCTCGCTATGATCCTGACACATGTGCCATGTGTTTAAATATTCAAATTTGGTTGGTAAGATGGGGGAAAATAAAAAAATATAGAGGAATGCAAAATAAAGTGATCCCTAGTAGCTAAGCACTGAAAAAAATCCTGTGTGTTGTCACTTAAGTGGCAGTTTTACAATTAAAGCATTCGATTTTCACAAAGCTGTTGCAGCATGTCAGAGGAGAAGAGGAAGAAAAAGTTTGGGGGTGGGAAGTCACATAAGGAGGCACGATACCTCCCCCTGAGGAAGTCTAAACATTCATTTTACAATTGATTCATTGAACAGAAGCATCTTGGCACAGCAGCCACCCACTTAATGATGACAAAGCACGGTGAGCGCGGCGATGACGGCACAGTACAGTCAGGCATGACACCTCGGATTAGGGACGGGTGGCTAATGCTACTACCCAACACCTACACCCTGAGCTCTGCCCACCCTCTTACTGTGGGAAGACAAGTCACTTCAAACCTCAAGGCAAGGAGTAAAATAAACTAATGGGCATTCAAATGGGAGGTTTATGATCCCTCGTGGATTGTTAGGAATATGATTCCTGACACGCTGCGAGGTGGGTTATGCAAAAAGAAAACATTGGCATTTCATATAAAGTAAGTAAATTGGGACTGTGTCATAAATGTATAATTTCATTCTCTAAAAAAACCCTAAAATTCCACACAGTGACTGACATTATTCTGAGGAATTTCCTCAAGAAATCTTGAGGAAATCGTTCAGCTTTCCTGTCACTTGTGAAGGATGCAAGAGGTTAGGTTTATTTAGGCCAGAGATGGATGTGTGTCAAGCCATAGCACGGGGTGATCTGGAGGGTAACATTAATGCATTAACTCTAACCTGTTTTTATATCATGAATCTCTCTCCCCAAACCCCTCCTCCAAGTATGTAAATTGGCAGTAAATGACTGGCATTCACAAACGTGCCTCCAAGCAGGTTAGGGATAATTAGTAAAGCATGTAGACACCCTGTCCTAAGAGCCAATTGTGACAAATCCACAAAATAATGAATCTCTATTAATAGTTAATGATGTATGTCAAGAAGAGCCCAGTCTTTGGGCTCTTCCCCTTTAAGGGTATGTGTTACCCCTTGTGTTTCAGCTGGTCAACGCCTTCCTCCCCGTGTGCCGTCCTGCTTTGAATCTCAGCCAAAATAAAGTAATTGAAAACTGCCAGCCCGAATACTTCAGAAGTCTATCATGGAACAAGATTCAACAAGCCTCTTCTCAATTTGTAAATATGTTGGAATACAAGTAGTAAAAAGGCTCCAATGTCAAACAAGTTTAAGCATTAGCCGTGGTGTTTTACGAGTGCTACAGCAGTGCTTAATGCTTTATATATTAAACCCTATTAACACTGTAAAGTTATTTCATCACTGTGTTCCTCACACTGCTTTGCTCAGATTTTTAGAGAGCCAGTAAAATTTCTTTTTTTTTTTTACCATTTAGAGCATTCAGTTACTGCAGTGATGAACATGCATTGATAGTTTTAAAGTCATATTTAGAGGCCAAGGTTCACAAAACATCGTACTTCTATGATTTTGTTTGACACTAAACAAAAGTAGTTTTAGAAGGAACTTGTGTTTTGCATATTTTGTTTCTAACATGGTTAGTTACCTATTTTGGATATATACATATTCATGACCCACTTGTGGGTTGTTGGAACATATTAAAATCCCAAAGTAAAACATAAACAAAACATAAACCTTTGCCATGTGGAGGGAGACCAAGAGTAACAGTGAGAATTGAGATGGCATTACAGTTTAATGATGAATGTTTTTAAGTCCTCCTGGTTATTTGCAATGTACTGCCTCTTGATGCCCGACCATTACTGACAGGCCATGTGTTGTTAATTGGACTGAAAAAATTACCTGCTCCAAAATTCATCACTCTTAATAGCTTAGCCTCTGCATTGTCTTCACAATTAATCTTCCTACTACCAGAAAAGTTGAAACAGTTAACTCTACACACAGTGGGTTGTAGACAGTGGTGTTACAAATTTGAAACAAAACATCTTAACCCAAACTTCTGAGAGGTTTGATCCAGATCAAAGAGTGGCAGCTTATGTCCCTCCCTAATTATTTAGAAGTACAGTTGGCAGAGTATTTGTAATACTTGATTCCTTGTGGCTTACATAGGAATCATGGTTTTTATCTTGGTCTCATGGAAAAGGCAGTTTTAAAAGAGAATTCAGGTGATTTACTGTAATCAGTGGAAGAGCAGTGCAGCTGGCAGTGATAAGGAAGATTTTCAAATTATCAGATTTTTACCATGACAGGGCCCCTCCTAGAAGCTTTTACATCCTCTATTTAAAAAGAATAAGAAGCCTATAAAACCTAAGCAAATGTTTCTGAGTACGGCCCCTACCTTTGTCAGACAAGGTTAGTGAATCCCCATCCTTTATTTGCCTTTCTTTGTTGTCTCTTCAGAGACACATCACTGCAAGTCATCGAACCCTACGGAACCATCAGAGGTAAAGAGCAGCTGAGGGTCTGAAAAGTGCCAGAGCATTAATTAGCTCAGAATTCCTGAATCTCCACTGATATAATGAAAGTTACTCAATCACAGGATGATGTGCAAAGCCTAATAGCGGCTTTACAGTTAAAGCACAGGAGTGGGAGGCAAGAAGTGCAGGTTCTATTCTTACTGCCAGCACCTGTGTGCAACCTTCAACAAACCATCAGTTTTCATTGCTCATTTTCTCGGTATGCAAAGTGGAAATAATTGTGCTCACAGGACAATTCTTAAGCTAACTTCACCTCCATCTGGGATCTCCAGGTTAGAGAAACCACTGAACTGTAAAATATCATTTAAAATATGTATTTTACTGGATGTGCTTAAAATAAGTATTCCCTGTGCCAGTGTAAAGACGAATTTTGAGTGTGGGATACCAAGTCTAGATAATTTAACTGTTACCTTGAAATGTAAAAATGTTGTTTGCAAAGGATTTTTCAATTCAGCAGATGACTGTAAAGCAGCACTTCAAACAGCTTTGCATAGAATATCTATTATTAGTAAACAACTGTGCCTTACAGAATTATTTTGCAACATTTTGCATTAGGTACACTTGAAGTAGGCTTCTGAAACTAGAGCTTCAAACATGTTAAAAGATATTATGCGTGTACATGAAGATCCTTTTATGTTTTCTACAAACTTGCATTCCTGTTTTAACAAACAAAAGTAATTTCAGCAGTGACATTCAACATCTGACTCACTTTTATCCTCGGTAAAGGTGACACATTGCAGAAGAACAAAGCACGGAGCCGGCCTGGCTTTGGCTATTTCCTGTTTAGTCAGAAATAGCTGCTGAAGTTGTGTTTACCCCCTCACATCACATCAGCAAACAGCAATGCTCCCTAAACACATCTGTCCAGTTGGTGCTGGGTGTAAACACTGAAAAGTTCTGGTCTGTGTGACCAGTTCTGAGAAGTTTTATGTATGAAAGAGCGGAACATTTACTGTATTAGGACTTTTAATAGAACTGGATGACCCTCTTCAGACTTCTCCTTTCAAACAGATGCTCAGATTTGTCCAGTAAAATTGTGTTGCTTAGTCTTCATTCACTATTGTGCACTACAGCTTTTGTGCCCATCTCAGTGGTTTTTTCCTAGGGCCTTTCTACCCACACAAATGGCAAACATTTAGTAAATATTTGTTGAAAGCTTCAAATACAATCTACCTCTAAAACTCAGATTGTTAGCTAAAATAAAAAGGCATAGTCTGTATGCAATCATCAGTTTGGCTCTAAGTAAACTGGGGCTCAAAGCAGGTCAAAGTCATAAATAAATTCATAGCTTCAGCCTAAGCCTCAGTCATTACCAAGAGCAGAATAATTGGAAAAAAACTGTAGTATTTGAGTTTGAATTCCTAAAATTAAAGTGTTACCACATGAACTCCTCTGCATCAATGGGTAGAAAAACTAACAACAATCCTCACCTGAAACGGCATCCTCCTTATCTCAGGACTTTTATTAAAGAACTCTTTGGAATTTTCTCCTCTATTTATCTGGTTTCCCCACTCCAAGGGAGACTGAACCATGCCAAGGATTAAAACAGCCCTATTTTGATGAACTAAAACCACTACTCAGCAGATTATCTTTTTTGCAGGAATGTGATTGTCTGTTACTAGTGCTTGGTACCAAAGGACACATACTGCCACCAAAATTGCCAGCAGTAGACAAAGACCCAAATCTACATAAGTCAAGGGAAATACAAAAGTAAGTAAGGGTCAATATACAAGTTAAAAGGCATCATTATTTTTTTTTCCTGGTGAAATCATAAAGACAAGTGTCCAAAACTACATTTTCCAAGTCCTATTATATAAGGGCTCTCACAGCTGCACTTCCACCTGAAATCAAGTGACTTCAGTGTGTGTTATGATTTCCCCTATTTCTTTTCTTTCCAAAGCAAGGGAGAGGTGAATCACCATCAGGCCAGACCTGCAGCATTGCCTGCATGGGCAATAGGTAGGCTGTGGTGAACCTCTGCAAGGGCTTTCTGCATTTTTGCAGCCATTTCCTCTGCCAGCAAAGCTTTAAGAAAGCAGCTGAATTTTTGCCTTTGCAGAAGAAGAATGACAAAAATGACACAAAAAGGCAGGGTAACAGCAGGATAGCATCAATAACAGCAATGCCTTTACCTTTCACATCAGGAGCAGACAGCAGCACACACGAGCTCACCATGCAGGGACAACTACCAGCACTCTTGTGTAAAAACCCTCTAGAATAAGTTGTTATTTTCAGTCCAAGAACAGGACAAACTGCCAAGGCTGAAAGTTAGGCAGCAATACCCAGCTCTTTACAGCACCCCATAAATCTCTGGCCATAGGGCCTGGGCCTTTCTCTGCCATCTCTTCTGCAAAACCTCCCTCTACGTAACCCACTCATTTTCCAGGCAGGAAGCCTGTTCAATCTGCCAACTGGGAATGAGACCATAGCTGATTCCCAGCCCCTCTGCCATTTTACAGCCTTGGCCAGCTGTTCTTGCAGGGCTTTAAAGACCAGGAAACTCTGCTGTCCTGCCCATTGTACAAAAAAGAGGATATACTTTCATAGTAGGGGAATTACCAGCCCTTGCTGTGCTTGGCCAAGCGGTGTGCTGGGAGAGGACACAGCCAATATCCCTGGTAAGGCATTTGCTTTCCACCAAAGCAAGCTGGGAAGAGAGAAGTGGAAACTGTCCGAAATTACCTGAATCAGGCATACAGCATTGCCTTTATGCAATGTGACTTTGCTTCAGACTGAAATAGGGCACAGCTGAATTTGTAAATAGCTCAGTGTTCACCCCTCTGTCCTTGTGTAAATTAAAACAGGAACCTTTTGAACGACAATTCTGGTGTCATCTGCAGTCTTTTCTGGAGGCTCCATGTGGAGCCACCTCGGCAGGTGACTGAGATCTTACCAACTCTTTTACCATGAAACGTTGGAGATGAAGGCAACTTGTAGCCAGTGGTGAGATATGGTGACATTGAAATAAGGATGCATCTACAGAAAAGACTTTTGTAGATACTTCTGTGAGGATTCTGCAGTACAAGTGCATGATTTGGAGGAGATTTAAAAGTTAAAATAGATAGAGAATCTTTATTTGATTTCTTATCTTTTAGAAAGCTTTCTTTTGAAGTGGAATACTGTATTAGTCATTCTTGCTTCAACTATGACAGAAACTGATCTGGGCATCTGCAGTGCTCACTATTAGCTGCTTTTATGATCTTGTGTATGTTTTTTGAGTTGATAATTAATTAAAAAACACTGCAGTATAAATACGTATGTATTTCTTGGAAAATGGGTGCAGCCACCATTCCTATTTGTGTTACTGTCCAGGTGCCAGCCATGTTCAAGGTCCCATTTGTACCCACACAGCAGAAGGTACATGTCTCTAGCAGCCTCCCACCCAGAAGAGTGGTTTTGTTGAGAAAATGTTGCCCAAGCTTCCCTGCTGAACATCATTTATTTTATTGTTATTTGATTTTCCCACGTCACTCATGTCCTTGTTTTGCCACCTGCTCTCCCTCATTCAGCACATAATTTATAAAACTCTGTAAGAAGGATGGAGACAATCTTCTTGTTACTGTTCTGTGCAATATGAAGACAAAGTGATCCTGGGCATAAAAGGAATGAAGCCATAGGATGGTATCAGTGATTATATTCCTCATCCTAATTTCAAATTAGATCTAGGAAAAAAAAAATCCAACTGATTTGGTAACACTGAGATTCCTGGGTAGTTTAAAATGTGCCCATTTGTATTTGCAGTGTAAATAGTCACTGCAAAGAACAAATGGTATCTTGAAGTTAGCAAAACAGGGGGGATCAGAAGGCTGCTGCTCCAGTTTAAATCATTTGGAATTTTGCCACTGGTACAACAGGGCTGAGATTTCATGCTGGGATCTAAATGTGAATGACCAGCTCTATGCCAGAGGGGAAGCCACACATCCTTTTCTGTCTTGGTAGACTCAACTGCAAAAATAGGTAAAAGCAAGACTATGCAAAAGTCACACTGCCTCTCAGTGAGATTTCCTGAGAAAAAAAAATGACTCTCCATTTGCTACACAACTACTTAGCGGTGATGTGTCATGACTGATTTTGGTGCAGATGCAAAAGAGGGCAGAGAAATGGATCTAATGCATTTTTCAAAAAACCAGGACTTCCAGGCTTCCACTCAGGCACTGTGAGGTGCCAGGTTTCTGCTGACTGTGCTTAACAAACATGTTCTCTTTTCATTTGTCTGTGCCACACCATGAACACTTTAAGTAATTCTAAACTTTATCTTGATAGTTATTTTTCTTTTTCTCATTCATACTCTGACTTATGTATGATTTATAATGTTTCTACTGGGAAAGCTTCATAGGCAAGTAAGCTTTCCCTTGTGAGGGTTTGTACATTACCATTTGGAAGCATCTTTTTACTTTTACTATAGTAATATTTCCTACATCGATTTTCGACTTCGTCATTACTGGAAATTGTCTAGGTAATAATTTTAAAGATGCTAAAGAGCTGCTGGTATTTCATGCAAAAAGCCTGACAAACATTCCATTAAAAATTGTACTGGTGATAATTCATCAAAAGGCACATTTTTCTAATCCCTTTCTTTTATTACAGACTTTGCCACCTGAAGTTACACACTTAATTTCTAAACATATGATTGGCCCCAGTTCCTCTTGATTGTATTTTCCCCAGAGAAGATGCTGAGTCAAACAGAGATAAAGAAACTTCTAACATAACTAGTCATTCATTGTGTTCAACTCGAGATAAAGAGGCCTGAGTTGCAACAATCTTTGAAGCTTTCTTTTTATCAGGATCCTGTAAAAAGCTCCCATTGAGACTTCCCGAAAAGGGAAAAGAAATAGCAGCCTTATTGGTACCAATACAAGATCATCAGACACAGCTTATGTAATGCAATGAGCAAAAATGAGATGGCAAAAATGAGGAGCATAATTTTCACCTAATTGAAGACCCTTTTCTTCCAGACATTTTCTAAAGTTACCCTTATTATTATTTGTTTTCAGTCATCACTCACATACTAGGAATAAAATATTCAACTTTTCATCTCTATATATTTTTACGTATCTATTACTTACATAGGTACAACAAATTAGCTACATTTTAATTCAGTTCTTTCATTAGCACATTGAATTTAAACAGAAAGCATTCAGATTACATGGATTAATTAGATGTTTTATTAAAAAAACCAGGAAAATGAGTTGCAGAGTATAATATAAAACACAGCAGGCTTTGACTTTCTGCCTGGAAGCTGTTTAAAAAAATAATAATAATTAAGAAGGAAATGAAGAGTACACTGTATTCTATGCATAAATCAGAGATATTAAAGGCAAATATTTGCTTTTAGATTATGATGAACTCAGATTTACACAAAAAATTGGACTTGAGATGTTAATTTAGCTAAATATGAGCTCTAATCAGTCATTCCTCCTGCATCATCTTCCATGGCTATGCATAATAATAGTAGAGGTGCTCGTACTGTAACACAACCTTTCACTGCAAGCTGGAGCCTGAGGATGTTTTCTCCCCTTATCCTTGAATCCCCTTTGCACAGCCCTAAGCCCCATCACACATTTAGAAGGAACAGTTCAAAAACTAGATGGAGTATAATAAATTAATCTGGACTTAGTGGGTGGATAAAAGGTCCAGCAGGGGTTTGTTACAGACCCCGGGGACAAGAAGAGAGAGAAAAATGGAATATTGCACAATGACATTAGTAAGGCAAACAGAGATAATGCTCTGTGTGCACGCCTGTGTGCATGTGTCTGTGTGTCTACAGAGTGCTGGGGGAAGGGTGGCATCAGCATTCTCAGCCTTGAATCATCTTAATGTAATAACGATTGAATACTGCCAGCCTACTTCCAGGGATCCAAGGAGGGAATGTTTCTACATCTGTCCTTAAATTATCACACAAAACCAAATCACAGGCACAAGAGCTCCACGGTAAAAAGCAAACAGCGTTAGCAAGTCCCTATTCTGAACACTCTGACTCACGAATTCGAGACCATTGTTCTCTGACCAGACTTACCCACAGAAGGAAGGTGTGCATGGCCTGCATCAAGTTATTATGGTACAACTTTTTAATAGGAGGTACAAGAATGAATTCTCCCCCTTTTGAAAAGCAGACAAACACAAGTGTGAAATACCAAAAACCAAGTTTGTCCTTATATGTACTCTTAACTATAGTACCAGTGCCATTTCAGTTTTGAGAGCCAAGGTGGCAGCTGCAGTGTGTTTAGCCAGCATTCCCACCTTTCCAAGACTAAATGACTGACAGTAAAAGTGCTTTTGTCCTGCCCACAAGCTGTGAAAGGGATTCTCCCTTTCATGCAGACTCAGACTTCCTACATGCTATGAACCACCTTGAGATAGGACATCAAGGTAAAAGTGCATCATTTCCTAAAGGAAACGTTGCAGAATGCTGAGAAACACACAGCAAACCAGAGTGCAAGGAAAGACAGAGGGGGTTCAAATGGGTTGAGAATTGCCTTGTCAGAAGCCTATGAACCGACAGGTTTGGGAAAGTAATTTCTGATGATCCATTTGGAATTTGCACCTAAACTACAAAAGGTATGAATGAAATGTTCCTGTCTTGAATAAGCATTCATCAAAACTTGACATGCAATATGCACTTTGAAACTGAAATGAAACAAAACTAATGTGATTGTAAAATGTGCCTAAATAGCAGCTGCTCCTCGTTCCCTTTTTCCTCACCTACCATATGCAAGGGCTTGCCATAGCTCATGTAACTTGGGTCATTACATATAATTATCAAAGAATATAGATGTCAGTGCTTCCCATTTTACTTTTTCAACAGGATTCTGGATGACATCTTCAGATATACACAAGAAGAGGAAGATATGTATTGGGAGCTTCATCCTCTGCTGCACAAAGGCCTAGGAAAATGTAGGTTAAAGTGCATTCTACCACTGCTTGCAATGACCAGAACCATCCCTCTATCAGCTCTCCTAGAGCTGTTGAGGAAAAGTGGGGATTTGAAGAAGCTCCTCTTAGACATCACTCATATTTTTCCCACATCCATTCTTTTCTAGCACGACTCTACTAACATAGTAGACTTTTGTTTTTTTTGAAGGGGAGTTTCCAAGTTTGAGCCTAGCTTTAGTTTGGAAATATTTTTTTTTTTTAACATGTTCTCTCAAAAACTGCATCTGCAGTGAAGTCTTTGGAGTGCAAGAATTATATGTGGTTACTGGCTTAAATCTGTGCTGGATTCCCAACGGTCTATTTTTATCTCATGATCTCAGAGCAATTTGTGATGTTGCACAACATCCAGCAGTTCTGATGCAAAGAAATGGCAGCAATGCAGTTTTTCGAGTTAAAAATCTGGATATGATGCTGGACTGGCAATATCTGGCTGGCTGAAGATTTGTGAAAAAAACAAGGCTAAGGAAGAGCAAAGGATGTGAACCAGAAAGGTGTATTAGCAACAGACTGAAATTAACACTTGGATTTAGAAGAGAGAACTAAAAGTTAAAACAAGCCCAAGGTTATCAAGTCTTTAGCAATATCTCAGATACAATCAAATAAATAAGAAGATATGTAATTAACTGGACAGTGAAGAACAGTTCCAGAACTTGCAGAGAGAGTTCATTTTGAAGTCATAGCAACTTTCTTCATCTGCTGGGGCTGCATCTGACTGTTGCCAGAAGGTACTCAATGCTGAGTATCTCTATTCCTGCATAACTCCTATTCACAAAACACAAAAAAAGAATACAAATAATGTTGTTCCTTTCATTTGTTTGTACGTATGTTTTAGATAAAGCTATTCTGATAGCTTAAGACTCTTTGTTCAGATTGCACAAGCTATTTAGTGCCAGAGTTATTTAAATCCTGGGAAGAAGTACTACAATAGATAGAAATGATGTATGAATAGTACATAAATGATGATAATGGAAGGGCTGATTTAATAAATGGAAACTTCAGGCTGAAAGCATAAATGAGAAGGCACTGGATCTACAGCTCTGCTGATGTGAAACGTGGGGTCATGAAGAACTGAGGAGAAATGCTGCACGTTGCCCTGCCAGGATTTATCCCATGCTCTGAAAACTGGACACATTGTTGGGTAAGCTACTGGAGCTGCCACCTTGCAGATGATACCTAAAGCTGACAACGTAATCATCTGTGGCACGTTTTGTGAAGGACAAGGAATCATCTACAGTGAACTGGCCTCACTTCAGCCTGCATCATTACATCCTGCACACCTGTGATTCCTTCGCTGTTTCTTAGGGGGGAAAAAAAAGAACATATTCCTCCCTTGCTGAAAGCGTTTTGCCTAGAAAATCTCAGATATAGCTGCAGTCATCCTGTGCTTAACTCTGATATCAAACTGTTAAATTTGCAATGTACTTTGAGATCGTTTATTCTAAACCTTAAGATTATTACTGCAGACATCTCCAAGGACTACATAATCCACACTGTATGTTCCAATAATGAGGCATGAAAGAGTAAACTGAGAATTTGGTTTCTGATTCCTCCCCCTTCTTTGCCCTGCCCATTTCAGTGCTTTGAAAACAGAAGCCATAATGCTGTCGGAACATTTTTTTTTTTAGTGGTTTAATAAACATGACATGCTTGCACTTGCTTTGCATTTTAATAGCAATGCAGTGGCAATAAGACACTTCCACAAATACAATGCATGCAATTACATAGGGTTTTAAGTGCTAACTTTGTGTCAGGCATATATACACACGTTTTAAAACTCTTTTGTTCAAAGCCTAAAAATTCTCCTCAGTTTTCACTACTTCCTAATGGCCACCTGACTGCCTTTCAGGTGGGGTTTGATGGGCACACATCACTTGGGAGTAATTAGGACTTTTATCTTTGTGGCTGTGTCACTGTAGCTACCTCCAGTGGAAACTGTTTAGTGGCACCTGAGGAGCACCTATGGAAGTGGCCATGTTGTTGCTCTGACACTTTTTAATTTTCCTTTTTCTTCCTTGAAGGCAGTTCCAATATGAGGGATTGTAGGAGTGACCACTGACAGCTTCAGTTCTAAGAGCAAGAATGGCCAAGTGTTGCTAACACATGAAGTTCTGTTCAGGATTTTAAAGCCTCAAAGTGCTGCAGTGGTCTGTCTAGGGCTTTGGTTTGACCCATTTTAAATACCTTGTGCCTATTACAGGAGTAGACCTTCATTAACCTGCCCTGGAGTTCTTAAAAATTAAATTAAATCTCACTAGAAAAGATTCAAGTAGCAAAAGTGGTAGTTTTAGTTCTAAGGGATATAAGTTGTTCCGTGTTAGTGCTTCTGATTTTGGGCCATCACCCCTCTCTCTCTCTTGCCAGGCTCAGGGTGACATTTCACTCATTTTTATTCAAAGGTAAATTGCATGAGCAGGAATGAAATTAATTCCAGGGTCTGGCTCAAAATGCATTGTAATAAACAAAAGGGCTGATATTAGCTTTAGTAGAGTACCTACAATGTTTAGCAGAGCACTAAAGTTAACATAAGCCATAATATGCACACAGTTTTAAAGGAAAAGCTTTAATATTCCTTAGCACAATGACAGTATTGAATTTGTCTATGTTTATGCTAAACAGCATAACTTCCTGTTATGTTTCAGGTGTTAATATTCAAACATTTACAGTATAACACTGTATTCTGCTTTTGTGTTAGGTTCAGCTAGACTGTTACCCTGACAAACATTATTAAAGATTTTTTACTTACAAACTCAAGAGACTACAATCAGAATTTTTCTGCTGCCTACGTTCACTGCTGTAGGGATTACAGGCTTGAGCAACTTACATTGTATAATAAACTGCCAAATGAGATGAGGTAAAACAGTAACTCCACAGAAGGATCTAATTCAGAGTACTTACTGTGTGCTAGTATTAGTCAGTGATTAGGTTATTAAATCCTCTCTAATTATTATTTGAAGCTTTTCATAAATAGCTTTTTGCAAAATGGATCTTATCTAAAAATTTAATTTATTGGATGTTTACAGGCTTAAAAAAGTGATTTTATGATATAAAACCAGAATTACTTCCTTTTTAAATAAACCCAATTGGTGCTGTAATTGAGATGAGCACGCTATTTTTTTCATGCAATAATCTGATATGGGACTTTCTCAAGAGACTTGCTTGATCTGCTCTTTATAGACATTCAGTCTCTGTAAATATGCTTTTGGTTTCTTTATCAGTAATAGTATTAGACCTGAATGCTTTAGTATACAGTATAATGGGATATTAAAGGGCTTTCTGTATATGTTTTAGACAAGCCAGTCTAATAGAAAGAAATGAACACGAGGGATATTCTTTACAAGTAGACAGTACCATTTATAAGGATTTTCTTCTACCATTTAGTTATTATATTTTTACAGAAAATCACATTGCTTTCTTTGCTTTTTTTTTTTTTTCTCTGTCATTGTTTGCCTTTTCTTCCTGCTTGTACTTTGCTACTGAACCATCTGACTATCTGTGTTGCCATGGGAAGGGCTGTAATGCCATAAATTCAGAGAAGAGAAGTTCCTGTGTTCATTTTTTTTTTTTCCATTTTATTCTTACACAATCATTAGCACAGATTAGCTGCTTTCATAAGGGTGTACTGGCACTAGAGCAGGATTGTAAAATATTCCATTTTGGAAAAGATACAGCAAAAACATTCTACATGTTTCACAGAATGGCACCAACCTACACAGTCAAAAGTCGATGCTTCCTAACTTGTAGATACCTGACTGTTTCAGAACTGAGCCAAATTAGGGGCAGTTACCCATCTAGTCTTACAGAAGCTAATGTGAATTCCAGAAATGCAAAAAAATGGAGGGAAAAGCATGTTAAATCACAAAAAAAACAAACCATGCTGGATCCCTTAGGGGATTTGCAATACAATTCAGAAATTTTAATTTTCAAACTACTGGCAAAACCACCACAGGCAAGCAGTGACTGAAATTTGCCAGCTTTTAAAATCTATAAAAAGTGGCCCATCTAGAAGGACCTGTGGCTTCAGCTCAGTTGCCAGTGCCAGCTCTTTCCATCACAGAAAGGAGCTCCCTTAACTGGTACCAGTGCCAGTGCTCACTGAGTGGAATCCATGGAAAGGCAAAGGCCAAAACATCTACCAAGAACAGGTCCTCCAAGTACCACAGTGCAAATAACAGACCAAGGTTTGTTCTACAGACAACTCATTCAGCCACAAACTAAATGTCTTTGGACAGCAGCCTCCAAAAGTCACATCTACCACAGTAAAAAGGAATGTACCACTTGGGGACAGCAGAGGCAGAATCACACCCTGCAATGTGATCAAACTTCCTCGTGAAAACCCAGGAGTGCCTTTACACAGCAGAGCAGGATCCCCTACATGCTGCTCACTGCAAGTGCCAGTCATCATCCACATTACCTGCATTTACCACTCAGAATCAAGACTGGGGGCTCAGCCTCAGTTCCTCGGGGTACAGTTCCAAAGCTCTAAACAGGCAACATGAAGAACCCAGATGGCAATTTGCAGGGAACATAACCTAGCCCTACCTCTGCCATTGTATTAATCATCTACTGCCGACATGGGAAACAACTTATTTTGACCAATAAACAACAGAAATGTGATTTAGAGGACACAGGAAGCAGACGTGCAAAGCTCAGGAAGCCGAGTGTAAAGACTCACCGCCCTGTCTGCAACCACACACTAATCTCATGTTTGGCTGATGGCTGTGGCTGAGCTGCTCTGTTCAATATTTTGCATGTTGATTGGCTTGTTATTCACTTCTGCCTCTGCTGGAAGCCAGACTAACCTGTGGGGGAAGTGTGGAAAACAATTACGGTATATTGAAATGGTCATACAAGTACAGCACACTGCAACACTTTACATAATTTATTAGGTGTTACTACACGCACAGGCACTCACATGACAAAGGTTTTAACAAGACCGACAAATAGGACAACATCTGCATTCCTCTAAGAACATTTGAGATGAAAATTTAACATTAAACCAAAAGTGCACTTACTGCAGTGCAAACACTGCAAATCAAGTGGTCTGCCTTGACTTGCAATGCATTATGTTAACACAGTATGGTTGCCAGAGTAAAATACAAATGTTCATTACAGCAGCAATTAATTGCTTGCTATTTTTGAAAATTAACAGTTAATATTCTTTTCCAAATCAATCCAATGCAGTGTTACTCTGAATTTTCATGCATCATTTCTTTATTTTTGTCCCTATTGTGCACACAAGGTCAATTAACTGGTAAATATAATTATTTTTACAAACATAGCGAGCGGCAGCTTATTATAAATAACAACTTATTTGCATATTTCCTTGTTTCTGAAGAGAACAGCGATATTACAGGTCTGAAAATCCTTGCAACTCTAACACAGTGAGATATTGTTTTTAAGTAAATCTTCTATTTAAGTAAGTAGCCTAGTAAATATGCCATTTCTTAGATTAAAATCAGCAAGTAGAAGCTGGGTTGCAGATTTCAGAACTTGCCTCATTTGCGTCTTGAAAACGGAATGAAACTGAAAGCTTTCAAGCTTTATTGTTCAACTCCACAATTCTGTTGCTCTTTGTAAATGAAACGGAAAAGAGATGTATGTGAATATATCACACACTTCAGCCTAAATGAGCTTTTCAAAATTTAAATGAATATCATTGTTTGTAGTCACCTTCACAGTATTCCTGAAGTTGAAGCTGTCAGCTGAATTCTGACTGAATTCTGTGAAAGACTTGGGAAAACATGACTCACAAGATTTTAATACTGGCAGACAAAGACCCCTTTCTGACTCTGTTTTTGATTTCCAGGGACTCTTTAAATAAAGAAGATATTCAAGACAGAGGGACAATAGAGAACAGCTGCAAGGATGGTTTCTTTTAAAAGGAGAAATCAAAGGACAGCACTCCTCATGTGCACTATATATGGCAATCTCTTTGTCTGAATATCGAAGAACTGGTTGGTACTCGCACGCTGTGCTGAAACTGCGTGGCTGTAGAGGTTTTCCTAGACATATTTCTTGATGACAACTGCATGCTGTTGGATTTGTTTCAGTGACTGTGAATCTGTGAGCCATGCATATTGTGTTCCATTTGCCACTTCACAAGAAAAAAAAAAATATATTTAGTGAGCTTATGGCAAGCAGAACACCTCCTTTGTGCTGATTGGGGTAGATGGGGTGATTTGCAGATTCACACATGCTGAGCTTCAGGCACTTGGAGAAAAACTACGCTGGGCGAACTCGAGATTTATGCCCCAGCCCCAGCACAATTCATGTGTTGGGGTGCTCCTACTGAGACCTACCAATGGGAGCTGACAGCTGCATACAGTGCACTGGAAACATTTTAAAGCTTGCTGTAAAGAAAATAGAGCAGTCTACGCCTAGCAGGGAGGAAAATCGATGAGTCGGCACTTGGCAGTGGTGACCAGCAGGAGGATGCTTCTGATGAATGCTGAGTCATTGATTTCCCTCCCTGATCAGCAGCAGCTGCTCCATTCACACTGCAGAAAGCCTTCTTGCCACGACCACATGTGTCAGCAGGCTTTATTGTCATTAAAGCAAGAGGTATTAGCTGACAAGACATCCAATTTATGTATTTTTGGTTTCGATAGCTCTAGCTCACAATTTCAAAGTTGCTTCTCAGCCAGGGCACCTAAAAGGACACACGTATCAAGGCAGGAGATCCAATAGCAAAAGCAGCTTCACAGGTACAAACAGTATTTGTGTGACAGATGTGAGAATGCCGCCCCAGCCCTCGGTTTCTTTTCTCACCAGGAGGCACACATTTCACAAACCCAGAGCACAGTCAAGCAAAGAAGTTAAGACATCATCTGAGAAGGTAGGCTTCCAGTCAGCACAACGCTCATGTAGGAGAGCTCACATGTTTAAAGTCAGACATACGTGTAAATATTCGGATGAACTGGGCTCTGCTCATGTGCTGTGCCCTCAGTGTGTGTGTGATGTAACATGGCATGGCTGAAGACCAAGGTGTAATTGTAGTTTGTAATTTCATGACAATAAAAAAGCAACAGGTAAAACAGGTGAGGCTACACTGAACGACTACAATAAAAGTACAGTTGGAGCAGGTTATTACAACGCTCAGCATTTGATGAAGATGTATATATTTCTCAACATGTTCTATCCTTTGTTACGTTGTTTACATTGCCATAATTTTCACTTAATGTGTTTGTATATCTGCTTGAACTGATCTTTGAGGAAGCAGTTTACAGAAGGAGAAAGAAGAGAAGGGACTGCCATGAGATAAATGCTGTTTCTCAGGATTAAAACTGACTGAAATACACTATTTATAGTCAGGCACTTCACTGCTAGTAGCAATGCTGAGCCTGTTCATTTCAGGTTCCATTCATCGCAGAATATGCATGACTCTGCCTCAAAAACACTCACAGAAAAAGTCATAGGTCAGGCTTCTGTGCTTGAACTGGTATTTCAGCAAAAGCTCACGTGGCCAGCCATAAAAAACATTTTCCCTCAACTCTACGGGTGTTTGTCCTTCGAAAAAGAGCCTCTTCACCACAACGACAGGCCTGGATTCAGCAGAGCCCATAACTGGCAAACTGCATTTTCCAAGTTAATTCAGCTGCAGATTGAAAATTGCTCTTTTATAGCTGGCTCCCCTCTTTCAGAAGGCACTTTTGCTTTTTAAAGGGACCTCATCTCCCGGCTTCAGTGACTCCTTGTTAGAGCCGCATCAAACTCAGTGGTTTTGGTTCACACAGATTTTGGAAAGTGTACATCAGCTACAACATCCACTCAGGTTGTAGGGTTTGTGAGTTTAGGAACTGTAAGATTTAAGATAAACATCAATGCCAACCCCTTGCCTTTGCCTTATCTCCCTACATTTCTGAAAGCCCTCCTCCATTCTGCAATGCTTGGGGGCAGCTGAGGAGGCTCCTCCTCGCAGGAGCAGTTGCATTAGCACAGAAGCTTTCAAGGATAACTGCTGCTCCTCGGGGAGCCCCAGGAATAGGAACAGGCAAGAGTGCTCTCATTCTTTTATTCCTTTGCACATCTGGGGTCTGAAGCATCTTAGGCTGTGCTAAAAATCTGCTAACTTGTTTCTTAAGTCTTTGAAATCAGATTGTCAGCTATACCGCAGGTAATGAGCCGTGTAACTTCTTAAATCACACACGTATCACTTTCTTTAAAATTGTTGACCGAGGGTATGAAGAACACAAAACAGAAATAGCAGATGAACTCAAAAGTATAATGTGACCCCGTCTGGTGTCTGAATTTCTTTGGTATGATCCACACGGACAGAAATGACTTGCACATTAACAGTTGCCACTCATGAAAGTAGCAGTGTTCTTGAAATTCTCCATTTAATTTCCTGATGATTTTAATAAAATACTAACTTTGCAAGATGAAGGCCAGGTTCTGGTACTGACTGATGACAAGGTGACATGGAATAAAAGAGAGATCAAATGAAAAACAGAGAATATGAGAGATCCTAAATAATTCCATTTCTGACTGAAAGCTAAGGAACATTGTACTCAAGACCAAATTCAGAGATAATAGAATACTTAGTCTGTAAAATGTTTTAAACTCCTATAAAACTGATCAGGAGGGGATATGCTACCCATAAATAATGAATTTCCAATACAAATGACGCACACTAGGACACGTAGTCCAAGTTTTGGATAACAAGAAGTTTCATTAAAGAGATGTTCCAACGAACAAGATCCTGCTATGTTTAGATCATATCTACCTAATAAAATTAAAGATTTAGACATAATTAATATAGATCCAGACATTTACCTAATTAAAATGAACTGGGTAGAAAGAATTGATTATACATTTCCCTATGAATGAAAATAAACATACAAATTACTGTTCATCAAAAGATAATGTATAACTCTAATGCTTTGATGATAGAAATCTCACATTATTTTTAATGTAAGATTGCTACTGATTAGAAAAAATGTATATGATTAGAATTAGTCAGTCAGATTGTCTAAATCAGCATATGAGTTGATGGAGCTATGACAATTTACAATATCTGAGAATCTGCTCCTTATCTTGAACCAATGAGCAGCACAGAATCAACATTTGTAAAGAGGAATGCTTCCTTAGACACACTATCAAACAAAATCTTTTTCAGATGAAAAATGAAAACCAATGACAACATTGCAAAGACTGTCACCATCACCAGCAGTCAAACAGCCTCAGTTTATGTAAAAGAAAAAAATTTATCTGAAAATAATGAATTTAACAAAGGCTTTCCCAAATGATGTGAAATTCTGAGAAGGGGTTTAAAATTTTTCTTGAGCTCTGAAACCAGATAAAATCCTTGAGAACAGACTTTGTTTCAATATTTTAAAAGGTATTTTATAGAAGCAATATCAGAAAACTGTCTCTTACACAGTGTCCTGTGTGGTGATGGAAAACCTAGCTGTGATGGAACTGTTCCAGCATTTCATCTTTGACAGACAACATACTGGAGGATGTTGCTTATTTAGCAGAAGGACCTGAATTACCATGAATATGGTTGTATGGTAAAAAAAAACACAAAAAAACCCAACCAACCAACCCAACCAAAACACAAACAATCATCAATAACAACAACAACAAAACAAACAAACAAACCAACTCACAAGCAAAAAAAACAAAACCAAACCAACCAAAAAAAAAAAACCAACCCCCCCAAAAAAAAACAAAAAAAACCCCAACAAAACCCACCCCCAACAACAAAAAAAACCAAACCGATTTTAGTGGGTTTCAGACCTTACTAAAGGCTTTTTTTTTTTCTTTATTTGTAGGAGTAGACTGAGGTACTTTACTGTCAGCAGTACGAGTGATAACTTTTGAACCTAGCAGTCAGTGGTCAAATTCCAAGTTTAGAAGAGGAAAAATTAGTTCACAAACTTTCCGTCATCCCAGTGGATCTGGAATGGCAAACAGGAGAAAACTCGATGAATGAGTTCTCTAAAGAGTAAATATTATGTTTATTGCTGTACCTTTGATAGAGCACATACTTTTATAAGTAGAAGCATCAAAATAGAAAATGAAAAATATTTGTGTACCATAGTGAGGATCCAAGGCTGGCCCTAGATGGAGTAACATTTGGAGTTGTCGCATTTTATTCTGTGTATCCTTTCTGTTACATCCCTGAAAATAAAACCAGAGTGTTCAAGAACAGCCCCAAACAGGCTGCCTTTTGGACACAGAAGACATCCTTAAAATAGATTCCAAAAGCTCTCCAATGTTCAGAGAAACAGCTGTTCAATCTTATGTCATATCACTACACCATTCTTGTTGCAAAAGATAGAGACCTTGCATAATCAACATATTTTCCTGGCGCGGTCTCCTCTCGCTCCCGTTCTCACCCTGCTAACGGAGCTGCTGCATGAGCAGCACTTCTGTTTGACCAAATATGCTGAAGATTATTTTCTAGAATACACCTTCACAGTCTCCATGAATACTGCTGGTCAGTGCTGTCAGCAGCCTTCTCTACAGAAGACATCATTTTACTTTTAACTAAAGACATCTGGTCAATATTTGGCCTGCAGATCAGTTTGATGATATGGGGCTAGAAATCCAGCTGATGTAAACCCAGTATAATTATAACATATTCAACAGAGATATGCTGGGTTAACATCAGTACAAAATCTGTCCCTAAAAACTACAATAGAGGAAGACACTAAGCAGGTATGCACCTTTTTAAAACTGATTTAAACCTAAAATCTTCATTTTCCCTGGATGCAACTAGGGAATACTCTAGCCCTTAAGCAAAGCTATTTGAGGCTAATGTCCTAGTGCAGAGAAGAACTGAATTTAGCTCAATGTGCATTCACTGGATATGCTCCATCCTGTAGAAACACCTCTCCCCATTCAGTACGACAAATATATAGGACAGAGAGCACACAGTAATATTTCATTTTTGCTCACTTTTTAAAGCCTTCTTCTCAAGCATCTTTTCTCTATCTATGTGTGTGCATGTACATGTTTCTACCCCTCCTCTTCATTTCTTTTCTCTGTAGGGCACCGAAAGTGCTTTTCAGGTGGGAGGGCAGCAGTGTAAAATTGACTACCATTCTAGTCAATTTGCTTCAGCAGCCATTCCATGTGTAAAGCTTTTTATACAGAAGGAAGCTTTTTAGACCTGAAGACCAAAAAATCTATTCTTTTACAGTCACAAAGTCCCTGTGAAATCAGAGAGGTTTCAAGAGCTCATGCAAGGATAGAATTTGGCATGGAACCTACTGAAAAAAAAAAAAAAAAAAAAGCCTATTAAGATCTTGCAATCTGTTTCCCCTGGTTTTTCTCATTAGCAGAAGGAAAATAATTTGTTCTAGAGGAAAAAGCTTTTACCTAAGAACTTCAAGCAGGTTGCACACAGAAGCACTGAAGCACTTTTCACTGCCTCCTACTGTCAGAAAACAAATTTTGGTGTTATTTTAAAATCAAATAGGGCCTAGAGAAATAAAATTATCTGTCTACATCCAACTAATGTGTCTCACACCTAATCAACTTGGTATTGTCCAGTCATAAGTAACAACCACTTCAGTCTTCTGGTCTTTACTGTTTTTCTGTGACCTTACATAACTTATGCTTAACCCAGTATTTGATAGTCTTCTACCTTTAAACCTTTAAGGATACCTGTCAGCTTTACTTAGTTTGTTGAGGATTGGTGTTGCGGACAAACATACTCCTTCTTGTTGTTGTTAATCTGGAATGAAGGTCCTTCTCACTGGAAACGTTGTTCACCTGAAAACCCAGCAGCCTTCCACGTGGCCAAGACAGCATCAGACCAGTCAGATATTCAGTGTAATAAATAAGTCTTTTTAAGAGAAAAAGCCTCACTGAATACTTGTTCACAAAGGCTTCAAGGCCGTAATAAAAAAAAAAAAAAAAAAAAAATCCAAAACCTAGGACAATGTGTAACTACAATTAATTTACAATTAATTTCTAATATAATCAAAAGGTTACCTGGCTTTCAGTCACTACCCACACTAAGTTACTTCTTATTCACATATCAGATTTTCCATGTTGCTTTCAATAGTCCTATTTACAAAGGTGTCTGGATCTTATGGCAGATTTTCAACCTCATGAGCCTGCAGCCTTGGAAAAGTGTTCATTGTTTTGATTGTTTTGATATTGAATTGTTTTGATATAATTTTAATGGAAACTTTTTCAATAAGAAAAAAACCCACACTCAACCCATGAATTTGGACACCCACAGGCCCACCAACAAATTTTTATTTTGTTTTCATTGAAAGGAGAGAATTAAATTGTCATGTCTTTGACCATGCAGCTTCCTAGGACCCCAGAAAATACATGTCTGGCATGCCCAGTGAGGAAGCTAGTCAGGAAACCAATATACAGCCATTTGTTAAGTCAATCATGTAATCCCAGTCATGTAAACCCTGCTCTCAGGTAACTCAGAGAGTTGATTGAAGAGAGGTCCAACCTGCATCTTCAGTGTATGGATCAGTCCTTGGGAGGCTCTGAGACTGTGATTTAAAGCCACCAGTCAGGGTCAGCCCAGGGGCAAGCAGAGAGACGAGTCACCTGGAGAGATTTCTAAAGCCTCTTGTAACAGATCAGAAAATGCTACAAAACAGGACAGGAAGGAACTTCAAGAAGAAATGCTGTGCCTATCCCAAGACGTGCTGAACTATGCCCTCTCAGTCCAGGCAGGCCCTTTTTCTAACCTCAACTTAATGAAAAAAGGGAAAGGTTCTACAGTAATTTGTGTTTAACTAGCTTTATTGTCAAAAAAAAAGCTTTTGCCTAAAGCCTAGGCAAACATTTTGTTTTGCATTTGAATCACAACTCTCTGTCCTGCCCAATGTTATTCCCTTTGGCTTTGCATCAGGTTTTTCCGTATTTGACGATGGCTATCGTGTTTCTTCTCAGTCTTTTAACCTCTAGTCTAAACAACCCCAAACATTGTAAACTTTTCTCATAGGTCACTATATTGCTCTGTTCTTCTGCGTGTGAGACTTAAACCTTAACCTAGCTTAGAACTTTTCACAGCTGTAAACCAGAAGAAATACTTTATTCATTTTGCAGGCTGTGCTCCTGTTTGTAGAACTCAAAATTGCTCCACTCCACTTCTTTTTTTTAACACCAGTATGGCATTGCCCATTCATGTTCAAGCTGCAGTCAGCTACAACCCTTGGTTCCTTTCCTGTATGACTGTAAATTAGTTGGTTGTTTCTCAGTGAGTTGATTCTATGAATGATTCTTCTTGTCCAAGCACAGAAACTGGACCTGCCTTTAACTGCATCCTGGTTTTTTTTCATACCATCTTTCTAATTTGTCAAGATCCCTTGGAATTCTAATCATGTTTTCTATACCTGGAGCCTTCAAAGCTTTGTGGCATCTGCAGATTTAATAAGAACATTCTTTATCTTATCATTGAAGTCATTAATGAAAAAATTTTAACAGTATCTGGCTCAGGACAGATCCCTGTGGAACCACATTTGATATATCCTTCCCTGCTTAAAGTAAATCATTGGTAACTATTCTTTGACTTTGGTTTTCCAGCTCATTTTGCTAAGACTCCATAGTAGATTTTCTTCTACATCTTGTTTTTCCAGCTTGTTAAAGAGAATGTTATGTGAAACAAGAATGCTTTAAAGCATCTCTAAAGTTAAGATTTATAGCTTCAAGAGATATGGGATAGAAACACTGTTCCTAGATTCTAGTAGCTTTGTGCCTGCAAATAGCACTCCCTGAGTAGTTTCACACCCATGGGGTGTTATTCCTTCACCTGCCCAAACTTTCTCTCAGTGTAAAGGAAAATAAACATGAGCTGATACAGAAATTCGTGGAGTTTGGAGTGGTATGAAGTATGGAGATCAAGTTATAGAGGTATGTTGCCTATGAGCATACTCTCTGTCTCTGAGTATTCCTTCACACTCTGGAGAAGCCCTTTAACTAAAGATCCCTGTTCCCATCTTATAATTGTGGAGGGATTCTGCAAGTATGTGCAACAAAAATTATTACCTCCTAACCAGTTCATCCAATCTAGCCAGTTCCATCAGTTTTAACTCCTTCACCTCTACCAATGCTTGAGAAAGGGAGTATCCAGACCCAGACTTGTGTACTAGCTTGGCCCAGTTAGTTGATCAAAGGAAGGAATGTTGGCCTGAATTTCCTTGGTCATGTGCATTACATTAGGCCCTTATCGTTACTTTGATGTCAGTTTTTGTGGTTTAATTATATACTGAGAAGTATTCTTAGGTAAGCCAGGAAGATCTGTCCTTATGACTCAACCATCCACTTTTTGGCCAGCTGACTGTACATTTAATTAACATCCAAGGCATCAGTTCTGCAGTCCTACCCCAGGCAAATCTCCCATCAAAGTGAATGGGAGTTACTGTCTGTGCAGGGCTGAACACAGAGTCAACAGTACAGCACTACAAGTTTGGGCAAACAGTCAATCTTTACGAATTTTTCAGAAATGCTGTTAAAGCGTTCTTAGCTTAAAACATTCCTTTTAGTTTGAAGAGATTAGTTCTCTCCTTAACTAGTGTGTTTGAGTCACTTGTAAGTAGGATGTTGGTGAAAACATTAAGGGAGGTCTTTTTCATTCAACCTTTTAATTTGTGTTCCTTCCTCTGTGTGGGGACATTTGACCATGGTGGAGGAATCTGTTGGATGCAGCATGTGGGTACCACATCAAGTGCACAGAAAAAAAAGTTACTCCTTTGAGTGTGCATGAAAAACTGCAGGTTGAAACGTCCATTCTGGTCAATGCCCAGAGGCAGCAAACATGAGGGTGTTTAATGTTTGGCAGCAGCCTAACATTTCACCCACTCAACTCAATGGCAAATTCACTCTTAAGTTAATAATAATAATAATAACAATAATAATAATAAATTCCATTCTCAATATTCCTGAAGCACTGTCCTAAAATTTCAAATTCTGCTATTGGATAACCTTAGCCAGCATAGGTACTATGAAATCAATTTAATGATGGATCACAACCATTTGGATCTTTTACAACACCGATTTTAAGAGGCAGTATAAGAATACAAATAAATCCATGACACTATTGAAGACTTTGGGAAAAGCTCAGTGGGATTTAGGAGAGCTGAATCCCATGCTAACCTCTCCCTTTTCTGATTCAATCTGATTTTGCTGTTTCCACGGCTGCAGCTTCCTCAGTGGTGCTGGATCCCTTTTTTAAACTCTCCTCACCTCAACACAACTTTATCCCTCAAAGACTCACAGACTTCCCACACCAGTCACAGCTCCGCTTCGCTTCTGAGTTGTCTTGGAGACAAGGAGAGGAACAGAGGAGCAGCATAGCTTGCCTCAAGCACCGAGTCACTGGTCTGTGGCTGGAGCAGAAAGGCTGGAGCAGCAGACACAACGAATGGTAGAGAGGAATAGAAATGGGCTGAAGAGCAGAGAACAGGATATAAGACTTACACCGCAGCATCAGGACAGCACAACAACGCTGTGCATTCAGAATGTCTCATGGACACGTAGGTGTGGGGATTGTCTGATGTGTTGCTTTTAAGAAGCCAGTGAAATCAGAGTGCAGACCCTGCCAGACTCAGAAATGTAATTTGGATTGAAAGAATTGGTCATGCTTTGCCTAAGAAGGTAACAAGTTTAGTTCACAGCCACAACAGCCACAAGAAATAGCAGTAAACTGCTTCTGTGATTCAGAGAGAGCAAAAACTAGGGAAAAGAAAAGCAGTGATGGACAAAAAAAATCAGCACTAGAAAAACAAAAGCATTGTCTCTCACATGTCTCCCAGAAAACCTGTTCTTGGGCAGAAATAATAGACACTGGTTTATTTGGTGGAACAGCAGGCAGGAGAGATTTTTTTTTTCATATTGAAATGATCTAAGAATAAATTCAGGTTTTAGTTTTCTCTGTATTGTGTTTAATTGGAGGTGGGGAGGTCTGTGGTGATGGGGGAGAATTTAACAATCTGGTTATCTTTAAAGAAGGTTTGCAACCTCATACTTTCAGCAGTGAACTGTGCTGGCTAGAAATCTATCTTGTGCTTGTCACATCTATATTAAATTATCTACTTTTTTCATTTTACAAGGGAAGACGTGAGCAGAACATTACTCAGCTGTCAGGATACAGGACTGTGCTGCTGAGCAGAGTAAAGTGAATATATTCCACAGTGCTGCAAATCTAGCACAAAGGTACCAGAGGAGGGATTTGTGTCACCAGTTTTTACCTACTGTGTTCCTGGAAGGCAGTTTTCAGTAGGCTTTGTTTTGACTGCTTTTTTCTATGATGATATTTAAACCTGATCAATGGCCCTTCCTTCTGCAAAAATAGTGTCTCCTGACTGCAAGGTTTCAGATAAGGACTGGAAAAATATTTTTAGCTTTCAACAACTACAAACTGGCCAGTGTAAATCTACTATGATGATTTGTGCAGGTGGTCCTTGCCTTAATACCAAAGGGTAGTAAACAACCTTGCAACTCAGTTTTTAGTATGTTTTCCAGGTATTCCAGCTTATCAGAAACATAGTAGGTTATAAAAGCATTAAGGCACATCTTAAGAATATTACATATATCATATTCACCCTTCCATAGAGTACACATGATAAACTAGAAAGAAGCCCACAGAATTTCCTGATAGTTCTCCACTTGTATTTGCAAACTGGCCCTGTGGGTCTTAGACTTGGCTGCAATCAATTTTCCCACTTAGAGGAATAAACATGTAAAAGAAAAACTTACATTCCTTATCAAATAATTGCTTGACAGTTTTAGACCACAGAGAAGTAACAGAGGCACAAAAAATGCCAGAAAGCTGGGCCTGAGTGACTGAACCATGACCACAGTGGGCAGGCAGGGAAATATGCTTAGGGATGGCTAAAAGTGGGATTACAGAAAAACAACTGCTGAAAACCAAGATAGTTCCTGTGCTTATCACTTCCTTCCAAAATATTTGCATGTCAGCAGTGCTTTTTATTGCATTTCCCTGACTGTCAGGGTAGTCACCTGTACCTCTGTGTATGACAAGAAGTTGAATGAGAGCTTTTTTATGAGAGAAAGTTATTGTACAATAAAACCAGAATGTTATGGTACAGTGTGTTAGCAACTTGGCAATGTGTGCATGTACTTAGCACACTGCAGAGTAACCTCACTTTATGTTTACTACTAGCTGAGAATATCAGAATGGGATGATAATGCTATTCAGCCAGTGTTGTCCACATTTGGAGCCTAATATATCATACAGTTCATCATACAGACAAATCCCAGGACACAAACAGAAGAATAAAAGAAAAGAAAAGGCAAATTTATTCCACTAAATAAGCAAGTGGCCACAAAGGCAAAATATCAAATATCAACCCTGAGACATTTGCCATAAAAATACAGACGACCCAGCTCTTAAATATTCCTAACTTTCACCCTGGTGAGTCACTGCGCTCGAAGAGCTTGGTGTTAGTTGTTTGCCAAGAACATGTTTAAGCTAGAATCTGCAGACTCTGTCACCAGAGGTGCAAGAGATGCACACAATGCACTTCCCCAGCTCATTTTCAATAGGGGAAAACACCAAATCAGCTGCCAAAATAAGTGCAAATCTTCAGTGTCATCAGAAAGCGCTGAACTTAGACTGTGCCGTCTGCCTTGTCTGCTCACTTTCATTTCCCCTCTCACATAACCCTTTCAGCAGTTGCACTTCATGTGGCATTGGGTTACACAGAAGCCTCCCCAGCTCTTGTTTGATCTTGTTTGTTTAGCTTAGTCATGTTATACACACTAAATCTATTTTCCAGCTTATGACAAGTGCCTCCATTATTCCTTCTTTCCAGCATCCTAAGCATCTTAAATGCTGGCCACAGAAATGCTGCTGTTTTCTAGTTTCCATTTTCTCATTTGACAGAAACATCTACAAAGGTTTATGTGTAATTTGAGCTTTAAAGTTCACCAAGCTTTTGCAGTTCCTTGCTGATATGCTGAATATGGGGACAAATACAATTTTTAGCTTATTTCAACTACTTTTGAGGAGTGAAAAGGCAAACTGACATTATGAACCCAAATATGGAATTGAGCTCTGCTAGGGCTAAGTTGCAGCAAAATACCTTGAGAAAGGAAGGTAAGAGGCAGTACATCTCTTCCCCAGCCAGGTGTTCTTGAGAGGAAAAAATAAAATTTCATCTTTCAAATTAACTGCCAGTCAGAAGGGTCCATGCTGATGCCCCACTCCCTTGAGCTTATTAGTCTGAGGATGCTGCTGAACCCCCCTGTGAATGTGATGAGTTTCTGCAATGACACTAACAACCTCTGAACGTGCATCCCTGGACCACCCCCAGTTTTCACTTGTGCCAGTAGCATATCTCATGGATGCCCTCCTTTCAACATTTCTCTTTAGCTGTATTCCAAAATGGAGGAGCAGCATTTTCCCTTAAAACAAAGACAGAGTGACTTACAAGAACTTACCAGAAGACTGTTTGATAAAAAGAACATTCTTTTGTACTGCTGAACATCCTGCACTACTAATAAATTCATAATGAGAATAAAAGGTGTTCAGCTCAGCAGGGAAAGGATAGATCCTTGTACATCTTATAAATATAGATGCATATTTTACAAAGACCATTTAAAAGTCAGACCTAATATCTCTTTGCACCTTCTGTAGTAGAATGCTGGAGACAATGAGTAGGATTTAATTGGTCCTCGTGCCGTACCAGGAACCTCCCACCTACACTCATTTACTGTGTGACTGCTAATAATCAGTACTCTAATGAAAGCAGCATCTTTATCTGCTTCAGAGTGTATTTCTACATATTTCAAAGTACATTTCAAAGCCATGTAGCAAGATCTCGTTCCTACCCTGACTCTTGCATTTGTGGCAGCAGGAACTGGACTCAAAGACCAGTTTGCAGAAGCAGAACACTTTTTCAAAAACTTCTCTCTGGAACTTTCAAATTCAGGTCTTCCTAGTCCCTTATAGCACAGCCACAGAAAAGCAAGAATACTATGGATCTTCTTCATTATTAGCCTTTTGCCCAAGGTGCTTTCCTTACTATCTGATTTTTCTTCCTTTTCCATGTTTTTCTTTAGCTGGAGTGGCTCTGTATCATCTGTTAAGAGTATGGATGGCCAGAATCCACTGTGGCATCATGAAGGACTCTGCTAAAGCTCTGCAGGCTCATGTGACAGTAATCCCCCCCATTCACATTCAGTGCATGGATCTGTCTTGACATCCACCCTAAAATTTCCCAGAGCTTCTCTTCAGGACCTCGAGGGAGATATCTCTACCGTTCATGTGCCTTTTCACTATTATTTTCAAACAATGTGGTATGTGAAAGTAAATACCCTGTCCTCACACGAGGGAGACAGGCAGTAAAAACAGTGCCATTGTATGAATTAAGAGAAAGATGAAAAACATTGAGATAACATTGTTAACCACAGAATTTGACAAACATGGTGCTCTCCCTAAAAAAAAAGCCCTCACCCAATACCCAGTGTTTTTCTTTCAGTGAACAAAACTCACACATGTAAGTATTAAAATAGGATTATTAATAAAAATTAGATAACGAGATACAGCTGAACTACAAATGACAGGTCTTACACTCCATATTCTATCCTACTGACATTTTTGCTTGTGGTTTTATATCCCAATGTGGTTTTTTTAGGTCACTTTGGTAGTTTTGGAAAAGGACTGTCTTTTAACTCATTTAAATGTCATATACATGTATTTATTTACCCAGGAAATGATAGGAAGTTTCTGATAATTTGGGAAATCTGATAAAATATTGTTGAACTCGACTTGAAGTTGAGGAGGAACCAAAAAAAACACTAAAAAGGACAGTTTTCCCATGAGGAGAAAAGTATTTTTTATTCTCTAAAATTCCTGACATTGAAAGATGCTGACTGGAAAGGTCAGAGTGACACTCTACGTTTGAAGGAGAAGGCCTTAGCTAAAGAGGTACTTGAAGAGAAGAAACTCACAAATCCTGGCAGGACACATACCCAAATCCTAAAGAATAACTGTAAACACAGAAAACGTCAGGGGAGAGTTGACTGTTCTATCTGGATATGTCCATTTGTCATGCTAAAGCAAAGAGGGTTTGCTTTTAAAATCCCTCTGCACATTGTCTTGATTTCCTTGTCTGTGACTGCAGAGCTGAAACTGGTCATCCAGATAGGGAGCAGGAGAGAGAGTTGATTTACCTCATTAAATGCCCTGGGCAGGTTAATACTGGTCCTGGAAGCAAAGGAAGGGGAACTGAAAGACTCTCCTTTTAAGCAGTGGTGTCATATGGAATATCTGTGCAGAGAGTATGGCAAAGATGGTGCCTGGGGCCTGGCAAGTGACTCTGAGAAGTTTAGAGGCAAACAGTCAGCCTGTCTGTGGATCCAGACACAATCCAGTGAATGCTGAACTTCAGGAATGTTACCAGAGTTGTGCAAGAGTCTTCACCAGTAGTGCTGCTTGGGAATGTACACATAAAACTACTGCCTGGACATGGAACAACACTTCGAGATAGTACCTTGGTGTCCTCCAAAAACACCTGATTCACTTGAGCAGCCCCACCTTCCCGTAATTAATTTTTCTAATGCAAGAAGAAAACAGTAAAAACACTGACCTAACATCAAGAAGCCATTGCACTGCTCAGTGTCACTGCACAGCTCCCCTACCTGCAAAGCACTGCTTGTATTTCTCTGGGCCAGACTCCACATTGGGAGGTTGTAGCCAAAAGCAGGGCTGTTCTGGAGACTCACTGGCATATCCTGAGGTTACAAACTTGGCCAAATTCAGCCCCAAAACCTCACGAACAGAGCTACATTAGGCAATGCTTGTGCACAGCAGCGCTGGTATCGAGGCGTTTGATATTGAAATCTCACATATGCCCCTCGTTCTAAAATAATTAGCGATTGTAATTTTGTCCCAGGCTGTGCACTGTCTACTCAGACACCACACAGAACCCATGGCTGTGCCATCTGCAAATACATTTGAACAAGGAAGTTTTGAGCACCTGCCAGAAAGCAGAATATCAGCAGAAAAATACATTTACTCAAAGAGAATGAAAATTTGCATGGCAGCAAAAATAAACCCAACGTTGCCATCACCATTATGCCAGTGAAGTGCTATTGTAAATGGGCATTGATTGTTTGCTCACTGACAGCAAATAAGAAACCAGCTGCTTCTGTGTGAGCAGGATACAGTTTCTTCAAAAAGAAAAGGATCTTCTAAAACACCAAGTCAAACTGCTAGGAAATGCATCTGTCCATTTTAATTTTTTTAAAGTGAGAAAAATAAGTGGGTTTGATAATTTAAAAAAACCCAAACCCCAGGCTTTTTCCTGGAAGTTCCTGAGAAAAAGCTGCATTCCCTTTTGAGCTTTATTTCTTTTATTACCATCTATAATTGTTTCCCAGGGTTTAATCACTCATATGTAGCTGCAACAGTACTGACTGGCGAATGTCTCCTATATAGGCTTTATTTATTTTTTCCAGAGGAGGGAGATGGAGGCCTGAAGCCATGATTTTGTCTTCATTCTGTGTGCAGCATATCTCAAGGACAGAGCACTGGACTGTAAACAAAAGGGACAGCTGTAAGGTCATGAACATTCCTGGAAGCCTATTATACACAAATACAATGTGGAAAGAATATGGAAATCGGACTGAGCTTTAGCAATATTCATTTTATGCGGAGTTTTACATGTTTCTAAGAACCCAAGCTATTTCAGATTCTGTTAGATCTTTTGTGTTGTATCATTTAATGTATTACAAAGCAGCTGTAGCTAACAGCAAAGGTGGGGGAGAAGTACAAATCTCACAGCAGTGCATAATATAACCTTCTTGAGTCAAAATGTTGCCTTTTTTTGGAACAAAAAGCAACCCTATATGAAAATGGGAGTTTCAGTGCTAACTACACCACATGGAGACAACTGAGAAAATATGAATGGGAAAGAGAGAAGAAATGTTACCTGTGTGTTCTGTAGATTATTTCAATCCTACAGTCTTGCAACCTGCTCCTAGGCTGATCCTTTTCTAATTGTTCTTTAAATAAATAAATAAACAAATAAAAGCCCTGATATTAACAAAGTATCCTGACTCCAGGAGAGGACAGAAATCCTTTGCAGCATATTGGCCTTCTCTTTTTTTTTTTGTTTTTTTTTTTTTTTTTTTTGTTTTTTTTTTGTTTGTTTGTTTGTTTGTTTGTTTTTTTGTTTTTTTTTTTTGTTTTTGTTTTTGGGTGTTTTTTTTTTGTTTTGTTTTTTTTGTTGTTTTTTTCCTGCATAGGATAATATTTTCAAGACATGTTTTTCCCTGCATATTGTGCTTACACAGACTTTTTGGTAGTGCTCCAACAGAAAAATGTCTGCATGTGCAGTTCTAAAAAGCTTTTCAGCGATGTAAATGATTAAAGATGCAGGGACTCAAAACCATACAAATGCAGTGAAAAGCAAAATCCCTGTTGGCTGCAGTACATGACTGAGTTATGCATTACTTTCTCCTTATCTTCATTAAAGTTTGCACAGGAAAATCATTCTCTGTGGCTCCTCTTCTGTGTCAAATGCTCAGCCATAGTCCATGTCCACAGCACTGCCTCCTCATGCAACACTCACTAACTCCTCCAGTTAGTAAGGGGACTAAAGTAAAATTAAACGGATACTTCAAAATTCTTCAGTTTTTGGATTATCACATGTGATTCTTGGCACTGCAATTGCATGAACAAAACATATAATCTTTGCTCATTATTTTACTGGATACTACGTGCCAAGAATGACACAATGTCAAGTTAAAAAAAATACATAAAATCTCTCACCTGCTCCTAATAACTCCCCCTTCCTACCTAATCCTTTTTTGCCTTAGAGAAGAGATATATCTCACAATGAGCCCCGAAGGTCGATAATCTTGAATTCCACTGGAGCAGCAAGAGCAGCAAATTCCACAATTAAGAACTAATAGAGGAATGTCAGAGTCCCGAGTGACTCCAGTGGTTGTAGTCGAGGTTCAACTCAATGCATGAAAGCCCTGCTTGTTAAAACCCAACACAGCAAATTACCCCTGCAAACAAACCAGCGCCTCTTGCAGACAGCAGCATCATATTCCTGAACACTGAGCTAATATCTCATCCATGCTGCAGCATCAGGTCTGTGTGACAAGCATATGCCAAAGTGGTGCCAAGAACCTCCCAAGTCAGCACCTCTTCTGTTCTGGTTCCTCCCCAACTAACAATTGGCATAAGGAATACAATATTGTTCCTGTAAGAGCTGAACAGTGAGAAGTGACCTGAGGTAGTCCCCGACAGACGAAAAATCACAAGCACAAAATTCGTTTCTCGCTGAAACGCATTTCTCGCCACTTTTTTTCCTTTGATATCATTAAAATAAAATATTTTCTCTTCTAAGGAGGTCTCCTGAAGGAATCCAGACATCACAGGCAGAGGCTAAGTATTTTATTGTCACTTTAGCATCTGCTCAATCCCATGAACCTGCCTACTCTACCTGCTCTGCATCACTCCCAATAAAATGTCATCAGTAGGCAAATGGGAGAGCAAAAGGGAGGAAGCAGCAGAGATGGTCTCGGTGCCAGCAGCTGCTATCAGCCAGGCAGGTTTGCGTGCCATTAGGAGAAAGAAATACAAAGTGCTCTTTTTGTATGCTCCTGTTTGTATTCAAGCAAAAGCTCCAGGGAGTAACTTAAAATCAAAGGCTGACAGGGCACAGCGAATCTGAACAGTTATTTGCAGTTTTAAGACTGCTGGGGAAGGAGAGACACACAGGTGCGGAGTGGAAGGAGGAGAGGAAGGAGGAGAAGATGTGGATCCAGAAATAAAGTTGAGCAGTAAAGTATAAATCCACCTCACCCCTTCAGCTTGTTCCAGCAGATGTTGGCAAACAGTTACAGAGAATAGCAGTGATCTTGGCACCACCACAGGGGTAGCAGTTTAGCTAAATTTGGTTGTTTTAGAGTTTTTCTGAACTCTGTTGAGATGCAAACATGCTTTGGTATGTCAGAGACAAGTGGTACGTTTTTCCCTTCCTTATTTTTTTTAATTGTTCAAATATATTTAATGAAGCCAAAATAAGTAAGCATTCTGCTCCATCCCTTTTTGGAACTCCCTGCTAATATACCAATGTTCTGAGGCAATCTGAGTGGATCAACTTGCAAAACAGTTCCTGTTTTATTTGATTTCCATGTTAAGAGGCCAGTGCCACAGTGGACTTGGCAAGCTTATAGCATTCAGTATTTATCATGAGGAACTGGCTTTTTATTTCTTCCCAGGACACAATGTTGATACAGAGCGTGAGTCTCTCTCCTCTCAGACTCAGTACTAAAACAAAGCCTCAGGATGACATTAACAGACACTGCTGTGGCATATGAAATCTTTCAATATTTATTCTGATCGTATTCCCAGCAGTAACAATGTAGTTAATACATTCACCTGGAGTCTCCACTAGAATTTTTCATTTCCCATTTTGAGCTGTTTCAAAGTGCTCCTGTGCACTTTACAGTAGTTGCTTTCTTTTGTCACAAATGCAATTTCTTTTTTAGGAGTGGAAGAGTCTGATTCCTGTAGATCCCAGAAATATTGTATGCTACATATTAATAAAAGTTTGTGAATCTACTTAAGATCGTAAGATGAAAGTAATCTAAAAGTTTAAAATATAAAATTATGTATATTTAAAAAAAAAAAGCTGGAACGTGTTGGCAGTCTTAGAATTCACACTATTTTCTTGTTGGGTCAATAGAAAAGGATTTTCTCCGCTGATAGTTGAAACAGACTGCTGCTAAATCCTATGCAAAGTCTGGAATGCATCATGCCTACATGTGCTTACATTTTTTATACCACAAAGACAGCTAATTATACAGCATCATTTATTTATTTATAACTGTATGACTTTGATGCTCCTGATGCCTACGAGATTCCAAAATCAAGGACAGATTCAACATGGGTACCTGCTTGTTAATGTAGGTACATAAATGGCAGGGAACTGGGCCAACATTTCAGAGGAACTCATTCAAAAGCAGTGAGGCCAGCAGATTTAGGGAGGTGATTCTCCCTCCTACTCCGGGCTTCTGAGACCCCACCCAGAGTAGTGAATCCATCTCTGGAACTCCCAGCACAAGAGTGATGTTGGAGCGAGTCCAGGGGGGACCATGAAGATGCTCTGAGGGCTGGAGCACCTCTGCTCTGGAGAGAGGTTATTCAGTGTGGAACAGAGAAAGCTCCAGGGAGACCTTACAGCACCTTCAAGTACCTAAAGGGGCTACAGGAGAGCTGAGGAGGGACCTTGGGCAACAGTCTGGAGTGATAGAACAAGGAGGAATGTCTTCAAACCAGAAGCAGGTAGGTTTCGATAATGTATTATTAGGAAGAAATTCTTCCCTGTGAGGGTTGTGAGGCACCAGTACAGGTTCCTCAGAGAAGTTGTGGCTGCCCCGTCCCTGGAAGTGTTCAGTGCCAGGTTGGATGGGGCTTGGAGCAACTTGGTCTAGTGGAAGGTGTCCCTGTCCGTGGTAAGGGGCTTGGAACTAGGTGGTGTTTAAGGTCCTTTCCAACTCAAACCATTCTGTAATTCTACGATGACTCTAGCTCTTCATGTATGGAATACAGCAGGTCTTACCTTGTATCATACTCCAGGTTACGGTAAAAATTAAAAGCATAGAGTAAAATCCTCTCATGTTACAACCATCACACCCCCACTCGCTTCAGCGGGGCAAGGCCAACTGCTGAAGAACTGGACACATTTTAATATTCCTAATGAAACTCACTTAAGGTTTCAGCATCGGGATCATTGGATGCTGCGTCACTGTGTGGGCTGTGTGTGGAACAAAAGGGTTTTCTTTAATACGTGCTGAAAATGGAAACTATCATTAGCGATGATGTTCTGACTGTGAGGCATTTTTCAGTGACAACTTTTACAGAGAGAAGTGAAGAGATCTGGCCTAAAGTTGAATTCAGGACCTTTTTTAAGCACAGGTGTCACACAGAAATCCAAAGGCTGTTACTCAGTGTCCTACTTGCATCTCCAAGAAACATATCCAAGAGATATGTTCACCTCATGGTTTCTTAGTGCAACATTTATCCTGAAGGAACCTAAGCACATGTATATGTGGTTATTTGTACTTCTATAATGTTTACAGATATATGTAGGTGGATCACTTCACCCAAGACTAAACAGATCATTCCTTGAATCTAAACAGAACAAATTAAAAGTTTTGGAATAAAATTTCACACGGGTATTAGAAACTGAGGAAAACTACAAATTTAAATTGCAGTTTGGCAAGAGGTAATTATCCTTGAGAAGACACTTCCTCTAAAAGCAGTTTCTTTCTCGGAAAAAAAAAAATTGTCATATTATGATCTCTAAAATATAGCAACTTTTAAGTATAAAAAAGACTGTTTAGTGGGAACTTCACGTGCTTTGATTCTTAATTTATATTGTAAATGGATAAAAGAGGATACATTATGAATTTAAGTCAGAACAAAAATAATGTAAACATAAAAGGGCTATCATCAATTTACAGAACAGACTACCATCTTAAAAACTTCTGGCGGTTCTTATTAATCTTACATTTTACCTACCTCTTCCACTTGTTTTACATCTCTGTGAATCTGAGTACACTCAATATCCCATTTGATATGTAGTAATGCAAAAATATTCAAAAACCTATCCCAAAACACACATCTCTAAAAGAAGTTCTGTGGTGAAGACATTTGCCTGTTGTGGCAGCTCTATTCTCTGTTTATTACAGGGGTGTAGCAAAATGCCAGCTAACAAATAAAAATCCACTTTATTTCTAGAGTTCCCTTGTGATTGGTCTTCCTATAGCTGAAATGTGGTTTTTTTCCCAGCCAGGACATGACTTTCACATAAAAATATCAATGCTGCTATATTCTGGTTCCATACTGACCTGGGTCTGTTTATATCTCCTCTTTGATCACCAGATAGAAAAACCATAGTCTTAACTGAATAAATAGGACTGTTAAGTCTAGGCTATTTTACTGGTTAACTTGGGATCTAAATACAGATTTCTTTAGCAAATCTTCTATATCTAGCAGCAGGAATAAAATGCGTGCAGACTTCACATGTGACTTTCCACTCACTTTCAATTTAATAAAAATAGAATCCCTAAGTGTTTGAATGTACAGTTCCCACTTTGTTTCTAAATTTGGGGCATTACTTTAAATTATTGTTGGAAGCATCTCTCACTAACGGAGATCAGAAGGAAAAAGGACAATGTCTAACTGTAAAGTCGTGATTGTGGAGGAGTTTCCTTTTACTCGGTGTTCTGCAAAAAGCTGTTTTGTGGCATTGCAGAATGCCATGATTTGTTGCATCTTACTGCAAGGTGAAAGAAAACCTCATCATCTGATCACCACTGTATCTTTACAAGCCCTGAAGATAAAGTATGGAAAATCTATAACTGCAATGTTATGTCTGTTGCTGCTGCGCTCTTTATTAATCAATCAATGCCTCTCAACAAAGCTCTTTCAGCCTCCTCCCGTAGCAGTTAGACCTATAATCAGCTCGACAAAAACAGTTCAGAGATGCATCCTTTGTGCTTCTGTGTAATTTACATATACTAAAAAAATCCCTCAGTGTGCTATTCATACCATGTTATGGAGTATAGAACGCACCACATTATGTGCTATAATCACAGCCATTACTTAAATAGGCTAAAACGTTTTTTTACATTCTAGAGTAAATTTCACTATTAAGACCAAATGGATTAGATCATTGTTTCCCTATTTCCTCCGTAAGTAAAACACAATTGTTAAATAACTCCCTGACCTTCCTGTGCACATAAGGTAGGACGAGAGTTCTGTAACAGAAATGACTGTTGTAACGATTTGCAAACATCTGCACCTGATACACAGACACCTTCTGGATAATTTTTTAATGATGAAAGAGAATTTTCTGTATTTTCTGAGACTGAACAACAGTCATCAGTGGAGCAAAAAGCATTTGGTGCTGCATCGATACAAGCTTCAGTTGCTGCCATTACTGTGCCATTTCAGACACTGTGCTATCCCACGGCACGGATCGATTTACTCGCCTTTCCTTCACCACAGTCCTCAAGGGGCCTGTCTCACCTGCATTTAGCCCAGTCATTTTCACCCCCTACTGTTTTAATAGAAAGTCAGATTTGGAAGAGTTAGCACTGTAGCTAGAGACTGTACATCAGATTTTACTTTGGTTTTTTTTTTTTTTTTTTTGTGTAGGTGAATAGTCCAGAAGGGAAGGGGGAAGGAGCCTTCATTTCACCAGCTTGTCCACCTTTTGCATCTGCTGCAACCCCTGCACAGGAGGGTCAGCAGATCTGCAGTGATCAGAGCTCTGGGTCAGCTGCACAGAGGCTCTCAAAGAAAGTCATCTGTTAAGTACTCAAGGAAAGATTTATTTAGAAAGCCTTCCGTGGGAGGCCGGTGAGGTGGATACAAAGGTGAGAAGTCCCAGGTGCTCTACTTGTTTTCAGGGCAGGAGCAAGGCTTACAGTGAGCTGGGTTGCACAGTGCTCTGGAAAAGACACAGGTAGAGGCTTGGTTGCAGATCTGTTGTCTGACTCTTACAGAAATGTTGGGAACTAATGAAGTTTTGCTGTTCTTTAATAACACATCTTGCACTTCTGTAAGCTTTTCTGAAGATGTCAGCACTGTAAGGCATTATTTCTGTCCCATTAATGACTCAATCAAACCTGTGCCTTTTAGAGAAGGTGACAGTACCTCAATGACCAAAAGGGGATGTTAATGCACTACAAGACATGTATATTTTCTACAAACCAAACTACAACATGCTATGGTCACAACATGGGCTATGATCTCTACAGACAGCTGCTGGTTAGACATTATGATAAAAAAATAACACACAGGACTTGATTAAAATTTCAGCTCTTCTTTGTATAAATATATCTACTTTCAACTCCTTGAAATAAGTTGTGATGAAATAATAATAATAATAAAAAAAGCTAGAACAGTAAAAAAGTGATAGTAAGAGTAGAGAGAGTTTCTCTCGCTGTATTTTCATATCCGACCTACCATGATAGCATCTGAGAATACAAATTTGGCTGTTCCCTTCAAGAAATTCATGGTTGAACATACTCTTACCTAGAGTGTGAACTGTTAGGAACCACTATTGGGTACAAATGGAATGGTACATTTTCTTTTTGATTTTTCCAGCATCACGGTAAAGCCATTAAATACCTGAGTTCAAATCCACACACTCTGTCAACTGATAGTAAAAGCATGAGTCACAAAGCCAAAATTTAATCCTCCAGACACCTCACTTCCTGCATCAGTTATTGGAAGATACAATGCCAACAAAAATTTTCAGCCTCCAATTCCAGTTTCCAAAGGTTATCTGTCATCATTTTGATCTTTGGAGACACAGACTACTGTAAAGCACATCCCAACAGAACATTCCACCTAAGGAGAATGGTCAGAAATTCAGAAAGTGGGCAAACAAGGACAGCATTCTCTCTAAATTATTGCTAAATTTCCCTCCATTACTGTAAGGTCTTAATCTCAGTGTTGATCTCAATAGGCCAGAATTTTGTGGAAATCTGAATCCAGTTCTCTGTTTTGCAGTTAAGATCTACATTTACCGATGCAAATGCAGCATCTGAGTTTTTATTCAACTTCCTCTATATAGCCATGCCATGTTCACAACACATCCTGGGCTATATGGGGAGGTGTGGCAATAAGCCTCTCCCTAAGGGTGAGCTATATTGGATGTAACATGCTCCATGTATCTGCATTCAGTAGCATGGCATCAAACACACAACTGGATTAACAAATCTCGTTGGACAAGTCTGGAAACCACAACAGATGCTGGCAATCACAGAGACAGCACTGAAGTGCAGCCTCACATATTATCCTCACCCTCTGTACTGTTATGTTGAATTCTGACAGGGACTGACTTTTAAAAAGCTTCTTTGGATAGAAACAGTCAAAAGATCTTTTCTGTTTGTCTGCTATCAAATAAATAGGTCTTAACACATGTAAAACATTTTAACAAAAGATATCTATATAAGCAAAAACCTCCCACCAAAATAAGGTAGCAGAATTAAATGAAGATCACTTTTCTCACTTATGTGATTAACAAAACTGATACAGCCTTTACTACAGAAAATAAATAGAATGTGCTGCAGGCCTTGACAATCTGATCACTCAGAAGTTAGCTGGGAATTTTAGATCAAATTTTTTCCATAATCATCTTCTATCAAGTATTGGTACACTTTGCAGTCAGTACAGGAATCAGGCTGATTTGAAAACATACCTGAATATGTCACCACAAACATGCTGCTTCACTGCTTTTATTTATTTACCAATGTGAAATTGTGGTACAATTCTGCAGGTGTTTTTATGACATCTACAGCTGCAGAGGGAGCTGACTGGCTCGTTAGCTTCTACTAACAACCGACTAACCTGGTTAGCACTCTCCTTTAGGCTTCATGTTTTTAAGTTTTTAAACTCTTTTTTTTTCTCTGAAATGTTTTTTAACATTCTCCCTTTCTTCCTTTTCCAGACTCCTCTAACTCCCCATTTCTTCTTTGCCCCCAACCCAACCTTTACCTTTTGTCTTTCTCTCAGGGGCAAATGCTAGCAGAATTTATATTCAGCATTTTGTCACATGGCAGACATGATTTTTCACTCGTCAGATTGGCCAAAATTGAAGCAAAAGCATGATACTACAACAAGTAACGCAAATTCTCTGAGTCAAATCTTCATCAAAAGATGGCTGCAACAAATATACTTGAAAATTATGTATTAAAAATATTCAGGCTTGGATAACAAGGGACAAAATTTCCACATATCCACTAAGGATATTATTTTTTTTAAACTAGAACAAGGCACAGGATGAGGACAACTAAAAGCATATTGGAAAAAATCAACAGTCATATATGAACAGATCCCTTTTTAAACACACCTATCTGTAAAAAGAAAACTGAAAGTGACTAATCCTTTATCCTCCAATAAAGAGCTACAAATTTACACGTGCTGCCAGTTTGAATAGGACCTACCAACCATGTTTAATATATTCTGGATTATGTTTTGTCCTAGATAAATCAATATCAGGCAGCCATTCCCCAAGGTGAAAATATACATTAAGAGGAAAAGACACCAGGCCAAACGACTTTTCACTTATTTAAGAAGCAGTAGTAGTAGTAGTGGTGGTTTTCCCTTGCTTGCAACGAACGTAGATGGATTTTATCTCCAAAGAAACATCAGTACGTGATGTAATACTATTAAAGAAACCAGGTGACACTGCTCCCTGTTTGATAACACAGTGCTCACTTTTCTGTTATTGATTCTCCCACAGAAGTGGCGTGTCTGGAGCACAACATGCTGGTCAGATTATGCTCCACAACGCCCGAGATTGAGCGAACCCAGTAAGCAAAAGGTTCCCAGCTGCATAAACAATCATAGCCTGCTTACCGCCTGATATGATATAAAAATGAAACAGCTGTATTAGCCTTGGCAGAGAATTATTTCGGACACAACTGCACTTGATTTACGTAGGGGATCCGTGAACATAAAGCCAGGCTTGGATTTCTAGGAGCTGATATGGTCAGACTCACTTTATCTACTGCTACTGCTCTGTGAAACCAAGGTAAGGGATGGTAAAGCAGCAGCAGCCTGAGACTGCACGCTTTGGCCCAGCATTTTAGGGTATAATAAAGCCATTTAAGAGAAGATGGTTGTTCTTCCCTTTCAACCAAAGGCATGGAGTGCAGTAACCTTTTCTCAGTGATGAAGATATCAGAAGGGGTTTTGATATTGTAAGATATGAAATCACAAACCTAATGATTTCAATTTTGGTCAGACTGGACCGTATTTGGGTGGATGAGTTCTGACAAACTGTAGCCCTTTAAGGACCCTGTCCTCCCCATATTCTGCTATACCAGTTCCTTGCAGCTCCCCCTTGGCTGTTCTGCTTTCTGTCCCCACAGCTGTACAGTCATCTCAAAGTGACACAGCACTCCAGCTCCAGAAATGACCAATGAAACCTTGAAGCCAAACTTTCTAGCCTGTCTACCGGTTCTTCAAGTCTATTAGGAAGGTTGGTTTTCAGAGTTATGTCTCCAGGAACAAGTGACTAAATTCTGAGAACTTTCTTATCAAACAAGGTGTTTAAGAATGCTCTTCTAATGATGAAAAGTGGTGGTATTTACTCTCTTGTAAGATGGTACACGAAAGCTAAAACAACATAAAGCAACAGAGCCAGGGATCTTTTAAAACTTTAAATAAACTATAAAGAGAAGTGTTTTAAAGGTCAAAGATTTTAGCAAAACAAAGGAGTTCAACCTCCAATGCACCCTGCCTAAACACACAAAACTTGTTTATATGTCTGAAACAAAATTGAGTTATAATAGTTAACGGGGAGGGGAATATAAGAAAGGGATTTTAATCCCTGTATTTAGAGGACTAAGATAAATTCCAGGAATGAATTAACCACAAAAAACCACCACAGAGTGGTTGAAGCATTTGTAAGTATTAGCTGCTCCCAGAGAGAGTACACCCAACTCAGTGGATTGGTAAACCTGTCCCACAAGGCAACTTCTTTGTTCCCTCACACAAAGCACATTTAAGCTCGTCCTTTATGCAGGATTCAGGATTTGGTTCCGGTATTTTAAAAGTGGTAAAATGTGTGTAACATCTTGAATGCCATCCTAAACTCAGGACTCCTGGGAGTCAGGAGCCCTGAGTTCTGTTCCCATGCAGACTCCCAGTTTCCACGAGATCTCAGGCTGGTCACCCAATCTTGCAGCCTTTCAGTCTCCCAGCCTGCAGTATGGGTATAACAGTATTTGTCTGAATAAGATATTTTAAGACTGAGCATTTGCAGCATGGTTTAAGAGTCTCAGATGCGAAGTATTACATAAATCCAAAGGATTTAACGCTTAGGAAGATGAAACATGAAAAATTCTTTTCAGTTACTTTAAACTATCAACAAGAACAGTGTTTATAACCCATTTTGTCAAATTTGAACATACATTTAGAAAAAAAAATACAAATCTTTGGGGGTAAAATTTTTAAATCTTATTTGATTTTCTGTTTTTATCAATTTTGCTTCCTTTTCAAGAATGGGAGAGCAATTGAAATGAAATTGTAAGCCAGTGTAAGTCAGAGTATATTGTAGATGTGTACAAACCCCACCAGTTTACAAGCTGCAAAAGCCTCCATTCAAAAAGGAAGGCAACCTGCCACACACTGCAGAAGCAATCCATTTTGATAAAATGCATGTCTTTGTGAATCATAAGCAGACTTTCTACAAAACTGTCTCTCTTTTTCTCCTGATTCCCTGCAGACGTGTGCAATTTTCACTGCCTGTCAGTTTATCAAAAAGACCAGAGCATCAAATTTCAGCTCTGGATTGTCAGGTCTGATCCCTATTTCCTTTCAAATTCCAAAATACTGACACATTGATTGGAGTTCATAGTGTCAGACAACAGCACTTAAGAGACATTTTTGCTAAAATATAGCTTCTGATCTATCTTTTATGTTAGGTTGGGTTTTTTTTTTTGTTCCTTTTGCAGCCTCAAGAGTATTGATCTGGGACTCATTTATATATGATTTTCACCAAGTAAAAGGCAATTCCCTCAAACAAAACAGTTCTTTTGTATAACCTTTTAAAAGGGGGCCCATCAAAGGGGACTGATCTAGCTTATTTAGTTTGCCAAGACACCACCCTTGCACTTCATGAATTGCCTGTATCTCTAAGTTTCCAAATGCAAGCAAGAAAGATCTACAACAAGGGCTCACAGCTACACAGAGTGCTCAGTGTATCTCAAACTTTTGGCATGTTCATATCATGTAAAAGTTGTGACTCCATAGCAACAAACATTTCTATACACACACACACACTGAAAACACTGAGTATTATCTGTAAAGCATCTTTAGTAAATACATTATCAGAGCAGATCTTTTTCTATCAGATAGTATCTGGGAATAATGTCATCAATATAGTGTTTTGATTCTGACACAGAGTCCTCTCTAAATTATAGATTTCAGCCACCCAAACAGTCATCCTGTCTCCTTGACAATTATCATTTCTCACCGGGGATTGAGAGACTGTGTTGGACAAAGCCCATGCCTGTATTTGTGAAGTAGGAACAGCATTCAGGGGGGTACTGCAGCAGTTCCACAAATTGCATAACAATGGATTTTGAAGCACTCTAATTCATGTGTACATTGTAATTTAATGTAAATGGTTAATTTGATTCTCCCTCAAGTGTGCAAGTCAGGGAATACTGCAGAGTTTCTCCAATTACATTAAATAAGCTATTTTCTAAGTGTTTGGTGGGGAGGGGTTACCTCCTCTCTCCCTCCCCCCTGCACTCAGTATATTTAGCAGTGTGTGCAGACTTGTATGCATTTACCTGTGATGCAGAGTTTTTTCAAAAGTGTGTGTGTGGACATGTATACATGCACACACTCAAACATTTTGACTGAATAACCAGCTATTTCTGGGGTGGCTTCAGAGGGAGAAGAAAATGAAATATCTGTTCCACCATACTCTCGACCAGGCCTCTCCTTTCAGAGACAAATATTGTCAGGGTACTGTCAAACAGTGGTCACTCGTGGGATAAAGATGGACAGGGTAAAAACTGCCTGTATGAACCAAATGGAAACCTGCAGAAGCTTCTCAATAACACTTGAAGGGATAGAAGAACAAATGCGAAATTTTACAGGGTTTGAATTGGGATTAGAGAGAAATGAATAAGCAATACTTCGAACTTCCAAGTAAGAAATAAAAGCTAAAATAATATAAATTATATCTACTAAATTCCTGATGTTTAAGCAAAAATTGATTTATCTAAACCCCTTTGCAAGCTATCTACCCTGTTCAAGAAATTTGCATGAAATTTTCGTGAATTTTAACACTTTCACTATTAAACCTTTTCATATCTGAGCAGTGATATGAGCAGCATAATCCTTATAATTCATTTTTTATTTGTATTAACTTCTGAGAGCTTCAAAACATGTATGTTATTTTTAAAAGGATACTCGGGAGACACTTGGGGCAGGGGAAGAGAAAACAACACAACGTGACATCTGTCCTAAGTACGGTAAAATCCTAAATCGCCAAAAGCCGAAACGCTTTTGTTAAGGATCTGAACTTAGAATGGAGAAAGACATTCTATGTGCAACTCAAACACACCATGCAGCCAAGGGAAAAGATATATAATTAACTGAAGAGGATCTTAAGAAGTTGTGCTGGCAACACGTAGGGTTCGTGGGAGCCAGTGCCGCACACGGGGTGGGAAGCGCAGATTTCCTTCTGTGGGAACTGACCTACATTTACAGCAGGAGTTGAAGCTGCCTTTTGCTCATCTTACTGAAGGGGATATCTGTTTAAAGCTTCCATACAACACTGGTTATATCCAGAAAAGTCATACACAGAACAGTGAAAACATGGAAGGTTAATAACAACTACAAGGATATGTGAAACATTCCTTTTTAATACACTCTATTTGTTTATTGTGTGCTCATTGTAAGCACACATATACAGCTACAGCTACATATACTAGCTAAAAGAGCTATTTTTCATTTTTAGGCATGAGGGAAGTTGTAAAAGCTATCATGGGTGGAAGAAGTAGTTTCTTATTTTTGCTATGCTCTTGGTTTTAAAGGATCTAAAATACTTTGCTTCTATTTGAATATGGAGTAGAAGGATAAAGAGATGAGTGGCAATACAGGATATGTGCCATGATGTTCTCCCTTTATTACAGAACTTTGCCTTTATGCAAGTAAATCAGTACTTTCCCAAGAAGGTAAGAATGTGCTTGGCTAAATGAAAAATTGGTCATGAAGTTTTCAACATTATTACTTTTGATCCATTAGCACCTGAAGCCCAAGCCAAGATCAGAGTAGAAGTCTTGTTTCTGAATCATTTACAATTTAGTTAATTAATACCAAAAGAAAACCAAGGCACAGAGAAGTTGAGTGATTTGCTAAGGGTCATAAAGTAATTCAACAGCAGAGGCAATAAAAGAGCCCTGGTTGACTTTCATCCCATTTCCCTTCCCACTGTGCCTTTCACCCTCCAACACACAAGGCCCAATTTTTTCCATGTGCTACTGTGTTAGATAAAAAGTATAAACTGGCAAAACCGACATGGAATTCTTTTTACTGGAATTAAACTTGCATTCTATTTCATTTTTGAGAGGATGCTGTAATTTATCTTCCATAGAACAAACAGGAACTTCTCGCTACTCACACTACAAAAAAAAAATCCAAATTAAAACCAAAAAACAAACCCCAACATTTCTGAAGATCTAAAACATTTCCAAGGCCTTTAAAAAAGTAATGGAGCAGAAGGCTACCCTTCACAGTTTCTTAATTCTTAATGTCACTTCTTCTAGAGTCAGAACCTCATTACTGCTAAGTGTTCAGACATCAGGTACGTGGAAGCTATGAAAACTCTCAGACTATGAATGCCACCAAACGCAGAAGAATCTTCTGTCAGCCTGGATGCACATACGTGGGTTGGGATGCAAGACCTTTGCAAAAGCAGAAATCAACTGAGTGTGAGCTGGTCAAGAAGTCAGATACTTTTATTTTTAGGGAGATGAATCAATATTTTACTCAAATACTGTGCAGATACAAAAAGCATTAAGTAAAAGCATGCCCTGCACTCTGCTGGAATTGCCACAGTGAGACTGAGCTCTTCCTCGCTCCATCAGCTGTCATGAATTGCTGTTTATGCCCAGACCTTCTATGCTACCTACAAAGCACTTTTACAGTGAAGTGTTGAACTCAGTATCAGCTGACAGACAGGTTTTTTTCCCGTCTTTTCTCCAGTGCAGAGACAATATTTTTCAGATCTGCTTCCAGTCAGGTCATGGTAGGCTGACTCAGCTTCAGTCAGGTTAGGATTTTGCCTATACAACTCTAAATGGAGCAGGAGCAAACACACCTGTAACACAGGCTTCTGTCCTGCTGGAAAAGAAAGCCTAAGAGCAGAGCAGGCAGCGATGCTGTCAGCCATCCATCCATCCATCCATCCGCCCAAACCGAGGATCATCTGGCAGTAATGCCTTGCTGAAATGGCCAGCGAGCTGGGGAAGTGGGCACAGTGCCATTCCGACAGATGGGCAGGGGTCTTAGGCAGCCAAGAGACCGTGTATGTGTGTCAAGTGAGGGTACTTAGGGCAGGATTCCCATGGCTATCCAGTCTAAGCTTGCACTTCGACAAAGAAACGCACCGTTGCTAATCCAGCTGAGGGCTGGATTAAGTGGGAAGGAAAAAGAACAGCTCCTATCACCGCTGGGGACTCGGGAAGGACGGGTGGCTGGAACACAGAAAAGCCCATTTCTGCATTTTCTTTGGTCTTTTGCTGCAACACTCACATGGGAAACTATGTCCTGACCGGATACGACACGAAACAACACAGGAGCTACTGTCTTCAACTCAGAAAGAGCTTTACTTCTTCTTTTTAATACACATACATATAAGGAATACTCTTCTTGACAACCCCCACATTTAACTGAGCAACTATCTGAAGTGTCAGTAATCATTTCTCTTTTTCTGACGTGACCTTGGTTATGCAATGTTGGGAATAACTGCTATGCAAAACATACTTCAGACATTCACCTACAACACTAGGTTTTCCAGTCCCAGCGTGGAATTAATGTGAGGAACTGCAAGGCAGAGGTGTGGAACAAAATCTCCACTGATGTCAAAACCTAAATTACATTAGAAATTAACATTTTGGGTCCAACTCTACCTTATTTTAAGCTCTAAGTAAATCATGAGGCAATCAATAGAATCACATAGGGGTAAGTGACACCTGAATGTGTAGCTTTAGTAATTCAAGTGGAGAAGTGATTAATTACATTTAATTTGGCATTAGTGCATACATTAGCCCGCTGAAAAGAATATCATAAACAACCAAATATTCCATAATCAGGACTACTTATATTTAGATAATAACATTTAGTACTTCTAGGTTGTTCAGTACCATGGATTTTAAATAATTTCCATTACACTTGTAAGAGGAAAGAGGTATTATCACCATATTACATATAAAGAACTGACACCAAAAGATGTTTTAAGGACTTGCTTACTTTGGATGAAACAAGTGGCAATGGTTATGGAATTACAAGGAAGTTTCTGGTTCCTAATTTTGTGGCCAAACCACTAGAACTTAAATAAGGTTTTAGAGCCAGAAGAAATAATTTTACAATTGCTAGTATTGCAGCTAATGTAATTTATGCTATAAAGAAAAAGCAGTCATCCTGAACGTTTAAAAATGACAGGATTTGATTCACAATGGCATTTACAGGGTTTAGATTGGGCAAGACAGGTTGGAAGCTGCAGGGAGGGATGGGAGGCAGAACAGAAAAAGTGACATCATTTGCACATCATTTGCAGACCTTTGGAGTCTTTGGGGCTCATATACACAGCTTTGCAACTAAGGTCGTGGTAAATAGGTTTGAGCTTGAATGCAAGTATTTAAAATATCTTTAATATTGATTATCTACATAAGATAATGCTATATTTTTTAATATTCTGTTCTATAAGGGGTTGGAAAAAATTATACTCATGTTCTCATCAGTATGTAAATCATCACATTTGTTGTGAGGACTTCCCCAAGATTTTTCTGAGTTTAGCTGCATGCTCTTAAAAAAGCAGTATACATTTCAAGAACAAATGATGTTCTACTCTTCTATGATTATGAAAAATCATTCTAAATTTGACATGCTGACCTTTCACTTACATCTTCAGTCAGAAAAAAATGGACAGAAACAAGCTTGGTGTTAATGAAAAAGGTGCAGTGTAGGAATTCTCAGTTCTGTTAAAAGTGAAATTCAACAATCAATCAAGTATGTGAGCTGCAATTCTTTTTTGTGAATGATACCGTCAGTTCAGTACAGCTAAAGCTAGACTTCTGTACCTTTGCTCTCATTTTTCCATAGCCTACACACTCACAGCATGGTGATTAGTTACAATTTTCAATGTTACAGCAAGGGAACATTTTGTATTTTTAGCACACCTGAATTTTTTTCATCAGTGCCAGTCATTATGCAGAACCAGGCAAAATATCAAGCCAGGAGAAGTAACAACACCAACATTTAACACAAGGACAATCCCATCCTCTTTAAACATGGATTGATGAGCTGGGGAATACTGAATGCTTTTGGATTTGCCTGTCTATAAGTGGTTCTGCATAGAGAACATAACAACATAAGCTTTGTGAAGCTCCCAAAAATGAGAAAAGCATGTTGTGCTGTATCTCATTTCTATGTAAAATTAATGAAAATAAAGCAATGCACTTCCCATGCATAATGAATAACCATGCCAAACTGTATCAACTTTTTCAGACTTTCCCTCTAGAGGGCTTTTAAATGAGGTCAACAGCAAACGTATCTTTACATTTGATCTGAGCAGGAGCAGCTCACAGTAACAGAGCTTGGCCATGCAAAGTGCAGTAACAAGCTCTTCTCAATTCTGGTGATGAAAAACAGAATACTAAATACTACCCTTGTATTTGTACCAGATATGGATTTCATAGATTCGGTTATGGAGAGAAGACAGGACTGTGAGCAGAGATACACAGTCCCCATTAACAATGCTGAAAAGATCAATGCTTGCTAAGCACAGGAGTGACAACCCCATATGTCAGATTCAGTAAGACCAACAGCACGTGCCTCCTGAGGGAGAGGATTATTCCTTAGAGGAGTTTCAAAGAATCAGGTAAAATGCTCACATTCTACCTCAGAAATGGGTAATTAACATTCCATCTTAACAGAAAGTAGCACCAGCACGGTCACAATAAGAAAAAAGCAGCAAACATTTTAGGGCATCGATTCAGTGAAACTACCATAACAGCTCATCTCCAGTTTTCCTGATTGGAAGCAGACCAGATCAGCACACCTTAATTCAGTACTGGACATTTTTTCCTGGTCCATGCAAAGGCACTATTTCTTGCCTATGACAGACCACAATAATATACAGCAAATGCATTGCTTAACTCAGACTCGTTCCTCCTCTGCTTAAAATAAATCAGCTACTGGTTTTGTTACTTTAATAAAAGTGCTTTTATTACAGAAGTGAAATAAAGTACATTAAAGAAAATACTGGTAGCACACTGGACATCTTTGTTAGGCCTGGCATCTCCTGCTTGATTTCTCACTCACTCTGCTAATCCCTCTTTATGCCCAGCAGCTTCACATCGGTATGTCCCAGGGAAGTAACAGACACTGGAGTACTGGGGATCGTTCCCAGACAATCCTAGAATTCTGTCTCCTCTGCACTGCCTTGCAGTTGTAGCCAACACAGGCTGGCCTGGCTGTTTCATAACATCCATTTAGAACACCCTGTGGCACCTTTGCTCCTGAGAGGCTGCAGTGTAGTGGACACGGACCAAAAGCAGCGGCCCAGCCGGCAGCTGCAGGATTGCTGTGCACGGGTAAGTTTAGAACATGTTGCAATTCCCATCCCCGGAGCAAAATAAAATTGGAGCAGGCAAGCCCGGAGTCCCTAGGCCGAGCAGCTCCCTCTCCTGGAAGGATGCTCTCCTTGGTACAATCTCACACTGCCACTTGGGAAAGGGCAATTTGTATCTTGGGAGTCATACATAAGATTTTGTTGTTGATGCTTTGTTAACAGAACTAACCTAATTAAGAATCAGTCTTCTGCACAAGTGAGGCTAGAATTTGAAGGTAACATCCTTTCAATTTTCCTCATTAAGAGTCTATTTCTATTTGTCTTAATTTTTTTCCAATTTTATTATGATTTAATTATCATTACACGTATTTTCAGTAAAAAAAAATCACATTTTCATGAACACCTTACCATGCTAGGCACTGTAAAATAAATTCCAAGTGCTTTGTCCTGGAGCTCTTGTCACCTGTACAGACTGTTTTGCTTTGTTTTGTTTCTTAGATGTAAGACATCATCACTGAGAGAGTGGTCTCATAAGAAGTCTCACAGAAAATGTCAAGAATCAAATCCACATCTCCAAAGTGCTATTCTAATATTTTTAAAGAAAATTACTTTCATAGATGTATTAGATGCTGTTGTTGTTATTATTATTATTATGAAAAAAGTTTCCCTTTTCAAAATCTTCTCTGCTTCTAAAACTTTCTAACTCCATAGTTGGGATAATTTAGATTTCACTGGTAATTAACCATGATTTTTTCATCCCTCAGTAAGTACATTTTGTGAAGTTCAAAGTAAAAAGTCTACACCAACTTAAATTCATTCTTTCTTTTTGTCTTCTATGCAGAGACATTGTTAGAGTGTTTCTCTGCAGCACCTTCTGCATGACACTCAGGACAAATCAGAATTACTGAGCTGGGCCACCAAAACTTGATTACAGACACAGATATTGTTGTTTGCCTCTCAACAGAAGTACTCATAAATCATAAAACACTCCACAGTTACCTCTTACTGAAGAATAATCTATACTAAAATGGTAATAAAAAGAAAGAGAAACCATTCCTCTCCTGAAATGCTGAATCCTGGAATGGGAGCCTCACAGATCTTGTCAAACTTCATTTTTTTGCACTTGCTCACATAATTTAAGACTTGTTGGGGAAAAGCTGCTTACTATGTTTGAAATTCAGGCACTTCTTAAAATTATAAGAACAACCTAATAAGTGCAAGCATAAAAGAAAGCTTCTTCCTTTATTCCAGCTCTTGTCACACTGCATCTATTCAGCCAGACAATTCACAGCCATGATGGTGGGAACACAAAATTTTTATGTTGCTCTTCAAAGTGATTATTCAAAATGGGTGTTTTGACTTCCACCTTATCATTGAATTGAAAATTTGGAATGTATTTAAGTTGTTTGGGAATGTACAACTTGTTAAATACATTTATTTGTATAGTAAATTCTAATGTACTCAGGCTTGCCATTAAAAGCAAACAGAATCCACAGAACAATTACTGCTCAGGAATGTGAACTGCAGGGCCATACCCGCCCTCTCCTGATATTCCTCTTATCTGTATGTCAGCATTTCTCCCCAGAATGAGTTAATGTACTTGATTTTGCCTTTTCCTTTGTACATTATTTAAAACAGAAGTTACTAAGTAGTGATATGATACTTTAGTTGTACTAAACAGTCAGAAAGGGATTTGGAAGGAAAAAGACATCCTTAAAGCTCCTAGAGAAGAAGCTGCAACCATGCAAATTGTTCACAGTCTCAGCAGTCAGGATGGAATTTAGGGAATTTGGGTTAAGCCCCCAATGTGAGCAGAACCTACTGGGAAGGTGGAATGGCTAGGCTAAGTGATCACTAATTTGGGCTCTCTAAGGTAATTTACATTACAGTAATTAAAGTTTAGATTCCCTTGCTGTTCTATTTACGAACTCCATTAACCTATGACCTCTCCCTGAAGTTTACACCCAAATGTTTTCAATTTTTTTTCTTTTCCTGAGCAAAAGAAAAGCAGTTCCTATGGAAGTTATTTCTCATAATAATTAATTGTATTTGGAGCCTGAGAGGTAGATAGACACTTTAGGACAATCTGGCTGCACTGTTATACTTTGTAATTATCCTACAGATCTGTCTTTGTGATGCTTCAGCTGAGCCATTGCTAATATTCTTGGGTTTGTTTGTATTGATTTTCCTTTAAGTACAGTCTGCTATATGTTTTTCATTTAGTTGAATATAAAAGAAAGAGTAAAATTCTGCTGCAAATTATAGAGATGCAAAGAACATGCTTATCTCTCTGTTATTAACTCAATTTTAATGGCACTCTAACAAGCAAGTCCAACAACTTTTATGCTATGCATAGGCACATGATATGGCAAGAATTTAAAAAAAAAAGGTCCAGAGGCCTGTATTGTAGCTGAAACAATGTGATATCTGCCTCTCTGAATAGATATGAACACATATCCTCACATATCCCAGCCAGTGAGTCACAAACCAGCTCACTCTGATCCACAGCTGAAAGGCTCTAGAATAAATGTCACCGTTTCTTGCTATGTCTTAATATTTGTAGTGCACTCTTTTAGCATGTTATGATTTGGACAGTGCTGCTTTTGGAGCACAGACCTTTAGAGTCGAGAGCAGTCGTTCGGATCCTGCGGCTCATCCCGTGTAATGCAACGGCTTAAGAACACAAGAGTAGCCTGAACAGCAAACTCAATAGTGGGGGGGGGGGGGGGGAAATCCTTCCCAAAGAAAGGGAAGTGAGTTAATCTGAGAGCTTTCTGCTTTGGGGGGCTGAAAATGGGCAACATGGATACTAATTTCTGGAGAAAGGGGCAGGTGCTGGGCTACATAAAGAGCACACTGCTCCTCACAACAGGGGAAAACACTGCACAGAGAGAATTAATGAGTATGTTGGGCATCAGGGAATAAAACAGCATCATAAACTTCAGTAAACAACAATGCTCCAGAGCTGGTCTTAATTTGTAAAAGACCAGGCCTCAGGAACCTACTGCCCTTCTGTGGCACTTGCCCTTGAGAAGCAGCTGCACCAGGAACTGACACATCTACACCTACAGATGAATACATTTATACATAACCAACGTGAGGACCACAGAGATATTCACGGAGACATTGCCTTTCTTCTGTGGGGAGGCATGACAGAGTATCTTATATTTGGCTCCAGAATTATACTCATATAGATATCTCATAGATTTTATTCAGAAATAACTTGTGACAAGATCTCTATATAGAATAAAGTTTTAATAAAAATGGATTTCCTAATACCACAAGCTAGCTATCCTTTGAGTTTATATTTTCCCTGAGAACCTGGATGTACCTTTTTTTCAGTTTACATTACTAAAAATAAACTGTGTTCATTTGTATTATTGATACAAAGGCATGACCATCTGCCATCCTCAAGACAACTACAAGAGATTGGTGTTTTTCTAACTATCTTGGTTAGGATATATTCACACCACCTTCAGTGGTACTGGGAGGAGACATCAGCAGCTGAGACACCAGAATTTCAGACAAAAAGTAGCTTGCACCTATTCCTTTAATAAATTAAAAATGTTGTCTCCTCCAAATTGCAAGTAAATTTCAAGTTAGTGCACTAGGTATGTTAATCAGAACATTAATTTGGTTTGCTGTTGGTCTTGTCCTAACAGTAAAACTTTTAAGGATGTAGCACAATTCATAAACAGAGATACATTTTCAACCAAAAATCTGAGTTAATTGAATTCCACCAAAATTACTGTCCCTAGTCAATCTGAATACAGTTTCTTATCCACGTTTGCTCACCAATATGTAAATAAAGGTAATGATGTCTGAGAGCATCTGATTTAAATGCTGATTAAATAGTAATCACTCGCAATAATTTCCCAGGATGTAGATGCCACTGCTTGGGATTGGTTTAAGATTATGATCACTGAAAGTGCAAAAGTTTGTTTAATTAAAGTTATTTAAAATTATGATTAAAGCACTTCCATTTTGACTAACGTGGGTACATCGTAACCCATAATATATGTGGTCTTCTATCTGTTACTCTGATCTATTAAGGGGTTTGTATTCACAGAGGACAAATTTCTTAAAGAGGGAGTGATGCTCAGGAAAGACAGAGATACGATGCACATCCTGAGGTAAGAATTGAACGTGAAACCTGAAGAGGAACACTTACACTGTGAGTCCAGAGGGATGAGGGAGAAACTTATTTCTGATAAACTCAGCAACAAGCTATATCAACAAGTGAGCTACCCTCACCTTTTCTCTTGACTAATACCACAAGGCATTGCTGAGAACAGAACAAAAATCATCTCCAAACAGGATTTCAAACAACACAGAACTTCCAGTTTTCTAATAACTCGCTATTTTTCTCACATAAAGACATGACAAAATTCAGTGGAAAAGAAAACCACTCCTGTATAACTTTTAAACTCGCATATTAACCTTAGGCACATTTCAGCAAACCCCAAAATTATGTATGACATGATTTCTAGTTTTCCAGGGTTCTGTTAAAACTAACAAACTACATTTTGCTGTTTTATAAAACATATATTCATATTTTCCATTCATGGCTAGGCTTTTGTGAACGAAGATTTGAGAATATTCTCCATATGTCACATGGATAAACATTCTTACTTTCAAGAAATTTAATTTTATAGTGTTGTGCAAACATTTAACTTTTGATTAGAAAACAGAAGTTGCAAGGCCATTAGGTAAATAATTAATCTGTAAATTATTGAACTAGCTTAGTTACCTATTTGCCAAACAACTGCATTGGTAATAATTCTGACATTTCACCTGAGAAAAAAAGAAAACACTAGATTTACTTTTTTTCCCCATTCTGACCAAAGGTTCTCAGAAGAAATTTTCTTCCTGGCCCAGGGGATGGTAACGTGCCTGTAGGCTCCAGCAGTGAGCCTACAAATCTCAGTGGCAGAGTTAAGTCTACCTCTTTCCCTCACCTAGGAGCAGTAATTCATATAATAGCTATATAGGTGCAGCATATAAACATTGTATACATGCACAGCACCTAGTTGATATACATTATAAGAATTCAGCTAAACTGCAAATGTTTTTTTAAAGCATTTCTATTGAAATGTGTCGCCTCTATGTCACTGTTATTTTTTATCACTAACATAAAAATCCTCACACATTTGGCGTTGCAGTTCACAAGCAGCCAAACTTTCAGCAAGAACAGTGCAAGCCATGTCCCACTGCTGCCTGAGACCACAGAAATGTTTACTCTGTGGGTTCTGCTGTATTCTAAAATGATTCCAGCATTTGAATCCATTCTTAAAGATGTTTCAGAAATGTGCATCAATCACATCAGTCCCCTTGGGCAGCAGGAAACCTATCTTTTTTCTCTGCTTGATTTCAGACTGTGCATACAGTGTAGTATCATTATTAGATATCAAGAACAAGTGTGATTTTCTTCCTTGGTGTGAAAAGAACATACAATCACTTACTCTCCAAACCTACAATATAGGCTAGAGCAGGAACCTTTCTGTTAGGGTAGCTTCAAATCTATAATCTTCATTCATTCCCTGCTGGGGAATTGTTATTGTTATTTCTTATCGCCTCTCTGCTCCCCCAGTACCATATAAGAGGGTATTAGGAAAAAAAATAAATAAGTAAATGGACAGATGAATGGAACATCCCTCATTTTAAAAAGATTTTAACTAAAAGCCACAGCTAAAGCCCCCAGTCCTCAGCATTTCAGGGACCACCTGCCAACATCCACTACAACGTTATTTTTCACCATACTCAAAATGACAAGGCTTTGTAGTGATTCTACTGTACCTATGGCCAATGTTTGACAGATGACTATTCTGTCAAAAAGAGTATAAACAGCATAGCAGATTCACTGTTTTCTCTCTTTATTCTCTCTTTATATACTCTCTTTATAGTCTTGTTAGTTGCAAGTAAAAAATGATATAAAATGCCAGCCTAAATTCATCTCTAGATTTAGCACCGCATTTTTAGCAGAACTACAGCTTGACTTAATTTAAGGACAAATCTTGTCTTAAATACCATGTACGAAAACTTTCCCCCCCTCATTTGTCTCCTCTCCCAAGAGAGCAGCAGTTAAGACATTTTTTATATTCAAAATGAAAACTTTTAACTTGTGTCAGCCAACGCAGTTGTTGATACCAAAACAGTTAATGAATCAGTGAACAGTTACTAATAACATGTACATGAAAACCTGAACTCCTGCCTGAATCCAAAGCACGCTGCTACTCACGCTGGCTCAAGGATGTTTCCCACCTGGCCAAACCCCACGAGCCACGTTCACCCAAGCCTGCAGAGTGCTGTGTGTGGCACCTGACCCTGTTCACTGCAGAGTGATCCAGACAGCGAGGGATAATGAAACAGCATAACTATAAAATGTCTCATTCCGCATTCAAATGGCAGTCTGAGAGATGAGAGCCAGTACAATCTCTTTCTACAACTTTACCTACCAGTCTGCCCTTGAAAGTGTCTCAGAATCACTTGGTGCAGTAAGATCTTGAAATCTGAAGACCAAGTGCCCCATTTATCTATAGCTAATTAGTCCACACATCCTGCAAAGCAAAAATATAATTGTCTCTGTGTGTAAAGCTATCTGGGGGGGTGAAGTGTATTTGCATGCTAATACAAGGGACTGTTTGTAAAGATAGACCCCTCTGTTATAAATGGGATATCAGAAAGGTGCCAATTACGAAGAAGGGGTGTACTGCATTATAAACCAACTGCCTTGTGCAACCAACTAATTGCTCTACACGCTGTACAATCCAAAAATATAATTGACCCTGTCTGTAAAGCTATTTTTGGGAACAATAAATCATTAGCATGCCAAAACCAAGTGCCAGTTACAAAGCAGAGAGTATGACCAGTGTGACCATCTGCCTCCTAGATGAGTGATCCACACTTTCTGGGGCGGGGGAAGAAGAAAAAAACTTTCCCCCCAAATCCTCTCTTTCTTACTGCTGTCCAAAATAAAAACAAGGCTCATGGGATTTTATGTATAGGGTATTTGCAGTACTCTGTAGAAGAGGAATATCTTTCAAAGGAGTCCTCTGTTCAATCTGAGATCCTGCCGGCAAGGATCCCTGTCAATGGGAGTACTGTGTCTTTGTATACTGTTTTGGGTTGGCAGGGATTCTCTCCTAGGGGTTTTCCTCACTTTCACCTGGAGAATGGGTTCCACACAAACACTGCAGAAAGTCCTTTAGTCAGGCAACAGGCTAACTTTCTCCATTACTAAGCAATAAACATCAGTGAATTAAAAATGTAGGGTAATGGCTCTGTGTGTACTTGAGAACGACAACAGGACAGATGCTGCAGCTTGTATGATCCCAACCCACTGTAAAAATCAGCTGTACCACATTAAATATCCAATATTTTTATATTATGGGTTTTTTTCCTTCAGCCTGCATAAAATGGTTCAAAACTACTTGAATTTTTCAAGTATAAAGCACTTCTGTATTTCCATGATCCAGAAAAACTGATGTTTACACTGTCTTCGTCCAAATATCTCTTGCACTGAGACATTAATAAGAAAAAGTTTGTTCTTCACAACTTTATTACCCTTGGGGAAAACTGTAGAGGAGTTTCCATAATATTGTACCATTTTAAGCAGCTCCTGACAAATGATTCTCCTTATTTTCCTGGTCCCATATATTCTGGTGGTAAAATAATACAAACGTGTCTTTATAAATGAAGACTGTGAACAGTCACTAAAAGACACCTGAATTATAAACAGAAATTAATTGGATCATGCACTCTCTTCAGAGATGCAGTTAGGGCCTGGTAAGAACATGAGTCTTCTCTTGTGTACATCTTGTAATGGAGCAGATAAGTGGAAAGAGTTTATGAATTGTGGACCATTTCTTCTCTGCCTGCAAGGATTTCCCAACATGCATTACTCATGTGAAATAAATTTTTAAGTCTGCATTCGGGAATTTTGACTCCTGGGCTTTGGATCCACAGGCTTCAATTCATGCTGGGTATGTGCCAGTAAAATCCCTGGTGAAAAGCAAATGAATAAACTTCTTGTAAAAGGGTTTACATGTGTATACAGAGGTAAGTTCCTATCTGTAAATATTATTTCACTAAACCCAAACATCTGTCCTGCTGTGGAGCATAAGTAGTTTTGTTCCATCACATTCTGTCTGGTCATATTTGTCTGCTCTTTGTAACAAAATGGGGGTTTTTTTATAGGCATGTTCCAGTATTAATACATTTTAGCTATCTTCTTCTAGAATGTCTATAATGGCACAATCTCCTCATTGTTTAGTACATCTTCACTCCAAACATAGAACGGATTAGTTTAATTTCCTGGTATTTCAGAAGAGGCATGAACCTCTGTGCTGTTCTTGGAATGATTCCTTGAATTTTCTGCCTAGCTAAATGGAAACTGATAGACTGAGTCAGCAGGAAAACGAAAAAAGAAAATAAAAGGAAACCAGAAATGCAGTCAACAAAGATCTTCTTCTAGGAATGTTTACAGTCTAAAAAACCCCAAACTAATGATTAGTAAACAAAGGGTCAGAGAAGATCCCTTCTGGCTGCCAATCTGGACAGTGGAGCTTGCTTTTCTCTCACTATCCCTACTTTCTCCAACATACCTATATATACTTTCTTGAGTCCTCACATCAGCAGATGAAGTCTGCCCTTAAATTATATTACAATAAATAATTATATTGCAATAATTAAATAATTAACCTTATTTACCAGGATAATTGTCTAGATTTCCCCCACTATATTTTACTAACACAGCATATTGTAGTACGTGTTTCTCTATTTAATATTATTATTTATTTATACAAATTCATTTTATTAGCACACTATTCTGTATTAATAAAATAAAGCAGGACTTTACAAATTATAAAAATGTTGTTGTCATCAGAACTTTGTGCTAAAAGATTTTTTTTTCCCTAAATTCACTTTTCCAAGTCTGTTGGGAGGCACTGGAATATAACTCTTTCCTGCCATGTGCTTTTTTTAAAATCAATAAAAGCGAAATTCACTGTCATTTTTATTCATAACTTCATTAGGTGAGTATCTAACTGCACTAATAAAGGTACTTCATTGGTACTACCACACCTGACTCAACCTGCAAACCCTGAGAACAGCAACCGAGCTTTTCACTCTACAAACTCAGCGGCTGCAGTGACACGATCAACCCTGTCTCCCTTCTGTGGATATTAAAACAAACAGCTTTTCTTTCTGTCCTGCTTTCTGTTCTTTTCTAGGAATAGCAGAAACGTCCTGACAAAGTGTCCGGGAAAGCCCGGCACCCGCAGCAGCAGCAGCACACGCGAGAGGTTCCTGGTGATGTGAGCATCATTCATCTGAAAACCCCGCGGATCCCTCCCCAGCAGCGGCTCCTTTCCGTTCGAGGGCACTGCAGGGAGGAAGTGGCTGGAGCTGAATACAGAGAACTCGCTGCTCTTACTTCAATAACGCCTCTTGCGTTTCCTCTGAGAGCAACAGTGGCTGTGTCTGACACAGCCCCGCAGTCAATATTTTGGAGGTGTCATCAGTTTTACCTTCCAGAGCTCACAAACATTATCAGAGTTCACGTCTCTCTGAGACATCACGTTCACAAAAGTTACTGGCTGTGATACGAAAGTCACCTTAAAATTCAGTCTCCTTCCTAAAAAAGCATTATAACCCCTTCCAAAATTTCAGTTACCGGATTCTAAAATGCAGCTACTGTTTTATAGGCCCATTTAAACTAAAAAAAAAAATAAAAAAAAAAATCTCAGGAACTGTAATACTTTTAACAAAGTTTCAGATTGAAAGAAAGTAAAGGTTCGTACTATGGAATTCTAACTTCGGATTGAAAAGCTGGTGTGCCCACACTGGTCATAGCAATCCATCAGCATTAAAGTGCATTCTCAAATCACCTTAAATAGTGCCAAACAAACTAGCATAGTTTGCAACATATAAAACATTTGAGCAATTAAAAAAAATACCAACAAAAGAATAATAACTGACAAAAAAAAATCCTTTTTCTTTCATGCCTTTAATTCACTGCCCCATTGAGATAAACATTATTTGACTTCTAACATGCAATTAAAACAATGTTAAAATTCTCTTCAGTATCTCTGCAGCATCTGCTTCACTGATTGGTGTCAGTTGAGGTAAAATTTTAGTCTTTATTTTGGAGGATTTTGCAGTGACTAGCAGATGCTTAGCTATTGTCTCGAGCAAGCGGAATCTAAGGAGTGAAGACAACCATATCACAAACAAATGTTTGTCAGAATAATCACATAATATGAGTATTCAATGCACTGCCTCCTTCTGCATTTCTAACATCTCACAAACTATAAGGAGCACAAGAACTTTGTGATGTAATCCTCCTCTTTTGCTTTTACATGGAGAATGTAATCTATTAGAGCTGTAATAATTAAATGCAATTAGATCAGTCAAACCACATATGGAAACAGGCCCCTCAAATTTATGAAGACATCTATTTAGTCAAATAAGTTTCAAAGCTTAAAAGGACAAATATTTAAGTCGATGGCCAACTTCAGAGGCCTCCAGATACCTGCAGAAGGTACCTGTGCACCTCCAGCTGCTGTGAACACACCCTGCTGCAGCCAAGCTTCTGTTCTTTCTGGCCTGGTGGACATGCAGTCAGCATGCTGCTAAATGCCACCCTGATTCAGGCACTCATACCACATGGTGATGAACTTTGTTAGTGGTCAGGATGTTGTACACATTGTAATAAACTCCTTCTTTGACATTCTTCAGGCACTGAGGTTGAAGCCTCTCTCCTCCAAAGGTTTTCTCTGATCACTGAATGGCTCTTGAGACTAAAATCTTATAAAATTAGAGAACTGCCATCACAGTGGTCTCACTGCTGCAGTATCTATATATCCATATATTTATACAGCTATAAAATCCTTTCCCTGGCTCCTTTGCATTACTCTGCAGTGTTACTATTCAAGGCTTCCTAGTGGGAGCTGCTGCTGAATTGTGTGGTGACAGGGTTTGCTTTCATAATCAATTATGAATTCCACTGAAAAAGGCAATCCAATTATTCCCTAGCTCCCAACTATGCCAAGCACAAGAGCTTTTGAGGCCACACATTCAGTCAGATAAGGGAACTGATCCACCTTAAAACTGACCTATCAAAGAAAATACCCCCCATTTGGGTGACCACATGGCCACTTGCCAATGGAAATGACAGGGAAGAATCTTCCTTCAAGAACAAGAACTTAGACTGTCTTTAGAACACCATTCAAATTCACCTATGGGATTATTTTCCATTTTCACTTCTCACAGCCCCCATTTTTATATAGATTGTGTTGCCTGTTCCTGTCCATCCAGCTTTATGACTCTGCATTTGTCTGTGCTAAATAAATAGGTAGATTTGTTTGCACGAGCTGAGGTCACAGTGTGACACAAACTACTCTTCACGGGTGCCCTGACCAGGTCATGACCCGCCACCCAAACAATTTTTACGTCACCCTTAGATACTAGCAATGATTTTATATCTATCATTCATGTGTGGAAATGCAGAGAGTCAGGCCCTCTGCCATCTCCACACAGCCATGGTGAAAACGCTCACATTTACATGATGATTCCCCATTAGAAACTACTTTTTGATATCTATCAGTTAACCAGCACTTAAGCCATTTAAGATGGGCTTTGCTGATATTGTAGAGTGCTAATTTTTTTATCAGAATGTCACAAGTTGTAAGTCAGATGCTGTACAAAAGCCTAACTATATTACATTTACATACACAATAAAGCCCACCATTTTATCACCCCAATTTCACAACCCAAACTTCCAAAGCCGCTAAATTCTTTTCCATTTTTTTAACATTCCACGTCTAAGTTTTCAACCTTGAGCAGTAACTGAAGAAATGGAAATTAAATAATTTACCAGTTTGAGATTCTAACCAGTAAACTGCTGTGAATTTGTAACCGCACTATCATTTTCATTGTACTACATTGGCCATTTAGGTGAATGATAACCCAGGAGACAGCACCATGCAGGGCTAGCAAACAAGTAAATCATTTAGATTGCACGCTGCTTTCAGCTGAAAAAGGGGCAGTAAATCTGCCCTGCCATTGCCTTCTCTTTTGTTGAATTTTCAGGATGGTGCAGTCTTTTCACTGAAACAAATAATAATATAAAAAATAAAAATAAAAAAAATCTACAGATTTAATTTATCGTCCGGGTTTTGCGCATAATGACTAAGGCTGACCGATGCAAGTCAGTGTGCTAAAAGAACAGGCTGAGCCGTTTAAGATCGTGCCAGATAGAACATACAGCTGGTTTTAAGAATAGGAAGAGAATGTTCTGGTTACAGCATGGCACCATCTAATGGCTTCAGCTTTAACTGCAAGAACTCCAAATAAACAGCACTAAGTGCTGGCAATACAGACTGCCCTTCTATCGCTGTTTTCCTCACCTGCCTCATTATGCAGCAAAGCTCCATAGAGGAAAAAAATAAAAGAGGAAATAACGTAAGTTTAATATATAAATCTGGGCTGGCAATTTACATGGTGGTAGCAACTGCAGCCTATTTGAAACCTATGGCTGAACATTTTACTTCCAATATAAGTACCTCAGTATGAACAAAAATTAGGTATACAAGCAGTGCAGTGCTGTCTACACACAGAAATAACAGAATATTGTATTTTCACAGAATCACAGAATGGCCTGGGTTGGAAGGGACCTTAAAGATCACCTAGTTCCAAACCCCTGCCACACACAGGGACACCTTCCACTGGACCAGGCTGCTCCAAGCCCCATCCAACCTGGCCTTCAACACTCCCAGGGATGGGGCATCCACAGCTTCTCTGGGGAACCTGTGCCAGTGCCTCACCACCCTCACAGGGAAGGATTTCTTCCTAACATCTAATCTAAACCTACAGAGGTCAGTTTGAAGCCATTCCCCCACCCCTGACTGCCACTACATGCTCTTGTAAATAGTCTCTCTCCATCTCTCTTTTAGGCTCCCTCAGATACTGGAAGGCTGCAATTAGGTCACCCCAAAGCTTTCTCCATTCCAGGCTGAACAGTCTGAATTCTCTCAGCCTTTCCTCATGGGAGAGGTGCTCCATCCCTCTAATCATCTTGGTGGCCTCCTCCAGACTCACTCCACCAGGTCAAATTCCTTCCTGTGCTGGCAACCCCAGAGCTTATAACTTACTTCTGGATAATTGTTGCTAAGAATTATCCAGAAGTAATTATCCAGAAAAAAAAAAAAAAAAAAAAAAAAAAAGGGGGCATGTCTAGATTTTACATTATTTTGCACAGTGCACCTTCACATTTCTTTGAAATGCATGCTAAGAAACACAGAACTTTTTATGATATATTGGCAACTTCTGTTTTGATTTATTTGTAAGCAAGTTCAAAGTAAGGAAGAGGTCATCAAGACTCTTGGGCTGCCTTCCCATCTGCTGGTGACTTATTGTATCATACTAGGCAGATCACCAGTATGCCTGCATGAACATTGTTTTCATTAGAAAAATGGAAATGCTGATATTAAAATTCCTTGTAAGGATGCCAACAATTTAGTAATCTTTTAAGCATATGAAGAACTAAAAATGTGGATTGCCATGAGAAGAAATTATGATTATAGGAATTTCCTGAGAAGAGGTGCAGTGACCAGTATTTATGCACAGAATAGCCACAACATAGGCAGAAACCTTCATTTGAATATTAAGAGGAGTTTAAGACCACAATTGCCATTTAGTTGTTAATTAAAAAAAAGTTATACTTAAAAGTGAAAGGGTCCATAACTTTAACATTCCATCAATTCCATTTGACAGTATCAAAACATAGTTTAAATCTGAAAAAAAAGGGTACTGAGCACAGGAAGAGGTTCCCTGGAGAAACTGTGTAGTCCCTTGGAGATACTGAAAAGCCAACATGACTCAGCCCTGGACATCCTGCTGGAGCTGCCCGTATTTTGAGCAGGGTTGGACTGGCTGCTCTCCAGAGGTGCCTGCCCACCTCAGCCATCCTGTGGGGCTGTGATTTCCTCAGGTGTTTGTTGCTGCTTTTGAAATAAAACCCGAAACCTCAACGCAGAATTAAATTGTGTTGTCTCCAAATCTTGTGATTATCCTTTAAATCTTCTAAGATTTAGAAAAGTTCCCTCTCTTATAAATATTTAGGATAATATCAGAGGCTAGACAGGGAGTGAACTACTGGAAAGGTTTAATACTGAATCTGGAACTAACTCAGTGGCTCCAGAGACAAACTAAACATACTGAAAATATTTCAAGTCACTGCAGTGGAATTTGGTCACAACTGGAATTATCCATATTATACAGATTTTTTTAAAAATCTGAAAAAATAGCCCTATGAATAAAACAGCAAAAATTTAGAGGCAGATATATAACATTTATATAACAAAAATTTAGAGGCAGTTGAATATAACAGAATTCAACTGTTCTCACATACTGAAAATACATTTTTACAAGGCTTATAAGAATTGAGAGAACAATTTTTGAAAGGAGTGGATAAAAGTACAAAATCTAGTGATACAGAAACAGACCCAATTAATGCACATATCCCAAACCTCCCATTTTTTATCCTTTTGAGAGACAAATTCTGAAGATCTCCTTGCTACTGTTTCCTCCATACAGAATTTCACGTGTTCCACTTACGTACAAATAACCAGTCCTTTTTCTGATTCCTGCTGCCTTGGAGCCTGCTCCTATCACTCATGCAAAAGCATTTGCTGACTCAGCTATAATTTGGTTGTCCACTTTCACAGTTACTGAGTGGAACTGCTGGGAAGTGCAGCTGATTCCCACTCGTTCGAAGCAGCAGGATGTGTTTGGATACACAAGCTTTGGCAAAGCCCAAAGCACCACGACAATGCATTTCTATGAGATCCCTCTGGTAAAACTGCATTCAAGGTACAGTTTTCAGGTCTTGCTTCAGGGATTCACCAAAACATTTGTCTAGCTCATAGCAAACCAAGATGGGAACAGGGAGCCACTGCTCCTCCTGTCCAGTGCTTTGAATAGTTATGATGATCACAGTCCCTTGGACAGGAGTGTATACCACAACCTGCACAGATAAAGGAATCTAGCACAGGAGATAACCTGAAATATACTGCTATTAATGCAAGAGTAGCTACATTATTCAAACAGAAAACATTTTTTAAAAGCAAAAAATAAAAATGTATTTGGTATACCAGAAGTACCTATCCATGGAAAAAAAAAACCAAAACCAAAACCACCAAACATAAAATAATTAAATACTCAGTCACAGAATCATATATTGTACCTTTGCATTTATAGAATACATCTTGAGGTTCCAACTACAGATTCTTGCAATTGGAGTACAAAAGCCCTCTGGCAAAACTTAAATCTAAATGTAGACACAGTTCTTGTTTACAGGGATAGCTGTAAAAGCAAGAAACAGAAACAACAGCCTGAGGCACTCACAACAAGTTCTTTCCAGCTGGAAACGCCATGCACACAAGGTAAGCTGCTTTACAAGGTAAGAAGAGGGACATACTTACCACTGGTTGTACAAACATACAAAGAAAGATCACCATAGGATATATATGGGGAAATAAGTAATGAAAGTAAGTGCATAAATGTCTAAGTGTGGTTTTTGTATGAAAGGAAATCAGAGCATTTGGCAATGCCTGGCACTGAAACTAGGGAAAAAGATTCACCATCTTTGTGCACAGAGAACAGAATTCAGATCCAGACCCAGTGGACTGCCTCTTGTCCAACAGAAATATTAGTGGAGTTGTATCCCTTATTCTAATTTTGCCATGTGAATTCAATGAAATTCTTCCTCTTCCTTTAATACATCCCTCAAATGTGGTAGCAAAAATACAGACCTTTCAACAAATAGCCCACTTTCATTTCTGTATAAATTATGCTTAGCTGGCTGGACGATCTTCATCCAGGGGTTGAATAACCTGGGTTTGTAAATATTCTCCACTCCACTCTTTCAGTCATAATCTCTGCTTTCCCCAGTTCTTTAAAATCATGTCACATCCTATTGAAGTGTTAAGTAGAGAGACAGAAAAAATGCAAATTGCTGTTCACATTGAAAGGAAATGACAGTTTAGAGGGGTATTTGGAGTACATGATTCTGAGTACATCTTTGCTGCTCCCTCCTGACTCGCTAACTGGCTTTATGAAAAGCTGATTCAGCTGCTCAGTGTCTCAGTTCAGCAATCATGACAATGACCAAAACAGTATGTTCTTCACAGGCCTAGAGATACCGCCACAACTGCAGACAAAATCCTTATTCTAAAACTTAATGTGTGGAAGACATTTTTATTGCTTAGTTCAAAGCCAGCAGCTAAGCGAAAAGCTGTTTTGCATTACATAACATCAACAATAATCTCCGTGGGCAGATATATAAGAAAAAAAATTGTTTCTCTCAGAAAGTAGCTTGACTTTGGTGGTATGAGAAAAACCATCATGCCTTTTAATCAAGCCTGGTTAGCACTCCTTGGTCAAAAAAACTATCAGTGGCAGTCATTTTTCATGGAGCTCCTTGGAGCTGGAACAATGTAGAGATGTGAAAACATTTTGTTCTTCCTCTTGTCAAAGACTTAAGCCAGTTGTTCTGGCAAGTCAGAAAGGAGGGATCTAATCAGTCAATACCACGGCACCCTCACAGGTTTGGTACTGCCCAGCCCCAGTTCTTCCAACACAGCCAGCCCTCCCAAATGCCTGTACTCCTGGCTCAACAGCTTATCCCGAAACCAACACCTCTCTGGATCCATACAGCCTCCAAGATTTATCAGGTGCTCATGAACATGGATGAGCCAGGAGAGGGACCCACAGCCACGCATTAGAAAATGGTGACAAGCTGAGATAACTGAGATTACAACAGTTCCTGCTTGACCGTAGATTCTCAAGAGTAATGACAGCAGCAGTAGCAGCAACACTTCTGAGCAGGCTCTGCAAAGCTGTCTTTGTGCAGTATATTGCTTTGAAGGTCCTGGTACACTGTTAGTGGTTTGTGTAGCACAGTTCAGAAACTCTACGCTGTTTTTCTGCTCACACGTATATCCTCTGCTACTGACTGCTCCAGGTAAACAGCAGTGCCACACAACCCTTCTCAGAAAAAAACTCAGTCATAATTTGTTACTTGAACTTTTTTTTTTTTCTTAGCAGAATACTTCCACAAATTTCCTCCTGACACGTTCTTCTAATACAGAATCTACTTCCCTTTCCATGTTCGGTCTTTTTTATTTTATTTATACAAATGTTATATATTCTGTGGCTTTAAAATGTTTTATTTGACCACCTCAACAGGGAAAAATGCTATTTTCTCCTTTGTATAAAAAGATGCTTTTCCAGTGAATGTCTGATCACATAATCCTCCTAGAACAGAAGACACAGCAAGAACAACAGTTTCTCAGCAGCCACTGTCTGTTGTTTTGCATTACAGTAACCCTGCTGCTCACACTGTACACTTTCCCCAGAGTACTGTCTGTATTATCAGGACTGACTTCCCTTTTTCCTGCATGTGCTGTATCCCCACAAAGCTCTCCAGATCACCACCTGCTCCCTGGTATCATGAAAATGATGCTATGTAAGTAATTTTGTCCCTCTACATTCAGTATATTCTCCAGCTTACATTTGGCTGTGCTGTTTATCTCTATCATACAGACAGAACATCTTGTAATATAAAATGTAACTCAAAAGTACTTTATGTACGATTCTCTGTATTTTCTTACTGTGATGATTTACCCTGAAACTGCTTGACTAAAGATCAATTCAGACTGTGCATTCACTACTGACTGAAAACCTTTACTCTGAATTTTCTTTCTAGGAAAGCAGGGATCAGAACAGCATTAAGGGTCTGACACTATACTTCAACAAACATGACTGTATCTGTTAGCATCAAACGTAGATGAATGGTGCGAAATTGATGCTGAACTAGAAGTATATATTATAGACCAGCTTTGAGTTATAAGAACCAGTCAACCATTTTCACTTATTAGTCTCTTTACAGGAGAACTGAGTTTTAGTTCAACTGCTTCAGATAGCCAGAGGCCCATACACATGCCAAACTCCAACCTTTTTGTTCCAGCTGGATGGCCTTGCAGGGGACTAAGCAGACACTGTCAGTGCCAGCACAGCTATGCTGCACAGGAAGCTTCACAGCACAAGCACTGCTTCTTCAGTGTTTGTATTTTGACTCAGACTGGGCTAATTTGAGTGGATTTACCATGGGATAATACTGCAATGAATACAACAAAGTTCAGTGGCCTATGAATAAAATATAAAATAAGGCACGAAGTGCATTCACTGCTTACCAATTTCAGGTTCTTAAGATTCATTTCTAGGGTCTATTTTTCAGACAGTTGTCATAATATTTAAGGAAGTGATTAGATGGAACTAAATAGATTTAGAGGAGCTTTACGTTGTTTATCTAGAAAGAATGTACAAAGTTTTATCTTAGTCTCATTAATGAAACAAAAACCTTGGGAGCAGTATTGTCATGTATTTGTAAATAAATCATCTGTTACTGATAGCTAATACTTTAAAAGGCTTTTCATAAGAGGGAAGAAAAAAGTACAAATTCTGATAAGACCATACTTCTACACCTTTTTTCAGTAGTGTCTCATGGCATACAAGACACTTCTAACAAAACAGTGACTATATTTTAGTTTAATTTCCACAGTTCTTAGCAGAATTCTAAATATGTGGAGACTGAGGGGAGGTCTCACTGCAGCTACAGCTTCCTCAAGATGGGCAGAGGAGGGGCAGACTCTGATCTCTGCTCTGTGGTGACCAGTGACAGGACCTGAGGGAAGGGCCTGGAGTTGTGTGAGGGGAGGTTTAGAATGGATATTAGAAAAAAGGTTCTTCCCCCAGACGGTGGTTGGGCACTGGAACAGGCTCCCCAGGGAAGGGGTCACAGCACCATAACTGGCAGAGCTCAAGAAGCATTTGGACAATATTCTCAGGCACAGGTTGTGACTCTTGGGGTGTCCTGTGCAGGGCTAAGTGTTGGACTCGATGACCCTTGTGGGTCCCTTCCAACTCAGCATATTCTGTGATAATCAGCACACTGGAGGGTAATCCATTTCTGTGAGCAGTCCAGAGCCTCCCTGAACAGGCAGCTCTCTCACCCTGAATTTTAATCACTTGGGAATGTATGAAGAAGTAACCTGGATATATTAAAATGGTGTCTGCTTAGGATGATTCCACACTTCACCTCTAAATTTCCCCACTTAGGCTATTCTGGCATTCTCAGCAAAGCTGAAGGGGGCAGATAAAGCAGGGGAGACAAGCATAAAGAAGGCTATACCATTACCTCAGTTATAATGAAAAGTCACTTATGGCACTTTAAACAGTTCTTAAAATTCATGAAAACTTTGGTTATGTGAAGTTTCACTCCTATACAGTCTTCTCTGAATTGAACTTCAGTGGGATTTCTTCTGTGATCAGCAGCTCTAATAACCAGGCACCACAAAAAGGTTCCGCTCCACTTGTGCTGGGGTGGTCACGCAGATGCCTGACAGACTGTGTGCAGATGAGAGGATGTATGTAATACTGGAAAGGGGCAGGAGATTATTAATCTGTTTTCCATAACCTTTTTGTCCTTTTGCTCCCAATGGGACGATTTTGCAGTGGCATAACGCAGGGTTTGCACACCCCATTATACGAGTCTGGAAGGAGCTCATGGGTTGTTGGGTACCTAATCAGCTCCTCCCAGAGGCAAACAACAGACTTCAAAGGAGGAACAAAAAAGGAAGAGCCCTGCTTAATTAGTGCTCAGCTAAGAGGAGCAGACTTGGGGGGAGACACAAGGGTAACTGCTCCCTGTCAGGGTCCCCTGGTAGAGAGGCAGGCCTGGCAAAAGCTGTTCCCTTCTTTGGCTGCCAAGGTGGAGCTTCAGCTTGCCTGAGTCATGGCAGCAAGGACTCTTCTGTGTGATGCTTGCTCAGAGAGATGAGCAAAGACTCTGCTGTGAATACAACCCAGAAGCAAAACAAAAACGGAACTCTTCAGAGTGTTTAGGTCTAATTTTACATGCACCAAAAGAAACAGGGGTTGCACATCTCTTAAGTAGAGGGATACATCTGTTCAGCCTGTGGAGCAGGGGAATGACCAGGAGGGAATGCAGGCAGGGAGCAGGTTTGCTGCCCACTGGGGGAAGGGAAGGAGGACACAGTCACAGGCACACTCACTCCCTGCCCAGCTTTAGGGAACAATGCAGGAGGCGTTTTCATAAACTAACTCTCAGTTGCACAGAGCTTTTAAACATTAACTTCATACAGCTTTTGTGCTTTTTACTATAAAAAGCATGAAAAGATTTGGTTTTGTCTTGACGTGTTTTTAGGTTTTTTCCTTTCTTACTTTTTACCAAAGAAATGTCAGAAACTAAATCTGGTCTTCAGTGACTTTTGCCCATGAGAGTGGCCAGTAACTGAGAATACAACAATGTTCTAAGATATGTCCACAATGAGCTCATAAATAAATACTTAATAAAGGACAAACAAAGTCTGGATTTCTCTTACAGAATTCCTACTTCATGTAATTGTGAACCACAGATGGCTCTTCGCATGTTATCAATATATTATTCAAAACAATAAACTTAAAAAAAATAATAATTTAGGAGTAATTAAAAAGATAGCCAAGATAAATTTTAATGGATTTTTATACCTGCTTCTTAGCTGTCTTTAGCAGAGACTACAAGAAAATATTGTTCAAAAAAAAATGTTTCATAAACAATTTCACTATCAAACTAGATAGATGTTTTCTGCTTAAATGTTTTATATCTGCATGTGTATACACGAATATGTTTAAATAAAAAATCTTGTCCTTTTTTGGTTATGATTAATTTTAAATGTTGTTTCTCAATTTAATTTTTCCCTCTCCAACTGCATCTCGGATTAAAGTTGGGATAACTAGGTACATGGATATTAACAGAATACACCATTTGAGCATAGAGACCTCCAACATGAATATTTTCTCTTAGAAACCTTTTAATTTCTTGCTCGCATCTTGCTGTGTTGGCAACAAAGTAGATTGATTTCTCATAATACCCAGGAGAATACAAGGCATTGACAGCTGAGGAAAGGGACACAGAAGCTTTGGAGACATTAAAATAACAGAGACAAGAGCTTAAAAACAGCATCCATACAAACTGCTTCACATCCTGTATTATGAAACCTGCTCACGTCTAGAGGATACCACTTTGTTTTCAAAGACCAAATGAAGTGCACAGTCAGATTTATTATATGCTTAAAAAAAAAAAAAAAGAGAGAGAGAGATGGTCTCTGAATAAGGAATCCATGCTCTAATGCACAGCAAAACAAATGCACAATTTTCCTACTTCTCGTTCTTCATACTGAGTATCAGAGAGGTGCACAAGCCTTTCCACACAGGTTAATTCATGGATGGGAAAATAAAACTTGTGTTAATAACAGAAACCTGTAAAAGCTCAAGTCCTTGAAAAAGAGGCTTTAAAACCAAGCAGAATTAAGAGTGGCTGTTCACCACAGGGTAACTGAGTGAAAAAATGTTAAGAATGGAAAAACTGTGGTGACAGTGTCTGTTTGTTCTTTATCTTAAGACTAACCAAGTAGGGCATAAGCAAAATATTATAAAGAAATAAAGAATTTGGTAGTGAATTAATTCTTGAAGTGGAAAGATTAACTGCTAACTCACCTAATGTTTACTATAAGCTCTTGACAATGGAGGACCTTCTCTAAAAATACCCAACTCTTGGGTTTTAAAACACAATTAATAAATTCTAATTTAGTAACAACCCATTTTTGTGTAAAAGAAACCCAAAACTAACCAGAAAGTCAGTAGAAAAGCATTGTAATCTAAAGAGGCTAAAGGAAGGACAGCATGAGGGAAGTATGTTAAAACTGAACAATTTACTATCTTTTCATTTAATTAAGATCTAAGTTCAGTGTGAAGACTGCCACTAAAACATTGCCTAAAAGTAAGAGAGAAAGGCAGTCTATTATTCTATATTAACTTCAGCTGTTTCAAAGGATGGTGTATCTTTATCATGAAGATATTAACCAGGATCTATTTTCTATTAACTTTTCACCATAATCATTGCTTATATTACATTTGTAGCAGAAAAAAAATTAGTGATAAAATAAGAAATAAAGATGGTAATATAACATCTCCTGAAACAGTCTTGTGAATACGCACATGCAATGCAAAGCTAAATTTAGATAAAGTATATTTAAATTCAATCAGAACATCCATTCAAAGGTTTGACATGCTAGATCTATAGTCTGCCTAACCACCATGAATAATTATTACAATGCAACAAACAACAAATAAAACTCTTTACTGGGAAGGATTCTTATCATGCAGTTCATTTGATGCCATGGCCTGCTTATAAATAACAAAAGGTCCAGTCACTCTAATAGAACCCACCAGAAACACTGGCATTTCACAGCTTTCAACCCCAAATCCTGCCTTTGAAAATCTGGGACAATAAACATTGCAATATGCCTTCATAAAGAACAAATGCAGCCTCCAATTCCAGAACTTGGAATCTTCAGCCATGTCACAGCTCAAGTGTCCTCTCTCATACAAATCACTGCTGCCTAGGGAAATTAAATATTTCAGGTATTGAGTTCAAAATACTCAGAATATCTAATCCAAGGGCTCACCAGGTTGCATTTCACTAGAACTTAGAGAAAACAAAGGGAACAAAAGGCATCCTTGGCCTCCTGTTGCTACATGAGTATAATCTTACATAACTAAATGCAACCCAGTAACAAACTGGCAGCCCCACAACATTTTTTTCAGAGGAAATTATTATTCAGCTAATTCTTTTGGTTGCTTTCTCCACAAAAGGAATATTTCTTCAGGCTTCTCTGGGTGGAAGTTCAATTAGCTCTCCTCTAAATCTCATTATCATTTATAGAACTGTTAATGTGTTAGTCAGGTTGGCTGTCCTGAAGACACAGATGTGAACAACAGTTTACTGGGGATATTTTGACACTTATCCTCTGATTTCTTTTACTACTAATCTGTGGCTATGGAAAGGGAGGGGTGGTAAAAGTGGTTTTATGTTATTATCCAATTTGTAGGTTTTGAGAACAGGTCTGTAACTGCTCAGTAGAATTCTGTGTGATTTCACAGAGAAAAAGAAACAAGCCACTCCAAAATATTTTTCCTGACCCTTTCAAAGGAACAGCAGTGCCACTGGAGGTGACAGCACTGAGGCAGTACAAGGGGAATAACCCATGCCTGGCATCTACAGGAACAGACTCCTGTGCTATGGTTACTACAGCACCTTCATCACCTACGAACTGACTGGGATGAAAGAAATATCAAGACCCCAGGCACTGCCATCTACTCACAAAATCACAATGTTACTCCTATGAATGCCACTTCCCAGAGACAATATTCACATAAATCCTCCATTACCAACCAGCAGGGGAGAGCCCTATGGGATTCATCACCCCTGCAAAGCAGCACTGCAGGTGTCTGTCACAGATTGAAAAAACAGGATCACTTCACAATTAGGTTTAATGTGCAGGCTGGTATTGGGATGAAGGCTGGACTTGATCCTGGAGGTCTTTTCCAACCTTAATGACTCTGTGCTTCCATAGAATTTATTTTTTTCACAGCAGCTGGTAAGGAACTGTGGTTTGGATCTGTGCTGAGAACAGTGCTGATAACTCAGGGCTGTTTTCATTATCTCTGAGCAGTCCTTATGCAGAGCCAAGGCCTTTCCTGCTCCTGATCCCACCCCACCAGCAAGAGGTTGGGGGTGCAGCTGGAGAAGCTGGGAGGGGACACGGCCAGGACAGATGACTGAAGGGATATCCCAGACCGTCTGGCATCACTCTCAGCACATACAGGTGGGGGGAGGAGGAAATGGAGATGTTTGGAGTGATGGTGTTTGCCTTCCCAAGTCACTGTTAGGTGGAATGGGGCCCTGCTGTCCCGGGGATGGCTGAACACCCATCTGCCCTTGGGAAGTGGGCAATAAATTCAGTGGTTTGCTTTGCTTTGCTTGTGCTTTTTGCTTTATCTATTAAACTGCCTTTACCCCAACCCACAAGTTTTCTGACTTTTACCCTTCCAATTCTCTCCTCCAGTGAGCAGCTGCAGGGGCTGAGTTGCCAGCTGGGGTTAAACCATGACAACTCACAGATTTATCTGGCTGAGGATCCTCAGAATTTAATGGTGATATTATTAGACAAGAGCAGTACAGGCACTAGAAGCATCATTCTGTGAAAGTTACTATTTACTTAAGAAGCACTCTATGGGACACACAGATCAATAAGCAAAGATGTGAAATATTACTATAATAATACTTCTTCATAACATACCAGAAGACATCTCCCCTCCACATTGAAAATACCCCCTAGTTCCCAAGGATAACTGTAATTCTTAATTATGAAATGATGACTTAGGCAGTGCAACTGCCTTTTAAGCATAAAATACCTCCTTTACAAAGTATGTGCCTCTTTTGTGATTTCAAAGAAACTGTAAGTGTAGAAGAGTGTGAAGATCAACAGTCAGCAAACAGTCAAAAAGCTTTCTGATGATGAATAACTACCTTTGAAGTGCTCTACTTCAATATTGTTATTTCTGGAATTTCAAGCATGAGCTCTACAAGCAGCCAGACCACACATTTCTATTCAGTAGCAAGAAAAGTCAGCTAATTTGGTACCAAGTACGACAGGATATTATTGTTTATGCATGGCCTTTATCTCATAGTTGAGGAGAAAATTGCCAAATTCCACAAGTTATTTCCTTACTAAAGGGAAGTTTAGAAATAGGGGGAGCCACAGTGTTAGTGCGCGGTTCTCTAATTTTTTTTCCATTGACATGAAAATGGAAAATACACTTCAGTACTGAACATATTTATTAGCCTTTTGTATTTGATCTTAATTTGATGACAAAGGCATTAAATGAATGTCATATTATAGTAAATGCAGTTTTGACAATGAGTTCACTCATCCATTGTAGTAAACAAGAAAAGGTCCTTGTATCAGAACCTAAAATTGTCAAAGAATCATCTTAAGAGGTGATTAATGTACATATGAGCTTAAAAAAAAGTCCTGTCATGTTAATTTTTTTTTTCCTTAGAAAATAATCAAAACACATTTGCATGCTGCAACACCATTGGGTGGCCCCCCTGCAAAATCACAGTGCATAAATTACAAAGAAAGCTTTTTCACAACAAACACAGAGCTGTGCACAAATTATAATAACATCCTCTTAATCCCTAAAGCAGAGCAGAGCTAAATGCATCTTTAATGTGTTCAAGAGCTGTTACTCTTTTTTTTTTTTTTTTTTAACCATACTGCAGTGCTATGAGCTTCAGTTTCTCTCACTGCATTGCTCCAGGCAGTGATCTCTGAACATCCATGCTTTTATCCTGTGAATATAGGTGAGAGAATAAACCAATGTCTGTTTTCCAGTCTTCAACATAAAGGCATTTGTAGTTACACAAGAATTGTGAGATATCAAACAGGCTAATGAAACCTGACTGCTCTGAAAGGGACTGGCTGAGAGCTTGGCATTCGTTTGCTAAATAAACATCTGAAGTTGTTATCTACTGCAAATGCTTTCACTTGGGGTCCAACAGTAACTTTCTTGTTATAACACTAATATTTAAAGTAATGCCAGAATGCATTGTATGTTAGCTGAGTCATAGTATTTGACTGTCATAACTTTATTAACATTAATTTCAGAAACTTCTAGGCAGGGGAAATATAAGCTTCTATAAATCTGATAGAAAAACAGAGGTATAATTCAATGCTTGAATAAAATTTCCTAATAGATTTTCCAATGTCCTACCACACAGTCTAACTAGAAACTGATTATCATCAATGAGAAATATCTTCCATCCCTTAATAAAATACGTACCTATCTTTCTGCGAAAATAGAGGTGGATTATAAAATGCTAAAAGAATTTTTCAACTGCATTTTGCTTAGGATGTTGTCAGTGTCTAAGGAAAAAGTAAGATAAAAACCTTGCTAGACAGAAGAGGGTTGTCTCCCATGGCACAGCTCAGAACACACGACTGAGGATGGACCAAGAGGCCTCTGTAACACTTTCTGTACAATTATTGGTTTCGCTGATGCCAGGAAGGAAAGAAAGTTGAACTTTCATCTAAACTCCCGTCTCTCCAATATCCTTTCTCACTTTTGAGATACTAGAGGTTTCCAAGGTGGTATCCTCACTATTACACCTCAGGCAACATAATAATGGAGAGCCACTTCTTTAGACATACTGGAACCTGACTAGGCTGGAAAAAACCCCCAACACTTCTAACAGCATCAGCATGTCCATATAGCAAGAGTAAGGTCTCATGGTAGAATGGGATTTTGAAATTTTCTGGTTTGAACCCATACTTGAAAAGAACTAGAGAATGTGGAAGTCATCTGCACCTGGGCAACTGGACAGAATTTGAACAGCACACTTGTATGCAGAGCCTGGGCAGAATTGCTGAGCATCAAACAGATTCAAGTTTCTGCTTTGGGATTAAAGCCAAACAGCAAACACAAATAGCATGAACACAGTCAAGAACAAGTGCTTTTAAAAAAAAAAACCAACAAAACAAAACCAGAATATGAATCCTTCCCTGAATAATAGATTATAAATTTGTATTTATAAATCATATATTTATTTTTTTCAGGTGTTTTCTGAGGCTTATATTGAGCCACATACCAACATGCAATCAAAGTTTAAAAAAAAAAAATCTTATTTTTAAATATGATATGAAATGCATAACAATTCCCAAGGAGAATGCCACAACGTAAGTGGAACACCCACATAACTTCTTTTTTTCCATGTACACAGAGACCTATGATTAAAGTCTGAGCTCCCATGGTTTTGATGCATACAAGTATGTGTTACACACACTGTCTCAGCAGGCACTCATTATGCAGTCACAGCAAAGAAACAGTAAATGCCTCACTGAACAAGAAGGAAGGAGGAGATTTTCCACTAGTTCTGTCGAAAGGCAAGAACAACTTAGAGAAAAGAGCAGTAACTGCATACCCCTTTTTAATCCATGATTTGGGATAAAACTATTTACTGATAATAAATAGCTAAAACAGTACTTCAGCTAAAAATCTTTTCTGGAAGCTGTAAGCCTCAAGAATTCCTTACCATTCAAAGAGTAACGACACAAGTATATAAGGTTAACCCCAAGTACTGTAAAACCTGAGTAAATTATTAATTCAACTTTAGCCAGAAATAACAACCTGCCCTTTAATATTTTGGAGGCAAACGATATATTTTCAATTAGTCAGATGTATACTCAGTGAAAGCTTGAGTTACTCCAGGAGAGATGGTGTCATTCTATATAGAATTTTTGTTCTATGGTGGATGCCAGTTCACCAGTTGGTTTCAGATACATTAAATAATATGTATTATGTCAATATGCACACCTAAAAGAAGGTTACTTCTAAATTATGTTCTCAAGTCTTTGTCCAAAGACCACTACAGACAATGTCTTAAAGACACTGTCCCAAAATCATTGTCCCAGCTCTCTTGTAGCCCTTTTAGGTACCGGAAGGTGCTAAAAGGTCTCCCTGGAGCCTTCACTCTAGGCTGAACAACCCCAGCTCTCTCAGCCTGTCTCCTCAGGAGAGGTGCTCCAGCACTCTGAGCATCTTTATGGACTCTGGACTCAATTCAACAGGTCCACATCCTTCCTTTATTGGGGGCCCCAGAGCTGGATGCAGTGCTCCAGGTGGGGTATTAGAGGGAGGATCCCCTCCCTCGACCTGCTCGTCACACAGTCTTGTGATGCAGCCCAGGGCACGTTTGGCTTTCTGAAAGGCTGCAAGTGCACATGGCTGGCACATGTCCAGCCTCTCATCCACCAACACACTCAGGTCCTTCCCCTCTCAATCCATTATCTCCCACACTTTTGCCTGGAATTGCTCAGACTCAGGTGCAGCTGCTCACCAAGGAGAGACTGAGGGTGCACTTTCAAAGAGTTGCCCTCTCTCATTTTTAACCAGAAATTTCAGACTTGACAAAAAAGCCTCTTAACAGCCTACAGTGAGTTCTGGTTTGCAGAAATTTGGCCAATAAAATACCTGGAGTAGTTTTAAAAAGATATTATGGTGACATATTATGGTTAGGACTGTACATCACGCTTTTGGTGTCTACAGGCAAACCCTACTGACATAAGTGAATGTCATTTATCTATACCTGAGGGTGGAATTTATTTTTAAGAATGCAAATACAGGTTACATATTTAAATTAATGAAGCATGTAATGTAGGTCAAAGACAAATTGGACAGAATTTTTTTTAGTAGTTTTAATGCTATCCATAGCAGTTTTCACACATACTTAAATTAGTCTGTAGGCATTTCGAAGGTTAACTTTGAGAACCTAATCATGAAGTTCAACTTGAAGAACAGCCTAAATCATATGCTGGATGGGTGGCATTTCAAATTTGCCAGAGGCAAGGCAAAAAGCATAAAAACAACTGTGTTAAATGGAAACTTGTTACGTAAAAATGCCGGTAAGAAAGAAATGCTGCCCAGCACCCCAGAAATGTCCTCTGCAGTTATTATTATACACTGATTGTTCCATAAGTTCTTCCATCTCAGCACTACCAGAGGATTATAGGTGGAACTAAGACAAACACTCCCTCAGAAAAACAGCAGGTGGAATCACACTACTGTGTCACTGAGCCAAATTCTGAAACTCCAGCTAGTAAGTTTTAGACTGGTATAAAGGCCAGGCTTCAGCCCAGCCATGGGAAAGAGGCCCTGTATTCAGTGTCCAGCCAGTGTGACTCCAGAGGTGCCAAAACTTACGTCAAGTTTGTACTCTAAACGTGTACATTGAGTCAAGCTTTTACATAACTTCACTAGTACTTTCAGGATAACATTTTTAACAGATTCAGCCAGTTGGAAAATACCTAGCATGTCTAATTGCCCTCCAGCCTTTTCTTCCTTGGGGTGTTTGAAATTTTCCCACTTTGCTGCTAGCAGGGTTTGCACTACTGCTGTTGAGCCTAAGGTCTAAGGAAAGCCCCCTCACCCACCAGAACTATGGGCTTTTTGCTGACTGCTGTTGATGGCTTAAATCTTCTGTTGAATAGAAAACCCAGGTCTTCCTCTTATTAAAAATATAGTTGCAGAATTCTTTCCTATTATCAGGAAGTTTTGACTCAACCTAGCAGAGACTACAGCACACACGTAGCCTTAAGCGCTTGAGTAACTTCACTGATCTTCATTTACTTAAATTAAGGACTTTACTAAATGTTTACTAAATGACCACAGTCACAGGCTAGGTCACAGTTTCAGGATCATTTTGGGCTACATCTGTATAACAACATGGTATCAGCCTTTTTTTGTCAGACTATACACCACCTAGAGTTGAATGTCAGTGTGTACACATATGAAGACAAGGAATATTCTTCAAAACAGGGATTTGTCTTACTATGGATATGTAACAGATATGTATTTTATCACACAAATGTGATCATGAAATGTATATAGGTAGACATACAAAAGAAATTTAGCCAACGTTGGACTAAATACTACAGAGCTTGCTCATGTTGACTATTTGCAAGAATAAATCAAGGAAGACTTGGCTCATTATTTGTAAACATATTGAACATGTACAGTAGAAAAAGACCAGAAATACTGAATATTCTAAAGCAAATCTATCCTAGCTCTGTAATGAAATTTTAAATTTCTAAGCAGCTAAAGATTGTCAAATGGAAAGAACATAAAAAATTATTAGTTTGTTTCGAGGTGATTAAATTTACATAAAGACTGTGGCTTTGATTAAATGCTAGGGGGAGGGAAGAATAGGGCAAAATATTAAAAGACCTAAGTCTGATCTAACTTTGTCATTTTAGACTTCATCCTTACAGATTCAGTTATAGTAGTAGTAGAACCTGTGTGCTTTTCATCACTGAAATATGGAATAGCTGTAAATTAAATGTATTTGGACTCTGTGTACAGGTTAAGTTCTGAAAATCAAACCAGGAAAAAAAAAATAAACAGAAACAGTAGCTTTAGAAGTGCGTTTTTTTGTCTATTCTTTTGTAGGCGGTTTGGTCGAATAACATCAACACTACCAACAGACAAAATAATTCCCAGAACTGGAAGATTGCTTCCATAGTCCACATACTATTCATTAAGATGGCTGAACTTTTTTAAGAAGTATGCTTCTCAAAGAATTTCAGTTTACAAATAGCAGGAGAACTCCGACATTCTGAATTTAAGTGAGTAAAAAGATAGGAGTGAAACACAATCTAAGAAAAATACGCCAATAATATGTAAAAAATATAATATATAATATATATAATATATAATACTAGGAAATCACAAAATATCATCAAAATAAAGAACCTGAAAATCTTGTTTCTATTAAACATAGCAAAAAACTTCTGAATTATTTGGCCTACCGACTGGAAAAATGTTTAAAAGAACTTAAGTCCCTTAAAAAGCACTAATAAAACCCATTCTTACCACTTAGGAATGAAACTGGAAGAGAAGAGGATGCAGCATCAGCATATGATTCACCCAGTCTAGGTTGCTTTATTCACTGTGTGCTTGAAAAAGAGTGTTTTACTATATGTACTTATGCAAATATGTAGCCTAAGTCCCACCAAGTGCCTTGCATAGATTCCCACCGAAATAGGAGCCCTGCTAATGCCCTGCAGGTTTTGCAAGGTAACATCACAGCCATTCATTTCCAGAAGACATCCTACTGCTCACTTTCCGACATTCCAAATTTACTGTGAGCCATTTACAGAGATCAAAGGTGGCTGCATCATGCCAAAAGAACTGCATTTTCACATTAAGGAAAATCTCTCACCAGAAGCTGTGACTGGTATATAAATGATGTACTAAAAGTGCCTTATTAGTCAGCTATAAGCACTTGCCTACTTGCAATTCAGTAGCTACTTCAGGTAATTTATTAGGACAATACTGAATAGATTCTGTTTCTCTTCCTACTGAAACATCTAAACTTCTAATTTTGAATTTAAATGCTAAGACCTACCAACTCATGATCTTCAAATCATGACAGAGATGCTTTAAAATGGTTTTATTAAAACACATTTTACAAGATAGCCTGCTTTGATTTGTGAGATGAGTAACCTAAAAAGTGCTGTGTTTCCAAAGGATGTAATACAAGATGATCTTCATTCTTTGATGCTGTCACAAAGAACATAAAGAAAATGCCAGCGAGATACTATAATTAAACAAATATGAGCAAGTAAATCTCTACAGAAACTTGTACAAAACCAACAGTATTTCCTTTTTGCTGCAGTGTCAGCTTCCAGCAGGGCCACCATTCATCAGCTGAAGGTCTCTCCAACAAGAATCTCAGCTAACAAATGATTAAAACCCTGGACCTAGTTTTCATACAATATGAGGGTAATGAGAGCAGTATCAGTGATTTTTTCCTTTTTACCCTTACAGGCACAAACAGCATCGGAAGCACCACTCAGATTTAGACCACATGTTGGTTCCACAACTGCCACCAATAAATACTTGATTCTAAAACCCCGAATATCAACTTGCTGGTATGAGCAGCTCCAGATCTTCAACTGGGGGCCATATGTGCAGGATGTGTTAGTACTAAAAAAAACCTTAACATAGTCTGTTGAACCAGCAAGTTTTGATTACTATTACAGCTGGATCTTTACGTGCTAATTAGTTTCACAAACTCAACATTTGCACATTACAGCAGATTCCTACATAGAGCAAACAACAAAAGTCACAGGCAGAACAATTAGTTTTGGTTTTCTTGGCTTTTTACTGCTGGACTACTCACAATCTCTTTTTCTTGTTTTCAGATATTGTCTTTGAACAGATTACTTTTAAGAATTGGGTAAGACGTCATTAAGAGTTTGTTAAACTTTAATAATTTGATTTCTTGTGATTAGTCACCAGGTTCTAGCCCCAAAACTGTTCTGCTGAGCACTGCTATCTACTTTTTTTTCCCTTTGTGTTCTAAAATAATCCACTTCAGCTCAAGTCCAGACTGCCACCATCAGCATTGCTACATCTCCCATTAGGAAGCTACAGCAATGATTTATTATTCAGTGACAGCAACGTGGCAGAAGTGCTGGCGTTATGTTTCTTAATATCTATTAAGAGTTCAATAAAACAATCTGCTGAAGATCTTTTTGTTTCTCTGATGTACTCAGACATTTTCTACAGATAACACAGCAGATCACACAGTAGAAAGTATGAATCTCAGTAGGAAACTTGTAGGCTTTATTTCAAATCTGTCAACATTTTTCATGTATCTCCAAAGAAACCATTCACTGTGGTTTCCTCCCTCAAATTCTCCAAACTAAATATGCTTAATACAGAAAATACATTCTAAAGACTTGGAATGGAAAAAAAAAAAATGCAAGTATTAATAAAGTTAGAAAAGCACGTAAAGTTTGTCTACATCTTCTTTCACTCTGCATAAAATTGTGTGCTAAGCTAAGGACATAATTCCAATGGAGCTACATGAACAGTTTGCATTCTGTACACAGCTCCTATACCTGTACAGGGGCCTAGGAGGCCTCTACCCTCAGGACATATATATTCATAGTTTGCAGCGACATAAACCACATTAATCAGGTACTACAGACATCATTCTCTGATCTAGAAGCCAGAAGTACTCATGAGGAAATGTACGTTTCTGTCATCCAGGCAGTAACTATAAAAGATGAAATTATCATTCAGCAGTAGGGAAATTCACGATCACAGAACTTAGGACTTCACAGCAGTAAGAGCTACAGTTTGGAACTCAAAGCTGTCTGTCAGCTTTACTACACTCAGAAAAAAAGAAAAAGTAAGAAATACAAGAAAGCCAGTGAAAATAAAAAAAGCTCCAAATTCTTCTGGTTTTAGGTCCAGCTATAGTTTTCATGCATTCCAATCAGCTATATGAAAAGAACCCACAACAATCCCAGGAATAAGAATTTTTCTTTGAATATTCATCAGATGTTTGTCATCATAGCAAGCATCTGTGCTTTCTCATTAAGGGAACATCTTTTTACTTACAGATACGTCTTCAAAATGAAAGGGAGTTTTCAGATACAAGCGACTTACAATATAGTGCTGACTTGCAGAGTCACAGTTTTCCGTTCCTCAACTTTCCCATGTGTAAAATGAAACCAATGAAAGATATTCTGCCCAGATAGCAGGAGTGTTACTCTGTGAATAACCTGTAACTTAGAATTCTCAAATTCAGAATTCTAAACACAGCTTGAGCTCTTGGACAAGGACTGCAATCTAAATAAAAGAGCACTATATATAATATGCTGATTTTTTAGTGATGACCAGCCAACCCACAAACATGATAGTTACCACGCAAGTTTTGTTCAAAAAACTAAGAGTAAAAATCCCCCTTCAAGTATGGGAGCATCATTAAGGACTACCAGCAGTTCACCGAGGAATCAGTCACAATGCAAGTCAGTTGTATCAACTGTTCCAATTTTTAACAAATCCATAAGATTTGTAGGGAATTAACCATAATATTTCTTAATTCTTTGGCTATTTTAATATAAGAATTTTTAAAACACTTTAGTAACGCGTTTCTCTTTGATTATTTATTCTAACTGCCCTAGCCCTCAGCTCATGCATCTCCAAAGAGGGCTATGCACCAGTCTGTATTTATATTTTACACATTTAAGTGCACCAAACTTGGTGGGAACTGGGAGATTCTCCCTTTCACACAGGCAAGATGCTGGTGATCCCCAGAATCTTGCTTGTGTGCAAGGCAGGAGCTTCCAGCTCCAAGCAGGATCAGAGCTCAGCAGGAGCTGCAGCAGCTGCTTCTCACAGATGCCTCTTCCCAAGGAGCCCCAGCCATGAGCTGCTGGCCCTCAGCCTGCTCTACCCTGAGCCCCTCACATGGCACCTGCTCACACAGCACCTCCCTTACCTGGGTGGGAGGCTGTTAATCCCTGCTGTACTGCTCTGCTTAATTTCCTTGTGATCAAGCAAGTCTAAAGACAAGCAGAGAACTCTTTTAGTCTAGGATTTAGCAACCCTGAAACCAAAACAGCTCCCTCTCATGTGACCTTCTCTCTTCTTTCAATATAGCACTTCTAACTTAGTGATGAACCAACCAGAAGAAAACACTGCATTCCCTACTTATTCCTAATAACCCAGTAACCACAGTGCTTTTCTTTTTCTTTTCCTTTTTTTTTTTTTTTTTTTTTCCAGGTACCTACAGCTCTATAGGCAACACAAAAATCATTTCTGGAACTTGAACATCAGGAATTTTCAGCTAAGAGATCCTGGATAAAGCACAGTTTGCCAACAACTAAGCCATTTTTCTTAATTTGATCATCACTTTCGCAGTAACATCTAATTTGTCACTAAACAAACTACCTGTGCACTGAGTTTTGCAGTGACAAAAGTGATGTTCTGAATCCAGAAATGGAGAGTACCTTGAACTGCAGTATTTTTTTCAGTTTAAATCCTTTTAAAAATTATTGTTTAGCACTTTGCTTGGCTACAGCTGCATGAGAATAGCTCAGTGCAGTAGCTGGTGTTTAGCTTAATACATTGATTTGGGATATTTCTCTTTCAGATGTACATATATAATAAATGAAAAGACCCGAGAATGATGATTGGGTGGGACAAAAATATTTGAAAAGGGCTCATAAATTTACTTTTTTCTTAATTTGCACTTACTTTCCAAGGGAACACAGCACACCAGGATCCTTAGAAAAATCATCCACTGTTGTTATACATTTTAGCGGATTTGTGATGTGAAATACAACTAAACAGTTCACACTAAAGCTGACTCAGATGGCTCAGACATACTGAGAACAGTATTTTACAAACAGTTTTACAGACTGTGATACACACACACGTAGATTATGCACAAGATGTGCTTTTAAAACCTTCTGTTGGTGGCTTTGTTTTGATGGCCATCAGGTTTCTCATTCGTTCCATTTTCAGTAGCAAAACTTGAACTACCCAAGGCCAGTTATGTTGTGCCAAATAGTTACCCAGATGACTATGAAAGCAAAATGACAACACTGCACAGAGAATATAAAAGGGAAGTTGAAATCATGAGGAATTAATAAGTATTTAAATTGCTCAAAATTTTGGCTCCTAACTTAGCTAAGACAGATATTCACAAAATATATAAGCAATCGAGATTCCTTAAGTTGTTTTTGTGAGGTTTTTTTTTTTATTTCTTTAGAAATCTTGAAATATTTTAACCAATTTCTTCAGAGCTTTTGTCAGAAGATAAGCAGCACATAGACTGATCACTGCATAGAGTGATCCATAAGCTTCCATCTTCAGCTTATGGAACAACTTCAGTTCTGGTTGCAAGAATTACTAGAGAGCATGAGACATATTAATGAAAATGTTAAGACTCACTCAGATGAAGAACTGAAGAATCACCCCAGCCTAAAGAAAAAGAAATCTATATGATCCTACAACAGTGAGGTAAAAAATTTTCCAAGTGATTCTGAAAAAAAAAAAACTTGCAAAGGTAAGGACTCATAATTAACAAGCTGAAGATTACTTATGGTTTGTTGCTCTTCCAGATTGGCTAAAAATTGATGTGTTGCAGAATTAATTTGGAGTGGGGAAACATCCACTCTGTGAAAATACACCAGTACTCAGCAGCTATTTGTTTATTCTCTTGTTTCTGAAGCTGCAGAGGAAATTACTACCTGTCTGTGGTAACTGGCAATTACAAACAAAAAAAACCCCTAATTAGTTAAAATAACTGTTACCTTACTAAAATGGAAGTAAGCATTTAACAAAACAAATAGACTAAACAACATCAACAAGTTCCTCATGCTGCCCAGTTTCTTTATGCAGAGCACACTGTGTGGGTGACAATGTTTCTGGTAGCTTGTGATAAATTGTAAAACCATTTTAAACAGCAATACAGTATTTCACAGATGATAAATAAGTAAATACTGTGGTGGCTTCACAGTTTGCTCTTTCTCATCAACATGACTCCATAGTTCCTGAGGTTAAAAACTGTTGTGGCTTTAGATTTTAAGCAGTGGACATAGAAATAATTTATATGTGGGAATCAAAAGTCGCAAAACTTTGTTACACTTCATTTGCCCTGTGCCCTTTCCACAGGCACTAACAACGCTGGAGGCTCTACTGTCTTCAACACTACCAAAATTGAGATATCAGACTTCAAGGAGGTTTAAATATTTATAGCTAAAACTGCTATTTTCAGGCTTTGAACAGATTTAACTGCATTTAGTTTTAACGCTGGTGAATTCTATGCACACTTTGAATTCAAGTATGCCAGGTGTTTAAATGCCACAGAGGATTATTATTACTCATTTACTTATAAATTCCTCATGTAAGCAGATGCTAACAAGAAAGTAAAGACACTTCCAGAGGGGGGCCACACAGTCCTGTCTCCTTCTTTCTTTACAAATAACCTGTAGGATTGGGACAGGGGGTATCATGTTGCCTTTCAATTTAACCAAAGACATAAGGTTTCTTCTCCCTTTAAGGAAACCAACTTTTCTCTTTTTTTTTTTTTTTTTTTTCCATGATTAAATCTCTATTGCCCTCTACTCCAAAGAAGAACTGGCATGCTTTCTTGATTTTGAAGAAAAAACATTTATCGAATGATCAGACAGTGTAGTCCTCTACCTCGATTATGTGGCTCTTGAGACCGTGTGGTTAAATTCTTTTTGCTTAATCTCAGCATGTTTGAGAAGCAGGACTTACAGTTACCCCCACAGGTCTTTGAAGTTATGGGCTAAAGAAACAATGCAGGAGCTGCAAGAGAATTGTAGCAATGGTAGTAAAGTGGGAACTGGGATGGGAGCTGGAAACCAAATTAGATCTAAATCAAGTGTTTAGTAACATGAAGCTCTATAAAGACAACAGCAGTTTTGTTACTCAAATAAAGCACAATTGCACCACAGACTATTGCACTGCATAATGTGTCAGCATCCTCCCCCCATTTAACGTAAATAAATTCAGTTACCTACATAAGATACTTCCAAGCTGATTTTTCAAGTAAATGACAGTTCGTACTACTAACATAATCTGTTGTCCCTGTTCTAATCATCGCTATTTCTGACCTCGTATGGAAGCAACGCCGTCTCCGAGAAGCAGGGCAGGTGGTGGTTAAAGGGGGGCCGAACGAGGATGTTTGGAAAGCTTCAGTGTTGGTGTCAGTCCCGGGCTCGGGACCTGCTGGACTGTTCGGTGGGTCCGGGCGCCACCCAGGGACAGCCGGGACAGGCTACAGGCTATTTTACAGTTTATTTGCAATGAAGGGGATATAAGCCCTCAATTCACACCTACTTTGATAGTTAAGCTATGCTCAGATTGGGCACAAAATCAGCCTAAATTTTATTTTTATTTCTGGATTAGAAATAAGGCTTGTTTGACATGTTTATTATTGATTAAAACACAGTATAGAGTCCTGCAGGGTACATTTAGATTAACACTGTAGAAATAACTGACAGCAGACTGCTCTCTCTTGGCAAGTATGCCTAAGGAAATGTAACCCCTCATCAAAGTAGGCATGTGATGAAAATATACTGTATTTGCTAATGGGGAAAATAACAAAGTGGAAAATCAAGACACCTGACAATCAAGAGAGCACTTAAGTCCAATATATGCAAAAAGTTCCTGAAAACAACCAAACAAAAAAACCTCCCAAAACAAAACTCAAAAACAAACAAACAAAAATGAAGAAAGTATGAGATGGCGTACTCCAAAATATATAGTGTGCCTAAAATTTCAATAGATATATATATAGGAAAAATATATAAAACTAATAATAACAAACAGTTATTACTGCAGTGAAGCCCAGAAAAGTCACTCAAGCAATATTAGGAATATTAGTATTATTAGGAAGAGCAAGCCAGAAGTTACCTATTTTTAAATCTTATGCAGAATGCCAAAACCAGTTTTAATCATCACACATCAAACCAATCAGTTCTAGATTTGGCTTTTATACACTTCTCTAATCATCACAATCATAAAGATGCACATCAACTCTACACAGACACCTATATGCACATCTAGTTCATAAGTCTCCATTTTATTTCAAGTATTTTAGACAGTAAGAATAGAAAAACAACCTGTATCAGCTGAAGTGACAGCTTTCCTAAATTCTTTAATAATATCCTTCCCAGTAATATAACAACCTATTTATTGGTACCTTCTCTAACACAGACTATACAGACAATAATAATCCAAAACCAACCAAACAAAAATGACCAAAAAATCCCCCAAAACACAACTCAAAAAAACTTCCCACTGAAAAGCCCCAAACAAAAAAAGCCATGAAGAAACAGAACTGAACTGACCCCTGATATGGAGACATTTCTCTCAGGGAAGATGTTCAGAGAGAAAGATAGTTCAGAGGAACACAGCATTTGCTGTTTCTATCAGTGTTTTATCTTTTATTAGAGTCAAAAAGTAATCTTCTAGTTATAAAAGAACATAAGGTCCAGTTAGAAAGTGCATTTGCTTCTGCACATGAATCCTTTTTTTGTAGTTCTTGGCAGGAATATCTTTTGTGGTTAATTCAAAATGGTGAGGCAATTCACTTTCTCTTTTTCCTTTAAGTGTCTTCCTGATTAGATGGAATGAAAAGGTACTTATCCAAAAACAGTAGAAATTGTTGAAGAATTCCTAAGCATTGTAACTGCCATATAAAGTAGATTTTTACTAAGGAAACTAAGGAAGTTGTTCATATTTTACTTCAGCAGTGCAAAATTCCCATCTATTAGAAATAGCTCTAAATGATTTTTTAAAACTTGCAGTAACACCTTGCATCTGAAAACAGATTAAAACCTGAAATAATTATTAAGCTGGACAGACAGCAGCAATTAGATGAAGTAAGGAAACATACTCCCTTTATAGCAGGAGTGCAGATTAATTTAAAAGTAGTTTTCAGCATTTCAGAGGGCATGAACCCTGCTTGTGGACTCATGGCCGTAAAAAGGTGTTGATCAGTCTTATCTTTAAAAATGTTTTATGCAGCCACATACTGCAGAGTTGCCTGTGGATTGGACATAATAATCAGCAGGGGAAGGAGAGCTCATTACTACAAGCTCTCCTTCCCCTGCAGATTACCTCAGCATGGAGCCACGTATCTCAATCAAAAAAGATTGCTGCAGAGAGCTACACAAGATGTTTCTAAATCAGCTAGCTTGGTGTTCAGCCTTTAGCTACAACCTTCTTTTAACCTTCAGAAAAGCAGAAAGACCAGGATGGTCTCTGAATATTAGCAACCTGTAAGTTTGGAAATAAATCACTAAGCAGATAAAACTCATCAGGAGACCTGGCCTGTCCCACGTTCACACAACCCATGTCCAGTTCAAATACATGGAAAATTCAGCAGCAAATCTAATGGAAAAGGGACAAGGCAGGACATTGCATGAGTTGGGAGTAATGAGGGTTTAGGGATGTCTAGCACATTGTGTAGTACCAAAAAAAAAAAAAAAAAAAAAAAAAAAAAAAAAAAGTGCACAGATTGTTTCCTTATCTACATATTTAGCTGCTTTAAATAACACAGGAAAATAAGCATAGCTGCAGGAAGCAAAAACATAAAAACATTTGCCTATCAGAAAATTTTGGACCCTACTTACATAAGAGCTCCAAATCATAACATCAGTGTTTAGAAAAACCCTTTAATTGCAACGTAATATTCTGGAGAGAAACAATGTTTGCTCCTTGCCCCCAACAAGTAAGAAAATCAGGCACTTGTGGCAATTTTAGAGGACTAAAAGGTGTCACAAATGCAGAGACTGGAACGCAACATGAATGTCACCGAAATAACGTTCTAAATACACAGACCCACCCGGGCATTATGTACGTCCAATTTATTTCTGAGGTAAATTATCATAAATAAATTATTCAAAAAGCCCAGTAATTGGCAATGAAAGGGAAGACAAAAGCTCATCTACGATGGAAGCTCGGGAGTTCAGCTCCTGTGTTAATAAGATCCCAGTTGCTACTTTGCATCACATCCTGTCTGTCTGGGTGCCTGGGAATTGCTGACTCTTTATTCCACTGCACACCTGCAAAGCTGTACAGGCCATGTGTGCAGCCTCAGGTGCATCCTCAGTGGAATGTGACTCAACACTTGTCCCTTTACCAAAAATTCATACCTGTATGCTGCAAAAGAGTTAATGTCTCCAAGAATTAGCAGCCCTTTCATTTGGGTATAAGAACAATATGAAGCTGGTTTTCCAGCATGTACTGAGGCTTCACAAAGTATAATATTAGAATGAGAGACAGAGTAATATTAAAGCAAAGGGTGCAAAACATAGATTGCTGTAAAAGTCCTTAAGATGGAACTGCTGCCAAAAGAACAGTCACAGCATCACATTTCACATTGTTTGATGTTCTAATATGTAATAAAATGCAGTGTATGTTCATCTGTCAACACAGTCCAGGGTCTTGTGCATGTCAACTATTTAACAGTGACCACTCACTAAAAATAATTGTATTGAATTGTATTTCATGGGTTATTACCACCTAGAATTTCAGTTTTGACCTCTGTATCGTGGAACATCCTCCACCAAATCTGTCCCTGGGTCTGAAATGAACTGCAGCTGATCAACTCCCTTGACCTGATTTTGACCCAAGATATCCCAGCCCCTATTGCTGTGCACTGAGTCCTGTAAAATCAGCTGCTAAGAGGATGTGACAAACAACACAGCAATGCTTGCCTATCTAGATGAGATCAGACCTGACTCCTGAAAAATTATGTACCAGGCATTGTTTTAGCTCCTCAGAAAGCAATAACATGTTCTGTAATGGGAACTATGCAGTCTTTATCAAAATTAAACTTGGGGACATGCTAAGAAGAGCTAATACAGAAACACTGAAATGAAGTATATGTTACAGGACTACATACACAAGTTGGAGAATTTCCTGTTGCTGAGGTTATAAACATGTGAGGTACTGCACCAAGAGTAGATAATTTGGGATTGGTGTTAGCATGTGAAAGCCACAATAGCCAAGAAACAATTGGGTGCTTCTAAGGTGTCAGGCATAAACTGATAATCCGCTAAGATCAGAATGAATTTTCTTCATCATATTCAGTGGTGTAAACTTTAAATCATTATCTGCTATCCTGAAAAAACCCACTAAAGTCAGTTTACCACTCATCACACAAAAGGCTGAATGCAAACACAAAGACCGCTAATTTCAGGGCTCTATTTAGGTGCTGCTAGAAACTGTTTTTAAGTCTTCTGGTGAGTGTCACAATATGTGGGACAAGGTTTCTACAAAACAAGTAAGCTAGTTTTCTGACAGGAGATTTTGAGCATGACATTTATTCACCCTTGGCAGAAGCAAACAAGTCTTCTGCTTTTTACATTTTATTTAGAACTCTAGGACTTGAGATTTTAAGTACCTTGGAGATTTTTCCTTAAATCAAGGAAAAAAAAAAATCTATTTTATTTATGTGATGAAACACAATACAAAAATCCTGCTCTAAGTTACATGAGGGTAAAACAAAGCTACTTTGTTTCATACAACATGAAAATATTTTGGCCTATGTTTTCCCCAATATAAATAAGCCTGAGGTAAACTAGAATTATATAGTGGAAAAATATCCAAAGCAAATACCAAAACTCCCATGAAAGCTCATTACTTACTTGCAACCCTAAACAGATTCAACGGGTTCTTCAACTAACCAAGATGGAAATAACTTAAAGCCAAAAAACCCATTTAAAATAATAATCCTGTAAAAGCTACAGTGACTTCAAATTCACATAATCTATTAATTTTTCTGCTTACTATGGTGTTACATAAAGGACTAGAATTACTCCATTTGGAACATTTTGAACAAGATATTGGAAATATTCAGGGGAAAAAAGGGATAACGAAGCAGAAATTTCAGAAAACAGTAATAAGAAAAACTACGTCTCAACAGTTAAAGTCTATCAGCCACAAAACACTTCAGGACACAAAACATTCACTGAATGTACACTTAAACTGTACACCAAAACTGGCTCTCATAAAACCTTTTGAAGGGCTTATCACCAGAAAAGAATCATCTAACCCCGCAGTTACAGAATACTAGAGGTTACAGGTAAAGTTTTACCGATAAATACCTGTTATTCACAAAGTCACAGACCTGGACAAAAAATATCATTAATCTTACCTTTTGCTGAACAAAGTGCCTCTGCCCTTCTTAAAGGAACAGCCCATCTCTCTCCCAGTGGAATTCCAGCAGATCACTTTTCTCTTTCCATCTCTGAGTTCCTGTTAAAATAATTTTGAGATTTCTCATGATTGAAAAATGTGGTTCAGCAGAGGAGAGGACAAAACAAAGGTCATCATCACCTTTCCCCTTTGTAAATATTACCATTTTTTCTTTTCTTTCTCTCCCCGTTTTCCTTCTTTATTCTCTTGCCTGTCTCTCCTAACTTTTACTGCAAACTCACTCCTTCTGGTCAATATTCTCTCCTCCCTGCTTTCTTACTTGCAGATGCTGCCTAAGCTCCCCAAATACTCCTCACACTTACAGCCCTCAGCTGATATACATGGCTCTCCTGGAAAGATGGCATCACCTGTGATTTCTATTTGGATACAGACACATCTGGGGTTTTTTTTAATCTTCTACACCTGCAGAAATTCAAGCAGGACTCAACTCTTTAATTAGCTGCATCTGTAGCCATTTTCAGTATTAGTGTCTGCCTTAATTATGTCATTTTATTTGTATACACTGGAGGCTGACTTTGTAAACAAACATGCGTTCACTGACATAAAATATATATTTGTTGCCCATTGAAACTGAACACACAGAGAATAGCATATCTATTTTAACCCCCTTTATATCCAAATTATCCTTTACTGTAAGGTCTCTAATTTTTACTGTGTTCACTAGGCCTTCACACAGGGCCAGGGTCCACAGCGGGACCGGCACAGACAAAACCTGTTGTCAGTAACCGCGTTGCTCAAAATGTTTGTCTTGGAAAGGCAAAGCCTTGATGCCCAACACACAAGTGAACAGCAATACGACACAGACGAGATGCTCCTCAAGCAGCAGGGCTGAATGAGAGCGCTTGGCAAGATTCTCTCCCAAACCCACCAGTGGCTGAACGAAGCGGGGAGGAAAGCGGCCGGCCCGGGACCTCACCCGGCCCCCTGGACGATCCAGAGCCCGCAGGGACCGGGAACACGGCGGTGCCCCGGGAGGGACCCGCAGCACAGCCGGGCCTGCGAACCCGCCCCGCGGCCGCCACCGCCTCCCGCCCGCCCCGCCCCGCCCCGCCCCGCCCGCACCCACAGCCCCGCCAGCCCCGGAGAGCCCAGCGGAGGCCGCGGAGCTGCTGCCCCAGGTAAGAGGCGGCCCCGGGGCCTCCATGGCCGTGCTCGGGGCCGGGCGGTGCGGGCAGAGCGCGGCCCGCGCTGTGGAGCCGCCCCCGGGGAGGCCGCGCAGCTCCGCGGCCGGGAGCTCCTCACGGGCAGCGATCGCTTGCAGGGGCTGATCCCCGGCTGTCCCTGTGTTTACAGGAAATAAACGGGCTCCGATGCGGGCAGCGCGATGAAATTCGGGTGCCTTTCCTTCCGACAGCCCTACGCGGGGTTGCTCCTGAACCAGATCAAAACAGTGGAGACTCGCTGGCGTCCCTTGCTAGCGGGCTACAAGAACTGCACCATTGCTATTCATATCGCTGTCAAGGACTGGGAAGACGAATCATGGAGAGACATTCTTCTGAATAGGTTTGGTATGACACCAAAACAACTGCAAGATTTGTTGGATGAAGGGGAAAAATTCGGTAGAGGAGTTATTGCAGGTAAGCAACCTAAGGTTTTATTTTCCGAGCAAGCTTTCGGTTTGTTAACATTCAGTTACACACGTGCTTCACGTGGTTGTGCTCATTATAACTTTTTTTTTTAGCACTCTGAAGGAGTGGAGCCTGAATTGTGAAGGGGGGAGGGTTCTATTTCAGTTCCTGTAGGCTGAGGGCAGCAAGGGAAGTTGTCAGTAAAATTTGTACTATTTCATTGTCTTGGAAATCTGAGGTATCTTAGGGTTGAAGAATTTTGGTCAGACCTCTGTCTTCTAAAAACACTCACTCTGCTTAAAACTTCAGGCTACAACTCTGAAGTCTGTATAAGAAATAAATGCATTTGTGCCAACTGGTCATGTAGTAAGGTAACACAGGTTGCACACTATTTGGTTTCAAGATGATAAATGTCAATTCCACGCTTTTTGCATTTTGAGCTCAGGAACTCTTGCAGTACTCATGATCAAGTGAAGTCATTTTAGAGTATTACATAAGTAATTACATAAATCCTATATCAGTTTCACTGAAACACAGGATTTGGGCAGTGAAGAAGTTTGTTTCTGTAACACAGGATGGAGTGAAGCTTCATTGTGTACATCATGACATACTGTAACCTAGAGTAGATATTGCTGCACTGTACACTTACAAAGTTTTTATCTAGCATTCATTTTGCACCGTTTCTGTGTCAGTGTATTTGTTAAACCATCCGTCTTTCATTGTCATTTGAACATTTGTAGCTATTCTGGCACAACAAATTATTTCTATCACACTGAAAAATTGTTGTGGTTCTTCGGTGCTGAAAACTGTAGGTCCTACGTAATATGCAGATTTGGAGCCTTGGCACAAATTGCACACTCGATTGCAGAGTGGGTGTCAAAGCTTCTTTGATCTTTATTTAACATTTTTAATCATTAAGCAATATAGAAATTCCCTTTTGTGACATGAAAAGGTTTCCAGACAGCAGGAATTTCCGTATAGTTTAATGATTTTGGAATGTTAATAGAATAGTGTCCTGAGAGGGGCAGAGAGAGTTTTATGCTTTAATGAATCTGTTTCAAGGCCAAACATAGCTCAGGAGTTTTGGTAGCAGCTGCATCTCCTTAGATGCAGGCTGCTTTTCACAGAGTATTACTGAGTTCTGGTGATTATAAGTGGGTGCCTCTGTTCTCCACCCATTTGAGGTCAGTCACCTGGGCCTTCTTCTGCAGCAAAAGGCAGAGCCTGGAGGTGTGCACAGCTCTGGCTGTGCCTTTGGTAGCAGTGGCTGTTCTGTGTGTCCTCAGGGAGGGCAACTTCTGGAAAACTTTTCTCTTGGAGATCAAACAGGCAACTAATTTTGTATTTTAATTTCACAATACAGGATTAATTGACATTGGAGAGACATCACTGTATCCAGAAAACCTGCCCCCTGAAGAGATTCTGGAGCTGGAAAACAAGGCTGTCCTCAGTAATCTAGAAGAAAAATATTTGACTGTTGTTTCAAATGCAAGATGGCTCCTGGAACCAATTCCTGCCAGAGGGAGAACAGGTGTGTGGCAGGTGGACATCCCTGAAGAACTGATCCCTTCAGAAGTGTAGGTGTTGCCCCTTACTACTGTTTTCCTGCCTAAAAGCAAACTTGTAATTCACAAGTCAGCATCTTGAATACATCAGCATCTTGTTTAGGATTCCCTTCCAAAACTGTTTGAAATGGCAAATACATTTGAAGAACTGGTCTTTCAAGGCAAAAACAAGGCAGATGTGATTTTTATGACTATTCGTTGTAATTATTAATGTTTTCTAGATTTTTCTATATAAACAACTAAGTAAATGCCATGTTTTTAAATACATCATTTTGTATTGTGTGCCAGTTTAAAATGTGAGTAAATAAAACTGTATTATTTGATGCTTGCATCTCTGATTATAGGAAAATAGTGCTTAAAACTAGGCTGCCATGATTACTAGGGCATCTGTCTTACAGCCCACTCCTAAACCTACTTTAAGGACAGATTGTTTCCACTCACAGGAAGTACACAAGATGAACATATGAAGGATCCAGCTCTGTGACCTGACAGGTGTAGCAAGGCCACTATGAGAAAGAAGGTGCTTGTTAAAAATGAAATGAAGCAAGTATTACATTTCTTTCTCTCATTTATAATGAAAAATACCAGTAATCTTTCAAAACCATACAAACTGATCTAGAAACCCAACCACCATTGTCAGCCAATTCAGCATGGAATGAACATGTAAGCAGCTGGGTGATGCTGACACAAACCTTCTCAGCCTTCAGCCAATGCCACAAGAAAACTGCACACCTGGTACAGCAAGACACATAGCAAATTAAAAAAAATCCCACTGAGAATATCTTCATTTTGTGTGTTTAAAGTACTTGGAAATAAGCAGTGTATATTCTATCAGCATTTCTGTTACTCAGAAATGGTACTTCAGGAGTAGAGAAACAACACAAAGTTTACTGCCATCCTCATCTCCCATGTAGCAAAGGCTTATTTCTTGGAACAGCAATTTGTCCCATCAGAATATTCCAAGTTAGTTTGCACAGAGGACCCAACGTACCTTCCTAGCTATTCCTCCTGCTGGCAAGTCATTAAACCACCATTCCTTTGAACAACTCTTCATGAATCACTACACCCTTTCCCTTGTCACCCCACCAAAGGGACTCAAACCAATTGCTCTCAACACCATCCCAGTGCTGCTTTGGAAAGCTGAAATATGTGGAGGCATTGCTTTGGCCAGAGCTCTCCTCAGATGGATTCAGATGATCTCTTCAGTGTTGCTCAGATGGTCTGTAGAGACCTTCCTTCTATCGGAGATCCAAAGGCAGTGTCACTAACTGCTCTCTTGTCACATGCTGGATGAAGTCAAGCTTGACTCAACTCCATTGGCCAGAACAGAATCACATGAAGTTTCTGATAAGGAAAGCTCATTCCTAAATTCTTTTCTCTTGGTTTCAGCAAATTCTTCAGTTGAAGCCATTTACCTTAGCAGCCAGGTAGCCCTGCAGACAGCCAGCTGAAAGGGAAGTGACCAACTGCCTGAGAATCCCAAAGGAAAAGTCTCAGTCATCACTAGGACACCCATGCTGTGCTGCCATGACATCAGAGCAGCATCCAATGTCCCAATGACATGAAACAGCAACACCAAGTGTTAAATACCACCTGTTGGTTTTCATTTACAGAATTTTTTTTACTCAAGCCACAAAGCAAAACTGCAACAAAATATAAGGTGTGGAATAGGACAGTGCTGGGGTTTTCAGCCAGTAGCTGCTCCACAGGCAGGACGAGGGAGCTCTGCAGCATCAAGAATGGAAGCACCACATCCAGGTTTTCCAGGTGTGCACTTAGCACACATGCAGAAATGTCCATACACTCCCTGCTCTTATTGCCATGGTAACACTAAGGAAACATAACCTATGGTATTTAAACTACCAAAACTTGGGGTTACTTAAACACAGAGAGCAGCTGCAAGGATCTGGGAATATGAGACATGTTTTTGTAAGCTACAGGACTACAGATTTCATAGACTCTGTTTCTCCAAAGCACTTGTAAGTCCAAGACACTGTCAAAGCAGGTCTTTTTTCAGACAAGAAAATGCCATAGCAACACCAATGAGTTCCTGTCTTGAAAAGTTTAATCATTTACACCAACCAACACAAAGTTGGTCATGAAGACCAAGCTATGATATTTATACCTAACCAACAGCTGTGAGACCTACAACAAACGTTTCTGGCACAGACTGCACACAATGCAATGGGGAACAGCTTATTAAGCAGCCAGACTAATGGGAGAATGGTGTACATGCTGCTCAGGAAGAATCAAAATGTGAAACTGGAAAAACAGCAAAAGCAACACGTGACTCCCAAGCCAGTGCAAAAAAGTTTAAATACTTATATGAAAATTTACATGGCTAATTCAAAAGCAACATGTAAGTTGCCATATATTCTACTTCTCCACCCCAAAAAAAAGCTTTCCATTGTTGCCTGAGAAGAGCAACACTCTTGTGCCTCTGTGGTTGAGACAATGATTGTGGCTGAACAGAAAAAAGCAGTAAAGAGGTACTATGCTAAGGCATCCCCAAAGCATTTAAAAGAGACACAAAAATCAAGTGTATATTTAGGACCTAAAAGACACCTGGAATAGCATAGGCATTTCATACAGGGTTTTTAAAAAAATACTTTTAGATAATACTTATACTGTACACAACAAGACTTTTAAACAATATATTACACAGCTAAAAATGTTCATATAAATACTATACAGGCAAGCGTGCAACCAACCCGTTAGGAAGGTTCACAAATTAGACAACCACAATTCTCTGGAAAAGCTCTCAGATTATCTTCAAGATCTCTGATTTGTGTAATCCAAGCCACTGATTCAGCAATACCTACTTTAAGGAATTGGGACAAGGCATGAGATGAAATACATTTGTCTGCTGATGACCAGTTCAAGTTTAATATGCTACTGTCATCTTAATCTGGCATATCAATGTTTAACTTGGGAGGTGGAATCACGTATTTTCCAGGACTCTGTGTAATGACCACTCCAGTCTTTTTTCGAAACATTGGTGCAATTTTTGGTGGTTCAGGCAGTGGTGTTTCTTCTGTCTCCTCATTATCTTCATGATGAAGATCATAAGAAATATTTCCATATTCTCGTAAGAATGGGAAAATTTCAAGTAGGAACTGGCAAAAGTCTTTGCGAATTCCAAACCACCCTAAAAGAAAAGGGAAAATTATTTCATGTTATTGCAGAACAGAATGAACACATAAATGAGATTGCACAATCTGCTGCTTAATTAAGTTCTCTTGATTGTTTGCATATGAATAATATAAAATTTGTTAGTGCTGCTTGAGTATCCCTTACGCCTACCATAACATCACAGTTCAGGTTATATACACATATATACATACAGAATATGGGCATGCAGTGGCACACACATGCCTGTGTGTATATCCATCTCTGTAAATTACAGTTATACTGACACAGCAAGAATCCGTTTCATTTCACACGTTACACAGTGTCAGGTCACATCAGCACAGAGAAAGAACACAAAGGACTTTGCATCTCAGTCAAGGCAAGAAGTGCCACGTGAGATGACAATGTAAGCACTGAAAACTTACTGCAATCACCTGAAAACAATAGTCTAACAAACACATGTGAATTATTTTATGAGACTATACAAGGAAAAGCCCTCTTTGAAAATAAAAATCTTAATAAAATATATTTAAGCATTGATTTGCAATCTGTTTCAAGGATTTTGAAATACTTACAGTGATTTCCTCCTTTTTGTCCAAATGTTGTTGCCATTAATGTTATCAGTGAAAGCCAGAGAGGAACAAAGATGGGTATGAAGGAAAAAGAATTATGCCCATCCAGTCTGTGTACTAGCAAGATCTAAATGGCAAAAAACCAAAATAGTGTCAGTTTAGTTGCAATGCTCAATTTCAAGCTGCTTAAAGAATAAGCTGATTTCAGATCTTTAACTTCACACTTCTGTGGGGGGAAAATGGTCTCCACAGAAGCATGAAGTTACAGTTCCAGTGCAGTGCAGATTTTACTCAAAAAAGCTTTAAAGAACACATTTGCTGTTAATATTTTACTCCAAAACAAAAAAGCAGCATTCTCATTCCAGCAAGTTAAAAACCCCAGTATTCATCACTCCCCAGAAAAAAGAACAAGACACTTCAAAGTCATTACACTTTTCCAACCTCAAATGTGAGCAGTGGAACTACAATTGTCATCCAGCTGACAGCCATCGTGATGTGTGTCCTCCTCTGCTCAGCGATCACATCCATGGAGCGCAGGAACAGGACGGACCACACGATGTAATAGAGCACTACCAGGCACAGGAAGGACATCAAGATCCACAGTGGAACACAAACAACCTGAGGGAGAGAGAGATTTCATTTGTTTCAGGTGTGGCTTTTTTTTTTTTTTTTTTGTAATCGAGTCTACGTATTAAGTCTAAACAAGAAAAAGAAATTTCAGTCTTTAACTAATATAATCTCTAACAGAAGAGCATCAAATTCAAGCATGCTGTTATAAGCCATATCAGCTCTCTGAGCTTTCTAACCCCCACGAAGATGAAAGAATTTAAAATTAAATCAATGTAGTTCAGTAAGACTTTATGATTTTACGTGGGCTCAAATTGTAGTTGAAATTGATTTTAGCCAGTATTTCCTACAGTGGACACCGTATTTGGAAGGGTTTCAATTCTTTCTCAAATTTTTTGGAAAAGAGAAAGGGCAGACATAACCACGCCAGATTATCAGCTTTATGGTAATTTACAAAAATCCAGACACAGAAACGGCACTTTTGTATTCTAAAGGCTCTTGGGACAGGACATCTCAGCAGTTTACAGTGACCATTTGCACAGTCAATGGTGACACAACAAATAAAACTGGTTATTTACCACACCGTATTTACCAACACATTCTGTAACTCACCAATCATTTTCATGGCTAGTTTACTGTTCCCACTGGAAACTTTGGTTAGGATTTCTCTTTCAACTACTGCTCAGAGATTAACTGCAGTTGGTGGCACATTCCTCTCCCTCAGAGGGTGAAATGCCCAAAGAACAACCTCCAATTACCATGACCACTGAATGAAGTGCCAGACCTTCAGTGAAGGATTGCTAAGCAAGCAAAAATGTTATCATGGACTAATCACACATAACTGCTCCCTAGAGTAAATATCTTTATGAAATTCAGCATTTAAACAAAGATAAGAAGAAAACACTTGTTACATACAAGCCATGGCCATCTGATGATCTCATCTAGTCTGAGTGCAATAAATATGAACTGTAGAATATTGACTGAACACAAGATTTCCAGCTAGAAAAAGAAGAAACATGAGTTAACTCTTAGCACGATAAACCTATTTCCAGGATAACCAAGGAGTCTGTCAAAGGATTTCCCTGACTCCATGTTCATCACTGCAATATGAAAATTACACTGCATTTACATTAGCTATTACTAAGCATCCCTGAATTTGTAAGGGTGTGATCCCAACCAAATAACTGTAGACTCAGCTACTTCCAAGGAATGACCTTCCTGGTATTTAACATGTAGAGTGATTAGAGAAATAAGAAAAGCCTAACTAATCAGACTGAAAAAAGCAAAGCATCACAAAACAACTATTTTCTTCATATAAGAAATAATGCTAGAATTAAGTAGTAAAAAGACCTTCAATTTAAAATTAGCAAAAATTAATCTTTTAAGATATTGTTTAGTAGATTCAATAATGGGCAGAACTACCAACAGTCCAGTTTAGAAGTCCCAGCTTTATCTGGGGGGAAAAAAGAAATGCATACAATATTGGAAGATGATATCCAAACTGAATCATTTACTGTATAATTGAGATATTTTAAATGACACTGAAGACATGGGGTTTGCAGCAATAGAGAAAAGCAATACTTCTCATTAAAATGTTAATGAAAGCTTTTTGTGAGTCCACTTGCCACTATCAGAAACAACCCTTCATTATACTTTTTAAGACTATAAAAATAGTGTAACACATAAAAGAATACTTTTTCTGAGCCCACCATGAATACAGAGACAAAACCCCACCATTGTATCACCTTATCAGTTGCAGAAAGGAATGAGCAGACAATATTTCAGATTAAATACTTATGAAAATAATAATAAATTAACAGCTACTTTGATTAATCATGTCAAAAATTAATGCCTTGGATTAAAGACAGGCCCCTCTTATATTCCTAGCAAATCAAAGAGAAATAATGAAATCTTCACAGAATAAAAAGAAAAGAAAGTAGAACAGCACTAACTGAAGATGATAAAAGACTAAAAAAAACCATTATAAGAATGAGTAGAGACAGCTGTTGCCTTTTATGGATTCCACTTTCTTCTGCCAGTACTTAGCAGCTGTGCAGTCATCTGTAAATCAATGGGCAATCAAGCATCCTCCAGTAGAAGGCAAGTACTTCTACACAAGTTTTACTTTTAGGAATGGTTAACTGTGAATAAAACCCTGCAAAATAAAATTCTATAGGCAACTGTTTTAAAATGAGCAACTTAAAGTATCAGTCATCCTAACAATCACTTACCATAACTGTTTCTCTAGTGATAAACTCACCCTGGGCTAACGTTAGAGAAATTATTTCTGATGTTAGAGATATTATTCCTGATCGTGATTTTCATGCACACTTGCAGGTGAGTGCAAACAATTAATTAGACTGATGCAGTCCTACATATCACACTTTTTGAGAGTCAAACTGTCACAGAACTGGTCCTGCACTGGCACGAGTTTTACACACCACGGATGAAGCCTCACCTCCAGGGACCTGTCGTGTCGGAATCCCCACACACAAGCGGCAACTGACACTGGAGACACAAAGAACAGTGGCATGAAGACCAGAAGCCAGAAATGGGTTCCTCTTTCGATCCTGTCACACACCAGGACTTCAAACATCAGCAGTAGCAGGTGGATGCCTACTGCAATCAACATAGCTTTGAACTCCACACAGGTTTCTCCTTCTGCTCTGGAGAGAGGATAAGGAAGCATTCAATTTACTTGCCGAAAAGAAAGCACGCTATCCCGCAAACAAGACACTTGCTAAGTTAATGCTAATTATTTTAATAATGTTGGAAACAAACATTCTAGATGCTCTTATGCTGTTAAAAAACCCATTTATGAACTGAATTCAGTACAGAGCACACATGATTTTCCCTCTGTTCTGCCAAAGAAACGCCCTCAACTTACCGGTACTGCGGGTTCCGAGCCCATACTCCTGTTCCCACCGAGGCACCGACGATCACCATCAACTTCCACAGCCATATTGGAGCAAACACAGCCCAGTAACTCCACTGAATTTTGTCATCCAGACGTAGAGAGAGCAACACAGAGAAGAGCAGCAGGCAAGCATAAATAAGGAATTTGCTATTAAACAAACAAGCAAACAAAAAAACGGAGTCAGAAATCAAGGCAGGCAAATTCCCATGAACTTTGTACATAACAAAATCAGTCAGGGCTGAAATTTAACTGGGATACTTCCTAAGAGAAAACCTGTGGCAAACTTCTTTGCAAGGAATCCAGTATTTCATGATAAATATAGCACATGCCACCTCTTTCACTTATAAAACCATTGCTTCGAGGGAACGCATCAAAAGCATTCTTGCACGACAATCTCAATGAATGGACAGCTATAAATAGTTCCCTCCCACGAGGATCCAGTCAGGAGCTGGATTATTAGAGGCTCAGAAATATACCAGCTGTACATGTTTGTAGACAATGTGTTCTGTCCTACCAACCAAATAACACAGTTTTGAACATCAAAAACTAAATTACATAATTTATGAAATTTTATCCTCACCACTTTTAACTAGAGGTTATAAGCTACTACAGACTAATAGGGCAGACTCCAGATTTTTTTTTTTTAATATTTACATTCAGTTTGAAAAGCAACACCATAGAAAAAAAACAACAGGTTAAACTTTTCACAAAGTTATTGATTGCAAGCTGAAGTTTCTAACTGATGATTATGCTTCTTAGTTTAAAATAGCTACATTAATATATATTTTATGATTTAGTCAATTTAAGAAGGAATAAATGTATCTGGAACACTTGAGCAATGGCACAGCAATTGATTTTACCACCAAACATCAGACAAAATAATTACACAGTAGGCAACTTCCTCATCGGACAGGAAGGGAAAAGTAACCCACCCATTCACCAGAAGCTCACAGACTGCCTTATAAAAAAACATCATTAGGCTTCAACACCATTTTAGTGAAGTAATTATTTATATTTTAAAACATAGATAACCTAAGGAACAGAGTAGAGCAGCAACAGTCAGGAATACAACCCTCTCTCCACCAGCACAACTCCAAATACCCACTTCCATTCTCATCAAATAACAAAGTATTCATCAGAACAGCACTGCTACCCTTAGATATCAATCTGTTTTGTCTCTACTCAGAACAAGTGTCTCATCTGCCCCTTAATAAGAAAAAGCAGATTTATTGTGTCAGCATCTCCTCACATGCTTGATGAAGCTACCTCGGGATGGGGCGATATAAACCAGTCCCTCTTCACACCAACAAAGAGATGTCTCAGCTTCCTCAGCTGGTCATCCCCTTTTTAATATTCAATATTCGCGTAATTTGTACTTTTCCTGGCGCCTTAAAAAATACAGCAGTAAAATGCCACGTGGTGAAGCACCACTGCCCCCCGAGCGTTCCAGCAGCATCAAAACATTTGAGATGAAGGTTTCTGCACAAGTACAACCTTCAGCTTGCTCGTTCATCTCTCAGCACCCAAACTGAAGCTGCAAGCATCGCTCTTGTAACAAAACTTCACAAAGCTCCTGGGGCTTCTGCTCCTACTTTTCCATTACTTCCAACCACACATATTTCAGTTGTTTGGCTCACCCTCTGCAACAATGCATTTCCCGGAGCGCTGGTTACCCTTTTGTTTGTCTATAAACAACCGGCTGAACACAGCTCGATGTAAGGCCTCTTTCACACCCAGGGCTTTCTCAGGACTCTCAGCATCTCAACCCACCTTACACGAGTTACTTGGAGGCCTCTATTCTGTGGTCTTAAAAATACCCGGCAAAAAATTCAACTCGTTCTCTCAGTTTAACAGTTTCATGTGTCAGTACATGCTTGGCGAGCCGGCAGAACCCCAGGCAGCAGTGACCTGATGATTTTAGGAGAGCCGGGATGCAGACTCGCCCCCCGGGATGCTCCCTGTCCATCCCAGCACTGCTCAACCTGCCCACACCGAGCCTGAGCGGGGGCGTGGGGCAACTCTGCACCTCAGAGCGCCAAGATGAGCGCTCAAATACCGCAACGAGCCTTGGAGTCATTTGAGAAAGTTACACAATAAATAAAAAAAAAAAAAAAGAGAAGGCTGGAATTCGGGCTGGGAACCAGGCGAGGAGCGCCGGGGGGCACACACCGACCCCTGCGGCGCCGGAAAGGCTGGACTCCATCATCCCAGAGCTCATTCCCACCCTGGCTGACCCCGTGAAGAGAACCGGGACCGGCGCGTTCCCGGCGCCGCCCGAGGCCGCGCTCCGCTCGGGCGCCGAGGGCCCTGCACCCTCCACCCCGCCGGTGTGGCGGGCCGACCCTGCCGGCCGTGCCCGCGCCGCGCTCACCTGGGATTGAAGTCCTGGAAGAAGCCGCGCAGGTTCATCGCGGCCGCTCTACCGGGCGCTCATGGCGCGGCCCCGCGGGCGCTCTCGGGCCTGGCCGGGCCGGGCCTCGCCGCCTCCGCGCCTGCGCGGGAGGGCAGCGCGCCTGCGCGGGGAGGGGCTGCGAGGGGCGGGGCAGGGCTCTGAAGGGCGGGGCTCTGAAGGGCGGGGTTCTGAGGGGCGGGGCTCTGAGGGCCGGCCCCTCCGCGCTCTCCTCAGCACGGCGTTCCTTCCTCAATCTCAGCAAAATCTCCCCCCGCAGCCACAGGGAAGGTGTTCCCGTCTGTCCTGGCGCTCCATGCCCGGAATTTCGTAGGTCGTTCTGCCATTTGGACTCTAGAAAATGCACAGCTGCTCGGCCCAAAGCAGGATTTGTCGTAATGATCTGCCATCACCTGTAAAAGGACGTGCCTAGTGTTACTTTTCCATCTGTTCGGCTGGTTTTACTCATCAGTTGTTTCCCTGTTGCAATGAAGCTTATTTAAACAAGTCATGCTCCATGCCTCTTTCCTTACGTAGTCTTTTTTATTCCTGCCTCCCCACAGCTTCAAATTGTTCGTTTTTTATGTTGCTCTATGCCTGAGCTTTCTTGCACAGCTTTCCCTTCCACTGTTTAGGAGCTGTTGAAGATAAACCATGAAAAGAAGGCATTGCGTCATTGCTCTATAAATAAATCCTACCAATTTCCTAGTAGTAATGATTCCTCAGAGCCCATTCTTTCCTTCAAGGTCTTCTTAATTCCTTCTTAATTTTTTCCTTCTCAATATCCTCCAATATTTTGATAAAAAATAAAAATAAAATAAAAAATAAATAAAAATATTGACTCAGGTGAAGTCAAAAGGAGGCCTGTTTTGTGTTAACTGGAGGACACAGGTCAACCTGATCCAGGTTTGGATTTCCTTGTTTTAACCAGTGTGCTATATTCATCAAGTATTTTAGATAACATTTTCTTCATTAATTAAAAGTAAACAGATACAGAACTAGTGAGGTTTGATTTTTGTTTCCTTTAATGGCTTTTTCAAACACTGTCACTATGTGACTTCTTCATTGAAATTCCTGTCACATCCCTGGGAGAGTTTTGGTGTTTTTTTGATAGCCACTGAACTCTGTTCAAGTTAGTACAGTGCTGATTTTCAAATTTTCCTTCAACTCATACTTTGTTCTTGTTTAATTGCCAAAAGTAATAGTCTTCCAAATTCTAAACACAGCTAACCAAAGTGCACATTTTCAGCCCTGCAGTAGTTTATGCTTTGACTAAAATTTACAAAATGGGTTTTTTTAAATAGCAAAGCATCACATTTCTTTGCTATTTTTACAAGTTTATTCATGTTTGTCATTAACCAGAAGTATATCTGCAGCAGAAATGTCCTTATATAAATAGAAAATAATAATTAATTTGCATTAATTATTAAAAAGAGATTTCTGTCCATGACTCCTCTGGGCTTCTCTCAGAAGTCAAGCGAGACAGCATGAGACAAATGCTTAAATACCTTAAATCAAATAACAGGTTTCAGATGCTGGATACAAGAAGTGAGTTCCATATGCCTTGCAGCACTGAAATAATTTGCAGCAGTGCAGCACGTGGGTGACAATACTGGCACCCTGATGTACTAACACTGTGCAACATATACTTTAGCCAGTGATGCAGGACAATGATAAATCAGGCTTCACCTTATCAGTAATTGGATATAACACAGCTCCTTTTGCAAAGCATTCAAGGAAAAGAGCCAGGTTAAATGTCAATATGATTGTGGCGAATTTACATAGCTTTTACAGAGATAAAACACCTAACCAAATACTTGCTGCATTTTATTCTGTGACAAGAACCTACTTATATCTCACCATGCTGAAAAGGCACAAAAAGACATCTGAAAATAATACAGCTCGCTTAGGTCTCTGATGTTTCAGCCATGAAGTAAAAAACAATTGTTAACAAAATTGGATGGGAGACAGGGAATAAAAGTGAAAAAGATCAAAGGAGGTTAGCTTCTTTTTCTTACCTTGGCTTCAGGTCTGAGGTTTAGCAAGATGACATTTTGGAATCATCTGTGAGCTGTCAAAATTAAACGTAAGAGAAAATCAGAAAGTTTAAGCTCAGTGGTCCAAGAGGAATGTTGGATTACCAACTCCAAGCTCACAAAGGATGACTCAGTAATAGGAGAGTATGAGGTGATTTATCTTCTCTGAGCTTTAAGCTTTTCCCTGGACTTATTACATAAGACAATTGGTTTTTAACTTGTACTGTAGTGAATACGTGTGTATCTTTCAAGAAAAAAAAACACCCAGTATGTTTTAAAGTGCTGGAATTCTCACAGAGCCAAGCTGTGCAAAGCAACCTTCAATGACAGGGTCACATGCTGGTTTTCCCCATATAATTCCTGTGGGAATCATGTAAGCTGGGGAAAATACTGCTCAGCTGAGGCTGGAGTTTCTGCTGAGCATGTGAAAGTGGTTTCTATTTATTTATTTTTAAAAGAAGGCTTATAATATTATTGTGTTCATGAAAGTTGACAGCAAGATCAATACTTATTTTTGGTTGCTCATGCTTATAAAGTTACAATTTATGTTCAGTTTCACCTTTTAAGACCTGCAGGGGCTTTGTCTTTATTTTACTCCCCTCTTTTTCCATTTAATTTCTGATCGATATTTGGAGTTTTCATATCCTGCTGCTCTCTGCCATCACTATGGCTACCTCCTCCCAGCAAATCTGTTTTCCCAAGCTTGTTGCCACTGGAGCATTTCACTGGAAGTCCTTTGTTTTAAAAGTGATCAGAGATATTTTTTGACTTGAACCAACACATGCTAGGACACATTAATGCCTGTGTGGTTTTTACCTGAACCTTTTGAACCGTAGAATACTACTGACAAATTATGGGAAAAAGAACGTTTGGAAAGGGCAAACAGCTCCTGCAAAACACTTGTGAGTCTCACTGACTCAAGGGAAAAGATTCTACCCAGAACAGATAAGTTACCTTGCTGAAGTGTCATGCTTAAAAGCACTGAGTGAGCTCAGCACGGGGCCTTTGGGATCCAGTACACTACAGCTATTGTAGGAGATCAAGGAGCACATTACACAGAAATAATGTTTGGGTTTCTCTGCTTTTAAACTAACAAAACCAATGAAATGTAGAATAACTATTTCAGTAACCAGACACGAGCTATTCCATCCTGCAGTCTTACTCAGGGTAGTACCAATTCCTGAATACATTGTGGATTGTATCTTAATCTGTTACATATTGAATTGGGAAACTGACTGTGGTGGAAATGTGCTTCTCAAGAACCAGAAAGCCCCCTGTGGAGCTTGCTGTGTACTGGGGTCATGCCTGGCAGGTTGATGGGATGCTCCTGGAGGTATCTTTCAGCACATGAACCAGTATTACTCGTGGGTAGCTGTAGATCATCTTGTATGGTCTTGTGAAGCAAAATTTGGAACCTACTGACGTAGTAACAAAACCAGTCTCCTACACAGCAAACTCAGTGCAGTGCCAGAAATGTCTACAATGGCTGTGAGCAAAAATACTTTTGTCATTCTGAATCTTTTACGTCAAGGATTAGTTCCCTAAGGTGAACTGTGAACAAAGGAGATGGTAGAGAAAGAAAGAGTCTGATCTTCTCAAAAGACAATGTTACACACTATTACAATTGTTAGTGCTATGTCTTTTGGTCTTACTGCTGTTGTTTTAGTGAAGCATGGTATCATGTGTCATTAAAAGAATCCTAAGGACTAGCAAGTCCTTGCTAATTTCTGAAAGACTTTATCCTAACCTTGAGCAATTTTTAATTCTACCTTCCTCTGCCTAATTACAGATCCCTGTTTATCCTCCCCTGTGCTTCCACCTTCATGACACTTCCTTTGTATCCCACAGCTTGCACATATATGAGAGGCAGGACCTGCCTCTTCGCGGGAATCACTCCTCTTATGCTTTGTAAGTAGAATTACAATACAGAAATCATCACCTTAGTCAGAGCAAAGTAGTCATGTACTTTGGTGTCCTTGTCAAATTACTAATTGCAAGGTTTTAACGTTTGAAATGGAGAGTTGCTTAACAGAAGGTGACCTTCCTGTTAGCAATACCTGAATACTGATGAGCTTATTCACTTCCCCTCTAAGGGAGTTATAGAAAGGGGAAGTTTAGAGGGTCATTTAGATTTCATTATTAACAATAAATGGGAGCCAGATTATTCTGGGGTTTTTAACAACTGTATGTTGTAACTACACTGTGAATTCCATTCAAAACACCTTCTAAAATCTGCAGCAACTATTAATCTCAAATAAAAACAAAACAGAATTTGTAAATCTTTAAATAATAGTCCAGCCCTTGACAGCCATCCATATTAAAGAATTTAGTAGCCTTACGTGACATTTGTTTACACAGGCTTTCCTGTTTGGAGGCCTTATCTCTTTATTGTGCTCACCCTGTAACTTGAGAAATTGTCTGTGCCAGTGCTCATGTGCCTGGAAGTTACTTCTTAGGGGCAACATTGCACTGCTCTTGTCTGCCCTCACTAAGCGCTTGGGACTGTGTGATTTCTTTGAGCAGTGCCTCAGTTGTAGGCACATTTCCTAAAATGGGTGAAGGGAGGGTCAGGAAGAACTCCAGTTCCTCAATCCACCCATCTCATTTCTGGCCAGCACATCAGAGACAGAGCTGCCTAATTTGCTGTGTTGATAGGCCAAACAGGAAATGGGAGAAACCATGGCTGAGGTGTGCCTTTGATTCATTGCTTTTGGTGGTGGTAACAGCACCTGCCTTACCTATTGCCCAGTGCTCTGAAGTCACTCTAAACAGTATCTTAGAAACAGCTCCCATGTGCGCTACACGTGCTTGGGAAAACTCATGGTGTGAGATCACTGACTTGGGGCTGGGGGAGAGAGGAAACGTGCTGCAGGTGAACAGATCTGTTTGACTCACTTCTGCCATAGAGAAATGCCTGTATATGAAATGAAGGCTTATAATGAGTATTTTTTGATTAGGAATAATATGAACTAAGGTCCACAATGTGTTTTCTAGTGCACAGCTCTGCAGATCAGACTGCAAGGATGGACTACAATGGCATCTTATCATTTATCATAGGAATGTTAACAAACTGAAATTCTATGCAGATGCCTCTGAATGATGTTTAGCTTACCCTTGAGTGCTAATGTTCACAGATGACTTAAAAGTATGATTGTTTTGATTCTGTACAAGTACAGCTTGAAATTCTTTAAAGATAAAAATGCTGTTTAGAGAATTATCAACAGTATTGTCTCGGGGGCTCATGTATGCTATAGGTATTTCACTCATCAGCTTATGTGCCATAGGAGGCTACAGATATTAATGCAGGTGTTAATATTTTTAACAGGTCTCTCTCATTTTCTTCATAGCATCTTGTACAGGAATAAATTTAATCCATCCATAAAATAAAAAGGAAAACAGTGCTTTTTTGATATGATCTGTTTAGGGATAAATAAAATTGCCAGTCAGAAGCTTCCTATAATGATTAGTCACTTTCTATAATGCATGAAAAATAAATGATAATGGATTTGGGATTAGTTATATTGATTCATTGAAAACTGCTCTGCTCTTTTTGAGTTTGAGTAAACTGATCACAGTGCCCAACCATTTGTTTGTGAAAACATGGTTTGTTAGAATTACTGAGTGATGCAGGAAAATTCCTTAGATTGGCTTTTGTGCCAAAAGCAACTTCTGATGGAATGACTGGAGGACATGTGCGAGGGCAGGTTACATATGTGAAGAGTCAAGACATCCTTCGCAGGCAGAGCTCACCACCTGGGGTATTTTATACTGCCTGACCATATTCACTTAGTCTTAAAAGCACACTTTGTCTTCCTTCTCAGAGGAAACTTTCTGGGAGAGCATACCCAGGCATGGAAATGCTACTTTATAAGATGGGTTTGATAGTACAGCCATTTCTTGCAGAGCCCTATGAATAGGATTTTTCCCACTAAAAATACTGCTGTGCTGAATTTCTACCATACCATAATGTGAGTTTGTCATGGAAAATAGTTGATTTTAAGATATTTAGCTGTTATGTTGGTGGCCTCAGCTACATTGTTAACACTTGTGCAAGCACTGCTGTGGACCCCCAAACCATCAGTGTATGCCTCAGCATATTACTAAGCTATCAGACTGACAGATTTGGTACTCAGTCGTAGGTGTAGGAGGCTGACATTCATAGAGGCTGCTGGGACTTGTAGCACAGTGACTAAGGAGGAGTATTGTACAAGGTATCACCAGTTCAGCCAAGGTTTAGGTTTAATCTTTCCTGTGACACCCCTGACTCATGACACCGAATACAGCATCTTTTAGTCCAGGAGCTGAATGACAGGCTGCTCAAAGGCCCATAGACAGCCGGGGTGGAGTGGACACTATCAGGGCTGTGATTTCAGTATCTGCAATCATTCACTGGAATCATCCCAACTGGCTTTTTTAGCTTCAGAATTTGTGCGCTGTTTGAAAAAGAACTTTTCTTGTGTAATTTGTTCTTGTAGTGGACTGAACTTAAGGTGATTGCTATATACTCATGTGAGGCAAACCAGGAAATCCATATCAAGTACCACTTAATGTATTTGCATTTGAAAGAGGCAAGCATTATGGTAATTAAATGCATGTGCAATAGCAAAATAATTCCTTGGCTTTTTGCATAAAAAGCCTCCAGATGAAGAGAAGTGTCACTTGGGGATGCAATGTTGAATACATTTCCAGCAGCTGATCCGTGGTAGGAGAGTTGCTGATACCTGTGAGAGACACTGCTTATACACAACATTAACTCCAAAATATGCAGTCATCAAATACACAGACTGGTATTCATGAGCTGCTTGCCTGTCCTGTAGTAACTGAAGTCATAGTGACTGTTCTTGATTTGATTCAAGCTTTCCCAGCGTGTTCAGAAAGGAAGTGCAATATTTATATAGAAATAAATTACAATGTATTAGTTTATAGAAAGTATATGTGCTTGAAAGTGGGTAATACACAATATACTTGACTTTGGAGTCACACATCCCACTGAACAACAGGGTCGTGACAGGCCATTTTAGCCAGTGATCTTGCTAAGCTTATGGCGAGCATCTTTTAGGTCACAGGTATGACTGCTTACAGAGCAGGCAAGCAGATTATATTCCACCCTGTTCTCTTAAAAACTTAGCAAAGCAAACCACTTACGGGAAACTAAGGCATTCTGTGCCGTTTCCCAGGGAAAGGTGTCGCTTTGCCGGCCGGGCCGATGCCGGGGCGTTCCCCGTCCGTGAGCCCGCCCGCTCGCACCGCCCGCCGGGCCCGGCGGGCGGTGCGACCGGGCGGGCTCACGGACGGGGAACGCCCCGGGACGCCTCTCCGGGAGATGGCGGCGGCTTCCCGGCCTTTTCTGTGCCTGTTCCTCTCCTTGCTCCTTCCGCAGCTGCCCCCAGGAGCCGCCCGGGCGGGGCCCGGAGGTGGGCGCGGCCCCGGGTGGGGATGTTCTCGGGGGAGGGAGTTGAGGATGCTCCGGAGGAGCTGCGTATGCTCCGGGAGGGAGGGAGGGCCGGGTGTGTCCCTTATAGTTTGCTGCCTTGAGAGGACGTGGTTGGTTTTTTTTTTTTTTTTTAAACTTATGTAATTAATTTAAGAATTTTAAAAAAATATATTTTTATCTGTTTTATCTGTTCGGAGCAAGATTATACTTATAAGCGTGAGGCTGTTCGTCACAGAATTAACTGGGTAGGAAGAGACCTCCGAGATCATCAAGTCCGAGCTTTTGTTGTTTACCTGTGGCTTAGCACCCCTCTCAAAGCTTGCAGGCTGTAGAATTCGGTAGTAGGGGTAAACTCATAAAGTACCCCCTTTATTTTGCACTACTTTTCTGTAGGCAGCTGAAGAAAATTATCTCTAGCAGCTGGAGAAAATGGGAGTAAGCAGTGAAATGGGAAGGGAAATGAAATCCACTGTAGTTCTGTCTAGGCCAAGTAAGAATTCCTACCTGTAGAAGAATTAATTGCATTGTTTACATTTCCTTACAAAGATACTGATTCTATGATATTCTTGCCCATCTTAATAATTTTATTTTTTTTTTCCTTATGTGCACTTCAGGGTTAAAACCATCATAAAATAGCCTCTGCTTACTGCAGCTCAAGCTAATTTATTGATAATTTTTTTTTTCTTCACAGATGGCTTGAATATCCTGTTTATAGTTGTGGATGATCTCCGTCCTGTTTTGGGCTGTTATGGGGATAAGCTCGTTAAATCTCCCAACATTGATCAGCTTGCTTCTCGAAGTATTGTGTTCAGCAATGCATATGCCCAGGTGAGATAAATGACTTAAACATGTTTTCTCTATGCAGAATAATTACTGGTTTTGTCACAGTAGGTGTTAGGCAGGCCAGTGGAAAAAGCAAGTGTTTATTAAGTATTTACAGTAGAAAATAAATGGTTAGGCTGAACTGTGGTATGTGAACCTATCTTTACTAGGGTGAGAAAAATGAAAACAGGGCATTTAAATTATGGTTGTTGTGTAGCCCTTGGAGGGATGTAATGCCAACTAAAGCATTTTTGCTGTTAGCAGTCAATTATTACTTATAAATGCTGTTTTACTAAATTGGAATTCTTTTTTTTCTACTGCTTCTAAAAGAATACATTTTACTTTTTAATCTCTTCTTTTGAGGAAATTGATTCTATAGACTGTTATGGAGGGGCAGTTTGTGTGGTAAGCATGACTCTTAAATAGAGAACCCAGAATCTCACTAATTGCTTTTACTTGGATACTCTGCATAGGATGCCTACAGTCCCAAGTTTCTCTCTGCTGAGAAATTAAAAGATTGAGTCTAATTCTGACTGGGGAGTAGGACTTCAAAGCAATAGCTCTTGGTCCTTGTCACTCTGAAGCAGAATTGGTGAGGCCTTTGGACTGTAACATAGACTTTTTGTGTTTTTCCTTTCATTATTCTTAAGGCAGTCCAGATCAACTAGAATTCAGGTTTTTATCAGCACAGTCCACCTGCCACTGCTGCTTAATTCTGTGTGATGTGAGTGACCAGATTTCAAAAGCATTGCCTTTATGGAACCTGACTTTTTTTCTTTCTCTTTTGTGCTACTGGCTCCAAACCCAAAGTTTTTAGTGCTTAGGAATTGGCTATTTGATGAAAAATTGTAGATAGGTAAGTGTCTATCTTGGTAATAGCTTGCAGTTGGGAATTGATATGCTCAATAAGGATGCTGTTCATTCCAGCCTGAAGTGAATCGAAACATTCCCCCTGCAGTTCCGGAGCCTTCAGATGTTCTGCCCAGCCCAGGCCTCAGTCAGTTTGTACATGTGTTTTGCTTTCTGTTCCAAACTGATCCTCTCTTTGGCCGGCTCTCTCCCCAGCAAGCCCTGTGTGCTCCCAGCAGGGTGTCATTTCTCACTGGCCGCAGACCTGACACCACCCGGCTGTACGATTTCTACTCCTACTGGAGGGTCCATGCAGGAAACTATTCCACAATGCCCCAGTATTTCAAGGAAAACGGCTATGTGACCCTATCTGTGGGGAAAGTTTTTCATCCTGGTATGATTTGAATTGTCATTTGCTTTACATACAAATGCTTATCGTGTGTAGCCTCACAAACAGACTTACGTGGCTGTCGATGTGTTGTTCCTGTCTATATTGAGAGCCTCAATCACAACCATGAGCCAGATTTTACAATGATTGGAGATTGACTTTAAATCCTAAGTCCTAAGGCATTAGAGATGAATGCATTAGATGACTTATCTAGTGAATATTTTCATATCTTGTCTAGGAATTGTGGAAATAAATGCCTACATTCTAAAAATACATCTGGAAGTGAGGTATTTGCTGAACATGAAATTACTGAAAAGCCTTATTGGCTTAGTTCTGCCTACACATGCTCCATGTTTTCTAATAGGCTGTGAGTGTGGATCAGGACATATAGAATGTGTGATAATGCTACAAGTTCAGTAGGAAATCAGTTCACTAGTTAAAAAGCAGGAATGCTGCTGAGTTGAAAAATACTGTAATCCTGACCCTCTTTTTGGTAGTTCTTTATGCTAGAACTAAACTTGTGTGGCTGCATGAACTTTCAGTTGATAGTAAAGCTAATCAAGGATATGCATGAAGACTGTGATTAATCCTGAGGTTTTAGGGAGGGTTTTTTGTTGCTGTTTGCTGAAGTAATTTCCCTGAGGAATTACTCTCAATAGGCTCTTCAGCAGGCTTGAATCTTCCTCCCCAGTAAAAAGTGTGTTCTGGGAAAAAATGTCAGTCTTAAACTTTTTTACTTTTATTTCTTGGTTTTCTTTTTCTCTATTTTCAAAGATTATTTGAAATGTTTCTTCATTTGCATATTTAAAAAAAAACCGCAACTGAACACAAGTTAAACTTGTGTTTGAGCTCTTCCTAGTTCAGTGAGCTATTAGAGCATTTCTAATATCTCTTTCCTTTTCAGGGGTTTCATCCAATCACAGTGATGACTATCCATACAGTTGGTCCATTCCACCCTTTCATCCTTCAACTGAAAAGTATGAAAATGATAAGGTAAGGGGGATCTGTGGGATTCAAAAGAGATTTTTCAGGATATAACCATCCTGCAGATGTTTTAAGTATTTCTAAATTGATATTTGGAAACTGAAGTTGCTGAGATATGAACAAGAGTGATCTTAATTTGGGTCTATGTCATTAATTCCTTCATCTGAAAAGTGCAGTTTTCAACTTGCACACTGACGTGGCTTTCCTTAGTAAGTGACAAATAGTCAATAGTCATAGTGAACTTAATGCAATGAAGAGCCCAGGGCTGAGTGAGTGGGGGGTCATAATTAAAGTTATCTTTAAATAATCTGAAAGTTTATAATCTGATTCCATTTTCTAGAATGTTTGTTACTTTTAAGTGTGACCCAAAACAATCTGGTTTATGTTTATGCAAACATTGCATTAGCATCATGAGTTGGAGTCTGTGCACAGCTGCAGCCATGAGGGTACAGGGAGCCTCAGCAGTGCTTTGGTCCTGTGAAAAGGAAAAGACTGGTTTTAACAACAGCAATATTTGCATTCATGACATAAAGAAATTTAGCAACTCTCCCAAACACCCTGCTGAGGCCACCTTTCCCTGACAACTGTTTAGTCCAGTTTATCTCTCTTCAGTGATTACACATCAGCCACTGCTGGCATTTGCTCAGAAACTAAGTCAGTAGCTTCCAGGCAGCTTTCTGTGAACTCTTGGGATCAGAAGGAGTTTAAATGCATGTGTATGGCATAACTGAATACTGCTGCATTGCCAGTAAGTCAGAGATTCTATTCATTCTAGAAACTCTCTGGGTGTTTTTCCCCTGGGTGACCACGTTAATCTTCTACCCACCTTTAGAGAGGATTTCTGCTTTTCCATAGACATGAATATTGCATTCTTTTGTCGGTAGAAGGATAGAGAAACAAATTGGTTTAGAAGTTACGGAACAGAGGATTTCGTCTTTGCTTTTATGGAAATTACTTACCTAATTTTTTTTTTTTTTTAATAAAGACTTGTAGGGGAAAAGATGGAAAACTTTATGCGAACTTGGTGTGCCCGGTGGATGTGACAGAGATGCCCAAGGGTACTCTGCCTGATATTCAGAGCACTGAGGAGGCCATACGTTTACTGAATGTCATGAAAGCCAAGAAGCAAAAATTCTTCCTGGCTGTTGGTTACCACAAGCCACATATCCCACTGAGGTACCCCCAGGTGAGGAAATGGGAACCTGCAGGAAAAGGAACTTAGGCAGTCATTGCTTTCGCTTTGCAAAGCTGTTTCCAGAAATGCTTTGCTGCTGTTGTTTCTGGGAAGTGAGCTGAGAACCAGCCTTGATTTGGTGTAACTTCAGGAGTCATCTGTGGTGCATTTCAGAATGTGTAATGAGAATGAATTGTGACTCCTCAGCCAAAAGCCAGGCTTCTACCACCATAATAGTGACTGCTACTGCATGGAGATGGGGCTCAGCTTGATGGAGTATGACATAATGAGGCCTTACAACATTTTGTATTCCATTCCCTGTTTGAGTTGGTGGCAGAATTCCTACTGATTCAGTGAAAGTGCTGTTGGACCTTTCATTGCAGTGTTATTTGAGGTACAGGAGGCTGTAGGTACTTACTGACTCAGTATTTTTCAGGAATTGGTTGGAGATGACTAGTATTGCTACATTTTACACTCAGAGGGAAGGGAAATGAATCCCTGTAAATTTTAACATTTAAGGGGCATGCAATGGGAAATGGTTGCTGTTTTACAACACAGAGTTTGCAGTAAATCTGAGGTGAGGAGAGTCTTTATGTGTTTTTTCCATTGTAAAGGAATTTCTCGAGTTGTACCCCTTGGAAAACATCCCATTAGCCCCAGATCCCTGGGTGCCTGAGAAACTGCCTTCTGTGGCATACAACCCCTGGACAGACATCAGACAGAGGGATGATGTGGAAGCATTAAATGTTAGTTTCCCTTATGGGCCACTTCCAGAGGAATTCCAGGTAAGCTGTCAATGCAGTGCACTGAAGTCAAACTTCCTCCGCTTTTTCAAGTGCAAGGGAGGAGTTGGCTGTTCTTAGATGTTCCCAGTTATTCAGCAGTTGTCAGTTTGCAAATATGATGAATTTATGCCTTGCACACTGTCACCTCTAGCTCTATAGACAAACCTTCACTGTCACTGCAGTTTGGTTGGCATGTGAGGGAATGTATGTAGGAGGTTTGCCAGTGTTGTGTTTGTATTCATTTTCTTAGTCTTTCTATCTGTTTCAAGCAAGCACAAAAGGTACCTTTTGCAAGACTTTCCCTGGCTTTCGAGTGCTTATGCCAAAATAAGGTACATTGGCTGGATCAAGGGAATGGATTGGTTTGCAGTGTTTTGCTTGAAAGCTTTTCTGGGAGATAGAATTTTCAGACTGCCCCCTCCCCATTTACCTTTTCTGGGACATTAATCAGGCTACAGACACTCAAAAAATAAAGCTTTAAAAGTAAAATCCCATAGTTCTTTTGCACAGCCACCTACTGGTTCTCCTGTGTATGTGTCTGGTGAAAAACTAACTTTTTTTTCCCTCTCTGCTGTTTCCTTGACTTGCAGCGGCAGATCCGTCAGAGTTATTACGCAGCAGTTTCGTACCTGGACGTGCAGGTTGGCCTGCTCCTGAATGCTTTGGATAATGCAGGACTCTCAAATAACACAATGGTGGTTTTTACTGCTGACCATGGTAAACATTTAAACCTTTCTCCAGCTCACTTAATAGCTTCATTGTGCAGCTCAAGGCTGGCACATTAATCCAGTGTGTGTTTCTGTGATGTCCAGCAGAGCTGCCACACCTTGTGTCTCTGCTTGGTCTGTCTCTCATTGAAGGGACACTGGCTCTGGCTTGCTCAAATGTGTTTTCTTGCCCTTGTCATTGCTGCTTGCAGAGCATCTAAACTGGTAGTGATGTGGTCCCCCCTCATAACTGAGGTCTTGTACACTCTGGATCCTGATGGTAAAAAAATGAATTCGAACTGTGGGACAAATACATCAAGCATTTAGTGGTTGTTTCAGAATTCTAATATTCATTAAAATAACCCTTTCATGATCCCATTAATGGGGGAATGGCTTAGCTGGCTTAAACCAGTTAGGATGTGACTTAACTGCATTGATTTAAAGTCACATATTTAGTTAATTTGGGTTGAGTTCTGTGAGCATGTTTGTATAAACCCTCATGATTTGTAGAGCAATGGAATGAATATTTTTCTTAATAAGTAACTCTAGATGTTCTTACTGACTTGCCACTTTGACTTGGACTTTCCATTGTAAACTGAATTCCTCTTTCCCTTGTGTAGATAACTGTGAATAATTGTTTTTTTCCCAGTGCCATGGCTGGCAAAGTGATTCAAAAAATCAGGTGTTAACATAGCTGTCATAGAGTTCCTTTGTCTTCCCCCAAGTGAAGTTGGCAGTAAATCTGCCTGGAAGGAAGTCATGTTGGCATCTCTTTCAAGAGGAAGAGGAGAGCTAAAAAGTTTTAACTCCATTGCTTCCTCAGGAGTAGCATCCTGATATGCCAGTCTGGCGTGGATAGCAGCCATGTCTCCAAGGGATGTTCACTTACAATGTTAACAGGAGTGTTGGAGAGCTGGCAGCTGCTCAAAACTTAAATGAGTGCTTTGTGGCATTGATCTGGAGACTCTTGCAGGAGCTGTGACACATTCCAGTTCCTCTTTTCTGCTGTTGTAATGCTAATTGCCTAATTCTAATCCAGAGTAGAGGAAATAAGGAAAGGTGTAATTATTTCCCTAATAAAGAGTATCAAGTTGCAAGACTCAGGTGGCTGTTGAAATAGATTTCATATTAGTGAAAAATCTTCTTATATCTAAGTGCAGATTATTTACCTTTTAATATAACCTTTATGGAGACTAGTGGCCCCAACAGTCAGAGTCAATTTACAGTGAAAAAGAAATGACTCCTAAATTACAGCCCAGTATCTGCTCTGAATTGTGTTCTTTGTCACCTAGGGTGGTCCCTGGGAGAACATGGTGAATGGGCAAAATACAGCAATTTTGATGTTGCTACCCGTGTGCCGCTGATGTTTTATGTACCAGGACTGACAACTTCCTCTGTCAGCCAAGGAACAAAGGTCTTCCCCTACCTTGACCCTTTTATCCATACTGCAGACTCAGTACCTCAAGGTAAATTTCCAGTGTTTATTTTTTGTTTGCAGTGGGTATACACAAGGCAGAGGTGGTGATGTAATGACACTTCACCTACGGGCACCTTGTGAATTTGCTTTGTCTTTCTGAAGAGTTCTTTTTCAAAGTGACGGATGTTCTTGTCTTTAAGGCTGCACACTTGAGAAACATAAGTGGAAAAATTTTCTTGTTTACAGTACATCATAAATGCATAGACTGGCATCTTCAGAGCTAACTGCCACCCTTTAATTGCCTTTATTTTGGTACCCAACAAATCCGGTTTCTAGACTGTTCTACCAGTGTCGTCAAACCATCACGTTCCCTGATTTGTATTTTGATATTTTTTTCTTCTAGGGCAGAGCAAAAAAGTGGTGGAGCTGGTGTCTCTGTTTCCAACACTTGCTGAACTCGCTGGCCTGCAGGTTCCTCCTGCTTGCCCCGAGATGTCGTTCCACGTTGCTCTGTGCACTGAGGGGACGAGCATCGTCCGCTACTTTAATGCCTCTGAGGAGAAGGAGCAGGAAGGGAAGGAGGGCTGTGGTGACACTGCCAGGTGTTTTAATGAAGAACCTGCCGCTCTCAGCCAATATCCTCGGCCTGCAGACACTCCCCAGTGGAACTCTGACAAGCCAAGGCTGAAAGACATCAGGATCATGGGCTATTCCGTGCGTACCATTGACTACAGGTACACGGTGTGGGTTCAGTTTGATCCTAAGAACTTCAGCGCTAACTTTGAGGATGTCCATGCAGGGGAGTTGTACATGATGCAGACTGACCCAAACCAGGATTACAACATCTATAACAACACCTCACACGGTTGGTTTTTCAAAAAGATTCTTGGCTTTCTGAAGCACTAGGGTTCAGGAACGTCTCTGTGCCTGTTCTTGTGACTGAATTAATGCTTCCCTCTTTTGTATAAAACCTTTCTGTTGTACAGAAAACACTTGGATTGAATTAAAATCCTGTCTGTATCAAAACACTAGCTATTGCCTTTTTCTTGTCAGAGCCCTCACTGCACTGAAGGTAGTCAGAGGGAATTTCTGCAATTTTGTTTTCAAACACAAGCTCCCAGCACTTCTGAAAAGGCCACACAGAGTATGCAGGCCCATACCATGAAACATCTCTGTGATCTTCAGTAGCAAGTGAAGAATTATATTTCATTATCTGTGCTGAAACTGTTGATATGAAAGGTGGAAAACCAGAAACTTCTATGTTTGAAAGGCCCTGCAGAGTGTTTGTCCATACACAGGTCCTATCCCATTTACTTAGGAGTCGTGGGGTTGGAGTGGTCAAGGAGACATTTGGTAGTGGTGGAAGGCCAGGCTGTCTGCTGTCATCAGCCTTACCTCTGTCTAGAGCTGAAAGAGAAACTTCATGAGTTTCATTCAATATATAATTATTCTAAATAAAAGTTTTAATTTGGAAATTCATACTTCTTATCATACAGGAGGAGAATCTGAACTTTTGGTTAATGTGTGTGAAATGAGTGCTTTCATCACTGAAAGGCTAAATAAGACTGGGGGGTTAAGATAACTCCAGTATGCTCTTCTGGGTATTTTCCTGAGGATTGGTCTAATTGTTCTCCACAGGTGAAAGGAGATGCAAACCTTTAGCTCCTGTAGCTTGCTGGTTGCTGAACTGCTCAGTGCACTTGAGGGTTGTCATGTCCTGTGACAGAGACCTGGATGTTTGCATTCTTAAGTGCTAACTGGAGCTTGGCAGTCTCTGTTTTGGATGGACTAGGTTAGCTAAAAGCCTCCCATTTAGTTTTAAGTTTTTAGTGTGGCATTTATCAACACAGGATGTGGAGCATTAGTTGTCCCAAGCCATGCTCTAAGTAGCTTCCAGATGGCTGAATGCATTAAGGTAAATATGTTTGGGAGCTTGTATCTGAGAAAAAATGGGTTTGCTGAGTATTTTATTTAAGTGCTGTCTGTACCATGTGCTCAGAGCCACAAGGTGCACAGTGCTTTAGTGGGAGGGCAGTAATTTGTGTTGTGTTCTACCAGCCTGCTGGATTTCTGCAGCTCTATCTTGGTAATTGAGGGTCTCGGAATTTGGACCTTAGCAGATAAGAGCTTGCTCAGGTGATGTTAACTCCTGCTACCTTCCTTAATGAACTCTTCCAGTTCCTACAAAAAGCCAGCCATTACTTGTCTTCCTCAGATAAATTGACTTTAATATCCTAGAGAAGTCGCAGACATAACTTTATTTCATTAAAATTCTCGTAACAGTCTTATTCCTAATTAATGTGGAGATACCTACCATGAATCTGTTTCTCTCTTAGACGACAGCCATTATTTAGTGCCTTAAACTCAATTAGAAGAGTACATTTCTTATGAACTTGTAATTTGTTTTACTCAGCCCAAGATCCTGTGTGTTCTGCAGCACTATTATTCCAGGTGAAAACATATTTTTCCCTTATTTATGCATGTGTACTTAGATCCTCAGCTGGTGTGAAGTGCTTCAATTGCAGGTAGCAGATTCAATGTAGCTAAACCAATTTCACATTGGCTGAAGGTGTGTTTCACTGAGAGCAGTGCCAGGCAGAGTTTTGGAGTCTGCAGCTAGGGCTAATTATATCTCTGGCACACTTTCCTTCAGAGGAAAATCAAATATTGGGGAAGTTATTTTGGGGCATGTATTGAAGCGTTAAGGATTATTCTAAATCTCTGGTTTGCTGGGTCAGTAATACAGTGTACATTTAAAACTGGTCTGGCAAATGGGTATTATCTGAGACTTGGCTACATGAGCTTTGTGTTTTGTTCTGCTGAGATACCTGTAAAATAACCAAACAAACCCCACTTTTTTGGGGGATGTAAAATTAAAGTCTGTAGATGAATTATTAAAGAATTTATTTGCATGAAAACATTCCTGTGCATCCCATGCCCTAAGCCTCCCATTACTGATGGCAATTTAATTTTTCAAGTGGAGATAAAAGTCCTGGTGGTAGGTGATGAGTATTTTTTTCCTCACATCATTCTCTTTATGTTGAATGGGAAAAGCTGCCCTTGACCTTTCTTGATCAAAATCCAGTAATCTTTTGGGGAGACACAAAACAGAACTGTCTCTGACAGCCAGGGAATCAAGATGTATCCATGAGCTGAGGGCAAGGACGTTCTTGAGTAATTGCAGAAATCCCTGGGCAGGGCTCTGCAGTCCACCTGGAGAGCTGGGCTCTAACTTGGGATCTGCTGCTGAGCTGGGCCATAGCGTGTTGAGGGACAAGTGAGGCACAGAGGTGTAAAAAAACCTCTGCTCTTACAAGTGCCAGGTGATTGTTATTGAATAGGTTGAGTGAAACATAAATCCAGCAGAGACAAAGGGAGAAGGCCTGTTTTTTCAAACAAACCAAAACTGCTTCTGCTGGAGAGCCTGAGCTGTGGGTCTTGCTGGGCTGAGCAGCCTCCACTGAAGAACAAAAGAGCTTCGCAGGAGCAATAAAAGTGAAGTGCTCTTGCGAGCAGCGCTCTCTCTAGAGGGAAGAGGATGCAAGCCAAGCATCAGGAAATAAATGAGATGCCAGTGTTGACCCTATTTCTCAGGATGGCACCAGAACAGCTGGAAGAACAGCATGATGCTGCCTCAGCAGGAATTGTTACCTGTGGTACATGTATGGAGAGACTCCACTGGGGACCCTGGAGCAGCCGCCGTAAGCACTTGGCACAAAGCGGAGTCAATAAACAGGCCTCTGTTAATAAGCTAATGTACAGGAGTGATTAAGCAAGGGAATTAAGATTTTGGTCCCTAAACAGCTGTACATCAGTCAGTCACAACTCTTGACGTTGTTTCAAGTGTATAGATGTACAACACCCTAAAATCTTAAGTTTTTAAAGCAAAATAAAAAAATTCAGTATTTACAAAGTAGAAGCAATAGGAATCTTAAAAGGATGGAGGTGGCTGTGTATCTGGGTGTTCTTTGTAACACTACATGAATGTTTACAGCATGCTGTTTGCAAAGAAAAGATTTGGATTTAATTTCAGGCATGCTGTGCACACTGGAGTATGTGCAAATGCTGTAGCTACACACTGTGCTGTGCAACAGATTGGAATCCACCCTTTGGCCTGTGCTTGCTGGGGGAAATGGGGTATGTTTTGGATTAATGTGAGAGTTGCAAATGTGTTTCTGCGGTGAGGCAGGCAAAGGCAGCTCAGTGCCCCAGCTATTGGTCAGATGTTAGCTAATTAATCACCACTGCATGTTAATTACGTATTAGTGACTTGCTGCTGTGTTGTATTGGTCAAGTGGAGTCCCCTGCTGGAACGAGTGTTCCACAGCATGAAAGATGGGATATGGACATGATGGTTCAGTATCAGGGAGGTTTCTTAATTCCTGGTGCTAATGTGTATTTTCTCTGATAAGCAGCAACATCACCAGTGGCAGAAGGGCCATAACGTCACGGTCAGCACCCAGGATTGCAGGGCACTGTGCACAGTTTATGTTTCAAACTATATTTGGGAAGTGCCTGGTAGTTGCAGCTGAGATCCTTTGTTGAATGTGTAATTCTCCTTTTTATTTTTTTTTCCTCCAGTGGTTACTTAGCATTCAAATGTGAAACGCTACATAAAGAATGAAATTGCCCTCTTGGTAACTAGGTTTTCTGGTGCTTTACAGTTTTCTAGGCTATAGAACTTCTTGCTTTTCACATCAGAAACTCCCAGCCAAGTTAAGATGACTCTGTGTCAAACCTTTTTATGTCTCTTTGTTTGACTTCCCAGCTAATGAAAATTATCTTCAGATCTGCATGGGTGGATCTCGACTCCAATGTTCTTCTCTACCTAAATGTGCAGGTCTCCTTTTAAAGTCTGTGGGAGTTCTGCTTATGAAAGAAGATAGACTACCAGTGTCAAGATCCACCATTTGAAGCAGCAAAAAGAGCTTTTTGCCCTCTATCTTTAACACTTGGCTTGGTACTGAGTAGCAGAAGAAAATTTCTCTCCAACAGTGTGTGAAGGCCCCAACTATAATGGAGCTTTGACTAAGCAAGAGGAAATGGCAAAGTTTGAGATATTTCTGTAGGTGCAGTTGGACATGGAGTGGGGATAATAGACTGAAGCAGCAGAGAGGAAAGGAACAGTAAGACGTAATGAACAGTGAAATCAGATGTAAAGTCGTGATCTGAAAGATTAGGATCCAGCAAGAAAATAGAACAGAAGTCTAAAGAGAGCAAGATTGAAAAGGGAAATGTTTTGTATCTCTGGTTTTAGGCTCTGCACACATCTAGGGGCACTCAGATCTTCCTTCAGATGTTTCTACTCTATTTTTTTTTTCCCGTGTTTAGGTATAAAATCTGTAAGCTTTGCCCATGTTGTGATTGTACAAGCTCTTTGAATTTATCTCAGAAGCACTTCTGAAAATCTACCTCCGGATGTTTCGGATTTTGTCCCAAGTATACTCAGTGTGGCATCATCCATGCATTCAAAACCTTTGCTCTTTTCTTTTGGTCCCAGTGCTGTATTAGAATCAAACTCTGTAATTTCTAGTGTTTTTTATACCCGTGCTGAAGTTCTGTGTTACTGAAGAGCAGTTACCTGTGGGTTACACACCCCTAATGGTCTGACTTGCTCTGTGGCCAACCTGCACTAAATGTCTGGCAGACCTTGGGGCTGGATTCCACTGAGGCTGCTTGGTGAGGTGGGGACGAGTGACATCAGTCTGCTTGTGCCTCAGTGCTGTGTTGGGCTGCAAGTCTCCTGAAAAAAGTCTTGACTGTGCAACTTTTTTAGGCATTATAAGAGCTGGCTTATTGTAAGAGCTGAGTATCATCTGACTGCAGCCTTTTTTTATTTTATTTTATTTTTTCTTTTTTGTCAGGAAAGGATTTATTTGATTAAATCAAACTGTCTTATGTAGAGATATTGCTTTGGCGACAGTTATATTGAAAAGTTTTGCTTTGATAAGATATGGGACCTTCGCTTCAATTTTATTTCAATTTTTCATTTATATTGCATAATTTTGACATAATATAAAAGGGTATTATAACAAATGAGAATGCAATTACTTTGTGAAAATAATAAAGTCAAAACCAAAAATGTTGTTCTCAGAAGGAGAGTGTTCACCTCTGTGAAAATGAAGCAGCTCGCTTTATAAGTGTCAATTTGAGTTTTTGAACCGGAATTTTTTTGTAATTTTTGTCTTGTGGGAAAACTTTGAAATGTTGGCATCAAGAAAGTGATGGAAAATCCCAGTTCCTGTAGCTCCTTATGGTACTGAAATGCCAATTCTAACCTGGCTTCACAAATAATTGTTCACATTAGTGTTGAGGGCTGGATTTGGGTTTAGGCTGTTTCTGTTTGCAGTGCTCTTGAAAGAGTGGACCAGGAGTTGGACTGGATGGTCCTTGTGGATCCCTTCCAACTCAGGATTCTAATTCTTGTCTGAAAATTGGACCAAAGAAATGCTTCCCCTGGCCAGAGAGCTGCAGTGAATTTTAAGCAGGGCTTTGTTGTTTTTTTTTTTTTTCCCCTCAACAAATTGCCTAATAAGAGGGCAAATATTAATCACATGTCTGGAAAAAAGTTTGTTTTGATCTCTGTGCCTGCTATTCCAGCTTTAAAGAACAGAGCCTTTTCTGAAACGTTTTCCTGGTAACGGAATTAGGATGTAATTCCTAGAAGACAAATCTTGGCAGGTATGAAGTGTGTAATACCTATCCTTGACTGAACCTACAGCCTAGCCTAATACTTCCCACATTTTCCCGGTTTCAAAGTGAGTTTGATCTTGTGCTGAAGGAAATCATTCTCTTTACTTGAGGCCTCTCAAATATTTCACAGTAAGAAGGATGTGATCCATTACTTCAGGAGCCCTCATTATGTGCAGCTGTGGGATACTCATCTTTTTCCTTCATCTTCTCTGCTGGAAAACTTGGATACCTTGTTTTACTAAACAAAATCAAGATCAGGGGCATTAAAAATAGATTGACTTATTGGACTTGATAGTATAATAATTTTCTTGTTGCCAGCTTCAGATTTTCTTCACTGAAATAAGATTAGCAGAGATTAAAGCTATTTATTTTTGAGGTATTCTGGACAAGAAAGCTGTGATGGGCTTGCCTTAAAAGGGTTTTCATATTTTAAGAGTTTGCAAACCCTCTTCTGAGGTTTATTTGTTTCTGTAGCTCCTACTCCTGCCTGCAGTTACGCTTTTCCAGGAATGTACTTGGTGGAAACATCTCGAGTATCCTCCCTTTTTGTTCCATGGCTAAAGCCATGACATCCTTTCTAATATAAAGCCTTGCAAATGAGATGCAAATTTTTCACTGCCTTTTTAAGGTATGGTTTGTCTAAGGACTCTTCTAATACTCGCTTTCTGAAAGAAATAAATGCTAACCTTAATTTACCCTTATCAAATCCAGTGAGGCCCTGCCCTACTAAAGCACTAAGCCTTGCACTTAAATACCTTCCTAGTCAGTAAGAAACTTAAGTGTGTTGGCTGAGAATGTGTTTAAAATGCTCTGCTGAACCAGGCCCAGGAGTGTGTGGCACAACCACCCCAGTGCCAGCAAAGGAACCAGTGGGCTGGAGAGACCTGCCTGAGTGGGAACAGAGTATTAATTAGTAGGATTTAATTTCTGCTGGAAAAGAAAGTATCTTGCTGCTCTGTCTTTTAAAGTTGGTTTCACTTTTCAGGAATGTGTTGGGTGGATGTGTTTTGGTAGGTTTTGGTAGCGCAGGATCTCTGCTCACTGGGCTTCATAAGGCTCCCACATCTATCTTGCATCTCTCCATTCTCTCTCTTTAATTTATTAGTTTAAAACAGCAGCCTGGTCTGGCTTCCTCAAAATGTCTTGCACCCTTGATTGCAGATCAATAGCGTTTCACTTTGGTTGAGAGATTTAAATGAGTCACGAGACATTAAAGCTAAAAACTAGGAAGTGCAAACACGCAATGACCCTACGTAAAATCTCACCCACAGCCTTCCCTCTGCTTTACAGACAGTTCTTCTTGGCTATGCTGTGCAAATTCCTCGAGACCACAGCTGGGAAGAGGCAAGAGTCCTCCAGCTTTGCCCTGCTTTGTTAGGATTTAGAACTGCTACAGATGCCATCCACAAATGTGGGAGCGGCTCTGCTCTGCAGTTCCAGAGCTCCTCGACTAGAGGTCAGTAACACATCAAAGAACAGCAGCCGGGAAACCAGAAACTGAGGGATGTGAGCTGCCACTAGACGTTTCATTTCGCATTTGAAATGAAGACTTCTGATCTGGTTAATCAATAGCAGCTACAAGTCCTATTTGTCACGTCCTTACAACTTCATAGAGTGTAGAATAGATCAGTCGCTATTTAATAAAGGGTAATTTTAGGAATGCTTAAAGGTAAAATAAGAGGTATGACTGTTTGTTTCAATTTGCCTGTAAAATAATGCTTACTGTTCTGTAATCATTCCATTCTATTCTTTTTTTCCCTGCTGAACTGTTCCTGTTCTGTGATAGATGAATTGGTCATCTGGACAATTAAAAAGCAATCTATGGAGCATCTCTTTCTATTTCAGATGCATTTCTTTCTGCCATTTTAGTAGCAAGTTGGTCAAATTCATGCTCTGAATCATTTCTTCATAGAAGCAGGCACAAAGGGTTCTGTTTGTATTCCTTGAATATGCTCTATCCAGAAAATACTCATTTTCTTTATCATGACTAATGCCATTACTGAGTGGTTTTGCTGAGACATTTGGTTCAGTTGTGTTCATGACTGTGATTAGTGCATTTGTCTCCAGCTAAAATGCTGATTCTTATTAGAATGCATCACTCCTAAGAGCTGTGCTCTAAGTCTTTATGAAGGCGAAATTGCTGTTTCCCAGCATTTTTGTGTCAGCTAAGTTGATTTTTTTTTTTCCCCTGCAGAAAGAAAGAGGCCAAGGCATTTTGATAGTCTTGTTACTCAAGTCCTGTTTCCTGCCCTCACGCCACTTTTACACTTGCCATCTACATTGTGATTTATGCCGTTAGTGAGAGTGGAACCAAACCTAGTTTTTCAAAAAGTAAAATATTAGTAACAGTTATAATGGCTGGTGCAATTCTAATCAACAATATCAAGATGAGAGATAGAAGCCTTTCTCAGTGTAGTGGCAACCAAGAGTGACAGACCTGCCATCAGTCCAGACCCTCAGGACTTCACCAAGCTCGTTGCACTCCAAAAATCCCTTACTGAAATAAGTGAGTAAAGGTGCTTATGCTGTCTAACACAGGTTTATTAAGTCTTTGGCTCAAAACTGAGCCAAAGACTTATCTCCAAGATGTGTCTTCTCAGTGTAGTTGGTGACTGGGAACAGACAAGTTCACAGGAACCTGTGGAGTAGGGGCAATATGCAGTCATGTTTGCATTAAAAAAGTCTCAGTGTGTCTTGAACTGAAAATTTAAAGAACTACAAAAACAGGTACCTCTTGTGCTGGAGCAGCAAAATGTTCAAGTCTAAAAGTGTCTGGTTTTAAGAAATGATTATGCCTTGGAAGTGTTACGGGCAGGACATGGAGATGAGTTTGAGGGTTGATACTTAATTTTTTAAAGATGCTCTTAACAATAGTTAGAAGAGGGATCAGGCTGTAAAGCTGTGTCCTTTTCATTCTGTTCTCCAGGCAGCCTTCAGGCTGCACAGCAGCTTCACTCCTGTGGCCAGCCTGCACTTTCATGATTTCTACCTCACGGTCAGTTTGGTGCAATACCAGCACCTCCCTCTTTAACACCAGCAAGGGAAAAAACCCCTTCACAGCCAGCAGTCACTGACTGGGGGTTGAACAGTATAAATGCTTTTAAAAGCCCAGTGCAGTCATCTCTTTGGATCTGGCATCTCTTTTCTTGAGCCTGTACATTGGCAGAGCTCTCCACTCCAGCCTGCCAGCTCCAGAAGTGAACGGTGACAGGCCGTCATCATCTGTTACAGCCTGTCATTCAGGCAGCTTTAAAATGGAAACCCGAGCTTGGGAGGGGGGCAGAATTGAGCACTCTCGTGCATTTGATCACTGAATGAGTAGGGGAAATGAAATGTAATGGGAACTCTGCTTTTTTTTTTTTTTTAGCCTCTTTCATAAAGTAAATCAAGTTCTCTGCTGGTGTGACTGCATGAAAGCCACTGGGATTAGCAGATTTGCATTGTTTCACTCGAATGACAAAGGTACATTTCTAGTTTAAGTGGTGCTGTATTTTTTTTTTTTTCCCTAGAAAATGTTCATTGTTTCAAATCTCCTGTTCTTAGTGATAGACACCTTGCAAACCATCGTGGGGGGAGGTCTGAGCTGTGGCTGAGCTGGCTGCCAGCAACAGGGACAGTCCCACCTCCGAGCTGCTGTTCACAGCTGGCAGGCCCTGCCCTTGCTCTTCTGTTGGTGCTTGTCTGGTTCCCTGGAAACTGGTTCAGCTTGATAACCCGACAAAAAACACTGTATTTTTTTTCCCCCTCCTGTTGATTTAGCTCACCAAGAAGTCAGAGAAAGGCCAAAGCAGGAAGAAACACATAAACTAAGACACAGCTCCTGCCTTGCAGAACTTGGCACCTGTGTTAAAAAGTTGGATGAAAGCAATGTGATTGCCATTCCCTTTCCTACTAATGTGTCTGAACTTTTCCAGTGGCTTTGCAAGGAGTGTAGTGGTTGTAGGGAGGCAGCAGTGCAATTAGGGGATGTGCATTTTTATGTTGTTGCAAGGGTGAAGGTGGTAGCCTGGCCAAATTCCAGAAGGGGATGAGCACCAGGTGGGAAACTGGATAAGTTCATCTTGTGAACAGCAGTTTAATGAATAATAAAACTGGGGGGATCTGGTACTATCATCTTCCAAAGCGGGCAGTCCCAAGATCCTGAAACAGCTTTTTTTGTCTGGTACAAAAATCCTTTAAACACAATGTTTGCTTTAGGGTGAATGAGTTGTTCCAACTCCAGCTGAAGTGGGTAAGCTGGAATTTAGCAGATTTCTTCTCCTTTTCCCTGAAACTCTCCAATCTGCTGTTACAGTCCATTGTCTTGGACGAGTGAAAAAGGTCTTTTAGCTCTGTGGTAGGACACTATCTCAGAAAACCCAGCTTTAGTTCTATTATCATTTTATCTCCATAGACAATTTTGTTATTGTTTATAGCTTTGAAAATGGGCTTGTTGCCACTGTGAAAGCAAAGAGGGAAATTCTCTCTGTGACAATTTTCATACATCTGGTATCATGATAAATATTTTATATTATTAATAATAAATAGCAGTTTTATAGAAATGGTTCCTTTTTATGGGCAATGGTAGGACAGCTGTCTAGTTTGTAATTTGTCCTACTGGCAATTTTGTGCTTATGGCATATTGACTTCAATAGGGAATTCTGCTGAAAACCTCTTGGCACAACAGATCACTCTCTATTTCCATGAGGGCAGGTGTAGGCATTTGTGTTTCCACTGTCAGTCCCCAGATGCCTCTTTGGAGGAAGAAATCAGTGAGCTTTCCAGATGTGTCCTGCATGTGAAAGGTGAACTTACTAGGAACAATTACAATGATCCATGGTGTGAGTTGGAAAGTCACCTGCTCTCCCCTTAAGAATTGTTCTCATCTCCTCAGAATAGACTGGGGCTTTGTCATCAGGAGCAGGATCACAGCTTGGACAAATGTTACTGAAATTGCAGAAACACCTCAAAAGTTTATCCAGAAAAGAAGCCACATCGTGCTGATACTCTGCAAGTACAAGGGCCTCTTTTTAGTTTTTCTGATGTGTGCTCAAAGACATGCCTAATCCCATCAGCAGTCCTTGTGTTTTAGTGGGATTTACTGTGGGGTACAGATTATTGCCTCTATCTGAAGAATATCCTGACTCATTTAAGGGACAGTAAAACAACTACTTACCCTTAGAATGGCTGATTGTCCTTAGCAGAGCTCTCCAGTTCGTGTGACCTGAGCTAAGCTGCTGTCTTGCAGGTGAATCAAAAAGCTTGAAAGCAGTTAAGGATCTGGAAGAGTGGCTGCCTTCCCCTAACAATACCCTGACTGGCAAGTTGGGTTTAATACTTCTCACATTAATAGCAAAACCACTGCAATCTGCAGACTAGTTCTCAGACACAAACCAGATACCAGGGATCCAGTATACAAAGTCTTAATCCCCAAGGCTATTGGGCCATTTTTTTCACTCTTTCAAATAACCTTGCCTCTCATAAATCTGTTGCTCATTTAAAGCAAACTTTCTGCTTGCATCAGAAATTACTTCCAGCGCTGGATATGAAGCATTCTTCAATATGTTATAAAAGTGAGGGCTGGATTCACTGCTTAAATAAAGAAAGCCAGTTTGCTTCAAACGGAGCATTTATTGCTACCTTCATGCTGTATATTTATTGTGAGGATATTGTCACATTTCTTTCAGTTTTGAAAATGTAAGTTGGATTTTCTCTTTCAGGTTGCCATCTGGTGTATTGCGAACAGTCTCAGAGAGTAAGAGGCCATCTGTTAATACTTTTCCAGGAAGCTTTTTATAGAGCAGTGAAGTGGCAAATCTCAAAAACACGTTGTAATGACTTACAAGATCTTGGGTATGTGTACAAGTAAAGGCTGATATTTTATTCCTATCAACAATATAGTTATCAAGCTGGGGAGGAAAGGAAGAGAAGAAAGAGAACTTGCACACAAATGCACATGCATTTTAATGGCTCTGTTGCATATATTACTTTTTCTATTTTTACATAAAATGTAAAGTGAGTTTCTGAAGCTCTGATTCAGTTCATGCTTATGTACTTTAGGAAGACTGATTGCCTCTTTGAGAAGCTGTTTCCTTCTTTAACCATTAATAGAGATCAAATTAGCCAGGATTTTGCCTGATAATACTAAGAATGTAGTTTGTGTTCCCGTAGCATGTGATTTCCCATCTCTAGTGGTGGGCACCCAAAATGCTGATTTGTGTCCCACAGAGCGTGTCTCCTGGGTTCTGCCCATGGCTGCCCTGTGCAATGGGAGGGAGCAGGTAAATCCTTGTAAGGTGCCACGATGCTGGTGATGGTTTAAAAACAAAATTTGTGCTGATGATTGGTGCTATCATTTTACATCAAGATAACTTGACCACCTGAGGAAGAGAAGAGATGACCTTTTGAGGTTATCCATGAGGTCTTTGGTACAACCTGGAGTAGGCACTGGGTTTCTTGAGAGCTTCTCTGTGGGCTGGGTATGTTGAGCCATTTTTTTTCCCCCACTTGCATTGACTTCCTCATAATTTTGTGGTACAGCAGAAGCAAATAGAGCTACATTATGTACCTGCTGTGTGCAGTGCTGGCATTTATCTCTACTCTCTTCTAGCCTCTCTGAGAGAAGACACTTTCTGCTTTCAGGATCAGATGCTTTGAAAGCACTCAGAGAAGCATCAGATGACTGATTTCTTTGTAAGCCTGACATGCAGAGGAAAAAGGGCAAGTGCTGATTATCTGGGCAGGTGACTGGAGTTTTGCTGCCACAGAGAGATTTGATCGGGTGGTTTTTTGGGTGCTCGTATAAATCCTCTTTGAATGTTGTGTTCCACTTCCACCTGTGCATCGTCTGAAGCGTCCCAGTCAAGCACATTTTTCTGTATTTTAATGCTGTAATAATTTTCTGTGCTTTGTGTTCTGCAGTAACAAGACTCTGTGGTGATGTTCTTGGCCATCCCTCTGTGGAACCAATCCTGCTTCAATTAAGAGCAATAGTTAGATCTCCTCCTCTTCAGTGATTCCAAATTTGATAGTGGGACATCAAAGATATCATCCAGGTATCACTGGTATTAAATGTCAGTGCTGCTGCTTGTCAAGGTCATGTAAACCTGTAGTAAGGAATTGTTCAGACTGGCATTGTGCTTAAACACTCATCATTTAAACAAAATTAGGCGGCTCTAAAAGCAAAGGCAGCGTGAATATCACCATAAAATTAAGCCCACTAGCCAGTGGTGAGAGAATCTGAGACCTGTAGGTTGGAAGAGTTTTAAAAGCAATACAGGTTGGTTTTTTTCAGTGCTAACAACCCTTAGAAATAGAGAAATAAGTGACCCCAGCTGTGTTCAATGTAATGCAAGTCAATTCTGCATAGTGGTATCTAACAGTGGTCAGAGTATTTGCTGAAAGTTTTATTTATAAAAAAGGTCTTTTCTTCCAAATTATTTTTAGAGGCATTCTCTTTTATTGAATGAAGAAAAACTAACCTTTGTCTTGTTCCTATGTTTTTAATGTAAAAGCAGTATAAAGAATGAAAGCTAAAAATTGGGGACAGGCTTTTTTGTAGTCCAAAAAGGTACAGTATCACAATTTTTAGTTAAGAAATATAGGGGGTTTAAACCACCTGATATTCATGCTTTATTGTTGAATGATTTTTTCTTAATCAAAAGTAATAGGCAGTAATAATTTTGTTATTGCATTATTTTAGAATGCTATTAGAAAGACCCTGAATCCAGAGAAGAATTGACAGAAATTAGTTCTGTTGTCTCTATTCTTTCATCTCAAAACAAGCCTAGGTGGTCTTGACTGGCAGCTGCCCTGGGCTCCAGCACCTTCCTTTCTTTGTTAAAATCCTGAAACTGCTGAGAGGTCTCCTGAGGTGTCAGGAAGTTAAGTGTTGGTGTGAAGATGTGCGTTGTGTCCTTCATCCGTTCCTCATCTATTAAGGCAGGTCAGCATGTAGGGAAAAAAAGCTCATGGTACCCCAGAGGTAGAGGCTTACACAAGCCCCCTAAAAATGACCTTCCAACAGCTCAGCACTGAGAATTATGGCTTGTTGGGCCACTATAGAATAGGTTACTGCACTGTCTACAGAAGAGTGATTCAATTAACAGGGCATCCCTGATGACTTTTCAAGTGCCTTAGCATATGGGATGCTGCATTGTGCCCTAAGAACAAAAACAGATGAGCTACACCTGAGGTGTACTGGTGTAATCTGGAGCCCAGGCCTCTCCAAGTGTCAGGAACAGAACTTTCCTGTGTCGTGGCTTGTCTTGTGTTGCTGTGCCGTCGCCTCTATGAGCTGGTGTTGTGAGGATTTGCTGGGGTAATGAAATATGAAAGATTGAATCTAGTCCTATTTAGGGTTAAGAGTCTGTAAATCCACGGTGCTTGCAGGGACCAGGAATAATTTAAACACTGCTCACATTCCAGCCTCCGCAGTAGGGATGGGTATTTTGTTTTGAGGATTTTTTTCCTTATCTCAACTGCTGTACCATTTGGCTATCTGAAGCTTTTGCATGCCTCACAAACACCATCTGTTACAACCCAAGACACAAATACTGCAAGTGATTAGTAATATAAGCCAATGTTGCAGCTGTATGTGGTGTGGAAACCTGATAGAACCAGAACTTCCTTTGTAAGCCTGACATGCTGCATAGTGTGTTTGTGGTTTGCCTAAGCTCTTGCATTTGTCAAGTAAAGATTAACTTTCTGCTCCTATGGAGACATTATAGAATGAAAAAAAAATTAAACCAAAACTTTCACCCCAAAAAATCCAATCCAAACCAACCAACAAAACCCTCCATGAAAAAACCAAAACAGGCCCCAAAAGACCCAAGCATTCCTTTTAGGAAATGTTCTTGGAGCAGGTAAAGCACCTAGGACAGAGGGAGTCCCTAGCAGGAAAACATTTCCAACTACCACATCCTAATATTTTATTAAATTAATCTTTTCCGGGTTGAAATAATTTATATATTCTTATCAATGCTCTCCCTAAAGTCATAAAGCACTTAAAATACACATATAACAGGGACCATTCAACTCTTCTGGCCATGGGCAGATTGCAATAAATACCAGTACTCTCCTGTTTGTACTGTCATTCAACATGTATTCACAGCACAGGCTGGTTCTCCTTGAGTTCCACCATTGGTTTTTCTCTCTTTGTTTTAACCTCCAGCCTTGAATGCAGTCATGGATGAAGAACTGCTCATGATGGTACCCAATTAGAGAGGAACACCATGTGTGCCCGTGGATATACATGAGAATGAATAGGAAAGGAGAAGAAGGCTTAGATTTGACCGCCTGCAGGATAGTTTGTGTCAGTGTGTGATAATCCAGGGCCTGGTCCAACCACAGAGACTGAAATTCTGCATCCGTGGGGTGAGTCCATTTTTTAATGCTGAATAAAAGAAATAATGATAACAGTTCTGTTGTTGCTAATCTTCCTCTCCATCACTAAGGCATTTGGAAAGATGAGGTTTGAATGAGTTTGGATCACTTGTGTCTTTCCCCTCTCTGCAAAAATCTTCCACAAAATGCTCAGATCCTTATCATGTTCTCATGTCATATAGTGCTTGTTTTGAAAACAAAAGTTTTAATTCTAAAAAACTCATTAGTGTTATGGATTAATAGGGAAAATTTGGAAGAAGATAGGTGTGTGTTTTTTTTGCTTATGCAGGCTCTTTTCTCTATATAAGTGCACTATTGTCCTTAAACATCTATTTTGTTTGTTTGTTTGTTTGTTTGTTTCTGGGGTGTTTTTGTCCATGGAGACAGAGCAAGAAGTAACATCCTTAAACTAAAGCAAAAACTTCAAGCTAGATATTAAGGGAAAAAAACCCTTACTGGTGGAAAGGACAGTGAAAGAGGGGGAGAGACTCTCAGGGAGGTTGTGATGTCTGCATCACTGGAGACCTTTGAGAGCAAATACCATATTTACAGTTGATCTCACCATGAATAGAAGGATGAACTAAACGGCCTTCTGGGATGTCTTCCAGTACTACAATTTTGAAAGCTTGTGACCCAGGAGGTTTTTCCCACTGCTTTCCCAGTACGTAAGGAAAGTCAGGATCATGGATGGAGAGCAAGCACTGAACGTGGAGGTGCCTGGCTCCTGGGGTGCAATCTGCTGCCCTGACCAGACTCCCAGGGGCTTTAGGATGTGCAGGAAAAGCTAAATGCCCCCCAGAGGACTCTGGATAACAGAGGGCTGGCTGAGCAGGGAGGTACTTCTAGTTTAGCTAGTAGAAAGAGCTCAAAAATGAGCAAATATTAATCCTATTTCTCTGGAGCTGAGGCAGCAAGAAGGTGTCAGTGTCAGACCAGTGTGTGCAGCAAAGAAGTCGTGGCTGTATCGTGTTGGGCCTTCCTAAAAGACAGGAGGTAACACTCAGGCTGGTGGAAGAAGCAGAAGTTACTCTCTCTCTTTTCATGCTGCAATCTGGGGTGTAGGACACCAGGTTTGATGTCATAGTTGGCCTGTGCTAATGTAGACCCACCTTTTCTTCTTTCTTGAGTAAGTCTTAAGCACCACTGGGGGTGCTGTGGCCAGCTGGGTGTTTCCAGTTTGCCGCCCAGCACTCATTGCTCTGGAGGAAGGCAATGGGACTTTCCCAGCTTGTGAGAAAGTGTGTCCTTGGAAAAGGAAAGGTGCTGTCCTGCCCCAGGAAGTGCTGAGGGCAGTGGAGGGAGCTGGCATTTTCATAGTAGAAATTTCGTTCTTATGGTTTGATAACTGCTATTTAAATAACTGCAGCACATTCTGGAGCACTGAGCAGGCACGTGTTTATGCCCTGCCAGTTGCCCTTTGCTGTGTATTATGAAGTGTAAGACAGCAGGATTGTGAGTGTCTGTGATTTAAATGACTAAATTTACTCTAGATTAAATGTTTGCCTTTCATGTTTGATTTCTCATTAACTGAGAATTTACAAAGTCAAGTACACAGTCCTATTCTTATTTGTAAACTTGCAGCTTTCTCTTTTAATGCCTAATAATAACTTCTCCCCTCTGGTTGTTTAATGTATCACTTGTGATTCCATTTTGACAAATCTCTCAGCAGTTCAGAAAACTCTTTGTTACAAGGAAATAAATATCCTGCTGACTCAATGGGAAAGAAATGCTTTTTGTCCTTTGAAAAATGTTGCAGCCCTCTAGATTGGTCAGTGTTACTTATCTGAATAGTGCTATTGTAGAGAGGAAAAGGGTACTTTATTGGGCCAAAGAGCATTTGAGGGTACTGGAGTATGTAGGGCAAGGTTATCAAGGCTTTGCTTTGGTAATTTCTATTTCTGCTTTGAAAGATCATCTTACATGTGATATTTGTCTCTGTTAAATGCATCGCCTTTATTATTGCAGTAGCTTTTCTTTTTTAATTACAAAATGCTGACAAGATGTTTTGCAGTGACATATTATAACTACATTAACCAGGTGCATTAGGATCTGTGTATATGGCAATTGATGCTTTCTCTTTGTCACTTACATAATGAACCTTCTGCCTGCACAGAATAAAATATTTATCTGGAATGCAGGCTAAAGCAAATGCTGGAGACTGGAGGAGGAAAAAACAGGCTGCCTGCAGTGAATAATTGTTATAATCTCATTGTCCTTTGCAAAGTTGTTAATTAAGGCCTTTACTAAGCAGACTGTGCTTGCAGGAGTCCCACAGAAGTGGAGTTGTTGTACTCCCGTGCATCTGTTAGCTCGCAGTGGTTTTAATGTGTTTAATGCAGGGATCCCCAAGTTTCATCTTCAGAGAGGCTGTATGTTGGGGGGATGTCTTGTAATGCTCTCCCCCTTCTCTCCCCTGCACTTCTTTCTTTGAAGTAAGGAAGAAAACAACACCTGAAGGAGGCTGGTAATCTAATGTATAGAGCTTGGGTATCCTCCATCATCAATATTGGCATGTAAGCCTGCTAGGGATGTGGGGTTGTTAGTTTATTTGCGGGTGCTCTCTGGAGTTTTCTCTGCAAGGAGCAACTGGTATAAATTGTGTGTACTTTGCCTACTCTAGTTCCAAGTTCCTTTTGTTATTTAGTATTTGTATTTCTATAGCAACTAGAAGATCCACTTAGGGATTTTGACCATTCCTGGTAGGCAGCAGTGTAAATAGCATAAGGAAACAATATTTTAGGTGAAGAGATCTGAGCAAAAAATGATCTATTGTTGTCAATTTCTTTGTAGGCTTTAATGGAAAGGAGGATTTTTGAAAAACAGAATGAATTAATTTTTAGGTTGCTTCCTGTGTGAGGGGACAACATGGGAGGAAGAAAAGAAAGCAAGAAAGCCCTAATTTTAAAAAGGAGCAAATGGAGAAGTTTGGTGCCAAGGGCTGATTGGAGGCAAGAACTGACATCTTGGGAGCAGATGAGAGGAAATGGGATGTGTCAGTAAATCATGAACATCCTTAAAAGTCAAGGCAAGCAATTCATAAATAATAGAGAAGGGAAAGCCGAAGGAGGAAGGGGAAAAACAGCAAGACATGAGCTCCAAAAAAAAGGTATTTGCAACATGATTTGGGAGGGAATGGTATTGGGGAATAATTGCTTTAGGAAGGCCAGAGAGAAGAATGTTGATGTGACAGTAGGATTGACTGGTTCCTGTGTGAAAAGGTAAGGGAGAGTAAACCCCCAACATTATGCAGACAGAATGAGCAAAATGGGAATGTGGAGACTGAAGTAGGGATGAACTGAAAGGTGGAGAAGCAAAAAGAGTGAATGTGGGGACTTTCTGAGCAGGAAGATGCTGTATATGGTAATGCTGAGTGTACAAAGACATGGAGGAAAATAGGAAATGGATGAGGATGAGAACAATTCCTGGAGAACTAAAAGAGCTGGCAGAAGCAAAGCAGTATCTGTGTCTAAAGGTAAATGAGGAGGAAGAAGGGAGAAGAAAGAGTAACACATTCAAATACCTAAAAGGCTTGTGCCCTTCTTTTTTTCCTGGTAGAAAGTTAGCAAAAGCCTGTATGGATAAATAATAGGAGGAAGAATAAATTGTGGAGGTGGATTTTTTTTTTTTAATCAGAAAAGCAGACTTTGCTAAGGACACGCCAGAGAAACTGGTGGAGCAGGTAATTCTACTGGAACTGATTTTTTTTCTATGAGCTGAGCTGATGTGGTATAAATGGAGGTGATCTGGGATGGAGGCTTGAAAAATCAGACCTTGTTAAGTGTGAAAAGGTCAGAGATCTTACTAATGGAGGAGAGAAAGGGAGGCAGTGAGGAGGAGGCTGAAAGCAAACAGAAGTTTTTCCTGTATAACAGACACCTGATGCAATCGAGCTGTGGAAAAGCCGACAGTCCTAGAGTGGGATAGAGGTGGGGAAAGCGGATTGTGCTAATAAAGGCAGATGTAGAACAAGGGCTCTGCAGCAGGGGGTCAAACCAGACCTGCAGGTGTGAGACCAAGGAGATGGGTGACTCTGAACCCAGGTAAGATTAAGGGGAGCCAGGAGTAGTTGGAGAGGAAGGTGGATGAGAAGCTGGAGCCATGGTTGACAGCAATACTGAGCAGGCTGACTGAGATGGCAGGACTCCTTGTTTATTAAAATAAAGTCTCTCTCTGCTGCTTATTAGTTTAATTAGGTCAATTGTTTTAAATTAGAATACATATTTCATAGTTTTTGGCAGTGTCTGTAAAAATAGGATTTTTTAAAAAATCAACAAATATATGTAATTGAAAATGAGCTCTCAGTTACTTACTCTAAAAGCTGTTTGGTGATTATTTGGTGAACAGGTGGGGACAAGCCTGGAGTGGCACTATTGGGCAGAGAGATGCTCACAACAGCCTTCCAGGGGTCTGCCAAGGCCCCTCCAGCCCCTGCCCTGCTGCTGAGCAGGGCCAGGAGCAGCATGAGCACAGTTAGTGCTTCCCAGCTTGCTGACCCAGCCTCCAGAAATTTGGATTTTCAGGGCCGGTCAGGTCATTTTCTCCCTAGTTTCTTCTGTCTGTCTGAAGGAAATCAATGCTCGGAGGGGAAGCCGATCTTCCACCGGCAGAGGTTGCTGCTGTTCTCTTCACCTCCTCCTCTTCTCAAGCTGGTAACCTGTCATGTCAAGTGTTTAGCTGAAAGCAGTGGGAATTGTGAAGCTTTAATGTTTCCCAGACTGTAGTCTGCCACATTAACAAATCTTTCACTTTTCAGAAGATGATAGTGTCAATCACGGTGACAGGCTGAAAGACACCATTCATTGTTAATTAATTATTAGCTGTCAACTCAAAGACTTTGTTGAACTAAGAACATTCAGGCAGATTGTGGATTTCCTCTTTTTTAAACTTTATGTTTAAAGGACACTAAATACCCTTAATTATCAAAGTAAGTTGAAATCCTTTCATACCTCTTTCTTCTGCAGGTGACTGCTTCAGGTACAATATTAATTATAAATAGAATGAAGATTTTGTAGCTTCTTATTGCTGATTTATGTTTTCATAATGGATGAACTAAAAAGAATTAAGTTTCCTTTCTTTGCTTTGGTAACAGCCTGTGATCCCTAGGCTGCCTCTGAGTTTTGGTGTTTGCAGGAAACGAGCAAAAGAAAAGAAATTCATGTTTCTGCAGAAGGTCTGAGGGCTGTACGACCTACAATGGGGGCCATGACTTTGTGTCTCACTCCACCACAGAGATCCTTGGATTTGAACTGTTGGAATGTTTCAGTTTCACTCCTTTGACCAAGAAATCGAGGATAGCTTTCTCACTGGGCTTCCTGCAGGTGGGAATGAACTCTAGTATCTTTTTCACAAGTAATCATCTGATTTTTCCATCAGTCCTGGGCATGCCCAGCCATTCCTGCAGAGCTGTCTGCTCCAGGAGCCTTGCAGTGAAATGAGAAGATGCTCTTAAGGGCACTGCTCTGCCTGGGGGCCGTGGGAGTGCCCAGTCCAGGAAGGTGCCTTGGGCACTGAAGAGCTTCCAGAATGTGTCTGGAAGTTTGAAAACACTGGCCAAGCCTCTCTCCATTTGGGCCTGCCAAACACAGAGGAATATAGAAATACTTACCTGCCTCACAGGAGTGCTCTGAGGCTTAATTAATGCGTAGGGTAAAATGCTTTGAGATCCTCAGGTCATAATGATACTTAGCACTTTATATCTTCAAAGCCCCATACCCAATGCGAAGGAACTAATCCCAAACTAATTAGGCAAAAGGCACTATAAAAGTGCCAAGTGTTGTTATTTGCCTTAAAGTATTATTATTTAATCACAAATTGCCTCAAAGTGAAGTGTGACTGTATGAGATTAGAGACATAGTAATTAAGGCCCTGATTTAATATTTTAAATTTATTCAGCATACTTCAATGCAGCTCTTGAATTTTTTTCATTCTCTCCCAAACACCCAGCTCACATTTTAATTTTTATAAACACTGCATCCTCATCACTTAATAGGCTTTCCCTCTTCTCTCAGTTGTGTGCCCTTAGGATGTTGCAGTGCTGAGGGAAGATAGTTTGGTGAACAAGGATTTGGCCAAGTTGGAACACAGCAGACTGAGTGTGTGCGGTTATGAATTAAATATGACAAGAAGGAAATGTGTAAATAAAGTTTTTCTTGCATGTGTAGTAGATATATTTATGTATGTGCTGTGTAAGTTCTACAGTGCAAAAACAGCTATGAAAGCATCTGTCACCCCACATTACTTATTCTGCCTTTGAGATACAAGCTGTGGCAGAGCTTCTTAAAGACGACACTTCCCTGCGTGTCAGGGAGCAGCTGTAGTTGTTAGACTGATTTGGGAAGCAATGACTTTGGGTAAATATTCTGGTGAAACTCACCCCTCCGTACAGAAGCTCAGCAGAAGGTTCAAGCACCACTTCCCTCCCAGATAAATCTTTTTTAACAGTGAAAGGAATGTGAGGACCTTGTGTACAGGAGTAAATTTCATCTATGGTGTTACGGTGAGTTTAGAGAAACTCTGTTGGTGGGAAGTGACTATATTTGCTCTTCTTTCTAAAGAAGAAAGTAGAAGAAATCTGTTTTTTCAGATGAAAACAACCTGAAGTTCATAGTTACATGTGGACTGGATGCAGTATGACCATGCTGTGCCACTGTAACTTTGCAGACCCTTGGTGGACTTAATCCCCAGTCTCCTAGTGCTGTGAGCTTATAATTACCAAAGTAGTGCTCAGAATGACAGCAGCACCACCAACAGTGTGTTTATCCTTGTGTATGCATTTACATTTGTAAATTATAATTATTTAACATTTATCCAATCAAAGGAAGCTTTAGGAAGTTTGGGGTTCTTTTGGAGAGTAGTGGTTTCTTATAAACCATGGCAAAATGCTAGAAAGGGAATTTTCATAGAGTTGTGAAAACTCGTTGTCTCTGCTCTCTTACCTTCTCTCCAGAAACCTTCCCCTGCAAGTTACAGCATTTTTTTTATGCCTTGGAAGTCTGTGGAGCCCATTTTTGAGGGGGGAAGCTGTTCTGTTCCCAACTGATCTCTCAGGAGGTTGGAGACCAGGAAGTGTTGACACTGGTCTGCATGAAATCAGTCAGAGAATTGCTTAGGTGGCAGTTGGTGAGGCCAGGCTGAGTTGTGGAAAAAGTTGCAGGATATTTGTTGGGATCATCAGACACCTGAATTCAGTTTTGAAACATGAAAGTTTTGAGGGGGGGCTCACGATGCAGCCACATTCACTCTCAAGGCTCGAACTTTTATTCCTTCTGCTTTTTATATTGCATGATACAGGAGCTGAAAGAAATTCAGCCAGGGGCATGCAAAGCCTGTTTGCAGGGACCAGATGTTCAGCTGTGAAACGGCAGCAGCTTCCCTTACTTCCCACCAGCTGAAGATACCATGCTATACGCTGGGACTGGGCTGCAGCGCTCAACTCTTTGATGACTCAAAGCTTGAGAGGGTTTATTTCTCAGCACGAAGGACCAGCAGGTTCCTGTTTATTCTTAGCTTGCTTTCACTGAAGTGATCTGCCGTCTTTTGCAGTGCAGGTGCATTGCTTTTACAATGAAAGCCAACTAACCTTTGCCTCCTCCTGGAAAGAAAGCAAAAATCCTTCATCCTAACAAAGAACATGATCTTTAAAATGAATAAGTGAACCAGGAACTTGTGCTTAGATAGACGAGTGTGCTTTTGTGGTAATCTCATTGCCAGCATGTGTTTTGATAGAACTTCAGGGGTGGAGAGGATCTATGTAAAGCAGGGACAGCTGAGTGCTCCAGACAAGCTGCTTCGTTCTGGAGAACTGAAGAGGAGTTGAGGAGTCTGACAGTCAGCCCTCTCCTGAAGCTTACTCTTGATGCTAAGGGAGGAAAAGGTGAAGAGATGAAACAATGAGAGCTGCTGTACTTGGGAACATCTTTTGGTTGAGCTTCAACAGCTCATTTTGTGTTAGAAGTAAAGGCACCTGTACGTGGATTGTGAGAGAGAGAGCTGCTGAAAATCAGCGTGGCTCCGCTGAAAGAGTGTCAGCTTTTGACCAGCTCAGCACCTGGCCCTTACAATGATAAAATCTGTTGAGGGGTCCAAAATGTGGTGGTGCTGCCACACCCAAGCACGGGCTGAGACGAGAGACATTAATGTCTTCCCACTGCTCACACACCTTGGGGAAAGATGAGGTGAAATGAAGCGCTGACCTAAAAGACAAGAGCCCCTGAGGAGAAAGGTGCTATCAAAATGTCATCCAGATAAATAAGGACCCGAACTCCTAGTACCTTAAGTAGCTGGGCTATTGATTAAGGAATCATGATAAATGAGTATAGGGCTGTGAATTAGATCAATACCATCAACCTTAAAAGTCAATCTCCTGTACCAACTGGAACAGAGACACTAAAAAAAATGCACTCAGGAGAACCACAAATCCTTGGGCTGATGGTGGCCTTGAGGCTTTGGGCTTTCCTCTGCCATTTCTTCTTTTTTCTTTGTTTCTCAGAAAAGGCTTTAAAGAGCTAGTAGAAGAGATGTTTATGCCTGTAAATATTTCATAGTTCACAGTGAGAGTACCAAAATCTGGGCTTTGCAGTGGCTAAGGATGTCTTGAGGACACTGTTTTGCAATTCTAGGAGAGAAACTTTTCTGTGGCAATTGTGCTAAAAGTAAGGTTGAAAAAAAAGTAAGGGGTTAAATCCCCAGCTATGCTGGATGGATATTGATCCTCTTGGGGTAAGTTTACACTTGCAAAGAGGGAAGCTGTAAAATTTCTTGTTTGGCTGAAAAGAGGACCATGTGCTTGGGAGACTGCAAAATTAAATCTTTCTACAGGGATTAGAAAGAAAGAAATCACTAGGGTTTTTGAAAATTAAGTACCTTGCTCCATGTACTTCTCTGGGTAAGGCTTGGGAGGGGGTAGTTGGCCATTTTAGCCCAGCAGGTACTGGGGCAGACTAAAAGCCATGGTGCTATGCTGAGTCAGAGCATGTGTCTGCCAGCAGGGCTCTGTGTGGACAAGGCTTTCAGTAGAGGTCTGTTTCTGAGGTCACACTAATCTTTTTGTGTAACCTTCAGCAAAGTCACATAACCCTTTCCCATCTCTGTTTTTGCATCTATAAAACAGAAATGTGCATGCCTTATTGGATGCTGCTAAGTTTCATGATTTCCTCTTTCATATCACTTCTTTTCGTTATTCTTGCAGCAGAATTGCTCCGGGGTTTCTTTGAAGTACCTTCCTTCATTTGCCTACATCCCTACAAAATGAAGATGTAACAGCCACTGTTCAGCTATGGATGTTGGTTGTAAAGACTGGTGAGGATGTTTGTTGGAAGTATTTCTTTTGTTTTCTTTTCGTGGGAGAAGTTCTAGGGTACCCAGTCCTAATTCTTGCTCTTCTAAGTCTTTTATTCTTTGATGATGGTTACTTTCAGAGGTTATAGGTATGTTATTTATATCTCACTGTGAGCAATAGACTTCCATCAGTGTTTCTGCACTCAGATGGGGCTCAGGTAGCACAGACATTACCCACAGAGATGTGTTTTCCTGATGCTGTTTTTGAAAAGCTTCACACAGATCAGAGTCTGTTAACAACCTATCTTATTTCTGACTGTATATAGCTATTGCTATGAGCATTTGTTTTATGATGCTATTAAGAGGCTTTCCCAGTACTAATATGAGAACTGTATCTATGCTGGTAAACTGCATGTGTGTTGATTTTAATGGAGCACTCTCTTGTCATCTGATTTAGGATGAAATTAACCCCCTGTGCAGATATCTGGCACTTGTGCATCACTTGAGTTTCCTTTCGACACCTTAATTGTGATTGAAATGATGCCTAGTGCTTCTGCTGCTTTCCTTCAGAGAACTGCATTTCCTGCAAGCTAGGTAAAGCAAAAATCATCTTCTTCCCAGCAGCACCCTCATCTTCACCTTCAGAGTGCTGATGCTCCCACCTGAAATAAGGACACAAGCTCCAAAAACTGCTGAAGAGTAGAGGTCAGGGGATTTCTTGGGAGCAAGCTGTCGTTTGTGATCACTCACAGAGGGCAAGATCCTCAGCAAGTGTTAATGCATAGGAAAGAGAATTCCAACTGAAAGTAGGTGTCTACTCTAGGGAGTTTCAGTTCTCTTTTCTGTAAGGGTGAGAACCTTTCAAAAGGATTAGTGGTGCAGTAGGTCATCAAATCGCTTTTAATCTTCACATGATTCTTCTTCATGGCAGAAATTTGTATGAAGTAAAGAAAAACTTAAGGAAATATTTGCTCTTATTGGAAAGATTTTTTTCTGAATCATGATTCTAGAAAACTTAAAAAAAAAAAAAATAAAAATGGACTCAATTAGAAGTGCTAAATGAGGACCATAATGAGATATCCAAAATCTTGCCAAGTGAATTTAATCACTTTCTGATCCCAACAGCCACACAATTCAACTCTTTCTTAGCATAATTAAGCAAGTGACAATGAGGATGCTATTCCAAGACATGGTAATGAGATGCTGTGGGGCCTGAATTCAGCTGGAGGGGATTTCCTATTAAATATTTATTGTATGTGCAGCTTCTTCAGTAGTTAGAAATATAGAAAAGGAAATTTAGCCAAATTGAACCTCTTTTCTGAGATTAATCTGTGAAAAACTGAAGAACTATGGTCACTTGCTTTTGGACTGACTATTATTTTTGGCCTGCGGGCTGCATTCAGCATCAATAAAAATCACAGTGTATGTAGGAGGAAAATAAATATGAGGGAGTTAGAATGTAGGAAAATAAAAATGGAAAGGGATTGAGAAGGAAATAGGAATGTGACAAACCAATTAGGGAGAGTACAAATGATAAAAGTCAACAGGAATTAACTAATGATGTGCTGTAGAATGCTGAAAGACTAGAAGTTTTGTGGGGGGGGAAAAAAACCCACGTAGAAAGGAAATAATAGGATAACAGAGATGATGGGGTGAGCCAGTGAACTGAAAAATAATAAGACTTTTAAGCATAGTGAACATTTAATTCTAGATCCGGGGAGAAGTGAAGTATGCTTTCATCACATTACTTTTGACACTTTATGGGTGTTATGGAAGTCATGGCCAACCTACATTTGACTGAAACTGCAGAAGAAAAGCTCTATCAAGGCCCCAGGGATTTATAACACATTTGCACACACAAGCCCAAGAAGAATGCTATTTAGGCTACAAAACTGAGCTGGGGCCTTCTTGGCTATTGATTTCTGTGACTCCAAAAAAACCCAGCTTGCTTTAAACCTCCTCAAATATCCTGATCATCTTCCATACTGTCTTATGATAGTGCTTATGATAAAGGGAAAAATAAAGTCAGAGCAGAATTAATTTTATTAGTCTGGAGCTCCAAAAGTTAGGTTGAATGGTGTTGCTAATTGCTGCCTTTTTTTTTTTTTTTTTTTTTTTTTTAAATGCCACTGGTGAATAAGGAAATGTGTTCATAAATGCCTTCTTATTCCAGGCTGGAATGTCCTGGAGGCCAACAGAGCAGTGCAGGTGCAGGGGGCCTTTGGGACACAGAGGTGATTGCAGATTGTTCTGTGCAGAGCTCACCAAGTCCTGCTGCTGGAGGGGCATCCCTCCAGCTCTTGGGGCTTACTGACTGTCTTTCCCTGTGAATTTGAGTGATGTCTCTGGAGTATACTGGAATTCCAAGGAGAAACTGCCATGTAAATAATAATAATTCCCGTCGCACTTGCTAAATGGCACTCATAATTAAAAAAAAAAAAAGTTTTTGGCAATAGGATCAAATTAACTTGATGAGAAAGCTCTTTTTTTTCTTGTAAAGTACTAGGAAAGCTGTGAGACAGGAGGTGCAATTAATTATCTCACTTGGATTAAAAGCTCTTTTATTTGATATTTGATCTCTTATTACTTGATTTCCCACAAAATTGCTGGTAACGTGCAGTCCCACTTAATAGCTCATTAGCACTGCAGCGTGGTATTTGTAAGGTGGTCAGGTTTGTGTATAATAAAGCAGTTGCTGGCTAGCAGTGAATGACTTCAGCCATAATTAATTAATTAAACGTGTGTAAAACATGGTTCATTAGCAAGGTGTGTGACAATCTCATGGTGTCCAATGCTGTCCCTCTAATCGTGTAATGGGCGTGATGCTCCTGCAGCACTGCTTCATTAGTTTCCAGCTCCTGCCAGTGTTGTTTAGGTAAAAGACCTCTGAATCCCAGGACTTGTTCCAGTGACCTGGTGGCACTGGAAGGAATAGTTTACGGTAACCAATCGAACAGCATTTCTTGCTATTTTCACTTAAAACCCACACAATTAGAAATTATTGCTGCAGCTTAGCAGCAGTAGCAGAACATTTGCTAGGGAAGCTGGAAATCTCAGTTCAACTGTAGTTCAGGCAATAACTATTCTTTATACTCAATTATGCACTGTAACCCATTAGGGAAGTCTGTGGTTTCCTGATGTAGTTTTTTTCCCCCCCTTCTGTTTTACAGAAAGGTTGCAACTGGCTGCAAGTGTATTAGAAATTGGCACAATTGTACAGTTATTCTGCAGGCTATGTAACTTCTACCCACTATATATATCTGGCACATTTAGAGACACAACAATGCCAGGAGGTTCAGCCCTTTAACCCAGATATTAAGTGTGGGAGGACACTAATCTGCAGAACTGATGCAATTGTGGTGTAAACCCATTAGAAAGTCATTCTTCAGACCTACTAGACCCAGAAATCAGTTACTACCTAGACTTCCAGGCCTTGATCACGATTGTCTGCTCACAAAGGAAAAGCTTGAAGAGGAGTTTACTTGCACCACTCGAAGCCTCTTGCATTCAGCCTCTGACAATGGGTTCTATTAGTTCTATCAACATCTTGTTTTGCTTTCATAGGCCAGGCAAAAACATTTCTGAGTTTTTGAGAGAGTCTGTGGGTGTGGTTGTAACTAAATCATTTAAAGGAGGTATGATAATCCCCCCTTGTAGTGAATGAGAGTATTGGTCTTCCTTGGCTTTAGATTTAGACATGCTGAGCATGAGGTTCAGGTTCTGGTGCTTGTGTAGTTGTTCTTGTCGAGGTGTTTCTCTGGGCTGTATCATTTTGTGGCTGGGAGGGCAGGTGGGTTTGTGGTGTTAATGTTAAAGTTTTCTGCTGCCTTGTTTTGAATGAATTCCTGGAGAGCCCTGTGATATTGATGTAAGAAGCCCACAGTAACCATGTTGTGGATGGCTCTGGCTGTTGTTCAGAAATACTGTTTTGCAGTGTTACTCATATTTGACTGCTATTTAATTAACTTTCTGTTCTTGATGTTTGCCATGAGCAGAACTAGCACAGGTACTTTCCTTCTCTGACAGGTGCAGTGGAGGTCATTAAAGGGGTTATGATGGAACTAGAAAAGAATAACATGTGTGGTCTGGTTCTGGGGTCTTTCATCCAACAATTTTCACATCTGCGGCATGACTAATTTCAGGACTGTATTCATTTTTGAGTTAGTGTGCTAAGTTTTCTCTAAAAGATAGATTTCTCCTGGCCAGAGAAGTTCCCCTGCTTCCACTGAAGGAAGGACCTTTCTCTTCAATTGTGCAGATTATTGTGGTGTGACTTTGATCCCAGCTTTTGTACTGGGTTATCTGAACTTTGGGCTTCACCCAAAATGTTACTGAAGTGCTGCAATGCACGCAGAGGCTTTATCTTTTTACTTAAAATATATCTACCTATCCAGGACAAAACAAACCAAAGTAACCAACTGCATGGGCAATGGCACTGGGAAGAGTATCTCCAGTTTCATGAGTTCTCTGCTTGCTCTAATTCCATTTCAGTGCCATAAACCTGGGCATGAACAGGTAGTTACAGATCAAATATGATGTGCAAAGCTGCTCTTCCCACCCCTCTACTTTGAACACCCCTCACACGCTAGTTATGTGCTGCCAATACCTTCAAAGACATTAGTCCTCATTGCAATGTTTTAAAATCCTATCTTGCAAAATTCCTCGAAAATATATTCCTTTCCAGAGGTAGGCAGTGAAACTTGTTCTTTTTGAGTGGCGATTTCTGAGGCTTTTTGTGGGTTTGTGTTGTGGGTTTTTTTTGGTGTGTGGTGGTGTTTTTTGTGGGGGGTTTTGTGGGTTTTTTTGTGTGGGTTTTTTTTTTTTTGTTTGTTTGTTTTTTTTTTTTGGTTTGGTTTTTTTTTTTTCTTTTTTTTAATGCAGAAGGTTCTCTTAAAGGACATATTATTTCCCCCTCCTTGAGTCTTCTTTTCCCCCCATTATTACAATTTTCAGATGCTCCTAATACAGCAGAGACCGTTCCACAGCTCTGCCTTTAATGGAGTGAGCAGATTGCAGTAAGAATGCAGTGCTGCTCAGTAAATTTAATGACTTTATGAAGATAAATGTTTCCCTTCCAAAGCCCCTTCTTGTCAGAATACATTTAATACCACCATTCCTTTGAGAACTAAATTCCTGTAGCACTTTGCAGCATATTAGCATGTTTTTCTCACCACATGAAATTGCACTTCAAGCAAGAAATAATAATGTTTCTGCATCCCCTTGTACATTTTTATTACTGCCAATGAATAGGAGTAAATTAACTATTATGGCTAACATTATTCACAGGGACAAATTCCTAACTCATTTTACAGAGAATAATAAATAACTGAATAAATAAGATGCCTTTAATTTCACATGTGAATTATCAAAGATTCCTCTGAGTAGGAGGAATAGGGGCCAGTTGATTTAAGAAACAAGATACAACTCTAGAAAAGAAGTTAGATGTATGTCAACTCATCTTTATTTTCTTTTGTCCTTCCAAAAGTATAATAAATATCCTTATCATTACATGTCATTCCTATGAAAATAGGTTTCTTCTGTCTGATTATCTGTTTCTATGTATTTAACTACTAATACAAACATATTCCATGTTTGTTCAGATACTAAAGTGGGAGAGGAGCCACATTTTGCTGTTGGTTGCTTGGATGCAATTATCATATGGTTTACTCCATCTGCAGACCTTAAAGTGCTTTTTAAGGACAGAGTTGTTGTAGCTTTTTGTAACAAAGGAAACTGAGGCTCAGAGTAATATGTGGCTTGTAGTACTTTGCTCAACACATCCAAGTAAAAGCTGCAGTGGATCACAATGTCTTAGACTGTCCTAAAGATTCCCTTGTCACTTGACCGAAGAACTGATCCTAGACAAAAGTCTATTTTCAAAAAAAAAAAGAACCAAACCCAAACAATTCTTATATTGATATCCAGTTCACAAGGGATCAGTGTTTCAAGCACTTTAAATTGTGGTTAAAAAAAATTTTTTAAAATATAAGTCTGTTTTTGTACTATTCACCAAGAATAACAATTTCAGTGAAAATAAACAGTTCATAGTTTTGTAAACAGAAAAATGGGAATATTTGCCTATGAGTTTTTTAACTGTGGGGTGGGAAAAAAGTGCCGTCATTAAATTTCTGCTTCTTGAAAATCTGATGGCAACGGAGTACTTCACTGAACCAAAATGGTATTTAACCAGGACATTCCACAATTCTTCTTGAGCCTTTCAAAATTATATTTCACGTTCATGTGCCCGATCATTATGTTTGCTCTTCTGTCTGTGTTTATGCACACACACATCTCTTTCAGCTTCATTCCCAGCTCTTGCTGCACTGCTTCCTTCCAACAGGTCGTGGGGATCCAGCAGTGCCCTACAGGGTGAGTTTGGCTGCAGGTGGCCAATTGTGGAAAGATCCCTTCTCAATCATCTTTGCTTCCCTTGATGAACCCGCAAGGGCCTGCCTTAAACCCTCAAACTGAGGAAATGGAATCGCCAGTTCTGCACATTGAGGTGACAAAGACCAGATTTTGTATGAATTCATTGTGAAAATGCTGCCACTGGGTGTTGGAGGTGGAGGAGGAAGCAAGTGTGTACCTAGGTACCATAATGCAGTGTCTAGGCTTTTGTTTGAGGGACCTGTGTGTGTGTAACAAGAATTGCTGTTCTCAGGTCTTTGCTTATTCCCTGGGGAGAGCTGCCAGAAGGGTGGAGTCTGGATGATTTAACATACATCTCCACAACTCTTCTGTTATAAATTTATACATTGATTCCTGTAAAGGTGAGCATGGAGATGTGTGGGTGCTGTTGTTATAACTAGAGCTATTTAAAGACAATCCGTGAAAACCATTTTTTTTACTGAGTAGAAAATTGCATCAAAAGCTTGGTGGGAAATATCTGTTCTCCTTGAAAAATTCAAATTCTTTATTGGAAGCCACACACACCCCCACCCCCCCTCCCAGCCCCCAGCATGAAGAAATTTTTATCATGATGAATTATTTTATTTGGCTGTTCTTTTATTTTATTGCTGAAAAGGATTCCCCTCCCTTGGTGTTTTCTTTCAATATGAAGAATATTCAGAATACCACGGGGATAATCACAGAATGGTTTGGGTTGGAAGGGACCTTTCAAAGGCCATCTAGTCCATCACCCCTGTAATGAGCAGGGATATCTTGAAGCAGATCAGGCTGCTCAGATCCCTGTCCAACCTGGCCTTGAATGTTTCCACGGATGGTGCATCCACCACTTTGTGCCAGAGCTGAGCTCTCCTTCGAGTCCCTTAGTGTTTTTTTCTTCCCCTCCTCTGTTCCTCTGCAATAACTGTTGTAAATTAAGCAGTTACTTCTCTTCCTACGGTTTCAAAGCACCAAACATGTCTGTGAGCCCTTTACCTTTGATGCCAGTTTCCTGTCAGAACGTGTGTTTTGGCGTTGTAACATCCTGAAAAAGTTTAATCTGAAGCAGAAGAACTGTAAAATGAAGAGAGCAATTATATACAGCCCAGAGCTCTGAGCAGCTGAAATGGCAACAAAGTTTCATCTGTTTATTAGGTTAGCTCTGTTTCGGATAAAATACTATTAGCAATTTATGAAGGGAGAGTAGGACTTTGAAATTGAATATCTGTCAATTAAATCTGAAAATCTTAATATGAAATGCTTTTAAAAGTCAAATAACATCTATTAAAACTCCAGATTTAGTCAATGAGAACAGGCTGTACTCTGTGTATACACTGAAGTAAAACCAGTGTATGCATGACAGAACCTTACCTGGGAGTGGGAGGGGATTTCCTTTTAGACAGAGAGAAAATACAAGGAATTAAAACAGCTTTCTGCTCTGCAAAGAGAATTACTATTTAAAGATGGCTACAGTTGTCAAGGCAACTTTGTTTTTACAAGTACTCCAAATATGGGCTCTGAAATCCCTTCCTTTCCTGCACTTTCTTCCCTCTTTGCCGCCTGCCCCCCCCCAAAAAAAGACCCAATGCAAACCCAAAGAAAAACCCACACAGATTTCTTCAGATAATTTTCATTTTTCCATAGAAAAAGCTTGGGTAAAAATAGATAAGGATTGACATTCTTTCCAAGAAGAAATAATAGAAAAATCAGCTAATATTTGGAATTGATCCTTTTGTCTCTAACTTGTTCTTGGTAGTTAGTGGTCAAGTGCCAGTGTTTATCAGGGTGGACTGGGGATCCTGCTTGGAGTACACAGAAGAAAAATAGACATTGATCATCTTTAATGTAGAAGCAACTTCGGATCTCTTTAGTTTCAAGTGTCCTTTTGTTCTGTGTCTGCAAACCACTCAGCTATTGTACAATCTTGGTCCACTCAGTGGGATAAGTCACTAAACCCCTCTTTCTTTAGGCTTGAAGGTAAGCATGGAAAAGAGCACAAATCCTTTAGCTGACTCTATTGAAGAGGGTGGCAGGGCAGCCTGGGTGAATGGGATTTGTTGTTCCCTTTGCTGCAGAGTGCCTGACTGACTCGTCCTGCTGGGTGGCCTTTTCTGTTATATTGCATTTTCACCTGGAGATTGAATGCTGAGAGTGACAGCCCAGCGATGCTGTATTTACTGACACGCGGATCTGGCAGCTCTATCCTCATGGGACCCTTTGCTTTCCAGAGCAGAAACCATCTTTTGGTGTGTGTAAATGCGTGCATGTTTACAACATCAGCAGAAAGGGCTCGGGGTTTGTGATCAGTACCTTAAAGTTCGACAGCAGTAACATCTGTATTTTCTGTCTCTGTGCCTGTGGGCCAAGCATGAATACTTTAAACAGGTTGTATGCCACAATATAATCTCCACTGAAGCTGCCTCAGATTTTCTTATTTGGTCGCAATAGTTCTGACAATAATCCTTGTTTATACTGGTAATGCAAAAGGAAGGACAATCTTGTACTTAAAGCCCAAGGTTCAGCTTCCTGACCTATAGTACTGGAATATGAATAATTCCTTTTTCACTCTGTCTCACAGTACTTAAAATGAAAGCTCTGCAGGGCAGATGCTGTATCTTAGTGTGTCTATGTGGTACCTAGGATGTGCTCTGATCTCAGCTGAGCCATCAAAGTGATGCTTTATCACCTGTAATGTCGAAGAACAGATGTAGCTCAGTTTTTTTCTGGGCTATAGGAAGGGTTTATATTCTGCCTGTGGTGCCACACTTGAAAATCAATATGGAAAAGCTGTTGGTTTTGAACACGTTAATAATGTACAAAATTTGTTACAATCCTTACGTTAAATGATGGTTTCTGTGGTTTCATATATCTTTGTGGTATAACTGCATGACAGCATAAAAGTTTTCTGAGCAAACTCCTTACATTTTTGTAATTCTCTTTGCCAGGATACATCACTGGTTGAACTCGATTGCCAGAAACCCCACTGGGCAGAGACCATTACCTGTCTTTTTGAGGTGAGCATTTCCAGCCATCTATCTTGTAGAGCATCTTGCATAATCCATTGTGGCCTGTGGATCTAAAGCAAGGCTGTAACACGGGTTGGTGAATGCCTGTCACAAGGGTGGGATACTAATTTCCAGAGCAGATCAAATAGTCCAGTTTTGGATGGTTGAAAACATACAGACAAAAAAGTCATCTATATGTGTGAAGCTGTGCTTGGGGAAATAAGAAGAAATATGGGTAGCTGTGATACAAAATAATGCTATGCAATGTATTAAGGAGTTCCAGGATCACTATTTGCATTGACAGAGGGAAGTCAATTATATATTTTTTTGATAGAAACATCGATAGGCTTAAGACTAAATAGATATGGATAAATAAATTTTTGCTGTAGGAAGAGTGTATTCTTCCCATTCTCTTGTGTTGCAGACCTGGTTTGCAGATGGTGCTTTTGGGACAGATCTGAGATATTTGACTCTGAATTAGTTTGGATTCCTTTTACAATCAATAGAAATAATGTGTTTTTTAGGCTGTGATTTTTACTTGATCTCTTTTTGGTATGTGCTTTAGGGTGAGATGAACATGTAAAATCTCTCTCTAGGGGCTCTAAAGTCATGCTGGACAAGCAGCACACATGCAGGAGTCCCTAATGGTTATCCAGGTTTGGTTCCTCCCCCACCTGTCCTGACCATATAATCCTAAGGACTCGGTTGCCCAGGGGCTGAGCTGGAGTTGATGAAAAGGTGTTTCTGAAACACTCTTGTCTCTCAGCATTTTCAGGTGCTAACTGTCTTGTGAAAGCCCAGCCTTAAGTGTGTAGCTGAGCTGATTTAACCGAGTCTCTCTTCCCAGGGAGCTGCTACTGTTCAAAGGCAGTTCAGTGGGTACTGAACTGCCAAGGGGCAAACACAGTTGCACCAAGGAGGGAAAAAAATTCCCAAACTTGTGCCTGAGTTCTTTACAAGTTTGTCATTTCCAACATACTTTTTTTTTTTTTCTCCTGTTAATGTGACTCTTCTACACATATGTTGGTTTTATTTTTGGGGGGAACACATAAAGCTCTGGCGCTTGTCTCCAGTCCTCCAGGTTTGAATGTGCCTGTGATAAATAGTTCGGAAAAACATTATAGTATGAAACATGTAGCTCAATGAAAAGTTAAGCTACGCTGGCATTTGCTACTATGTAAACACCAGTTGTTAAGAAATGATAAGCATTATTGATATCCCAAATGTATGTATTAGCAGGAACAATGTTATGTAAAATGTTAACATCTGTCAAGACAATATAAACAATTATAAGTAACTTTCTTTTAATGATGCAATTATACCATAACAAAAGGTGCACTGTAAATTTACATGACATCACACCGGGTTTATGTATTTTAGGGAATAAATTCTAGTCTGGCTAAGAAAATAAACAAAGTTTCCAGAGATTCCCTTCAGAAAAAAAAAAAAAAGAAACTCTGCTAAAGCTTTCTGAAATAAAGTCTGGGAACTGAGATTGTTATTAAATCTGACCTTGATCAGATTTTTATTATGTCAGAAAAAATGGTTCTTGAGAGACAGAGTTGTCATGGGATTAGAGTACATCTACAGCAAGATGTTTCCATGGCAACAAATCAAACACCATTTCCTAAGTCGGCAGTCGTCTGCTTCAAACCCATGAACTTAGCATTGAATAATTATAGAGAAATGCTGTAATGTTGTGTAAAGAGAAGGGGGGAAATAAATCAATCTGGAGGCAGTGATTTATTTTAAAATGCCAATTAACCCCATCAGTGTGATTGTTTGGAGCTTCTGTTGGTGGCGACAGGTCCCACGTAGGTATTTGGTTTTACAAATTGAAAGCATAATTTTTTTGTCACACATAACCTTAAAAAAAGTGAAAGACGAATCATAATTCCACCAGAATTAATGAAGTCTGAAAGTTATGTATAAAAGCTGTAATAGAAATTCAGAGCTGTGTCAGAGACTCCGGGAGGCAGTAGCACATGATACTCTACCTGAATTCTCCTCATGTTTGAAGGATCTGAAAACATACTTGATACGGGTACGTGTTTAGTCTCCTACAACCAATGAGCTATCTAAATTCATAGGCTCCAGTGTCACACAGCTGTAATCTTGGTGGAAAGTTAAACCAGTGAACACATCACCACTTAGAACTTGGAGAGTGAGTTAAGGCTATTTAGTTTATCAGTCTTTTTTCCCATTCTGCCATAATTGTATTACGAATGTATTGTTCTCCTCCAGAGGCCGTATCTTCTGAGTTTATCTGCTCTGTGGTGACCTCTGGCTCTCTCTCTTTCATCCCTTCCTCCCCTCCAAAATGGAGCAGGCTCTTCCCCCCTAGTTACTGGGAGGCTTTTTAGTTACATCTGAGACATTTTGAACCACCAGTTTAGAAGACAAGTTGTATTTTGACACTGCACCTGATGGATGACCTTTAATAAAAGGACACAGGTTCAGTGCAGAAACACACTCCTCAAGCACTGAGTGCAGTTAGCCCATGCCTGCTTTCTTCATTTTGGGTGCCTGTTACTCCACAGCATGGAGGCTGGAAGAGGGTGTTGGCAGAAGTTTTGGAAACCAAGGGTTTGAGGCCCAGCAGTGACACACTATTTGCACTGTTGTAATTCCTCACACAGCTGCCTATTCTCATCTCCAACAAAGTCTTGCTAACAGAAGGATTCTAGGATGGGCCATTCCTGTGCTTTTGCTCCAGCTACTAATAATTTGATTAGTAACAGTTGGTGTCTCACCATTAGGTTGCAGAAAGCCAGCAGAGAGAGAAATGTGCTAATGGTGGATTGCAGACTGCAGCAGTAGATCTGCTGTCACAAGTAAGGTAACACCAAATTGGCCTCTGACTGCAGTATAAATTCCGACAAAGAGTGTGGATTTCATGCTGCAACATGAGTGGTCTTACAAGGATTTTTGAATCCTCGAATCTCATCACAGCTGATGCTTTCTCCTTTGCTGCTGGTTGAAGGGCTCGTTCAACCCTCCCTCTGTTTCAGCTACCCTTGCTGCTGGTGTGGCCCAAGGAAATTCATTGCCTGATGTGGTGGTGAATCAACATCCTGCTCCAGATCAGGTCATTTGATACACGGGGGCTGTGTCAAATTTTCTCAAGAAATGCTCACTTGAAGTGGAAAAAACGCTGGAATCTAGATTTGTACAGTATTACTCTGCCTACCTCAGAAGGCTAACACTTTAAACCAGAAGCTGTATCTTGTTTTAATTCAAAAGATCTGTGGGGGCATTCGTGTAATTTTAAAATCAGTGAGTCAGAATACGGTAAATGCTGCAGCTGAAACTTTCATATAGATTGAAATGATAGGAATCTTTCACTTTTTATGTGTGTACAATTTACAGCCATTAAAAGTGTATTAGTGTCGCAGAAAATGGGAAAATTGTTTGTTCCCTAAAGGTGTAAGGAAAATGATACTCGTCTTTTTCACAATAGGGAATTATTAATAAAGATGGATAAGTGATCTGTCTCAGAAATAGCATGCTTTTTTTAACATAGCTGAAAATAATGGGAATATTCTGAATTTTTAATGGAACACACTGATAAATATTTGTATTTTCTTTCCTTCTTTAATTTTTTTACAGTAATAAGCCCATTGATGAAGGAAGAGGCCAAAAATCAAAAGAATCTCCATTACCATGTCATCCTAGATTCAGTGAGTTTCTTTTCACAGCACCCATCTGAGGTGTTTCTCTTTTTTTTTCATTGGAAAATGCAGCCACTGAGAAGAGATATATTTTTTTCCAACAATTTCCTTAGTACTTTTGCAAATTCCTTAGCTGCACCACTGACTACATGAAAACTCTGGAGTCTAATGACTTGCCCAACACTACACCAGCTATGCTTAGCAGATTATGAGTTTGAACCTCAAGCTTTTGCAAGGCTGTGGTTACGTTTCTAACTGTTGGCCCAGTCTTTTCAATAGGGCCCAATAAATGACATTAAAGACCTCTGAGAGAACACAAAAGATCTGAGCCATGTCCCTTTCCTGGTTTAACTCACATATGCCTATAAATCTGTGGAAATGTCACCCTGTTATCTTTTGTCCAGTAGCTGTCAAGTTATGTTTAAGATTTGAATCATGTTTCCAATCCCCTTCCTTTCTTGTCTCTATTTCAACAGTAGAAGTGTGTAGAGATGCCAGTCCCACAAATAGCTGGGTGGATGTGCCATACTGGTGGTTATGTACAGCAGAGGTGGGTTATATCAACCTATATTGATTAAAAAGCAAGAAATAACCCAGAGACATTAGAACTTTGTTGTCATGCTCATTTTATTATTATTATTATGACATTTTATTATGATATTATTATATCATGTTTATTGCTACTTGTTTACAAGGTGGTTGAGACACCCAATCACTATGGATTATTATGGTGTGGAAATGTCTCAGTGCTACTTGAACTTCTTCCACTATCCTACTACCAAATTTGGCACTTTTGCCAGGACAGTACACTGTCCTCGATGAATGGAGGATGGGAGAAAGCACAACACCATCCATAGCTGTGATTCACCTGGTGTAAGGGAGAAGACTGCACTGTGCAGATCCTGAGGCTTTTGGGCAGTGAGCTTCTGGCTGGATGTGGTTGCTGATGTTGAGTGGCTGGGGTGTGTTGAGCCAACGATGGAGGTCTGGACAATGCAGGATTGTGGTTCCTTCTGTGGAGCCAGGTCAGTGACTCAGTATTTAGTGAGTCAGAAGATTTATTTTAGAGCATAATTTCAGAAGAACTACCCAGTTTTCAGGGTTTTCCAGTAGGGACCATGCACCTTCTCCCTGCAAGCTCAGAAAAGCTCCAACTCTCATTCTTTGTAATTGCCAGAGACTCCTTGAGCCAGATGCCAGCAGGAGGACACATAGTTATGCGGTGAGGGCTTGTTGCTGTCAGAGTTGATGGTATTTGGACAAATGAGAACATTCTTGGGCAAATGATGTGAGGTCAGAAGTCTGAAAAAATTAGTCTGGAAGAATCAGACTTCACCGAGGCCACGTATTTATGTGTAACGTTCCTGGAACATCTTTCTGTATAATCAAATCTTAGACTTACAGGTTGTGTATCCTGTGTAAACACTGAGCTGCAGATGAATGCTGGAGCAAGCAAACAGAAACTGCAAGCAAGGAGCATAATCAGAGTGATTTTTCCTCTTTAAATAGAAGGAGTAGCTGGCATTACACTTCAAACGGTGTTTAATTTGGGGTAGTGGTGCAGTGAATATTGCTTGAGTAAATGCAGGAAAGGAAGGGCTGCACATCTGAGCAGACCCTATGGGATACATGGGGGCCAGCAAGTGCATGCAGGGCTGAGGTGCCTCACCGTGATGCCCAGCACTGGTGGGACTGGTTTACATATGATGGACACTTCATGTAATAATGTGGGGGTTTATTATGCACCAGCTGGACCCAGGGGAAAACTTTGGTGTGAGGAGAGACTGAAAAGTCTGGGCCAGCTGAGGAGACTGAGGGGAGACCTCATCGGGGTCTAAAGCTTCCTCACCAGGGGAAGTGGAGGGGCAGCATTGGCCTCTTCTCTCTGGTGACCTGTGACATGAGCGGCATGAAGCTGCATCTGGGAGGTCTAGGTTTTATCTATAAGAAAAGGTTCTTCACGCAAAGGGTGGTTGGGCACTGGAACAGGTTCCCCAGGACAGTGGTCACGGCCCCAAGCCCTGACAGACTTCAAGATGTGTTTGGGAAAAAATGCTGTCAGGCACATAATGTGATTCTTGGGGCTGTCCTGTGCAGGGCCAGGAGCTGGACTTCGATGATCCTGGTAGGTCCCTTCCGACTCAGGACATTCCACGATTCTATGACTACTAACTGTGATGACCGATAAAGGAAATATAACAGAGACTGTATAAAAACAGGAGAGATGGGCACTGGCGCTGCTTTCTCCCCTTTGCCCTTTCCCCCGCAGGACGCTGGCACGGGAAGATGCCACAGTGAAGATCAGCTGAGTTTACCGTGAGGGGCGGTGAGTTTACCATGAGGGGCGGTGAGTTTACCGTGAGGGGCGGTGAGTTTACCGTGAGGGGCGGTGAGTTTACCATGAGGGGCTCCGCTCCGGCTGCCGCTCCGGGCCGGGGCCGCCCCGCAGTGCCCGGCGGGGGCAGCAGGTGGCGCTGTCCCCCCGGGTCCGCGGGCCGGGCCCGCCCGGCGGTTCCGAGCCTTCAGCTCAAGATTTCACCCTCGGCGAGGGCCTGCTTGGAAACGGTGGCACCGGTGGCAGTGGGTTTTTCTGTTAAGGGTGCGGTGACGTTTAAAAATTAGCCTAAAGGAGTTAAAACTAACGCGTAACTCGCATCCCTGCTCTTCGCGTCCTTTATCCCTCTCCCGTTTTCTGAGCGCCGTGAGGAGCGAGGGTCAGCGGAGCCCCCCGGGACCGACGGCTGCCCCGGGGGTGTCCTTGCAGACCCGGGTGGGTGCGGGTTGCGGAGGTGCAGCCCTGCAGCCCCCGATGGGACACAGGGGTACCCATGTGAGCGTTTCTTATGGGGTCAGCTGCCCAAAGTGAGCACTCGTGGCCTTTGGCTGGTGGCTGCACTCGCTTGGCGTGGCATTTTGGCTGTGAAGGCTCGTGCGTGGCCATGAAGGTGCTGGACGTTCCTCCCCTGTGGGCAGCGCCCAGGGGTCAGGCAGGAGCAAATGTGTACAGTGCGGGTATTTTTTACCTCTGATCAACCTGCCTCTCTGTCTTCTGTGAGTATTGACTGGCTCTAAGGGCAGGAGCTGTAAAGTATGGGCTAAGGGTTAGTTCCTGAGAGAACACTATGTCGTTACGATGTCCTTAGACGAAGACTGAAGACAGTAATCAAAAAGGCTATTTTTAACCATGTGTTGATTTATTTGTTTTTCTTGTGCAGCTATTGCACCTGGAGCCACTGATGATGGCTTGATTAATTCTCGGTGATTTCTTTTTTCTCCTCCTTCCTCCGCACGACTCTTCTGACTGCCATGAGGTTGCACTGCAGCAGGCACAGTCTCTGGGTTCTCCCCTGCAGCCCCAAGGAAAGGCAGCTTTGGGCCTGTTGGCGAGGGCAGGGATCCTGGAGCCATGTCTGAATTCGTCATGTGGATGGTCCATGTGGAGGTAAGTCAGCCAGGACTGTTCTTCTGTTCCTCCTGCAGCCATGAGTGGGACTGAACTTGCTCCAGGCCACCTACTCTGTGGGGTGAGCACTGTAGCAAAAGATAGAGAGGCCACCACTGGTTGCAAAGCTCTCTCAAGAGAGTGAGCAAATTGGTGATGATGATTATCCAACCTGTGATGGATAATATGCTTCCATCATCATGGTGTTGCTGACTGTATCACAGCTTGTTAAAGCCAGGTTGGTATCTGTGCAACACTATCACATTGACTTTGTAGCCCTGCACTGGAGGAAAAAGAGTGATCCTGAGATTTTTTTCTTCTTTTTCATCTGTGAGCATTGGACAGATATTGAGGATTCTCCCTGTCTCTTTGGGCTTGTTACTTGCAGTGGGGGATAGAGAGTGAGGTGGAGTTTCCCTGCCATATCTTGGGGCTGAATCTGGACTCAGCATCTTCCTAGACAGGTACCTGTCCTGACCCTTGGAGCAACACTTAGAGCTAAGTAAATTCAAGGCTACACAGTTATTGGAGCACTGTGGGAATACATAAGGAACCAAGATTTTCAAAAGTGCCTGTGGATTTTTAAATCTCAGACTTCAGACATCTATCCTGAGGAATCTAAGGGAAACCTGATGGCAAACCTGCACCAGAGCAACTACATCTGCAAACCCAGTACTGCTAATGTGTCTGCCCCATCCAGAAGCCTTCTCAAAATACTCTGCCTCCTAGGATTTTCTAAATATTCTCCATCGTAATTCACACCTTATTTTTTTCCCCTCTGTGTGACTCAGTAACAGTCACCTCCCTTTTTTATTTTTCCTAGTTAAAGGTCAGCCTGAGCTGTGTATTACAGATGAAAGGATGCAGCCCAAAGCCAGCCTAGGGGCCCAGTTTGTGTTGTGGATCTCTCCTGAGGGCACCTCTGTTTGCAAGTATGTGCCTTGCAACTTCTGAGAAGCCTACAGAGATTGCTATTGTTTAGGATAAGTCTGTCAAATTTATTATTCGGTAATTTTTTTTTTTTTTTTTTTGGATTTCCTTCACAGAACCCAGCCACTTTCAAGCTGTAATTTTGAGCCTACTCTGTGCCAAGTGTCAGGAATGACTTTTTGTCCTCCACGCTGAGGAGACATTTCTCACCAGTGCAGACAAAAGTGCCTCTTCCCTCCAAGGACGTAGAGGAGGAGAGAGCAGAAAGGGAGCTAAGTTCTGTTTTCACACTTGAAGATAAATTCTTGCCAGATTTTGTCCATCTGCACATGCTCCTTAAAATTTAATCTTCAGGTATGTGTTCTAAATGTACTTGAGCAAGCAGTAGATGGACACAGTGGGAGGGAGTTCAAGGGCAGCTGCAGTAAGCCCTAGGTGTAAATACAACTGAGGAGAAATAAAAAGAGGATGATCTCCTACTGAAGCCAACCCCCAAAGTGAGAGAACCTCTACAGGACTTCCTATAAGGAAAAGACACATTCACCATCCTCATTTTTCTCCGTAGCTCTTGCTTTCACCTAGGTTGCCAGGTGGATGTTTACTTCCAAAGCAGATGTCTCCTTCCCCCTGCCTGGATCCCACTGGCTGTGGACAGTGTGACTGCTGGCACACTGAAACACCTGGCTCCCCCCATGATTAATGATCAGAGCTGTGTCAGTCTGTGGCTATGTGGGTGAAATCTGCAGCATTGCCATGTGTGTCTTTATTTTAGTTTCCAGACTACGCAGATACATGTGGTAGAATCTTTATATATACACCTTCGAGATGCACACCTATAAAGGGAATACACCAAAATCTTGTAACCTTGCATCAGTTGTAAATAAGGAATGGTATCTCATGCCTTTTTTTATTCTTATGAGGGGATTTTATCTATAGGTTGAGAGTGTTAAGGGAGTTTACCTCACTGCAGGTGTACCTAGGACTTTTATTGTGATGGTGCATCGATTGCACCATGATTTCTGAAGAGGCTGCTCTTTAAAGAGATAAGATACAAAGCAACAAGCGCATTCGTATAATAGATCATCATTTAAGGTAACACATTCTGCCTGACATGTAATGTTTTGCACATTTTGAATTGTCTCCTGCCAAAATATTCAGGCCTGCAGGGGGAACCCCTGTTGGGAACACAGGACAGATGGATCTGAATCCAGTCATGAAACTCCCTGGGGCCAGCAGTGTGATGTTAATGATCACACCACAGTAAGATGTAAAACATACCTTTGTGCAGCTCAGTGTAAACAGCAACTTTGGTATTATGATGTAAATGAGAAACCAGCAAGAAATGATGTGTGAATGGAAACACAGCAAGGTGCTCTGAGGGAGCAGGAAGCACAGTGCTAGGGGAAATTCTGCACATTGCAAGTGGAGGTAAAATTAAACCCTGCCCTCATTTCATTGTAGAGATAAACTTTAAATACTACTTGGGCTGATGCAGAAGGGAGGGAGCTCACCAAGCTGTGCCTAACCCCAGCCAAGGTTCTGGAAGGGCAGTGGATAGGTTACCATTAGGCTTGGGTTTCTAGGATCACCAGTTAAGAGCTGGAATATGAGACTGGGTCCAAAGGATGGAGAAAAATCACTAATGTGCCTTATTCTAGTATATTCTATGGTCCACCTTCCTGCTCAGATTGGGGCTGGCTTTGAAGTTAGGCAGTGTTGCTCAGGACTTTGATTTTCAGGTGTCTCCAAGGACAGAGATACCTCTCTGGGAAGGCTTGTTCTGGTGTTTGGACAACTTCATGGCAAAAACATTTTCTGTTGCGTTACATAAGTCTAAACTGGCTCCATGGTTGGAGGGCATGAAAGACGAGAACCTGACAACAGGTAGAAATTAAAGGGACTAGAGGGGGTATCCAGAGATGCAGGATGTGCAGCTGGGTCCCCAGCATTATTTCAGAAATCCCTGGTGCCCTGGAAGTCCTCCCCTGAGCGGGTGATGGCAGCTTGCCTTGGAGATGTGATTTGTGTTGGATCCTGGTGAAACACAAGGTGCAGTCACAGAGCCTGGTGTCGCCAAGGCAATTTAAAAATGTGCTGGGCAGCAGGAGTGGTGCTGTGTCTGCTGCTGGCTGTATTGTAACAGTGATGTGCCTCTTTGTCCCAGAGTTCCTCGTCCTCTTCCTCTCATCTCTAGCAAAGGAGTGAAGGGCTTGCTGGGAAGCTGAGCTTGAAGCTAGAGGAGGTCATACTTAACTAACCTCCTGGAGTTCTTTGAAGATATTACTGCCAGGCTAGATAAGGGGAATTCAGCAGTGTGCTTAGAGTTTCAAAGAGCATTTCACAAAGTTCCACATCAGAGATTAATAGCTAAGGCAAAAGGTAAAGGAAGAGGAGGTAATAGAGGCTGTTGGATCAAAACCAGCTCGAGGGCAGGTATGAGACAATAAGCACAGATGAAAACTTTTCAAGCTGGCAGAAGGCTGTTCTTGGGACTGTTTCAGGATCTCTGTGATGTGTAATCCAGACAGCACAAAGGTGCCCCACCATGCTCATGTCTCTAAGGCAGCCTGGGCAGCAAAGCATCCTATCCTGGCTAGACCCCCCTCTGACTTCCCAGCCTGATCAGCCAGGAGTCCTTTCATGTCTCTGTTGGGTGGGAGCAGTTGTCATGGTCTGGAGTCACTGGTTCCTCTGGCCCCCTGTCAAGGGACTGCCAGCCCTGCTGCACCACATTGTGTTTCCAAACACTTTATTTGCTGGACCTTGGAAATAGTGAGCCTGCTCCTCAGAAACACTGTGTGTGTGTGAAGCTGCTGAGAAGTTACTCCAGCTTTGCAGTGGGTGGAGGGAAGAGATAATTTGGTGTAAGGTCTCCCCAAGTCTGGGCACAACCTAAGCAGATTCACCAGGGCCAAAATCTCTTCAGTGACCCTGCTAACAAATGACAAAATGGAATTAAATGTGGAGAAATGTAGAGTAATTAATCTGCAAGCAGTGAATCGGTCTGGGGAATATGCCTTAACAGAGCAAGCATTCAGCAGAGCAATGAAGAGAGGGATTTGATGTGTGTGGGGGTTTGGAAAAATCCTTGAAACTGTCTGCCTAGATCACATCTGTAGCAAAAGGGCAAGCAAGACAGAAGGCTGCATTAATGGGGGGACAGGATAAAAACAAAAAGAGGCAGTGTGTCTGTTGCTGGTAAAGGCATTAGCTCCCACCTGGAATATTGTCAGCAGTGTTGGCCACTGCACCAGTGTGTTGTAGAGGCAACAAAGAGCAGCCCTGCAGAACCTGTGCACAAAGGTGAGAGAGCTGGATTTTCCTCCACAGGCTTCTTCCCACTGCATCCATTCATCATCTAAAGAGGAAATCTGAGGAGCACAAAAGGTTTCCCTTTAACTCTAACAGATGTTGGGAGTTTTGAAATCAGTTATATTTTTCTCTGGAGTATTTATTTCTCTCTCTCTGTCTCTTGTTCCCTTCCACCCATTTCTTCTTTTCTTTTGCAGTTTCCTCTTTTCTTACTTCTTTCTGTCCTACCCCAAGCCAGGGGGTTGGTTTGTTGTTCCCTCTTACATTGCTTCTCCTCCATCCCTGCCCAGGAAAAGTCAACTCACTTCTGGCTCTTGGAGAAGCCCCATCTGCAGTGAAGGGGTTGTTACAGGCTGTGCAGCAGGGTGAAAAATACTTTTTTTCCACATAGATTTGGATGAAAAGAAATCAAAGTCATTGCTTTTGAAGAGGAGAAGCTCAGTAATCAAACTGAAGGCAGGGCATGGAATATTACTCAAACTGACCATTGAAACTCTCAGATGTGGCTTTCCTTCTACACTCAAAGGAGTTCACAATGCCATGGCTGTTTCCAATCATAAAAAGTCAGTACTAAAATCTTCCCTTTTTCCCCCTTGTGTATATTCAGAGCAAGTTCAGCATGTTGCTCTGAATTTACCCAGCAATAGAGGACAGCTGATTTCATTTGAGCTGTACAAGAGGCAATTTTATTTTGCTTTCCCTTGGATTATGGTAAGCTTGTCAATCAATGCCCAGGGCCAGTCCATACAACACAGTTGTGCCAGGTAAGAAATGCACTTGTCAAACTGTCAAAATACCCATTTCTTCTGCTCTTCTCTTAAACAGCCCTGAACACTGAAGGAAGGCTGAGAATTTTAGGTCTGTATGTACGTTTAGCTGTAAGGTATAAGTCACAATCATGATAGCACCTTAAATGAGAGCAATTAGTATTTCTCAAAACTAGGGCTTTTTTCCCCCTTCATTGACTGATACAGCAATCAACGGACTGATGCACAAAATGATAAAATAGACCTCTAATAAGAAAAGAAAAACCTATTTTTCTTGCTGTTTAAATCCCCTCAAGCAGCATTGGCTATTGCTATAAAATTGGTGGAATTATCCTTGCTATTTCAACTTGCCAAACCAACCTTTTATCCCTTTAAATTCAGTCTTCAGAGTAACTTGCCAAAATAATCTCTTGGCACCACTGAGGTGAGAATCCACATTGTGCTGCTCACGTAACTTCCCTGCTCATAGAACCATTCATCCTGGAAAGATTTTAACTGGGGACTTGTGCTTTTAACCATTTTAGCTGCTTTTGAAAATACTGCCTTGCTATCTTGGGGGAAAAGATCGTGCCATAATGTACCATGACAATGGTGGCTGTGAGGATTGTAAAGAAACATTTAAATAGAAATTACAGCTGGAAATGAAGGCATGTAAGGAAAAATCAAATTACAGGATTTACCTTCCAATTCTTAAGGGCAAAGAAATTTATTTGGCCCTTTTCTTGGATGTAGCTGGGCAAGGGAAAGAGATGCTGAGTCTCGTATGATCTTAATTATACACTGTGGGTGCCAGCGACTTTCAGGGTACATGTGGATTCTTGACTGAGGCTCAGTGTGTGAACTTTGTCACTAGAGGACTGTGTCACACACAGAGCTGGGACAGGAGCCATCATTCACAATTCAAACAAACCCCAAGCCCTTCAGAGATTGAAAAGAAATATTCAGTTAACCATAAAAACCGTGGCACGATTCTCCATACCCTCATGCCCTTGGGAACAGAAATACTTCAAGCCCCAAAGTCAGGCCCTTCTTGTGAGGCTCTTGGACTGGACTGGAACCATCAGCTATTCAAACCATTGTACAAAATCCTGCTCTTTCGCAATTCCCAGCAGTTTTTCTAGACAAGGAGCACTATAATTCTAAGCTATAGATGGAAGCCCACAATTTTGCTCTGAAACTTCCCCTCGATTTCTTGGGTGTCTTGGCAGAGGGTGTTTGGACACAGCAGGGCCTGGAGGTCCATGCCTTGCCATGGGATGGAGCTGACAGTGGAGAAAAGGGGCAGGTGCTGGGTGCAGGAGACATCTGAGTTTGGTGTCACAACGGGAACCTTATTGTAAGGAGCAGGGAGGTGCCCTTCATGTTGCCTCTAGAACTGAAGTTAGGCTGCTGTCATGTTCCTACCTCAGCTGTGTGTGGGAGGAGGAGGGCACACAGGGACATTCCTGTGCTCTTCTGGGATTGCATCCTCAACAGAAAGCATGCACAACCGGGGGGGATGTTCCTTGGGCCAGCTTTGTGACAGCAAAATTACTGCTCTCATGATCAGCAATAGAGGTTCTGCTGCTGTTCAGAAATATACTGAGGGTTCAGATCAGAATGAAAATCAGGCCTACACGTGGTTGTTCACACTCTTCAGGCTCTTTGTACTGTCTTGTGGGGGAGAAAGTCTGCTGTGGAAATCCGTCATGTCCTGGCAATTCAGAAGAATTAGAGGGAACATGCTTACTTTACCTAAAAGAACAAATGTGAACATATGGAGATAGCCTTTTTTTTTCTTAACCTTAGGAAGTACCAGCAAAGATTTTCATGTTTGTAAATTGTCATTTTCTTAGAGCAAAGCCTTATGGAAAAGTCAAGTGTATTTTTTTTTTATGGAAGACGTGATGGAAACTATTACAGCTCTGATCCTTGCTATTGCTAGAAAAAATAGAGGTAGCAGCAGAAGAGGAAAGTAAGCGCTAAAGGTCAGCTGTGAGCCACAGGAAAAATGATGTGGCCTCATCAGAGTTTTCTTTGGCTTCCTGAGGTCCCTACCTGCCCTCAAGAGAGTCCTTTCTTCATTGGCTCCCGTGTGGATCTGTCCTCTGATGGCTGAACAAATTGCTCTTCTCAGCAGTGACCAAACATGAGAATAACAGCTTTGCTCATGAGGATCACATCTGGGCAACTGCTGTCATCTTTCTCTGTCCTGCTTGCTCTAACTCTTGACTTGGAGGGGGGGAGATTGGCGTTTAAGTGTATGAAATGCCAGCTGGGATCAAATCAATAGCATTGATTTCATCTTGCTCCTCCAAAGAGCTGGGACTTTTCCTTTTAATTTTTTTTTTCCTGTTGCTCTATTCTTTCAGAACTAGAAGAGTGAAACAAAGACATTGAGTGCTGCCAGTGGTCCTCAGGCACAGAGGCCAGAGCCAGAGCTGCAGAGCCCTCCATGAGTTTGAATAGCTTCACTCTTGCTGGGACTAAATCAGGTTTGGATGTAGGAACTTGATTTTCACTTCTTGGGTTAGTTTGGTTCACTGTTTGTGAGTCCTAACAGGACAGAGTGCCCTTGTTTGCTGGGACCAGTCCTGCAGCCATCCCAGGGCCAGATGCCCAGCTGGTGAAGGTGACCACGTACCTTAGAGAGTTATGCCAGGTTACAGTTGCCTGTGTTATGTCTCTGTATGTTTTTTGACACATTGTAGTTGTGCCTACACTGACTGTTAAAGACAGTCACTGGTGACTTCTTTTGTGACCAGAGCAAGCTCTGTGCAGCAGCAGGGACTGTAGGCTGTTGATGCAGCCCCTTGCACCTACAGAGGAGGCAGCAAGGGTGGGAGGAGGGTCTGCTCTGCTCCCCACTTCCCAGGGCAGTCTGGACACAGCCTGTAAATCCCGCTGTGGAGCAGTTGTGGTTTATCAGGTTAAGGCCTGTGGAGTGGTTATGGATGCTAAAGTGATGCCAAGATCTTCCTATGGACCCAGTAGTTCATAAAGTATCAGAGGGCAGAGCAGGGCAATTCCTGATGAGGCAACTAAAGTAAAATATGAATGGAAAGATGTAAACTTATAATCCAAATGAGTTTACTTTCCTTTTTATACAGCAGATGTTGTTTGACCTAGGAGAAAGAATAATATTATAGAAATGGAGATCAGTCTGAGGGGAAAAAATAGAGTCGTATAAAAATAAACCACAAATAGCAGCTGCTTGAATTGTATTTCTAATATATCAGTGCTGACAGCTCTCTCTGTCCCCCAGTTGAGCCAAGAATCTTATAGAAGTGGCTGGTAAAGAAGAGATGAGGAGGGATGCGAGCAGAGGCAGTGGAGAGGCAGAGATGATGCTGCTTTGTGTCGGTGAGTGTCCTGGGCAGGAACAGCCTTTGGAGGTGTGTGAGGGGATGTGGAGGTGTCACTGCACAGCGCATGGAGAGGCTCGGGGTCAGAGGCTTTTGCTGTTGGTTGCAGTGAGTAACACTCATCTGCGGTTAGGAACAACAACGTAACAGGGTAGAATAAAGAATAGTACAATAAATAGAATAAAATAATCCAAAATTGTGTTGTTGCCATAGTCTGAATGGCCATTTGGAGTGAGCATTCTGAGGAGCATTAAATTGGTGTCCTGTATTTATCTGTGCCAGATGAGCCTAATGTGTAAGGGTGGTGCGTTATGTCCTTTGGATGTAAATGCAAAGCACTGTAGCCTCAGTCAGTGGGAAAAATACTACAGAGAAAAAGGAAAGAAAAAAAGATCCTGACTTTTCAGTGCAGCAGCTAGTGGTTTTGAACTGTCAAGATTAGGCTGTTCAGCCAGCACTGTGTGCCTAGGTTTGATTTGCAGCAAGTGGTAAACACCTCCACTTTGACAACAAGCGATGTCTGACAGGGGCTTAAGTTGAACGCAAAAAAAAAAAAAAAAGAAAAAAAAAATTAAGGCATTCTTCCATTGTTTGTGAACAGTTAGGCTGGAACTGGCATGATATGACTGTGAGAAAAACTGGCTGTGCTTTCCTTTGTGCGTGAGGAGCTGTGCCTTGGGCTGTGCGGCGCTGGCAGCCCGGGCAGGCACGGTGCAGCCCCGGCGTCCTGTCCGCGGCGCGCTCTAGAGCAAATAACACATTTTTATTTTTATACAAATGTGCATAACTTCATCCATTTCTTGTGGCTGCTCTGACAGGAAAAGGAAATTTATGACGCACATCACCCATTTATTTGGCACAGGCAGTGTTTATTGCTGAGGGAGGCATTCTCATGGAATTGATTGCACAATTTCCTCCTGGTGTACTGTTTTCAAGTAATATCCCAAGACCTCTGTGTACTGAGATACAGGGACACTTCTTTAAGACCTGCAGAATACTACAGCAAAGGGGGAAAAAAGCCACAGAGTGGAAAATAAAATGTAAAAATACAATTTTAAGCACACTGTAAATCTGAGGCTCTCTCCACTCAGCTGGGAGTGTCTGTGGAAACACCCACTCCCAATAGGTTAAATTCCTAGGTTTCTCCACAGAACTAAGAACAGCTTTGGATTTTATCACTGTTTCATTTTCACAGGTATGAAAAGTGGGGGGTTTGTCCAGGGTTAGTTGTGGTTCATGCTTTAAGCATGTCTGGATGGTGGACATGTGGTGGGAGGAGAAATTCTGCACTTTGAAAAAAGAGAAAGGTATATGCTTGGTGTGATGGTTTGCTGAAAGGGTGGGATTGTTGCCTTTCCCAGCAGGCAAAAAGGGGTTGAAATTATTAATGTCACAAAAGGCAGGATGAGAGGGGTTGTTGCCTTGATTCAAAGAATTGTGTGACAATTTATATCTTAATATACTCTGAATGGCACACCATAGACAGAGAGAGACATCTATCCTGGAAGAGGACTCTTGGGTTTTTTGGTGTTTGTTTGTTTGGTTTGTTTGTTTGTTTTGTTTGTTTGGGTTTTTGTTTGTTTAAATTTTATATTTATTTTTTAAAAAATATTTAAGCTGCCCATGCACATTAATTTGTACCAAATCTTTGGTATAATAGTTGTCTCATTTGCATTTGGAAAGGCTTGGAGTTGGGATGCTTGCACACGAGTATGTGCCAGATGATGACAGTGGCTACAAGTAGTCATGGACTGAAGATTGCAACCAGAAAATTCAGAGCTCTTCTTTGAAAAGATGGCACGAAGTGCAGAGATGGAAAAACAGTGGTGCATAACAGCAGTTATGGACAGTAGATTCTGCTCCCTTCCACTCCATGGGGAATGTCAGTGACAACCCCACAAGGATCTGCATGCTGAAGGCACACATTGCTTCTAAAGGAGTTGCCTGATGAATAACTTTTTTTCTTTTCTGTCTGCCTGGTGAATGGCTCCTCACCTGCTTTACTCTCCTAATTTCTTGGAGGGGAGTTTGGCAGCCAGCACAGCTTTAATTTTGTAGTTTCACTTCTCTGGTGTCTCTGTTGGTTTCTGCTAACTTCACAATTATTCTTTCAGGCTCCAGATGAAAGCGATCTCCTCCCTAGCTTCTGTTTTCACACTTCTGAATGGCAGCTTCCTCATTTCAGCCTCCTGATGCTCTTCCTCGGGGCTTAAAGCTGGGGACCAGCTTGAGTCCAGAGTGTCTGTTCTGCAGCTCTTGGGTGTACAGCTGCGGCATGGGCTGGAGTGGGTGTTTGTTGGCACAGGGGAGAACTCACTGGCAATGGCCTTTTGTATGTGCCGACCTCTGAACCAGAAACAAGATTCAAACCTCAGAGGAGACCGGTGATTAATCAAACTGGGGATCAACTGTGACTCAACCTTTAGATCCCCAGCTGAGGTTGTGTCCATGGCTGATTAAAAGGGGAAAATATATTTAGCTATTTACAGCTGTATCTCCCTCTGAAAGAGGACAAGGCACCATGGATAAACATATTTATGTTTGTTAGATGTGCAAATTGTGGTCCCTTTGAAAACCTCACAGTTTATCATAAAGCCTCAGAAAGCACAGGGCTGTTTATTGACGCTAGAGGACTTCCCGAGACTGTGCCGTGGCCATCGCTGCTTGGAGTATTTGACACAGGCTGGCACATCCGCCAGGGAAAAACGCCCAGGCATTGCCATCTGCACATGAAAGACTAAAGGTGGCTCCAAGCAGTCCTCTGTAGGAGATAATTTCCTCCCTCAATTAGGTTACACTTTCTAGATGCTGCACCTCAGAAGCCTACACTGTTCCCAAGCCCAGCTCTCCAGTCAGTCAGTGGTGAACAGAACATACACACTTTCTATTGCTAATATATTTCACAGTGCTGTGTGATATTAGCAAACTCCAAATAGCTGTCAGGACCTCAAGGTATTCTGGAACATCCTTTGATGTTACGAAGTAATGCATTTTCCATATTATTCCTTTGAACACATTATATATGCAAAGTCTAGCACTTCTTATAGGAGAGATGGAATTATCATACAATAAGATATTTTTTCCTCTGGTTCTTTCATGGCTCATAACATATAAAATTTCTCCTTAAAAATCCAGGCTAGGAACTCAAACTTAATTTATACAGTATTGAAAACATTACAGGGCATAAATCAGTTCAATTTTTAAAGTTCCTGTATGATATTTTCAGAGCAGCCAAATTCCTTCATTCGCCTGGACTCCTTCCAAAATTCTGCCAGCGCTCATGGAAATCTAAATAACTTTGGAGAAAAAGCAGGTTTTCTGTGGAGGCTCAGATTACCCTGTCACCCTTCCTCCACTGCAGACAGGCCTCTGATAAACATGGAGAATAGGGACAGGGAAATTACTTCATTACTTCATGTCCTTTTCAATTACAAACATCAAGGAGTCTGAGCCTCCTGCCAGCTCACGCCCCAGACCCTTGCAAATTTGTGGCTTTCAAAAGCCAACAGTTGCGTTTCCTTTGCCAGCAGGGATAAGCGATAGAAAGCGAGCAGGGGAGCTCACTTGATTTTTATTTCTGAGTGTTATTTAAAAAGTTTCAAATCTCAGCTCTGTTTATTTAAAGTAGGACTCCAGCTGAAATGTAAGTCTGTGAACTAGAGAAGTGATCAAAACAGGACCGCACCTTCCTTTCTTTTCTGAGAATTAATCACTTAGTGTTGGTGTGTTACTGTAATCTTCCTGTGATCACTTAACCTGGAAGTGGTACTTCCAGAGAGCTTCGTGATATTCCCCTGCTGGCATCTTCAGATCTACTATTTGTACCATTCATGTGTTTTCGCAGCACATGAGGATAATGCATTTGTATTCTACCAGCTTTGCTTTGTGTTTTGATTTACACCTAAAGAAACAAGTGTATTTTCTTTGATGTAATTTTTCCATTATTGATGAACTAATATTACAAAACTAAGGCTTTTTAAGATCTTACTCAGAAACCTTGTTATTTCTACCAATTAACAAATAAGTAAACCCCAGTCTCAGAACATTTTGGCAGGAGTGAATCTGATTTCCTGCTTCAAGCACAAATCATACAGGCTCAACCTCTGCTCAGTTTTTAGTCTGTGCTTAAAGTCACCGAAATAGAAGCCTATATTTGGGTTAGCCACAGGTGTGTGAGTATAGCTCTTTGGGGTTTGCTGGGATTATTCTGTTCCTCTTTTTTTTTACACTAGGATTCTGCAGCGTGGGCTCAGGTGACTTGGTACCTTGACTGGCCAGATGTCTGCCCTGCAGTGGTGTATGTCCTGATCACCTTTGTGATCCTCTTTGTGATCAGCAGAGAAGGAAGGGAGAGGAGGACCTGTGAAAAGGTTGTGGGGTTCTTCAGTGCTTCACAATTCAGGTTTTGCTTTGATATGAGTTCAAAAATCCAAACATTCTTGTGAAATGAAACTACAGTGGGTGTGGGTAGAGCAAACAGCTGATGACATGGACACCAAGAGGCTATCCAGAAGTTCTCACTGCAGCTTTTCCCAGGTTTTACTTGTTTCTTACTTGCACATTACTTGAATACTTCTGTTTAAGTCAGTGGGAATTTTTCTAAGTGAAATTGAAGTTGTTACCTGGAAGGTGTGCAGAATCCTTTTGATGATGTCAAAGCTTCATCCCTTGGCTGGAACTCTCCTGGATTCAGGCTTTGTGTGGGTATGTACTTGAATGTGTGTGTGTGTTTGCTTCTTGATATTCTCTGCTACCTCTTGGGCCATAAATACTGTGTGAACCACAACAGAGCCATGTCTACTGCTGGTATCAGCTCAAGTGTGGAAGTACATAAAACAAAAAGGAAAAGTTCACTAGACTTGGAAACTCCCAGCTGGCCAGGTCTGGGCTTTGGGAGCTGCCTGGAATGAATGATCTGTACCTGGAATAATTTGGTGTACTCACTGACTCTTTAAGATAGGATGCCAAAACATAATGCTAAGGTCACAGCGATGTAGGTATTTTTTAGTTAATGGAAATTTTGGATGTACTGTAAGCAATTTTTCCTTTTGAGAAGGAAAACTGCAGATGGACTCTCATTCTATTTGCTGATATGTAATAAGGAAAGGTGTATCACCCCAAGAATCCTATTGCTGTGACAAATCACAAGAAGGGGAGTAAGACAGTGCCTGCTAAATGTAGCCTGTGCAAATCCAGTGCATTCCAAATCCATGGGGTGAAATACTGTTTGGAATAAAATATGATCGAAACATTTCTGGAAATATTACTCCACTGGCTAGTTCAGCACCTGGACTTAGTTTTCATTTTGTAGGAGAGTAATTAAATTTTTATTCTTTTAAAATTATATCTCCCCCCCTCCCAAATATCAGTTCTCTTGTCTTCCCACTGAAGCAAGCACTGTTAAGCTGCTATAACTTTAAGAGCATGAAAGCAAATGTTGTAAAGAGGTCACTGTAAAGGTCACGCAGCAGGTTTGATGTGTCAGTGGATAAATGATGGGATCACATCTGGAACAGTTTGGTGAATAAATAAAATGTGAAAGCTCATATATCACTGCCCACCTTCCAATCTGTAAGGGAAAGAGAAAATAAATTCTCTAATAACCTTGTAAAGCACATAAAAGATATTGAATAAACTCTTGAAATTTTGTGACTAAAACTGTCTGTATTAAATAATGATTTTAAGAGTGGCAAAAAGCTTGAAATACAGTATGAGTCTTCCTTGTAAAATGTTGTTTTATTTTATGGTTTATTTATTAGACTATACTTGGATAGCTTTGAAAAATATAATTTTGAGTTTAACTATGTGTTATTGAAACACTCTTCCTTTAGATATGTCCCCCAGAGGTATTTTATATTTACACTTAGGGAAAAGAATTTTCAATTTTTATTACACAGTGCTGCATTATTGCTTATACTGCCACTATATTCTGCCTTCTGCAAGTAACATTAATATATGCATATTTTACTGCCATTACCTTCAAAAGGCCTTAGAAAACCCATAGGTCTAAAATGATTTCTCTAAGTTGGTCATTACTGACTACTGAATTAAGATACAACAGGCTGTATATTGTTTTACTGGGCCATTAATAATAAGCCCCTGTGAGCTGTAAGACAGCAAGCTAGAAACTGAGTAATTTCAGTCACCAAAGGAATGTACAGTATTAATAAAAGGCTCATAGAAACCTGTTCTGGAGTGTGAATGCCTTTGGTGTCTGATGAGGCACTCAAGGCAGGGGGTGAGTTTTGATCTCCAGACTCCTGCAAGCAGCTCCTTGGGACGTGAGTGGCAGTGGCAGGGGCTGGTGTGGCTGTGTGGGGAAGTCTCACACCCGTGTAGAAAAACAATAGATGCAGATGTGTGATGTACAGTCACTGCCAACAGCTACAGAGGAGTCTTGGTGCTCATTTTCCTGCCTTGCACAGAGCACTGCAGTGCCCCAGCCGTGCTCTGGGGCACAGAGCCACCCATGCCGTGCTCTGCTGGAGGGACTGGGCAGGCACTGGGTGCACCCAAACACAGGCTGTGCTGTGGGAGCAGCAGACAGATTAGTCATGTCACTCCCACAGTTTTGCTGGGAAGGAAGAGCTGAAACCAGTGCCTAATGTAGTCATGGAGAAAGCGTCATCAGCTTCAGCCATCTGGGAGCAGCAGGGTGAATGCTATTGTTGGAGGGTATGGGTGTAGGAAAGTGTGGAGTGGATGGCTGGAAAACCAAGGCACGGTGAGTAGGCTGTGAGTGCTGGGATAGTTCCTGAAGAAACCTGGATTGTCACCAACTAATGCTTGTTTGACTCCTGCCTTTCACACGTGCAGTGTAAGGCATTTAGCATCTGAGGTAGATGATGGAACAAGAACTAAAAAAAAAGGATAGAGAAAGTCTAAGCTGGTTATAACCACAAATGCAAGTTTTATTCTGGAAGACCATGTTACCTGTAACCTTTAACTTAAACTTGGAAATCACAGCTCGTTTTGTGACTTTGCTAAAAATCACTGAAACTGATGCCAGGAAGCAAATCAATGACTTACAAGAATACTTTATTTTCCCAAGTATGATCTTATTGCACATAGGTCAATCCTGCAATTTCTCCAGTTCATTTATTGAGCTCCACCTTAATGTGGATGTGGTTTCTTGTCCCTGTCAGACAGCTGTTCTAAATATCTTATTCCTTTGATGAGCCGAAACCCCTTCAAATATCCAGCTCATACTTTATAGCCAACTTAGCTCCATTAAATTTTTTGGCAAATGTATGGTCATGCAGTCTTTGAAGACAGCCTTGAATACAACTCCTTGCAGCTTTCTTTTTCCTCAGAGGAAAGGTAATATAACTTACAGAGCAAATTTTATACTTTAGCACAGGTTTCTGATTCCCAGAGCAGAGCAGTGAGTGTGTCTGTCCTGCCATGGAAACTTGGGCTTTTCTCTTTCATTTTCCTCTGAAGGATTCTTGTTACTCTAAGGATGAACAGGAGTGTATGAAATACTCCACAGAGAGTGACAGAGCTGGGGCAGAATGTGACACCTGTTTGAAGGCAGCAGAAGTTGTAAAGGCAGCAATTTCTTTCACAGAGACATGATGAGGTGCTGTGTTGAGATAGTCTTGGCCAGTAGCAGTGATCCATGAATCTCTCTGCAGAAAAGAAACTTACTTTTTGCTCAGCTTTATTCAGCTTAAGTTTTTCTTTTTGCAAGCTGAATTCTGTCCATTTAGACCTGGGTTTATCTGAGGGTCTGCATAATAGATCTGTGGTTTTGTCTTTTTTATTGTAGTGCCTCGCCTGAGCCCACTGGCACTGTGGCCATTGATAACCCTTCATGCAATAACCTGCTGAGAGGAGGGATGGGAGAACCTCACACTGCAGGTACAAGATTAAATGCTGCCATTGAACCCTGGACAATTTTGTGCAACTAATCTTTTGCTCTGACTAATATAGCTAGATGTACTACCCAGACCTTTCAGTGATGGAAATCATGTCTAGATCTGGTACGCAGAGAATTAAGAAGACAGGGTGATAAATACATTAGGAGGAATGGTTTTTGATTGTGTATTTGGCAACTTTTGGAGGATACACATGATTTAGAAGTGCCACCTCTATAATCTATGTTAAGAGAATATGATGGGTGCAAAATAGCAGAATCATATTTGACCACTTACCATCCACACTTCTTGTGTCTATAGGTAGCAATAGGATGTTATGTAGGAAATTTGCATATGAACAGGGATAATCTTCTTTTTGTGTTGAATTTCACATCCATTACTTGAATGTCCAGTTCTCTTCCTGTTTCTTTATTCAGCCCAGACTTATAATGGATATGGATTTCCAGGCCACATATAATTGTCCATGTCTGTGATGCCATTCATGTGACTGTAGAATAATGTATGTGCAATAGCAAATAACATTAAAATCACCCAGGGAAATAGAACAGTAGTAAAGCATAACTTTTGCTTCCTTTTCTGGAAATATGAAGTTTTAGTATTGGTGACTTTTTGAGCAGAATTTTTTTTTTAGTAAGAAAGCTCTAACTCTTCCCATAAGAGCCCAGTCCGAAGCAGACCCTTCTACCCCATCACATGAACTTGCCTGGAATCAGGCAATCTGCACCCCTTTAGGGCCTTGGGGAACAGCCCATGAGGAGAAAGGCATGACACAGACATTGCCTGTGAGATGACTTATGCAGTCACAGAGAAAGCATCTGAGGATGGGTGGCTATCAGAAGCTCAGTTTTTGTTACCAGCTGATCATTTTGTCACTGTCTGCTTCAGAGGTGCAGCCTCTACTTTCAGCAGGCAACATTAGCCTGTGGAAAGCTTTGTGGTTCTGGAGCTAGCCAGGGTTTCAACCCTCAGCTGAGAGCCAAGGCTGCACGTTTTGCATCCAAGTCCCCCAGGCAGACCCTTTAAGGCTTCATTCCACCTCATCTCACAGCTGCAGAGCGAGGCATAACCCAGCCTTAAATCAAGTGGTTCAAAATCCATAAATTAACCTTTGCAAGCCTGGACTGAATTGCTATGTACACAGCCTTGTTGGTAGCTGGGAAGAAAAGCCAGGAGCCCTAATTTCATGGCTGTGTTCCTGACTCTGGCATTCCAGCTCAGCACAGGACAGTGTCTCTCAGATTTCACTGGTGGCTAAGCACAGGAATATCACAGCTCGTCTGGCCCTAATCCCACAGTTCTTTGCCCCACTGATACCCTCACTGTACTTTTGGAGACAATTACTAGTTTCCTGTGGGATGTCTTCAACTTTCCTGTATTTTTCTGAGAAGTTTTAATCTTGAGGGAATGTCGGGATTTAGAGACATGCACAGCAGAACAACTATGCTGTGAAGAATATGGTTTTAATCAGAGTGAAGCAATACTTCTGTTAATTATGTTGTGTACTGTGTAATAGAGGAGATCATCTTATGCTGTTTCCTCCATCATACTATGCGACATCTTGTATTTTCTATTCCCTGCCAAAAGCCATAAAATCTTTTTGAAATTCAGTCGAACAATTGTCCTTGCAAAGAAGAGGTTAGCAGATGATATTATAGGCTGAAGGAAAATTATGAGATTGAGGAAGAAAATACAAATCTATCAGAATTATAAAGATCATGGCAAATATTCATAAAATTGGAGCTGTTGCCATGCTGTTAGAATATCCAGTCATTTTAATTTTTAAACATTTCATCACATTTACAAACTGTGGTCAGCTCAACATGCTGCTGAATCAATGCCTGAAACGCTTTTTTAGCTTTTCCAACTTGGTTCTTGCATCTGGCTCTTCTGGGGGAGGGTGCTGGTCTTTGCAAATTTACTGTAACATAACATATATGAGGTGAGATGTGATGCATGGCTGAGGGGAGGATCAGACCAGTAATCCATGGTAGGGCTACATTATGGTTCTGCAATCCCCCATCCATCTATGTCAGGTGAGTATGCTTTAAATGGGAAGGGGTAGCCATTGGAACATGTAAGATTAATAGGTGATGTGTGTGTTAATTACAGGATCATAGATGTTGGGTTTGGAGTGGTCTTTATAGACTGTTGAGTCAAGTCTCTGGGATCTCTTGTGGTTTACCCCAGGTATTTTCCCTCTGAGAGAGCTCGCTGGCGTCGGCTGGAATGTGTCTGTTGATAATGCTCTTGCTGCTTCTCTCTTCAGAGGGCTCCACTGCTGAATTACTGTTCCTGTTGGAAAGTTTTTTCTTGTTATCTAATCTAAACTTGCCCTTCTTTAATTTAAAGCCATTACCTCTTGTAGTACATTGCACTTGGCCAACCTTAAATAAGTCTTTCTTCTCCTTTACATTATTTCCTCTCAAGTATTAATTACCTCCAACACTTCTCTTTATTTCTCTAAGCTATTTAGGTTAACTTCCCTTAACCTTTCTTCGAACCCTCCTCTCAAAGGTTACGTTAGCTGACATATTGTCTTGAAAATGTTAACTGTTGCTAAAAGCACTTCTTATAGAGCACACTCCTACGGAGCGTGCAGCTGGATAAATACGTGGTGACCTTTTTTTTCTGGGAGCTCTGGTGGTCATAGCATGGTCATGCTGATGATTCTTAACTACTGATTTCCCAGCAATGTGCTCGACGATCTCTGCTTTTGTTTGTAAATAAATCAGGGTTCACTTAAGAGTACAGGAGGTGACTTGAAAAGTTCCAAATATGATTGGTCAAAAGCTAACGTGAAAAACTGAGTGTGTTGTGTGTATGGGCTGGCAGTTCAATCTGAATTGTCGCCTTCTAGAGGCCAGATTCTGTCCATCAGTGCCTCAAGGTTACTGAGGAAGCATGGAACAGCACAGAGGGTTTAGTGCTGTGCAACCTTTTAGGAGATCTGAGAGACTTGCAGCCTTGGTTGGCTCTTGTAACTGAGGGCTGGAACCCTGTCTGTGGTCAGGACTTTGTTTGGTGGAAACTCAGTTGCATAACTGGGGTTTGCAACTGATGCAGACCCCAAAACATAACTCCTTGCAGTCCCTAGCTGGGAAGTGAAGCTGCCCAGAAACCCCTTCACCTCAGTCGTGCTCTTCCTTGGCAGGATTATTCCTTCCAAGAAATGCCTACTTCCAAAAATTCACAGAGGAAGATGTCTGTGCTCTCCTGGGCACGTGGGCTAATTTTGCAGCTGCTAATGCAGTGCACTTTTGCAGGAAGTGCCATCAGAGTATTTCTGCTCCCTTACCTTGGAACTGGTCAGAATCTGGTCCTTAATCAAGAATCATTTTTTCAAGAGGAAAAAGTTTTGCTCTACTAATCTGAGCAAGGGACATGCAGATAGGAAAAATTATATTATCCCTTTTACAGTCTAACCATTAAACTCCATGAGGGAACATCTGTTTCCTTCATATTCTTCACACAGGATGGGGGTTTCACTCTCGAAGACAAGGAGCTTTGCTATCACATTGTATATTTTATTCTGTTCCACCCTTTCACTTTTTTCCAGAGGAATTTGGAGGTGTTATTTGATACCTGTCAGAAAAGAGCCCATCTCTTACAGCGCAGGCTTCTTGTGTTGCTTCTGAGACCCTCCAGTGTTGCTTGTTCCATCAGGGAGTTAAAACATTCAAATTGATGCAAGCAAGATGAGAACAGTCTGAGATTCTGGAAGAGTGTTTTTTGTTAACAGTTGTTCCCGGGCCAAAAAAAAAAAAAAAAAAAAAATTTGAGGACCTCTGTATTTAGGGGAGAGTAAAATTTGTGAGAAGCCACCTCCATCTCACACATGCATCCAGTTTGCTGGCTGACAGAAGCCGCATATCCAGTGTGCCCAGTTTCTCCCATGTCTGACAACAAGCTCCTTGGGATCTTGTTTTAGAAGCATATGAGCAGTGGTAAAACTGAGGTTTGCTGAATTCTTGCCCAGAGCTTTTCTGACTCATCATATGGTATGTTCACATATAACTCATTTTTCCAGCAAATCTTTACTCCAGACCTCAAAGAGGATACAGGAATGAATGAAGAGTTGCTGTTTCTTTTCTAAAAGTTTATGGGGAAACAGAGTCTTTCCTATTTCTGTGGTCCTGATTGCATTTTCAAGCCTGATGCTGCTCTTGGTGATGTTTTAAATCCAGTATTTGAAATTGTTCCAGAATAAAGGGAAATACTTGTAGTAGTAGTGCAGATGAAATGATCAGGTGACAGGTGATAATTTGGTGTAAAAAGGCAAGTGAAAGTGTATTTATGAATGTGCCATTCTCTCAGGCAGTGAGAAAAGCAGCCCTTTTTAAATTTTTTATTTTAAACTGTCTTAGGTGCCACACTATAAAAGGACAATAAAAGCCAAATTCTGATCTCCAGGTTTTAACCTTGCAAGAGCTGCTAACTTTTTCTGATAGAAGCCAACCAGTATAATCTTGCAGTCAGAAATGAAGCGTGGAGAAGCTCTGTGATGGCCCAGGGCCTGGCTGGCTTATTGATGGAGTTTTCAGCTACCAGTTGTGAGCCTTGATCTCCTGTTGCTCTGCTGTTCCCTCTTTCCAAGGTGTGTTATTGTCTGCAGTCGTGAACCAGTGATCCCTCCTGTGGCAGTGTAATTTCTGGAAGGAATTTCTCAAAGAAAAAATTCAATACTAATTTTGAATCCTTAAACTGAAAATCTCTTATATACTGGTGCTACTTGACCACTGAGCACTTTGTTGTGCAGAAATAGCATAATGGGACCAGAATCCATCAGGGAATATCCTAGTGAGGAATCCTGGAAAATCCATTATTTCACCAAGCTGGGCAGAAGGTTGGGGGGGTGAATTTTTTACATCCTCATGGAGGAGATACCAGAATCTTCTGCAGGATTAATATTCCCAGAAAGTATGGAGTGGTTGTGGTGAGTGCATCTAGCTGTCAGTGTGGGCGCTGGAGCCTCCACGTGCTGTGGGTACAAGGGGAGAAAATGTGGAGTACAACTCAATCTCCTGCTCGCTGGATTGCTCTCTGCAGAGAGGGAATGGTGGAAATGGTGATCCTACCACTCACGTTGGATGCCTGCACCACAGTAGCACTGTTTGGTGCAGGAACCTCCTTTGAAACGTTCCCACAACTCCTGATTTTGCAAACCTCACGATGTCTGCCAACACACGCGCGCTTTTAGTCCCACAGAAGCCAGAAATCAATGAATCGTGCAGAGGCATCTCTAGAGGATCATCTTTGGCATTAAATGGGGAATGATTGTTCATACAGAATGTGAGAATGGGAAAAACAAATGTGGCACCCTCTTGAAGGGGCTGATTTATGATAGCAGAGGAGTTGGGAAGTACAAAGCTGCCTACTGGGACCAGCTAATTTCATGTTTTAGTTGCTTGTAAATAAGTGAGTTTCAGATAAATGCACCCATCTAGCTGACTGCACGTTTCATTACTGGGAGGATTAAGCTAGTTTAAAAGATTTAGGGGACTACTGCGCCAAGTTCATGTTTTTTAAGAGTGAGGACTGCCAAGCCCAGTGGGTGTAAGAGCTACTTTGGAAGCACTTTTAGGAACTATTCCTGATGCATATCTTAAAAATATTTAAAGCAACACCTGTCATAGACCATTCTCTCTTTATCCTCCCTTCGTGCCAAGTAATGGTGCTGCATGGCTTCTACAACTGAAATAACTCTTGGAATACAACATTTGGAGCTCTGTGTGCAGTATATGTTGGCAGCCCTTATTTTTTTCCTTTTTTTCCCCCTCCAGGTTTTCTACAGATTGGGTATGAGGGCTAGTAAACTGCTTGGGAGCCACTATTATTGTGTTAATCTGCATTTGGCATTGTAAGGATATTAAAGCTATTCCATTATCAGCTTTGTGAATATGAAATGCCTTGGACTTTTAAATATTTACATTACTGTGAGGTTCAGGCCCAAAGGTATGAGGGGGATGTATTCAGGCCTCCCACGATGGACTCTTGGGCGTAAAGAAGGTTTAGCCTATGCAGGATTATCACATCCTGTCTCCCTACATAATGAACAGAGAGTAAGTGATTGTGTTGGGTAAGTTATGTGTTTACTGCAAATGATAATTTTTTTTCCACTGGTTTTAGAGGGAAGTGGGGTCTGAACAATAGGGTAAGCCCTTCTCGTTGTTCTGAATGCAGCTGCCTGAAAAGCTTCTCTCTTGGCATCTCGAAGTTCTGATCTGTACCAAGGACAGAGCTTCAGTTTGGGGTCCCCCAAGCCCAGACTTCAAGCTGCTTTACCTGTTTTTCACCCAAAGAACCCTTAAGAGAAAGGAAAGCCCTTACTGGGGCAGTTGTTCATACCAACACCATCATGTTCATTTAGGGCATGCCTAGGCATTTTACCAAAGAATCATTTCTGTTGCTCTCTGTACCTGGTGGCTGCGGGCTGGGGGTCTCTGGCACAGCACGACATCACTTCCCTGTGCTGTGCAGAACCTCAGAACACACTGCAGGCCATGTGAGTGGTAATATGTAAATCATCATTAGCAGATGTTTATTTTTTCTTTTCAGAAAATCAGATTTGACTAATCAGCCTAAGTGAAACATATGCTGAAATTAATTAAAGTTTGTTTTAAAATAATTTGCATGCTTATTGCTTTTAACTGATTGTAATTGGGGCTTTTGAATACTTTTTAACAGACAGAGTCACCTAGGTTGAGCTTTTCAAAGCACTGATTGGCATGTCGCCATACATCTTCCACTGGTGTTTTGCTGGCTAAATGATCTGTATTGCACTGAGTTCCCAATCCCACTGAATTACAGAAAAAAAAAAAAAAAAGAAGGAGCATGTCATTGTTTCCCATATGCTATGGTGGTTTTGTAATGGGTACAATTGCTGAGATATGTGTGCCATGATGAAAGATGTGATGATTACAGAGCAACTGGAGACAGCAGAGCTTTTATGAATAATACAGAGAGTTGACAAGCATGTTCAAGCATCGTGTGTGGTGGAAGGTCTCGTTGTTTTGGCAAGATTGCTCACCTGCACACATAAGTTCCAGCCACCTCTAGCATCCACCCTGGACAACAATGGGTATGCTGAGACTGTCAGAGAAGCCCATGGTGCAGGGTGGCCCTACAGGTGAGCCCTGACCAGCCATGCTGTGGAGGAGCTGTCTGACACTGCTTGGAGCCCTGTGGGAGCCAGCTGGCTCTGCAGGCAGGGACATTTAGGGTGGGGAGGGACTGGCATCCTCTCAAGTTCTGCCCCGGCACGCAGCATGGCTCAACTGGCTCAACCCACTTGTCTCTGGGAATCCAGCAGAACAGCCAAAGGCAGCAGAAGCCTTGCCAGAGCATTCTGGTGTCTCACTTGCACTCCCAGCCAAGACTCCTGGGTTCCACGTCTAGCGCTGCTGTTGACTTATTGCTGAGCACTGGGCAGCTCGCTTCTGTTCTGCTCTCCATGCCTTTTGAGCTGAAGTAAGTGTTTGGGTCCAAGAAGTGTCTCTTTGATACCAGCAGGTTATACAACGGGGCTCTGAACAGAACGTGCTTTTAACTGTGGGCTTCTCGCTGGGAGCCAATGAATCGTGTGCTCCAGGTTTTACGTGGGCTTCTTAATGGTCTCTGAGTGGAGATGAAGGAGTGGGTTATGACCTGTAAATAGCCTGGGGCTGGCCTAGCCATGGCACTGCCTTTCTCTGCATCGTGTCCTGCTGTGGCAGGCCCAAATGTGCTCCTTTATGGCAATAACAAGGTTAACCAGCAGTCTGCAGTGGTCTTCAGTAAGTGGTCCCTTTTTCCCCACCTCCACTTCTTTGGTTTGAAATTATATGAATTTGGTGACTGTCAAGGGTGGCCCTGGAAAAAGATATGTTAAGTGAATCTAGAGTGCCTAGGGAGCAAAAGGTTGTCCAGTCAGCCAGGTGAGCTCCAGTGAAAGGCCTTTCAGTAAGGTGAAAGTTAAATTTAATTGCAGCTAAATTTAATTTTATTTACTCTTATACATCCAACAACTCTTATCTGGAGAATCTAAGTGGACCTGAGGACCCAGGCTCCTTGTATGCAAAGTGGTCCTGTCAGTGGAGCTGTGTATCAGCGTCCTGCCACTCATAAATAGTGTTCATCCCAGCAGAAGATTTGTCTCACAAGCACTGCTTGCCCTGCAGCAGAGCTTGCAGGGTTACTGCAGGACTTGGTTTGTTCTTATCATTCATTAGCTCACTTAGATCTTCCTCAGACCACACTGAAGACAAGAGGCACTTATTAAGAGCAGCAGTTTGTTTCAAGTGCTTTCTCGTAAGTTTTCAAATCTTCCTGCTATAATGTCACAGCATCACTGGCTCCTGTGATGGAGAATAACAGTGGTTCATTAGGCTCATAAATCCAAAAGGAAGAAAGACTCTCCTGGAGACATGAGTAGCTTTATAACAAACAGAGCAGCGGGAGAGCCTGCAAATTATCAGCCCGATGCTTTATAAGCATTTTATCATCAGTTGGGGGAAATTACAATAAAGAGCAATGAGTAAGTGAAACATAAACTATGGCATAAACATGCCCCATGTTCCCTTCTGTCCACGTTTCATGTAAGAGCTTATTTGAAGCCATGACACCGGGGTGAGAATCCAGGACAGCTTCAGAAGCTCTTCCCCATCCAGAGATTTGCCCAGGCTGGAAATTACACAGGGGTATATATTATGTGTACAAATTCTGCCAGAAGAGTGAAAATATATGCAACATTTAACAATATCTCCCCCATTATTCCAACGCAAGTGCTGCATGGCAATGAGCTTGATGATGTTTACGCCCTATCCAACAGTTTTGCCACTATCACATTTTTAAGTGCACAGCTTTGATTTATGACTAGTGATGCTAAGATCCCAGCCTGTAAATTTTTACAGCAAGCAGACTTGAATTATGTGTTGAGTCTGCTGCACTGGATCAAAAATGCTCAAAATCCTCTCTGGGAAGATTTAAATGTATACAGTCTCTAAGCCATGAAAATATTGCTCTAATGTGCCTATGTGATTTTTAACAGATTGTGAGTTCAAATCCATTTATCAGCTAATGTCTAATGAGTTTGGCAGGCCCCTATTACATTAAGTATAAGAAAAACTATGAGCATAATGATGTAGACTGAGGAGAATTTAATGAACAAATAAGTGACCTTCATGTTTATGTGAGATAAAGATTTCATGCCAAATTTTGCATAATATACACTGGAGATAATGGAGTATTTATTAGATTTCTTCTCTCCTTTATCCTCTTATTTACACACTACGTTTTTTGCATAGCAGATCTATGTCATCCATGGTATGTTGACTGGGAAGAGTGCAGCTGGCCAGCAGTGGCCAAACCTTTTAATCCTATTTTTTGGAATCTGATTGAAAAAAAAAAAAAAAAAATGGAGTAAGCCACCCAAGGCCTGTTCCAGGGTGGCAGCTCTGTACCAGGGTTCACCTTGGTGCCTCCACTGACATCACTGCTTTTCACTTCTGCAAAATCATGTCACCAATTTTGATGCTTGAATATGTAATTAGGATTTTAATTACAGGTTTTTTTCTCTGCAAAATGTATCCTGGCAGTCTGGACTGAATCCCACAGTGCTTCCTGACTAGTTACCATTAGTGAGTGGCTCCAGCATCTCTGAAGAAAGGAGGACTATCCTTTGGATGAAGAAATCTTAAGCTCAAGGATGTACTTGAAGATGGCTGGATCTGGGCTTTGCTTTTAGGGCTGCTTTGAGTGATGAGGCTGGAGGAGCAGGGTAGGGCTCCAAAGGTCTCCCCATCCTCCTGCCCTGCCATCCCTAATTAAGCTCAACTGCTAACTGGTATTTAAAGTCCCTTTCTCTCTTTAAATGTCATGCCCTGCATGGTAAGATCCTGGATGTTGTATTGCCCCAGGCCAGGGCCCTGACTGCACTGGCTGCTGGACAGTAACGTGCTCACCACACACCCACTCTTGGAAAGCCCCAGTGCTGGGTCCAGCTCCACCTTCTGCACCCAGAGCAGCAGTAGCTGTGCCTTCATCCACACTGCACAACTGCAGACCCAGCAGTGCTCCTGTTTCCACGCAGGTGGGTGGGTGAAGTGCTGTTGGATCAAGAGACGCTGTCTCCACAGCTCATCCCATGTCCCATGGGCACAGTCAGTGCTGTGAGTCTGTCCCCATGCACTAACTGGAATCCAGCAAACATGAAGGACAACCCACACTTTTCCTTGCCCCAGCTTCCACCTTTCCACAAAGGTGTCTGGTGGCTGCTGCCTGCCCAGGGAAAGCCTGACAAACAGACCACTTGCACCAGTCTTCCTTGCAACAGTGAGTGGGACTGGCAGGAAAAATAAGCTGTTTCTTGAGGCTGTGATACTGTACTTTCATTAAAAAGTAACCAATGCTGTGTTTTTCCAGCAGAAGCAATGGGAGATTTTGCTGAGGTGGTCCAAGTTGGTGGGAAGGAGAGAATCACAACCTGATAATTAAAAGGGAGCAAGGCAGAGGGGCAGTGCTCTGAAGCAAACGGACTGAGCCAACTGGTAGGAAAAACAGTACCTTATTTATCTTCCCCCCCCCCCCCCATCCATTTTTTTGTTTATGCAGGAGCAGCAAAACCTGACTTCATTTTTCTAGTTGAAGTGAACTGTGGCTTTGCTGCATGTCCTGTAACTCGGCAGGTATTACAAAGTATATTTCCAACTAATGAACTGAGTGAATAATTTATTTAATGTGTCAGACATGGCAGAAGGTACTGCAGCCAGTCACCGCTCAAGGAGCTAATTGCTGCACTAAGAAAACAAATCTGTGCAAGTCCTCATTTCAAAGTTATTTCCAAACATTAACTCAAAAGTTATTTCAATAACGAGGCCTCTTAAAAGAAGCATCACTTTTTGCAGTACATGGCACAGCTCTGCTGACCCTCGAGCACTGCTCAGCTGGGAGAAGCATAGTTCAAACAGAACTTCAGCCATAAAACTTGGGCAAGAGGGAGGATGGGTAAAGTCTGTGATTAATTAGCAATTAGCAACACTGAAATGCAGTGAGAAGGGAAAATGAGAAAAGAATTGGTTCTGTATGGAGATTTTGGATCCCCTGGTTGCTCAGAAGTGTTTATGTTGAGGTTGTAGGCACTACGAAGGCGTGAAAATTGAATAGTCGAAAAACCAAAGCAGCAGCAGCTTTGTGGCTTAGGTGAGCAATGGTTTAGAAAGTCACCTAAATACCATGTTTTTTCATTGCAGTTGCTGAATTTGATCACAAGTTGCATTCACCGTTGAGCCAAACTCCCAGGCAGATGCCAGAAGGTGTGTGGCCATGGAGTCCTGCGTGTTCATCCAGGAAATGGTCAGATTGCCTGTGTGAAACCCCTGCTGTCCCAGGCCTCTGCTGATCAAGGCAGTTAAGTGATGTCCTGGTTCTGTGATAGTTTTCTACAGAAGGTGAGTTCCTCTGTCAGTAAGTGGGATTCATGCTATCCCTTGCTTCATACAAACAAGATAAGCAGTGTCCTGGGATTTCTGAACCTCCTGTAAATGGAAACTCACATCCCTCTCCTGCACTAAGCAATGTGGTCTGGATGACAAGGTATATCATGGACAGAATTACCCCCTCCTTCTGTCCAGTTTTCTTGAGATCTGACACAGATCTCCACCTACTGAAAGTCACTCTTGGCTTACCCCGGAGAGATTTTAAGGGTATTTCCCAAATCATTCCTTAAACTCCTAACTTGCTGAAAGGAATGCACACTTACAAAAGAGGAATCCTGGCTAAATTAAGCTTTCCAGAAAACACCTAGGCAGCAGATAGTAGGTAACTGGAAAATGTTGAGCTCAGAGCCTGCACCTGCTCACCAAAGCTGTTCCTGGGAAGCAACACAGGGAGGTGATGTTTGCCTCCCTCTGCTCTGTGGCCAAGGGGTGTGTCAGCCTTGGTGTGAGTGAGTGCAACTCCAATAATTTACATTTGCATTCGATTACACCAAGACTGAAGTAGGTCCGTGGTGTTTCATTGTATTCCTTTATTTAGTTTTGCTTTATTTATGCTGCTTATACCATGAAGCTGACCAGTTGAACCACACAGCATGGAGCAATTTATGGTAAACTGCCCTTGTTCTACTCAGTAATGGATGGAAACAATTCCGAAGTTAATGGTATTAGTGAGGAAATACAGTCATTCTTAACCAGTCTTGTAATACCCTTTTGGAAAAATGATACTTCAGACTGCTTTTATAATTCGATTTACAAGTCACAAATTTGTGCAAGAAACTTGACTTTAAGTCAGTCACACACCTTATAAACTGAACTGGGCCAGTTCACAAATGGTTTTACAGCTCTATACACTTCCCTGGAGGAGCCATCTCCTTCCTGCTGGCCAGACACATTGCCTTGAAACTGCTGCCAACTTTTTAAGAGTTCCTTTTTGGCTATATTCTTCTTTTCATAGCAGCATTCATGGCCCCAGCCCAGGTTCATAAGGAACAAAGTGTAAAATTAATCAATGGATTGATGCACTGTTTAGAATAAAAACAGCCTGGTTTTGGCTATGTTTTCTGCCCCTCCAGCCAAAAGAGTGCATGTGTGTACATGAAATGTAATTTAGTTTTTCCTTTGCTGCCTGTTGATTTTCCTCTAATTCATTTTCCTTTTGCCTCTTATTAAGTCTCCCCTTGTCTGACTAAGCTTAACCCTGTAGTGCCTGGTCTGTGGAGCACACAGGGACACTGTAGGTGGGCCCTGGGATGGTTACAGGCTTCATTAGCCACTGGAAGGGATATAATGATATGCAGGAAAAGGACTGTGTGAACTCAGCAAGCCACAAGCGAAGCCTTTGGTAGGTAAAATCTACCTGGAGTTTTAATGACTTGTAAAGCCCCGAGAAAACCTCTCACTTGATATTTATTGCCTTGAATGTCTTCCAAATGAACTTTATCTAAAACGGAGCTCAGCCCTCTTGGAAGCGCGTGTGCCTTGGTTGAAGCTGTTAACACACAAAGCAGTTCCTCCCCTCCGTGGACAGAAACCACAACTTGTCAGTCACAACAGGATGTAACTTGAGACTCTGTGTTACAGGGCTTTAGTGCATAAACATGCACATTCACACTTTAAAATAACACCAGCAAATATTAATCAAACAACTCGGAGCAGAACGCAAGCCCGCGTAGCGTCTGAAGCAGGAGGAGGATTTAGGTGGGCTGTGGGATAATTGCATACATCAAACGGACTCCAATGAGTCCTTTTCAGCCAGGGGAAAGTTGACAACAGCTGTGTTGGTAACCTTAATTTCCGAAGTAGCTGGTCTGGGAAAAAGTTAATCATATTGTAGGCACTGCCTACCGCCACTCAATCTCATTTCTATCACTCTCCAAGTCATGTATTTTTAAAAATACCAAAAGCAATTTAAAAATACATCTAACAGTAATCACTTCATTGGAAACAACACACTGCAATAACATAAAACAGCAGCCACTTTCCTGTGAAGATTTATGAGACAGACTAGTTTTCTCACGACTTATGTTATTCCTGCCTTATTGTTTTGTCAGCATTGGATATGGAAAGTGGATGATATGTGAACACTCTCCAGCACTAGAAAGCTTCAGAGTTTTGATTAGGTAACAAAATTGAAAAAGTGAGTTTGCTTTCCCTGTTCAATCTCTGTGATTTAAATTTCAGTATAACAAGGATGCCTAAGCAGTGAGCTGCCCTCTCCCAAGCCCACACACGTGACTGGCTCTCCGAGTTCCTATCCCAGAGCCTGGTTCTGAATTCCATCTGCTGGGTCTGGAAATCCAGAGGGATTGTAAATGTCAGTCGGACACTCACTTTGCAGTGTGAGGAGAGGTAAAATGATAGCAATGGTGAAAAAATGGAGACATGAGGATATTTCAGAGCACATAAAACCACATTGAGACAGACCCTGTGATCCCATCAGTGTGTTCAGCTCACACCATGCCAAGGAAACTGGCTGTCCCATGTTTGTGGTGGCCAGCTGCTGTCACCTAGAAATCAACATTTCTGGGCCAGAAATGAGGAGCCTGGATGGCAAAAAACTCCTCAGTAGTTAATGGGGGAATTAAATAAAGCCTGGAGAATTCAGTCCAGAGTCCATCACTTTGGAGATGGAAGGCTGCTCAGTGGGACACATGCTGCCAGCTTTCAAAGTGGCAACAGAAAGCTTTGGATTCTCTCCCCCACCTACCCTACTAAACCAGAATATCTGCCCTGAATGTGGATACCAGGCCTTGCTAAACAGTCAGCACTCCCTTTTACAGACATGCTTCTCACAGCTTACACTTCTTACACCAAACACCTGCTACATCCAAAGCAATAACACAAGGAAACAGCAATCTGAGACTTTTAAATCTAGAACAGTCATAGAAGTGAAATTCTATTCATTCGTATATTACATATATTTCTATATGCAGAGAGAGAATGTATAAATAATAAAATGGGGTTTTCTATATGGAGTTTACCACCCCAGGATATATTACAAAGCACGTTTATTATAATCAAACAGCAGCCAATAACATAAAAATGCTCTAGTCTGGTATGATTGCTATTGGTTTCTCACATCTTTCAGTCCACTTCCCTAATGGCAGCCCCAATGGCATCTTGTCTGTTCTGTTTGTAAATTATTAGCGAGATTGTGAAATTAAAGTTTTTTCTGGGAATGCCATAATCCCGTGTATGCTCTACTGGCATTAGCATGCTGCAAGTCCCAAGTTCCTTGGGTAGATCAGCTTGCTGCACAGCTGTCTGACATCTACCAGGCACACTTACTGATGTGAGACCATTTTGTAGGCTCAGGCCATATATTCATTATAATTTGTAGCAATTCAATAAAAATAAGTTGCCTGTATTCCTAACAGAACAGCAATTAATGTATATTGAAATAGTGATTGCTTTGCTGTAGTTCATTAGGAAGTCAAATTTTAATTCCTATTTAATTACAATTCAGTTACTACCATTTATTACCAATAATTCTAATGAGGTAAAATAAGAGGTGTATTGAGGACTAATGAAAATGTTACAAAGGTTCATTTGGAATTCACACAAAAGTTCTTATTTAATTATTTAATTTAATTACAATGGAATTACTTGTATTTCATTCACATGAAGTGGGAAGTGGGATGTGATTCTTGCTGAAGGATCAGCCTCTGCCAGTCATGGTTGTTGCATCATAATCTCCTGTGCTTCAGCCTCCAGCATACAGAGCAGTATCTGCTGGGTGTGTGCAGGGAGACAGGAGTTCAGGAGATAAAACAGAGAGCAGCTCTGCTGACCAGCATCCATGTGGGGATCACTTCTGAGTCAGAATGAGGTGTGGGTGATTGTATGTAATGGAGGAGAGACTGAGATGTGTGTAAGAGGGCACAGTATATTTAACAGGGATGTAAAGCTGGAAATAAAGATGGAAAAGTGATGTCTTCAGTTTTGACCCAAGCCTGGCAAGAACTCCACCTGGTAACGCAGCTTTTCTCTTGTTAGAACTCTGCTATGCTCTGCCTTTGGAGGCACAAGGGTGGCAGATCTTGAGATGTTGAAGTGAATTACCCACTGATCTCCAAAAAAAGTGTTTTCAGGAAAAATTGGGATGTATTTAAAAACAAGCAACACTCCTAGAGCTTAACAAGGAAGGGTACCAAGTCCCAGGCAGGCTTCTTAAATCTGGTTCTGAGGGTCTGCCCTTGTGCTTTTCCAGAAATGGGGATGCAGTTCCTTAAGAAAACGAAGGTTGTGTATGAGCTTTCTTCCCCTTCTTACCTCCAGGGAAGATAGGGTCTAGTCTAACTTTAGACTCACCTTTTGAAAGAAACTTGTGGTCATTCCTAGATTTACAGTAGCAAGACTACCTGATACAGGGGAGTGTGAGGATGGTCATTTTTGCTTTGAGTTATACAGCCTGAAGTGTTTGTGGGAAGTTACCATGTGCTTCCTTAGCTTGCATTAAGGTTTGATATCTAAAATTCCCCTTAAAAGCAATCAGCGAAATCTGTCCCTAGGGTAAGCTGTTTTCTGCAGTCACAGGTGCTCCACCAGGGACTGATTTGGTCAGATGTGCCTGATGCCACAGTCATAACTCAGCAAAAGTGTTCCTGTTCTATATTCAGCCCGAGGCACAGGATATTTATAACACCCACTTACTTAGGCCCTCATATTTTTCCTCATTCTAATTTCCCCCTTCTCTTTATTTCTCTGTGTGTCTATCACCTTTTTTCATGTCTCTCCAGATGCATTTCCCAGCATCAGATAATTGAAAGTCAGTGAACTGAGTTTCAGGTTATTTTGCTAAAAGATGCCTATTATTTTGATGAAGCAGGTGCACAGAATTAAAAAAAACCTCCATAATTGCTACTTTACTATCAGGCTTCTGCTGCCTAATCTTCTTTGATGTTGGTAGAACAAGCTTTCTATCTCCTCTAGGATGATTACAGGGAACATTGCTCTGTTCCTCCTAAAGAATCCATTCCTGATGGATATTAAACCTGGGTTATCAATTAAAGTTTCTTTATGTGCCGAGTGATTAGAGTCAAGATTGTGTGTGATTTCTAGCATAAAACAAGTTTGAAGTGATTTCTTCCATTAATATTAATTAATCACTGATATGCCCAATGTTCACAAATGAATGCATGAGGTGAGCATGTACAATTTGCCTCAGTAACCTGGGACTGAAATAACAACTGAACTGCTCGAATTTTAAACATTTGGCAACAGTTTTCATAAAGTCTTATTGATGTAATTAGCTGGAAAAAAAAAAAAAAGGCAGCAGAATGAATAACTGCGGTGTTAAAAGTGTGTAACATTAAAAGGCTGTAACATTACCAGAATGGCTGGCTCTTCCCCTTTCATACTCTGCTCTCACTTATAGCTGTGATGAGTTTCAAATGTTTAGTAAATTTTAGTAAAAAAATGTAGTAAAATTTTTGATGCTGGTTGCTAGCTTTTCTGGGTACAAATAGTACCCAAATATATGTGTGTTGAGTCCTAAAACGCATGTGTTTGTGAAGAGAAAGTGTCAAGAGAGAGTGCTTGGGAGAGGGTGCTTGAGAGACATGTACTTGTACAGACTCAAATTTTGGCAGATTCAAAAATTTTTAGATTAAAAACTCAGAAAAGCATCTACCCTCACATAATTCACATTTTCTAGCACTGACCAGCTGATGCCCATCACCTCCTCTCAACTTCTGTATGGGGTTGGGCTACCCCAGAGCTTACTGGGGACACATACCTGGGCATGTCAAACACTCATAGTGGTGGAGCACCCTCAGAAATGGGCATCCATTAACAATTTTAGGCCCTCACTGCACAGGACTAAATAGTTTCCCTGCATTGACTGAGAATGTTGTGACTGCCTTTTCTACAGAGTGAGACAGGCATGTTTACAAGTATTTAAGTGGCACTTACATCTGTAGTATGTGATTGCCTCCTAAAGGGCAACGAAATTGGGCAAGGAATCATTAAAGGTCTTTTCCAGCCTAGATGACTGTCTGATGATTCTTGTTCTGGAGACTGAAAAGATGACAAAAAAGTTAAGTGATACTAAAAACCAATATCAGAGTTGGATAAAGTGTCAGTCCTATGCTTTAGATGATCCTGAAGTCAAAAGATCATAGGACCATATAACTGACATAATAGTAAAAAGGCACAGCGATGACCATTGCACTCTGACAGATGAATAGCTGGCAAATGGGATTTAATTATCCCACAGCACTAGTCACACAGTCCATTCCCACTTTTACTGTTGGCAGGAGTATGAACAGTGCTGCTGGGCCTTAAGGGCCTATTTTTTGTCCCCCAGGCATGTGATGTTCTTTGCACATACAACATCATCAGATGCAGGTGGCAAAAAACCATGCTGCTGCCTAATCAGCTGCATAGCTATACCCAGGACATCTTCCAGATGCTGTCAAGGTCCTCTTCTCAGCTGTGAGCTATTCATGTACCCGATGTCTAAAACCCAAATTTATTGCTGGAGCACGCCAGTGCAGTGCCTTTGGCCTCTCTGGAGCTGTATGTGTTTATACCAGCACTGAACGTAGCCAGGTGTTTGTGGTAACTCGTGGCTTTTGCAAACACTTTCAAATTTCTCCCAAGAAATGCATCTTCTAGCTGGACACTTCCTCGTTTGCATCAGCACATCTTAAATCTGAGTCTTGTTCAGCAAGTGCCTAGTTTATTCGTTACTCACATTGTCATAAATCTTACAGAAAAGCAATTATGAGGAAATCATATTTCATTCTTTTATGGAATTCCTTAAAGCTGATGAGAGCAGCCAGATGGCTATTTTCATCAATGAACCTTCGATAGAGCATTAGGAAACAGAGATGGTGTCTTTTAATAGACCTTTATTACCTGCCTTGGGTGCAGGGAGCTCTCATGCATTCCAAAAGTATATTAATGGCAGAGTAAAACATGACTTAGAAATAATATCCCCAGAAAGGGCCTTATTTTCCCTCTTAAAATTAAATGGATGTAGCTTTTGCTATCTGCTGCACTCACGTCCAGCATGGGAGGTGGGGGCAGTGAAACTACATTTTCATCCCCCTGACACACAGAGCCGTGGGGGCCCTGCCCTGCTCATGAGCCACTGCTGATGCTCGTCCTGGGGTAGGTGACAAGTGCTGGGCAGGGCCATGCAGAGGTGAGGGCACACAGCTCCTGGGTGGAGCATCTTCCAACGAGATGTAGGGCAAACAGTGAGGATACAGCCTCCAAACACTGGAGCTGAGAGAGGAGAGGTTCAAGCAAGGGAACAGAAAAAAAGAAGCATAAGGAAGATTAACAGGGAAAACGGACATGCACTTTTGCTTTTAAGCAAAGCTGCTGTCTATGGGAGGTGGTGATTCCAGGGAAGGCCAAGACAAAGGCTCTGGGGAAACCTAAGACAAGATTTGGCTGCAGCAAGGAGCAAACAGGAAATTCTGTGCTGCTTCCACAGGAAGTTTGAAGGAAAGAGATTGATAGAAAAAAAGGATTTCTCTGTTTAGGAGAGATAGAGCATAAACGTTTTGAAGTCTAAAGGAGGGAATAATGAGGAGTGCTTGCAAAATTGCCTGCCATAATTATGGAGCATAGTGGGCACAAACACCCACGGTGACTCTGTTGTGCTGTGCCACTTCCCACAGCAGTGGCAGGGCAGGGATCGATGCAGCAACAGGACACCTCTTGGCTTTCATCTCCATCTGTGGGCCAGCAGGAAGGAGGGGAGCAGTGGGGGCCTGAGCAGCACGTAGCGGTGTGATCCAGGAGATGAATATCAGACAACAAACATGCATTAACTGGCATTATGCCCCAAAATAGGAAGGCTGCAGTTTTCCAGCTTGGCAGCAGCTTCACCCAGGGCATGCTGCCTGAGGCCATGTGCTGCTGTGGGTCACCCCAGGCCACGCCTGGATCAGCTCAGGGCTCCTGCGGCCACCACCTCGCCTGGCCCCGGCACTGGCACAGAACTGCCTCACTGACACCTTAGGGAGCACTGGGAAGAAAAGCTGGGAGAGGCAGGACATTTGGAGCAAGTTAACAAAATCAGCATTAATAGCATTCACTCTCTTCAATCGCCATTGTTTGAAGCCAAATTATGTTTTGCTATAAGCCAGTCTCAAAGTAGTTCTGCCTTTCCACATATGACTCTTAATTACAGTTACGAATTTTAAAGGTTTTTTTTTTTTTTTTGCTTGCATAACATGAATTCTTTCCCCTCCTTTCTTCTCAGGTAGCTTTCCCTTTAAAAATCTTCACAGCCCATCTTTAAGGAAGAGGCGAGCAACCAATTAATAAAAGTGTGAACAGGTGGTTGCTCTGCTACTAAAAAAGATCAGTAGTGCAATAATTTCCTAATTATTATTACACCTTTTAAAGGTTTTTAGATACATGATAATATATTTCCCCATTGCTTCTTCTGGCACCCCTCTTGCTCCTGGCATTATTTCTCATTCAGAATAATAATTAATGAGAGCTGAGGTATCTAATATATATTTCATTCCCTCTGTTTCAGTCCCTTAAGTAACCATCTTGTCACATTTGTTATGCAAATTTTCACACATTGTGTGTAATTTCAGCAATATGTGAAAATGCCTCTCAAAAATGCCTTGAGTATTTTATTTTATGTATTTGTAAAAAATTATAATTTTTTTTTCTTGAAAGCAACACTTTTTTCCCACAGACCTTTAGAGAAATGGATGAAGCTACATAATTGCTCTTGCTTTACTGAACCAAAGGAATGCAAAGGACCATTTCTAAGTATAAGGTAGTGTTAGCAATAGCAGTAATAATGATAATAATAATGATAATTTTTTTTTTTTTTTTTTAAGAGAGTACTCTGGTCTTGCTTAAAGGCTCCAAAATGTGCAACTATGAACAAAGTACAGCCTCCACTTGACAGGTAAGTATTGTGCAAGTTACTTAATACAGATGTTGGACCACATAGACTGTCAAAGACAAGAGCTCTGCTGTGCATTTCTCAGCTTGATCTGTGGGCTTCTAAAATTTTTCTAGTCTAACAGAAATGATCCTCATTGTAGGCTGAGTAATTGGATATTTAGACAAAAGAATCTGGAGGGACTAATGGAGCTGCTGAGTGATGGAGCAGCTTCTGGAGCAGACCAAGGCCCAGGAGCTTTGCCCAGTCCCCACACAGATCATGGTGCAGGACACCAGAGTGGCAGGAGCACATCCCTGGCCCTGGGCCTGTCTTCATGGACCAAATGGTAAAATTCCCAGGAGCAGGATGCAAGCCCAGTGAACTTCTGAAGGCATTTCCTCACAGTGTCCTGGACCAAGGGTCACTTTGAACTTGCAGAACTGAAGAAGTGGTTGATGCACGAATTCATCTCTCATTTAGCCCATGTAACTTCTTTTCACTCCTTCTGGATGCCCACTAGGCATGTCCCCCATCCATTAATTGGGATCTGCAGCTGTACCTGGGCACTTGAGATATGAGTGTCCTCAAGCTCAAAAAATAGCTGGGCTCAAGACAATCTGTTTTCCTTCTAAGTTCACCTCTACTTTTCCTGCATGAAACTATGGATTTCCCGATTAAGTTGTGGATATACATAAAGTGGAGCAGATGCCTATTAAGTCTGTATTTTGGATTTCACAGCCAGCAAGTGTCCATCTGTAGGGCATAAGGCAATTTGTCCTGAGCCTGTTTAATTTTAGACATGTGTAGCAGCCTCAGTTCAAAAAATACATCCCTGGATTAAACTGCTGTACTGAGCACCTCACAGAGTGAGCCCTTATTTAGAAAGGCACTTTAAATTCATGTGGGATATCTTAGCATACAGTTCAGGAGGGGTGAAGAAGAGAGATGTCTGACCTGAGTGGCCAGTGTGACCCTGTGTGCACACCTGTATGACTCAGACTTTCATTCCTGAAGGGAAGCTTTCCATGTGCTTGCATTGCTTGCTTGCAGCTGTGGGAAAATGAGGGAACTTGAGCTTCTTATGTGGCAGACTGATACGAATGTTATGGATCTATTGGTGCTGTACAACTCAGTGAGCAGAGTTTTTCTTATAGATTTCATATATTACCTTCCAAAAGGAGTGAGTCAGTGGGCCTGGAGTCCTTACTAGATCTTTTCACTGCGGTTTTTCATTTGCAATGATCCTGGGGTCATGCAGCTCTCCCACCTGGTTCTTCCTTTTACCTTTAATCACACTTTTATAGTGTTGGGTACTGGCGACCATTTGTCCACAGAGTCCCTTCAAGGCCTTGGCAATCTATTTCTAGTGACCTTTTCCATGCTTTGTTGGAGATGTGGTCAATGTTAGCCTCGAATTTACCTGTGAAGGGAATGATTAATTAGGCAAATTTGAGGGAAAGTCAGATCTATTTTTAAAACTGCTCCACCTTACCGAAGGATAGAAATTCTCTGTAGAAAAAGGGGAGTTGCTTTCTATACCAAAATATCTAGGATGGTTATAGGGAACAAAACCTGTAAAATATGTTATTGTCAGTGCTGTGATGAGTGGATATGGGGAGCTGAGGTTTCAGTTTGAGCTTCTGTATCCCCTCAGCTATGGCTTTGCTTTCCTAGTCTTGAAAATGTCTTGTCCTCAAGATTGCTAGATTTTAGCAAAAACATTGCTTGTTTTTGAAAATGAAGAATAAATCCCTAGAATTTCTCCAGTCTTACAAAATTGACAACACCAAAGCAGACTAAGCAGCACTCTCAGGAATACCTTATTATGAGGGTGCTGCCCCTGTATCCACAAGAATCATTGGGATTGGTGCCTTTGCTGTGAACTGGGATGTGCTTGATCAACCCTGAGTCTACTCCAAGTTACTTGTGGTCAATGCTCAATGCCCTTGAGGGCCAGGGCAGGAATCTGTGACTCTTTTAGCACCATCTATAGATTTTCCCTCCTGCACAAAAGAGCAAGAAGTAGCAGAGCATCTCAATGCCAACTTTTGCTGGCAGCCATCACTGACTCCAAAACAAGCCCTGGAGTCTCAACAGCTGCACTCAGAGTAGAGCCTGGTGCAGGTTTCAGTGTAGGGTGCTGTTATTTAAACTGGGGAAATCTGCAAATGTAACTCTGGGGTTGCTTCTGGTACTTCTCTGTGCAGGAAACCTGCTCCCCATATAGCAAACCCCTAACTCAAAAAGATTTTAAAAGCTAATTGGGAGGGAGCTAAAACCAGCCTGGCATGTAATATAAGGAGGGATAGTTTGCCCTCCCCATCCTGAAAAGCCGTGCAATAAATATGTAAATATCTCCCTTAAAGGCTTTTTTAATAAACCCTGTAATTTCCTTAAAATTCTTTCTATAATATCAAAATTCTAAACCACTTTGAGATGAGCTATTTTAGTCTGTAATTGGGCTATTCATTCCCTATGCATACAGTGATCCTAATCTAATATGTAACAAGAACTTAAAAGCTAATCAATAATGGAACACGATTCTCTATCAGTAGAGCTGCCTGTTGACTCCTGTGAGAGGGATCTTCACAAGACAGCTCAGCTCTGATGACAGCCTTATATTTATTTTAAACATGAAGTTGAAACATCATCTTTCTCTGTATTGTCACTTCCAATTATTTTTGGAACAAAAACACCGGGGGAAACGAGATCCTCATCCTGAAGAGTGCATTCATATTTGATAAATAGCCACAGATTCTGGAGAATGTTTACTGAAACATGGGCTTGAAATGCTTTCATGTGCATTTTGCTAGAGCCATTGATTATCTGTTGTAACATGTGTCTGGGTCACTTTACCGAGCTGCCCCTTTCCTACGCCTTAGAGGTGAAGAAAGAAAAAGGTCTGCTTACCCTGGTGTGGGCTTCCATGTTTTCCCTGGGCAAAACCAGGGAAAATTAGCATCGAGAGGGAATCAAAGCCAACCGGCAATTATTGTTCTTCAGTGGAAGTCGAGAAGCGTTTTATACCCTCACGTACAAAAGACAAATTCCCGCTTTTCATGTCTACTCAGTGGTTTGAGATGGGGAGGGTGGAGGGAAGGGGGCTAAGCGAGTACACAGATGTGCCTCAACCATATCAATCATAGGCATGAGAAAATGCCGCCCCTTTAATAGGCAGCCTGAACCAACCCGCACAGCTGGATTTTGGATTTTATGGGCTCTCTCAATAAAATGCGAGTGGAAGACAGAATCTTGCATCATTCCCACAGCTCTGACCATTTGAGCTCTGCACCACTTTCCCTCTGAGCCACCCTGGGGATGGTGGAGCTGAAGCCCGATGGTTGTAGCCGTGTACAACCCCCTTGCCACAGTCTGGAGCCAATTAGCATGCATTTTGGAAATACATGGTAGGTTTCTGATGTCACATACACTTCCACAAAGTCAGTGGATTTAATCTGGAATTACTCAGGGAATGAGGGATCAGCAGCCGGCTGGGAAAGCTCCCCTCTAGAGGGTCCTAAATGCCAGCAATTTCACATGATTATTTATTGAGTTTTATAATAGTGCATATATCCTCATGCACACCCTTTCTCCTACAAATTACCCTACAGCTTTCCAGTCCTTCATTACGTTGTAGAGGTTAAAGCTTTCCTAAGTAATCAAAACATCTAGGAAAGAAAGCTTGCTAAATGCTGAGCTCAGCTTAAACACTGACCCTGTCTCTTAACTGAATCAAGAACTTTATGTACACTGTAAAAAGTAATAATTGGTCTGGTAACTTCTCATTCATATCAACTAAAAGTGTAAATAGAGTTGTGTAACATAGCCAGTGCTAATGTTGGGAGCACAAGGGAGGTGTCCCCATTGGAAGGTTTAATTGATACATGTGCCCTATAGGAAAATTTGCTTTTTTCCCCCCTTAATAATGATATTTAACATTGTTAAGGCAGTTCTTTGTCATTCTGCTCCCACTCTTGCCTTGCAAACCCTTCGGGTATAGGCACAATTAGACAGTTGCAAGGCAACAGCCGTTCAAACATGACCTGTGTTTACCTTTGTTTCACTCCTGGTTTTAACAGTGCAGATCATTGAAAATGTGAGCTCTCTATTTCCTGGCCATCCCAAAGCAGGTGAGGAGCAGAACATGCACTGAGATGCTGAATGGGTAAGTTATGGTGTTAGGGCTCCAAAATATGGGGGTAGGGGAGTACCTTCCTTTGCTGTGAGAACACTCAAATGGTGGGTCATTTTGTTAAATCTGAATTGCAGTTGAGTTGTTCTTGCCCCTGTTGTTGGAAAGAAAAGGCATTTTCTTGATGGCAGCTATTCCTTTTACTTCATCCTACAACTGGCAGCCATGAGCTGCTGGACTATCAGCACGGAGCTGAAAACCTCTGCAGCCCTAACTGGGTCCTGGAACCACACCAGGCTGAGACAATGTATTCCCTCCACCTCCTGAAGGAGACACTATGGGTTAAATTAATTCCCCATGCAGTTGGCAAAGTCACACCCAATGCGTCTAGCCCCAGAAGCAGAATGAATGTACTTAAATTGCAAAAGATATCTCCTATCTTTACACAAACACACTCTCCATAAGCCTTAGTTTAGTATTTTCCCTTTGCCTCACTGAAGCTCAGTCTGCACCTTGAATAATACATGTAAGTTTTTGATTGACATGCAGTCTTAAGCATTTAGCTATCTTGATGTCTCGTCAAGTCATCCTTTGATAAAAGCATTTTGGGTGCCACAAAATGTAATCACTTCACAGCAGCATTCTACATTGCAGATTCAAGTTTCTCTGCACATTTTTCAGCTAAGTATCTTGGCAACATCAATAGATCTGTTCCATGGGCGATTTTGGATGGATCTATTAATATTGCCTCTAAGAGTAATAAGTCCTACTCCTTCATGAAGTGAATCATCTGTCTCTCCTGTGGACAAGTGGAATTCTCCCTCCTTGGACTTGTAGTCCACAAGTTGGCAGGGTTTCCTGTTTTGTTAATCGTCTTCATTCAGCAGTGAAGTCATTTCAAAAGATGTTCAGCCCAGTTTTGGGGCCAAGTAGTATGTCTTGGTTATTTGTTCTTCTAGACAGGCCATGTCACCATTAGTCATACTTCAGAATGATGGTTTACTTTCATTATTCACTGACTGCACTGCTTCCGATTCAGCGCTCTCCAACTCAGCAAGATTTTCCTGTGCTAATTCATCTGAATCATTTCTAGATGAGTTTATATCAAAGGACACATTCTCAATGTTAATAAAGTGCAGAGGTTTTGAAACAGCTTGTAACTCTGGTTCTTTAAAAATGTGCTTTTTAGGGATGTTTATGCTATGTGTGTGAGCACAGTATGTGTCAGTAGGGGTCTTAACATGATTGATAGCCCTTTCCCTTTTAATTTATGTTCCGTTTGGGACATCTAGCACACACTCACTGGGTGACCAGAGCTGGGCCAGTGTGGCTTCAGACTGAACACTGAGTCTACTGCAGCAAAACCAGCAGCCTCAGCGTGGTTTAGGATGTGGTTCCCAGAGCCCACCACTCACAAGACACTAAACCTGACCACCTGATAGCGTTATCTTACTTCATCACTTTCTTCAAATGAGGATAACTGAGATTCCTGGAAAGGCTCAATACTGTGGATTTTTGGTAGGGCTTAAATGATTTGTGTGCACTGCTGTGGGCCCATCTCCTCCCGTGTTAGCTTAAGAAGAGAAGGAAGATTTTGATAACTGAGAAAAAAAAATGCTTTGGAACTAGAACAGGAGTTGCTCAAGTGTTTACTTAAAAGAGAAACTGTATTATTTTAAAATTTCCCAACTACTGTTAATTACCAAGACGATGTTCAGCATGTGACTTGTCATGTGTAGGCCCCAAAGACCCTTAGGATTGCTGTCTACAACATTAACTTAAATAAAACTCACATCTCTTGACTTTCTGTAGAGTAAATGAAAAGAAATAGGGTGTTACATTTAGTCAATATTAGTTATTTATAGACCTGAGTATAGACTCCAGACTGTACTCAGATTGCTTTGTGGTCTGTTACCTTAAAAACAAAAAAGCCAAGCTCAAGTATCAGATTGGTCAGGGTGAACCAGGTTCTCTGAATCTGCCAAGTTTCCTCTCTTGGTAATCAATGGAAGGACTTGTGTATCCAGTCAGTAAATGTGGGATGGTTTTTTTTTGAATACTTGTACAGGTTTTGTCTTGAATTTGGAGGTACCTGTTGATTTTAGGTTCCTGGAGGCTCATGTGTGGTGTGAGGGTGGGAGGTCTCCTCAGCCTGATCAGCTCCCTGTTTCAAAGAGAGAAATCAGGGACCTCCAGCTTTCCCTGCCACTGCCCAGCCTTAAGGACTTGGCATTTTCCTTCGGCAACACTTGAAACAATGCCAATTTTACCTTGTCCTTCCATCCTTCCTCTCCCTCCTCAAACAATTTTTTTGGGTTCTCTGATTCCCATTTGGCATGGGTGACATTTGAGCCTCGGGATTACTGATTGTTCTTGTTGCTGCTCAGATCCCTGCAAGCTCTCCAAACCAGAACAAAGATCTGGGCTCTCGGCCAATTTACTCACAGGTTTATCATATGCTGACATTGTTTCTCTATAAATAGGTCTACCTTTACTGACATTATTGATTCAACTGCCTCTCTTCTCACTAATACTCTTTTTAATGTATCCAACCCGCCTTCGTATTTCACCTAATGAAAGGCTTAAGTCAGAGGAGTAGAGGTCGAAGAGGTTAAACTGCAAGCATAAAGGTCCTAGGCTTTAAAGGCAGTCTTTGCTATGTGAGATCCACAAGCTTGTCAGTGGAGCAAATCTGCAAGTCCATCAGAAAACATAAGCCATGAAGTCAATTTCACATTTTATTACTAATAATTTGAAATAAGGTCATTTTGCAAACAGCTTCATATGATCCATTTATGAGTTAACAGTGATAACACAGAGCCCACTCTGCCCATCTCAGACTGTATGATTTTGGTAACAAGGAGCAAATTATCCCTCAGAGATAGGAACACACCTCACGTGATGTTTGTCTTGGAGCTAATCCAAATGAGCAGACCAAAGATGTAGTTGTCTTGCTTGTAAATTAAACTCAGCTTTAATAGATAATTTATGCATTTTCTATATATAGGGTTTTTCTGTGACTGACTTACTGGGCAGCTTCTGTACACAGCACAGCTCTCCAGCTGCAGTTGGGAGCTGGAGAAGTCCACGCTGCAGGGTGGTGGTGAAGGTGCCGAGGGACAGGAGTCAGGTCTGTACTTCGCAGTGAAGAGAAGGAGAAAGCTGCAGAATGAGATCAGGGTGGGTGAAAGTCCACTGGCACACAGAGTCATTCAAGATGAGCTCAGCAGGGCAAACCTGGCAGCAGCCCCACCAAAGGCTCTGGGAACCTTCAGAGGTGCCAGGGAAGCTCCACTGGCTCTCAGCAGCACGGATGTGGAGGGAGAGAGCATCCCAAGGGACAGTGTCACCCTGGGGAGGTGCCTGGGAGCTCAGTGTCTCCACAGCACAGCTGTCTCCTGCCCTCACAATGCATTTGTGCCAGGCTGGCAGAGCAAAACCTCTCCTTTGTGTCCTAGTTTATCCGGTGACGTTTGGGCTGCTGGGCTCAGCCCTGGCACCGCCGGGCTGGGATCCTGCATTCTGCTGGCACCACCTTGGAGCTGCCTTTGGCCAAATGTCCTCAACGGGGCAGGAGAGTGAATTAAACATCCAGGTCTGGCAAGGGAAGCTGCCAAGGCTGGCAGAGGAATAGGCCATTAAATCTTACACTGACACTGAACAGGATCCCCCTCCCCAAATAAATAATAGGAGAGAAGAAAATATTTCCCATTGTTGAAAGTTTAGACTACCTCTGACTTCAGACATGTTGCCATTAACCTGGGATTTAATCAGGGATTTTCATTTGCTCCTTGTTCTGAACTATAATGAGCCCTTTAACAGTGTAAATAAAAAGATCTAAAGATTCAATAAACTATAATGTCACAAACGGCAATCAGCTACATTGTGAGGCCTCGGTGTTAAAAAGCATCTCACAGCTGGAAACAAATGCTTCTGTATAACATTGTAAATAACCTCTAAGCCCATACTAATTAAACTGAAGCTTCGCTTCTCCTGGGCATTGAATATATGAACCAATTAAGAAAATATAATTTCTTTTCTGAGAGACCTGTGCTGTACCTCTTAAAAAAAAAAAAAAAGAGCAATGGGAGATACAGAAAGAGCCAGTGACAGAGAAAGAAATGGTAAGGAGAGGGAGAAAAGAAAAGAAGAAGAGAGTTTCACAGGAGGGACCACACTGATGTGCTGGGGTTACAATAATGAGACATTTCTGCTTTAAGCAAATTTTGCACCTGTAACCTGCAGAAATATAGCCATAGCACTTGAAAAATTACTTCAGTGCTGCACAGTGCCATGAAAATTTATCTTTGAGATGATTTTATTGCATGGTTACCCTAGGCAATTAAATCAATAAATCTTAACTGTCAGAAAGGTTGGCCCGCTGCCAGGAATAAATGAAATGCGCGGAATCAGTAAATAAAAGGTTTCTGACAACTCATTCTAGGAATTATTTAGCAGTTGGGCCTTCTGTTGGTGGTGGTGTTGGTGTTGCTTTTGTCTCCAGCATTTATTGACATTCTCCATGAGAAATGATTATGCTAACAGAAACAACGCAACACGGGATATAGATGGATGGGACAGAAGAGTCAGGCTCTTCAGGGTAATAAATTACCCTCCTGGAATCACACACAAACAGCAACTTTGGGGGGCTGATAGCACTGGTGGAGGCAATTAGAGAGCTGGGGTCTGAGCCATGGGCTGGCAACACACCAGCAGCCCCAGTGCCAGGCACTGGGAGCTTTGTGTGCTGGCCCACGGTGCTTCATTATTAACATAGATGTGCTTTTTTTCACTGATTGATTCAGAGATGATTGAGATTGAAATGCCTCCTGGAGACACGGAGGTGACATTTCCGTTGGTCTGGAGTCCAGCATTCACCACAGGAGATGCCAGTTTTGACATCGAGATTGTAGTTACGCCCGTGTAAACCCTGAGTGGTCAATGCAGCTGTACTGTTTTCCGTGCTGGTGTTACAATACTCAAGGCCCAAGCCTAATTTCACTTACCCTGGGATTTTACATGCTAAGTTAGTGTGAAATAACCTGGATTTAGGCTCAGGCTCTGTCTCTCCCCCAAAGACACTGGGGTGAGATCAGGTGACCCGATTAATAAACTGACAGATTTTTAGTCATTGTCGTCATCTGTGTTAATGTTCTGAATACCAAGAGACCTTGAAGTCCTGGTTCAAGCTTGCCTTTACTGGCTGAACAAGCTATTCTTTCAGCAGGGCAGCAGATGCTGGGATAAAACTGGGGAAAGCCCTGGCCACGGGGGATCTGCAAATCCCCAGTGCCACCGGTGGTAAGAACAGAGAAGGAGGCCTCTTCTGCCTAGAACAGAACTAATTAGATGGTTTGCAAGGCCAGTCCTTCATCACCATCACATTGGGGCAGTCTGGAGGATCTGGGTTTGACCTTGAACCAACACCAGCTCGGTGGAGCCTAGAAGGGATTTATTTGGCTAGTGTGGAAAAGAGCCTGCTGCCAAAATATCTGTGTTCAGTCTCTGGACACCCAAGAGACCTTCAGTCATAAGAGCCTTTAGGGAGAAACTCATCTCTCTGCTTGGGGTTGGCAGAGGCTCATCTCTGGTCCAAGCCAGAGACATCATGTCATCTTGGCAGGGGAACATTTCATACTGAAGTATTTCCTCCAAGGTACTTTCTGATTCCCCAGTGCCATGTCAGAGTTTCCCAGCCATATTGCTCCTCTGACATGTCCTGTCCCAGTCATATTTTTGCAGCCTCTGTGCAAAAAAATACCCCAGCAAATTTGCTGCCTCCCACTGCGGCTCTGTGGAGCCAGGCAGGACCAGCAGCTCAGGCTCAGGTGGAGGTGGCTGGTCCACAGGGAATGCCCTGGACACCCATCTGGAGGGGGCTTCTCCTGCTTAATCAGCTCCCAGACCATAGAGGGCATTGGAGATCTGAGTGCAGCACTTAATAAGTTGCATCTGCTTCCAGGTACAGATAAAGCCAATGGAGTTTCACAAGGCTGATTGGCAAGCAGCTTCTCATTGCAGATAATTCCCTGCCAGCATATCCTGAACACATAGGTGATTGCTCTTAAATTGATGGCTCGAAGCACAATAACAGCCTTTTTATTTAGTTCCTGCTTGATAGGCAGCGAATGTGGAGTTGCCAAAAAGAAAAAAAAAAAAAAAAGAAGACAGAAAAAAGAAATAAAGAAAAAAAATAGAAAAATAAAAAAGAGCTGCAGAATTTGCTCTCTGCTACACCTCTCTGAGGATGAAGTGACTTGCGATGGAGAGTTAAACAAGGCTCCTGAGGCTGGCCAAAGTCTGGGGTCATCACTAAGGGGTATTTGGTGTGTGCTGAGTTTTTCAGCAGCCCCTGCTGCAGGTGGGAATTGCCCTTCAAATGCAGCACTCACTCGGGGGCTTCATTCCCCCAGCAGATTAGAGCTGGCATGCTAAAAGAGAGCAGCTGGCACTGAGGTTTCACCAGGGGTGGCAGGGCAGAGGGAGCTGGCAGCATGACTCAGCTCTCTTAGAAAGTAGAAAAAGGAGCATTTCTAATGTGGCTTCATCACCTCCAGCCACACACATTTCTCACAGTACCCCCCTGCCAAAAGGATGTACCTCATCTGCCTGGAGCTGGCTGAGAAAAGGGGAGCAAATGGTGGTGGTAGTGGTGGCTGTTCTTACTTTTTCACTTTTTCCTTTCAAAATGTAGTCTTGAACTAATCTTCATGCAATCCTACAAACAGCAGCAGCCACATTTCTAGGCAGCTGCAAATCATGGCTGAGTCTGTCAAAAAAGGGGCAGTGGACAACCTCATGGAAGAGAATAAGAGCTGAGAAAACTCCAAGGTTGGTTTAACAGAAAAATGACAAGTAACTTCAGGAAAACTGATCCTAATGCTATTGCCCAACTTTGCCAAATATTTCTGGCCTAGGAAGGCCAATGTCACATAGTATTTTTTCTCCTGCAGTCCACTTCCTGAGGGCTGACCTAATAACTCGTGTGCTCATAAGGTGAACAGGTTCTCAAAAGAGAGAATGTCTCTTTCTGAAGGCCAGTCTACCTACATGACTAAACGATAAAGAGGGACTCTTGTGTAGCTCATATCACCATGAACTGCTGTTTAACATCAGCTTCACATGTGGTTTGTGTGCTGAACACATTTACATTAGGTATAATAAAGTCCTTCCAACTGCATGGACACAGTATGGAGGGAAAAGATACCCCTATACACACACACGTGCCTTTTCCAGTAAAGATATCTAAAATCACTTTGAAATGCAGCTGGTAAATGAAATTCCTCTCTATCACATGGAGCTGACACTGAATTGCTTTCCTTCTGGACCATGTGCATAGCAGAGGATGGGGAGTCTCAGTCTTTTAGTGACAGTATTTAGGCTTTGCTTCCTACTCCTTAGCTCTGTGGACCTTGGGAAGCTCCAGCCAGACTTTTCATATATAAATAAGGCTTCACAAGCTCTTCGTCTTTCGTGCTGGCAATGAAACATCCTGTGGTCTAGAGCAGCTTGTCATGGGCCAAATTCATTCTTGAGGGAGTTGTGCAGTTAAATCATCTTAATTGGCTGCCAAACTGTAGTGCTTCCATCTCTCACTTGGGCCTTACATAGCTCTTACCAACATCCAGTGCCTCAGCCTCAACCAGGGAGGGAGGGAAGATGTCTCCTTGGCTGGGGAATAGGGCCACAGTACCTTGCCTGAGGTTGTTGTGAAATTGTGTATGAAAATGAGCATCCAAAAGCCCATCTCCTATTACCCCTGACTGCCATACTTGGAGGAGACACTCCTCCCTCTACTCAGCAGGGTGGCATTTTTTGCTCCTGTGGGAATACCACCTACTGGCTGTAGAAATAATTATCCCCCTCTTTTTTTCCAGAGTTGTTTTTTTTTTTTTTCCCCTGAATTCAGAAGTCACACTAACAGTGCTGCATAGCACAGGTTTATGTGGAGCCATTCATCATTCATAGCTGGGATCACAGAACACTTCACAGCCGATTACAAGGTTACACATGCAGGGAATGACATGAGCTGCCAGTCTGAGTCAAGCTTAAAGCTGGTTTTCGGGCACACCCAGAGGATGCAAAGGACTCAGGGAGTGAATGACACACACAGCATCAGACCTGCCATTCCTCCCACTGACCCAAAAGACATCTCTCTCTGATGTTTGCTGGCTCCTTGAACACAAAATGGGCACTTGCGACACCATTCCAGATTTCCTTCTGAGTGACTTATGTCTAGGAAGGACTGGGGCTCTGGAACCTGCTTTACAGGTAATCATCCACACAAGTGAGATGGTGAACACTGCTAAAAGCTGTAGCCTGGTCAGACCAGAGACCTTTCCGCTGCTCATGTGGTCAGAGTGGTGCAGAAACTGGAAGATATCAGCTCATGGCCCTTTGATCCGAGCAGGACGTTCCAACTGACAGTGAGGCTCAAATCCAGACTAACACCTATTGGTATGGCTCTCCAGGCATCATTCTGTGACATCATTTGTGTCCTGGGCCCACCACCCCCCTCCCTGCCACTGCCTGGGCTGAGCTGTCCCCACAGCCGCCTCCCAGCCGTGCCTCCCTGCAGCACCTCCAGCACACGCAACTCCCCAGGCTGGGATAAAAAAATGTTTTAAGCAGGACTGTAAGTGTGAGGGGCCACAGAGCAAAACACAGCCATGGTTCCTTCATCCTGGAGACAGTGGCCCGAGATGGACTCTGTGCCGGGAGCGCTGTGGTTCGTCTCTCCCCGGCGGGCACCTTGACCTCGGCTGCTCCGCGCTGAGCGCTCAGCCGTGCAGGCCAGGCAGCCACATCACACGCTGCTGCTGCTGCTGCTGCTCAAGCCTCTCCTGAGAGCTCCTTACATCTCTTTCGAGCTGGTATTCCTGGCACTGCCTCTTAAGAGCTGTTTCTGCAGGGATGATACAAAACCTGGCGTTTCCAGTTTGGTCCCGCCGGGAATCCTCCGGGGACAGGCGCACCCCTGCACGGAGGGTCAGGTTGGTTTTGGGACCCACGGGATTTCGGCTGCTGCCTCGCAGCTGAGGCCCCCCAGGGATGGGGAAAGCACAGTATTGATCTGGTTACCTCACGGTTGGTATCAGCACTGCATTATTTTCTAACATCAAGTCATTTTTAAGTTGCCGCAATGACACAAACACATTGATTAAAAATTAAAACCCGTGACAGCTCTCCCACAAACAGTACTTACTGTACCATACTTATTGTATCCTGGGAGGAGAATGAGAAAATAGCAGAAGACAGAATAATTTATAGTGATAAAATGGGTTACATTTTCATAAAAATTTTATTTTACTTTTTTTTTTTTAAATAATTCAATGCACTGGCAGTATAATTAATCCCTCTATGAGAGACACGAATGTACCAGTTCAACCAATATTATTTATACAGAGACATTGTGTTTAAAAACAACAAAAGTACATTTAAAATGTTTGTACATAAAGTATTACTGTTATTTTTTTTTTCTGAAGAAGGAACAAATGTAAACAAAATGCATAATTGTGCAACACGTTGGAAATACAAAGCAAAACAGGCAAGATACAATTTTATACATATAAAGCAAAAGAAATCAAACTTTTATAACTATACAACATTTCAGTAATTGCTTGACATTTTAACAGTTACCTTGGTCTGTACAAAACATCTTAACTTATACTTAAAACTTTACAAGAGTAACATGCTTGTTCAGAACAAAGACACCTTGTGGAATTGCAATGATTATTGATATGATACCTGCACACATGAGAAAAAAAAAAGGCTACTTCAATAGTAAATAAAAAGTAAGAACATAAGAACATAAGGTAAAAGGCCATTTAGTAAACCATAATCTAATTTCAACAGCTAATTAAGTTGCACTGCAATGCAGAAATTAAATCTGACTTTTGCTGGAAGACCATAAGGTCATAATGTTGCTCTATTTCCAGGAACCAGAAGAAAGCATATATAAATTTTCCTGATATTTTGGTTAATTATACATGCACGCACATACACACACACACACACAAAAGAAAAAAAAAAAAAAAGAAAAATCCCCTATTTGCCACAACAGCCAGAAATGGTGGGTAAAAGAGAACACACACATGACTACTCCCAACATGGCAGGGTTAAAAAACCAGGACAGCTAGAAAAAGCAAACACCCACTGAGTTTGCCAGGATTACTTCTCCTGAACCTTAGTTGTATTTTGCTTTTTTTTTTTTTTTTTTTTTCTCAGAAGACAGGAAGCAACTTGAATTGAACTGAGCCATTTAAAAAATTCTGGGAGCACTACAGCCAAAGACAAAACACAAAACTGAAGGACAGCTCAAAACCAGAGGAAAACATCACCAGATCTTTGACTTGTTTTAATATTCTGGGATGATATGTCCTAGAACTTTTGAATGTGGGTTTTAAGAAAAAACAGCATTTAAGATTCAGTAGAAGATATGCAATCCAGAGATGTCAAAAATACAGACAGGAATAAATTATGCAATATTTTATGGAAATACAAGGACTGTCAGCTTGGATAAAATGTACATAATTTTTAAGTGTCCTCAAATGATACATATGGCTAAAATTAAACCCCTGATTGCAGCAACCTAACATATTCAGTGCCTGATTCTGCAACCTGTGTGCTGAGCACTCATTCACTCAGTTACTTCTGTGGACTTCAGTGGGGCAACCTGCTGATCAGGATGCTCAGGGGAAGAACAGCAGAATTGGTCCTAGATAATTATTTGCCATGACTTTTAAATGTACAAAACCCATTTGGCTCAGAAAAATCACTTTAGCCTGCTGCAGTGTCTTTGAACTAAAGTAACAGATTCCATCTCTAGACTGAGAGCATTTATGACGTTTGAATTTATTTACCATTTTTCTATGCAAGCTAATGCTGATGCCAGTAAATATTTAAACTGGGAGGTAATGAAATTGCAACATGCCTTTTAGTTAAAACCAAAACATATGCAAGCCTAGATGGCAGGCAGAAATCACCCTCCAATTCTTTTAGCAGGGATTATCTGGTGCTGAATCAGAATAGTTCAATATACACTGAGCTTCAGTGTGCACCTATAAAGCTGCATTAGGGGGTGCAGCACAGTATGAAAAGGCAGAGGACCAGTTCTTCAGCTGGTGTAAATCAGCACTGACATCTACGGAGCTACTTAGAGGCACATCAGCTGAAGCTTTGGCCCACAGTCATCAGAAACAGCCATCATTCAGTCTGTATGTAAAACTCTGTGGTGGAAGTGCAGAGTGAAGTATAATTGACATCAGATAAAAAGCTGCTCTGTTAGGCCAGTTTCTGATAACGCTTTTCCAGACCGTGTGGTCTAAAGCAGTTTTATGATGTACACTGCATAGCTCTGCAAAGCACAGTATTTCCTTACAGGCAAGGATTATGGTACATTAATCATTTCATTGGCATGATCAGTAAAAAGGCATGATGATAAAAGCTTTGGGAGTTTATCTGCATGGAGATATATTGGCAAAAATTAGTCCGGGGTTAGAGGGTTTGCTCCTCAGTGTGCCTATATTGGATTAAGTCCACTGAAATCAGTTCTCCTCAGTTTACACCAGCTGAGGAACTTTACCTCTGTTATAAATAAAACTTTTGTGTTGTTTGATTCATAAATTCAAGGGCAAATGCCTCCTGCCAGTGGGTCAAAGCTTCTCCGTGTCCATAACGCCGTGTTACTTGTCACTGAAGTCAATGGTGGTTCCCTGAACAAGGGCTGAGCCAACATATGGTCTGGTTGAAGAGCAAGTCTGCTTGCAGTTACTCCAGCACTAATCCAGAGACCTTGAACTACTTTCAGTGAGGTGAGTGCTCAACCAGAACAAAAATGGGTGTAATTCCAATGAATTAATTGGGTTAATGCAACTCAAGTTCTGGCCTAATGAACTTGGCTCCAGTAATGTTATGACATTTTTGTTAACCAGCTTCTCCTTTGACAAACAGTACTCAGCAAGCTCTGTAAGACCTGCATTATTGCCACAATAGCAGAATTTGGTGCCATGAATTTCACCAGCTGAGCCAAGTTATTTTGCATTTGCTTAACTCGCAGTTTGGTCTATTGTAGTCACAAACAATGAAATTCACTTCAAAATATGATCTTCCTTTTAATTCAGAGAAGCAAAATAGTGAGTGGAAATCAGGGCTATCCCTACTTGAAGGGTCTTTCAAAGGTATTACAACAGGGTGACACTCACAGAACTGTGAGTAAACTTATATCCAGCACAGAGAGCTTACGGAACTTGCATAGAGAGGAACTCACTTAAAACCAAAGAAGAAAGCAAGTCTCAGGCAGCTGCATTGTCCACTCATGTGACTTTTATGACTGGCATCAGCAGGGCTCAGGGGAGGCCAGTAAGCATGAGTGGTCCTGTGGACCCTACAATTTAAACTGCAATTCTGCATACAGGGGATATTGCCTGAGTTCTGTGCTGTCACTGCGAGCACGGCTTCTGTCAACTCATTTGGAATTTCCAGATGCAGTGCAAGCACAGGTGAGTGCCCAAATCCCATTCCCATCTGCAGCTGCAAAGGACCAAGGCCTGAAAGCAATGCAGAGCCACAGCTCTGCTGCACCCAGGTGGTGGGGCTGGGGTCCCTCAGTCCTGCTGGGCACAGCACTGGTCCCCCAGTACAGTGGACAGGGCTATGTGGATTCACACCACAGAGATCTGTAGCAGTCCAACACCCAGTGTAGGCTGAGGGCTCAGGGAGCTCTGTGTGGCTCCACAGCCTGTGATGGGCAACATCAGGTCACACATGGCTACTTGAGCTGGCCCCTGAGCCCCCGGGCTTTGTCTCTGTTGGAGTTGTAGAAATAATGGTTAAACTGTATGGTGAGTTCAGAGCAGTGACAAGAATTAGCTCTCTATGATGTGTGGTGGCACTCTGAGGGGGATTAAGAATTGGATGGGATGGTGCCATGCTCTGGTTTTATTTTGGTACCATACCATGGGATAGGTGTTATTCTGCAGGACATATCAAGAGTAATGAATCCCCTTTCCCAAGAAGCACACACAGGTTAAATTCATTATGCCAGACCCCACAAACTTGCCCGTTTCTTTAAACCACTCCTGATATCTTTAATTGCCTGATATGATCACAGTGCCAATGAGCTGCCTGACATGTTGCTACATACCCTGTGGTCCTGGGAACTGCTTATCATCATACTATTTTTATTACAGGGCCTCCTAATGAGGCCAGGTTTGAGTCTCATCTGACACCAGTTTTATGCAGTAACTCATCTGCACCTGAATTTGCTCTCATGTCTGTAGAGCCAGCCACGTCATCCCCCGGGGTGCACAGAAGATCTATCCTGACTTCAGCAGCTACCACCGGGGGTTTAAACTGGTGTGAGATGATCAGAATCACTGCTCTTGGAAGACAAAACATCTCTGAAACAAAGTTACTTAGGTAAAGCCACCAAGTCCATCAGAAAGGCAGGTCTGATAAGAATACCGGGGACAGGAGGACTGCTCTCAGAGTCAGGCAGGAACATTCTGCATTCAGTGGGAGGTTTCAGTAATGAAGGAGAGCCTAACAGCTTTTAGCCTATACCTGTGGGCTAAATATCAAGTGATATAACTAAAATATACCAATATATCTGGTGAGATACATATATATATACACATACATGTGTGTGTTTGTATATATATCTATATATCTATATCATTAGAGAATGCCTATATGCATTGGTGAGTATAGTGCTCTGGTTATATCGTGGAAGTCCAGGAGGAATTGAGCCTTCCCAACATTAAGACTTGTTTTATTTGTATTTATAAAGTAGTATGTAAAATAAAGCTGGAAGATGTCATAAGGACCAGGGACTGGTTTCTCACCTTCATCCCCTTTGCCTCACTCCCAGTGCCCTCATGTGAGGTCAGGGAGATGCTGCGAGAGGGAAAGGCCCTTTGCAATGACCTCTCATTGGTGCAGCCTGCCTAGAGACGGGAAACTTCTACACTTGCTTCAGAACGACAAATTAATTGTCTTTGGCGACTTGGGAAATATTTTGTCTTTCTTAAAACTTCAAGACGCTGGTCTACAGCAAATGAGTTAACCTGAAAAACAGTATGTTGACAGCACGCTCAGTTTGGACACTGACCTCAGGGACCACAGGGCCAAGATGACAAAGTGTTGCTACTTTCTGCCACAACTTCATTGCCTGCAAGAGACAGTAGGTGCAAACAGGAGTATCACATACTACAGAGGAACACTTGAATAATGCCATTACCACCAGCTGTGGTACGAGTGTTTTCTGTTTGCAGCTATCATATATTTTTTCCTGTGCTATGAAGTAATGAACAAGGACTTTTTGTTGCAAATCCACACTCACACACACACACACACACACTCACACTCGTGCTTGCTTCAACATGTAGTGGATTTCCTCCAGAACTCAAATAGAAGAATTATGTTAATACTTAAGTCAGAATTCTTACCAGCCCCATTTTTGCTATCTGTTAAGTTGCCCTCACAAAACTAATGACTGGATTTAGATAGCATTAAATGCTGATAAAAATATATGAAAACTTTTCTTCCAAAGTACCCAAAAACATCAGTGAATCTAAACTGTTACAATAGAAGAACATATTAAAACCTGTGGAATTAAAAAAAGCATGGAAATTAAGGTCCAGATTCAATTCTCAGATTTTGTTTCTTTAGGAGGAATGAAGATATATAATGTTATTTTTTAAAAAAAGTCCACATGACTATCAACATATCTGTCCCTATCTTTCAAAGGAGATCATTTATAAATGAGACAATATATTCACAGAGAGAGAATATCAATAATTAAAAGTCCAAAGAACATGTAAGAAAAAGTGAAATGAAGCTGTTAGAAGCAAGCTGTGAAAGTTGCCACCAACACTATCCGCAAAAAGGCTTCCCTTCCAACCCCTGCTCTGGAGCACCCAAAACACATCACGTGGCTGGAGATACTGCACTCAGAGCAGGATATTCTGCCTGCACATTGTCAAATACTTCACTTCGGAGCTGCTGCAGCCCTTGACACGGAGGTTAAGTGCTATGCAAATGCCTGGCCTGAGCACTTAGCCCTCTGCTGCCCTTGGATCTCGCACCCATGGAGCTCCCCAAATGCCTGAGTTTAGCCCTTTACTGGCCTGCTCCCCTCACTGCTGAACTATCAGTATTGCTCCAAACCTCCTCCAGCATGGGTCACAAATGGCAGTCAGTTCTGGCAATTTTTTTACGAAGCTTGGTGTCCTTCTTAAGTCCCAGCTGCAGAAATCAGGAGATTACATCACTGTCCCAGTTTATCATTATTAAAAACAAATGTGTGTTTTCCAGCCCTTGTTGTGTTTGGAGAATGCCTGAAAATGTGTAGTGAAATCAGTCTCAAAGCTCAGTATCCAGAAGGCAATACAAGAACCAAGGAGTTTATTAAAAAAAAAATAAAAAAAAAATCCCAAAAGGCAAAAAACAACACAATTTTAAGCCAATCTTGTAATTTTTGGTGCTTGGTTCATGAGTTTGAAAGCCTGAATTGGGCAGTGTTAAGTGCAGACAGAGCAAATGCCCAAGCACAGACATGTTGCTTCCCCACAGACAGAAACAAACGAACAATCTCATTTGATTAACTCTGCTGGAAGTAATATTTTAAGGGGTAAAAATGATTCCACAAAGATGACATGTTGGCAATTGAAATGAGATGAATATAGTGCCTGTAAAAGTGCAATAATCCTTAATAACTAACCCAAAAGAAGCATCATCCCCAGGGATAAGATGGTAATTCACTCTCCATATTTAATTTGTTTCTAAGCCGCTTTTGAAACAAGACTGCTAAATAGTAAGTTGGCTTGTGATCCTAGACTTGACTGCTGGACTTACTATAATCATGCCATTGATTCAGCATACATTTCAACCTAAGTCACAGGATACAAAATCAGGTGGGCTAATTCCTTAAGCTGTTTAAGCAAAAGATTGTGAGCAAGGGGTAAATTTAGAGATAGGAGCCTGTTTACCACAAGCAACAGGAGAAAGATAATACACTGTCTTCACTGAGTGACTGCAGCTAACTCTGAACAGTCCTGTGTCTGAAGACTGTCTTTCAAGGCATCCCTTATAAATGCATGGAAGTCTAGGATTTCAGTCTACATTAAAGGAACAAGTGACGACAATGCACTTACTTAGACTAAATAGTTTCTTGTAAAAAGAATAGAAAACTCTGGCTTATGACAAAACCAGCCTGACACTACTCCGTCTCAACCACCCAATCTGCCAAAAAAAAAAAAAAAAAATTCGTTTTGTTTTCTTCTTCTTAAAAAAAACGCAAAACAAAACAACAACAAACCAACTACCACCTTTCATCTACAGTTCTGAATAGTTCTCACTGTCCTGGTTTTATTCATTAGCTACCGGGGCCAGAATCAGCGTGACAAATGCTGTCAGATTCAGGTTTCAGCTGTTTTACTGAAACCCTCAGAGAACAGATAAGGGTGTATCGACCACTTCAGGAACAGGAATGTGCAGATAATACAGGATGTGCATGTTCTGCAAATGTCCTTTGCAGAAAACCCTAAACTGGATGATTTCTCTAATGATGCACGCTGGCTGTGTTTACAATACAGCCTCATGGAGCAAAATGGTAGGAATTATTGATTTTTAAGAAAAGGTAGTATTACAGGGAGCTAATATACAACAGCTACAGAAATGTTTGTCTTAAATGTGCATTGGGCAGAGTCCTTAAACTGCTCTTATTGCAAACATCCAAGGCCTGCTCTAAAAATCGTAACAGTCTGAACCTTTTAAATGCAAATTTGTCCTATTTATCTGGTCACAACCCAGTGAGTAGAATCCAATAACTCACTAGATTAAAGGATATACAGGTTTATATAGCAGAAGGTAATTGCAATTAACTAATATCTGGATGGCATTTAATACACATATTGTATTATTTCAATGAGATGAGACAGAATAATATTTACATTGCTATGAGCATTTTCTGTTTATAGAAATGGAATTTACAGTTCAGTAAGGTATGCAGGTGTTATATCAAGAATGAGATGAGACCATTTAAAGTCTTGTGAATTATTGATATAAATTCATTTTGTTTTGTTTCATGCACCAGCGCTTCTTGCAGCGGCACCAGAAGAGCAGTGCAGTTTATAACAGGGAAAAAAAAAATAAGAGGAAAGAGCAAATGTGAAATGGTGCAATTTATTCACAATTGCTTTGAAATTCTATCTGAATTGTCTCATTATTATTCACGCATTAGAGGAATGGTCCAAAACATGACAGCATGGGTAAACAGATGCAGAGCTTGGAAAATAGGTAATCTGACTGAAGTATTCATGGCCATTATTAAACAAATGTTATATTGCTTTTGGGTAAATCTGGTGATTTTATTTAATTTGACATTGTTTTCAAGATAGCAAGATAATACTGTTTGTTTCTAATGCTCTGAAATGAACAAAACAGGTGAAAATTGATGCCACATGGAATTATAATGTTTCAACAGTAGCTGGTTAGTTAAACTTCTAGATAGTTTCATGAAGAATCTGCATACACTTATTAATGGACTTTTACATACAATATCAATGCTTAGAGTGCAGCAGTCCTGTTAAAATCTGCTTTCAGTGAGTCACTATGCAAGGAGAGATTGTTCTATGAGGAAAAATCTTGGATGAGTATTTGTTTGAGACTAAACAGTAAAACAGAAAGAAAATTCACAGATTTAGTATAGGAATGGTAGATAAGACTAAGAAAGCTAATATTTTGAAACTGCCTAAAAACTGCAATAAATTCTGCTGCCTACTGAAATTATTAAGCCAACAATAAACAGGAAGAATGGAATATCAAAACCTCATTGCATAGTGTGTCGTCATTCTTTAATGAGGCATTCCTTCAACCTTTTACCTCTTAACACCTTTGGTGATCTTACATTGTGTAGCTGTAAGATATTTAATGTTCTCTTTTAGAGATTAAACCTATAGGAAGTATGAAATCTTAGGAATGTACTGAGTCAGGTAATGATGCCAGAATTAAGCGTCGAAAAGCTCGGTTCAGGTTCAGAAGATGATTTTGAATGAATAGCTATAACTTCTACTAATTTATTTCAGAAGGGACTTCTCATATATACCCTCAAATATTTAAGACGCTTTGTACTATTTCTCAGGAATCCATATCTTCTCAAAGTGCTTTTTTTGTTTTCACTTGAAGGCAGCATGGACTTAAAACAATACTGCAGGGAATGTACCGTTCCATAAAGCACATAAGGATGGCAGGATCCAGGAGACACAAGGCATAGAAAATTGTCGAAAATGATTAGATGGTACAACACATACTGCTCTCGAGTCATAAGTTTCTTTTATGGTGACTTCTACTTCCAATAGATAGGATATTAAAAAAGGCAATAAAAATGAAGTTACATGAATAAACTTCCAAAAATGAGTGGAGTTCCACCAGTGATCGTCTCTGCGCTGGTAGAGGTAGAAGAAATGGGGATGTTATGGAGAGGGCAGCAGTCACTACAACAAATGAGCCTCAATGCGGAGCCAGTGGAGTCCCTGGCGAACGTAACGAACCAGATTGGTCATACTGCTGTGTTGTGTTAAGGGTCCCATCACTGAGTCCAGGTCTACAAAGAACTCTGCAATACACAAGAAACAGAGGCAGTGGTTTCAGGCAGTGGCACAGAAATACAGGTATTACCATGATTTCCCAGTCAGTGCAATTAGTGAGTTCTCAAGGCAGTTGTCCACGTGAGCACAACTGTCAGCATGAAAGAATTTAAACCACAACAGTGTATTTTAAAAGACCAAATTAGATTATCCATGCTGGAAGTCTACCACAGCATTGTATGAGTGGTTGCCAGTAGTGTTCCTTTAACTCTGGTGATCTACACCATCAGTTTTCTCAGATTAGGTTTGCTGACTTCATAATTTAAAGAGCTGGCAATGAAATCTAGCATTTCCTTTTCCATGCTGTACCCTCTCCCAGGCATGAGGGGCTAGTCTGGATCCTGAAGAAGACCTTGCTTACTCTTTTCTCCACACTCCAGTTTCTGTTACTGCCATTGCAGAAGTTTTGTCCCTCTGCTCATTCTGCTGCAGCTGCAGGCCCCAGAAGATGTGTGTGGGGTGGGAGGGGAGAGGGAGAGGAGAGAGGGAATGCAGCAGGGAAATAGCATCTAGGAGACAGGAACCTATAAGGGGGCAGAATCCCAATCCTGGGATTCTGTCTTGGGAAGGGTTAACAGGAGGTCACCAAACAAGAGAGCCACAGTTAGGAAGCAACACACCAGTTTACTTTAGGCCATGTGTTAGATGTTCTCTGGGTGAAAGACTAATCCTGTTAGGGCCAACAGACCTTTCCTAATTGCTGTCAATGGAGAACTGAATTGTGTCCTCTATTCTCCCACAGCTTGTCTTTCTGCTCGCCGGGGCACAGGCATTCAGCACTTACACTATATATAGGCAAGTGGGAGCCCGCTCTCAGTTAAAGCCCCTCAGAGCTCAGATAACAACCAGCAATCACAATAACAGTGGCTGAGCCCTTACATTCTCACCCTGTCTAAAATCCAGTGCCCGGCACTCAGCCAGCCAGCACTGTATTGGCTGCACTTCAGGAGAGCAGATGCCGGGTACAAAATCATTATCAGTACTTTCTTCAGCGAGTAAGTGCTGCTTTGAGGTCTTCTATCCAAGTATTGACAGCCTGACCCTGGTCAGCTTGGGAGCTACAGCAGTATCAGAGCACAAAGTGATTTGGCTGCAGGCAAGCATAATGAGAGCTCAGGGCTAGCACCAGAGCTGTTCAGATGCTGCAGCCAGCAGCTGCTTTTAATCTTCCTTCCTCTGTCTTTTATTCCCCTCCTCTAGTGTAAAAATCAATACATTTAGAAGTGAAATAATGCACTATCTTGCTTGCATTCTAGAGATCTCATTTTAGGCTCAGATAAATAATTTTAAAGATAAATTTTAAACATGGAAAATTCATCTTAAAGCCTAATTTCAGTTTAACATTTTTTGAAAAAGCTACATGCACTGGAAGACACTTATTAAATTTATGCGTGAGAGAACAGGTCTTGCTCACTACAGACCTGATAGTTTTCCACTGAAGACAAAAAGCACTGCTGTCTTTGGAAGCTTAAAAAAATGTTCTTGTAAAGTCAGCTGAGAGTTTGATGTTATAGATGGTGAACCCCAGCTAGGTGATCCAACACAAGCCAGCCCATGGGCTTTGGGAATTCCGCAGTTTAGTCTGGCCTGATACAGATGCAGATTTACAACAAACTCCATCTATTCTCCCACACATTCTCAACCCCACTGACCAGGGAAAATTCCACCAAAAGTACATGGCAGTATGTTCTTGCTTTCCTTTTCAAACCAGATCAGCTTGGCGGGTCACAGTTCTGCTGTTCTCCTCTTGCTAGGCATTTTTATTTTAATGGCACATCTTTTGTCAGGCTGATAAAGAAAGGCTTCTGTCTGCTGCTCTGAGCCAGCTGGACAGGAGTCAAGTCCAAACTGGGAGCGTGCAGGCTTACTCAGAGGAGCACAAAACCTAAGTTGACAGCCATGGACAAGGGGAGGCTGCACAGCTCCTACAATGTGGAAGAAATCTCTTGTGACTGCACGGGCATGACCTAAGAAACATCTATGACAGCAGTAAGACCTAGAGGTAAAGGCTGTTAGGCCATGGTTTTATACCCATCTCTATTACCTCTCATGAGGGACATATTCTTAGGCAAGACACACCCTGTGATTCAGAAGACAACAGAAACAATGAGAGCTGACCATAAAAAACCCCACAAAAATGACTGGATCTGGTGGTGTGGTTTTTTTTTTTTTTTTTTTTTTTTTTTTTTTTTTTAAAGGAATTTCATTTTTATCTTAATCATGGTTTCTTTGTGGGTTTGTGTTTGCTTTTGTGACCATTCTTATTTCAAGGTGTGGGGGGGGAGATGGGAACCTCATTCTTTATAATGAACTGACTGCCCAAGCTCCTGAGAGAGAGGCCAAGAGATTTGTTCTGTACCTGGGATTCACAGCAGAGTCTGGGGTTTGCACTGTCCTGTTTGCTGTCATGGGCATTTTGGAACTCACAGTCCACGTGCCAGCATGCCAGAGCTTGGGCACTGTGATGGCTGGTCCAGCTGGCAAAGGTGAACTCGAGATCACTGTGGGGACAGGGATGAGTCCTGTCCCAGCCAGCAAGATACAGGTGCTTTGAATTATTTGAGAGGTGCAGATGACATCTACTAAAACAACTACAGCTAGGTTTCATGAAACACAGCAATATTTCTCCTGTCAAAGTATCTTAAATACATCCTTCTGTAAAGAGAATCCATCGTGTGATTGATATGATGAAGACCTGCAGAGCACCACAGCAGTTCTCATACATGTTTTGTTACACCATGAATTTTTCAAATTGCAGTTTAATTGTGTTAAAGCATGCATCCTTAAATCATGTACTTAATTAGAAATGAGGTATCTTTCCAGACAAAGTGTAAAGACAGACACAGTATAGCATGTATGAAACCCTGATCTCTCTCCGATGGTTTATAATACTTAAATCAAATTTGAAGTAACACGAACTTTCCATTCCCTGTAACGTGTCTGCAGTTTGTGAAACAAGATATGAAAGAACAGGTCACAACCCTACACGTCTTGCTGATGTGAGAAACCCTTATTCATGCATCCAGTCCCACTAAAGTCAAAGGGACTGCTCATCTGAATAAAGAGTATTCCTATATGGCTTTGCAGAATTGGGTTTATTTGATCGCAAATCAAAATGAGAACAAAGGAGAGTGTAGGGAGGAAAATGCAGAAAGAGAGTCAGCAGGTTTTTTCTCATCCAGCTCTAGGACTGATAACAGCAGTGGCTGGGTACATTTTCTGTCTGCTGGCTGAATGCCTGAGCTATTTTGATTCAATACCAAGTAGAACATTTAACAACTCCACAACACACAGAGCTAATTACAAGATTATCACCATCTCTTTCTCCTATCAGGGCATCCTTCTGCATTCCCACTGTAACATTCTGCAGTACATTTGACAGGGAATCGCTTTCACATTTTGTGAAAATGGATGCAGCTATGGAAAAAATCCAAAATGACTGCACTGCTACTAAATTAATCAATGCGAACAAAGACAAGAAGCAGTGGGGAGGACTGGACAGAACTTCTATTATTGTTCCTCATCCAGGGATAGATCATTATGTCCCACCATTCAGACATAAAACTCTATAAATCTCAAGCTCGGTTTCTCTAAATCAGTGGAAATTTGCCACTGACATTAATGGGAGTAAGATCAAACTGCATACAGCAAGCACATTTGTCAGGACAAGTCAGCCATCTGAAATCTCACTATAATTTAAGAGAATGAGCCAACTCATGATGAGAATATTTCCTAGTTAGGCTCTGCACCTCTAGTGTCAAAGAAAGCTTTCTCAGTGATTTGTGTGAGCCCAAAGCTGGAATGTGAATAATTACATTATCATGGGGAAGTTCACAGCTGGCCAACAATACGCCAAATTTGTCCTTTAGTTATATCTCAGCCACTCCACTATACTTGATATAACCCAGTCACAAACTGCTCGCTAGAACTCCTTTGAAATGGCTGTGGTAAAGACTTCTGTTTTGTTGCTAGAAATAAACAGATTTGCAATCCAGCCATAGGAGAGTCAAGGTCACGGCTTTCAGTGGACATCTCCTAATCGGACTCCCTGCATGAACATAACATCTAATGTTTGCTTATTATCCTAGCCAGCATTTTAATAGTCTTAAACCCATTGACGGAGCGGTCTGAAAATAATCACAGTGCCCTACAAGACGCTGAAACTGTGAACGAATTCGCAGACTCAAAAGCTCTCATCACTTGGGGCTCATGTTCGCTAAATTATTTGCCAGCTGCTCTGATAACCCCATGTTCAGAGTGTGTTACACATCCCCCTCTGTGCCTGACAAGAGAAGATACGCATTGGCTACAGCAACCAGCAAGCAGATTTGGTCTGTTTGCTCAAGCTGTCACAGTTGTGCTCTTAGATGCGGTGGCTCCGGGTCCAAACGCAGAGAACAGAGGGAAAGCTAAAGCTGGTGAGCCAAAGGGGACAAAGAAAAAAAAAACAGCAGAGAGTGGGGCACCTTTGTTCTCCTTGGTCAGCTTGTCAGCCATGTCCCAGTGCTCGTAGCTCCGCAGGACGTTGTTGGTGATGTTGACGTGGCTGGCAGCCATGTGGTGGATGCGCTGGGGGATGGTGATGGTCCCCGCCGAGGAGGAGCCGGCGGTGCCCGAGGTGCTCCCAGCAGAGCTGACGGGGGACGGGCTCAGGGACATGGGCGATGGTGTTTCTGTGCTCCTGCGAGAGGGAAAGGGAGAGTGAGTCCCCCCCCTGCATGCCCCACTTCACTGCCATCGTTAAGTGCACTTCAAAAGTTAACTCTGCACCCCAGTCAGGGGAGAATGTGCAGTGGTTGTCTCCTGATTTGATGAGAAAGGAGAGCTTATAAACTGGGGATGACTGAAAATAAAAAGGGATTTAATTTTCCCTTGAAATGAACCTGTTATTTAAAAAAAAAAAAAAATCCATCATGAAAATAGAGCAATCTTTCAGAAAAAGAAGCAGCATCTCGTAGCTGTAATGATTTTTCTACCTGCTGCCAGAAGCTGCAATGGCAGTTAGAAAACACTCAATGTGCAATATTGGCTTATTATCAAAGTATTTTCTGGGAACCACTATGACAGTTTGCTCCAAAAACAGTCACCACAATAAGTAAAGAGCAAGTCTTAAAAGCACCCTGCTGAGCAGTATTAGGTCCTGAGGGTACTGTAGGATTATGAATATCTCTATAGGATTCTTTAAGGCCATGGAGATTTGTTCTAATTGCCTACAGTTTCATCTGCACAGTTCTGTACAAAGCAGTGTTTTAAGTTACCTACTTAGTGTGGCACTAATGTTCTAATATAGATTTTCCTTTAATTCTAACACCAGCAATTAGGAATCACCTGCTGGCTGCAGGCAGTGCTGCGGTCAGCACAGCAAGCTCTTGTTTAGAGCTGTGCAGTGCTGAACGCTCACAAAACAGCTATTCTCTTTGAAAATTTATAGAATCATAGAATTGTTCAGGTTGGAAAAGACCTTAAAGATCATTGAGTCCAACCACGAACACAGCACTGCCAAGTCCACCACTAACCCATGTCCCCAAGTGTCCCATCTACATATCTCATATATTTTAAATACCTCCAAGGATGGGGGCTCAACCTCCCCTGGGCAGCCTATTCCACTGCTTGGTGACCTTCATCAGATCAACGCTCCCACCCAACTTGGTGTTATCCACAAACCAAGTAAGGGTGCCCTTGATCCCCTTGTCCAGATCATTGATAAAGATATGAAATGGGACTGGCCCCAGTACTGAGCCCTGGGGAACACCACTGGTGACCTGCTCCAGCTGGATGTAACTCCATTTGGAACCACTAACCTAAACAAAAGCATTCTATTTGCTGTGGAATGCCCTTGAGATGCAGAGCTGCAGGACAAACTGCCACCACAACACAGCTTTGGCCTGAAAGGCGTTGATGGCAACAGCTTTTGCTGCAGATTTTCCAGCAGTGCCCTGCTATTACCTGTGCTCAACAACAGGCTCCTGTGATACATTCTTCTTTCAGAGCTAGAGACCATGTTGGTTTGGCAGCTAGTAGCTTTTAACATGGCTTATATGTTAGAGTTTAAGCATATCCTAATGCACAAATGTTTTATTTTTAAGTCTCAAAACATCCTGGTTATCTGACATGCCACAGGAGAGCTGAACTATGCTAGATTAGGTCTGGGAGCAGTTAAAAATGATAAGTATCTGAGGATACCAAGAGTATTTTGTTAGAGCCACTCAGAACAAGCTGACGCACTTCTGCCAAATAAAGCACATTGTTCATTGGATTTTCCCTGTTGTGCACAGCCATTATTACTGTGGTGAGTCTACTAAATCTCTGTATTTTGTGCTTTCTGTTGCTAGAGGTGGGAAACATTTCTGTAATGAAACCAGAGAAAATTTGTTTCACTGCCAGCCTGGAACCCAGGCCAATTTTGTAGAGCTTCACAACCCTTTCAAACAAGAGTAGGCAGAAATTCCAGTAAGCCCAACTGAGATTTTTGATGTTTGAGATCCTGAGGACACTACAATTCATGGCAACAGATCAAGTTTTGCTTTGTTTAAAAAATAAAAATAAAAATTGAGACTGCCCCACTGTTTCCCCATTCTGCACCAGGCTGCTGATCCATCTCCAGTGATGCCGTTACCTCTGTGGTGTGTGAATCCTCTTCCCATCTGGTACAAAGTTGCAGGGGAATAAGAGGAAACTGTGGAGTGAGCAGCCCTGGGGAAGGCAGAGCACGTGATGCCAGGAGCAGCACCAGGCCTGTGACAAACTGGGGGCCACCAGGACACCTGAGACATACAGCCACTCTGAGCCAGCTGGAGAGCTCTTCTTCTGAGACTCCACACGGGGGGGGGGATAGAAGACCTGAATGTGGACTGTGGTCACAGGTCAGAGGTGTCACAATAACGCTGTTATAGCACGGCCTTGTCATGTTCAGTTATTCTTACATGTCAAGTGCTTCCTTCTCTGAATAAAAGACAGAGATGTGCCCTTCCAGAGCTTTTGCTTCCTTATCTCCAAAGTTAGTGGGAAGAGACTGATCAGCTGGGTGTTACATTAGAACTGATGCTGACCTGAAGGCTGGGTTTCTGCTGCCTGCTTTGTGGCCAGACAAGAATTTTCTCCTCCAGTCAAAACTCACTTATTCTAAATCCTGAACACCCCAGAGCTCCTTTAAATAGCGAGGGAGGTGTCATCACCTGCAGAGCACACACTTCATCCTGTCTATTATAGGACAGGACTAAAAGGATAACTTCTGCTCCATGAAATGTGTATGTGCAAGCCACTTCTTAAAGAAAAAAAAACAGATGCAATTCTCCAGTGGTCTATTTTGTCACTAAAACTTTATGTAAACATTTACGTATTCTTACTGCAATACAAGGTTTCACTGATATTTAAATGCCTCAAAAAACTGGCACATAATGAATAATTTGAGTAGCTGCTTTTCCAGTGTTTTCAGCTTTCTTTTTTTCCCATATTTTCAGCTTTTATTTAAAGGTGATTTTGCATTTAATCACTTTGTGTTATAATCTATACTTAAATATCTATATACACACATATTCAAAATAACTTTGTGTATCTGGGGTGTATATATATATATAACTACACCCCAAAACATTTTGAATTACCTAAGACAATATTTTCCTTCAAGCAAAATGTTGGAATTCTTAGGTTTGCGCTGATTGAAAACAAAGTCTGCTTGAAAACTTCAATTCTTTGCATGCTAAACTTCAACCCCTTCTACAGTTTTATTACTTTGTTTCCTTGGCATGTCTAATAGTCCTTTCTTCTGAACTACCAGAAAGAGACCATTAACAGTAATCATTTTCACCTAGAATTGAGCCCACTGAAGTCAGGATGGAAAGAAAGTTAAAGTCCTTCACCTTTGTTTTACCTGTATCTGTGTGATACAGGAGGAAGGAGCAGGAAAGATGTGTCAGGTGGCAACAGAGATTGCAAGATAAAGGCAAGGTTGCAGCAGCAATGCACCTTCATTGAGCAGCAGATCATAACTGAATTACCCTGACTTCATATCTGAGGCGAGGGTGTTTTAATGTTAGTATAAAGCCACTGATAATTGGCTGACTAAGTGCCTTCACATTTTCACCACTATTATACCTTCAGTTTTATTAAACAGCACTTACCATATATCAATGAAATATTCATTGGTCTTTCATTGCTGAACGAATCATTGAAAAATCATTGCAATGAAGGTTAACTTTACTTTGGCTTCCTAAAATGACACGGTCCTTGCCAGCTAATTAACAGCTATTTTTATGGCCTTCATTTGGCTCGAGAAGCAAACTGTCAAAGAATTCAGCACAGACCCACCACAGGTGATTTTTAGACTTAAGGGGGCTTTGCACAGATGAAGGTGTGTTTCAGCTCTTCCTTCCCAATGGCTCACACGGGTACCTGATTTAGTCTGGTGGGAGCCCCTAAACCCCCACAAGCCCAAGGCAGCTGTGAGATCAATTCTGTAGGCAAAAAGAACATTTTCTACCTAATACATATTTCAAAGACACCTATACTTCCCAAAATGCCGATCCCATGGCTTATCCTTTGCCTTCAGAGGCTGAAAAACACTTCCCCCCCCACCCTTTTGGAACCACTTGTTCCCAGACAGAAGTTCTCAGCAGCAAATACTCACTTTCCATTGCCGCCCCAAGGTGAGGGGGCCTGTGAGGCTTTTGAAGAGTTCTGCAAGTACAAAACCAAAATGTAAATACAGGTGATGCAAGCACATGAACACTGATGACAGAAGCCTCAACACTCCCCGTTTTCACTGCAAGAGCTACAGTGCATAGAGCAGAACAGCTCTGCACATCGGTCCCATAATTAACTGGCTGGTGGATGATTGGTAGGTTCCAACCAGTAGCTTGAAAGTCACTTGATGAAAGAGGGAATAAGTTCCAGTAAAAGCAGATGTAGGTCACGAAGAAGTGGTTTAATTACCACTGAAACTTATTCTACAAAGTAAGTTCTTCAGAGTGCAAATGAACTGCTTATCATTAGGGGGACCTTCAATATTTTAACAAGGAACAGAAAGAATTTGGCTTGATGCCTTAATGAAATTAATCCCTCCCAAATTGCTAGGGAAGGTGGCTTGGGATTCAGATAGGAGTATAAATAACATTTCTACTAAGGATCTGCTTGAATGCCCTTGTTTTTATGTATTTTAGTTGCACAAATTGACTTTCCTTACCTGCTTACTCATTCTGCCTTTCACGTCTGTGTAGCACCTTGTAAAACCCTGTACAAAAAGATTGCCGAGCAACAATAAAGCCCAGGTTTTTCCAGACTTGCTCAGACTGAGTGGTATTTTATTTTCCATACAAAGTGGTAGTATCAGGGCTGAGGCTATCTACGTGTGCTCTCTGAAAATAATCACCCAGCTCCCTTGCTAGGAGTCAGCACGCACAGTGAAAATTCAATCAAATTTTACAAGTTCTCTGCACAGAATTACCATTATTACAACGCTCTTCCACTTACTGTAATCACTATTTTGCATGGGAGGCACAGAGAATCAGTGAAACCCAGAGCCTACCCTTGACTTCTAAAACACAGCAAACAGCCCAGCAGTCCTGACCAAAGCAGCAAACACTGTCAAACCACGACACTGGCCTGGCCTGTGCCTTCTGCACAGCACATATGTAATGTGTATTTCTGCCACCTGCTCATGCACAGGAAGGAGGGAGATCCTAAACTGCCCTGGAAAGTTTTCAGGGGTGCAGAAGAAGCTTTTGATGTTAGGTTCTACTGTCTGGGGATTGTTCCCAACATTACCTGGAGACAAATTATAGATCTGTCAAGATTAAGACTAGATCTCAATTGGAGTTAGTTATTTGATACTGAAAATATTTAACAAAAGTGTTTCAATGACTATTGACAACACATTTTCAGAAACATAAAAATCTTCCTCAAACTTTCAGGAGAAATACCTCAGAGGATGTCACTTTTTCTAATCTTGAAAGGTTTGAATTCAATTTTAAAAATTTATCATTTTAGTTATATTCTACTTCAAGTTGTTTCTAAATTTCAAAATTGCTTTCATGATGTAGGGGTATTTTCTGTATTTAAATGTCAAAAATATCAACTTGGAGCTTTTAATTGGAAATTAATCAGTACCAGCTCTGTCCACGAATGGTTTCAATTAGGACAAAGTGGCATTTGTGAGGAATAATATGAAAAAAAATTCAGCCAAATAATTCCTCTCCACTTCTGCTGTAAACAGTGGGCTGCTTTTCACAGTTAAAACTGTGTAAGATTTTGAGTAACAACTCTATTCAAACACTTAATCTGTTTCATTTGTATTACAGATTCTCGCTAGTGAACACAGAGAACAGGGTGCAGCAATACAAAACTAACATTGTTAATAGCTCCCATTCTTCTCTTTTCTCCTCCTGTGCCTTTATTACAAAACATATAATCTGTACATATAATCTGTATACACTCAAACACTACTTGTAGCAAATGAGTTACAGTGCCCACAGCACACACACTGTAACATTTGCTGAAACACCAAGCTCCAACTGGATGCCTAAAACAGCATTTCTGTCTATTTTATTACATTTTAAAGTTTTTTCTCTTATTTTAGTTTACATTAAAAGACATTTTCTCTGTGCGGATGCAGTAAAATGGTCTTATGCTGGGGGTATTAATATATTCTCCATTGTACCTATTTGCACAGCTAGACAAGTAAACTGGTTTTAAGGCAAAACAATCCCCCATGCATCCCTTTTTTTTTTTTTTTATCATTACTTTCTGCAGAAAAAGTTGATCAAAATGTTTGTCTAATAATTTTCTTTTTTTTTAAAGAGAAAATCTACATTCATCCTGGAAAAAATATGAAGTGGATGGAGCAAATCTCATGAAAATGCTGAGGTTACAAATATGTCTAGTTCAAATTTAATTTGTTTTGCAAATCCCTGACTAAAAACTCCATGAGCACAACAGAGGCACTACTAATGGTGGCAACAGAGATTCTATTAAAGCACAAGATCAGGAATAACATTACTGAAGTTGCAGAGATAAACAAAGAGAAAACACATGGGAAGTCAGGACTGTGGTTGCTTGCATGATAGAACTGGAGTTTAACATTTTATCACCATTTACATGAAAATATTAAAACTGCAGTATTAGAGGTTTTACTGGTTTGCAGTACCAATATATGTCAAAGCCTGGAACAAATTCACAGCAGCCGAAAACACCAACAAAAAAAGACTGATGGGCTGACAAGGCAGTATAATTACATAATTATAGAATAATATGTAGTAATAAAGTACAAGAATTAATGTATGCTTCAAGCAGCATTAACCAGTAAAATATAAATATCAAAACCTTGGCAGAGCTGACGAAAGATTCTATTTCTCTCTTAAACCAGCAACAGTGAGGATTTGTCATTCTTACACTGGGTAAACAGCATTTGACAAGGTAAAACAAAACATCCCCAAGTCATGACAATCAGATCTCCGCTCAATTTAAGGTAAAGGCAAACCTTCAAGATGTAGATAAGGCAATTTGAAGTTCCACAGGAATAAAAGGAGAAATCTCTGAGATGGCAATAAGCTTCAGCAAATCTCACTGAATTGAAAATCCAAACTTAACTAACTACAGCCTAAATAATTGCTTTATTATGGTTCATTGGGGGTCAGTTCATAATCACTTCCACATTGAAACCTTGAAAGAATCAGGTTCCTTTTTGGAAACTTGCATAAACATTACATGGTGTTGAGAATAATGTTATTTTAGTAGAATTACTGAGTATGGTCCTTTGAATCAAGTGACTAATCCAAAAATCCCCTAAATCACTTCTGTCCCCACTCCCTGGCAGCCATCCTGCCTGCATTTCCCAGGGGAGAGGTTAAATGTGGGACTTTTAAGTCACACAGTTATACTTGTGAGAGCTCTCAGTGAGTTTCATTTCATATCAATAAATTAAACAGAATAAAGATTACCTTAAAATATTCCATCAGAGATCTGGAGTACTTCATAGCATGGTCCTTCTTTAGTTTAAACATTCTCAAGTAGAGAAGTGATAAGCATCGGTAGCTGTGGTAATTAGGAAAGGATTATGTTAATTCCATTGCTTAATGAAACCTATATACTGTAAAAAAACCCCCAAAACTGACCTATATTTTGTAGTTTCTGTTCTGAGGTTAAATTTTGAAACATAAGCGAATGGAGAAAGAAAAAAAAAAGTGGTCAAAAGCATTAAAATCCCATCTTGATAAGAGTATAAATTAGAAGAATAAATGTTTAGTCAGCTGCTGAAGAAATCCATTAGTTATCCTTTAATAGTTTAATGGAAAACAAGAATAATGATCTTCTGTAAGCTGCTTAAGTAATTCAGTACTTTTAAAGTCCTCCTTAAGATTTTAGCTGCTTCTCTCATTGTCGCAAAGGGACTTACCATAAAACTGCTAATTTCTTGTCCCCTTCTGTGGCAGAAGAGCCTGTGAAATTCTTGAGTCTCATTGCATACCTTGTCAGAAAGGTGAGGAGAGAAGAAACTGAGAGTTAAGATGTTTCCAAGAGTACTAGTAACACTGAAAAATAACAGCCACACACAGATATTCTCCAGCTGCACCAGCTAATGGTCACAGTGTTTTGTAATGAATGAGATCAATGTAAAACTCAACAGAAAGCACCACTTAAAATCTGGAGAGCTAAAATAAATCACCAACCAATTTTCCGGGCCAAGAAGGTGAACTATTCTTGGATGTATTAATGATATTCTATCCAGCCAACTAGGCTGAGTCCTGCAAACATTTGTGATGAGTGTTGGACAGAAGCATAAGATCTTGGCCCTATATGTACTGAGGCGTAAAGTAATGTATAATAAGGTTTTACATATAATACTTTGGGCTTGAATAATATCTTGAAAATCCTTCTCATAAATGCTTCTTCTAAGCTTTTAATATATTTTATACAGAAAATGGTTTTAAATACAGGAAAGGTCATGTTCACAGCTTTTTTAATTCACGGGTTCATTAATTTATGAGTCTTGTGTACTTGGTCTTCCCTCTCTATTTAATTGCTGCTGTCCAGCATTTGGATGATCAAAGATTGAGTATTCCTACCTCTCATGTCTTTTTTTGCTTTAACTGAGCACACTCCATTCCATGCATTTAGTCTCCTGAAAATCAATTCATCGCATAAAATCATTGTTCTGAGCCCTAATGCAATTTCACAGGTACTTGTGTTAGAATAAGTAATAGGGTTCAGCGTTGCATAAGAAAGTTTTAAGGTATCCAGGCAGTCTTGATGAGTCCTCATTTACAAGGGAGTAATGGAGTGCAGGCAGGCTGTGCTGCTCTGGCTCTGCCTTCTCCCACCACCCTGATCATCAGCTCCCAGCTGTAAACACACCACCTGATGTGCTTCCTCCACGCCCTGTCTCACCTGCTCCTCGGTATTGTTGTTCTAGCCATGCTGAATGAATCTCATCAAACACAAAGATATATGCCTCTTTGGGATTTTCAGTGTTAAGTTAGTGATTTTAAAATTACCATTAACTTAAAACACATTTGACAGCCAGATCTCTGATATTCCTAATCTTTTTGATGCTCTACTTGCTTTCACAAAGAGGTGTCTGATGCAGATACTCATGACAGACACAGGGAATGCAAAAGGGTAAAACTATGTTTCTGATAAAGGGAGGAGTAAAAGTGAGAAAAATCTCCCTCTATTTGTTATCTCACAGTAAATATCTATGTCAAAATTAGCAGCCACACTGAGAAAGAGGCTTGGCACAACCACATACTTGGTTTGTACATTCAGCACACACTGTAGCCCACAGTAATTATAACTTTGTCCATGGAGTTTACTGAGCTGACCTGGCAATCACCTTTTGTCCACATCTGACCGCTGACAGCAATTAAATAAGCAAGTCAGTCTCACTGGCTGCTACAAGATGCTGCATGCAACAGTTGGTATGTTAAGCTCCACCTTTGGTGCTGGGTGGTGGAATTGATCTCACTTGACTTCAGCTATTTAGATATTGGAGATCTAACATAAAGTTCTCCATATTCTTCCATAGCCAAAAGCAGTCCCAAAAGCAGTTCAGGTGCTGCTTCCATTCCAAGGTTTATCTATCACGCAGCCTGCAGCAGGACCGTGCCAGGAGCAGCAAGGCAGCGGGGCTGTGTATGCCGAGGAGTGCCAGCTGCTCCAAGACACAGCCATGCACTGGCTCCATCCAGCACCAGCACTGCAGGGGGCTGCAGGTACTGCCCATTTGTGAGGGACTCCTGGAGCTGCCATTCCCTGACTGGAGTGGTGCACGTGTTATGACTCCTGGATGAACACAGATTTTTGCTCCATGAGCTCTGAACAGAGAAACTGCTGGATGGAAGGGCAACATTTTCAACTGTGCTGGGTGGTTTTCTTCAAAAACAAAAGCAGGCTCCTACGAAAAAGCACTTCCTTTTTAAAAGAATATCTCTTTAAGTACAATTTATCCTGCCATGCAACTGCAGTTATGTAGTTCAGGACAAGTTTTGGCACAGCAGAGCAGATTTAGGCTGCTCCTTTGCTACGTCCTCTGCTCTCCAGGGTTTAACATGGATCAAGTGCTGAGTGAGCATAATTTTTTTCTTAAGTGATCTCCTTAGATTTTCTTCTTCTCTTTATGAAGTGTGGAATGCAAAAACATGTTTTTAAATATTTAACAGGCATATTATTTACCTGAGAGTAAGAGCTTCTTAAGATTTGATACATTTTATTATGCAAATACCTACTTGCTCAAAATGTAAAACATGCATTATCTTGGCAGTCCCTAATAGCTAATCTGGCATGTCAAAAAACCACTGTTGTCATATTAAAAACCAAATATTTAGGGCCTGATTTGCCTCCTTTTCTTTCTCTTGTGCAAACTTCCAGTAATTACACTGACATTAAAAGCGATATTCCCAGCATACACCGGGGAAAGCAAAGGTGCATCACAGTGAAGAGGAAAAATCCTGTTGTTCTATTTAGAGGTAAATTTAATCCTGCTTGATTTCACTTTGATAATTTGCTCAAGTAAAGCAAACAAGCCCTTAGTTACTCAGGAGACCATTATTTCTACCGAGCCAACACTGAAACAGCTAAAAGGAACAGTAGCAGATTTTAAAGTAATTCAGACATTTTATTAGTAAGTAAAGGCTCTCTCATCCATATTCTAGCTCACGAGTCTACAAAACTGTATTAAAATTAATTCAACTGTTTCACATTCCTTTAACATCAAAAGTACACTGTTTTCAATACAATACATATGGAAGCTTCCTCTCTGGCTATGATCTTATGTCCCAAATTTCAGCTTTTTTCTTTTTTTTTGTTTTTAACAGCCAAGTTATACAGCTCTAAAACTGGGCTTTGTAATAGAAATCCTGATAGACTCCCTTTAATGTTTTGAATTATAAAACTACACCTTTTAAAAGACAAGTGTCATTGCCAAACAGTGAAATTACTATACTTTACTTCCACCCACTACATTTCAATTTTAATTTTATGAATATTGCAAATTATAACACTCACATTATAACCTCTAAAGGGGATAATTTATAAAAGCAGTGTCCATCAATTATAAATTTTCCATGACATTAATAAAATGGCAAGAACTAATTATGATGACTTCTGAGATGAAGATGCCTTGGACAAATCATTAATACGTTGAAATGGTATTTTTTAAAACATAGCAGGTTCTAATTATGACTGAAATGAGATGATGAAAATGATCACAGAAAGGACATTAACCTGATGAGTTCCACAGTCTCCGAGTACATGGTGTATGGAGATTTAGCTTCTAATGGATCTCGCTCCATAGCGTTCCCGCACTCGATGAAGGAGAGGGCAGCATCAGCATAATTCACTGCTTTGCCGAACTTCTCCAGCTGAAATGGGAATGACACTGTCAAGAAAATCCTTCGGCTTTAATTTCTAGGTAGGCAGATCATCATACAAAGGGACACTAGCATTAGGATGAAAGCAAAGCGACACTGGTAATTAAGGATGATTTCATACAGTAATTAAGACAGGGCCTATTTTTTTGCCAGATCTTTTCATGCAGTCTGTGGCTGGATGCTCCACAGACGAAAGTCAGTGTAAGTCCACTGACATGCATGGATTTACATGGGCAAGGAGAGGCACTAAGCATGTTTGAACACACCCACATCTATCCTTGATAGATGAAATAAGTTTAAATGTCACTACGCAAGGGTTAAATAACAACTCCATGGCATTTTTCTGATGTCATATTCTGTGTTAACTGTTGATCAAAAAAAAAAATCTCATCACTTATGTGATGACTGAAAGAGCAGGGAAAAAAAAGGGAGACAATATAGCACTGCTGAATATTTCATTTTACTAGGATTTTATTGCAAAAGGTTTTAGCCCTCATAATGGTTGTGATTAAACTGACTTAGACATACTGATTTCTTTTTTTATGTGTAATGAATATTATATATGACATTTTTATAGTACGTATTTTATAATAGTATTTAACATTTTCAGTTTTTGATAGCTGGATGTAGGAATTCTACTAATGTGGCATTTGATATAGGAGATCCAATATACTTTAAATAATTTAAAAATTTCTTTCTATGTCTCTATCAAAATATTTTTGATGCATCTGCATATGTTTCCATTCACAAAAATGAAGCCTATTTTAGCAACATATTAAGCATAACATTTATTATTGGTCCAAGATAACAGTATATTTGTCTTTATGGCTCCTGCTAAGCCATTCTTACAGCTAGTTCCCTCTGCACACCTTTAATCTCAAGTTCTGGTTTTGTGCATTGATTACATACAAAGCCTTTGTATAATTATTAGGTATTAACTGAATGATCAGAAGAGGGGAATGTTTCTGATTGCTTTCCCTCTATTCTAATGGCTGTTTCTCAGCATATTCTTCAAATTCCTTTTTTTCACTTTGAAAGAATTTCCATTCATTTTGGAAGAGAAAAAGCCTTCCAGAGATGACTTTTTGTGGTATGAAAAAGGAATCTGGCTGCAAGCAGATTTAGTACAGACACAGAGTTCAAGCCAGAAATGGGATCTGATCCTGTGGAGTAGGTGGAATGACTCCAGCTCATCACATCTCAGTGGGGAACACAGTGAGGTCTCCAAGATCTCTTCCATATGGTACAGTCAGTTGCCACTGCAGCAGCCCACCCAAATTAGTTGATCCCTCACTGCAGCCCCTGACAAGGAGAGGTTTCCATGGGGTTGCTCTCGTAAGACATGAAATGCCCTGCCCTTCACCAGAAATCTATTTTCCGTACAAGCTCAGGAACAGCATTGCCACAAATCTCATTAACATTTGCTGACACATTTTGAGGTCACATGCATTATCTTTCTAGCCACTGCAACACATCTTTCAATGCTGCCTGTGCTTTGTCATGTCAGCACCAAGTAACCAGCAGCAATTGTTTCCATAGGACAAGTAACACTACGGGATTGCACAGCAAATGTGTTACATGCAGATAATTTGTGTGCAGCTGCATTGGGTGGGAAAAAAAAGAAATAAAAAGTTGAGATCTAAACAGCAGAAAGAAAAAGCAGATTCTTTGCTCGTGGATATTTAAGTCTGCTAACAAGCTGATTGCAGTGGATGGCCTCACAGTCCCACCAGGGCACATGGGGTGTCAAACTGCGTGCGACAGGCACGGCCTGCCCGCAGGGATGTGCTGTGCCTGCTCCTCTCGGTTCTGCTCGAGAAACACCCCTGATTCTGCAAGGCACAAGCTAAAGTAAGAGGACAGGAGACAGGTCAACACTTTCTGAGAGTGTCAGGCTGTGGAGGGAGCTGGATTGACACGGCATGTTGAGATCATCGGGAGCTTGAGCCTGTAAATATTTGCTCGTGTGGAGCAGGTATCCCTGTGCCAGAACCATGTGTATTTTGTTTAAAGGTCACCCAGCTGTGGGAGGTGTTGTCAGCCTGCTCCTGCCAGCCTTTCCTGCCTGAGCTCTGCCGAGCCAGGCTGGAAGCCATCAGGCCACCTCCTGTAAATGGGCACGTCGGGAGGGATGAGTGTTACCTTACTGACAGTCATAGCAGGCTGCCAAAAACCTGAACCCGCCTCTCACAGAACACACACTTGGAAACGCTGTGCCCCAATCCAAAGGGAGCCCAGAGAGCTGAAGCAGGCAGCTTGACACGTTAGCTCTCACTGACAGCAGAGGGAGAGCCATTTCTTTTTTTGTTTGGTTGGTTTGCTTTTTAAAAACATAGCGTGTGATTGTTTTGGGTTTGTTTTTTTTCTTTTTTTTTTTAGACAAACACTAACCTCCAAGCCTAAAATCTCCAATGTGGAGTGACAGAATATGCATGCAAAATCCCCACAAATAATAAAGTGAGAGGTGAATAATCACCCAATTTCTTTACAGTTGTGCTTTTTAAGGGCAAAGAGATGGCCACATTCCATTTTAGACATCTTACTTAAACTAAGTAGAGGAACCAAATTCCACTAAATCTGCCTAAATGAGCTGCTGCTTTGCACCTGATGTAGCTTACAGGAGCAAAGTCCCTACCTACAAAGAAAATGTCTGCTAAAGGCACTTCAGGGCTGGCAATAGTTCAGACTGAACAAAGCCTGACAGAATGTAATCTGCCAGACCATGCAGTTTTATCAAAATCAAAACACCTTGGAAAATTGGGCCAATCTTACTGGAATTTCATCTGGAGCAAAATGAGAGAAAAAGCTTTCCCAGGACTGAACTCCCTCACTGCAAGATTTTTAGGGAAGGCTTTCTTTACCAACCTAAAAGCATGCAACAAACCTGAATGTACTATATAAAAATGAATGGTTGCAAATTTTATACAATTGGATTGGAAATAGCAGTTCTGTCACATGATAATGGAGTGGGAGGGTGATTTGCTTGTCCTGACTTTCTCCTATGGAATATTTCAATACTTCTGCTTTAGGCCCAAAGTGAATAGGAGCAACAAATTTCAAATACACATTAACTTTCATGAAATTATCTTGCATCCTTCATAAATAGCATGATTGTTGCTCCTCCTTGGAAGAAACACCAACTATTGTAAGGAGCTTCTTTTTTGGGGAACAAATACTTAAAGGCTAGAAATGGTGTCCAGGATTTGACTTGTGCACAGTGTATTTATGGAGCACCATCTGAAGCATACTTAATGCCCAACAGCAGGGTTCTTCTTGGTTTCAGAGGCTTTAAAACATGTACAGAATGTCCATTTTTGTAATACCAAGTTCCACAGTGGACAGAAACAAAAAAATCCAGTGATAACCTACCAATGCATCTGCTTTATGCTTCAGCTTCTTAGCCTCTTGCATGTAATAATCCGCATTGTGAAGCCTAAAGAGACAGAATCAATTAATTCAAGCCTTTGCTTTCATACAATTGGTCAAACATTGTTTAAAAAAATTGCTGACTGCTTTCAAGAACAATTTTGACACATATGCCCACTTATCTCTTTAAATCTTAACCTGGTATCAATCTGAAGCTGCTGTATGCAAAGACATGATGGGTGACCAGAATGTAAAATAAGTAGCTGCAGAAACTGGCCACCCAAAGGACCCGTTAATATGTGCTGAACAGAGGAAAAGGAAAAACATTTTAAACTAATTATGTATAAGAAGTTTCCATTAGAGGAGCTAAAATAAAAAAATGAAGAAGAATTACCGTGAACCAACATTCACGATCTGAAAACATTTATCAACAGAGTCTTCATTAATCAGTGACAACTGTTCATTTGTAAAGATTAAAACTGTGTATGCCTTTGTGCAGCACCATCCACAGAGGTGCCCAATGCCAGCACTGTAATCAAGAAACTCTCTTTCCCTGGGAGCTCTGCTTGCATGGAAATCCCAACTACAGAATGTGCAGCTAGCATAGAGTCAATAAAACTTACACATCATCAAATGTTATTTTGGGTCTTCTGGGCTCAGAATTCCCATTGGAAAGTGTTGGCATTGCAGACCAGATGTCTGGTTCTAGATGGCTGGTGTCAAGAAGAGTGTTGGCTGTTGGTGTATTATGAGATTCTTCCTCCTAGAAAACACAGGACTGTTATTCACAGTTCCAACAAACACCTTCCAACAATTTCAGTGCTCACACCCACACTCTCCACCCCCAAATGAAAACAAAAGTCCTTCAAACAAACAAAAAAAAGGCTAAGACACAAAGTAGCACTCACAGATACCCAACTACATCCAGGTTACCTCACTGGAGTGAGTGCAGTATGACTGCACTCCTGAGTCCTCACTCGAATTCAGTAACTTACACTTTTGGGTGTAATTTTTAGGTTGATATAGCAATGTTACTGACTAGAGACACTGGTTAAAGCAAGTGTGAGAAGATCCAATGCAGGAGGGCTGGATGTAAACTCAACTTGCTCCAAGGTGTATCACTAACATAACCTTTTTTTCTGTATTGTTAGGAGCTAACTGTTAAGACTGAAGAGTCTGCTTGGATTTCAGCAGGGAATGATTCCCAAACTCTTGCTACAGAGAGGAGAATGGAAAGCAGAAGTCAGGAGTTGTGACTTTGATTAAAACCATAAGCATAACAGAAGCATTTAAATCAGGCAATTGCAACTTGCAAGGTTGGTCCACAAGCAGATAAACTAAATTACAGACGAACCAATGAACTAGGGAAAAAATTTTAGAGGAAATTTATTTGGAGAAAATTATTTAGAGGAAAAATATTTCATGCATCAAGGTAATAGATTAACCAAGGATAAATCTGACTAGAGATGCTGGGATGAGAGGAAGAGGCCCTGCTGTTTACACAGCATTGTTTATTTGCTGACATATGCAGTTCATTTTGGCATTGATTTCAGTTGAAGGCGTGTGTATTACTGTCGCAGCTTGAAGTGACACAATGATATCAGAAAGCAACAGGGATGAATGAATAAGGTGAAGCGATTTGTCACCTATGATCCAATGCAGCTTGTGAGTTTTACTATTACAGTGCAGGGTAACAACCTCTCACAAAGTCGTGAACTGTGAAAAATGGGGCTGTGCACGTCCTTTTCTCTGGCAGAATTCTCTTCTTGTCTTTTAATCTTGACAGCAATACTAAGATGCAGTTTGATACTAAATGATGTGTTTGAAGCTTATGAGGGAGGACTGTTTTCTAAAATGGGCCAAAATCCTAATGTTTCCCTTTTTAGGCTAAAAAGAGGATGGCAAACTGATATAAAATTTTACTTTGTTGTAATGAATTTCCTATGTAGTTTTGGCTCTTTTTCATGTATTTTCAGCAAAAAGCTATCTGAATCTGGTGAAAAGCAAGCAGGAAGGAACTGGCTATGTGAAAGCCATTGATGGGGAGATGGCCCTAACAGAATGATGTTTTTTTTAGGGGGAAAAAACCCTATTTACATGGCATCTAAAAGCTTATGCATCCTTCATGGAGATTAGGTGTAAATAAACCTTGCTGCTGGGAGCCTGCAAACCTGAGAGAGGATATTAACATGCTGAGTATGTATGGACAATTAGCCTTTTGTCAGATTTTTTTGTCTGTTTAGTTTAGTCCGCAGTATTCACTAGAACTAAAGTGCTTATTTCTGGCTGAGAATTTGGGGCAATTATTCAGGTGATAGTCCTAAAGTTTTATTTTCAAAATGTGTGTGCTGCAGCTACATAGTCAATACTATTTGCAGTTAACTGGTGGCTGCAAAGGCTCTTCTCTGAGGCTCAGGGACCTGGTGTTTCAAGGAGTTATAGACAACTCCACAGAGATGCCTAATGCTGACCTAAAAATGGAACTTGCAAGAGTTCCATGCATTGCTCATGCATTGCTCCACTACTCACTGCCCTTGAGTGTGGCTACCTAAGCATTTAGAAACAGATACTGTGGGGGGAGGGGGGAAGAAATCAAACAGAACAAATCTATGTTAACTTTGTTTTATCTTGTTCACTTCACACAGTCGAGGCTGGTTACTTACACAGATTCCTTTGGGGTTAGAAGAGGATTTATTTTCATTCTTTCTGTGTTTAGAGACAGAGGAGGAAGAGCTGCTGGTCTGGGAGGTGTTTGTGACAGCGGTCTCTTGGCTGAAGGAGCTGTTGTCACTGCTGTGCCGCCGGTGCACAGGCTCATCCAAGAGCGGCGATAACGGAGGAGGGAACAGCTTCTCTTCTCTTTTCTTTGTCACCTTCTTCACTGAGCTACCACTGCTCCTGGGACACAGACAAAACCAGATGCACTTCAAGAACCTTGGGTAATCCTCCACAGCACAAAGCTCTAGATTTTATTTACTGGGGAAGGCAGCTCTGCCCTCAAATCCGTCCCGCAGTCCCCCTGCACTACGAGGTGAGTCACAAGGGGACAGGCAGGGACGGCAGAAGAGCTGCCTCTGCCATTTCCATGGCTGCAGAAACCTTCTGCTTTGGAGGACAACTTACAGTGCATTAGTACAAATTGCACTCAATTTAAATGCTAATTTGAGTCAGTCTTCATTTGAGAGGTCATAGAGGTTCTGACTCAGCAAAGTGCTGGAAAGTTTTATGCACAGGGTTATTTCCTTCGACATCAAGTATGACTATTTATGTTTTTAACATTAAGCATCTTTTTAAGAGGTGGATTAGGGCCCACATAAGCAACCTTTGCAAAAAACCCAAATAGCACACGGCATGAAAACCAAAAAAAGAAACAACTGCAAAATGATAATCGTAACAATAACAAGATAATAATTATTTAACCTCTAGAATAAAACCAGTGTTCAACACTATATTAAAATGATACATTGAAGCTGGCAAAAGCTCTTGAGCAAATATTGGCTGATGAATTGAACGTGATTCAGAAAATGAATGTGGTTTTGACATGAAAGCTCAAGTAATATGATAATCTATTGTCTGTTTTATGTACAGAAATTGTTAGCTGGCTAGAAATGGCAGCTGTGATACACAGTAAAAACAAAAAAACCCCTGGTAGACCTTTTTCCACTCTAATCCATCAAAAAAGAAAAAAACCAAACCCAACACCCCACTGACTGTTTAACATGTTAATCTACTCATAGATTTTTATTTCAGGTACTGTCCCAGCTCAGTCAATGAAGATAACCTGAATTTTAATCTTTTGTTAGACATCTAATATTGTACTACATGATCATTTACTTTTCATGGTTATTGACTAAAATTTCAATAACAAATTAAGTCAACAAGAATTTATGTTTTGTTCACACTTTTAGTCAGTGTCAGGACTTATAGATTTACTTTGCCTTACAGTAATCAGGAAAAGAGGAGAAGACGAGCCAGGCTTCCTTACTCCATATTTGGAGCTCTTTCTCTCATTTCAGTCTGGCCTCTTCTGCAGTTTCACCAACAGTATCAATATCACAGTATCACCTGCTTTGGTCATTTCCCTACTTTGGGCCTTTGGTGATACAGAAATATTTCAGCCTGTCTGTGAAATCCCAGAGTGAAATCAAACAAACTCCTCATGTTTCAGGTTTTACAGCTTGTCTACCCAAAACTATTTTAATTCAACTGAAGCAGAGTTAAAAATATCTTATTTGAAAGCCTCTGATATTAAAGATCTTCAGATGAAGAAATAAAACGAGCCCAGAATTCATATTGCCTTGAGTTAGGACGGGGATGGATGCTGTCCTGCTTGGAAAACACATGGGCCTGAAGAAGATCAAAGGAAAGCAACCATGTTGGAACAGGCTGGCAGCTCTTCGAGGAGACTGATTTTATGCACATGTGGTCCTGCAATATGTCCTCCAGAAAGTTCTCACTCAAAGCTCCATCTGTTAGCTTTCTGACCCCCCAAAGGGCATTTTGGAACTCAGACAAGTTACCATAGTTATAGCACAATAACACTCTGAACTCTTTCCAGAGGAAAGTTTTCCAAAGGAGAGTAAGCACTGCCCTGACAAAGCATCCATGTGTTCTTGGGTTGTACAGAGGCAAAGCAGACAAAGTTAATGAAATACCCAGGAGCAGAATCCAAACCCTCTGCCTCCCAAACACATGCCCTTCACAGGGAACCCTGAACATGCATGCATGGGTGGGAGCACAGAGCAAAGCTCTTTTCTATGCCACTGTGCACAGATGAGTGTGAAGCTCTTCTTTCTCCCCAGGACAGCTTTGCAAAGGGGAGAACAATTGGGTCTGCAGCTCTATCTCAAACTCATCTGAAGAAACACAGAATGGGAGGCACTGAACAAGTCCCCTTCAGGATCTGACCCTGCACCACGAGCGAGGTTCCTCAGCACACCCGTGGCTACTTCTGGGGCTAATTCTCTGTCCACAGAGTCTGCCACTGCATGGGGAAATTCAAGACCCATAAAGAGCAACTGATGCAGCATTTCTCAGCTGCTGCATAGAGCTGGAGGGATTAAGAGGGTAGTACAACAAAAAATAAAGAAGGCTGCAGGTACCATGGTTAAAACTTCACTACTTAAAACTTCACCCGTTCACTTAATCTTTGGACTCATATATAGGATGGGGCAAACCAAGGCATAGGTGCAGCTACTCAACTCTAGCATACAAGTCATTCTGTTGGTTGGAAGACTTAACCACAAAGGAAAATGCACTAGAGAATATTTTTTCTATATTAACCCCCCTCCTCAACAATGCAGTTATAATTCTATCTGGTGGGTTTTTTTGTTTTTTTTTTTTTTTTTTTTTTTTTTTTTTTTTCTTTTCTTCCCCTACTGCCCACTTAATCCTATGAGGTTTTGGAAGAATTAAGATGATAATTTATTTAGCAATGTTACCTCCCTCAGATTTACTCTAAAGCATTTATGTTAACAATAACCTCCATGAAATAGGTTGTTACCAGCAGTTAACCAGATTGTCACTTTGCTTTGGGCTGTTAATGGCCTAAGAAACTGGTCTTTGATTGCAGTAATCGCTAATTTTGAATGAATTTATTGCAATAATTACCAAGACTCAATGGTTTAATTTGCTGACATGATTGTTAGTTAAAATATATTTAAAATCTAGGGAGAAACACAATAAAAGTGCAAGGAAAAACTACAAGCAGAACTGATGGTCTTGTGGCTGCAGGGTTTAATCTTTTGTGTCTGAAAAGGCCAATTATCAAGGAAGTAGAAGGTTTCTCATCTGCCTTTTTTTTTTTTTCCCTCATCCTAGTTTGTTGTTTTGAAAACAAGCAAGCAGGCAACAATGCATGAAGAAGGCAGGATTTCCAACTACTCTCACATTTCAAGCTGCCTTTCATTGCTCTTTCTTTATCCACTCCTTGTGGTATGCAGTGGTATCTCTGGCCTGGTAGTGAGACAAAGCCACTATCTCTACCAGTGCCTTGGCTTTCCTTTGCTCCCCTGGTCCACAGTGAAATGCTGCACATTGATGGTGCATCTGAACTTTCTGCAGGGGGTTCACAGGGAAAGGTCACTCCCACATCAGCTTGGACCAAATGGCAGCAACTGAGTGAGGCTGAAGTCATTGCCAGAGATGTGAAGGGAAGGAACCCCAGTGAAAGTTGCTCTGACTACCCAAGGGATTGGCTAGTATATATTGCCAAGTACAGGTGCATCTTCAGCTAAAGGTCAAACAAAAGGGAAGAGGAAATCTTGGAAAACAGGCAGAAATGCTTCCTCAGACAGACTTCCAGCATGCCTGCTAGATGGTGGGTATGTTTCACTGGTATGAGTCCAGTTTGAAATTCAGACTCACAATTTGCATCACCAAATAACTCTCTGTGTTGTTACAAACAGCAAAATGTTGGTGAATAGTGCTGTGTCTAGCCTGGGTCTACTGATCAATTATTCAGATATAAAAGGTATTCAGCAGCAAATACAATTAATGCTTAAATTAAAATTGCTCTGACAAGCAGGTAAATATAAATAAATAATCCTCTGCTGCAAAGCAGACGGCTGATCTGACAAAAATCCAGCCTTGCAGCAGCGTTTCAAGGTATTACTATGAATTGGACAAAACACTGAATCATCTATTCCTTCATTTGCTAGGAAGTATAAGAAATAATCTTTTGGGAAATACAGTGATCTACATTCTCTGGGGGTTCAAAACCTGAATTACCAAAAAATATTGCATTTGTTTCAAGAAAACTCAGAAGACACTAATAACAACCGCAGTGTGATACAGGTCTCAGTTACTGTGGTGGAAAAGTCAGGAAATTTGTTCCAAAACTTGAGGCAAATGAGAGAAAAAACTAGCATGTGAAAATAACTATTGATGGACACAATTATGTTTTAACAGAGAATACCAAAGACTTGAAAGCTCTGAGGAATCAAATTAATGACCTGGAAAACAAGCTCAAATTAAGAAACATCGGGTTGGGGGTGGATCCTTAGGGCCTGCTGGTGACAAGAATAGGAAGATTTTTTTTCTTTAATGGATTGTGGAGGTGTTGGGGATGGATAATCCTTGATTCATTCTGCAATATCTCTGCTCATTGTGTTTCTAGCAATGATAACCAGGCAACACCTACCACGATGTTTATCAAATGTGAAACATGTTACAGATCATACTGAAACTTTCAACTGATCTGCCTTTTCCAGACTCCAACTCTGACTTTCTCAGTGGCAGAATGAGGGGTGAGTTCAAGGACTGAAGTTACTCCATAATTACAACAGTATAAATAAAATGATGATCAACCTTCCTTAAGGGTTTTAAAATTAGCGTGCTATTTCATAAATACTTTATCCAAATTTAACTACTACTACCCTCACATTTTTTTCAGCAGCACATTGTGATTTTGATTCTTTGCTGGTCCTAGTGCAAAGCAGAAAGAAGTGCCTTATCTCAAAATCATAAAAGCACAAAATTATAACAGAAGGGAATTGGACTCTTTGGTTATTTACAGAATGTTAACCTCGTGAGTCTATAATCAGGATCGTTATCCAGGTGGCACCTGTTTGGTCAAAAGCATTATAGCCATGTAAGACAGTCCAAAAGGCACAAACTTATCAGATGGTATGTCTGAAACATTTAGGCACTTCTGTATACACAGCTAAAAGAATAAGCTAAAACAATAAGAGCTGCTTAACGGAACAGCAAAGCCACTATTTCATTCAATAAAACCGAGAACTGTCTCTTATGAAAATAACTTCAAAAAATAAATTCCAGGCAATCAAATAAATCCCACTTTTAGTGGGATTCTCTGTCCACAGAGGTTAAAGATGATCGAGGCAAGAAAGAGCACTGAGAGAATGCAATGTGTGGGCTGAAGAGCACACCAGGATTGCGGCAGCATTCTGAATTCCTGCAGTCCATCAGAAGGATGGGCAAAACCAAAACCATATGGATTCTGTTCCTGATGGATAGGAGTACCAATGCTCTGTCACTGATGAAATCCCTCATGAATGTTACGTCAAAAAAACCAGAACTTACTCTTTAGTGCTGGTTATTCTGTGGTTCGGTATCGGAGAGATACAGGGTGGGAGCAGGCACGAAGCTGGAGGGTCCTCCAGGCGCTGCTTCTTGCTTTCAACAAAGGTATCCAGGCCTTCTGTCTGCTTTAATAAAAAAGGCAGAGCATAAAAGATCCAGCATTTATGCACAGCTTCACTGGCCTTTAGGAGGATCTCAGGAATCTCTGAATCTCCTTCACAGTAGCAGCAGTTAAAATACTGGTCTAAGAGAAGTGAAAATCACCAGAAATCAGGGCTAAACCTGCTCCAAACATGACATGAAGTTATATAACAAGGGACACAGCAGATAATTAGGAGGCAACATGTCTCATGTGCTAAAGTTATCTTCTGTAGTGCACTGGAAATTAATTAATAATTCAGATGCAATGACTAGATAGCACCAAACCTTACTCAAGTAAATAGCTTTTACTCATTGACCTAATAGAAGATGATGGAAAAACTTCCCTGAGTAAGTATTCCTCACAGGACCAAGCATACAGGACTGAGCTGGCGTAGTCATTAACTGCAACAGCTCCTTAAAAGTTTGCTTTGGAAGACTCCCTGATGCATGACTTTTGTGCCTAAACTTGGATGATACAAGCAAAGCTGATTATTGCTCTGTCACTGGAACCTTCATATCAGCCCTCAAGCCCACTAGTAGATGGCTAAAATAAATCTTTTAATAGCGTGATTTAGAAATGCAAATCAGTCTCTCCCTACCCTGCTTTAACTGTTGATACACCCTCAAGTCATCCTAATTGGCTTGTTTCCCCTTGGGTAGCAATGAACAATCATACTGCAACTGAAGGGGCTGATTCAGAGCCCAGCTTATGTTTGCACAGGCCCAGAGCAAGATTGCACATTTTGTTACTTTCTGATTCACAGTCTCAGTTAATGAAATTAGGAGGTTCCAAATTTCATATAACCTGTTATTTTTTTTATCTCCTGGGAACTCTCAGTTTAGTTGCCAATACTACAGTTGTGTTCTAATCAAGATTCCTTCTCTGTCATACAGACACTCCACCAAGTTACCTACCAAGAATTTTTTTGTATAGTTAAATAGTTAAATATGCACTTATGTACTTATACATTCACATAAACATGGACATTTATACATCCTTCTCCTCTTCTTTTCTCCTTCCTTCTTACATCTCTGCCTTTAGTGTACAGCTAGACTATAAATTGAATAAAAACCTGCTGAGTTTACTCATGTGATTATTTCTACTTAATTCAACAGGGAAGGAGCCAGTGCAGTGACTCATGTAGGCAAGAGAAGCAGACCCTCTGTCTGCCTGGCATCTTCTGTTTTTGTCTTGTATTAACTCCCTCCTAGCACTGGACTGCTCAAACTCAGGATTTCAAGAAGTCCACTAGAACAGACAGCTGAAGTCACATTCACAGTGATTTGTAAAATTTGGGATATAAATAAAATATGCGAGGATGATTTCTCTCAGACAGACCAGAGCACAAGCATTTCATCTGGGAAAACTGACTACAAAAATTCATTTCGATATAAAACTTCATTTTTTTTTCTGACAACACATTTAGTTTGAAGTGCAATGTCATATCCCACAAGATAGGATACCCTTGGGCATAAATAAAATAAAACACATGATATAACATAACGCCTTCAGTCAAAATATATTTGCTTTTTCAGGTAGCTGTGTAGAGAGAGCAGCTAGTTAGGCAAATTATATTTCTATGATTCACATTTTTTATACCACGAAACAATATAAAACTAAATTCACCAGGAGCATAAGCAAGCACCGCTCCACTGACTTTCATGAATCCATGCCTGTTTAAGCCAGTGGTGAAATGCCTTAATCCTAAATCACAATGTCTTCCAAACAGAAGTCAGATTTTCTGAGTATGGCTGAACCTGTACTAATGTGAACTCATCATTTTGATCTTTCTGCAGATTACAGAGCACTGGAAATTAATAGGTAAGTGAGCAAATACAGTGAAAAAGCTTGTAAGACAAATCTCAAAAAAAATACATTGTTTATTGATTTTGTCAGCTGGGGGTTGCTTTTTACTAGTTTCTGATGTTAACTTGCAGTGTACTTGTGTCTGTCCTTTGTAAAAGCAATAAAGCCTCAGTGCTGTGATGCCTCCCCACAGCCCTGCTGCAGGTGCAGTGAGGGATCACAGGCTGTGGTCCTGACCCCGAGGGTGCTCAGAAACTCAGTTTTCCTCTAAATAATGAAAAACAACTTACCTTGTGTTTCCTTTTGGATTTTGTGGAGGGTTTTTCAGCTGCTGGGGTAGGGGACTCTCGAGATGGTCGCCTGTGTTTCACGTTCGCCTCTCTTGGTTCACTTTTCACAGGCGTGGTCTCAAAAGGCTCCTGTCCAGGTATCCTGGAGAGCAAACTAAGGTCTATTTTCACCCACAGAGATTTGAGCTCTTCGTATTCTCTCAGTGGGGACAGAAGTTCGTTTTGTACGATTGGGATGGGAGAAAAGAGCTGCTCCTCCAGGTCGTTGCTGGTCTGGTCAATGGATGTGTTGCTGCCATTGCTGGTTAAACTACTTACGCTGAGGATGTTACTGCCAGAGTCCTTCACTTTGACGCCGCTGCCAGACCCAGCGCAGGCTGGCAACACTTTAGCCTGCAAGCTCTCCTCCTGGTCTGTGTTTGAGTCAGAAGTAGATGAATCCGTTTCAATGAATTCCCGGGACTTAGGGACAATTTTGCTGGGGCCTCTGTACTTTTTCTTCTCTGAAGTGAGACCTGTGCTAGTCCGTGGTTCTTTCCTCGGGGCGGTCTTCCCAACTGCTGCTTTAGTTCGAACCTTTGGCTGCTCGGGGGGTTCCTGTGTGTCTTTTTCTTTGGGAGTGTTGCTGGTATTATTTGGTTTGGGCCAGTTATACTCTTCTACACTGGAAGTCCTTTCTACCTTTTTGGGTTGCTTTTTCCCAGTAGTCCTTTGTGAAGTTGGCTCATTATGAGCTGGTGACTTCTGCTTGGAGCTTTTTGCCTCTGGGGTTTTCTGGGCAACCCGTGGTTTGGCTTTCTCTCGGATGGGACTAAGGATCGCCCGGTCTTTGGAATCGCTCGGGGGCAGGCTGCTGCTGAGCTTCCCTTTGTTTGGCCCTTCGGCCTGCTGGTTGCTCTGGGCCTGGGAGCTGGTCTCGCTGTGGGGCTCATTTTGATTGTTGATGATGGTCTTGTTGTGGGGGTTCACTTTATTTAGCCATTTATCCAGCTGCCATTTGTTTGTTGAGGGGGGTTCAGGCTGCAGGTTGAATGACAAGGAACAAATCTCAGACAGAAGCACTGCTTTTCCCTTTACAAGGGAACTTTTTTAAGATACCCTTTTATTTCAGTCAACTAGTGGTGACTGCTAGTTTTATGGGAGTATTTATGGAGTATTTATGGTTAATTAGGCTTCCTTATCTGGTTTACAATGTGGCCCTGGAGAAATTTAATACAACTAAAAAGTTTAGCTAGTCCCTGAAGACATAGTTTTGTCATGTTGCCTTTCCTTAGTCCCAGCTGAATACTGTGTCAATAAAATCTTCTCTAGCTACTGGCAAAAATCTAAATATTTCTTAAAAGCAATTCAAATGTAGGCCAGAAAGATTCTTCCAAAAGCTAGAATGAGTATGTGGGTCACACATGTGAAACTGTAAAGGCAAAAAAAAAAAAACCGTCAACAGCATCAAACAGCACAGAACTCCGGGATCTCCCTAACAGGGAGCAGGATTTCGCTCCCCTCCATGCTTCCCCCTTCAAGCCCCTGCTGAGAAAAGCTGGGTGTGGCTTTACCTCTGGCGTGGCACTGCGTGACTCCTCGTTGCACTCGCTGTCACTGGAGCTGCTCTCGCTGTCGGAGTCGGACTCGGAGCTGCTCTCGGACTCGCTGGAGCTCCCGGAGCCGCCGCTGGAATGGGCCAAGCCGGTGGCGTGTGCCGCTGGCACTGGCAGGCTGCTGAGGGGAGAAGATCCTCTCTTAGGGTGCTCCTGTCTCTTCTGAAGTGTTGCCTGGGGGGAACCCCCCCAGTGAACCCTGTTCACACCCACTGCCCCCAGTGCCACCTCCCTCTCCTGCAGCCCAGAGCCAGGGAGAGCTCCAGTGGCTGTGCCACCGTGGAGCCACCAAAGGAGCTGTTTGGGGTTCATGATTCATGGGACACATGATAATGTTAATAACATCACCATCATCATCACCCTCAAGTATGAAACACTCCAGTGTCACAAGCCCGGACTTATTAGGCCAATGATTGCAAAAACTAACAATCACACTTGAATAATTCATTAATGGAATCATGGTTTCTTCATTTTTTGCCAGTTCATTTATAATTTATGATCAAAGGAAGGACATCAGGCAACTAATATTGGACAGGGCATTTTAAAATTTAATTTTAATGAATACTTTTACACTGCAGTGTACAAAAACTACATATTTTTGACAAGTCTCCAGGGACTGTCCAAGAATTTTTTATTTATAGCTTTTTTCCTCTCATGTTTATGATAATGCAGTGAGAAAATAGCATTCATGCTGAAAATAAGCCTCTCTGTGAAATCTATTTTTGTACGTGTTCAACTGTCCTCCAAGATGTATTTATTAGCAGTGCACTGGGTGCCATTGTTTTTCCTCAGCATTTATTTCTAATCTGAGAGGTTGCATGACCCCAGATTTTAGCACTACAGAATTCTGCCAGTCTGAGTCTTTATAAACTCATCTTTAATTTCAACTTTTTTGTCAGGGAGATAACCATAACGTTTTATGTCTCTTCAGCTGATCTATACAGAGACTTTTTGATGATTGATTTTAAATTTCTGAAGCTGACAAAGCAAAGTGTTTGAAAATTGACACCATTTGCTAGTAGTCCTTTATGGATATTCAATACTTCACCTTAATATATCATATGCTGTGTGTGTCCCATATTGAGTGATCCAGAGATGCTTAGAAGTTTCAATGCTTTGCCTCTGTTTCTGCTATCTGCTTCTCTGCTTTCCTCAAAGAAGGACTCAAGTAAGCCAGGTACATGCTTTCCTTCCCCTTTCAAACCAAGATGCTCTTTGCATCAAGCTGCCCTCTTAAAAAACACAGCAACCAAGAAACTGGAAGTAGGAAAAGCCATAACAAACTGATGTGTGACCCTGCTCTGCTAGAATCTTTACAAGTACTGCCACTGGGTTCCGTGACAATAATAGATGGCCTTTAATTTTCTCCCTACACTGAGCTACTTTCTCTCTCCCTCCTTGTTGGTAAACCTATTGCTTACACCGCGGTTGGTAACACAACTGTCTCTCTGAGCCTGGCAATGGCCCTGCAGTGCCCATTGACAAAACAGCTTGGTGCTTTAGGGTGCATTAATGAAACAAAATTACTCACTTGGGTAATGCTACAGATCACTAACTTTGTTGCTCATTAAGCCCATATAGTTTGGTTTTTTTTTTTAATTCTTCTTCTAGAGGCTCCTCACTCAACTGAATCAAGTAGAGCTACTCAGAAAATTTCAAGTAGAAGTAACAGGTAAGTCAAAGAACAGATGATTAAAAACTATGGGCATTTCCAAAAGTATTCTGGAAAACTAAACATTGATGAATTACAATGGCTCTTACATTTTGTATTTAATGTGATCATTTTTGGAAACCATTTGTGCATTCGCATTTCTTCCTTTATCCCTCCTTTACAGTGAAACTCAAGAAAATGTAGGGAAATACTTCTTTTTTTTTTTTTTTTTTTTTTTTTTTTACAGTAAACAAGGAAACAAGAGTGGAGAAAAAGGGAATGTGCTTGTAGGGGAGTTTGCCTTTCAATTCAATATACTGTAATTTTCCTCTCATATTTTCTATTTGGGAAACAGTAATAATAGATGAAAACTGAGCTTTCCTACTTAATGGCAAATATTTCCAAGAACGATAACAGAAAATTAGAAAACACTATAAGGATTCCCAAACTCAGGACACAAACACAGCAATTCCATTCTAACATACCGAAACGAAGCATCAGCCTTGAAAAAAGTGTTATTTGTGGATTATCAGAAAACTGAAGTTGTAATTTAGACAACTTTTCCCCTAAACCTGAGTGCTTTTCTCTTTCTGTTTTCATCCTAAATGGAAGTGAACACAGTGATATTACTGTTTAATCCATGCTGAAAACTCCAGTTCCCACAATCCAAGCAGTGAGGGGGCTGTGAAGGTGAGATGTTCAACCCTCTGCAGCTTACAAAACAACTGGAGTTGTGCTGTAGCAGACTGCAGCTGTCTGACAAAGAACTCAAGGGGGAAGACTAAAACTCTGGAAATAGATGGCAGCTCCAACCTGGCTTTATTTTCTTTCTTTCTGCACACCAGCCTCAGAAACAGTTAGCATATGCCAAACATTACTGAATAACACAGCTCAGCAAGCTTGCAGGAACCAGACAGGCTCAAAATAACGTTTTTCATACAAAATACAATGAGGTCATATTTGTCTTTCATCTGGGATAATAAAATTATGCCTTGGCTACACTGGGCAGTTTCATGCTGAAGGCATCATTGCCTGATCCTCATTACTGAAGTAGAAGCATTCATTTTCATCATGTAGTTTGGGTTGAGAGCAACTGTGTATGCTTTGCAAAACAATCAGATAAGACCCAAAATGCCTTTCCTAGCATCTCACCATACTAAAGATAGAGAGATCTTGTACATAGCTGCAAGCACAATCAACTTCTTATAATGCTGTTCAGTACAGAAGAAAAAAAACACACAGACCTTTCACATACAAGTGAATGAAAAAAAAAGTATCTTTGCTTCCAATAAAATTAATTTCGTGGAGGTTCTGGACTGCCTTCTGTGGTTTTTTCCCCCTAAATAAAATGCATCTCTGAGTTAAAAAACCTGGTTGGTTTGCAGTCTTCCCAAAGACTTCTTCAGCTTTAAAGCTCGTTCATGTTTTAAAAGATGTTGGGCTAGATTCTGCAAACATGTATTCAAGCAAATGTTATACAAATAAACTGTTATACAAATAAACTGGGTTTCTTCACATAGGTATCAACTCCATGAACAGGGGGTTGGCTCTCAGAGACTTTCAAAGCAAGCTTTGTTATGTTGCTAAGATCCAGACAAGGAATGCCAGTCTAGACAAGGTTTAAAATGGATTTAAAGCATTTTATCATCAGACACAAGTCCTCAAAGTGACTAAAGGGGGCAGGAAGCACTGATATTTGAAACTCTTGAATTTTTATTTCCCAGCAGGAGAGGAGCACTCATATTGTTCCTCAGTGTTTGGGTGGACAATGTTTTTATTTCATGTGAACCAAAAAAAAATTAATAAAAACAATGCTGCACAATGGAACACAGCATTGTTTGGGTAAATAACACTTAGAAGAAAGCCAGTTCATTATTATCACTTGAGATTGGAGGCCCCTACTGAGACCAGTGACCTGCTGTGCTGGGATCTGTGTAAATACATGATGAGACACAGTCCTTGGGCCAAAGAGCTTGCAATCCAAACACACAAAGCAAACATCAGAGGTATTACACTCATCCCCATACTCAGTGCAGGCCTGTCACATTCTCTAAGTGCAAGGCCTCTCTGCACTTAATAGAAACATCAGTTTTGCCCCCCTTTTATGTTTGTTTTTCCCCGTTTTCCAAGGCCTGTGCTCAGCACTTGGGCTGAATCCTGCAGGGCAGGCAGAGGTGCCCTGCCCTGACCCAGAGCCCTGGCCATGGCTGGGAGGGAAGATGCAGACGTGACTGGACAGCAAGGACCACATTACTCTGGCCAGAGGGATCAGTGCTTGCTCACCTCTCTCCTGTGCCATGGGGAAGAGGAACACTGGAGTGACACCCATACCACAGGTGAGAGGAGAACCAGACCTCCATCTCTTGCAAAGGCATCATGATGATGTCTTCAGTTGCCTGCACGATGGTAAGCTGGTCTCCTTTCTGCTACCCAATGAAGCACACAGAAGAGACCTACCTGCATATCTGACAGGAATTTGGAAGGAAGTTCTTCTGCACCACTTTCACCCCTCTCCCCACTTCTGCTTTTGCAGCACACAGTGCTTCCTCTGCCCCTTGCTGCTTGGCACATGATTGTCCACAGTGTGGGCACGAAGTATGAGATGAGAAATGCCTCGAAGGAGGGGACAAACACCCGTTCACCAATGGTTTTCAGCCCTTGTTGAGCTCAAACTTAACTACAGAGCAGCTGAGTCTTGCAGGTGTGGCTGCTGATGGCTCCTGGTGGGGAACTGCATCGAGCTCATCACACACCAACAATCTTCCTTTCACTGCAATTCACTGGTACGAGTGACCTGCCTAAATTTAAATGTCACCCTGCCGCTTGTCTGTTTTTTAATTCATAAGCTATTTTTTCCAAAGCCAATTAAAGCAGGCATGGCATTATTATGTGTCTGTATTATTATGCTGCACAGAGAACTAAAGGTCTGATATGTGGCTTAAACTTTTTTTTTGTTCTTGTTGTCATCCCGACTATTATATTATTTTCAACATATAATTTACTCTACTTTTGTAATAAATGATTTTCAAGATTAAACCTGGTAGCTACAACAAAGATAACGTGAAATACTCAAACTCATTAACCTTTAATAAGAAAAATAATAAACTTTTAGCCTTGTAAATACAGAGACAAAAATAAAGATCTATAATTCAGCAGTAAAACTCATCAAGCAACAAAAATTCCTAACAAGTCCTTAGCTATCTCCCTGAACCTTTTACCAATTAGATGTAGTCATGTTAATTGCTGTGAAGTGAATTTGGCAAATAGATGGTGCCCTGCAACAATAGGTTTATTCATTCCAACCCTTCCTTTTTAGGGTAACGATGAATTGGCCACTTGTTCCACTGCTGCTACCCAGAAATCAAAATGTAAACTTAGAGAAAGCAGAGCGTTGCTGGACAGTGGGAAATTATAGATGGGAACTTACCAGTGAGTCAACAGTGCATCAATGCTGGCAATGTATTTCCATTAGGAGCAGCACCCTACAAAGGATGCTTTACTGCACAGGCTTATATTTAGGGAAAATGCAACCGATGAAATCTGGAAAGGCCAAGGTCTCTGCTGGAAAAATGACTACAGACTTGATAGAGTGGTTGATCTTCCTGTTGAGGCACTAGATTGGGACTTGGATGAATTTTGCTTTGTGTCTGAGAGGAAAATACATCTGTGCATCAGTTCCTGCTGAGTAAAAGAGAGACTATGTGGCCTATCCTTAATCTTGCTTGTCTATTTAAAATGCAAATTCCTGAGAACAAAGGGTCTGATTGCACAGGGCAATCTGAAAATTGGGCACCCGGCTCTGAGTAAGACTTTTGTGCACTCAACTACATCTACCAGCAACACTCACTCTTGTAGAGATACTGTTGTTCTCCCCCTCAATACACTTTATTTGAAGAGACAGAGGAACAAACCCTCTCCAGCTGTTCAGAAGCTATCCCAAGCTCTCCTTCAGAGTCTGTTTCTACAGAAAAACTGTGAACCTGATGGGCATTACTAGGAGTTACTGGACTCACTGAATTTTGCATAAAAAAGGCTGCTTCATTATTCTAGCAGATAATAACAGAGCAGCACCTAGCAGATTAATATTTAGTGTCAGAATTTAATACCATAACTGTTCAATAATGAAGTTTTATTTCTCTTCTATTCTCACACCATTATCAGGAAGTAATATTCTCTTCTAATTTGAAAGGGAGCTGCCCTTTTTTTTATAATGAATTGTTCATATCTTTATCTTCAAACCTATGGACGAGTACCATTAGATTGCTTTTTAAAGAAAAGGATTGCTCTGAATGATTTGTTCACTCCCTTTCCATTGGTTAGTATTAAATTATTTATCACCAGGCTAGTAGGATTCAAATTCAAACTTTCAAAGATTGGGTTGACACAGGAGCTGAAAACCTGTATCAAGGCTTTTAAAATATTAATCAGCACCCAGGTCAATGAAATGAAATAAGGTGTGGAAATTGTTACTTCAGCTAACATTAGCATGTGTAGTAAGACATCACTTATGATGGCTCTCTCATGTCAAAACACATGGAAAGGGAAAACCTCTCTAATATGTTATTCAGGATGTGGCAGCTGATCTGCCTGTATCAATCCTGAACACTGTAATGCAAATAAAAGTACTGATTTATTTTGAGGGGGAGGGTAATTTACAAGATGCTGTATGTAAAAAGCCACAGTCTCATTTTACTGTGTTCAAAAGTAAATGTTTTAATCAAAGACTGTTTATAACAAGGTTGATAGAGTTACTGAAACAGATTTTTTTCATATACATATAACCCTTTTATACTTCCAGCTTTTAAGACCATAAAAAAGGATAGTAAAGATGAAAGAAATAAAAAGAATGACAGAACTAACTCCTATGAGCCACAATTTATGTCAAAGCAGAACTAAAGTGATTGACAGCTTGCATTAGCAATGAATAGAGTGGGGAGAAGCTGCCAGGAATCTGTAACAAGGTCAAAGCCTTCCAATAAAGAATTACATTAGCCACAAATCCTAGCTGGAACTGTGTATATACATCTGCAATGTGACTTTAACCACGGCACTGTTTCTACTGTCCTGTTCTGACTCTTTTCCAGGTTTTACTCCCGGGCCTCAGTAAGTTCTGACTCTTTATGACACCTGCAACAAAGAACAGGTGTAACATATCAAACTGCCTGTGACATTCTAAAATACAAACAGAAGAGGAGGAATTTTAATGGCACATCCCTAACGGTGCACATAAAGAAACTTTCTGAACTATTGGTATGGAAATCGCTCTCCTTCCCATATCACAGCACTGTTAAACACACTCGACATGGAAGAGAAGGGGATTTTGCATATTAAAAGCAATATTGTATCCATGATTTGTGCATGAATCACACTGCTCACCTCAGAGTTTAGAAACGATTTTGTGAGCATGATATTATTCAGGGGATGCAATGTATGTAGGCTTTTTGATGTACAATATTTTAGCGAATGGATTCAAGTGTCAGAGATCATTATTTGTTCTGTGCCCTGATGTGCTGCTGTTTGCCTGGCATCTGGAAGAACAAGAATACTCTCTTACTGTGAGACTCCAAAGGGCCTCATTTGATGTAAATGGAACCATTTTATTATATCAATATTGCCCCACTAAATCAAGCTACATATGAGGATTGATACATAGAAACTTCTTTATTTTCCACAAAGGAAATGTTGGACTACTGCATCTTTCAGTGCACTTTGTGAATCTTCTGTGAAGTGTAGAAGTACATATTCACCACTCTACTACTCATAATTTCAAGTTAACATAAAATTTTTTTAATGAGTCAGCTATTTACACTTTCATTTTGTTTACTGCAGCAGAAAGTCCAAGTGTGGTCATGAAAAAAAAAACATCCAAAGTGAACCTCTAAGAGCAAAGTGGTTTTTTTTTTCTCCCATCCACGTATGGCAGAAACTTGAGCACGTAACACTGTAAATGAATTACCCCTACCCTGCTTGTTCTAACTCAGTTCTGCTTCAGTTAGAACTGCAAAGAGAATCCAGCTTACAGAACCCTGTGGGAAGAGAACTCAGAGCAATGGACCAAATCACACTGGTGCAGATGGATCTACATGACACCTCCAACTCTTCAACATTTCCAGTCTCATCTGTTATCTGAGGAAAGCTAATTTTACTATCCTGATCAACCAAGCAGTCAGAAAACATTAGAAAGTAGGAATTTTTCTTCTTTCCCCACGTAAAGCAACACCCCTGAGTTTGAAAAGGTGCCAAAAGGCATATCCTGATTTTCCAGAGCTTTAAAGCACACACACACAGTCATTTACACCTGTGCACACTACAAGTATCCCAACACGAGCTCAGGAAAACCCTTGGAGGATTTCCTCTCCAGGGGAATTCCCTGGGAGGTGACCAGCAGTATAACTAGTTTCAGACTCAAAGCAAAGGGGAAGAATTGGGAACACGAATCTCTGAAAGCCAGAGGAGGGAAAAAGGCCTGTTGCAGGCTGTTTAAGCCATCCTTATTCAGAAAAGACCCAAGATTGCTCCAACAGGCTCAGATGACTAAGGCACAAATAATCCACCTCTATGGAGGTGACTCCTGCACCTCTGTAAAGAATGACAACCCTGTGGTTACAGAACCAGTTGGACACTTCAGAATACTGGTTCCATTCTTTTTGAGATTCAATTGGCAAAATAACTGAATTCCTGCTATTAATACATACAGTATTGTGAGACTCCAAGCATATTTATGTTCATTAGATTTAAGTTGTAATAACAGGGACCACAGAAGTACACAGACACTAATGAAACCCACAAGTAGACACTTTGTTTCACTGCTACTGCCATAATGGTGAAAAGGAATCATCATTATTATTAATGGGCAATTACCCTGAAATAGTTTTAAAAGAGGTATTCCTAAAGGCACATGATGAATTTATGGCATGCCACCGGAGTCTTTCATGGATATAAAGATGTACTTCAGCACACATGACTTGTTTTTTGAACAAGGGGAAAGATGTCTGGTAAAATATTAATAAAACTGAAAGCTGACACAGAGGTGTCTTCCTTACAATTTATTTTAAAATGGGGTAAAACGCTACAATTGGAGTGAAAATCTAAACCTTCTGTATATTTCTGTCTAATATGATCTCCTTTTAATGCTCTTGATTTTTTTGCCAGTTACATAATACATTGCTTTATAGATTTAAAAAAAGGTATCAAATCTACTTAGGATTAAATATCGCCTTGATGGTTCTCATGTTAAGAACAGAGCTCCATCTTTAAGCAGCATCCATCCTTAATTATGACATACGTAGGTATTAAGGAAAAAAAGGTGCTTCTCTGAATGATAAATGGACCTGAAGATCCTTCACAACATTCACTACAAATCACAAAAGACCATTAATAAACAGTCAGAAAAAAATGACAGTTGCTACAAGTATTGCTCTCATACTTTGCCTAATACTATCACTGTCATGTTTAAACCTGACATCTTAAATCTTCGACATGAAAACCCTTTAAGTCAAAAGGCTCATCTATTTTAAACAGAATTTTCTATGCTTGTTATTTTGAATGACAGCAAAAGGAAACAGAGAATCTTTAATTCTGTAACCTTACCTGGCTGAAAATATTTCAGCCTTTTTTATCAACCCCAAAATAAAAGGAAGATCTTTTTAGCTTCCGCACCTACTTGCTGGGATCTTGTGGGCAAACGGTGTTCCATGTTTTCCAGAGGGAGCTGGTGGTGCTCAGCACCCCTTGACTGTGGGAGTCAATCAAAACACTGCAAACACAGGGATTGCACTGCCTGTGTGCAGGCTGAGGACAAGTTTCAGCCAGCTTTCATTTAAACAGAAAAGAATAACTGGGATTGCCAGAAGTAACACTGGATGCCTTCCTCAAGTGTCACACTCCCTGCTTTCTTAACCCAGGCTGAGAGAAAACGGGATGCCTGGCAGAGGCAATTAACATCTGCAGTGTGCAAACTCTGTATTCCCCAAAAGGGCCTCAGAAAAACAGAAGCGGAGTAACCATAAACCTGAGCATAAAGTGGGTTTTGTCAGTGGGGTGCTGAGAAAAACAACCTTTCAATGTGGACAAAATAATTTAGATTTTTAGTATTAGTTAAATTATTCCTTCTTAAAAACCTACCAGCTAAGAAGCTTTCATTCCAGACATTTACGTTCCTGAGTGGGCAGAAATGGATTTTTCAACATCACCACCATCCATTTTCCTCAGACTGATGAAGGGTTATTGTATCAGCAATGATTTGTTGAAGGTCTGCCAACAAGCAAAGGTCAGGAAGACCCAAACCACTCACGGATACAGAGGTAACCAGGTAAAATTCAATCCCTCTTGAACTTTTTATTGTTTTCCATTTGATAATCATTCCTTTAGTAAGGTGCAAATGTGTTCTTCACACATCTGCCCAGACAACCTCAATCTCCTAAGATTCTAGTGTGGCACGGTGGGTACTGGTTACATGAAGCTCTCTTGCTTGTTAATGACAAAAATCAGTAGCAAGATGTCACTCTACTAGCAGAGAAGTAGAGAAGGAGTAACTTATTTCCTGCATTAGACTTAATAAAACCCCACCCTCTCTCATTTTACCAGCAGTTTTTGGGATATCACAGACAACAGAGCAACATTAGCAAAGGACAGAGCTCCAAAGCCAGTAGATGGTAACACACATGGTCAAAGAGGTTGAGCAGGACTGATTGCTTTGGCAGCAGGGTCCAGGGTGAACATCATCAGTGCTTGCATCCCTGAAAACAGGCAGGAAGAGACAGAGGAACTCAGCCCCAGAGCTAAAAGGCTCACCCTGAATTTCAGATCACTGCTCAGCTGGATCCTGCTCAGTGATAGCTCTGCTTGGCTGATCTCTCTTTTTTTTTTTTTTTTCAGAGCAAAACCTACAAGGCCAGTCAGTAAATTCAGATGATGCCTTGAAAAGCCTGGAACACTTTAGCATCTATTCAGCGTTTTGTTTCCTCCTTTCCTTTTTTAGGTGAAGCAACATCCCTAAATGTTCTTGTAAGTGAGTTGTGCAGAGGCTACAGAGAGAAAACACAGTGTGGCAGCATGTTCCTCCCACCACACTCAGTCAGGCTGGATTCCTGCACCAACAGACTGTCAGTGGCAGTTTGACACGGGCAGAGTTTTGAAGCTGAAAGCTCTACTTGCTAGTTTTGAAGTGGAGAGGCTGTTATTTTTGAATCTGAATTCATATAACATCACTTATCGTCTAGGTTACAGATGGACTCAGGATCCCACACTTGGCTCCAGAGTATAGATAACTCTCACTGCATATCTGGGGTTTGGGTTCAAGCCCATCTTGAATATAAAATTAGAATGAAAGAAATACATGCAAATACCAGGCATATTATAAGACACTGCCAGCTGTTTTCTTCCACTTACCAGACCGTTTCTGAGAAAGCAAAGTGTTTTTTTAAGTATAGGGTGGAATATGGGAGTGATGACAAGCTGGTATCCCTGAGTTCAATGTGAACCTGACCTCATTCTCAAGTTTAGGGTGTCTCTTGTTCCTGACACATGCCTTCCTAGGCCTCTGAGGCTACATTCTTTATTAAGTTTGTTGAGAAATGGAACAGTGTGCTCACAACCTTTTTTTGGATCTCTCCTTGAAAAATATCTGTGTTCTATCTGTGCTTTAATGACAGCACACTGCTTATTTTCCAAGAAAATCCGTGCCAAAAAGTCGGGATAACATTTAACTCACAGGCTGGTATACACAGAGCTGGCCTTGCAGGTCATGTTCCCAACTGAGTAATGGACTCATTATATTATCCCTGGCAAGCCTTGCAGGTTGGAATTTTCAAACAAAAGCAAACAAAATCAACTTTTGTCTTGTGATTTGATTATTTTTTAATGCTACAGCTTATTCATTTTGGTTTATTAATTTGTTGCTCCAATGGTTTTTATGTGCTGCAATTCAGAATAGGTCTCTCCCTAGTATCATGTTTTATATAGATATGGGAAATGAAATGTAAGTCTGATACAATTACGGTTGTATGCCATGCAAGACAATACCGTAAACACGACGACAGCCTGGAAAGCTGCTTAGCAAAATGATCTTAATATACAAGGCAGTGTGAAAATGTAAAAAGAATCTATAATGACAACAAAGATTAGCCATTTGCTCTCTAACCTTATTTACAGAAGCAATCAGAGGTATTCAGGTCGAGTTAATGACCCTGTCTCCAATTAATTCAATTGTCTACAAACAACACTGATGCAGTGGTTGTCTCAGAGTCTGCCACATAGTCTCTGAGGGAATACATAAGACTCCATTAAAAGTGACAATAATAATGCATTTATTACTGAAACACTATTGTATTATAAATAAATTCCTGATGTTAAATTATGCTCCACGCTTTAACAGAAATTCAATTACTGAAATAATAAAAAAGATGGTGTATTTGCCAAGTGCTTGGACTATAATTTGGCTGCTTAGTTACCAGCAGTTGGCTGTTTTGCAATTTCTTGTTCATACAGTATTTCTTTTGAATAAATGCCAGACTTTTTCATACAAATTTCATGAACAAGTTGCAAAATGAAATTTTGAGCTTTTGAATCCAATTACGAAAGACATAACTAAATCTATTATTGAAAAAATATTCTTGAAAGCCCTTCTTGCCGTTGTTCAGCTCTGTGTAGTAATTGAGGTAAGCACAGGTGCTGTTCATTATGGGCCATTGTGCACCATCTGAATTCTGGGAACTGAGGAATTCAGCCGGTTTCAACTCTGTTTGTGTGAATAACAAACAGGCGTGATTCGGAGGTTGTTTGTACAAGCTTGCACATCGCTCTTCTGGGACTCCTAAGACACCTGCTTACCCTTTTGAAGCCAAAACAGTATCATTTATGTTCTGGCTATTCTTCCTACAATGATTTTTGCAGAAGCAACATATTTCCCCACCCCTCTTCCCTCAGGCTGCTATCAATGGCGGAAGTAGGAACAAAAGAAAACAAAGGATAAAACGATTATCTAGTGGGGACAAGAAGCCTTAGAGAAGCTTTTTTTAGCTTGATGAGATCCAGTCAAGGAAAACCTTGTGAGAAAACAAGAACTGCTTCTCATACTTAGCATCATCCCCCCTCTCAACCAGCTTCCTGTGGTAGGCTGTTAAGCATAAAATATAATTAATTTTTTTCTCCTAACACCAATCTGTAATCTCTCTTTGGGGTTTGGTCATGTATTTATCTTGCTAATGCCTCTCCCATTGTCTTCAGATGTTTTATAGGGAATACATGAAGAGCTGCATGCACCTTGCATCCTGCTATGTGAGTGCAAATGAAAAACTGCTGACAGTCTTCTTATGGGATCCCATAGGTGCCTGCAGCCATATGGCAGTGTGTACGTGGGTCCTGGCTCTTCAAGGGATGGCAGACTCTCACCTCTGCATATTTCAAAACGTGCTGTCTCGACTATATATTTCTGCTGACACTGATTATTTACTTTGCACTCTTATTCGATGATATATTGCTAATACTTATCAGCTGAGATGTTATCAAAACATCTGGGGATGAAGTGTGGATGTGGAGAGGAGCAGGGAGGCAGCCCAAAGGAAGGAAACATGGAGGGGAAGTTCCTGCAGCCTCAGTGTTAAACAGAAAGGTACTTTCTTTTTTTTACCCCATTACACTGATTGCAGTGCAAGTAAAACTGCCACAGTTCAAGTACTTCTGGGAATATATCGAGCTGCTGGGAGATGCCATCAGACTGCACTTCGCATAAGTCAGCAGGCACAAGAATTCCTTGAGCACGTCAAAGATTCAGCTATAACTCAACATCTGCAATATGACTTTTCAAAACTTGCAGCAACCAAAGTTAGATGACCTATTCTCTGAATTAACCTCTGTCAAAAGCTGTGTGCAATTACAACAACAGATCTTAGTGCTACCCAAAGTCAAGTTAACATCTGGGAAGAGGAAATAAACCCATACAGCAAATAAACAGTTATAGAAAGGAACTACATTCCTGAAGGAAAAACGAGTTTTCAAGAAAGAAGGCTTGGGATTTCAACAGGCTGCAGGGCTGAGGGTTTTACTACAATAGAAACTGGCTGGCAACACTGGAGAGGATTGCATTTACATAGGATAAGACTACAGACTTCTAAAGGGGTTGAGCTGGCAGTGAGGGACAAAGTGGTATCCTAATCACAGTGTCTGGCTTTGTGATGAATGGCAGAATCCTCCTCCAGCCAGGGAACCAGAAGGAATCTGAGTAGAAGTGGATAATAATTCCTCCCAGATGTGATGTGTGGTCAATTATCCACACGGGAATAAAGGAAAAGGATAAGGAAAAGGAGAAGGAAAAGAAGAAAGAGGAGTAAAAGTAGAAAAGAAAAAAAGGAAGATGAAAAAATGGAAAAGGAAGACAGTGAAGAAGGTGAAGGAAGCTGAAGGCACTTATCAGCCCAAAACCACTTCAGAAAACTTGAGGTGAAGGCCATATTATCATAGCAGATTACAAATTGAAGTTTAAAAGCAAAACGATACATGCAAGGATGACAGACAAAAGGAGTTTTGTGGGGGAAGGTGAAGAACAAAACTATGACAGCTTTCAAGCTCCAAGTCTAACATGGAGACTAACTCCAAGAGCAACCACAAAGCTCCAGAGTTTATATACAGGTGCTGTTTTTCCCTGGGAGTGTGCCATGTTTCAATACACTGGTGTTACTTGAGGTTTGGACTTTCTTAGTGCTGACCATAAATGAAGCTTATTTATGTTCTGCAACTTGTAAGCAAGCAATAAACTAAATTCCTGGAAAATACCAAGTATCAACTCTGAGAGAAACACTTCAAATCTCTGGGACTAGGTAGAGTCCTGATTTTTGCTACATTTTGTTTGACTTGTAAAAATATGCACTTAGTGCAACCATCACCACAGTCACTTGCACTTCTGCACTACAACAAGAGAGACCCAGAGAAAAGATGTTTTCTGTGGATCTTGCTCAGCTTAGTAGCTGCTGCTCATACACAGGGGAGCTGCTCATCATCTGAAGAACACATATGCAAGTAGGATAGGCAAGGCAACTTGCCACAGCCATTTGCTTCTCCTCAGTAAAGCTGGACAACATATGAGGGGAAATATTATCTATCCCTTAAAAGAAGGGAAGAATGAGCACTGGCTTTGTGTGTGTGTATGGGATACCTCCACACCACCCCTCAAACTTGTGACATGTTGCTTCGGTGCTGGGCTATGCAGGACCCTCAATGCCAAATGTGGGAGGCATTAAACACAAAAAAGAGATTATCTGCAAGTGTGGCTTTAAGGAACAGTCCAAAAGAGAAAAGAAAAAATGAGATCTTAAAGACTCAACTGATGAAAGGGGCAGCAAGACAAAGTTTGCCACAGGACAGAAGAACTAGAAGATCTTGAGAGGAGAGCTGAAAACATACAAGAGACATGAGTAGCCCCAATCAGGGAAGGAGAAGCAGAGACTCTCTTGAACAATTTGCCATTTTGGTTTTGACAGGAAGGAGTAGCCCAGAGTTTGTGGATTGAAGATGGCCTTATATTTCACACAGTCCTTGACCACACAATTTTTTTGCAGGTATTATAGCCAGGCAACACTATGGAAGGTATAAGCATTTGGTCTAGTAAAGGTTTGGAAAGACGTGCTCTGCCCTCAGATTTCTGCTAAAAAGACTTAACAGATCACTCTGTCACTCCTTATTCCTCCAGAAGACTCTCCCTCCTCTGCAGAAGTTTAATTCACTGAACATCTCAATGCAGACAGAGAAAGCAATGTCTTACCATCCATCCCAACCTTTATGCCAGCATAGTTCTGTACAGTTCTTGCTAAAGCAGAGCTACGACCACAGCACAATGGAGAGGATAAGTCACTCAAACGTGGGATCTGAAATGAGGCTTGAGATGCACAGAGCTAAGGGAGGAGGGGGGCACTGGCAGCAGCACAGGCAGACTATAACTACTTAAGTGGCAATTTGACTGGGACACCCTTAACTCAACTTCTTATAAGAAAGCAATGAAATCTTTAATGGCCAGGACCTTTGCTTTATACCAAATCTGAAGCAGCAACTCTTACAGCACAGTGGCCTCTAACACAACGTATGGTCATTATTTCAAAGGTGGTGTGGGGGCAACAGACACTTTGTCAGGCCCTTACAGCATCTGCAGAGCCTGAGGGACCCAGAGGGTGTTCCCAAGCTCTGTCATGGCCCAGCTCTGCACAGCCTTGGAACGCTGGAGGAGAACAGCACAAGTGGGCATGGCTGGGGGCCAACGGAGCATTTAGCTGTCATTATTCCCACGGCAGATCCACATGTACTGCAAAGTAGGCCTAATGAGGGAATGTTAATTTATATCCATTCACCAGAGCGTAACAGGGCTCTAACACCGACCAATCGTGGGCCTACCGGGCTTTAAACCCTCGATACGCCGCGGGATCACAGAAAGTTACAGACACGATAACGTCTAATAAATCAAATAAAAATGGATATCAGCCAAAATAAGTTCCCGCATGTCAGATATTAAATATGACTAATGTTGTTTGACAGTGTTCCACAGAAGGTGCACTGGAGTCTCACTTCTTCCTTATCATTATCACAGAAAGAGAAAGGTAAAGCACTGCAGGAATATAAATAATTTGAAAAGCCTCATAGACAATATTCTACTGTGCACCTCATTTGCACTTAAAAAACCCTGCCCTACAGACCTTATGTACTTTTAAGATTCATCTGAAAGATACATGAAGAAGTCTTCCAGTCAAAAATGTACATATTTAATGGAATTAGATCTCTAGGCAAGAAAATGTCAGAAGAAAAGGGGAAATATTAAAGTGAATGCAGGGTGCTCCTTTCTAGTGCTTTCCTGCTTTGATAAATATCTTCTGGGATGTCATTTACTAGAAAGTCATGATTTAACAAAAAGAAAAACTGCAGTATAAAATATACTCTCTTTATTGCTGAAGTAAGTTGCTATTTTCATATTTTCCCTCTGTATTCAGCTTTTGTCAGCCAGAGGCCTTGATATTTGCTTTTATATCATCCCCATTGAAAATGCAGTGATTATTGAGAAATATTCAATTGCAGAGCTCTTCTGATTACATGGCAAGGGGAGATCATAGGAATCTGTACTGTCACAGCCCTTTCTCTGCCTTCCAGTCTCATGCGAGGGCAATCAAACTTAAAAAAAAAAAAAAAAAAAAAAAGAAAAAGTAAAAGACCCTGATTGTAGTGTTCAGTAATCACCCCAGGCCCAATGGGCTTGAAAGAAATCCCCTTTATTCTGTCACATCAGCTCCAGCTACCTGAGCTGAGCAGCAGCTGAGCATCTGCAGTGCTCTTCCCCCTCCACTGCTGGCAAAGTAGAATCACCTAAAAGCTCTGCCCCAAGTACCAGCCTGCAGAGGCCCCATGGCCTGATCCTGTCCTGCAGGCAGGCAGGGGTACTGCAATCCATTGTAGCTTATTTGGAGGGTCTGCTGGTGCAGAAAGTTGGACCCTCAGCAGAACTTGAGAACTACAGTCCTAATTAGCTTTCCTACAGAAAACATAGCACGGTTCTTAGAAATTCTCCCCCAGGATAACCTGACAAAAACAAATTCTCATTAAAATCAGCATCACTGTGTGCAAGGAAATTTCCAAACTCCCCTCCAAAGTAACACATTTCTATTGGGAAAATTCAAATAAAACATTTTGAGTTAATTTCATCCACAAAGAAATATTTTGTTTCATTAAATTGACTTAAAATGTTTTATGTAATCAGTTAGGCCCAGAGTGTGGTCCCTGCTGAGAGCTTTAAGTTGGCTGCATCCTGTCTGTGAGGGATGTCTTGAGCAGTGCAATGCAAAGCCAACGGAACCTTTCGATCAATTTAATAAAAGTATGTTGCTTTCAAGTATGTCAAAATATTTGATTTTGTTGGAGATATTTATGAAAAAGCACTTAATATAGCTGAACTCATATATTTCTGTTTCTTTCCTGCAAAAAGTTGACAATATTTCAGACTACACTAGAATTTTCCTCATTCTTATGCACGACCAACAGTTAAGTGTTTTCTTTTCACACACATTCACAAAAAGACCAAGAAGAATCTGCTAAGACTTTCTAGGCTCTTCTCTACATTTAGGTTTTGCAGTGATGTAACCACTACAGTGATTTTCTTCTGCACACTGGTGTGTCGTGCAGCATGTATATACTGCACATATATGAGAACACATTTATTCATATATGAAGTCTTCAACAAAATGTCTTATTCCAAATTCCTGTACATTTCCCACAACAGTTCACCAAATCCTAAGTAAAACTTTTAGCATTTCTCATTTCTGTAAGGATTTTTAGGACGTCTGAATCTTGGCACGCAGGATGGAAAATTTTGAATTGTCTGACCAATACTACAGAGATTTTTGGGAAAAAAGGCAAGCATGGAAAATTAGGATTTCTATTTCAAGTCTTGTTTTTAGGCCACTGGACTAGAATTTACCAGAGCAGCTTCTCCTACTTTCTAAATAAAGAATGCTGCTGCAGTAAAATACAACCAGTAACATCCAGGATACCATTTATATCTTGTTTAATGCCTGCACATGTTCATGTCTAACTCTCCCACATGTGTATCTACCACACGGATAGTTTGCCACAGATTCACTTCTTGCAGCATAGGGGAAACTCACCCTAAAAATGCCCACAATGCCTTGAGAGTTGTTCCCTCCTTTCAGGCCATACTGCCTGTTTGGGTAACTGATGCTGATCCTTGAAGCATCCCTGTCTTCATCTGTATCAGCCTGCCCTGCACTGCACAGTATTGTTTGCAGCTCAGAGAAAAGTGGTTTCAGGCTATTCACAACCCAGCCAGACACTTCTGTATCACTTATACTCGCTTCACATTTTAAAGACTTTTTTTAAAAGCTGGTTGAAGAGTTGCCTTTTGCAAAACGAGAAGTGTGAAGGTCCCTCCGTAGCTGGCTGGGACACATGATGTGTGTAGGCATGTGTTCAATCACATCTACTTGTTTCTACATAGAACTCAACTACAACTGCTTGTTGTGGAGGAACTGATCCAGCTCACATTAACTTGACTGAGATTTGGAGCTGATCCCAAACCATACCCCCAAAGTGCTGCTGCTCTGAAGTACAAAAAAGTAATGCAAAAACATCCAACTTCCACAGCTTCATAGGGAAGCATTATACTCCTGTTCCTTCTTTCAGTTCAGCTTTACTGGAGGTATTGAGAGCTTTAGGAGAAGTTGTTCCCAAACCCTTCTGGTGGCTGTGAAGTGGCTGAACTTTACCTCTCAACATGAGCAACAGATGCATGTCACTAACACAGTCCTCTAGTCCCATTCCTCATTGCCAAACTGTCTTTTAAAGCAAATGTTAGTACTTAGAAATCTGTTTTGACTGTAAGTCCTAACACTGAGCTAGAAAGAAACATTTGTTTTAAAGTAATAGATATTTCCTTCACTAAAGTTGAATTGTTTTGGATTATAGCAGCGTGACTCTTCTGACTCCTGGACCTCCTCGGAGAGTCTACTGCTAAGATAAATTTAGCTTTGCAAGACAAACTTTTAGTTATATTCTACTAAATAAGTAGTATTAAAAAAAAAAAATCAAATATTTAATTGGAGAATTAGCTTGCTTACCCCAAAGCCACAAACTGTCTTCTCTCTATATCTCAAACCTAATGGCTTCAGTTGTTAGCCCCTCTTCTCACCTTGCCAGCTTTCTCTATTTCTGCAATGTTTTGGAGCACAATTTTCTGCTGGGTTAACTCTAAAGAAATGAATAGACTTATGCCAGGAAAGGTTTTGATTCAAGAGGCAAACCTTTCACTGGTGTAAAATGATGCTGGCCCGGTGAAGTCAGTGGAGATTTGATGCTTTCCATCAGTTGAGGGCCGTGCATTAGCTCCGTAATGACAAACCAACCATCAGTGGCATCCATATCCCTTTGCTTCCAGCCTGTGGACAACTTTAGGTTGCCAGGAGAATTTGCTGCTGCTATTAAACACTGTGAACTTCTCTCACATGCTGGTTAGCCCAGCCAACCCACCAGCGGCAGCACAGCACTGACCTTCTCCCCGATGTGGCTCAGAGAGAGCCACGGCCCTGTGCTAGCAGAGTGCTCTGGCTACCCGCAAACCAGGGCAAAGGAATTTCTACTGGCATTTAATAATTAAGATTTCTTTTTTGCCAGCCTGCAACAAGGGATACTGCAAGAAGTGGTAGCAATGATGCACACCAGCCTCCTGCTCATTAACATTCACTTGGGGAAAGAGATAATTTGCCATTGTCTTTCTGAGCCATGTTGAGAAATTTATTTCAGGAGCATCAGTCACATAAGATGATAAAAATGGTGCAAATCATGTAAAGGAAAAGAAGCTGCCTTAGCATGATTTGAGTTTGTAGGATGAATAAGGTTACTAATTAATTGGTAAAGCGCTATTTGTAATTGTTCCTCTCTGATAAATGGATTAGAACAGATGTTTTAATGAGCATTTTTTTCCTCATTGTTTCAGACACAAGAATATGTACAAAACTGAAAAATAAAACTGGTGATGCAGAAAGCAGGCTCTGGGAGATAAATGGAGGGTTACGTAAGACAAAAAAATGCCACACTCACTTCCTGGAACAGAAATTGTCCAAAGAGCCCAATAACTTTCCCAATACGTGCAGTAAATGATGACATGAATGAAATGCATTGTTCATAAATGTAGATAAATAATGCCTAATCACTTCAAGCACTCATTTAGTGCTCTACAGCCTAGGACTTGAGCTGCTGAGGGGTGAACAGCAGCAGCTTAGGAAATCAAAAGCACGACTCGATGTTAGCCTGGTCCCGGGGCAATGGCACGTCCCACTGCGGAGCTGCTGGAGGCCTGTTCTGCCTCATGCCTGGTGCCTGCTGAGCCCCAGCGTGACAGCGACTGGGAATCTGCATGGAGAAGAGACTCTGGCAATACCACACAGAGACAGGCAGCAAAATCTGTTTTGCTGCACCCTCGGAAAGCCACAAGGTCTCCCAGAGCTGGCCAGCTGGGCGTCCCTGCTATGGACAGACATCCAGAAGGTGGCCAAAAAAATGAAGCCTCCGTGTTTTTACTCCATCATAGACATGTGAACTCCTTAGGGCAAATATCACTTAAAGATACTGTGATCAGAACCTGATCCTGCATAACTGAACAATCCTTCATATTCTCCTGGATCTCGGAGGAGTGCAGGAGAGCCGAGGCTGTGTCCCATTCCACGGGCACTACAGTGCAGAGCATCCCTGGGCACGACGTGCACAGCCCCTTTGCTCTCCCCCAGCCCTGGCTGCACTCCCTGCCCTGGGCTTTGGGCTCCCCTATGGTGGCAGCAGAAAGGAAAATAGGAGGCTCCAAGTGCATGGCAGCACATTATCCCTCCACCGAGGTGTCACCACAGGGTAAACAGCATCAGGCCTCCAATCGCCAGTGCACTGCCATCTGAAAAGAATCCTGCAATATCAATTCCTCTAATGGTATTAAAGGAGGCACCATTACTTTTCATTTGTTCAAAGTAATCTGATTGACTGTAACATAGCTGAAATTTCATTTCCTATATCTTTATTAAAGCAGTGCCACTCTCCAAAGAGAAATGTTAGCAGAAGAATAAACAGAAACTTTTTTTATTGTCTAGGGTTTTTTTTTTTTTAAGAAAAGGAAGAAAAGGAGAAGGTAGACTGGCTCCATATTACCTTCTAATCAACCATGAATCATGAAGCATTTTTAGAAAAAATATTAAAGGACTTGCAACTGCAACTTAATTACGTTTCCAACCTTTGGGGGATTTGTTTATGTCTGACCCAAGCCATTCTAGGTGGTCAGGTCATCTCTTAGCTCTTACCAAAGGACAAAGATTACACATTAATTCAAAGGGTGTGTACAAGACACACAATTGTAGAACTGAATGGGTGCTGACAGAATGAATTGATCTATTTATTTACAGTATTTTTTTTGCTTTGTGACATATGACTTCCTCCAGAATGATCTGCTTCTACTATCTTGCACTGGGACACAATCATCTTTTAAGAAATATGTAGTTATATGATAAAAACATATTTGAAACAGGGTGGCATGCTCAGGTGGCATTTACTCACAGAAACATTCCTTTTAATGCTTTCCTTAGTGTCTTTATTGTCCATAAAGAGAAAGTATCAAAACTCCACTGACAAAATATTATGACAATATAGGAAGGCAAGCCTCAAAAGATGCTCAGATTATTACTGACAAATGCCATTGGTCTGACACCACCTTACTCAGTAGTAAATGAACTAAAGAAGTGCTAATTGCTTTGAAGTTAATGAAGACTATATTGCCTTTCAATAATTGGTGTTTGTTTAGCTACTATGATTATAGCTCTCTCTTTCCAGTTGAGCAATGTAAGATGGCAGAAGTTCCACCTTTTACAAGTTTTAAATCCCTGTAGAATTGACAGAAAAAGCTGTAACCACAAATTGGTTTGCAATTTTCCTCTTTCTTCCCAGCAAGCCCTGTATGGTTATATTATGAACCTTGCTTCAAACAAACTGCTTCTGACTTTTATGATCCTTTTGTGATCTAAATGGCTATCTCATAAGATATTCCACTGCAGCTTCTTTTTCAATTGCTTTTACTGTGAAATGGCATTCTGGAGATTTCTGGGGACCATTTCACACTCTTATGGTATTGATTTGCTAAACCTGATGATAGGTTTATATTTAAGATGCAGTCTAGTATATGAACAAAGTGTAAAGCTTATGAAGAGGAGATTCAGGACTTTCAATAACCCCATTTTCTTGATGGGGTTTGCCTCTTTAAAGAAAGTTACTGTTTTCCCCTGAATTTCTGAAGGCAGGTTGCTATATGGACTGCGTTTCTAATTGTCTTGGAATCTTTCCATTACACTGAATTACAGTCACAGAAAAAATACGGAGAAGATGACTGCTAGTAACTTGTAACTCTTCCCAACATAAGGTCAGAGCAAATACACAAAGGCACTTGGGAACCTAAATGGAAAAATGTATGTTAAATTGTTCCCAGAGTTCTCACTTGTGAGGATGGCAGAGGATAGATTTTCTCCTGGGCACACTAGAAAACTGTCAACAAAGCTAACTTCTTTAGGCTTTGGTGTTGGAGATATGCACTTTTCCTTAAAAGACCGATTATTGTGCAATGGTTACGGGCCAAGAAAAAAACCTCTTTGATGGAATTACAGCATAAAAATGAGTCAGAAATGCCTTTATGCAGAGAATGATGTTTAATTTTCAGCTGGGCTAAACCACAGGCCCATGGCTCTGCCTTTATTCTGGCAAATGTTATTAATTTAAGAGATGGACCCAGGTAACTCAAAGTAAGTAAAAAAGTAAAATAAAACAATCAGGAATGCATAGATGCGGTGAGGAACACCCAAAGAGCAGGGAAGTGTCCTGACAGAGTTCCAGGACATTTTTTTAAAGAAGATGGAGCAAATCCTTCCTGTAGGATGGTGCAAAGGTAGGAGGGTGAGGGTCTGAGACAGCTTCTGGACTGGAGGCAGTACTTGGGTCTCTCTACACCTGTATGTGGCAAACTAGGGAGAGGAACTGAGAAATTCACTGCCCTGGAGGATACAGGACAAAGAGAGTGAGGAATCCTTTACCCTGCAGCCAAGACTTTTAGAGCAGTGACTAAGAAATCATTTGAGTGCAGCATAAATATATGCTAAAAAAAAAATAATAAATGGTTCCTTTTAAAAGAGACCAGAGAACGTATGTTAGAGTATATGTCTGGAACAATTCAGTACATACATGTTTAGATGCATGGCTTTATTACTGAAATGTAAGGATGAATTTGGGAGTATGTGCTTGAGTGATGATATGATTGTGTATGACTGCTGAGTAAAGTCCAGATGAATTGCTTGTTGATATTAAACAAATGAAGAAATTCCTCTAGCAATATCTGGAACAAGTAAAGATAACACTAGTTTGAGCTGACCAGGGTCAGCTTTTGCTTACATAAAAACAGTCTTGCATGCTAAGTCTGTTCTGATGTCTGACTTCTTTATCTCTGCTTCCAGCCACTTCCATTTTTAATTTTTTTTTTGCTTTGTTTTTGAATCTCTGTCCCTCATTGGTGTAGGGTCTTCACTAATCTCTTAAATGTCATGTAGACAAGAAATTTGGGATTTTTCTCAACACAATTTTCATGAAAAAATAAGTACCATGTGAAACTAAAGAACTGCCCAGTGCTGCAAGAACATTGTGGGCAATACTTCATGAAAGTTGTATGTGGTGGGTTAGCAGACAGACAGACAGAGCTTCAGAGCCTTTAATTGCTGGTGAAGGACTTTGAAATGCATTGCAGGCAGTTGTTTGTGCATTTCTGTGGCTTGTTAAATGTAAGTTTCACATATGTACAAAGAACCTGAAAAGTTCATACCCTCCATGACCTTCAGACTTCCACAGTTCTGTAAGATGTGTGGCCATTTCAAGAGTTTAAAGGGTTGATCCATTCTGGTAAGCTGCCCTTTACAGACCACATAAATCACCCAAATTATCATCCGTAGCATCTCTCTTTTTTTATTATAGATCTGGCAAGAAACATCAGTCAAGACTAAAGCCTAGCTACTGCCACAGTAACTACACAATGGATATGAACATTTTAGAAGACCATGAAGAGTTTTGGATGAGAGAACAGGCGGTATGCTTGTTAAATTAGCAAGTAATACCCATGTGAGAAGGTCTACAAGTATTTTGGAGGATGTGTAAGAATACGAAAAGATCTTGATGAAGTGGAGATAAGATGTGAAGATACAGGATAAAATTCACTGTGGACAAGTGCAAAGTACTACAGTTTATCAGGAAAATTCAACAGCAAAAATACAAGGTAGAGAATGACCAGTGAGGTAGTCTTCTAGAGAAAGATCACACGGTTATAATGGATTACACACTGCACACCAGTCAATAGTATCAGGTGGTTGCAGAAAAGGCAAACATCCTCTTGGGATGAATAAATAGAAGTGTAGCTTACAAAATTGATGGCATAATTCTTCTAAATGATAGTACAGGTATGGCTTAAGCTACAGTATCTGTTTACCCAAGACTGCTGTTGGCACACTGGAAAATAAAACTATATTTTGCATCCTTGATTGTAAAACAGAACCAAGTTCTGTTCCAGGGGTGGTACATGAAATCAGGCTATGTGCTTCAAAGATGGGAACTACTGTCTGTACAACAAGGTGCTTCTAGGTCTGTTCTGTGCTATCCACACAGATGCTCAATAAGATTTCTGCTAAACCATAATTAGAAAAATTTCTTGGTAGCACCTAGCATGCTTCTTTCTAACTAGCATTGGTAGATACTGGCAAGATGGTGTTTGTTTGCATGTTAAAACAAACAAACAAACAAACAAACAAACTTAGAAGCACACCTACATGCCCTAATGTCTTACAGGTTTGGCATACCCTTATCTATTACCCATATCTATCTGTCTGACTGACTGTCCATCAGCCTATCTGGCTTCATACAGATCTATATAAATCACATTCATCCACCAGGGTACACTGGAGGCAGCAGCATACAGTGTTTCTGTCACACATCTGAAACTTTCACCTTACTTTTGCATCTCAAATATTTTTTCACCAGATGAAAATTCACGGTGCACTAATTTTTTGGTGTTTTTTTTAGTTTAGTTTTTTCCCCAACAGTTTTTTTACTGATTTTTAATACAAAGCACCTTTTGCTGTGTGTAGTCAAAGATGTCTTTGTCCTGTGCACGTGCACATCCACACAACCACAGCACTGCAGAGGGCACATTTCAGAACAGTCATTAAGGTACTATATCCTCTGGGTCAGCTGAGAATAAACTCAAAGTAAAGCTGGCAAGAATTATTCTGTGATTTCCTCTGTGATATATTTCAACACAGTCTTTAAAGACTCAACCAAACACTCCCAAAGCAAATTAAGCCAGATGACATTATCCTTCCCTCTTGACTTCATGCCCTGAAATACTGAATGGAGACATCGCCAGGGTCAGATTCCCAGCTCCAGTGAAGATACAGGAACCGAGAATCAGTGCTTGTCAGCAGAATAAGAATAAACAACACTGCCAAAGGAGGGACTCGACATCCTGGTTTTGAGAACACCACTTTACAAAGAAGCATATTATCTGTAACAGCAAGAAGATGGTTTGGACAACCAACTGCAAGTTCAACTGAATTCACATGTGAGAGCCTCTTTCCTCCTAATGCCTTTGTCTGGGTATGCTGGCTTTCTTATTTTAGCAAATCATACTCCAATTATGCTTCTTAAAATAACCAAAGACAGACTGAGCAAAAAACCTTTACCTTTAAGATCAAAAAATGTTATGCAAATACACTGAGAGGAGACGGAACAATCCAAAATATACAATGTTAATTTTCTACGGCTATTCCAGATAAACATTAGCAATGCACGGGCTACTTTTCAATGTTGGTATCAATATCAAAAGACTGGAAAATCTTAAAACACTGAAAGACCATCTGTGCATGCTAGCAACTGCCAAATTTGCAACTGCGGTTTCTTCCCTGCTAATTCCATATTTTCCTGATAGATTAATGGGCACCATTTATCCAGAATAAATAAATGTGGAAAGCCCGCCTTCCCCCTTCACTGTGCCTCATCATTTTACTGATTTCCACCACACCACTGAGCACATTAATGCAAGTAAGCCTCTGTCTGGATTCAGAAATTATCACATTTGGTAGAGAAGGAACGCTTGGCATTGCCAGTTTCTTTACAGAATGAAAGTCCTTGAAGTTAAAAAAGAAATATATTCACAGAACTCCAGACTACATTCAACACAGATAAAGTGCAGATGAAGGATTTTTCTTTCCTTTCCTTGACTTAAATGTAACCTATGTGCAGAAACGCACAGATATTTCACACATACTACTCCTGTTTCACCACGTGCATTTATCTTATTTCTTTTGAGAGGCATGTCAGACACATATATTTAGACTTCCAGCTTGCTAATTTATGCCAGCTAGTGTAAAATTATAGGGTTGAGAATAAAGTTGCAGAATCAAACCTTTGTATGTGCTTTGAAGGAATATTTTCTACCACATACAGTCAGACTTCCACAATCCACAATTTGCTAATCTTTTCACTTAGCAATTTGCATTCCTGCGTGCACACACATGCATTCACAAACATACATCCTTCACACAAGAGAATGATACTTCAATGAGCTCTCTTATTATTCAGATTACACTGATTTCTATAAAATGTGAGACGAGGAGCTGTGCTACCTTGTATCTAATAGTGTGTTTAATCTACAAAAAGTCCAACTACATATATCTAACACATTGTCTGTCACTTGGATGATTTCATTGTGTGCTCACGGGGTGCTAATTGCAAATTTGGAATGCAAATGGTACATAACCTTGTTAAACACATTTCTTTAAGAGGAAGAGATATGCCTTTGCTGTATGTCTGCTGTCCCCACTCACTGTAGCTCCAGGTTTTGCTAAGAGGTATAAGCTGATAAAGCCTGTTGGTGCATTTGCTGACATATCTTATCCTGAATGACATTATCATGGCATATTATATCTAAAAAAAAATAAATTGCTAAGGACTGGGCATCCCATTGGCAAGACACGAGCATGCCACATGCCAAGGGAAGCATGCACTCCGTGAATTTGTAGGAGCAGGGCAGAGGATTGCTGCTGTGCAAGCCCTGACAGGGATGTCTGTTGAAGTTCCTTGCTACTTTCATAATAGTCTCTGTCGTCTCTCCTGCCTTGTAAATACACATCAGGTTAAAAACAAAGCCTGGAAGAACAAGTGAGGAGCCACACAATCTCCTTAATCCTAAGAGACAGAAAAGGAAGGTAGAGCAGCATAAGTTCACCTTCATCCCAAAAACTAGAAGACGAAACGTTTTCGTTATATTTTCTACTAAGCAGTGTTCCACTACTCACTGCACTATTGTTTTTAGCATGCTACATCAGCAATATGAGGGTTAAAATAACATAAAAGGAATTACTAAAAAATCAAGGGAAAAGTGTAACCTCCTTCTCTCCAAGATGCTTTTCTTGATCTTATTTATTTTTCTAGATACAGACAAAAAGAGGCAGCCTTATTCTTTCCAGACAGCTTTTCTGAAAGCCTGGACTTCATTCAAAACTCTTCTTGTTTTTTTCTCCATTGATTGAATCACTCCATCCTGGATTTATTTCCTATTTGCTTCATTTTTGCATATAGAGAATGATCAGTTTTGATGCAATTTCTCTACATTCACATCAGCATGATGAGCAAAGTCAATCACATATATCCATAAATTCATGAGAATATGAAATAGAAACTTTAATTATTACTTAAGTAGTAAACTTTGATATTAGTTAAGTGAAAGCTTAATGGGGCTTAGTGGGACTTAAGAAGATGATGAAGTATTTTTTGAAACAGGGTTATTTTCTTAAGACCATTTATGGCTTTTAAAAATCTGTCTGGGTCTGAAGTGACAAGCACCAAGCTACAACATTTAAGAAGTTGAAGGAATAATATATTCATGGCTTTAGAAACACACTGACTGCACTTGCTTGTTCATGCACACAGTGGCAATGCCATCATTTTAAAGGGAACTGGTTATTCAGTTAAACAAATATATCAAGACTTAGGAAGAAGAAGAAAAATATCCAACAACCCAGAAGGCAGCTAAAAAAAGAAAAAAAACCACCACCTAAAAGCTGTCAAAAAAAAATGGAAGTCCTCGGTTATAGCTTACCCAAGATTTTATGGAGGGAAGAAAGCTTGACTCCTTTGAGCCAATACTGTTTACAGTTGCTGCAATGAAAATTCTAATTTTGTGCTCTAATGAACACAAAGCGATCCATATTCAACCTTGGCAAAACTTATAATGACTGTGTAATTGAAGTGACTTTGTCACATTAAAAAAAATACTCCACAAAAATTGTAGGAAACTGCCAAGAAATAAAACTATGGGATGGGCAGTCTGGGGTTATGTGACACAGGCAGCCAGATCATCTTTGCTGCTTGGTACACGTCAGGCTTATAAAGCTGTGAGATATTTGCCTGCAGTCGCTCTTCTTACAGCATATTAAGTCTAATTGTGAATTGCAGCAAGTGCTTTGTGGTGAATGTGTGACCCAGAATTTACTCTTTAAAAGCACTGCTAGTGCTGTTACACTATCTGGCACAATCCTCACGCGTGGGAGGGGCTGTGTGGAAAGCTGCCAGGTGGATCTCAAGGATGTACAGGTTGTGTGACACTGGTGGACCTTCAAAGGGCTCCTCCATTTTGTAAATCTTACAGAGAAGGGCAACAAAGAGAGAACTGGGATCACAGCCTGCTGGGGAGGATACAGCTCCAAGCACTGGAATGGGCAGAACATTCTGCAAGACACCAGATTTCTCCAGAAATATCCCTGAGAGAAAAGGCAGACACTGGTCTTGCATGTTTATGCTCATCATGATGCATGTTCTGGGCTTTTTACTCTTTGAGTCTCTCCCTCCCCTAAACCCTGAACCCCAGCAGGGCTCATGCTTTCATCCTCCAATGGGCAAAGCCTTTGGTCCCCTCCAGCTGCCTACACAGACAGCTCCCCATTGCCCAGGGATGGGGCAGAGCTGATGGAGAGAAAGTAAGTCCCAGCAAAGTATCAGTTCTGTGTCAGTGAAGCACATTAATATTTAACAGATGCCATGCTGAAGTACAGAGGGACCAATTCACATTTGAAGTCCAAATTCTCCTCTGATATAACTCCACTTACACAGTGCTTGCCTTTAAATATCAAACTTTTGGTTTCAAATACGAACCAACAAATATTTTCTATTTACTTACCACAAAAATGGCTTCAAAAGCACCCGTGTTAGTCCTGTAAAGAATGCTAAGACCATCCCCAAATGCAATACTAATGCTTTTTCTTGTTGAGTTTTTCTGAATGATCTGAGGATTGGGCACCTAAATGTCTTTAGGAGAAAAAAGAATGAAATAAATAATCCCTTCCCATTTTCACTGTGGTAGGAATTTTTCCAGAGATCAGTATTTCAGAAGACTTTTCACAGTGCTCTTTGACTTGAAGGACAAATCTGATTCAACATGAAGTTCCATTACGAGGAAACTGTTACTTGTGATGACACTGGTTATTGAAAATTGAAATGAAGTGAGAGGAAGCTAACACCAACTTGTATGAAATTCTGCTGTCTTTGAATGACACAGGGAACTCAATATATCTAATCATCAAAGTGAAGCCCATTGGGAACCGAACTGCAGTTGTATTGTAGAAGGTTGCTACTTGATTGCTAGACCCAAAAGTGCTAAGCCATATGCCACTTATTTCTGTGTCTAAATAGCTTACTGTGATTGATACTGAGAGTGGCTCTCCTCTTCACAGCGAAACAATCATGAAAACAACAGGAATTAGGGAACAGAGCATACAGATTATTCTTTACAATCCTAATTTTTAGCCCTGTCATTTTCCTGAGCTTCATGTAATTTATCCTTTACTAAATTCTAGTCTGCCTTTTTTTTTTTTCCCAGGCAGAACACCAGCTTTTGCATAGACTTCAGTGTGCAAGCTGCATCAAGTATTTTTCTCTCTTGCTACTGTTGGTGTGTGGCCAGAGACGAGCCTGATTATAAGGGTTCAGCGTTGGCCTCGAGTGCAAAAAATTTTCCTTCTTTAGAAAGATTTTTTTTTTCCACCGTCCCCTCGTGCCAATCTCCTTGATTTTTCTTCCTCACTAATCTGTCTCTCTGAATCAGCCTTTTCCCAGCGCTCCTCCAGCCTCCCCACACTGAAAGTCGCTCCAAGGTCAGCGGAGGGCCCTCGTACGCGGCGCTCCACGTGTCCCTCCTCCCAGCTGGAGGCGAAACGCGCTCTGTTTACAATATGCTCAGTTTCCACTTGACGAGGCCTGGAAGCCGCTCCACAGATCTGAACTTGGGTCCCACGGTTGGAGAGCACGGAGCTGTCACGACATGACCCTCCTTCTGCAATTAAAGAGCCGGCAAACTGGCAGGGTCTGACGGACGAGCCGATACTCGAACCTAACGTTATGTCTGTAATGTGAGGGTTGTGTGGCTCAACACAGCCCCGACACAGAACACAAAACAAAAATCAGCTCCGACATTACAAGCACCCCCGCTCCAACTATGCTAATCTCTTCTTTCATCCATGATCCTTGCCAGTCACATAGCGTTACAGTAAAATGTTCTGCACTTAAAGGAATATCTGCAGCTTCCCTGCCACTATTAATAAAAATATTTAATGCTCTTGTTAGGAGGCGCAATTTGATTACTGAACTGTTATCCAACAAATCCTGAAAACAATTCAAAGTAAATTTCCCTAATATGTCTATTTTTCTATCCTGCCAGAAGGGTTGCTAATGAATTTGCTGCTTGAATGCACAGACAGATTGGGAACTATAACTGTGCTGGCCTGGGCAACATGGCACTGGCACCAAAAACCTATTTGTACCCATGCAAAGTTCTCTCTAGAGTATGTCTCTCATCCAGAGGTGATTTTCCAATAAAATCAGCCTCGATTATTGCAAGCGCAGGAGCAATCCCTGAGGGAGTATATCAGGCAATTCAATACTAGGAAATGTTGTACTAGGCAAAATTAACCTTGTAGCAGTGTTATTTCCTGAAACATTATCTAGCTTTTGCCTTTCTCTCGTATTCATTGATCCTAAATGACTGGAATTTTTTTCTAGTTTTCTCACTTAGCACAAGCTCATCATTTTTTGTATTTGTATTTAAAAAAACATAAATGCTGAAAAGACACCTATTTTTCTTTTATCTCACTTACTGGTTGCCAAAATAAAAGACTGTTTGGTGTATGGCAGGCATGTTTTTGGGGTATATAAAAGGTGATACCAAGGGTAACCTTTACTCAGTCCTATTTTCATGACCATGCAAGACAGAGGAACTCTACTAGATATATTTCCGTGAGGCCACAACCCACAAAGAACAAGGAAACATCACTCCCTCTCACACAGAGAAGAAGTAGGACAAGGCCAGTGGAACTAGTGGAGTTTTGCAGTTGAAAAGAGAGCTGACACAGGCCCACAGATCTCGAGGACACAGTTCAAAGCCTCAGTTAAATCCCACTGCATCATAACTTTATCCACTGCCAGGCTCTCCAAGGCAGGGACCTTCATGTGGGGGGGAGTGCTAGAACCTAAATAAACCATACAGTCATAAACATACTCTAACACTACTTACAGTTTTGCTCTGGTTATTTACCTTCCAGCAACACAAAAATGGCACAACAACGAAGTTCGGGTTATGAGATCTGAAGGCCGTTTCCTATGCTGGATTCAGCCAGCTGTACTGAAACCAGCAACACAGGTTCTCCCAATTATATCAGGACTTTTCTTCAGTTTTCCTAGCATTTGTTGACTGGTTGCAATATCTTAATTGCTCAGAGGCAATTTTTTAAAGCATTAATATAAAAAATATCACAGGTGGTTAGAAAATAGCTGTTACTTGATGCAACGCCCAAAGCAACACTCAGTATAATGGTTTGAATAAATGCTAAGTAACCTAAAATTAAAAATAATAACCAAGAAAAAATGATATAATCTAAAATGATCAAAACCACAGGATGAGTGAGAGAGATAAATGGGCATACTCCTTTGATCAAAAGTGGATACACACTAAAACTGGAAAACAAAATATTGACCTTAACTAACTTTTTTTCCCATCAAAAAGAGTCAGGCAAAATAAGGTTTTGTTTGGCTCAAACTTTCATTTTTTCACAACTTTTAAAAAGGGACCTAAATTTAATCTTGACAAGCTGCATCACAATGAAGGTGTAAAAATGTTTTGAAAAATAACAAAAGTGACCCAGTTAAAATGAGAGTACTTTTTTTTTTCCCCCAGCTGCAGGACTCAAGACAAATTTTACACAAATGCATGATTAGCCTCGATCAACTGGCATTCACATGTCTCTGTAAATAAAAATATACAATAGATAAGGTTTCTCTAGCTGTTTGAAGCTGTGTGATGGCCACTGAGCACCGTGCCTGCCTTGGCAGCCGAGGGGCACCTCATGGCTGGATACACCAGCGGTGCTTGATATTGATGGTGTGCACTCAGATTTGTAAAAGATTAGATGAATGAGCTCTCAGAGTCTGTTCATCTCATTGTCTTGTAAGCAAACACTGCACAGGCCGTGTGGTAATTTAACCATCTACTATAAATTACACAATCAAGTCGGAAGCATTTCACTATAAAAGTGCACTGCGACCATTTGAAAAACCTGTGTTCTCTCTAGGTCCTTGTTGTGGTGGTAGCTGAATACCTTAATAAAGCACAAACTATTTTATATTTCAGGACTTAGCCAATGTGACTCATTTGTACAGTTTTAAGTCCAAACAAACTGCTAGTCAACTAAATTATAACTTATTACCACAGGCTACAGACTTTTAATACATTCTGTGGTTGGAACAGGACTGATTTACTGCTTTGGGCCCTGCCAGTAGTTATCATGCATCATTTCCCTAGAAATAAAAATAGCCCTACTGTGGTTATCCTTTGGACTGATAAAAATTTATCTAACAAGATGTGTCAGAGGAACAAATTCAGAAAATAAAGGTAAAATATTAAATAGACTTATTATTTTATGCCTAAAGTACTACATCTTCCAGCTGCTGTGATGACTTTGGAATAAAGCAAAAGGTACTGCAAAAAGGAAAAAAAGATCTAAAGGAGCAATTGAGCTCTGATAAAACCTCATGGGGATAGCTGAATTGTCAGAGCTTTGCAAGAGTCAAAATTTACATAAAAATCAGTATTTAGGGATTAATGCAATATCATCAAAAAAGATTTAATATGTGCGTTTCTTTGCAAACAGTTTAAAAGCGGGAGTTCTATAATCCATTTCCAACACTAACCTTTAACTTGTGAGAGTAAAGTAATCCTTCGCAACATTTCTAGAGTTCACGTTCTGCTGAGGGAATGCAGCCCCCAGCCCCCCAAATAAAGCTCACTGGAAATCATCAGCAGAGTGTGTGCACTGGCTTCACAGTGACACTCCAGGTGCCGTCCCTGCTGTGAGCTCTGCACGCCTCTACAGACCTTTCCAAGGGGCCCTGCTTGCACAGTCAGTGGCATGTGGGGGATTCTGTGAAATTTTGGAGGCACTTTATTGCTGGTGCAATAAACTGATCCCACTGACCAAACTCTGCACCTGTGAAGATGCTTAAGTGGACAGACTAGGAGGATCAGGGGCTAAAGCACATTGTCTATAATTGCCTCTAAGAGGGCTTTTTCCTGGATTTCTGCTGGGGATTTGAGTGCTTTTGCATGCTAGACTTAAAGTATTAAAGCATAAATATGAATGGATTTCTTTGAGAAATGAATATGGGCAGGCAGTTTAGGTACTAGGTTATAATGGATTTTTAGAACTAATTGAATTGGTGCAGTCTGATTTAGTAGTTTGCTAGAAATAGTCTGAGGAGAAACATTGAGGAAGGAAGGTTTAGAAGGAAAGATGACCAGGTGGCCACGTGGAAATTGCTTGGAAGTTTTACTAGAAATCAATCTTAGCAGGTTTGGGTTTTTTGTTTCTTTAAGAGTGGTTCCACCACCTCTCTGGGCAACCTGTACCAGTGTTCCACCACCCTCACTATAATAAACTTCTTCCTTACATCCAATTTAAATTGACCCTCCTTCATATACAGTATAAGTATATATGGCCATCCTCCCATACAATTATCCATGAATGGGAGGCTTTTCTAACCTAGACATGACACGCTTTTTTATCACCTCTTTTTAAATACAGGACAGGAGATACCCTGCGGTGGAAGAGCTGAGAGTGTGTGCCAATAGCACTCTGTCCCTTTTGTACCTCTACTGGGTACAAGTGTCTCATCTGACAGGCTAAAAACAAACCAACTTCCAGACCTGTCCCACTGGCCTGCATTTCTGCCAGTGGGAGCAAAAGATCTGTTTATGGTTACTGCTATTACAGCATACATTAACTGACCCTCGGAGTCTGACCTGCTCGCCCTCCCGCTTAGTGAGTCAATAAGAAAATCCTTTGGCTCTGCATGACTTGCTTAGACCTCAGACCTTCCATGCAGAATAAGGTCTATCCAGGGAGGCAAAAACAAGGTGCCACTCCAGCTGGTAAAACAAAGACATTTTTAAAGTGCAGTCAGTAGAAACAGGCACTCCTATTCCATGTATAATCAAGGATGAAAAGGCCACGAAAAATACCACTGCGCTTTGCAAATGAGAGGTCAATTGAAATGTCAAGATATCAAATGTTAATGGATTGCATTTCCAATGATGGTTGGGACAGAAAACCATACCAAGTCAAGTCAGATGCCCTTATGAGGAGAAGATGAATTTTATGGCAGGAAAAGACAATAAACACCAGAAATCTTGCTGGTTAACAAACTTGTGGCTGATGGAAAACAAATATATTTTGAAAATATAAAAAGCAGCAGGATTTTAACACAAGCTGTAATCCCAAAACATGTATCTGGAAGTCATTAAAACTACAGCGAATTTAAGCATATGCAGGTGTTTGGGGAAATGCCATATACTTTCTATTGAAGATTTTAAAAGGGACTATAAAAGAAGGGAGTATAAAGGACACTCAAGGAAGGCAATGTTTTCTTCCCCAAAGCAAGAAGTCACTTCCAATATTCCTACAGTTCTACAGAATTTCATGGACTATGTGACTACACCTTTAAAAGCATTCATTTTCCATTTAAAAAGTCTAACTTATTTCCCACAAACCCCTTGTATTTGAAGGTGTTGGATGACATCAGATTTTAGCCAAATCATTCTTTCACCTGTCCACGTTTTCCCAAGAAATCCATTTGGCCATTTTCATAAAGGACTGTAATCTGAGACATTTGCTTAGAATGACATTATATCCAGTCCTTAGTCAGAAGGGCATTGCCATGCAAAAAAATTCATCTCTTTACAAGGAAAATCTGCAAGGAACCTGTTCATCTTCCTAACCACTGTCTCTGCCCAGCTAGTAGACATTTCCCAACTGCAGAGAGACTTGCCTTGTGTCTGTATTAGCTCACTGGTGGGCTCACACTGTTGGAGGGAAATCAGCCCTATTAGCGCCTTTTGAGTAGGAAGAATCCTTGGTTTATACAACAGAGGGATGTAATATCAGGAATGAAGAACACTGACTAATCATTTGCTCTTCTGTGCAACAAAAACTTCTTGGGTGGATTCCACTGAATATATGAGGAGAAGGGTTTAAAACAAACAAACAAACAAGGCAGTATTTTTTCACACACTGTGGTGCTCAATGCCACACGACTTGGTTGACCCTCAGTCCACGTTTATGTATGGGTTGCCAAGCCAAGTGTATTTGCACTTGAGAGTGAGGACTAACCCTGACTGGACCTGGATATGAAGGATCTTGCAGCTCAACACACTGATAAAAGATATAAAAGGGCATATAAAAGAGTAATTCTTCTGAATGCACCCTAATTCAAAACCATTTCTTGTGTAACAATTCTTTAGAAATCACAAACCCCCCACAGAGTGAAATTCTTTAAGTCATGTTACCTGTTTCAGACTCAGGGATAGGAACAGCATGGTAAGGACCAGCAAGTAAGTAAGAAAGTATCTAGGCCTTCACATCCAGGAAATCCCTTTTCTACCACAGACTCTCAATGTAAATATGGATAAAACCAATGGGAGAAAGCAAGTGCTCCTGTGTAACAAGGGCAGAAGAGGGTATATAAGTTAAATGTAATGGATCCTGCAGGTATGGGGGCCACCTTGGTGCCACATACAGACAGAAGAGGGTCTTTTGAAAAAGTTAACTGCACTATTTCCACCAAAAAAAAAAAAAAAAATCAGTTCTGCAGACATGGAGACCTCTTAGCTATTTACTGTGTGCTTATTTATAGCAATATTATGTCAGATGATGCTACCAATACATAAAGATGAGTTCTATGGATGTCTTATGCCTTGCAGTGCTCTAAGGGAATTGAGACCAAGCCCTCTGAAGAAGCCAAGTGCCACCTGCACCTACTTTGGCCATCAGGAAGTTCACACCAGTTAGTCTAAGCACCAACAGACACTTGGACATTACCAAACCAGTTGCTTGGCTGCTTTACTGAACTGTAAAAAGAAAACTTCCTTGTTTTTTTTCCCTTCCTAAGTGGTTAGTGCTGGAGGGATTAAAGAGAACATAAAAGAACAGTAAACTTCCTACCAAACATTATACCAGCAACATTAATAAACTGAGCAATGAAAAGCAAATAGACCATTTCTACAGAAATCTTCACCATGCTTCTGAACTAATATGTTAAATGGTGGCACCATTAGGCTCTGTCCAAGGGCTTTATATAAACTATAGTCCTTAAAAGTGAGTAATTTCTACTTCCAGTTTTGGGACACAAGAACTATCTCAGCATAACGTAAAAACAAGGATATTTTTTAATGCTAATGACAACTGCAAATATTTTATATGTGTATATTTATATATGTAAAAAAAATTATATATTGTAGCAGATGTCAAGTGCAGTTAGATTCAACTCTACTTATTAGTGCATGGCTTTTAGCCAAAAGCAATTCACATTTGCAGAAGTGTACTATCACATATGTCTTAATAACAAAAATGTGTTTTTAAAAATGTATGTGATAAGTCACATATGGTAGAAGGAATCTGTACAGCTTTCAGCCCTTATGACAATGGAAGCTACTAACTTTATTTTGCATACTGAAGAACATTAAAATTCAAGTGAAATTCTCCTTGACATTTGAGAGCTACAAAAGCAGTGCCTAAAAGCTAGCCAAGTCTGAGCTGTACTAAGTGTGGCTGTGATGCTTATATAAATGCAATCCATGGCTACTACTGGTACCTTAAAGGCACTAATCTTTCTTTTGCCCTGAGAGCTAATATTTTAGCATAAAATCCTAATTGTATACAGGTACCTCAAATAGTTACATGTCACTGGAAAAACTAGGCATATTTTTCAGCTATTTTGTTATACAGAGTGTAATTAATATGTATAATGGATTCCCTAGGGTACTAATTGAAGCTGCCACCATGAACATAGTCAAAGAGAAGTTAAACAACCAGTTGGGAGAAACATGACAGGGTGAAATACGCACATGTAGGTGGAAAGAGCGAGACTGTCCATCTGGCCTTCCTCCATTTCAAAATGTTACACTTACTCAAGTTGTGTAAAAAATTATTTAACCTAAATCACCCTTTCCCCCAGACTCCCAAGTTTTTCTGGTGGATTAATTGGGCACCAGTGTCACATACATGCTGTTGAATAACTGCAACGCTCAGTGTGTCTGTTATAGACGGGGAAATTCAATTCAGTTGAGTCATTCTTGAGAATTTGACTCAGAATATATAAAAAGGTGAATGAATGATAAATGATTATTTTGGAGCTGTTCCCCAGGACTTTCATCACCTTGCAACTCCTGGATCCTGTATAATGTGAGGTGAGAACACAGCTCATTTCACTCTCTATTAAATATCCACCAGCTAACAATGACTTTAATTCAGCTTGCACTGAATCTGAACTAGCCCTATAGGCAACAAAGGTCCCTTGTCTTATTACAAGTTTCATGTGCTATCAGGTCTCTGTTGGATCCTATTTCTAATTTTTATCAGACTGAATGAAACATAAAGAGAGAGTGATTTATGGTCATCTGACATATTGCCTAATCACTCCAAGGAGTGTTCATACACATTTTGTGTTCGCTTTATAAGGTGTAAATGACTATACATGATGGAAGCCAAGTGAGAAGTAGAACTGCATTCTTCTGTTATGTGTGCTAAAACACAACGATCTGTGAGTCAGAGCATGTTCTTACAAATACAAACCCACTCCAGTCCAAAAGTCAGTATGATCAGCCAACTACTACAAAAATTAGAACATTCCCTCTGTCTGTAACAGGAATATACAGTTACTGGGACTTAGTTAAACTGCTATGATCACCTACTGAAGCTAAAAATATGGTTTTACTCGTACATAAGAGCCCATTAGGCCTAGAGTATTTATTATTTAAAGAGAACAACTGGTGCTGGTAGCTTTAACTGAAAATGCCTTTTCTCAAAGAGCCAGGACATCTATATAGCAACTTTCTTAATTCAATGATATATGGTTGGGTATTGCCGCTAGCGGCCTAAGATTTAAGAACTTCTCATAAAATGCCCTTGAAATTGCTCCCTGGTAGCTTGCTCATCCTTCACAAAGCCCTACTGTAAAGAGCAGAAACACACATGTGTGTATGGTGTGAGAGAGCTGCACACAGAGAGTGAGAAAGAGCTCTTAATCAACAGGATGGCAAAGCCTTGATACATAGGTGCAAAATATTCCCACGTGTCTAGAAATTATTTGGCACATTCCTAGTGATTTCCCCCCTGTCAGAGCTTCTACAGGATTGCAATTAAAAATCAAAATCTTTTTAGCATGTACAGCCCCCCCCCCCAAGGCTAGGAGCACTACGTATTGAGTATGATTGTGATTATTTGGCAGCTATTCATAGACAACACATTAATTCATGGAAACTGGATGAAACTTGGGGAATGTAATCATCAGGGACACAGGAGAAATCAAAAGCCTTCCTCGATGATACTTACCTTTTTATTGCTATGATTAGGGGCAACATGAACTCTATTTTCTCCTTCATCACCCTTCTCACTGTCCTAGTCTTTTTAGTCACTCTATGAAACAACAGCGTTAAACTTGCATTTTCAAATGGATATAAAAATAACTTACTTCACAGGAATGTTTCTCAATTTTGTCTTTTCAGCAGCCTGCAAAAAGAAGAGGGGTGGGGGGGAACAAACCATTAAGTGCCACACCAAAGCCCAGCCAAGCCACAAGCAAACATCAACCCATGGAAGCTCTTCGGCGGCGCACACCCCACAGCTGGGGTGAGGGCCATTCTGAGAGACAGTGCTCAGGGTTTGAAACACTCCTGCCCCAGCTTGTGTCACCAGCGTGGTTTGTTTATTTTTAATGGCCACGAGTGGAACTGCTCATTCAGAGCTATTACTTCATTTCCCGCTCTGAGGTTTGGCCCCGTTGTCACAAGCTATCTGTCCCTATCTGGAGCAAGAACAACAACAGGAAAAATAGAGGGAAGAATGGATTCCATTTCCAAAACAGTTTTTATTCACCAGCAACAGAAAAGGGCAAGGAATGACCAAATGTTCAGATCAATTTCCTCTTGTGAAACCTTTGAGAAAACACACTCCAAATCATCTAAATGAGTAAATCTTTGGGCCTCTCGGCCTGCACCACCTCAGACATGGAGCCTGGTTCCAGTTTATTGCTGAACCCATTGATCTGTGTACAGTCCATTTATCATTCATGAAAAGAGCCAGTGATCTTCACAGTATATTAGAAGAAACAACTCAGATCATCTGTCAACGGCCCTCTTATTTCTGTTTCCCTCTCCACGGGGATTTCATCTCCTTCGATTCTTCTTGAATTAAAATGTTGCTAAGCAACACAGCTGGGGGCACCGATGGCAGAGCCGCGCCAGTCTATCACACTGGTTAAGCTGCTCGAGATGTTTAGTGGAGACTTTTTCTTTTAATGCTTCTGTGACATAATTATATCATCTGAACCGACCTTGCATCCCACTCTGGCTTTGTTCAGACTAGGTAAATAACATTTTAAAGGAAGAGGGCTGGAAATAACACCATCAGATAAACTAGTGTTGTAGTACCCTTTTGGAGAATTCCTCCTTGTGTTTGCAGAACCAGACTGTAATAGATTTAAAGGTGGAAAGCAGTCAGATGGTTAGTGAGATTACAGGCACGGAGAGTGGTGAAAGGCAGAATTAAGACAACTGATCCATAAACCTATTATAGGAAGGAGAGTTTTAGTTCCTAATTACCTCTGGAGATATTTTTATGCAGGTTACCAAGAATTAAAAGAAGGGTTTTTGTGAGGAACTTTAACCTCTGCTATGCTTAGGGATGGAAATAAAATGGTTTCTACACAGCAACTGCTAATATTAGTGGTTCTGAAAAATTTTCACATAAGTCTTGACAAATTAAATCCTTTATGAAAACTGATGAACTTTTGAAACCTCAGAGACCTGCACAACTGGGTTCCAAATTTTGCCCGAGTGAGTTTTCCTTTGGGCTCTATGATGGGGATAGTTTTTGAAAATACCTGCTCTTTTGGCACTTTCGCCTCCAGTGATAGCAAAGGCAAAATCCATGTTTAAATCCATGGAAATCCCTGTTAACGAGCTTAAAATATGGGAGAAAGAATGAGAGCTTATGAGAGCTTGGATGGGGCAACAGCAACCCTCCAGGCTCACTCCCAGCATGCTAAGAGAAATGTTTTTGTTTCACTTGGATTATATTTTCCATCTAAAGAATAAATCAATGAATTCATGATAGGAATCAATTATATCAATTGTACAGTAGAGGTGCTAAATAAAACACTTCAACCCCAGGAAACGGTAAAATTCAGATTGCACAAGTAAGTGTTACAGACCCAAAACTAATTATGCTGTCTCAAACAAGCCTATGATGAAATGAGGTTCCTGCCTCAATAGTGAGATATGTGAATTTTGTCTCCTTCCCATGATTCTCTCCCAAATCTCCCTTTTTCAGTGGCCACTTGCAAATGCAGAATCAGAAGCATGTTATTAAGAAACCTTCTAAGTAATGTGCTACATGTAAAAACACACAAATGCTTCATTTAAAATGGATTAAAACACATCAAAAGTGACATTTCAGTTTCCCAAGCCTCCCACTAAATGCCAAGTTGCAGTCCCATCCTTCAGGAGACTAGAACTATTTTTAAAGCTCATAAACATCCTTCCACAATGTCAGAAGTTCTTTTTGACTCAACAGTGGTATTTTGCTTGACTATATACCAAATAGCTGGACTATAACAATTCTGAGTTCAAGCATGTGAAACTTGCATCTAAATCAATTTTCCCCCCCTGAATTATTCAAAAACCACTACACAAAACCTGGTATCAAAATAGAGCTGAAGAAGAGAAAACAGAGGAGTGGAGAGTCTAGGATCACAAGTAAATAATGATAATGCAGTTGATTTAATACAAAATACAGCAGAAGACATTCTGGAGAGCATGTGCGTGATGCTGTGAACTAAACTGTTTACATGAAAGATTAAAGAAGATGAAGATATTTCAGGGAGTGAGAACTGGCAATATCAAAGTCATAGAATATTAAAGAGCAGAGTCTAAACTGGATGTTTGATTTTTGACCACTTAGCTGCGTCGATGGCAACTGTTTACGCTGAAAGAAATGTAACAGCTTTAGAAAGTAAAAAATTATGGATATATTTTCTTTTCTTGGACCATGAACATTCTAGCACGTATCTTTCCTTAGATTTTTAAATGGAGAATTTCCACGTTTTCTTTCCTCTGTTAAAAGGAAAAGGCACTTTCCAAACTCTTAAGAAAAGGCATATGCTGGAGGAGGAGTGTCCTCCACACACATACTTGCCTATACAAAACTAAAATTGCAAATGCTCAGGTTAATCTACATGCCAGCCTAGTTTAATGTTGGATCATTTCCTATTACAAATGATTCACTTTGCCTCCGAGTGGGATCACGGTGATGTTAAACACAGCACAGAACACATCAGGGATTCCATCTGAGAAAGAAATCCAGGATCTGTCCTTCTGCTTTTATTTGTCTTGCAGGTGTTGCTCATTCATTTTTCAAAGCGTATTTGTTGTGATATCACGAGCATGCCCAGTGGTGGAAGATAAAGGAAGGCAAAATCAAAGTGACATTGAGTAACTCTACACGTTAAGCTTTGATGCAGAAACATATTGTTTGAAAATATTTGGTGTGCAGCAGGTCTGTCAATTAGAGCTAATTATTTTTCTCTGATCAGGAAGAATGCAATCTTGTTTTAGGCAGGTTTCTTTGAAATGTACGTCTTTTATATAACTTCATTATAGGAAAATACTTCTCCCAAATTACTTCTTTTCTGGGCTGCTTAGCTATTGACTCAAATTGTCTGTGTTGAGTAGTTCTCTGTGCTTTGATAATTAACTTTTGATCATTACTGAATTTAGCAGCTCCAGTCAGATGTGTTCATAGCCGTCCTCCTCAACTATTTCAGTGTTCATCGCCTTTAATCTTTGAACAAAATGATCTCATTGAGTCTTCATCAGCCTCGCTACTCAGTTAATAATTCCTGTTTCTCATCTTCATGACTGAGTTTGATTTGTTTTAGACTTGATGCAAGCTTTTGATTATTAATTTAAGGTATTTCAAAGACAAACATGTTTTAAGAGTTATTTTTTTTAATCTTATATTTTTTTTATCTAGGCCTTTACAAGTAAGAAACTGGTTTTAACTTTGCAATGATTCCTAAACTTCATATATTAAAAGCACTATCTAGAAGCAGAGCAAGTAGGAGGTCCCTAAACTACAATATATGTGCCCTGAGTGAGAGATGATGCAGCAAAAGATTCAAATGAATTTGGACTGGTATAATGTAATAGTCAATGGGTGTTAAGAGAACTACATCATGGGACCTTTGCTAATTTTGAGCTTGAAAACATGCATTAAAATAATTCAGGATGATTAGAAAATGGAAGCCAGTGTGAACTAGACAATCATTCTACTTTAATTTGTAATTTTCTTCTGATTTTTTTTTAACAATAATGGCCTCTCTATAATTGTGCTTCTGCTCTCTGAGACCTTATTTCAACAGCTGACTCCAGTGTTGAATAAGAAGGAAGAAGATGAAGAATACATGGAAAACAGTAAGACACAGAGATTATTTGCCCAGGGATGTTTTACCGTGATTTTTGTAGCTGTGAATGACTCCTACCTCTACATCTGATTTTGGTTCTAGTTGTTTTACTATTAGTTAGAAACCACCTACACTGTGCTTTCTTGTGCTTTCTGCAGTGTAGATTTACCCATAAACTTATTTTGTTAGAAGGTATTTAATTATTACACAAAAGATTAAACATGGGGATAGGCAAAAACTGCTTACAGATTGTACGTAAGGAATATAAAATGGGAAAAATCATGCTTTTCCTCATTCCTATCAATTAGCAGACTGGCTTTTGGATAGAATGAACCAGAAAAAGTATTCCAGTCAGAACAAATTTCCTACATCACAAAGCCCTGATGAGAATGAACTGACAAGAGGATGTCTTACAAATAAAAAAGTGAAATAGTTGGCATCTGCAAAAGGCAAATTATATTTTTGGTGAAATATTACAAGGGAAGTGTCTGTTATCCAAAGAAAAAAAACATTTTCCATTGCATAACTGAAAATCCAGGATTTTCATGGAAAATTGTTTGATTTTGAGAAACTGAGATGAGACCAAAAAAAATTTTGTAAGAATGCCTCCTCAGCCTCTTAGTCCAGAGGCACTGATCAGCCACCTAAGGCAATTGCTGAGCCTCAAAGCAAATAAAAACAAAGATACTTTCCACATCAGTTGAATTACATATGTAGCTATATATATCTATAAATCCATATCTCCTTGTAGATTATAATTTGTCTTGGAAGTTATACCATGCTCTTATCCATGCACAATTCTTCGTCTATGATCCTAAATATCAAACCCAGAACCACGACTTATCAACTCCGCTGCACTGTGCTCTGATTCTGTAATGACACAGAGCTAAACACAACTTCCTGGGGAGGAGAAGAACATTGTGTGTAGCAAACAAACCATCCAGGACTGTGCTGAGAATTTGAGAGCCCAAACCCAAGGGCTGATGGATCAGTGTGTGTATAAATATGTGTGTTCTGTTCCTTGTTTTTCTTCCTTCTTTACTTCCTTGGTTACACTCTCCTCTACCTGTCCCCTAATGTCAACAGAGGAGATTGTATTTCTTTCTTGCTAATTGCCTTTGACATGAAGTTGGCAACCTTGTATTTGAGATTCTGTGTGTGATGTTTCGATTCTGTCTCACCTCGAGGACAAAAAGCCTAGCAACACTGTATCCAGGACCAAAAACAATAGAGAAGATACTCTCCTTCTCATGTTATAATTTTAGAAAACGAGTATTTTTCCTTCAGAAGTCAATTACGTGGGATGGATCAGCTAAAATCCGTGTTTTATTTGAAATATCAAGTCACCAAGCATGTGGTATCCACAAATCAGAACGGTTCACTGAACTCTTGCTGTGTATGAACCACAGAGAGCTCCTCATCTTTGCTTTGAGCAATGCAGTAACCTTCATGGCTTCACAGAGAGATGCTCAGGAACACCTGAAATACTGGAAATTTCATTTCAATTGTTGCAGTGGAGGCTGGGCAGAATGAAAAACAGAGTTTAAGTGACCAAATCTAAAACAGTCTGTCTGTGGTTTAGGAGTCACCTTCACCCTTGATGTAAGCAAAATGCTTTTAATTGCGCAACAACACAGATATGTGGGCTTCTCTCAACATTTTTTCCCAAATCCCTGTTTTCCATCAGGCCAATAGTGGAAATCAAATAAAGGAAGTGTGGAATGAAAAATGCAGCCACTTCCAATTCTTGAAAAACTATTCTATATGTCTTTTTTCTAAAGAAACAGAGAAAAGTGTAGCTGGGAATAAAACTCAATATTTGTTATCATCTTATTTACTGATGATTTTTCTACAATGTGTGTGCAGCCTCCAGATGGCTAATAAATAATAAAAAATCCACTATTTGTTTGGTTTACTCCACAGTCACATTTCAACATGTTAACTGCATGTTTAAAAAAATTTGAGGAGGCAAAAGAAACACAGAAAAGGTCAGGAGACATTTATAACAGAAACAAAAAGTCTTCTCTAAACTCCTTCAAGAAATAAGCACCAAAAGGCTTGTTTCAAAGAATACCCTGTGACCTTACTGCCCAGCTGCAGACAGTCACAACAACCTGGGTGTTGTTCAGTTTCCCAGTTCTAGCAGGAGAGCAATCCTTTGCATCCCTGAAACTTAACCTGAAGAGGGATGATATTCTGTGGTCTTATAAATACAGTACGGAAAGACAGATAAATAGATAGATAGAGAGATGCACCAGGTGTACTTTTAGAATGTAATATCCAATTGTTAATTTTGCAATGTTCATATAACTTTCTGTGTCAAAATGGAAAGAAGAACAGGCAGACACCTCGGAAACAGCTTATCTACAGTTTATGCCCTTAGATTTTCCTTGTGGCAAAGGCCTGTACCTCACTCCTTTGGGAGTCCAACCTATCCTTAGTCTTCTCCCCACTCTAAACAAATGGATAGTTCCCTAGACCTGAGAAGCAAAAGGGCAGAGTCACAGAGTATCAGCAGTGGCAGTGAATTGATGGTGGTACTGTTTGTCCTGACCATTTATTTCCTGCACAATACTAAAGACTTTAAGGATTTTAATTTATACCTAACACTACATCCATACTGAATGTTAAATCTGTTACAAGCAGGCAGCAGAGATAACAGAATCAAACACACATGAAATAACTCTTTGCTGACCTTGGTCCTGTTTAGTACATTGCTCAGTTGACTTAGCCAATTACTAAATTGCACAGCTCCAAAAATTACACGTAATAGTAGTGCCATGAAATTGATAATTTTGTAAAGCAGGCACACTCTCCATGAGAGCACCCCGCTCAAATCAATTGCACTGTCTCACAGTGGTCCTGACCTGTCCCTGTGCACAGGCAGATCTGTTCTGGGAAGATTCATCCTGCCAGCACAGAACGGAGCACCTCCAACCCCAGCAAACCTTGCAGTGGCAGATGAATTCATTGTAAGAAAAATTAAGGTGTTTAGTTTTCATTACTGTTCTCCTCCTGGAATATCTCCAGGAGAGATCAACTTTCACTTCTTCTCCCCTTACTCTGGCTGACAGAAGCTAATTACTGGATTTATCATGCCCTTTTCAGCACCTACTTTACACTTGTTCTGGCCACCTATGAGTTCCTCCTTCAGCCTTCTGCAATCCTCCCTGTCTCAAACCCAGCACTAGCACTATCCTCTACTGGTGTAAAAAACTCCCAGGAATTCAGATTTTGAAGTTCACAGATGGTTGCTTGGGCTTTTACAGAAGAACGACACTGCAGATGGCCAGTGTAAGAAAGCCAGACACATTCTTTACCAAAATGCTTCACAAGACATTCATGATAACAATCACACTCTCCTTTTGAGGAGAAAAGGAAGATAAATGTGTCCTGTGTGGTCAGATTAGTGAGTGTTGACCACTGAGACGGCCTGCAGGTATCACAGACTCCAGATTTTTTCTACAGGACGGCGTGGCCAAGTCTGGCTTTTCTCTCAAGAACAATTGCTCCAGCTCCTGTGATGTCTCTGGGCAGCTGCTGCCTCAGAGCCCAGGTAAGAGCAGGGCTGCAGCCTGCAGGGGCAAACTCCTTGTTGATCTGGAGTACTGTGCACTCCACAGCAACCATTTTTCCTCAGGGTTGTATTAATCCCCTTCCTCACTGATGGATGACCTCCAAAATAACAACACGTGTGGAAAAAAATTACACGTGATTCTGTGAATCTGAACGAGTTAAAAGCTTTTGATAACACCACGTATTTCAGTGCTTTTTGGAGAAAGCTCAGCCCAGATCTCAGAGTGGTTCTGCTGATAATAAACAGATTATACAGACCTATGTCATTACCATGTGAATTATAACCTTAGATACATCAGTCATCAAATCTCTTACCACCAAAGATTTGCCTAAGAGAAGCTGGAATATTAATTTACACTTGATGATAAACTGTTGTTTCAACTAGTGTTATGGAGAATAAAATAATTTGAATACCAATTAAAATGGACTGAGGTAGCAAGGAGGGACATACCTGCACGAAAGGATTTTTCATGGTTAAAGACTGACAAGGTTGGAGAACGACTGTATCATCCTAACAGTTTCTGTTTTCATTAGTGGCTTAATGGAAACATTTCCCTACAATTATAAAATGTGTCTGTGGATCTCAAACACTGGAATGTGTGTTCTTTATCACAGCACATGCTGCTGTGGCTACAACTGATGCTGCACCTCTCTGGGGTTTCAATGGAACCCAATGACAGATAAACTGTTTACATTAAAAGACTCTATCAAAGTTATTTTGCACCTAGTTTCATCCTAATCCATCTGATTTTTCTATAGCTTTGACAAGATGACCTCTCTCACTGTGTGTGCAGTATTGATGTCATTACTGAAGAGCTGTTCTTCAGCCTTTCTGCTGATAACAAAGTAAATGGAAATGTAGAGAAACCTTGGGGAGGTAAACAGCTTGTTCAGGATGCAGCTAAAAAAATGGGAAAAAACACAACAGGAAAGGATATCTATTGTTATAAGGAAAGTGGTCACTGTTGCACTTCAAAAGTGTTTACGTGATATGATGAAGGTGTATTATGCCTTAGAACTTCGTAAACTTAAAAAAAAATTAACCTGAATAAAGGCTTTGAAAGCTCAGCAGGCATTTTAAGAATTCAAAGCTCAGCCTGTGGCTGATCACCTTTTTAAACTCAGACACAAAGTAAAAAATTTTGAATGGAATTACCTAATACTAACCTAGCAAAAAAGAATTATCTTTGTGTAAACTACAAACGAGCAGGGCCATGAATTACATGCATGTCTTCTGTTTCTAGGGTTATCAGAGAAGTGGTGATAAAGTGGTAATTACTAAGGGAAGGAAGAAAAAAAAATCAAATAGAAAAGAAAAAACATCTGATTGATTTGTTTTGCCAAAGCCACTCTACACATAAAATACTGAAAATAGAGCAGGTCTGTAACTAGTATCAAAGTTTTTTTTGGTTCAAAAACACACAGAATGCTAGCAATGTGCTTTAAATTAAGTACACATTTAAAAGGTTAACAGGAATATTCCTTAGGCAGAAGAACAAAGAGGAGCTGGTTAAAGAAAATTGGGTACACCTCAGCTACTTAAAATACTGTATCCAGGCACAACTCATTTGGATGCCTTTGAGCTCAAAGCTAATTTGAATTATACAGAGGTGCTTCAGAGAACAAAAATACTAACCTGTGTTTTATCTAAGCTCTTTTAGCTGAACCGAGCTACTAATTAAGAACCTTCACTACTCTTCCTAATTTCTGATGTATTTTTTTAACAGAGTAATAAAGCCATCTAAAAGCTCTGTCCTTCCTCAGAGAAGAGTGTTAACATTAGCATCTCTGAAATGCCTTGTCATCTAATGGTTTTACTAATAGCATGCCTGTCATCTGCCTTGACTGTGTCTTTTGTAGCCAGCACACTGTGCAATAGGACTCCTGGATGCAACACTGATATATGCTCCAACATTCCTCTCAGTGACAATACCACAAGAGTTTGCAATCCAGGCAATGCTTAAATGTAACAGTATCTTTCAAATAATACATTAAACAGATGTGTACCTGGTACAAATATGTGACATAGAAATCTATTGGGTTGGTCAGTGTGCATATTAAAAACCATTCAAGTGGGTCAAATTGTGGAGAACTTAAAACTTTAAAGACAGCAATTTTAATAAAACTGTCAATACAATTTTCTTTGTAAAAACATTTGACACTGATTATGCTGCTTATATTGAAAGAGAAACACAAGGTCTGTATCTTTAGATCTTTTATTGAACTGTGAGCACAGCATCAATAACTGCTCCTCAGCTGTAAATGAAAATTGATTCCAGATCTTACCCATCGTTTTCTGTGTGTCTTTAATCCCAAATCATCCACAATGAGATGTAAGAACCAGCATTTTGTCTATGGGACAAAGCACGTGCCATATGCCCAGCTCCAAAGTGTCTGCACTGAAGACACTCTGGGTTGTGTTTACATGTGTTAGATGCAGGTGGCAAATGAGTCTCTCCTTGCAAGGCCCAAAAAGTGGTAACAGGAGTTTGGGGTGGAGTGACTGTAACTTGCCTCATGCTCTATTTGCAATGATCCATAGGGTCCAAAGCTTTACAGACCTGAAGACTGAAGGGACCTGCAATGAACACCTCACTGGACCTCCTGCATGTCACAGCCCAAAGAAATTCACCTGACAACTTCTGCATCAGGCCCTCAACTGCCAGAAGGCTAATAGGAAACCAAAGCCACAAGGTTTCTACGCAATTTGCAGCAGTTTGGCACTAGCAGGATGGCTTTCCAGTCAGCTTCAACTTGCTGAAGCCTCTTAAGCCCTCTGGGATGCAATTTAAGTGTACAGCGTCCTTTCTTGGGAATATGTTCCCAGGCCATCATCATGTGTACCTTAACCAAAAGAGACCTAACACTTAAGGAGAGTTCTCCAAATCACGTTTACAACTTTTAGGAGCAACTGCCAGTTATTCACAATCAGTTTTGAAAGGTGAATGCCAAAGCTGGGCACCACGATCAGTGACAGCCTTGCTAATAATACCTATAGAATAAATACCCTCCACTGACTTCAACCTGGTAGTTCCTATCCTATCCAGAAATCAAGCTCAGCTTCTTAGTTACGTGACTGACCAGAGCTATTGTGTGTGTTGGGTTCCTCCTCAGCATGGGGAGAAAAGGAAGGAGCTGTTCAACACCTGAAAGAGTGTGAGGCCCACGGACCCCTAAATAACTGCAAGACAGTTCATAAATAAGGGTGCTCGTTCAAACGAGTGAGGGAGGAAGACAAAAGAGCTTTGTTTCTTGCAGCCAAGCTCCTAACAATCCTCCACCATGACAAATGGACTACTGGTAGTCTCAGAAGACAGGCTGATAGACCAAACTCTCTCCCCATACTGTAGACCTTCACTAAAAGTTGAGATCAAAGTGCATCTATGGATCAGTGTCACTGCTGCCCTGCCATGTAAAAGATGAAGGGTCCCTAGCAATTCTCAAAGGGCAAATCCTAGAGTTCCCTACTGACCACTGTTCTCAAAGCACTTCAATCTCCTTGAAACAAGAGTAGAAATCAAGGAAACAAACTTGATTTTTACCTACTGTGTTTTTATTAATAAAAATGAGTAAATGCTAGCTCATGTTTCACATTGAGTGCAAGCTTATAGCAGAAAAAAAATCATAAAGACTGTAAGGACAATAATTCCATTTCCTTATAGAAATGCTGTGTAAACTGTTAGAATGCCTCTGAGCTGAGAGTTTTAATCTTTTCTCTCCCTGCCAGAATGGCAATGGAGCTGGGGAAGGGCCTGGAGCACAGGTCTGATGAGGAGCAGCTGAGGAAAACAACAGTAGCTGCTACCTGATAATTTATTTCTATTTCTGTATTTTTGGCATCTCAGTATCACAATGTCATTTTACAGGACTATTTGGGCAAATTTCCAGTAGATCAGGAAACCTGACTGTGCCATAAGCCAGCAGGTTTGCACAACAGCACATTGCACAAGTACAGGATTTTGACCCTTTGGCTTCAGATGAAAGTCTAACTCAGTGCTAAAAAATACTTGTATGAATAAGGGGTCAGTTTTCACCAGAAGGTAAATCTTTCCTGGCATGACCCTAAGGGATGGATTAGGTAGGTTGAAGGAGAACATTTAGGTGGTTTAAAAATAAATAAGAAAGAAAGACTCACTTATTGTTAACATTTCCCAGACTGAACAGATGATCCTATGCTGAATTATAGCATTACTTTCCTCTCTATTGCAGACACTTAAACACTTGAGCCTATTGCTTATATAAAGTAAAACGAAGGATGAATTTGACCCAAAGTTTCATTTTTCTTCTGATAAGAATTTTGAGAATATGAATTTCACTAGCGTTCTTTCCCAGTATTATCCATAAATATTTATAAAGTGGGAAGCATAGAGAATGACACGAGCCAGTTTTCTGAAAATGATTCTTCATTAACATCCCAAGTAGGCTGAAAGACTTCCAGTATTGATTTACAGCTACATGCTGAGGACTTTTCCCTCTCACAAATGGGAATCACTGGACTACTGGATGTGGACTCCCAACCCTTTACTCACTGACTGGAACAAAAACCTGTGGACACAATCTTCTTGTGTGCAACTGTATAAATGAACTGCAAAGTGCAAACCAACTCTGTAGCTGTCTTGGTGGTCTGATGGGGTCGTTTTACACCCACTTCCAGAAAGCTGTTCCCTGGTTAAGTTGGCACCATGGAGGACAGAAATTCAGAACACATTGATGCCATGGGGTGATGCCATGTGTGGTCTCTAAATCCAAGGTTATTAAGACATGTTTTGGTTTCATTTAATCCATTTCACAAAGTTTACAAACAAAACTGACCAAATGCATTCCTTTGTGAGAAGAAGTTTCCTCCCATGGGAAGGAAGCAAACAAGATTTAAGATTATGGATTCTGCAGCACCCCAAAATGCTTTTGATGCAAATATAGTAAAGCAACACACAATCGGATCCAACCAATGAAATAACTGTAAGATTATATGGTCTATGCTTTTATATCAGATGTATTTACCTGTTCATTGTCATCTTCATCACTGCTGAGTTTCAGATCATCCTCAAGCATTCTGAAAAAAGGAGAGATAATACAGAATTACATTTAATGAATTAACTTGACATACGATGGGCTAAATCTACACCTCAGTAAAGTCAGAGGAAAAGCTCTTTTTCAATTCAACAACAGCAAAATCAGACCTGCGGTAAGTAAACTGATGAATACTCCATGTATGTATGTATTAGTCCTTGTGTGTGTGATGCTGGGGAAGAGCAAATGACTTTCAGACTAATCCATCATGAAGTTTGGCAGTCAGCTCCTCTTTCATGTCCTCTTCTATTTGCACGTTGTCTCACGGTGATTAGTCTATATGTACCTACGTGTATTTCTAAATCCAGAGGGAAATTCAGCTCTGGGGCTGCTAAAAACTGAGAGAAAGGCACCCATGTTTCATTCTTGATTTATGGCACCACTGATTTTCTTTGAGAGTGGTACCAATCCCCACCTCACCAAACCGAGAATGCAGAATGGAGAGCAGCAGAAGTCAGAGGCGCTTGGCTGAGGTTTGATGGGACCTCACAAAGGTCCCAAAGGCATAGTATCCAAAGGCAAACATTTTTCCAAGCTAGGAATCTGACGGTTCATATCCCCATTTTTACTTATTTATTTTTTAATACAAAGAAGTCTCCCAGGACTGCTCCCTGCCCTTGGTTAAAGGGGAAGGATGCTCCTAAAAGATTTGGTTGCCCCTGCGGCTCCTTTTTCTTTGGCATAAGAAAGAGTCGAATAATGCACATTACCACATTAACACCCATATTATTAGTTAGTTGTTTTTTTTTTATTCCAAGATTTTGGTATGGAAAAGGGTAAGAAACCATACTATTTGCTGTCACAGAGACAGAAAAGGTCCTTTCTTTTGAGGCCTGTCAACCTGAGGAGACACGAGCAGCAGCCACCAAACTCCTGAACAGCCTCCCATATATTCGTGCTTCTATCTGGTGGTCCTCCTCAGAGCTGATACTCCTTGGGCACACTTCTACCTCACACCCATCTTTTCACCTTGACAAATTGTCTTATCACAGAGTGACGTGCGAATGAATCAGCACATCTCACCCAGCTGTGACAGCCACTGAAATTGCAGAGCTCCCCTTCTCCCATCCTGAGCTGCTTTACCCACGGCAGGAGGCTTGCAAATTGCAATTATTGTTTCCTTCCTGCCTTGATGGAGACTGAAGTCTATGATTTTTTATTGTTAGCCTTTAAATAACTGTAGCAATCAATGCATGCTCTGTTAGGAAGTTTTTTTGTTTGAAGACTACCAGTAAATCATGGGAGCCTCCTGACTCGAGGAATTTTAAAGAGGGGGCAATAATCCTGATGCAGGGATATCAGAGTAGTTGAAGCCCTGATGGTGATCTTAAAAAGAGAAAGTGAAGGAGATCTCTAAACCAGTTTGCAAGTCATCTGTCTTCCAGTGACCTCTGTTGTCGGGCAGCCCAGTGGTTACAAAGTATCTGGACACATAACTACTAGTCATTAACATCCTGATAAATGGCTGATCCCTCCCTGTAATACGTGAACCCATAAAAGTACGATGGTAGCACGGATAAAAAATTCTTCTAAAAGTCAGGATTTGTGGTGTGTTGACCTTGGCTGGATGCCAGGTGCCCACCAAAGCTACTCCATCTCTCACCTCCTTGTCTGGACAGGGGAGAGAAAACATAACAAAAGGCTCGTGGGTCAAGATGCAGACAGGGAGAGATCACTCAGCAATTACCATCTCAGGCAAACCAGACTCGCTTTGGGGAAATTAATTAGAAAGATTGGCAATGAAATCAGTGTAGGACAATGAGAAATAAAATCAAACCATGAAACACCTTCCCCCTGTGCTTCCCTTCTTCCTGGGCTCAACTTCACTGCCAATTCTCTCTGCCTTCTCCTCTCCATCGTTGCAGGGGGATGGGGAAGGGAGTTATGGCCAGCTCATCACACTTTGCTGCTTCTTCCTCTGCATAGGGAAGACTTTTCCCACTCTTCCCCTCTCCTTCCAGCATGGGATTCCTCCCATGAGGGACATCCCTCCATGAATTTCTCCAGTGAGACCTCCTTCATGAGATGCTCCACTGTGTGTCCCCCTTGGGGTGGCAAGTCCTGCCAGGAACCTGCTCCAGCACGGGCTTCCCATGGAGTCACAACCTCCCTCGGACACCCCCTGCTCCGGCGTGGGGTCCTCCATAGGCTGCAGGTGGATCTGCCCAGACCCCCATGGGCTGCAGGGGCACAGCAGCCTCACCACGGGCTGGAGCAGCTCCTGCCCCTCCTTCTGCACTGACCTGGGCACTTGCAGAGCTTTTTCTTTCACATACTGACACTTCTCTTTTCCAGCTGCTGTTGTGCAGCATTTCTTTCCCTTTTTTAAATCTGTCATCTCAGAGGTGTCACCAGCATCTGTGATGGGCTTGGCCTTTGCCAGCTGGGGGTGTCTTGGAGCTGGCACTGTCTCTGTCAGACATGGGGGAAGCTTCTGGCAGCTTCTCACAGAAGCCACCCCCGAAGCCGCCCTGCTACCAAAACCTTGCCACGCAAACCCAATACACTACTTTTCAGGAATTATTAATCTTTAGAGGCCTGGACTTTGGTGATGAAGAGAAAATTTTAATGCTGTTTATCTAGCAGACACGTCCATTTGTTTCCCCAGAGCCAATACTTGCTGTGCCATTCTCAATGTATCACTGTACCTCGATCTATCCACAGTCCCTGATTGTTATCTGCAAGTCTCATTACACCAGAAGGACAATACCCCCAGGAAACCGAGACCATTTTCATACAGGACTATATCATTCTGACTCTTAACTCTAATTCAATCCTACACTCCTACTTTTAAACCTACATCTCACTTTAATGTGTAAATTATCCACTGCTTTAAAGCAGCACTGCTAGATAATGCCCTCTATTGTTATTTTTTAATGCAGATCTAAGAGGACATAATGCAAAGGATCTCTTCATGAATGAAACCCAAAGGGTGGTGTGTGGCTTTTTTTCTTTCAGCTGTTGGGTGGTGGATTTTTTTTGTGTGTTTGGTTGTTTTTTTTTTTTTTGTTGTTGTTTTCTTTTTTATTTGTTACATATGAAACTCCTTTTTGACATACCCTGGTACAAATAAACCAAAAAAGGACGGAAAAAATTCCATATTGGATAAATGGAAAGAACAAAGAAGAAAACATAAAAAAGATAAATTGATACACTTTCTAAACTAACCCTACAGCCATCCAAAATGGCTGATTAATAACTGTCCTCATACAGCCTATACTGCAGACACTTACTAACAAGTACAGTAAGCACAAGACATGTTTATTGAATATTGAAAAATATAAAATTGATATAAAACATGATTAGTAGGAAGGACAACTGTTAGAGTTGGTTTCAGATAAACTAAATTTGCAGGATTTATGAGTTCCCTTCAAGAGACTAATGGATGTTTAGATGACTGGAGAGAGGAAAAAATTGGATTTTGGTATTTCTTTAGCAGTTCCAAGCTTATCACTGGGAGTATATAATTCTTCTTAGCCTGTTCTGCTAAATGAAGAATATGTCATCCCATTCAGTTCCAAAACTCAAAGGTTAAACAACTAAACCACCCAGATTCTAAAATGCATCACACTCTCCTGGCAGATGGAATAATTAAAGAGAAACTGAGTATTGTATCAACAATAAATATATGGTAGCCAGAGAAGTGAGGGAATAAATTAAAAATGCACAGTATGTGCAAATGAAAGCACAATGCTGAAGACTTCAAATAGCTTGCTCCCAGAGAATACTGGTTAGAAGAGGTAATATTTTACAGAACACAGAGACCTAGATGGTCTTCCACAATTTTAAAATGTGCTTAATATTCTGAAGACATGGGTTGCAGTAGCTTGTCGTGTTTAATGTTTCCATTAACTCTCATTTATAAGCAAGCAGCATCGGATTGCATTCAAAGCCCAATAAGGGTTTTTTAAGATTGCCAGCAACCTTAATCCAAGGTGACTATTTCAGCATCATATCTAGACAGGTAACCCATTTCAGTCTCATAGCCCTGATCAGAAGAGCTCTGTATCTACAGCTCTCCGAGACACCATCTGGATGGTCTGAAAGGGAAATTAGGCCCTCTTGAGTGAGAGGTTCCTGTAAATACCCATAAGATCTATTCTGCTCTATATAATTGTTCACCTCAGAAACACCCAGGCTGGAGATTACACAGAATATTTGTTATTAAGATCAGGACAGCTATTAATAAAGGCTAATTTGGTGGCTATGTTAAAATTACAATGAATACTCTCAATGAGGGCAAATCAAAGAGAAAACTGCCAGTATCAGAAAGCTATCTCCAGAGCTGTTATGAATTAATTTTATTTTCTATTCTTCTCTGACCCAGCTGACATTATTATTGAATATACATGTACTTGTTTGTCTTTTCATCCATAGCTAATGCAAAACACCACTTTAGGGAAAGAATGGGATTAAGTAGGATTTTTTTATTTCATTATTAGAGCAATGCCATTTACTATAACAGTTGAAGTTGTGTCAGCACATTTGTAATCTACAATTTTCAGAGGTTTATAATTTGGAATGTGAAATTATTGCAAAGCAGAAACGTTGTGACAAAGCAACACATTTATCTGCGGTGTAAGTAGGGGCAATCTCATTGACTGACTACAATACCCACTTCCTCCAGAGATGAATTGGCTCCCAAAGCAGATTGTTTCTACATTACAAATTTAGCTAGACAAATGGCTGAATGAAGGCTTTTTAGGATGAGTTCTGTAAAAGTGTCGCTAGAAATAGTAAGAACAAAACATTGGTTTTCGGAGCCTTCCATTTGTATCAGGTCTCAGAAGATGGGCAAAAATCAGAATGGGCTATTTTTATAACTTTTGGCATAATAAGCTTTATAAAAAGTCAAAGCTCTCTTTGACTCTTTACATGTTTTCTGAAAATACAGTTTAAAAAACATGCCATGATAATAAACCAGCTTAAACATCATCAGTATCTGTCCATAATTTGTATCTGTTCTCTCAACAGACCATGTCAAACGATTACACAAGTCCCACCATGGCTTCTGTGTCTCAGTGGGACAGGCTCCTTTTTTTTATACGGTTTTCCTGTCCATGCTCAGCTTGAATGAGTCATGGAGTCCCTCAGCCACTCCAAACAGCTGTTACAGCATGAGCTACTCAGGTAAAGTATAATTTTAGGCCCATTTTTTCATGAATAGTGAGCAAGTGGCCAAAGCTGCAGAGTGAGATGACCTCGGACCTGATGAAACTTTCAGGGTTACTGGAATAGGTTTTCCCACTCATCAGTGCTGGCAGCAGCAAAGGCAGCAGAACTTCAACTCAGCTCTGGGGTTTGGGCTGAAATTCCCTGGGGTCTCACCAAGTCCCAGCTGCATGAACACTGAAACAGGACTTGCATCCCATCCCAAGTGTTAAGATCAGCAGGTGTTTTGTGCACACCAGACCTGCTGGCCTGGGATCCTGTCAACAAGCAAGTGAGGATTTGATTAGGAAACAAGAGATAATCCCCTCCCTGAGAAAGCACTGCCACAATATCACTCAACTTCACTTACTTTTATAGAAGATTCTGAACTTCTTAAAGGAGTATTTTTCACAGCTCAACATCCTTCTTTTGGTTTAATGTTTAACTTAAATGCTTTTTATAAATGAATAAGGTCTGGACTGAGAGCAGGCTTCTGGGAGTGCTATGCATTTCTTCTTGCTCTGTTTGTGGAGGGCAGGGCTGGGAGTCCCCTGTGTTTGTAACAACATGTTTGGTGACACAGCTTCCTCAAGGGGGCCGTGCTTAAAAGGTGCTCTTCAAGGAAAGAATTCCCTCCTGCTTCAACCTTCCACTGATAGATAAGGGCAGTTTTAAATTGAGGCTTGTGTGCTTTAGATTGGAGTAGCATGTGCTACAACTAGTTATTCTGTTTGATATTAAAGACAGAGCTTAAACTGTTACAGCAAATTTCACTCGTGAAACTTCATAAGGCTTAAATCCAGAACAGGAAGGAATCAAATAAATGCCTTTAAGGTGAAAAAAAGTAGTATATTGCCACCCTGAGCTAAGAAGCCATTGCTACTCTCTTTTTTTTTTTCAGCAATACTGATGTGGAGGGAATACCATCCATGCAAACAGTGACTAACACTGAGATGCAACCTTTTCTACCCCTGAACTTTCATGGAAATAAGGCCATCAGTTCAACACAGTCTCTGCCGGTTCACCCTGTGGACTTCATAGAAAACTTGTTTTTCATTTTCCTAGTGCATTTCTCTGTGGTATATGAGGCTTCTCTGAGAGTGGTAACTCAAAAGGTATCATGCAAATGACAAACTGTATAATGGAATTCAGATGTATTTCAAGAATTTGTTGCACACACTGGAGCACAATTTTATCATTTATCAAGGGGGAAGAAGGGGTCTATGTGTGTGAAAACATCTAACAATAGATTTCCCCAGAGAAGTTATAATACAGTGAGCAAAAAAACTGGGGAAATGAAAATAAATGGTAGAGTAATTCCAAAGGAAAAAAGAAGATCTTTTGTTTTAAAACATCCCATCAATAAATCTTGAAACCTGATATTCCTTCTCTTTCTGAAATGTGCAAGTCATCTTCAGATTATTTCCTCTCAGATACTGTAAGAGTTACGGTAAAGGAAAATCTCAGAAGATTAAGTGGAATTTACAAGCACCATTTACCTTAATAGTCAGGGCCTTTTGTCCAGCAATTTTATATATACTTAAATATAATTTATTAATTTTTCCTTCTCCTCATCCACCATTTTCTTTCATTACATTTTTGTCAGTGATGGGGCCTGTCTTGCAAATGCTTACTTGCAGAAGTAACTTCTGCTCACTTGAGCAGTATCAGTGGCCTGAGCGGAGCTGATTTGCTTAAGATATAGATCAACTCCTTAGTTTTTAAGATGAGACTGGATGTGGCACTTAGTCAGGTTTTGTGTCTTCACTGCATAACAGCCTGTGAGCATTAGAGGTACCTGTTCTCCTCCCTCCCACAGGATAAGCAAGGCAAACATCACCCTCCTAACACGGTCAGCCTCCCTCTGGCCCAGCTGATGGAGGAAGATGTCTTGCTAAGACACACTCCATTTTGTGTTGCCACACATAGCCTGCCTTAGTGTTCCTGGCACTATATCAGTAATTAGTGTAATTACAGCTGGTGAGAGAGAAGTAACCCCTGTGGTTATCTATTAGGTACCTCAAAATTAGAGAGTGCACTTCATTACTCATCTCTCCACATCATCTCTTAATTTCAAAAGGATTAAGCAAAATTAATTCTTTCAGAAGAAGAATTTCTTTATCCAGCCATCCATTAATGTCTATGTATAAAAAGCTCTTCAAGGCAACTAAGATATTAAGTTGCTACTAAGTGCATTATAACTACTTGCCTGTTGACAGGCATTTTGTGTTCCATTAAAGCTGAGACAAGAACTTTGGAAGGAGGGAGAAACCTACTGCCAAGTTTTAGCTGTATATTATAGGCATAGATGGAAATCTGTATGTTTAGCAAGAATAATACTCTAGCATATCCAATAACTTCATATCCCTATTGAACTCCAATCCTGCTCCCAAACAACACTTCCAACAGAACGGGAGCAGAACTGGATGAAAATGCTTTAACAACGTGATAAGAATCTTTTAAAAATTCACAAAAAGTAGCATCCTTATATTTCCAGCTGGTGAGTTGATATTTTTGTCTTAATAACACTTATATCACCAGGTTTGCAATCTCTATTACATTTTGTCTCCCTCACTGTCCAACAACTCTTCAGCACAACTCACGACTCTGGCAAGGCCCAAGTACAATGTATCATTGAAGCAAAAAGGGGAGGAAAAATAGAGAGGAAAGACACAAGAATGAAGAAAAGTATGGGTCTGGGAAAAATACAGGGAGGGGCTAATAGTTTCTAAAAATGTCAGTGTAAAATTTGAATTCTTTGAGTTTTTGAAGAATGAAAATGAGGAGCCCACCTTTATAATGTGCCGAATTCTGCCATAGTGCACAAAGCTTTTACTATTTTCCCTTTGATGAACTGCAGTGGCTGATATAATTTTGGGTTCTGCTATTTATCAAGAGCAATATATAGTCCAAGAGCCATTTCTGTGATACATACTCATTTCCAATACATTCTACATGAAAAACACCTGCTTACTCCAACCACATTTGATTAAAACTGTCTCCTAGCCAGAGCACCAGTATTTTCTCTGGTAAACAAGCCTTCAGTTGGCATATTTACACATAAAAGCTATGAGAACTTAGCACACAGTTAAACAATGATTGATAATTCTACACCAACTTGCAAAGGTGACTTTAAAAAATCATACCAGAAAATATATTAAAGAAAGTTGTTCAACAGGGGACAAATAACACAGGACTGGCTCATCTATCCAGTGTTCTACAGTGCATATGGAAGGACATTAATTTTATTCATTGATTACATTCTTTTATTCTATTCCCTTTTTAATCTGGTAACAAAGTGAGTCCTTCAAGGAGCTGTTTGATGAGCTGTCAGTACCAACATGACATTTGCAAATCTTTCTCTGTGCACTCTTTTCCCCTTACATAGACTAATCTCATATCTGAAGAGCAGAGCTCTTTTGTTTCTGCAGATTGGAAATGAGTTTTGTCTGGTAAATCTGAAGCTTCAATAACCTGGTCTGGAGTGGAAGCAGCTTTTTCTGTTCGTGTAAACCTTTATACTGATGTGTTTTTGAGTCTCCTTCTGCCATTTGAACTATTTGTTTCTAATTTTGAACTGCTGTCTGCAAAGTTCAGTGCCATGGGGAGAGACTGCACTTCAGTGTTAGTGATAAGAATGACAGTGTGTCCTCAAGGCACTTCACAGAGAGCTCAGACTGAGGTGAACTCTGCTCCTCTCTGGCAGGGGCACGAGGACTGCACGGAGCTGGGCACTGGGGTGATGAGGAAGAGAAACATCCAGCGCCTGCTACGAGATAAGGAGGCATTGGTAGCTCACCAGTGACACCAGTCTGTTCCAGTCTGTTGACTGAAAAAGCATCCACAACCCTTCCACATCCGGGAGGACCTCTGCCTCCTGCTCCTCACTGCCCTGGCACGGTCCTCTGGCAGGACCTCTGGAGAACTGGGGTAGTTTTCCAGTCTTACTCCTCAAGATGAATCTACTTTATCCACCCTTCACAAATAAGGGTGGGTCTGAAAAGCTGAAAGAGTCTCAGAGGAAGCTCTGAGTGAGCAAATCAGAGCAGCTGCCTGGAGTTTGGATGTTGAGAACAGGGTGCCAAGTAAATAAAAGGTTCAAAAGAGGCCAGTTTATCTCCAGTTCGCAAATAATTTCCCTCCTTTAAACTCTTTTAGCCATAAAAAGGCCCAGCAACCTCTCGACTACAATTAACATGAGAACTATTTCCCTCCATACTCTCAATTCCTTACAAAAGCCTTTGAACAATGTTCATGGCCAATATATGTTTATGCCCTGAAACCAAACACGGGTACTGCTCGGTTACTGTGTCTGCAGAGGAGACACATCAGCTCCTGTGGGTTCACAGCACTCTAATATGACGTGGGAGCTTTTCACTCAGTTTTCATAGCTTAAAGACATATAGAGGGGAAAACTGTTTTATCTAGTAAAAACTATTTCTGCCTAGCATTAGGCTTATCAGAGTTTTCCAGCTTAAACTTGGATGCCACTGGGGTCATGTCTTGGTTAAGGAGACAGGGACAAAAAGAGCAGAGGAAGACAGAGAAAGAAATGGTTCTATTAAAATTCCATAAGAAGTACTAATAAAGAAGTGGAAAAGAGAAGGCAGAGGTGGAAGAAAAGGAGCTAAAAAATGCCAAAGGCAAACTAAACCCAAATATCTCACGGTGGTTTTGTAGTATATGCACTTGTGCCAGCCTTGGTTTGGAGGAAGGATAGAAGGGACAGGAAAGGAACAGAGAGTTGGTCTCTTCTGGATACAAATTAGATTTTTCTTTAGTAGAAGCATCATTTTTTAACTGACCATTAGAAGAAATTTACTCTTATTACAGTATTTGCTAATGTGAGAAAATTTGAAAACACCTAAAATGAACTTCATAATAAAACTCCTTCAAAAGCTCAAGCACTGCTGGGATCTGCTCATCCCTTCAAAGAAAGCATAAAGAGTATTTCGCAAGAAGAAAGCTGAAGGTAAAGCCTGCCAGTTTCTTTCACAACACTGGCCTCTAAAAAAGGTGTAACCAATGTCCTCCTATTTTAGATATTTCAGTGTGAGAGGACCCTGATTAATCAGATGAGTGGAGGAACAGCAACAAAGACTCCCTGACAGTGACCTCAGGTTTAAAGGTGTTTTAATCCCTGGGGTCAATTAGTCCTCAAGAATGAGCCATTGGGGATGAGTGTCCTGTAACCCAATAAAGGGGTCTGGTTTCTTAATTACAGCCCATATGAACAGCAACTTCATAAAACCATAAAGTCATTAATTATTTACTTATTCACACGGAAGACTCAAGATGTTTAATAAAGACTGGCAGAGGGAGGTCTTCCAGCTGCAGATACTACAGAGACAATGAGTCATGACATGGCTTTTCAGTGATTTAGGCATGTGGAGAAAAGTGAAATTTGCCACATGTCAGACTTTTTAAAAATGCTTGAATCACAGATTTTCAGGGGTGTGCATTTCCAAAGCAGAATTCCAAGAGGGGATGCAAGTCCTTTGTACTGGTCTGCTGGTGGTGCAGGGTGAATAAAGAGCAGGGGCCAGCCATTCTCAGAGAAGATGAGCAAGTACCAGGGGTCATGTGTGCATGGGAGAGCTGACCAGGGCTCTCAGTGAGGCATCACACCACTATGAAAAACACTGCTGGACCACAACTGGTACACAGGGTAGAGCAGGGATGATCAATCAGCAAAAATTCCCACAGAAAGCAAAGATCTTGGAGAAGGTGAGCTTCATTTTCAGAGCACTATTTTGTGATCAGTTTTTAAAGCCACTTCTCCTGTAGCTGCAAAATCCTCCATCAAGAATCCACGGCTATCCCACAGATCTGATACAGAGTTTGCAAATAGAAATGAATCTTCAGTAAGACTGTTCACTTCTATCCTTAAATGAACATTCTGTTGATCAATCTAAAAATGTATAAACAGATTAATCCACGCAGTACTAAAGCTAATGTAAATAGAGGAGATAAAACCAAGCAAGACTAAAAGTAATATAAATAGATGGAATAAATGAAAAAAAAAAAAAACTCAACTGATTTCTGAATCTGGATGATTTAAAAGGCACTGCCTATGCATGAGAGAAATCAAGTACCAAGCACAGTCCTGAAAACACTGACTCATGCAAGTAATCCTTGCTCCTGTAAGCACTATTTTTCAGGCTCAGATCCAAACACAGTGCCTGACACTGTTTGCTCTGATAATCACTCTAAGATAAACAGATATGAATAACTGCAAATACTTCCAAGCATTTCCTTTCACTTATAATGCAAAAAGAAAAATTAGAGGATAAAATGAAAATGTATGTTTCCACTTCCAGATTTCGTACATCATTAATTCTGTAAAAATATATCGGTCTTCATGCTGATAGTTCTCTTTGCTTGGCAAGCTTGCAGAATGCAATATCCTAGATAACCTGATTGAAAATTTGATCCTATTGTTTAACAAAATGAGGATTGTTTCATAAGGGGCTCCACCATGTCTGTGCACATTTTCCCCTAAGTAACAGTGTAAGACTTGTATTTCCCCAGACAGCTGAACATTTACGTTGATGTACTTGGCTGCAGATCCAATCTTGCCCTGGCTATAATACAGGAGAATTTTCCTCAGCATTTTGAGTTATGGCACTGAAATAATTTAACAGTGCCTTCTGTGCATGTTACACAAGTGTTCTGATATAGTTAGCTCTTACTGAGAGTTTGTTTACCCTATAAATTGTGCCACATGGTTAAACCATTCTTTGTCCTGAAATCTGCAGGGGTTATTTTTTTTCAGTATCCCTGAAAATGGTCTACCTCTGAAAAAGCCAGCATCATCCCACAGCCATGCACACCCTGTGTACCTACACTCTCCATTCTTTATATTCCCTAGGAATCCCAGGTTACTTTTGAGCTATCTGCTAATTCGTGCTTGCAGAGTCCTCTACAATGAAGCTGTGAGGAACCAAGAAAGGAATATTCAGTTGTTGGTTTAAATGGCTACAGCAGGGAATACCCACAGACATTGCTTATAACTAACTACAGAACCACAGAATGGGCTGGGGTAGGAAAGGACCTCTGGAGATCATTTACTCCAATACCCCTACTAAAGCAGGTTCACCCAAAACAGGTTGCACAGGATCACATCCAGAGGGGGAGACTCCACATCCTCTCTGGGCAGCCTGTCTAGTGCTGTCACCCTCACAGGACAGTTCTTCCTCCTATTCAGATGGAACTTTCTGTGTTTCAGTTTGTGCCTGTTACCTTGTTCTGTCATGGGCACCACTGAAGAGAGTTTGGTCCCACCCCCTTGACACCCACCCTTAACATATTTGTGTGCATTGATGAGGTCCCTCTCAGTCTTCTTTTCTCCAGGCTGAACAGGCCCAGCTCCCTCAGCTTTCCTCATATGAGAAATGCTCCAGTCCTTCATCATCTTCAAAGCCCTTCACTGGGCTCAATCCAGGCCCTCCATGTCTGTCCTGAACTGAGGAGCCCAGAACTGAACTCAGCACTCCTGGTGGGACCTCACCAGAGCTGAGTGGACAACAAATACTGAGAGCAAATATTAGTACACAAAATTGATAAATGAATACTCAGTGTTTTTTTCAAAAGGAAAAACTTAGCGATAAGGCAGACTAAACAATGTAATTGATAAAGTCATGATGTCATGACTTCATGAAGAGAAATGGCAGAATAATAATTTAGCAACATTGTCACACTGGATCGAGTCTGTGGTGCATCTAGTTTTGCATCATGTGTTAGTAAGAAATTATTTTTCCTAATGCAACTGGAATGAGATGCTGGTTCATTATGCTCATGAGGCACATACGTCTCCCAAATTTTTTATTCCAAAGTTTTATCAGAATCTCTTTGAACCCTGGCTCCACTGTTGGCAGCAACCTGAGTCCCAGCTGTGTGCTGTGTAAGAACCTGTTCATTTTTCCTGGCTTTTTTATCCTGGCACTTAAACTGGAAAAAAAGAAATAGGAATTTTATAGGATTTAAGTGGGTCTAGGTGCTTGCCTCCCATCAAATTTCACCAGAGTTTCAAAACTTGATTTCCTATCAGGATAGATACAAGGACATAATGTACTTTTTTTCCTAGACTACTCCTTTTGTACTTTCTCATCTTACTCCACACACCTGCTGCAGTCTAAGTCTGACAATTATCTTCTGAGGAACAAGTGTGTACATTTACCTTCTGTCTGGCATGCAGGCTGCAAAGCCCTCCCCACCTTTGATGTTAGTTCAGTTGGGAAAGGATGAGTCCCACGAAGAGGAAATTGCACGACACACCTTGCACTTGGTGCAGGAGCTGTTAATCTACAGACTAATCCAGTTGATACATATGGTTAGGCAGTTGGGTAACTATCAGGGCACAACACTACCTTTCATCTCCTAAGGTAATGCAAAAGTTATATCTCAAATCCAATTTAAATTGGTGCTCCCTTGAGCTCAAAGATAATTTCTCTCTAATCCTCTTCTGGTTGTCTATAGGGTAACCTTCAATATCTCAGAAATGACACTGTAAAAAAAATGATCAAGTCATAATTTTTTAGTACAAAACCAAGCTATTTTTCCTGGTGGCACTATGTTCCAGCTGTTATCAGATTCAAGAATTCTTCAATTGCCTTGAACTCCGCATTTATTTTACTTTTCCAGATTTTTGCCAATGAAAATACCTCAGCACTGCTTGAAGAGAAAATAATCTTGTCAGTTTTATTGTGCCATATCTGAGATGATGAAGGTCATGCTAACTACAAGTCTGTTCCAATTGCTACAGGGTTGGGTGAGGTGGACTTTTTATTTTATTTTTGGTTTTCCCCTTGCTCCTACCACAAAGTAATAGGGATTTTCCCCTTTCATTCATCTTGCCTTTTGTTGTTTTTAATCGACCACCCATCAGTGCCGAATTGCCTTGTAACTGTCTGCTGAGCTTTCATTTGACAGAGATAGCTGCTATTGTTAGCAGGAGCCTTCACTTCAGCCCATTTAACTTTCCTCAGTTTGACAGCTTCACAATAGCCACCTTCCATCTAAAGAAAACTGTGATTTAGTAGAAAGGGAATGTGGGACAACAGCCTGATCTGTCACTCAGTCTCCAGTGAGTTCTCTTGGCATAAAGTTCCCCTACAAAGCCGGAGGATGAAATACTACATGAAAATAAGACGGTCATGAGACAAGTTCAGTTATATATTCTGGTAAAATCTAAACAGCAATTACACTTAAAAATACAGCTCTTTCCTGTCAGTAATACTCCATGCTGGGCAGTAAAATAAATATTTTGATTGATTCTAAATTTCCATTTTTCACTTACATTCCAGAGTAATACTTGGATCTTTTTTTTCTGCTCTTTTATTTACCTGGTAATTGTGCTCAGATTGATCTACAACAACTCCTAGTGGAAACAATAAGTCAAAAGTAAATTAAAGCTTTCATTGGACCAGTCGTTGGTCCTACTCCATGTAAGTCTACATGAAAAAAATGTTAATGAATTAAGGGCTGGATGTTCTCCTTTACTGACAATTAAAAAAGTCAAATTTTAGCTGCCTAAGTACAGTCTCTGAATACTTCACAGCTCAGCTCCACATTCAGCTGTCCTTTCACATGCACTTTGGAAATACATTTGTAGCTGATTGTGACTGTTGTGCACTTATGCCTAATTCCCTTTTGCAGTTAAGCTTAGATGTGGTTTTATCACTTGGCACAAATGACAAGCTGTAGCCATTCTGATTTCCAGGCACCACTTTTTTTTTTTTCCTAGTCATAGTTAAATAACTGTATTATTTTCTTGTCCAAAATCCTGGATGCCAATTTGATGAACACTTTCTTGCTAAAAAATGTGTCTAGAAAATGAAATTTGATTACCATAAAGCGTAATTTATTTCAGTCCATCTAGATGCCTCTCTTTAACTCTCATTAACTTCGCCAGAAAAGGCATGAGGAAACAGCTGACACAGCTGCACGCTGCAAAAGGAACTCCCTAAACTGACTGCCATGTTCACCCGAGTTTGAGAACCATTTCCTAATATTTAAAATAAATAAGCTGCTCTGGGAGTGGTAACTAATCACCGAGCAACACATGAATTTTTTTGTTGTGTAGCAGCCGTTCAAAGCTTCAAGTTAAGAACTTGCCAGAACTACACAGAAAGGCATGCACAGAAATGGAGACAGAAAATTGGATGGCAGATAAACTCCAGTAAAAAGACAGATAACAGTTACTAGAGAAGCATCTATTGCACAGAGTTCACTTGTGAGAGAGTACCCACGAGGCTACAACTAGGAAGAACACCAGACTGCTCCACTGTTTCTAATTAGGGAGGACATCCTTCATTTTATAGCTCCTGTGGTCTAATTTGTAGAGAGCTGTATCCCCTAAAGCTTTCTGTAAACCAAATTAAAACTCATTCCATCAAGGAGTTTTAGCAATATACGGTCTCTGATCACAATACATACTCATGGCCATGGAGCTGCTTCAGGCAGTCAGCTGGGGGGCGCATTCTTTTTAGGTTTAGGGCTATTCTTTTTCCTTTATATTAGGAAACAGCAAATTTCTTCTAGGAAAATTTTAAAGACCAGTGAATCTGGTTCTGTTTAAACAGTCAGTCATAAGAAGGAACAGTACATACAGTCCCTCTCTACTGATTTTCCTCGTATTCTCTTTTAATTAAAACATTTTTCTCCTTATTTTTTTTACACAAGACACCTCAAAGCCTCAGCCAGCTCAACAAACATTGCTAGCAATTTTTTCTCTAAATTAAAAAAAAAAAAAAAGAAAGTTAGCTTAGGGCTTTTTTAGGAGACTCAAGACTTCATGAATGCTTTTGAAGTCTACAGTCCCTTCTCAATCCAAAAAACATTCTCTGGAAAAGGAGAGGAAATTCTGTCTGTATGCTCATTCAGTCCTTGGCCTCAATGCTGCCACTGTCAACAAGAGTGCCAATTAGGATCACAGATTCTGGACTTGGACACGTGTCCATTAGACTCTGATGGAGAATTTCATGTCACACAGGTCAGTGAATAGCTCTGGGAGTGTAATGACTTTTGTTCCCTACAAATCTGCCTTACATTTCCACCAGTAACCTGAAGATGAAGGGGTCCATCATCCCATTGCTAGAGCAGGCTGTGCCAGACAGAGCCCCCAGTTATACAAAGAACTTGGTGTCACTTGGTTGCTGAACTTCTTACAAATGCACATGTGCACACAAAATTCCCTGAAAACATGTCCCTCTTCCATTCCTGTGGCATCTAATATAAATGCACAAGTTTCTATGCATCTGGCATGGTTGTTTGTATCAATCAACACTGCAAACACCAACTTAGATGCTTATTTCCTCCCACAGGCAAAGGGACTGAGCTAAATTTCTTCAAGTAAGATTTCAAGAAAGTATTTATCACAGCTGGTGTAATCACAGAATTACCTGGGAAAAACCACAAAGGCTGAGGGATCTAATGAATAAGTGGGAAACTACAGTATAATATCAAACAAAACGTCCACAGTCCAAATATTCCACTCAGTAAAGGTCACACACTCCCTGCCTCGAGGAACAGCAGAGCACACTTTGAATGCAGGCAGGTGAGAGCTTTGCCTATATTATGTGAGGAGATTTTGATAAACATTCCAACCTATTTTGACAACGGGTGGCCAACATGGCCAAGTGCTTCACAGTGGTTCGCAGTAGCAGTTTGATATTAAAAACTGACCAGCAAGACATTTGATAGGCTGGCCCAAAATGCTGAGAGCAGTTAACCTTGAGAAACTGATGAAAAGGGATGCCTGTGTGGCAGCACCATTGCCTGGGGGAGCCTGGAGAGCCCCAAATCCTCAGGAGGGTGTTGCTGTGCCTGCTACACTCAATCTCCTTTCTCTCCGCTCTGTATTCTTGTCTCTTCCATTAAGCCTTTATCCACTCATTTCAAACAAAACAAATACATTCACTGTTGTTTAAAGGCTTATCTACATTTCCTGTGAGTTATTTTCATCATCAGCACTCTATTAAAGTTATTTCAAAGTAAACTAGCACGAGAGGGAGCAGAGACTGTGTAGCACTATATCATGTGTCTTCCCAAACCAGTTAAATCACAGCAAGAAGTTTAAAAAAAAAAAGAAGAGATCTATTTAAAACTAGATTAAGCTCAAGCTGCTAAAGCATAATAAATTGCTCTATTTTAACTGACTGAACTGTGCACACTTAGAATACAAGGGCATATTTCATTTGGGTTTATGCAATTGTTCAGTCTACTTTTCTACCATTTCACCCATCACCAGATGAGAGAACTTGTCAGGCAAAATTGTAGTTAATGATGTTTAATGGTGGCTAAGCCCGATAGACTTGTTTATTTCTTTTCTTCTTTTTTGTTGCTTCACTTTCACTGAAATAATGAAAATATTACATGAAAAACTTCTATATTATTTGCAGGAAAAGCTTCCATTACCAATGCTAGGTAACATAAAGCTTTATCTGATTTATACAGCAATCTATATAAATCTACTTTTATGTTTTATTTGATTCCAGCCATTAGGCTGTGCTAGGAAGTAATTCTAAAATATATATCATCGTGGCAATTCACTGTACTATACCAAATTAATCTACATAAATCTATACCTGTGTGCAGGGAACCAGCATGGTAACATCACCAGTATGGAGGAGGAACGGATGCCAGTAATTCTACTTGTAGGCTTTCTAGGAAGTTCAAGATTTCTATAACTACTGAGCAGAATACAAATGTCCCCCGCTGAAAAATTCCTCTGTCTAAATGAACTCTACCATCATTAGCACAGCCCTTGCATTCTAAATTTCAGAATATGAAACTGCATATTAGGAGAGGTATTTCCCCTTTTTATGACTGATCTGAACTCAGAGAGCTGGAGCACGAATGGGCTGTTTGGAACAGCATATCCCCCTAAAAACCTGTATTCCTTACTGATTTAAGTTCCTTACATAGCTGAAGCCAGTGTGCTTTGCACAGCTGAATGAGGCCAGCTGGCAAAGTAGGAGCCTTTCAGCATTCTGACTGCTTTTCTTTTGTTTGAATATTACCTCAGTGGCTGCACACTAAACGATGTGAACTTGATGGGCTTGACTAAGACCTCAGCTAAACTGAACAATATGAAGCTGGCACATCTGTAATCTCAGGCTTGCTATTTTTCAATTTATTTTTCACCTGATTTGTATTAAGATGTGGTTCAAATTTTAAAATAAAAATAAAAAGGGCCCTTCTGCATTCCAAATCAATCAGCAAATGCTGGCATGCCAGAAGGCAGGCTTCATCTGCCTCTTCACACCACATTTGGTGGATCCCTGACTTATGAGAGCTTGATTTCTAAATGTTTATGCAGAAAGAAATGCTTTACACATCCGCTCCTTCTCAGATAGCCTACAGGGATTTCTGGCAATACCTTTTTTTTTTTTTTTTTTGCCTGCCTTCCAGGTTTTCTCCCTGTGGATACATAAAGACAGAGTGACAGCAGGAGTAGGCTCAACTCGCAGTGAGCAGCATCCCTACTTATTATTGCTATTGACTACATGAGATAAGCTGGACATCTGTCTTTACTTTTAGCAAGTTCTACAAGGATAAACATGAACATGAATGTGGGCTGCCCATGGACAGTTTACTGGTGCCCTTTTATACTCCCATCCCATCGCTGTGCTCCTGTCACTTTTGTCTGAGCTATATTTCAGCCTCGGGTCACAAGAGTTCAAAACATAGTCAATTAATCAAATGGCTTCTATGAACACAACACTGCAGTTCAATAACTGCTTCCTATTCAACATAACCAAGGAAATGAAAGGAGGAGGTTAATGTGGAGATAGCTAGGTTATGTGTGGAGCTTTAAGCAGCAATCCCTGATTAGCCATCATCACACAGTGCATTTTATCGGTGGAGTTATTTTATGTCAGACAAAAGAACAAACCCAGGATGTTTATGGCCTGATCCTGCTCTCAATAAAGTCAAGTTCTTCTGTTGACTTATGTCTACCAGTTCAGGATCTTTGATCGTGGCAATAAAATTAACACAGCAGCAGAAAACAAAAGAGAGAGAGATAAAAACTCTCTCTTAGAATGCACTGTTTTTAGATGAAGCAAGATACAGGATTCAAGTCTCTGAGGTGAAATAACTGTTCCCAAAAGGAGAGGAACTGAATATGAGACATGGCAGCCCACAGGCTGAAGTGATGGGGACAAGGGTATGACATTGGTGCAGCAGGTTTACACGGGTATGGCTTACAGTGGTAGGAAGTGGGGTTTGTAAAGCTGCTAACTGCAGCTGGTGAAAGTGGAGGGCACAAATTCCTCAGTCTTTGCAGCCTGAACATGACCCATCAAATGTGGTGGGAAGCAGCATGCTAAGCCTGCCAGCCACCCCCTAGAAGAGCTTTTCTCTGCCTCAGCTTTACAGAAGTGCTGGGATTCTGCTTCGCATCGCCCAACTCTGTTAAAAAGGGGCTGAAATAACCCCTCTAAGCAGCGTGAGAATTCTTCTTTTTGATGCAACAAAAAAAGTAAATATGTGTTTCTAACCACTGAAGACAGCAAGCTTTGGAGGGCTTAAATGGAAAAAGCTAGTTTAGATTGAGCCAATTCTGGGTATTGCCACACATGTCAAATAGCACTTCACTTGACAAATGGTCCCAAAGAAATCTATGGAGCTATTCAGGGGGTATGGTGGTGTTTGGTATGAGTAAGGAGATTAGAATCTGGCCCTTGTTTTATTTTTAGAGAGATTTCAAACGTGTTTGTTCTAATTTTCCCTTCCTTCTACGTTAGAATACCAGATTGCTGGTATTCACTTGGCTCGGCTTTAGAGGCAGAGGGATGTGAAAAACAGCACCAGTAAAAAAAAAATTATAAACTCTCTAATATATGACCAAAATAGTTTTTTTCCCCCGTAAAATATGTGGCATAAACGAATTCCATAATGATGCTATGTGTTATAAAAGTTTTATTGGCACTCGTTTGGGATTACCCGCATAACTCACTTGTGAGTTCACTACTCGTGGGTAATGCACTCATCCCAAATGCATGCTAAAAACCAGCTTATGTAAAAGTCCTATTAGAGTTTAACAGATAATAAACTAACAGGTTTTTTACAGAAGCCTCTCGCAGTACAGAGGTCCACAGAAATTACAAAAATCTTGGTCTATAATAGGCAATGTTTTCATTAGGTTTATTCCAATCATCTCATATTAAATTCTGTAAATTCTTAACCAGTGACATGCATATCCAATCTGCAATTTTACATTTTTCCTCTCCCTCTTCACAACTTTGTGCCATATCATACAGATGTTACTGGACCAAGAGACAACAGGTCAGTAAAAAGACATAGTGTGAGAGTCCTTGCTTAAGCAACTGCACTGTCGAAACTGAAAAGGCAGGGAATGGGAAAAAAACATTGTTCTAATTTACAGACTGAAAACAGAGACATAATTTCCAAAAGGTCATACAGGAAGTCCCTGTTAGAGGTGAAATTAAAATCAAATTCTCCTGAGCACCAATCTAATGCCTTAACAACAAATTCATCTTCCCCCAGCATCTGTGTTTTGATTCACCTACTGAATTCCACGCTCATCCCTGTACCCTTTAAACATCTCTCTCTAGCACTGTGACATGATTAGTATCTGTTTTGACTTAAAGCATCACACACACCCCCTGCACACCTGGACAAGCCAACTCCTGAGGAGGATGGGGAAGGCTGTCAGGCACTCAGTGCATCAGGAAGCAACACTTCAGTTTTGCTCAATGACCATTACCAAGCACCTAAACTTGGTAAACGTAGCCCGGGGCAATTCCTGAGCAGCACAGAGAAAGCTGCAACAGAAACAGGAGCAGAGCTGATGCTGACTGGGCACAGTTAAGCTGATTTTCCTGTTTTCTTTCCTACTTTCCCCTGTTTTCCTCTCTAAATATCTTCTGACTCACATCCGTGCCTGGGAGGACTATAAAGCTAAAGTCAAACCTCCTGCCCTGCCACGTCCAACCTGAAATATGATCACCACCCAGAGAAGTTCAAAAATGTTTTTAGAGAATTAGGGAGAATTTCTGTAATTAACCTAAGATTTTTTTTTTCCTGAAATAAATGGAAAAGGGCCATGAAGACACCCAAAGTACCTGATTATTTTCTCTAAGTAAATATTTCCTCTTAATATTCAGGTGAATGCTCTGTGAAAATTTATTACAAATAGTATTTTAGGCAATGTTTTATGGACAATATTTTTCTATTAATTCACATATGAGAGAACTCTAAACTTAGTATGAATTAAGGTTAACCCTTAAAAGAAGCATCTAATATGCCATTATAGCACAAGATTGAAATTAAGAAAACCCTTTAGTGATTTGCTAGGTATAGTGAGTATTAATGCAATATAGTTATTTCCAAAGGAAGGTAGAAACAGTAAATAAGGGAAAAAATTTGTCCTTCTAATCTTTAGAATGATTTCTTACCTAAAGGTACACTTACTACCTGATTTTTAAACACTTCAGAGCAAGCAACTTTTTCTAAACCCAAAGAATGTACCTGCTATTAACAATCTCAGCAGTGTCTAATAAAAAAGCACTTAAGCACAAACTGTACTTAATTTATATGACAAGTAGCTATAAGTTATCAACCCCAGAATCCTGTGCAGAAATTAAATATTCAGTTTTTCTTTACTAATTCAAGTAGGATTTTTATCCCTCAACTGTGCAAGCTTGACAGCAGCAGAAAATGAGTCAAGTCAACCCTTTGGCAAGAAACTGTATCAGGGAGGGTGCTGGAAGGAGGAGAGATACAGAGAAGTCAGAAAGGTAGAAAGTTTACAGACTTTCAGAGCACTCTCAGTTCTCAATACAGGCATAAACATGCCATCTGTTTTCATTGAACCCACTGGCAAAGCTATCATATTGCTGGAAAAAATTATTTCTAGCATAGGGAAGTCCATTGCTGAAATGGGCTAGAGCAGGAGTGGAAAGTGCCTGAAACAACAGAACAGAAATGATGTGCTGCATAAATGCTAAGGGGAAAGCTGTGGGAAGGACAAACACATGCACTCTGCTTAGAATATATTGAAAAAGAAATGTCAGAGGACTGGTTAGTCCGGGGAAGGTAATAAAGCAATAATCTCAGGTGCAGCTCTGGAATTACCTAAAACCTGCAGCGTTCTGTAGGGATTTTAAAGAGCACGTTTAGAAAATTTGTTAGGAATTAGGAGAGCAGGGTCAATAAAGTTAAACTCTGTCAATAATCACTCCTTAGTATGTACAAGGATCTTCCACCACAGTGCCCAAGGGCAACCCCTGAACTTAGAACTAAACTTTTTCAAATTTAAAAAGGCCTATTTATTGTAGCAAATCATTTGAGAAAACCTTATTATGGAAAAAGGCCTAAAAATAAAGCTGTTTTTTTTTAACACCCAGGACTAACCCCCCCTCGCCTCCCTCCTCCCTGAGACCATCTATGAACCAAACTTTGCCAAGAGGAATATTTAATGAGAAGTTTTCAAGTCATTAGCCCGGCCATAAGAGGGACTGCAGGGATTCTGGAGGCTGGAGCTGGCCACACAAGGAGTGACTAGGTTATGAAAACACAGGGGCCAGCCCCCACGGGTGGCCAGGGAGGAGGAAGAATCTCTCTGTCCCATATCTGCTCATCTCCACACCTCTGAAGCATTAAGGCCGTGTCCCCAGCACGCTCAGGTGTGCTGCAAAGGCATTTTCACCTGGCTCTGAGCACACAGCGCCGGCAGCACCGCGCTCTGCCCTGCTCAGCTGAGCATCACCCCCAGATCACTGCCCCCACTGGGGCACGGGGGGACACCAGCTCTGGCCTGGGAAACTCTAGTGCAGGGTGACACCACAGCTGCTCCCACAGCTCTCATCCTCACTTTGGAACATCACCCCAGAGGCTCAGCCACAGGCTTTAGGGATAAGTTGCCGTATGGCTTTCAGGAGGAGAAGGGATACAAAAATTCACTGCAAGCTTATGTTTTACTTGAGTATTTACACAGAGCATGTGTTCGAAGTTAAAAAGCCCTCCACTTCTATAATTCAAAACATTGTGGTAGCTTGGGACACTATTAATGCTGCATTTATACAGATATCGACTGCCTGAAACAACGGCCACTTCAAGCGTTTCCCTGACAGTGAAAATATCTAAGGGGAAGGGTGGGAGTTATGTGCTATGTGACTTCAAAGAGCAAAATAAGCAATTTTTTAAAAGAGAACTACTTAAATCACGGAAGTTTTTAAGAGGGCTGTCTAGGCTCTAGAACTGGATCTTGCTCTTTTTCCGCAGATGACATTCCAACAGTCTTGTTTATTGTCAAATGGCTCCATGGTGCTAATCTGCAATGGTATGTTACCAGAAACCAGAAAATGCCCAGAAGCACTTGATAAATGTAGTTCTTGAGAAGGACCTTCATGGCCTTCAGATGAATGAACTTACCCTGGTAAGTTCACTGAGATGACTTTTATGACTAAGTGTACTGGGATCCTGCTCCAATGTTAATTCATCCAATTTATCCAGCAACACAATAAGGCTGTTGCTTTTTAAATGGTCTTCAGGAACTCAGTCCTAAGGGACTGCCACTGAAGTCCTAAGCTGGTCAGGGAGAGATAACATGCACATGAGGTTACAGCCAAGAGCTGGCAACACAGCACACTTGAGTCTAAGCTCCACCCCTCCTTCTTCCTCAGCAGGAAATTTCGTTTCAGCACAATTGAAGATTTTCCAGACAAAACTCCACCAGGTCTTTTACAAGTGCATGTCCATCAGCGCCAAAACACATCGGCACCATCTGGACTGACATGAGTGCACTTGGGAACTGCTGGAGTGCCCTGAAGGATGTCCTGGGCAGGCACAGCAAATCCCAGCACACAGTAAATTAAGAAAACGTGCACATTTCTGCATGGGAAACATGAAAAATCTGTGACAAACCCATTGAATTCTGCTCACAAACTTCATGGGACTTGGTGCTCACAAGCACTGAACAATCTGCAGTCTAACACCTTGAATGTTTAATACTGCATCCCTGCTTCATTCTGCTTTCACTTTCACCCAATGAAATCAGCTGCAGCTTGAAGGATACTAAGTCTAAACATGTTTTTTCCCCTGAGAACAATCTCTGAAGCTTTAAATTATTAATATTAATAATGGGAAAAATCTGTCATGTATAAACAATAAAAACAAACAGTAACAACCACTTAAATTTGTTAATCTGAGAATTTCTTTTCTCTGATTCTCTTTCATAAACAAAATATTTTTTTCATCAGGCAGTATTCATTATACTCATCCTTGGTGTAGTTACAAGGCAAAAAATGTGGATTATTGATGAAATAGATCATAATGACTCTTTCCAAGCCATTATCATTTATCATTTAAATGTGTATTCAATGAGCTTTAATCTGCAAATTTGTCACGATTGGGAGCCATTATGATTTAACAGATTCATTGTGTTTGCTTTATTCTTTTTTTTTTTTTTAATACAATGCACGGCACGTGCTCTGCAGGCTATGCATGAAGTAATTTTACCTATCTGAATGGACTTCTCAAAAACTTACTACAGATGAACAGCAGCTGCTTATTAAGGCCTTCAGCCTCTAAGAACAACCTTGCTGAAACACCTCTTTGTCACATTAATAAACGAGTCCTGCAAAATCTTCATAACCAGACTTCTGAAAAGTCTCAGCCTCCCATTACTTCTAAGAACAGCACCTCAAACAGTCACATCTGAGATTTCAACCATGTAAATTTTCTCTGATCTCCCAAATATGTACTTTTTCTACTGGCTGAGACAAAGCAAACAAAATCAATGAATGCTCCTCGTTAGTATTAATCAGTCTGAGCTGTGTATCAAGGAGCCAACCATCCTCAGTCCTTGTGTCGTTTGTTTAATTCACAAGAGTCAATTAATAATAAGAAGAATAGTGGGTAACACTTTGGCTACAGCAAAAGAGCATAGAAAGTTCTGTACTATGGAGAGGGAAGGTGATATTGGATTTTTAGCTCTGTGTTTGCATAGCTGCACAAGGTACAAAACTGCAAGAAATGTCAGCAATTGGCAATACATGAGCTCTTACTGGGTTTTGGCTATGGCAGATTAATTCTATATCCAGTTTGTATATAATTCACTTAACACCTTTTCTTACTCAAGTTTTGCAATTTCCTGAATAAAATCCCTCTGAGAGTGAGCTGCACTCTCAGAGCAAACTCCCCTTGTAGCCACCAAGAGCATTGCTGTTTGCTTCGAAAGAAGACACGATGGGTAAATAAAGAAACACTTATCCACCTAGAATTCAGATCACCCTCCAGTTGTGATCCCTCGTTCCTTCTGGACATCATCCACAAATGCTGTATGGTGAGAAGGCTCCTCAGCCAGGATGGATGCCAACAAGGGATCAGAAGTATTCCCACCGCAGCACGGTTTACCTCACGCCTTTTCTATTTGCAGCAGGCGGCTCTGAACTAGCTCAGGGTGCTGACAAGGGGGCAAGTGATATGCACATGATTGACAGCTGTGCCAAGATCAGTTGGAAACTGCAGCCTCCAAAACATCTGTAAGACTCTGTGCCCCTCCTGTGTGAGCAGCCCACAGCCCTGGAGCACCACCGGGCTGGGAGCAAGGAGGCTCTGCCTGCCCGGGGAGGTGGGCTGTGACCGCCCCTCAGGCCATGCCTGCAGGCTGCTGAAAGGAGTGACAGTGCTGAAGGCATTCCTCATTATCCATCACAACACTGCTATTCCACAAAAAGCTAATGGATAGCTGTAGTAGGACTGCGTGACACCCGCTGCACTCTGCCCAGGTGAGGTGCATGTGGGCACTTTCATTCCACCCTCAAGCACTGTTTGCCCCAAGTTAATGGATTATGCACAGATTTTCTGAGAACAGCTGACTTTTGCCTTAAACAGAACTATTTTCAAGTATTAGAAGATACGGATCTAAAAAAAAAAAAAAGTCATCTATTGGGCTTAACACGAAATAATCTCACATAAAAAGTATTTTTTAACAGCAAATATCTACTTTATAGCACTGGTCTCTTAACTTCATGCTTATGAGTTAAGGAAACAGCTCCTTGGTGGATTACTTTTCACAGTTTGCTCAGTAATGTGTTTACAAAGCCATTGTTGCAACAAGATGCTTATATATTTTGATATACAGTCTGCACTACAACAGTACATCTTCAGAGATTTCATGCTTATTTCAAAAACCTATTTAAATGGTTCTTTACCTTCCCTCTCAGCAAAACACAGCTTTATTGCCAGATACTCCAGGGCTCCATAGTCCAGTCTGACAGTAATTAAGGCAGAATTAGTGGTGTTTTGCAGGAAATGGTAACAGTGGCAAGTGTTCATCAGGATGGGCTGAATTCATCTCTGACAGCAACTCCTCTGAAATAACTAACTTACTCCAGGAATTAATTCAACACTTGAAATTTCAAATAATGGCCTCTATTTTTAACTGTCTGACATTACTGAAGCACATAACTCAGAGCCTGAGAAATGTTAAATGGATTTTATTTTCCTTTGTAAGAAAGCTGCTCATCTACTCACTCGCTTTCTACTGTCTATCACCAGTCTGCTCCAGAAACCCGTGTTTTGTTTAAGATGACACAACACATCATTTCAAAGCAACCTGCTCTTGATAATGGACACTCTTAGTGATAAACATTATCTCTAAGCCATGCCATGAACAATACAGAACACATCATGCAAAATTTTGTGTTTCTTAACATCTGTTAATGCCTCCTCTGACCCTATAATTCCACACTACACCAGTACATTAACAAATCCAATACTTGGGTAGCACAGTCTAAAGAAAACTAAAGGTGGTTTTCTTTTTCCTGTGCACGCCTTCTACTTGAACTCAGACTCCAAACACGGTCTTGGGATTTTGCAATAAGTTTAGACACTAAGCTTTGGTAAAACTCTCTCTTCCAAAAATTTAATGCCATCTACCTACACCTGTTAAACTTACATCCAGCTACATGTAGTACTTACAATCCAATCTGATTCTGCAGCTAATCCAATTCAACACTATCTATTTGTCCATTAAGAACCACCCCCTTTCTGAGATGTAAAATCTACATTTCTCTGTTTGCTGTTGTTACTGTTTTTTGGTTTTTTTGGGTAGAAGAGAGCAATCCCTACAGGGACTCTAGAAAGATGGGCTTGTGGCTGCTAGGAGGCAGCATCCCCCTGTGTGCTAAGGGCTGGTTCTGGTCCTTGATGCCTTGGGAAGGTGAGCATGGCCCTCAGAGCATCATCAAGGATGAGCGTGGGGAAAACCACCGGTTTACACGAGACTGTGTTGCAACCTGATCTTCAAGGTTATTTGATTTTGGGATGAGGGAGATTCCTGGATAAAGTGGAAAGGAGCAGAAAATCCTTTAGGTGACCCTCAGAACCTTCTCCCTTCAGGTTACAACTGCAGTCTGCTCTCCATGGGGAAAAAAACAACTTAACCTCCTTTAGCAGTGAAGGACTTGCACTATTATCTCCCTCTGACTGTTGCATTGATTAGATTGGAAAATGAGTAACTTTTATCACACTTGATCTGGAATAGCACTATCTAGCTTATGTTTATCCCTTTACATCTACAGAACAGATAATTGCATGGATCCCAGAAGTCAGACGAGACACTGTGATGTCTCTTTTGATCCCTGGTGTCAGGTTAAAGGAGAAAAAAACAAAGTTAACCTGTGATTTAACACTGGCCACTGTCTGGCTCCTGCTGCCAGTCTGGTCTTGGGGGATTCAAACCTTTGTGAGTTGTGTGTCTGGCTCCCTTCACACCTGTGCTGGTATCAGCAGCACGGGCTCTGGATTGCAACAGATTTCTTAAAAAAAAAAAAAAAAAAGGACAATTTTGGGGGGGTTTTTGCTTGTTTGTTTGGTTTTGGCTTTTTTTGCTTTCATTTCAGTCTTCCTTATTTTTTTCAGTACAGGGAAAGGAAGATTATTTCAATTAAGAGCCTGTCACTGACATTTGTAAGCAACCTTTCTTCAGTTCAGTGCAGCAGTTGCAGTTTTAAGTTTCTCTCTGCTTCTGTCAGGATCTAATTTTCAAGGCCCCGTTGCCATGGCAGCAAGTTGGAATTTTAATCCAGTACTAAAGGTCAAGACAGGTCACCAGTTTCAGTTCCTCTTCAATCTCCCCATAAAGAGTCACAAAAAGAAGCTGAGATAAAGGTCTGACCTAACAAAAAATTCCAGTCTAGCACACAGCCAGACTTGAAGCTCTGTGATTTGTATAGGCTTTCGAATTTGTCTGGAACTATTGAAATTCATGCTAAATCAAATATGGGCAGCACTAATTTGCATTCCTCTCTCTGCAGAGAAGCACATATGTGTCCTTAAAACACAGTTACGTGCATGTAATTCAGCAGGGACACCCAAAAAAGCAAATAGATAAATAGATGTGAAAGCAACTCCCTCATTACTGCAGATATTTACTGCATCTGCAGACTCAGATGAGCCTGACAGCTGCACTTAGGTCTTTCTTGACAGTATGATGTAGATGAGCCAACATCTATCTTTCAAAACCTGTAAAGATCTTTTTGTGAAGCATTTCGACTATACAAGACTTTCCAGTAAGGGACAATTTCCTGAAAGCTAAACCACCTTCAGAATTTGTTTACTATTTTTATCTTGAAGGGTAAACAGCTCCTGTGGAAATTAGAAAACAATCAGTTATTTGCCAGTTTTCTAGGCCCCCTCCTGTGTTTCCATAACATGGATATTAATTAAACAATTGGTTTGCACCTACTGGAGTAAGGCTACAGACATCACCCTCCTCCTCCAGGGCTACATCATTTTTTTGGAAAGCTGCAGTTACAGCAACAGGAAGGTCTCAAAACGCATTTTTCTGAGATGCATGGACACAAGCGAGGGAAGCAGCTCTTCCTCCAGGAATTTAGAGCAGTAATTAGCCCAGCAGTGGGGAGTATTTTCCTTTTTCACCGTTTTGGAGGATGTACTTGTAAGGTACAGCTATTCTGAATCTGTGGCTCCAAGGGCTATCCAAGACAGAGGATAATGCAGTGACCGTGGCCTAGCCCCGTGGGGTGTTGTGAGAACTTCACTTCATAAAAAATAAGCCCTCTGGCCAGAAAATTGATAGGCTTTGGAGCCCTGCTGAGCCCTCTGCCCAAAGGATAATGGTAGCAATATAAGTTCCTCTGGATAGAGAGTGTAAAGCTGAGAAAAATGTGGTGGATTATTGGGGTTGTCAGAGGGATTCAGAGGAAAGATGCCAAGGATTAAGTCGGGATATTAGGAAAAGTGGCTGTTAGTCTCACCCAGGGTATTTAGGACACAAATTGGGAGTTTCAAGCCCATTCTGGTATTATGAATGCCAAGCTTCCTGGCAAAATCCATTCTTCTCTCAAGCTTATCACCCATTTCCGATTACGGCTATTTTGCACCATGGTGCAGATGAATCTGGGTGACAATTTTCTCTGTCTCAGGCTACTGAAGTCTACAAAGCTAGTTAGCCATGGCAGGAAGAAGGAAAGGGACTGGTGCAAAAAGCAGCAGGAAGAAAAAGCCAGAGAGAGAAATGGGTTGGCTCTGGACCTGAAATTTACTGACAGGTCAGAGTTAAGACAAAGGGAGCAGGGTGAGGTTCAAGTTATGGTGGCCAGAAAGCCAAGCAAGAAGTTCATTCATATGTATTTTATCAGCAAGTATGCACATCACAAAAAAAAAGGGGTAGGAGAGGTACTGAGCACGGCTTCCTCTGCTCTATCCTGATTAAGTTTTCAGTTTTACTGAGTAGATTTGTTTTTCAAAGTGAATGTTTGAAGTCGCACTGAAGTTCGGAAGTGATTCCATCCCACAAAAATGTAAATTGGGAGGTCGGTTTGAGACTGGCCTCAAGCCATAAAGGCACAGCATATGCTGCTGCCTGTGAAAAAGCTCTTTAAATACAGGGAAACCTGTGGCAGACTTGCAGTCTAACCAGCTTCCAAAATGGGAACTGATATGTAGCGGACAGGGAAATACATCAGGGATCCAAACATGTTACTGTGTGTCATTTACCTCTCTCTATTAATACTGACACTTCAATGGTTGCAGTTCAGTGATTGCATGCACTTGGCAGTGATGCAGTAGTGCATCCTCCTGGAGAACAAAGTGTTTCAGCTGCTACTCATTAGTGAGGGCAAATAAATGTTGAATTTTTAATGGGGGGTTATTCAGTATCAGAGGAATCTCAAATGGTTCAGTGCTCACTTGAGCTGCAATCAGCAAAGCTGGCAAGAATGCAGTTGGTTGGCTTGTTTTAAAGACAGTAAGTCTCTGATAGGCAAGAAAAATTATTCAACACTGATCAGCAAAATATCATAGAATTAATTTAGTTCTGTTCCACAATCTTTTAAACTGATTTATAAACATGTCAGGAGAAAGAGATCATGGAAAAGAATGTATTAGGAAATAACTTTATTTTGACAGGGAGGTTAAACTGTATGTGAGCAGCTGGATAATGAAAACAAATTAAAAGTCTAATTTAGAAATTATTTTGAATAATGGGCTTATCTTCAAATATACGGGGCTTCTAATGACGACACTGGAGTTTAATGCATTTCACATCAGCTGAAATATTTTGCAAGTTTGCTTCTATAGGCAACTGTCTACTGGAAATATTTGTATATTTTACTCCAAATTACTTCGCAGTTTGCTCAAAAGGCAAAGCCTGCAGCAGTAAGAAACCAAAAATACAGTCCTGACTATCACTGCTCCAAACCCAGCAACTTATCAGGCAAAAGGATGCAACACAAATTTCTAACTTACAAAACAAAACAGTAAATATGAAAGATGAATGACATCTTCTCAAAAGAGACCCTTCCATTTTCACTTGCTATTTGTCCCTTTAATACAGCGCACTGGAGCTCTCTAAAGATTAATGGAGTTCCAATTACATGCCACTGTTGTTTCACTTATCATAATTTGTACATGGCAGTGCGAGGCCCTTGTATTCATGACTTTCCCAGTTTACCCAGAGGGAATATCTTTGGAACTTCCTACTTCTAACAAACAGGCATTACTTAGTCTAACGATTAAAGCTTGCCACGCTCGCTAAGTGAATGTGAGCTCTGACAGAAAGCAGAGCATCAACACTGCGGGATCAATGGACACTCCCACGCTTTAATATGATTAATTAGTAATACTAAGATTTCAGATTCTCCAGTGTGTTATACCTGGGCTGCATTGTGACTGGAACACAGATAGACACTCGAAACATAAATAGAAACATTCTTCCTGTTCCACTTGGAGATGAATTTTACATTTTTGGAAATGATGCATGAACATTGAATGAATCCAGTTTGGTTTGTTGGGGTTTTTTTTAACTGATTCTTTTCAAGGTTAAAAATTCATCAGTGCTTCTTGATTTGAATGTTCTGAATAGTTTTGAATAACAACATTACTTGTTGTTGCAATATCCAATATACGATCCTTGGTGTAAAATCCTCTTGATGTCTGATTACTCTTCATAAGGACCTCATGCTGATTCATTTCAAACCGTGAATTACCTTTAATTCATAGCTTGAACATGCTGCCAAATTTTGTTTTCTATGCTCCCAGGTGGCTGTCCCTGACACAGTGGAGAACTTCCAAAAAGCCATTAGATGCTTATGAAAAGTAGCTACATGTCAAGAAGCACATTTCCATTTTCAAACACGCTTCCATAAAGTATTATGATAATATTTGGGATTGCAAAAGTGCTGGTACTTATTAGAATTTTTTTAGAACCGTGAAGTGAAATCCTGGCCCAACAGTGCTGAACCCCTTTAGAAAAATGCTGAAATATGACAAAAGGATTTTCAGCTGCTTGTTTTGGTTTTGAGCTGCCTTTATTTAGCTGTTCTCTAGTCCCCACACCGGTTGTGTATCATTAAGTATGATGGATAACAAAAACTCTATAAAGATGAAACGAGTCGGTTTTGTCTGATCCATAAAAATTTGCTGCTCTAAGTTTTTAATGGTTTCCGGTAGTTCACTGAGCCCATGAGAAGGGCCTTTTAATACTGTATTAATACAGTAAGTATAGGAAGTAATTTTATGACAGGGGAAGAATACCATTATGATTACATTCTTCTTTTTAGCTAGGCTTTTATGGAAACTACCCAAGACTACTCTGCAGTATGATTTCGAAACACAGGATGTGCTTGATTAAAAAGGTTCTGGGTGGTTTCCAACTGGACAGAGGCCAAATGCTAACAACCAAAACAGAACAAAAGAACTGGATGTTTGAGGATGACATACTTGCAACGGTAATTATATAACAGAAAACCCAAGTCATGAGCCGAGTTCGTACCCTCAGATTCATGGAAGTTGACAGAAAATCCTTCGCAGTGCAATTGGTTGCACCTTATCTGTTCCTGCTTAGTATGCCTCACAATAAACTAATCAGAGCAGACTGGCTGAAAACTGACCGCACAAACACCCAGCAGAGATTTACAGTGACTGTGAAATTAAAAAAAAAAAGGGAAGCCAAGTGCTGCAGATTTACATAGCCTGATTTCAGCTACAAAAAACTTACCAGGATATACACACATGGATGCACATCAGCGTTCAAAATTTCATTTGCAAGAGTTTTTGAGCAGAAATTAGGATCTGAGGTGAGTTATATGTACACGTACCCACGAACAGCATGGGTGAAGAATTAAGACACAATCCCAACTACTCCACCTTCTCTTTTGCCTGCTGCAAAGCACTGGGGATTGTTTTTTTCCAGCATGTGGATATAAGAAAGTACATTGAAATATTATAAAAAGGATAGAATTTGTATTTCAGAAAGCTTTACTCAGACGAGAAGTCATGCAGCTTGCATGATCCTACAAAAGCAGCATGTTGGTCAATTAATCTACCTAGCAGTATGTTGTTCCCATTCCTCCCCCTAGAAGTTGCACCTGAAAGGTTATCTTGCAAAGATCATACATCCATTTGGTCTGGTCTTCCATGATGCCAGTGTTCTTACACCTGACTGCTGTACTGACACACAGGCAGCTTGGCTTCTGGAGCAGAAAGAAGCACCATGAAGGGAAAGTATCTTCGTTCTGCATTCGCTCAGCCAGTCATGGGATCACTCAGCACTATGGTGAATACAGGCACATTCCTACCAACTCCTATGGATTTCTGACAAAGCCAATGGAATCTACAGGACTGTCACTAGGACCGATGCAAATGGAAAAGATAAGTTTCACTTGAATTGCCCGTGAACTTAAAGAAGTTGGGGAACAGTCAGAAACATATCCAGGTTAAAAGGACTCTGAGAAAGCATATAGATCAATGAAGTCAAATTCAGTCAGATTTGATCAAACTGAAATACAGATTACAGACCCCACTGACAAAATACATAAGGAATTGGGGGGGGATACAGTTTTGAAGTCAGTGACATCACGCTGTGTGCCTGACAGTGTGGCAACAGGTGTAACTGGGGCTAAGTTGGACTGTACTTTCACTCCTATGCTCCAATATCCCTGAAACCTACCAATGCTGGAAAGATTAAATTCTTCTTAATACAACTGCAGTCAGATAAATACTATATTATTAAAATACACAATGACTGCAGACTCCATCTATCAGAGTTTGTTTGGATCACACTATCCAGCTCTCCTTGACACCATAATGTCTTTCTGCCCCACTCTCTGCTTTAATTTCATTATGTCCTCCAGTCCTGTAATTCCCACATGCAGATCTAAGAAACAAATTGGCCTCGTAATACCAAGTCTCACAGTGGACTGTCTTCTAACCTCCCAAAGCCCTATGGAAATTCTAAGAAGCTGCCCTAACAATTTTTCCGCAGTAAAAGAGAAAAAGACATAGTAATGGGTTAGCTGATCTTCATTTGGAAGCTAAAAATAAAAGTAGCTTTATTGCAGCTCTGATCTCTCATGTGTAAAATCTATCACCTACCATAAGAAGGCAGTTCATTGCAGCAGAAATCTGATTGATAGTACTGGAACTTTAGATCAAGAAGCAGAACAGAGAGCAACTGGTTCATAAAATGTACTCAGTGTCTTCGGGTTTTATACCAGGCTTCCTATAGAGAGCTTTGGTCCCATTAAATGCACTATATACCACTGAGCTCTGAAGCACTGTTCTTTTGAAATTCAGCTTATAACTATAAACCATGATTGACAAGTATATTACTGTTGGTTACAAACTATTGAAATATTGTGTTTTATGGTATACTCGCTAAAATATTTTTCACAGTGGAATCCAAATACACTTGCTTCAGGAGAAAAATAATTTTAAGATGTAATAATATTTTTTTTACTTTTTTTTGGCTATAGAATATGCTTGATGTTAGATTTGGATCACTTAGATGTTCTGAAACATGAATGCACCCATTCTGTTCTGTTACCAAGAACAGTGGGTACTGTTGGTTAGATTCTTTACAAAAAAACAAGCCATTACTGGAAACCAAACAACAAAGGGCAAAATTTAATTTGTTACTAAAGATAATAAATAAATACTATTCGCAGAAATTAACCTATATATCATTAGCATTCCTATCCAATTCTCAATTAGTCTGAAAAAAACCTCATTTAATTTTAAAATTGAGTCATTTGTTCAGCCACGATTTTGTAAAGCTTTACTCAACCAACTTCATTTGAATGAGAACTTCCATGACTTGAGTTTATGAGTAAAGAGCTGGACCTTCAGAGTCTCATTAGTAAATAAATGGATTTTTCACCCATATCTAGTCAAGTCCTACATTTCTTACACGGTCACTGACAAATCACTGAACTCCAAAAACTTCAACTCTTTTCCTGTACACAAACTTGCACTAAGAATCAGTATATTTAAATTCACTTTAAAAACCTTTGTAGGTATTGTGACACTGATTTTTCTTCCCCTAAAGAGATTTACTTAAAATAGTGTCTTTAGTAGATAAAGAGCAACCATTAGAATAATTCTGAAGCAATTTTAAATTAACATATTGTATTTACCCAAATGTCAGTTGAGCAAGATAAGTTCTGCATTCAGTAGTTTAAAACATTTGAACACAAAAAAACCCAGTAGCTCTGAACTGAAATCAGACCCACACATTTTCATAAGCATTAAAAATCTCCCTACTTTTCAAAGTTGTAAAATACTTTGATAACCTGGGACAAAAGTAAAACCCCAGTTCAGTCTCCACTCATTGCTACATTACTGCAGCCTTACACCAGAGAAGAACCAAAGAGAAATGGTTTAACACAATGGAGAATCAGCTCTTCCACAATTTTTTACTGTCATATTTATGGATCATCTGTGATTTTCAGCTGTTTCAAAGCGTATGAAACTCAAGAGTAGCTTTTCAACTCCAGCTAGCAGAATTATTTTGTATGATGTGTTTTACTCTCTCTCACTGTATGAATGTAAAAATTCCTGCATTATCTGTTCATTGGGTTGCATTTTCTATTGTAAGAGGCTTAGTATCTGATGAGAGAAGCATAAAAGTGATTTAATTTTGGCAAGCTGTAGAACTAAAATCAGCATTATTTCTGCTTAATAAACTCATCTTTCACACATACCTCTGTTAGCTAATGCTTAAAAAGAAGAAACAGTAATAAGCACTGAAAACATAAAACTGGTTTATGGCTAATTTTTAAGGACTACTGAGAACACCTGAACACCAGGACAAGATTATGAGCAGAGCTAGATTTTAGTTACCTTTGGAGAAATAAGCTCATTCTTTATGATAAATTTAAAATGAGATTTAAAGCTGGAAATAATAATACTTACGACTTTTGTGGCACTGACTTAGTTGCAACTTTCCCTGCTGGATCACTCCACTCTGCAAACAAAGGAAACACATTTTCAAATGTCAAAAGATTACTGTAGAATTAAAATGCACCCAAAGCTGTCAGCCCATCTAATTATACTTGGTTTCACAACATGCCACAATGAATAACATGTAATAAAAAAAATGGAACTGATCTGCTTTAGCACCACAGAAATTAATTTTTTAGCCTTTGTTTTAATGATGCTAAGCAGAAAAAGAAAATACCCAACCCTGACTGTTAGGACTAGGATGATAAAGACCTACTTTGTACATTGTATCCTGAGGTCAGATGTTGGGAGTCCTACAAAGAAGAACACACAAAATGTCAGCATTAGTTAAATAAGATGAAGAAGGTAAGATATATCTTGGCTTGCCAGGTTAAGGGCACTGGCATTATGCAAATGGGCAAGGAGACGCTACAGGGAAGGGATTTTGGGATTGTTAAGGCAGCACCAGTGACATCAGTTTAAAAAAAAACACATTAACTGTGTAGACAGAGCACCACTGAGGGGCCCTCCACAGCTCAGGTAAGAGCTTGTCCTCAGCTGCTGTAAATCCAAACACCCCAGTTATGGAGACACCACACAGGTTTATACCCACAGCAGTCCAAGTCTTTTCCAGGCTTGGCCATGGATGTGTGTATGAGCCATCCAGGATGTATAATTTAGAAAGCAGCACGAATGCAGCTATGCATTAAATTCAGTGCCACTGCCTTTCTGTTTTTTGATCTCACTGCCTGGAAATACAGTAATCTTTTATTGACAGTCACTGTTTTTATTGGGACTGTGACACACAGGATTTGATAAAGACGCAGGAAGTAGATCTTCACTCAATGGAAATTGGTCCAAATCCAATGAAATCAATGGAAGTACAACAACTTTAAACCAGCAAAGAATCTGGCTTGCAACACTGAGCATGCTAATGCCAGGATTCTTGTTGGCTCACAATAACTAAGCTGCCTCCTTAATGTCACAGTCTTTTCTTGCTTAGCTTTTCTCCGGGCTTTATAGTCCACAGTGATTGCCATCAGCTTTCCTTCCAAGCAGAGTCGGATCATTTGAAATTAAGGTGTTATTTACAACCTCATCTTACAGCCAGGCACTGCTTTGCTGGAAGTGTTAGTTCTGTAGGATGTTAAAGTCATTAAAGCCCTCACTGCACTTCCTCTTAGGGCATTATTAGTTCCTAATATTATATTGTGCTGTCAGTCAGTCCCTTGTGAAGTAAATAATGCCCTAAGAGTAAACATGGCACTTTAAATTTGAATGTCAAAGGGATAAATTGTTCTGATAAGTTCCGCCTCTTTTATCACACTTTTTTATATATGTTTCTCATGAGGATACCTTTTTTAAGAGCCAAATTGAGAACTTCTAATAGTGCCTGTCTCTGGTTTATATGGCTGCACAATCTAGCCACATCATATCCTAGATGTATAATTTGGACAGCCATAATTGATTTAAAGAGATGTTCTGAAGAGACATTGTTGTATTTTTTAAAGTAAAACTAGCAAACGTGGAAACATTTATGTGCTTGCCTATTTCCTGAAATTTTAGCTAAAAAAAAAAAAAAAATTAATCTAATTTATATTTTGTACTGAAGTGATATGGTCCAGAATTTTAGGATCAACATTTAATGTGTCCAGAAATTAACTTTGATGTGGATGTTAAAAGTTCAAAGCCAACTTAATAGAAACAGAAAAGCAACTCAAAACTTTAGCTTCTCTGAACCTGCACTTATGCTGCTGCCAATGGAGACAGTGGCAGTCTGCAAGACTCAAACCGGTTTCTGTAGGGCCCATCAGAAACAGAGCACTAAATTAGGAGATGGTTTAATTCGAAAAAAACCCAGCTTCCACTGGGCAAAGACCTGAATTTTCACTGTATTCACACAGTCCACCTAAAAGGGTTCAACTGACTTTCAACCAATTTGCAATGAGGAATATACCTCTTGGAGAATTATGAACCCACAAGAAAGATGGAGAGGGACTTTTTTACAAAAATCAGGAAGAGGAAAATAACAATACAGCTTCTAAAACAGGACATGATTGCTTGAACCATAATGTCAAGCAGTACCTGTTTTATAAGATATTTTCCAAGGTCCTGCCTTCAGAAAGAAACTTTTGTGTAGCTCCATGACAGAATGGCATAGATTTCCCACCCTGGGGAAGTTCTCCCGTTCCTCAAACATCATCAGCTCAGAGTTACTCAGGTCCCACCATGAGCTCCAGCAATACCTGCCCTGGGTATGAGCTCGATCTCTAGCAGTGTTCTCAATCATAGCAGGCAATACTGAAGTTTGGGCTACGAGCGTGTTCAAATCACACCACTGAACAATTCACTGCAGGGTGGGTGAACTACAGGTACTCTCCAGGCATGTGCTGCTGATGTGGCAAGTGCTGAGTTAACAAAGCCAGTGCTGAGGACTGCATTGTCCAACCCCCCGTGCCACTGGGGTGTGACACAGAGAGATGCCATCGCACTCTTCACATGCAGGGACCTTTTCGGCCACAGCAATCTGACCATGCAGCCTAAACCTCACCCTGCAATCAATCAGTAAGTGGGAACAAATGACCACCTCAGCCTTTTCATTGCTCAAATAATAATGGAGGAAAACCAAACAAAGTACATTGCACTCGATTTAGAAAGACTCCTTTAACAACAGAGATAAAGTTTACTTTGTTTCCACTGTATCTTCTGCAGCTTTAAACAAGCAGCTCTACTAGTAACAACAGTCTGATTGGGAATTTCCAACTAAAAATAGTATTAGAAATTTTTGAAAATGGGACCAGTTGAAAAAATAAACTCTCCAGTGAAGAAGACTCAACAGAACAGAATGCTAATCAGGTCACTGGCGATAGCCTACTGGTACCTTGCTTGGGATAGCAAACTTGGTCTGCTCAGCCTTGCCGGGAGTGTGAATAGCAGTAAGAGGAGGAGGCCAGGAATGGGTCATCTCCTAGGGAAGAAAGAAAAAGTTTTGAAAACAAATTCACGTACACAGAGAAGAACGAGAGCTGAAAAGGATCATGTGTGCTCCACTGAGCCTGGAGATGCAGCTCTTCAAGGAAGTGACCCCACCATCACACATCCTTCTATTAACCACAGCTGGACACCTGAACTACCCAACAGGCAGCACCTCCTCAGAACAGTGAGGACAGGTTGTACTCTTCAAATTGTGACTTCATCAGGTGGCAGCTGATTCCACCTCCATGGTCAGCCTGTCAAGATTTATGAACAGAGCAAGGTTTTACCTGCAAAGCCCAAGCAGGAAGGGGACTCTCCTGCACAACACTGGGTGCAACCCCATAGAGGGGTGCGTGGTGGCAAAATGCAGCCATGTGGGGGTGTGACCGTGTGTGGGGAAACAGTAAAACAGAGAAACTACAGAAGTGTTGGTTTAGGCAGAGCTTGTAAATGCCCTTCTAATGAGCGTGTTTTATGGTAGATACTGCTACTTTTATCTTTGTTTTTAATTTAATAAATATCCAGAGAGGCAGTAATACTCGTCTCTGGCATTCTGTTGTATCTTTGTCTTGGTTGTTTTTCTTTGCCTATGAGGTTCAGAAAAGAATTCTTTCTTGAGGCAAGGGAGGCAAAGAGCAAAAGAGGGTCTGATCTTGGAAATTTTATGTTCAATGGCTATAATCCTGACATCAGTAAACTTCCCAGCTGCTATTTTATACCGGTCAAACCCAGGGCCATTCCCAACACAGCTTATGAACAGGCAAATTTCTATGGGTAGCATGACAACCACTGCAAATGTTCCACAAATAAAAAATATAACATAATACAATTAATTAAAGGAAATTTAACTGTTTTCAAAAGGACAGTGTGGTGGGTGCATTTCAGCTAAAGACATGACCTGGGTGGCTACAGTTGACACTAATGTATAATTTACTGAAGATAAAGCCAACAAGTTTCAGATCTCCAGTTATCCCTCCCAAAGTACGTGTCACACAAGAGGTTAGGAGAGAAAAGGGAAAACTATGCACCATGATCCTCAGTCAGTGGGACAGACAGACATATAAACCTCCCCCAGCTCCTGAGAGGCACTAGAGTTTTTGGCCCATCAAAATTCTACCCTTAGCAAGGCTGCTACTGCAGTGAGGGCTGGCTGAGCCACGCAAGGGACACGGCCCAGGATCAACCACTATGTAGAGAAATCCCCAGCCAGTCTTGGTGGAGGCAGGAGGGCAGGGCTGGTGGAGATATCTGTGCTCCTGTAAGAGCTTCTGGGTTTCTGCTGTGGAAACCCAGGGCCCATTTTCATAGCACAAAGCCCAAACTGTGGCAATGAGGAGGAAAGAAGCAGCTGGTGAGCAGCTCATCCCTCCCGGTGCACGGGGCTGCAGCAGCCCAGGGCCATGACAAAGCAGTGCACTGTTCTAGCGCACTGATTGTCTGACCTCCGCACAGGGGAAGGCAGAAAAAGATTTGAGCATCCGGTGAACTTTTCTGTGAGATAATATAATCCAAATCCTGCACGCTTCTGCCAAATCCTACGCCATAGACGTTGCTCTGTGGCAAATCTCTTCATAGCAAAAAGATGAAACGGAGGCTGTGTCGCGTAATTAAAAGAGGGCCAGGCAGTCTGACTGAAGGCAGAAATGAAGCGTATTCTAGAACTGCAATTATAGGCTTGACCTCAGTCTCTTCCTGGCCGCAGATAAAAGGCTGTACAGAAAGCCTGGGATTCATGGGAAGGTGATGTCAGCAAACATTTCAGAATATTCACTGTCAAAATGCACCTAGTATCCACTGTGCACCCACTTGGCAGGCTGAAGTGTAAGCAAACCTGGTCATCTCCCTGTTAGGGGACACCTGAACATAAAATAGTGGGAAAAGGAGTCTGCTATTTGAGGAAATTCAATTACAAGGTATGAAATCCTGACTCCACTGAGGTCAGAAGTAAAAGTCAACTTCAGAGAGGTTAGGACTATCCAATCTATGTGTTTACAAAGTGACCTTGTGAGCACCAAGGTCTATTACAAAGGTACAAGCTATCCACATTGAAGCATTTCACGTCAATTATCACTGCAACAAAAATTATAGGACAGAAAATTCCAGATAGGATCACACGTGCAAAACAGCACAAACATTTAAAGCTTGGTGTATAAACAAACACTATGTGTGGAAGGAGTGAGGAAGTATATGGCTGGTTAAATAAACATACCTACATCCACCTAGAGAGCACTGTTAACCAAAGAACCCTCAACGATGGTACAGAAAGTTTTGAGTTTACTCATATGAAAAATGTCACTTCAAAACGTCTGGGCAACAACTGCTGAGCTACAGAATGACATCCAAAAATGGTACTGCACTGTTGTCAGGGAAGGGTCAAACCCCCACATCCTGCAGGGATGTGACTGTCAGCCCAACTCACTCCTCTGCTCCTTAAGCACAGGCACACTACCCTGGAGAATCAGAAGGACGTCATTTGTTTAATCATCCGCATGACTTCACCATCTTTTGCTATGCCCCAATTTCTTTAGGAGGTCCCTCATCTTTAGGTACTTGTTAAGCTCTATTTTGTTTAGCTTTTGAAATCTGGTACATCTACCTTCTAATATGTTAAGACTGTAAAGAGCTACACAGACAGTGTGTGTGCTTTGCATTAAGATGTGTCTGTAGTTACCTTGGTTTGTAAATACCTGGGAAAGTAGGCAGAGAATTGCATTCCTTTTTTTTTTTTTTTTTTCCAGGAAAAGTTAAAAAACTTTAATCAATCCAAATTTGGAAGTATTTAGAAATTCCTGGAAGTAAAAATAATAAAACCGAGCATATGAAATGCTTTAAAGAGGAATTTAATGGAAACAAAGTAATCCCAGAAAACTGAGTTAGGATTTATTTTCACATGGCTTGGACTTAAAGTAATTCCAAAATCATGTTAACTGCTGGAGTGGGTAGATGACTGCTATGGAAGCATGCATTTTTTTATAGACCTGGAGATTAAATGAGAAAGTAAACCTGCACAGTTTGTTGGCTTAGAAGTCACTGTGGTCCTCTGATGTAGTAACATCAAGCATCCTCCTTTTCTGAAAATTATTTAAACATTGTTTTAATTGAGTCCATGTGTTTTGTTTATTAGAGCTAGGCACGCTCATCTCTTCAGCTAAATCAGCTTTTTTCAGCTGTAAAAGCCCTCAGGTGAGTAACTAAGAAGGACACATGCAGACATGATCTAATGAATCACCCAAAATACAAATACCCCAAGCAAACCTTCTAAGGGCTGCAGAGGTACAAAAGCCAAATCACGATTTAAATGGGAGGAGAGGACTGGGGAAGGATTTAAACTTGCAAGTTTCTAGGGAAAAGGTCAGAGCTAAAGAATTGAGTATGGGGGATATGGGGCAGATGGTAAATAGCTTTACAAAACCAGTCCCTAAAATTAATAGCCGCCTTCAAGATTTATTTCCTGCCTCCGTATTTCATTTTTCCATCATTTCCTTCTTGTTCAAAAGAAAGTGTGCCGTGTTTTTAAGTACAGATAAAAGCCCTGAGCCAGGCTCTAAGAGGTCATTATGGAAAAAAAGAACTAGGATTGTGTACTCTGCATTCCTACAGAGGCAGCTTCCCTTCCTGCAGTGCACTCTAAACTGCTTAGCCTGATCTAATTTGAAGTCTCCCAAGATACAGGGCTCATGCTACCTCCCTTGGGAGAACTGAGGGGAGACATGAGAACAGTCTTCAATTACAGAAAGATCTGTTCCTAAAGGAGAGAATAATCTGTTCTCCAGTTTTGGCGTGGATATGAACTTCAACTGCAGCCAGAAAAATTCCAGTTAGACGTAAGAAAAGGCTCTCTAATGGTGAGGATTCTGCAGCACTGAAATAGATTGTTCAGAGAGCTATACAGACTCCATCTGTGGAGGAACACACTTAAGAACAGATTAGAACACATCAGTCAGGAATGGCTTAGGCAGAATTGATTCCTACATTGGGACTGGGATGCATAGTAGGTGATGAGATTTCTAAGACCTTTCCCGGCCCTTTTTCTTGTTCTGTAGTTTTGATAGATCTCTGTTGGCCAAACCCTGTCCTTACTGCCTCTCTTGTGGACAAATTCACAAAAAAAGCAGCAGAAGAAAGCAACAATCCTGGTGTTTTCCTTCTGTGGCCACAAAGGCAGTCTCAGGACTGACACTTTGCCCACATCATTAGAGGGCAGCCAGTGGAGCAGGAGGAGGAGCAGCCCCCTACACACCACTAGCAATAAATGCAATCTGAGGCCACTGCTGCTAAAGAGACTTTATCTGTAGTATTTCCTCTGTCAAATCCCCTTCTCAGTCCTTTTAACTTCTAGCTAAATCTGTTGCTTTAAACTTTCTCTGCTTTTTGGTGACACAGTATGTTAAAGTTGTATTCAGAAAAAATTAAAATGTGATGAATAGATTTTCTAAGGTTATTACAAAGTTGATGCTACAGCTGGTGCTAAGCAACCTCCTGCCTTGATGGAATAAAGATAGCCAACTGATTTACCATTTATTAAAGACTCTAATAATGATTTATTAATGTTTTATTAACTATTTATCAATGCAACCTTAGTAAAAAGCGTGTCTTGTTTCACAGCATCTTTCTGGTTTCTGCATTTATACAAACCTGATCAAACTCTATCTGCTAGGAAGCCAGCAATGCATGAGGGGCAGCCACATTTTATGTGTGTGATGCATACTGAATTAAAAAACATCTCAGCCCGTTTCATCTTTGGAGGAAAGGATAAGGAAAGAATGAATATACAGACACATATTTATACATGGACAACCAAATGACATTAAACCCTAAAGGAACACAAAGGCGATGACCCTGTGAGTCATTTTCATTCACAGTCCTTATGAAGGAATGGAAAATTTGCAGGAGCATTTGGGAATATCCTGATCAGTAATCTGGCCTGATTTATATTGGGCCAAAGGCTTTCTTAAGAAGGGATTTTGATACATTGTCAGCATTGACAGCGACATGATAGATAAATTCATAAATATACATTTGATTATTATGTTTCAGCATTTAGGTAAATTTATCATCATCAAAGGGATACCACACCTTTTGGCCTGTAAGAATAAAAAAACCAAAAAACAACCAAAAGACTTCAGCAATGGTCTCCAAAGAAAGCAATTTTTTCTGGTATGAATTTTAAGGCAGGAAACACTTTCCTCATGCAAATGTTTTAGCAAATTTATTATGAGTGGCTAGTGCCCAGTACATGTTTTTTTAAGTAACGATGTGGTGGCATCTGCAATGATGTCTTGGTCGTACTAGAATTTATCTTGTTGCTGTACCAAAAACTGCTTGAAATCCATTTGGAAATACACTGCATAAATGCATGAGTTTATTATGGAAAAGGCAGAATTTATTCTACAAGAAGTAACCATTTCCCTGACCATAACCTAAACCACAGCATTCACCTGCGGGTTTTATCAGTGACAACAAATAAGTTCTCTTTGCCAGCTGGGGATGGTAAATTATTATTCCTTTCCATATTAACAAGAAGGGGACAGACAAAAATTACATTCAGTGAAAATGAATATAGAAATTGCTTTAGAAGCCAGCAGAGGTTGACTATAAACTTTACAACATATGTTTTCCTTTCCTACTTTGTTAACGGTTGGAAATCCACAAAGAAATATGGACATTTTCTTTTTCTGCTGAGTTTCTCAATACTCTCTGACTCCTGTATACCTCAAACTTTCCAATATATTTTCCTCATACTGTAGCTTTTATAACTAATAACACTCATATTCTTTGCTTAGAGCATTTACAAGACAATAAAAAAATAGTAAATCACGATTGATGCGTTTACTTCGCTAACCAATCTTGTGTATGTGAAGAAAAACAATGCTCCATATTATAGTGAGAGGGTATCTCAGCCCAAGAAGCTGTTTTAGGGGGAGAGTAATGAAGCTACACCACATGAACCCACCATCGGATTCCAATTTAACAAGTCGGATACAATCCTAAAGGAAACTGTAGCCTATATAACAGTGTGTCTACCCTGTCAAATGATTTAGCTTCCTGATGGGCCCTGGGCCCAAACAATCCACACCGTGCACACAATAGTTCACTCCTGAGGTTCCTCTGTGAAACAGGTTGGATATTTTCCTCAGGGTCCACCTCAGGAAGATTATAAATATATATGGTCAACAGCTGTCCTGAACGTGGCTCACACTGCCCAGGACGATCCTTCAATTTAATCCCAAGCAAATTCTGCGCCCTTGAGCCCCTTCTCACATGTTCTTGGCATTTTTAGGACATGCACCACAACCCCCACAGGGACCTACCACGGAAACATCCCTATGGTGAACTGCATAGAACAACAGACCTGCAGCAGCTGTGTCCCTACTCTTGCCAGGCTAAGGTTGCCAGGATGAGTGGAGTGCAGGAAGGACACGGGAGGGCACAGAACATAATCAGCAAAAAAATTCACACTGTGTACAAAAGGAACAGGGCCCTACAGGAAGCACAGGGAACAGCTCTCTTGACAAGTAAGTTTTATATCACGAGACAGGCAAGTACTCAACAATGTTGAGGTAACACCCCATCCAAGACAGGCAGGAGGCATCTTATCTACCTCAGGAATATGTGGGGTTTGCTAAGGACAGCCCATAATGACTGAGTGCAAGGAGAGGATGACCAAAGCTCTGAAGTTTTGCCAAGCACATCTGAGATGCTGGGCCACGTGAGGCTTTCCTGTTTCCACACAACTGTTCTTCTGGACACACCTGATGGGTCAGGAACATGGAACTGTCAGAATGGGTCAGACCCGAGGTCCTGCTCACCTGGGACACTATGGACAGTGTTTGGGGCTTTGTCTTTCACACAGCACTTCAAGAACACCAGAGCAACCATGAGGGTAAAATCCAGATCCTCCATAATTACTAATTCTCAGCCTTTTCTGTTTGATATCACACCCGGAATTGGATATTCCAGTTAACACCAGCTAACACCAGTTAAAGAGTCCTACAAGTCACTGATACACCCATAAATATTCAGGTACTTGCAGTCACGTGTACAGGATCCAGTCCCAGAAAGCCAGATATCCTTCAGCTGTCACTCCAGTAACTAAACTAATGGCTTTGTTGCCCAATACACAGAACCAGAGCCCTGCTGTGGACAGCATGGACAAAGCAAAACCTCCTGTTCTTGCCAGTTCCTCATCCTGAGATGCACAGCCATATCCCATTGATTTTATTTATTGAAAATCATGCTTGTTGGTGACCATCCCCAGGGATGGCACATTTAATTTTCATGAGGGCCCCAAGAGATAGGAAGTATGCATTGAACTGTTAAATGCAACATAACATCCTGGCACTGCCAAAGTATAATATAAACAAAGGCACAATAAGTCATAAAAAGCTAATTCTTTCAAAATTTACTAATACCAACATATAATTTCATCTCTGCAATTTAAAAAACATTGGCAAAAACCCCATTCTCCAAGTAAATAAGCAACTGTGTTTTGAAACTATTCACTGCTGGCACTTGTTTAAGGGAATCTGGTAATTTGTTCCATCCGTCCTGAGCTTCACAAGCAAAAAAGCATGTCTTGAATCGCCTGTTTTCTTCTCTGAAACTTAGGGTTCACACCAAGAGGAGAGCAGAACTATAACTTAGAGTTACAAAACAAGACTACCCTGAGGCACTCCACTGTGCACATTTATACAATACATTACATCATCTCCTTTACATTGTCATATGTAATCAATTCATGGTTTTCTTCACACAAAATACAACAGTGAATTATGCAGTCACAGGACAAGATCTTATCAATGCAATTTATTATAAAACACATTTAATTTCTGGAGCCACTTATGGCAATGTAGTGAAAAAATAAATTCTCCAGATTCCGTATCAGGCAAAATTAAATTGCTAAACTACAAAACTTCTTGTTCAGTAGGCTTAGCACAGAAACTGTTTTATATTTTAGACCCATGTAACCAGCATATAACTTAAATCCTGACAATATGATGAAGTTGAGTCCAAAAATCATCAGGAATTTCAAAACATTATTTGTGCCAGAAGATACCACCTTTAGTTTTAAAACAGGAACATTAATTATCTAAGATGGTGTATGAGGGAAAATAAGAAACCAGTTTAGGCAATTTATATGAGTTTAAAGCTAAATTCTTTTGTATAAGCCATGATTTGCTTTCGTTAAGATGGGTCTCTGAGTTGTTACTCATCAAATACAAAGAAATTAATCTGCTGTGCAACACACACTGAAATCCTTTACAAAAGCTGGTTTTTCGTCTTCAAAACCAAGACTCTGCCAGACCTCTTATTCTGCTTACCACACAAGCAGTACTGCAGCAGTACTGGGTATTCCTGAGTGTGTGTGCCATGGTTGCATTTGTTTTTAATGTTCTTACATGGTCTCATCAACACCTCAACTGTAATGCCACTAAAATAGTGGTCTGAGGCTGAAGCAAAGACACAGTGAACACCTAGAAAATCTCAAACCTGCCCTTCCAAAGCTCACTTTTGTCATCATTTCCTTTTCCTCACCTATGTGATGCCCTCCCTACTATGTGTCTTGCTTCCCTCTTCACATATGAAGAATTCACTTTCCCCTAAAGGAGCATGATTATCTTCCCAGTGCCTACATCAGGAACTATGAATGCTTTGTGGGCAAAAACCGTCTCTTTTTTTTTGGTCTTATGCAATGTCTCGGGCAGTGGTGGAAGTTCTGAATATTGGCTGGAAAACCCTGGGTGGACAACATAGCCAGTTTGATTGGCATTCAACAAGCCCTGGATGAACAAAGAAACTCCAAACTGAAGCCTAATCATTGGATCCTCTAATTTTGTCACCTTTTGTAAGGTTAAGCTTAGCATGTTCACCAAAGAATATACTATGGGTTCTGTAACAGAGCAGTGGAGTCCTGGCTGCCTCTCATGCTCAACCCTTTAATTCTCTTACAGAAAGACCTAAGCAGCCACCTGAAACCCTCTCATGCAACCTGGCATTTATTATAGTAATTTTAGCCTTTAGAAAAGAACAAACATTTCAGTCAAGATTTCCTTTTCCTCACTTGTGCCTTGAAGCAGGTCTGTTCCTGCATCTGTGTGTCCTGTAAATCATGCCAGCACTCCCCTTTGATCCACTCCTGCTAAGCTAACAGGTGTAGGAAAAATGGATGTATGATATAGAAGATGTTTTGATACAACATATACTTTTTTGGCATGCCAGCCTCACCTAAATAAGTCAGCCTAAAGAGTAAAGAAAAACGAAGCCAAAACATGCTGAGGGGTTGTTTTTTTTTTGATCTCCCTTAGGGTATGGAGGCTTCAGAGTTTTTCTGGTAGACAGATTCCCACTGTTGCATGTGTTTGATTCCTCGTTTCCCAGCGTGTTCTTTCTTAGAAATCTAGTAAGTTTGAGGTTGGAAATATGAAATACTTGGGACTGCCACTAAGACATATGACAGCTGAGGGTGCTTGGTCCTACACAGGGCTGTCTGACTCCATACCAGATTGATATATCCTCCTCCTGTGTCTGCATTTTTTAAAAGCTTCTGACAGCAAACTACATTGAAATAAACTGAGTCCTAAAAACAGGGCTGAAAAAGGGCAAAGCCCATAACCTTCCTGTCTCCAAACACTACACTACTTTTTTTTTTCCCACAGGAAAATCAATGAACAGGACACAAAAGCCACAGCACTGAAAGGCAGTAAGTATGGTGCTCTGGCATTTAGAAATCATATATCTACATTACTAGACGATGACATGTATCATCTTTTTGGGCTTCTAGATGGCCAAAAAGGAATAGCAAACTGTTCATTAGTAAAAGTTTATCAGGGGTCGTATGAGCAATCTGGAACAAACTTGGAGCAAGCCCAAAAAAAGACCACCCAGTGGACCCATGGCTGCTGTCAGCTCTAAGCAGTCAGTGATGGTTGCAGCTCCAGCTGGTGTCAAACACTGACAATTACCAGTTACCAAACAAAGCTGAACTGGAATAAACCTGCCAAAGAATATTTTTTTTTTTTATTTTTGTACAAAGTGCAATGTATTATTATGTTCCAGCAACTACCAAAAGGAGTTGTTGATCTTACTGTGCTGGAGACATACAAAGGCTGGATGCAGTAACACGGCATTCTTTTTGAAGGGTAACTTGTGTTCTAAGTGAAAGACTCTTATAAAATGAGAATGCTGCTGCAAAGTAGACAGAATGATACATTTAGTCAAATTCCCAGTCTAAGCCTTTTCAAAGAGCACAGGCAGTTAGTGCAACATTCCTTAGGGTTCCTGCATCCTTTCAAACATGATAGCTCTCTTGTAGTTTACACTTATCATATTAAGAAAAATGGTAACGAGGAGATCATGACAACCTCTTTTAAAAGCAACAATGACTCAATTGCCAAGGAAAAAAGAAGTGATAACTATTTTCATGGAAAGAAGCCTCCAGTGAACGCCTCACTGTTGAAGCTCTGTTCTTTGTTTTTGTCTGAACTCAGGAATGGCAAGGGGCTGCTCTTCAAAAAAACTCTGAGCACCAGTTTTCATTTGATTGGTACAACAATACTTTTTCAGATAAACTGGCAGTTCAGACCTCTTGTTGAAAAGATTAGCGACTCGAGAGGTTAGAAATGATATACTGGAATAAGTGGAAGGGATTAATTGGCTTGATTTAAAAAAAAAAATAAAACCCACTACTGGGAATGTTCTCCTGCAAACCAAACACAAAAGGTGTGTTTTTTTGTTTGTTTGTTTGTTTTTTTCTGAGGCTCAGAAGAGTACTTTTAAAGGTTACAGTACCTTGGTGTACACAAACAATGTATTCTTTAGGAGGATATACTCATGGCAAAGAAATTAATGGATTACAAAGCCCAAAGGGGCCTTTATCACTCAGTGCTTGTGCAGTAAATTCCATCAGAAGATCTCCCAGCATTCCTGACAAGAGATAAGCACCTGCCATTTTCCTGCTTGGTTCCAGAGGTCAAACTTGGTCCATGCCTTAAATCACCCACTCAACCAGTAGCAAATGCAATGAACACTACCCTGACCAATTTTTTCCCCCATTAGCAACCCATGCAAGTCTCCCATGCCCATCTGTGTCCATGCTGTTCCTGTTTCACCATGCAAAGTACTAGCAAGTATTTCCACCTCCCCCAAATAATATTTACTCAGATGCTGCACAGCAATTTTGGAATAGAGGAAACACTTAAACAAGAGCTGATAACAGGGTTTCTAGTGACAGCCTCACCAGAGCCCAGGCAGGCCTTACAGTAACAATTGCATCAGGCAGAATACACAGTGTATGCAGAATGTTGAAAATATATAAATCTGGGCCCTTAGGTCTGACCTTCAGATTCGTGTTTGTAGACAGTTTTTCTACCTTGCCTCAGAACAATGGTCAACAAACACCTCAACGCCTTGAACTAATGAAAGCATCTTCATTTCTAATGCTAGAACCTGACATTTTTGTCTGCTGACTTTTGAAAGGCTGGGTGCCTGTATGACTGCTTTTAAATCAAAAAGAAATGTGAGAAATTCCTTGAGAAAGGAAAAAAAAAAAAAAAGGGAAAAAAAAGAAAAGAAAAAAGGCATTCTGGTCTGATTTTCTAAGTTTCCAAAGATATTGTTACACAGCTGACAAATCAATGTGGCAGGATCTACAGGCTAATTAAACAAATGTGACAATTTTACTGTGACAATTTGAAAACCCTCAAAAGTGCCACCCATCCACAGTATGCATTCTTCTCAAGTGTATATTAAAACCCATGTACTGTATTAAGAAATTCAAAGGAACTTACATATTCAATAAAAACACAATTATAAGCACAATGTGAAATATACAGCTAAAATAGATTGGAAGTTCATAAGGTTTCTCTGAACATTTAATTCAGTGACACGCTTTCTTTAAAAAAATGTTAGAAATCCTCTATAGAAATGGATAATTCACAGTATGAAGTATAATTTTAAATATCTGATTGAGCCTTGCTTTTGCCCAATTATCACACCAGTAATTCCAGCTGAGGGACATCAATGCACTTTGCTAGCAACCAATTTAACTTTTAACGAAGGCAGTGTGGGTGAGGCTCTATTTCACCATTTCACAGAAGGAGACACTGGAGCAAAGGGGCATCTCAAGGTTATTCAGGAAAATTAAAGGTAAGATGTTTTATCTGAGTGTATGTATTCAAGCACTTATTGAGAGGGTGTTCAAAGAGATGAGAAGATGAACCACATCCCATCCGTAAGCCCCATGGAGGCCAGCAAGCCTGTGTGTCACCCCATGACTCTGCCCAAGGAAAAGCCCACCTGCTTGTCCAGGGGGTCTCACAGGAAGAAATAAATATTTTTTGCTCCATAATTCACTTTGGGTCTGCTTTCTTGCCTTAAGAAAAAGAGATTAGGAGTGACTTTGGTTAAATTTAGACTGCAGTACATTAAGAAACAGGCAACAAGGATTCCTGGTATCTGTTGTAACAGAACACTACCACTCATTTCCTCTGAGAGCAACAATGAGATTCAAAGTTGAAACTTCAGGTTTGCTCCAGGTGTCATCTTTGTCCTGTTTTCTTTCTTTCTCAGAGCACAAAGCAGTAAAACACGAAAAGTTGCAACATGCAGATAAAGCAGCAAAACTCAGCATGACTCAAGCATCTGGTCTCTTTTTGGTCCATTATTTTAATTTCTCTAGTCCTTTCCTTACATATATTTCTTTTAAACTTCAACTAGTTTTGTAAAGGTTTTGATTGTCATGGCCAGCTCCAACTTCAGAAGAGAATTTCAAAGAGGTGGGCTCTTGTAACTCTTTCTGAAGATTTGTTGAGCTACATCTTCCAGCCCAGTGTTCCCTTGGACACTGCAAGTCTGCCTAGCCTTTTCCTAATCTTTTTCTCTTGACTAACCACATATGGTCAACTTATCCTTCACAGACCCCACCAGCTTCCTCAGCAGCTCTGACTTATGGGGAGGTTTCCTACCAGAAATTTAAATCTGCAATACTTGCCCTCAGGGCTGCAAAAACGGAGCCCTTCCCTTTTGTGAAAGAAAGAGGCACAGATGATGTTACAGACATTTCAAACCAAGATTGTTTCTAAAGCATGCATTCATTTCAGAAAGCCTAACTCGATTTTAATATGTTTTCAATGTCTTCATTCTGTGCCTAAAGCAATTTGTTATGTAGAGTACACATTATTAATCTACTTAAATGAAAGGTAACATTGCTAGCAGTTTAAACACTCAGCGCCCATATTTAACCATGTTTCATTTTGACAGGACAAGATGAAATAACAGAAATGATTAATCTGAGACCAGAGAAATATTCTACTACCTCTATCTCAAAATAGGACTGGATTTTTTTGTTTAATACTCTGGCAGTAAGCTGTGTAAGTGGAGTGTAGGAGCTTCAGATGACTTTTCTGCTTGGCTGCACTGCTCACTGTGCTGTATCTGTTACCAGAAGTTTTGGAATCAGCAGCAGCACTCCAGGACAGACACACAACAGGCTCTGAAGTTCTTAATCATGTTTTTATAAAACATAAACTCATGCAGCCCTCAAGGTCCCTGAGGAAGCTTGAGCCAAACACTGCATTGGTGTTGTAGCATTTAAAATTCTCCACTGAGTTCAGCACTTGGGCCCTTTTTCTGTTCACGGGAGCACATAAGAGGTCAAAGTTGATCTGACATCCCAGATTCCTTGGGTCTGTTTTCTCTACCTCTTTCACTCAAAGATAAGGGAGTTACTCTTAATTTACAAGGATGAAAAGGGAGGAGAATTCAGGTCCCATGGGTCTCCAAATTGGGAGCAGGAATCTCTAGTTTTATGACACTTTCCACTCAACTGTAAGACTCCATCAAATTGCTTTCCCACAATTTTTTTATCTCTTTCACTTATTTCTGGAAGCACAAAACTTAAAAGAGATATTTGAAAAATACTTTTAAGTTCTGCAGAGTGCATCTGATCTTCCACAGAAGCTGTATAACTTACTATCTTTTCCTCCAAGGCAATGACTTCCCATCAATTACTTCCTTGTTTGAACTGGCTTTAAAACAATTACTTAGTATCATCTCATAATATGTAATTATTTCTATCATAACAGAGTGCTGAATCAGAGTGAAGATGCTGAGGATCTAACATGTTGCAAGACATAGTAGGTTGTTTCTGAGCTCACTATCAATAAGGAAGAAAAACTAGAAGTGGTTGTTTTCGTACAAAATAAATGCTGAAGAGCTTGGAAAACAAGTTTCTCTCCCTCAATGGCAGTCATTCATTTATCATTTATCATGGGAGCACTGTCTTTCTCTTCAGGAGAAGTAATAGGTGTCCAAACCCTTGTGATGTCAGCTCATTTTACAGTAATTTTAGTAGCAATGGTAAATCTGGCAATGACAGCAGAATTATATAACACTACTGAAATCAGCAATATTTCAATTTGGCAGTACAAAAATATATGTTAAAATATTATGGTAAAGGAGATAAGAAAACAGAATTGAATAGCGAGTTTGAAATAGGTGCATGGCAATCTCTCTCTCTTTTCCTCAATACCTTTTGTAATCTTTTTTTATTGTTACAGTGCAGACAGGCTGCAATAGACCCACATAATGATCAGATTTTACATTTCAAAGTTCTTTGCTAAATAATTTATTTAATACTGCTATGAAAATAAAACCTTTATTTGATAAATGTGCCTGCAAGCTGGAATCAGACCTTGCTTGTCTGTCCTGACAAAGGTCTAATCTTTTGCTGCCTTACATCTTGAAGAGGCATTTATCCCTGTAACAGGCAGGTGCAAAACACCAGCTTTCGAATACAGGAAACTCTGCACACCCACGCGCATTTGTCAGATCAGACAGTCAACCTTTCCTCCCCGTCACCTCCCCAGCAGCAGGAGCCTGCTCAGCGCTCATCTGGCAGCACAAAGCAGGTTTGTACTATATATCTACATCACCAGAGAACTCCTTTCATCTCTAACCTGTGCCACGCCAGCAGTGCAATGGTGGCCCACAAAACCAACTGCCTAAGCTAAATACTCGGCACTGACTCATGCCAGCTTCCCACTCAGCTCTGAGCTTTTGAGGTGATGCACCCTCAAGTTAAGAGAGACAGTTTTGAGGTGTCCATCTCGCGAGGTGCCACCACAATGTTGTCCCTGTAAGGGTGAAATTGCTAAAAACTTCAATAATGCTGTTCTGCTGTGATCAGCACCCAGGGGCCAAGGCCAGGCTCTGTGTGAAGGGTCTGCTCTAGGCTGGGGAGACCTAAGGCTGACATATCCAACTCCCAAAGAGCCTTCTGCACTTCAAGCTTACAAGGACAAGGCTGTCCTCAAATGACTCCACCTATTGATCTCACCCTTCCTGTGTGGATACTGGACAGTGCACAAAATGCTGGGAAAAGGCTCCCTTTGACCTCCCTGGGATTGCTGCTGAATCCTTGTGGTGATACTGAGACCAGAATTCAGCTGATCACCTACCAAACCAGGAAGGAGCTGTTCTCAAAGAACTACTCAGCATTTCCATTTTATGGAACGAGACTACGTCTAGAGAGTCATCAGAGCAAAGAACTGGTCTCTGCTTTTATGTATACCTAAAGTGATGCAGAGGTAACTCCTTTTTATTTAATAACAGCAGCAGTAACGTAAGTGGAGCTGCTGCCAATTTATACCAGTGTGGGAGGAAGAAGAATTCAATGAACTCAAATGAGATCAGAGGTCAGTGGAATTACCCCTTGATTTATTTTGATGAGAGAGCAGGAAGTGGTTCTGCCTCCATTGAGAAAATGCTGATAAAAAGCTGAAAACGCAATGGCTTAGAAATTGCTAAGAAATTAATTGTTTTTATCCATCCAAATCTCTGTGTACGTAAGCAAAGTCTAAAGGAAAAAAAAAATTCTCAAAGCAGGCTATTACCCGTTCCTTGCACGCTTTCAAAGGCTGCACACCAGAAAAGGGACAAAGGCCACAGATCCACATTTACACGTGGGTTAACTTTTCAATCCATTTTTTCATTTCAACAGAAATAATAAATCACCTCATCCTGGAGAAAGAAGCAGCTTGACACAAAACATACGGTGCTGGGCTATTTTTATAGCACACCTAAGACGTATAGGGATTCATTTATTTACTCAGCTATTTAAAAGTGGCTACTCTTACTCATTCTCTGGACAGCTAAATGCCAGGTTGCTAAGTTACTGTTACTTGACATCATCTCCTCCCCAACGTGTTCCCACATTTGACAGGTTCACATGATTTACTAGGCCAGTCAGCTCGTTATTCACTTGTCCAATGACGTCTGGATAATCATTTTAAATTCACATCATGTCCTCCCCAGCAAGCCCCCAGACTCCACATGAAAATATTTAAACTGCCCGTCAGCTACTAAGTGCATTTGTAACCACGCTGGACAGCATACCTGTATTTTTCAAATTACAATTATTGTAATTAGGTTTAGCATCGTTCTTCACTGTTGGTTTGCAGTTTAGAAGAGAAAACAATTACTGAGGGGCAAATAATGGGCTGTATCTGTTACAGTCTAATTTTGCCATGTGAACAGCTCACTTCAGCTATGGCTGAGACATATTAAATCTGTTAGTGCTTTCAATTGGTGTGAGGAACGTAATACGACACATAATTTGTCCAGTCAAGGGCATTTTCACCTGCTGATCAATTTACATATTCTTCGATGTCATTAGTCATCAGAAGACAACCATAAAAATTACAGACTTTGCTCATTTAACTCCAGTCATTTTTATACTTATTACAATCTGAATTATATTTAGGATTTGTTTTGCTTCCAGACTAGAAAGCCTTTAATTAATATCACAGCTGTCCACATAACATCAGAAATCCATTTAGTTACTTGATGCCTTACTACAGTGAATATGCACCTACAAGAATTCTTTTGTTCCTCTAAGCAGGGACAGATTTCCAGACAGAAGTGCCTGCCCAGATGGTTAGAACACAGACAGGGAAGCTGTCTGTGTACAGACCAGAGCCTCACTTCTGCAGGATTACATCTAATCGATTGCCTAAACACCCAGCCCAAAGTTTCAATTTACACTACGAGTCCTCCAGAAGATTTAGTTAAATAAAATTTCCTTTCTTTCCAGTGAGATGTTGTATGTATGCTTATCAACTCTTCACCCAGAGGTAAACCAATGCTAAGGAAGGTCCCTTCTGTTCTCTCTACAGGCAGGAAAAGGATCTCTGCTCGTTCACCCTCAGTGTCACCTACACAGCCCCCTTTGCCTGGGCCAGCACATGGTTCACATCACATGCAGTGACAGCCAGGCATGCTGATGTAAAGCACTGGTACAAGTGGCACAAGTAACAGCTTTGGAGACTGGTTTTAAATGTCAGTTCTCCCACCCCATCTGCACTTCGTATCACAACATTTCAGTGAACTCATTTTTCAATGGCTGCACATAGCAAGTGACAACTTAATTTAAATCCATATTAATAAAATGTGAATGACACACAGATACTTCTAATTGCCTGTCTTCCATGTTATCCACACTTAAAACCATTACATTGGTTTAAAAAAAAAAACAAACAAGTTTTGGAACAAAAAAAAAGTGTACTGACCATCATGTATTTGCCCTAATCTTTCAATTTGGTATTAGCAACCTGTATTAAATGTAAATCTCTACTACCATAAAGTTTGGCCTTAGTTGTACATGAGATGATGCTGATTATTATTATTATTATTATTGTTGTTGTTGTTGTTTTCATGACCTTCTCCACCATCCTGGTTAGAAAAGTAAAATCAGCAGGAGAATGGTCTGCCATTAACCTTTGGTTGTAGTACTGGGAGCAGTCCTTAAAGCATTTACACAGGATGACATAAGTAGCTAAGTGTTTCAGGAAATCTAAAGGACTGTGAAATTTTGTCTCTGAAGACTCAGGGGTCTGAGCAGAGTCAAGACCTTTCCCCTCACTCGGTTGAAAATTTATGAATATAAACTCAATTAAACCTTTTTTTTTTTCAAGATTAAAAAAAAATAAAAAAGGAAGACAGATTAGGAATTGCAAACCTCTACAACTACAAAAACCATTAATCAAGATCAGTTTGAAAAAAGAGCTGTGTAAAATCAGAGCTCATAGATCTTAGCCTGAGTACCTCTTCCTTGTAAAGTCTAGCAAAAAAACCCTTAAAGAGTAATTGTGTCTTTCTGAGGAGTGAACTAACTAACCTAGTTCCTCTACTTAAAGAAAAAACCAAAACACCACAAAACAACAAAACAAAACAAAACAAAAAAAAACAAAAAAAAACCCACAAAAACCCCTCAACAAACAGGGAAAAAAACAAACAAAACAAAAAGACTGAAGACTGGATTTTGACCCATTCTCAGTCAGGTGGGGCTGGGTTTGCCAGGCCTTTGCTGGGCATCTGCAGCCAGCTGTTAAGAAAGGTCTGCTGGTTTGTATCTCTTTTTCAGGTGCCCATTACATGTCCCTGTGAAAGATATCCCCAGGGACGTGGAATCCCTGCCAAATCCCTGCTCTGTCCACCCCAAGAGCCCCCCCTTCCCGAGTTTAATGGCCCACGAGAGGCAGGAGTGGCGATTCTGCAGTTTATTCCCATCCTCTGAAGGCAACAGCAAGTCCTGCTCCACTCTTGGCAGGTTTCAGAAGGAAGACTGGGACATTCTGCTTGTTTCTTGACTCAAATTACAGTCACGGGGGGAGGAAATAGGATCAGCTCCTCTTGATTAGAAAAAAAGACATTTCTGCTTCCTGTGATTTATATGCACTGTTCCCCATTAAAACTGTCACCTGGATGATTGATCCCTGAAATTCACCACATCACATTTTCTTTTGATGCTGTTTAGTGAAAACAACTGCTTTCCCCAGCCAACAAGTCATTCATTCCAAATCTAGTAATGAACCTAATTGAAATATATAAACAAGGGAAGAAGACATTTAAAATATATCCAGTATTTCACACAGCCTTTCAACATTGCCTTTGCATTTTGTCCCTTAGTGTTCCTTAGGAAATGAACCCCTACTCACTTTGAAGGTTGAAAGTAAACGTTTATTTATTTCCTTGCATTCACTGCTCCTGGGTGCACATGCAGATACTCCTGAGTTACTGAGGGTCTGCACATGAATGCTTTCCTGCTGCTTCAACACTGCAGCAACACTGCCAACCCATCAGGACATCTCTGGCAGCCCAAGACAATGTGTGTACACAAACCAGGAGCAAGTTTCCCAAACTATTTAACTCTGGATTACAATGGATACTGGGAAGCTTATTTTATTTTATAAGCAAGAGTTAAGTCCATGTCTTTGCAAGCAAGTTGGCATGATTTTCACACACAGTTTCAGGTCTGGGTTAGCCTGCAGCACTAGCTCCTAGTAATAAGGACATGGCTAGCAGAAATTCCCACTGAAATTTTATCCCTTCTACACCAAAAACCAGCAGGGTGCCTGGCAATCCCAGGGAGGTAGCTCTGACACATGGGAAATTCAACCCACGAGGATAAAAACCCAAATCCCAAAGAGGCACTGGTGGTTGCAGAACTGCCCCCAGGCAAATCTCATTTTCAAGAGAGAAACCCAGAGTTGAGTGTCTGAGGAAAAGCCCATCCTACATTTAAAGTTAAGGCATACAACTTGTTGTGCACACTCCCCTTTCTCTTGTTACACAATCTTGTTGCAATTAAGCCATGCTTAGCTTGGAGTTGTAATTTTCTGTATTCAACCACTGACCAGAGATCCCAGAGTAGATGTCTGTAAGTTTTTAACAAAACCATGAAGGGTGAGCAACTGTAGTCTGGGGGGAGGAGGAAGACTGCAGGTCAGTTTGTGAGCAGGAGAATGAAGGCACCTACACATCAGGGTAGGAGAGAAATGTGTCCTGGATAGACTCACAGAGATTGAGAGGTTAACAAAGAACAGGAACATCTGTAAATCCTGACTGAGACAAGCTGGCAGATGCAGAATATTAGGTGAACTGAGCTTAGTCACTAAGTAGCACTTTGGGCCTACCATTTGGCTGTGTCTCTTTAATACAGACCCACTGATATGTTATTATTTACCTACAGTAATAAAGACAGCCCTACAAACCCTCTCCTTGAAAGATGAAATAACAGCACTAAAATTTATACAGAAGATAAAAATGCAAAGGGTATTACTCACCCGCAGTATTTCTTCCACACAACTGGAGTCATTGGGAAGGGTAACCTAAGTTCAAAGGAAAAAAAAAAAAGAAATATTTAGTCAGGTGCTGGATGCAAAGTTCAGTGACTACAGCCCCACAGGTGAACAGCTAACAGGCAGCTGCCTCTGTTTGAAGACTGCTGTATCCATGCTTGCTGCCTACCAGATTTTCCAGTTCAGATCAACATAAATCATCAGCAGGACCCATTTTGTCAAAAGTTGTTTTTCTCTTGCACACTGCTTTGTGCTACTAATGGCACTTTTGAAGCAATAAACCACTCTGATTTCCTCACAGTTGAGAACTGGCACTAGAATTGCCTGAAACTTCTGTAATTGAAGAAGATCCCACTGTTACTCCTATCGGAAGCCTTCAGAGAGAAGGAGAGGTTTGGTTTAACTTGCCACATGCTGCAGCAAAGGACAGAGGTGATAACAGTTAGGAGAAAGCTGTTATCATCAACTATCTTATCCTACAGCTTAATAGGCTAACAGTCCAGACAGCTCTTAAACCTTAAACATATAGTGTAGGAAAATACTGGTTGGACTATAAGGGTGGTTGCTGATTTTGTTGTCCCTCACTTCATCAGCCTGTTGCAGGTTAAGTATCCTCTGAAGCCTGCACAGCACACAGGAATCCACCTCGAGAGGCCTGACAGCTATTCCTTCTCCCCTTAAAAAGGTGCAATATATCTATGTACACAGCCATACCCACGCACACATGTGGTGGTGCTACTAATATATTCCAACTGAAAACACTTGTTAAATGATATTTACAGCATTTGCCACAATCCCTCATTCCAAGGGCATGAAAGAGCACAAAGCCTTTAAATACTGCAAACAAATACAGAAACAACAGGTAGACATGCCCTGGATGTACAACCATTCTGTAGCACTTGCAGATAGCTATGATGGGCTCTTGTCATGGGGGTAAAGCAGAAGAGAGGAGGAGACAATATTTAGGAAGATACCAAAACATAGCTAAGTCCTTTGTGCCATAAATATTCAGTGAGACTTTTCTGCCTGAACCTTCTACCTTATTAACTGCTTTGGAAAAAGATACTCATGACTAAATTTAATCCCTGCCATTCCTAATCTGCTGTAGATCTTGACCAGAAGCACTGACCATGGCCTTCCACCTATATTTCAGCCAGCACTAAGCTTCAAGAATAAATACACATAGTTACAGAAGTCAAAAACCACAAAGACCCATTACATCACCAAGTTCGTGCTCTGCTAATGTAGCACATTCTCCCTATATTTTCTAGTACTATGGCTAGTCTGACCCAAATAACTGTGGGGAAATGAGTCTCCCATTCCTTCCCTTAATAAAATATGTAGCAGTGTTGTAAGCTATTTGGTACTTTATGATCATAATGGCTAAAATTTTGCTTTACTGTCACCTCAGCCTTTCTGTAAAGCTCCTCCCACTAGTCTAAAGTAATTCATTACTTCCCTTCACATTTGCACAGACATGCAGAATAATACTCCACTTTTCTCAAATCCTGTATGTTCAACTTTTACCTTCTTTCCTGATAAACAACATTTTCCTCCCCTTTGGCTTATTTCATCACAGTTCTCTGAATTCCCAGCAGCTCATCAGTATCTTGGTAAAGAATTACCCAAGTGAATACGACTTCACTGCAAGGGTATTATTGATTTTTATCCACTATAGATTGCAATTTTCCATAATATCCCTTTAAACAACCGAGAAAAGAGCCTTACCTTTTGTCCCCAGTTTCTACTCAGCTCAAATCCCATACCAAACCTAGGCTGGGCACCGCCAGTGGATGGTCAGCATGAACTGCAACAGGCACGCAGTCCACCTTCACACCGCACGACCTGGACTTCACTGGATTCCCTTCATCTCCCTACTTTTCACTTAAATCACTGCTTTCCCTCTCAATACCTGTAAATTCTTTGCTAATCTGTGTTCTCCATTCCCCACACCAGCTGTCCATTCCGTGAGGAATACAGTTAATCAAAAGGTTAGCAAGCAGGGGTACTGCCGCAATGTGCAGCGGGACACTGGGAGTACATGTGTCTCTAATACACGCCTCATTTTTTTTCATTGAAAAATAAGTGTGTTGGAATATGACAAAACAAAACAAATACTCCCCCAATAAGCTTACAGTGTACACAACAACCACAAAATTTCTCACAGCAGTAACAGGAGCAGCCCCAAACCCAGCTGAGTGAGTCAGACTGGGAAGAGTGAGAGCAGCAGAGGTACAGAAGCTCTCTCCTTATTTAACACCCCTCCCTGCCATTACACATGCCAGCTCTAATGGTTAGCCAAGGTACCATGTGTATTCCTTTGTGCAGAAGAATGATGACTTTGTACTTGGATATTAATACAGGGCAGAACATGTTCTTACTTGTCTCACAGCCCTCTGACAATTCACAGCCCTGTTTAAGTTTACATTACTTTACAACTAATGATAATAATAACAATAAACATACCATTTTACTTCAATAAAGCCCACTATTTATTATGCAATCACAACCAGCTTCTGCTGGCAGCACTTGCTAATAACTTTAAATGCTCATGCATCAATTTAATTGTGTTAATGGCAAAGAAGATTTTAATGGCTTGACAGAACTTTTGTTCCCTTTGGCATTGCTTTGTTTTGAATCACTGGTATTAAAGTAATGCAAGATGTCAAAGTGCTGTGATTGTCATATAGGAAGATCCAAGTAGGAGCTAGCACAAAGAGGAAAACATTTAGATTGATGCAAACATTAAAAGAATAATTATTACAACATGGCTATCAGAAAGAAGATCAATGTAAGAGCCTTTCAGTACATTACTATTAATGGATTTCTAAAGAAATGAGACCATTTTTCTAAATTCATGCTGCAGTTGCACATTCTAAGAGACTTGAAAGGCACAGATCTATTAGAAACTCAGCCTATCTCAGAAAATAAAATAAAGATAAAACAACCTCTCAACCTTTCAAAGTGTGAATCAAAAATTGCAAGTTTAATTGTCCATAAACACTTGCATTCAGCTAACAAGTGTGAGCAGGCCCACATGGCACACTGTGGCATCCAAGCATAGATTCATCAGGACAGAACAAAACAGAGCAGATACAATATTCATCACCAGGTGCTAGCACTATAAAAAACTGTTACTACCATTAATAAACTGCCACGTTCCTCCTGTAGCATAGTCAAGATTCATCCTTTCCCAATCTAATGAAAAGCAAGCATTTCAGGACCCATTGTGTGATTCTACATCCCCCCTTCCACACACCTCCTCTCTCCTCTTCAGCTTTCATCAGTAACCAGAGTCTAAAAGGGAGGGCATAGCTTGCCCTTGTGCACACTTTTGGTGCTTTTCCTCCTTTGTGAGCAGCATGGTCTAACTCAGCTGGAAGGACAGATTCCAGGAATTTGGCTTCCTCAAGACCAAGTGGTGGCAATTCACATCATGAGCTCTTCTCTTGGCTGGCAGTGCATTCACAAACCCCAGACTGAAAACCAGGGCATGCTACATAAGCTGCAGACAGACGTACTGAGGTAATAAAACTTCAATCAAAGCAAGAAGATTTCACAACAGCTACATGCTACACTGAACTCATCTTCCAATTTCCTTTTAATCTGGCAAAACTCTTTTGCATCAAAACACTTCATGTTTACTTTTAAATTTTGTTTGCTAAAAATAAAAAAAAAAAAAGGAAGGTCACATGGTCACAATATTCCACCTAATACAACCCAGTATTCTAAGGTTCTCTTTGCTTTTTGGTCTCACAGGAGAGAGAAGAGAGCTTAAATGATGTGGAACCAAAGGTCTAATGCATGGCTTGGGTGTCTCAGTTCTGAACTTTAAAGGGAGGGAAGCAGGGCAGAAATCTAAGAGGGAGGGAATAGCAGCCTTTAATGCTATGCAGATCAAATGACATCAGGTAAATGGCTACAATATCTGATGAGTCATGTCAATCTAACCTTCCATTTATTCATTCAACAGTTCCTTGACCACTCTTACCTCCTGGACAATTTACAACCTGCATGAGACCAGATTTGTTTTTTGTGGCACAGAAAAATCACATAAAGACTCCTTTTCCTGTAATTTACATCTGACAGCAAACGTTTCTCAGAAACGTCAGCAACACAATCTTCCGACAGACTTGTCAGAATAGTTCTGAAAATTCAAATGTGGTGCCATAAAGCAGAAATACACAGTGAATAATGTCCTTGCCAGAACTGACCGACTACATTTCCATCTGGATAAACTGTTCATGAACAGTCCCCCTGGTTTTATTGATGCACGACTGGCATTCAACAAGTAATCTCTTCTTCCTATCTTTGTTTTATTGAGAAGGTGAGTGTAGCACGTAAAAGGAACGTAGGAAACCGCTCTCATTTCTTGCATATGAGCACCTATGTGCTTACACACCAAGAGCTCAGCTTTCCTTGTCATCTCCTTTATCAAGGAATCCATTTTGACTCTGGGGAGATGAAGCTCATACTACTGTTTACTCCTTCGAACACAAATTGATTTTTCACTTGCCAGCATGAAAGGATCCTGTGCATGAGCCTTGATTGATCACTTCCAGTGTGCACCACACAGTGATAAGAGGAAAACACTTGGGAAACCAGAAACAGCAAAACGAGGACAGTCAGCAGCAGCCTTGTCCTCTGAATGCCTTCAGCTCCTGCCAGGCTTCCCATTAACAGGGGGTGCTTGGTTCTTCTGGTTAACAAGTGGGAAATGGATCCGGCAGCACTAAGAATAGCAGAGTTTCCAGGTACAAGACATTGGATTTGATGACCTTTGAAACATCTTTCCAACCTTCATGAAGCTGTGATTCAATTTTTGTGACACACTCGTTACAGGTCTAAGAACAGCCAACACTGCACCTGCATTGGAACAGAGCATTCACCCATGTCCTTCCAATGCCAGCTTTCCTTTAATTGCCATCAGTATTTCCTTGCATGCTCAGGCTTCGTTTCCCCTCTTTAGTCATTCCCAACATCCCCCTCAGCTGCCACCTGACTACCCATCTCTCCTCCTGCGAAAGATCGACCCGCCTTTACTGCAAGTAACATTCTCACCTCTGGCTCAGAGCCCACTCTTCAAACCTCCTTGGGTTGTTTCACAGTTCGTGCTTCTCTCTGTTTCCTCTCACAGTATTTTGTTCAAAAAGGGTCACTCCTGTTAGAGATACCTGAAATAGTGGTCAACTAATCCCACTAGATGGGAGGACCCTGACTAGTCCTTAGTAACTTTAGTGCAAATCCACAAGAATGGGAAGAGCAAAAGAGTAAGCAATGAATATTGGAACCTGATGTTACAGTTTTTCTGGTGTATTTATGGAGATCCCACCAACATATATTAGGGCTATATATTTGTGTTTTGGAGGAAACTGACTGAAGTCAAAATATGGTGGTATTAAAAAAAAAAAAAAAGAAGAAAAAACAAAAAAAAAAACAAAAACCCTCAACCCCCCAAAATTGCTCCCTTGCTATTCAGAAACATATACATATTTTTCAAGGGGTTATTCATTCTCAAGGGAGCCATTTGTGGGTCCCAAATAATGTATATCCACTGTTTTCTTTTAGCGCCTCCACCATCCTGGAACCAAAATACCACGAGAAGACTGCATTTCGCATTATTTTTACCCCCAAAATATCTCCTGGGGCTTATTAAAAAGTCTGTCAAAATATATACTTTTTACATATATAAAAATTTGGGAGAGAAAGAAAAACTACTGCCTAACACAAAGTACAGAGAGCTGCTCCTCTGTTCCCCCTTAAAACAAATACTGCAGAAGCAGTTGTGTAGAATATGCATTTACTGGAGAATCTGAACACACGAAAAAGTTTTAAGGAGCAAGTTAATTAATTTGTTAAGCTAAGACAGCCTGGCCTGCAGTCAGTGCTGCTCTTCAAGTGCTGGATGGAGAAGTTTATGCCTTTCTCCTTGAGTAAAGCACATTAGATAGGAAAAACAGCTTACTAGAGTGGTCCAAAATGTGACTGAATCAAACTCGCACTGATTTTAGTGAACTTCCCAAAAATTCAGAAGCCAAAGCTCCCCTTTACTCTCATACAAAAGCCAGTGACTCTAATATGCTCCTCTCCAGTCAACCAAGAGCCAGACACACCAGTGCAGTCACACCAGGTGGGGTGAACACCCCACAGACTGGAAGGAATTGCATTCTGATCTCCCTACAAAGAACTCAGCTTAAAACAACCTCCCAGTCCAGGCAAACCCAACTGTAATGACAATGTTTTTTCACTGCCATTTAGTTCTGCTACAGCAACTTTTAAACCAGACTGACCTGGATGTGACAATTGTATTTTTCTTCTTCTTCCCAGTGTGTACTGTATTTAGCACATTTTTTTTCTTTTCCATTTCTTTGATGTTTTCTTTTAACAATACCATTTCAATGTTGATCAGCATGAAATAGTCTCCACGAAAGCACAATATGCTGATGTTCAATTTATACTCAATGGCTCACCATTATTTTCATGCAGTAAATTGCCAAACTCTATTAGAGGGAGAAGTCTGATAAAGTGATCTCTCACTTCAAGGTCTCCTGGGAGTTTTTTAATGTAGGTAAGGCTGCACATTCTACTTATGGAATATTCTGAATAAAATATTTCATAAAGTCACCATAATGATAAAACCAGAGTAACTGATAATGTAAGTATTAAGCCAGGCCCCATCAAAAGTGGCTTTTGTAGTACTTTTGTGATCAAAACACTGACTTGCATAAAGGCTGTTGCAACCATTTAATGCTGACACAGAGCAAGGAAATTTGGAATGCCAAACTTACTTTCTTCCTTCCCTCCTCTCTGTTCCTTCTCCCCCAAATGCCTGCAAGTACTTATTTGCTTACATAAAATAAGTACATTTTCTTACGTGCCTTGGCATTTTCACCTTATTCTGGAAGAGGTTACCTTACACATTTCCATTAAAGTGATGATAAAAGGCACCCTGACCTAAAATGCCACCGCGCACTTGTCCACTGGAAACATCAAAGCCTGACTAACAGACTATGCAACTCTCTGGCGTGGTGAGATATATGATGTGGCAGAAATAATGATCAAGTGTCTGTTTCTTGTCTTCCTTTTGCCAGTGTGAATGAAATCTAACTTCTCCAAAGACAGCGAAGCAATATAGAAGGTGCATGTATAGAAGGTGCATGAATGAAGAGGGCTTGGCTTCCAAGTCTATTTGCCCTCAGTTAGGGGGATGTAAATTAGACACCATATTTATTCTCAGTGTAACTCACAGAGGAGAACCTCTTGGAAATGATGCAAAACCCCTTTACTACACAGACATAGCCACCTAAACGTAATACAACTTGGATTTGGAACTCCATTACATCTATTTCACATTAGTGGAATGTGGTGTCTGTTCCCAGTATTTTACCAGCACGAGAGCAGCATCAGGCAGGAGCTCTATAAATTCCTGATAAAATAGTAGCAAAGTCACCAGGTCAGACTGTGGCCTTTGTGACACAAGTAAAACTCCGCTGATGTCAGTGAAGTTGCATCAGTGTAACCTGAAGCATTATTTGACCCCATGAATTCACACTGTAACATTTCTTCAGAGGTTTTAAAGATGAACCTTTTTAAATATATATTTACATCTGGCAGTACCTTTACTGTAGCTACAAAGATACAGTGGGTGGCTGTGTTGGTTACCGGTTCCACTTCTTTTTTTTTTTTTTTTTTTTTTTAAAAAGCAGGTATGAATGTTGTCACAGAAAAATATACTCTTGGGTTTAATTTGTACAGCAGTTTGCACAGCTGCAAGGCCAATGCTGGGACCCAAATTAATTGTTCAGAGCTTGTTTGCAAATTAGTTGTTTTCATACATCCTTCCATCACAGTCATAACTTGTAAATCGTGTCCTCAAACTATCTTCAGAACAGAGGGCCAAAATTCAAAGGGCAAGGACATGTTCTTGCTCCAGGGGAAACAAAACAAATGTATTTTGAAATATCTTAAGGTTTAAATACCAACACTACCTGTTAGCATAAGTAGTCTAAACAAATAAATATTTAACATAAACTTCAATCAAATAAGTGAAATTTCTATATGAAATAAAAGCTATTTTTCTCTTACTATTACTAACAAAACAGTGCAATCAATGATTATGTCGTTATTGTGACTGCATCCAAATTCAGACTACATTAAGAGCCAGATCTTACGCTCATTAAATAGTAAAATACACACACATTCCAACTACCCCTGAATGTCATGGTTATCATACAAAAGGGGAGCTAAAAGAACACTTTTTGGACAGTACAGAACTTAGAACAAAGAAAATCTGATTTTGAATGGGATCTTTATGGTCTCTTTTTTAGTTACATTTCTAATTAAAATGCTTTGATCTATTAATGCCAAGGGACGCTGCTAAATGTATTCAATGCAGAAGTCGCATACTTTTCCTGAGCTCCCAAAATCTCTTAGATCTGTGTGCACTTATGCTGTGTGCAGTTAAACCGCTCACTAAAATGAAAAGATATCTAAGAATAACTCACTTCCATTAGATTTATAAATCACATTAATTAATTCTACATCTCCAGTGGTGTAGAGACCAAACTCTAATGCGAGATCTAATTAAAGAAAAGGGGAAAAAAAAATTGGAATTGAAACACAGAAGTAACTGTTTAGCCTCAAATTAATGAGGTGCTATGCTAAGCAAGAATGTCCATAAATCCCTAATGAGGATTTTAAACACATTAAAACTTCCTAATACAAAGTGTTTGCCTTCCTTTTATCCAATAACAAATAAGCCAATAATTTTCTGCCTCTAAATGACACTATTAACTGTCATGGCATGTTTTATTTGACAAACCCTCCATTCAAATACAGTAAAACCAATTAATTTGCCTGCTGTGAAATGTGTTTCTTGATAGCTTTTATGTGATTTTTCTTCTCAAAGAAATGTAAATAGGAAGTCAATGTAGGTGCCTGATTTTGCTTAAAAATACGCTGCAATAACTATAGATTTTCTAGTCAGTTTGCATTTCAAATGAATTGAAAGATAACCTCCATTTTCAGGTCATCAATCACATAATGGTCTCCTGATAAGTAAACAGTTACAGAGTAATAGTTTTATTACTGGGGAAATGGTCCCATATTTGAGCCGTGATAGTTGCAAAATTACTACTTTGTTCTGTTTTAAATAAGGGTTTGCACTCAGGGGGTTTGGCCTCTGCCGTGCCCGGCACCCACAGCGGCAGCACCAGCACCGGCCCTGTGGGACACACCACAATTAAACCCCGTGTCTTTGAAGGGTGAGGATGGTGATGTATTACATTTTTTTTTTTTTTTGGTCAGAAAAAAAAAATCTATAAAACAAATAAAAGATAATTCTGTGGTTTCAATGGTCCCCGGGGCTCTCACTTAGCAGATCTCAGCAGAGCAAAGCAAGATCGCGTTACGACTGCCCCATGTTGAGCTGTGTCCAAACCCCCAAAGCTCTTCGGGGGTTTTGTAACTGGTAAAATCACCCTACTAAAAGGCACATGTAACACCTCAGAAAGAGACTTCTGTCAGCCTGTGCCCACCACGTGAACTGAACCACACCACAGGCTGAAGGCAAAGCAGAGGATAATGCATGGCATGCCACGCTTTATGGGGCCTAACTGAATGCCAATTAATCTTTACAACATATGTACAGTTCCATCAGCTCTAGCACTGCATCACGATCACATGGAGACTGTGGTTCCTTTGCCTCAAGATGGAAACAAAACTTGAAAAAAACCCCACTTCACCCCACATACACACACACACAGAGAAGGAACAGGGAATTAACAAAACAAAGATGCCACCAGCGCTGAAAAGGACACAAGCACTCATTTATTTAATCATCTGTAATGGATTACCAACCAGAACCGGGTAATTTATGTAGCATACCATGACAGCTGATTTTCAATTTGCATTCTCCCGTGCCTGTGTTTCTTATTGAAAATAAGCAAGGAAAATGTGCCACTTCACTTGGTGGAGCAATGCCAAGGCTGCCCGACACGTGAGGAAGGCTGGGGACAAGCGAGGCTGGGACAGATCAAAGGCAGCAAAGGTGCTCTGCAGCCTTGTTAGCAACCATCCCCATCACTGAGATGCGTGGCCCCCCAAGCCCTTTTCCCCAACAGAAATTCCTGTTACTGTTGCCACAAATTCTTGCATAGTGACCTTTCCGCAGGCATGTCTGGAGACACAATTTATACTTATATATTAGCATATAAAATTATATAAGTATGTATTCAAATAAGAGAAAAATGCATTCCGCAAATATCCGTATTTTGCTCCTTAACCACAATTCTATTTAATAAGCTTAGGAAGTGAATTGCAGCAGCTTCAAAAAGTAAATTGAAGAGACCTCTTGCCCTGCCTGAACAGTGAGAAAAATATCATAATTCTGTACACTCACAGCTAATAAAAAATCCCAAATTAAACTTTAAAAATATTTAAGTGAGCTATGCTTGACACAGTCAAATATCAGGAAATCAATTTCGAGTTGACTGAAATCAAGCTTTTGAGCATATTGTAACCTGCATTTTGCTCACTTTGCAATCCAGTGTTCCTGAAGGGTGAGCTGAGCTCCACCTCTCCCAAATGCAGCTGTCAGCATCTAATTTTGAAAATAAAATGTAAATAAAAATATTTATATTTTTTCAAAGGATCTGATATGATATCCCACATCAACAACTTTTATATCTACTTCTTAATCGAGACATTGAATTGGGCTAAGACCACCTGACATTATTTCACTTCTGACCTTTTCAACTGTCAAAGCAGACAGATTTTTATCCTACAAGATTCGAGCCAAAGCCTCAAAGGTGCAGTGCCAGAGCATTAATCCATTTCACTAGACAGTCATTGAAATTATAATTGAAAGTTCAACTTACTTTAGCATTTTATGCTGAAATACTTCTGGCAGCCCAGGGCAGAAAGTCGAAATCTGGTTTCCAATGGAGACCATTTCCAATGGTTTCTAAATGTTGGCAGCGGAATTCCTTATTGTCAAAGAGATCAGCAGATGCCTGCTTCCATTAATTTACTTTCTGTGACTGCTGCTCACTTCAGGAAGCCTTTCTTTACCTAAGGATGCTGACCTGCTGCCGCATCCCATCAGAAATGGGCACTGATTTATTAGGAGACTGGGGACGAGGGAAAATCCCCTACAGCAGCCAGGGCAGATCCCATCCCTCCATTTATTCTGGCTCACGCCATGAGCAGACACAAATCTGCACAGAAGACATCATGCAGATCTGTAAAAGTTCCAAAAGCAAGCTAAACAAACTGACCCACTCTATCAAGAGTAACTTCAGAATTTGAGAGATCGGTAGACAGCTTTTCCTCTTCACCAAAAGGTTGTCACAAAGGAAAAAGGAATCTCAAATTTTGAATCTAAAAATAACATCACCATTTTAAGTAGTCAGTGGGCTGTAAATCCTTTTTTTCTGGTATTCTGGAGCTGCACAGAGGTCTTTGGCCAGGAAGTTCCCTATAAATAACCGTTTATTATTCTTAGACCAATCTCAAAAGCTATCCAAACAAGCATTTAAGTTAACTTGAAAGACAAGTTTCTTTAAAACCTAAACATCTTTTTTCTTCATTTTTGAAGTTGGGATTGACTAGAATTCTTGGCATCTTATCCAGAGGCTAAAAAGCTTCCTATCTGGGAGCAGGAAGGGGGAAAAGGGAACATGAGATCTAATACCTGTTATGCAATTATAGGTCATTTTATCAATCTTTTCAAGACCACTGTTGTGTTCGCTCTATAAATTATACTGCCTCTATCTGCACAAGGTCCCTTAAATCCTTAGTGCCGGGATATAATCCTGTTAATTCAAAGCACTGAGAAATAATGCTGCAGAAATGCATGAGCAGTGGGAAGAAAACAGCCCTGAGGACCACATTAACCAGAGGTGTGTTGGGTCTCCTTGAGGCGCAGCGATCTCAAGGCTCAGCTCTCAAAGTCAGACCATTAAGGCAAGGAGAAAACACGCTGGCTCCCAGGCAATGCAAATCTCTCAGAGGGCATTGGAGACAAATACCAGAATTGCACGATACCTTTGGGACAGCAGCAGTGACATTAGCAAACCTTCTGTACCCTTGGAGAGGATGTCTTGGCACTTACTGCTTCAGCACCTTTAATTACTCTGCTGCTGCCAGCCTATCCGAGGTGCCTCTCCCACTCTGCACGTGCACACGGGTGTCTGTGCCTCTAACTGAGGGGGTTATGTGTTTCTCCTTCCCTTTCCTCCCACTCAGAGCTTAATGGCAAAGATCATCTACAGATTTCTGGACTGCTGCTAGGGTTATTTCACACACACAGTGGGACTGTGCCCAGATCCTGGACGTAACACAAGCAGCAATTTCTCCCTGGATCCCAGACTGGGCTATTACCTTCAATCTGGTTTTTCCTGCACTGAGCTCAATGCACGAACCCTGTGAGTGCTCCAACACACAACTGCCATTGCATGCGACGGGATCAAGGACACCGGTGCTTTAGCACTCAGCTTTCAGCGAAAAAAAGTTAATTTCAGTTTCATTTCACAAAAATATTCTGAGGAAATTTATTGTAGTAGAAGAAAAAAGAATTTTGAAACACCAGAAGGGATCTGGAAATTTATATTTTCATTTTGCTAGACGTGCACTGCAGCTTTGGGCAAGTTAATTAACTCTGCATTTCTATGTTTAGGCATCCGTATGAACACAATAAGCAACAGATGACTTGCCACCATCTAGTTTATGCCAGGAAAGCAGTGGTCTGGAGATCCTCAGCAGGATGGTGTCATATATGAGTGACATATATACACAAAGCTGTATACGACTGGAGATTCCTGACTGCTGTAAATGTCAATCCTCAATAAATGGTTTGACCTTTTTTATCTATTATTTCCATTTTGTAACTGAAATCAGGTCTGACACACGGAGCATTTCAGGGGAATTAATGCAGCTTGGGGATGACTTTGCAGTCTCATGTCTCACATCACACCCTTGAAATGCATGATCTCCCCAGAACTGCAATGCTGTCTTGGTACTTAAGCCCCAAGGACCTCCAGCATCCGTTTGCTGGCTGACCTAACAAGCCAATGAGCCCATTATCAGCATGTCTCTATAAGCCAACAAGGTTTCTTTTAGTGGAACTGCTTAAAGCACATAGCAGCTTGATCTTGGAGAAGTTATTCTTTAGGCATTTTAATTGAGATCTTCCATGGGCAGTCACCTTCTGGGTGAACCCACTTCTGCACTGACTACAGAGAGAGGCCACGTCACCACTCTGCTTAATTGGGGAGTCTCAGTTAAAACTGAAAGTTAGGGGAATTAAATACGGATCACAAACCCCACAACTGTGCAGCAGCTCACGTGCCAGGCTGAACTTGCAGCATAGGAATGGAAACAGATGGGGAATAAATTCCCCATCACACAATGACTTGGGGATCTGAATGTAAGATCCAGAGCCAACCACTCATGTTAAGCCAGACAATGAGCAATTTGTTGTCTAATGATAATTTTGAATTGGAGGGAGGAAGGGGAATTGCTTTAATTTGGACTTAAAAACCAGTATTTTAAAAACTTTACAGAAAGATGAAAATTTGAAATTATTTGATGATTTCAAACAAACTTCACTGTGATAAAAATGGAGGAGTCTCCTGCTGATTTCAACCTGTTAAACCACTTTCATTAAGGAAACAAAACAAAATAATGGCAGCCACTCCAGAAAGGAACAACACAGAATTTGTTTTAGTAAATGAAAAGGTCAGTTAGGGAAATGCCTAAATGTCTGCCCCGATTGTCACAATTTCCTAAATTTTTAAAACCCAATAAAATAAAACAATATTAAGAGAAGTGGCAGTGCTGCTAAATTTGATATTCCATGGTAGAAACTGTGTCCCCCAAGTTGCAGAGAGGAATGGCTCAATTTCAGGCTTTCCTCACCAACAGCTTTGCCAGCAGGATAACAGAAAATCCAGTTTCCTTTCCACATACAACTCAGTTTATTAAAAACACAGAATTTTTGCAGGGCTAAGTGTGCGTGTGTGGTGTTTTGACACAAATGATTCTGTTTGTGTGCAACCAGGAAGCTCAACAAAATGAGGATGAAGAGACTCTCAGAAATTATCAAACTGCCAAATTTTTCTCATTGGCTTTTCCAGAGAACAGCCCTGCTTTAACTGGCTGAAGGGGAAAAAGCTGTTGTATCTGAAATAGCCAGAAGAGAGAAAAATCTGGCAGAATGATGTCTTCCTAGGTGAGGATAGTCCAAGACTTAATTCCATGTGTCAGTGCAAGATAACACACAGTCATAAGCATATGATCTCATCAGCCCTTCAGGAGACAGGATTTTACTTGATGTTTGGTAATATTATTTTAGAGACTTTCTTAATATGTTTGCAGAACAAACAAACAAGGAAAAAATGCCATGTAAACCTCAATCTAGACACCACTTAAAGGGATATGCAATCATTAGAATCAAGAGTAACCACGGCATTATTAATTACAAGAGGAAGAAAAAAACCAAAACAACCAGCCAGTAGGAATTTCATGTGTTGGCAAAAGCACTTGCTGTCTATCTTCGCTGTCCACATCTCTCCCATGCCAGTCTGCACCCCCCTGCATATACACATGCACCCCTAGGGCCAGCAGTGCACCCAACAGGTATCAGCTGAATTACTGAACCTACCAGGGTGAAAAACATTCCTGCTGCCACCAGGAGCTGCTTGGAGAGCTCCTGAAGCAGGCAGGCATTCCAGGCAGCCTGATGGCTCCGGGTATAACAACACCAGGGTGTGTTTTGCAAAAAGGCATTCCAGAGCTTTGTACCGGCTCAAAGGGAATTCAGGGTCAGTTACTGGATCACTTCGCAGTTTCTTGAGAGGACTGCAGGCATTTCCAGTGCTCCTGCCCTGAATGTCTCTCTGCAGGGACCCCAGGCAGGGGTTCCCTAGCAGCCTCAGGGCAAACCTGACCTGGTTTCTGTTGCCTTCCCCAGCGCCATGAGGGTTTGCCAGAGCAGCAGCACAACCTGAGCCGCCTCCAATGAACTGCCCTTTGGCTCCAGCTGGAGCAACCTGCCAGCCGTAAAACGCAGGGGCTGACTGCACCAGCAAAAGGGGTCGGGCAGGTTTGGAAAATTTTCTTCTAAGCAACAAAGGCTAAAAACTCAGGACTTGATTCTCTGCTGTAACTTGACAGCTAGAAGGCAGATAATGAAATTCTGCTGGAAGAAACTCCCTTCTGAGAGAGTGGCTTGGCCAGGCTTGCAGGAGCGCTGGATTCCGGTCCCTGCTGTGCCGTGTGTGGGTCCCTGACCCAGCATCCACAGAGAGGGGCTCCCACAGCAAACTGCCAACCCCATCCAGACCCTGCTCAGCCCCCCAAACACAGCCCAAAGCCACCCTCAGCCTGCCCTCACACAGGGCCAGAAAAACTAACAATCAGAGCTTTCTTTTCAGCCATGAAAGCATAAACTCTGCAAAGCTTGACAGCAACTTGCACTCCCAGCTAAGCCATCATTCTCAAGCCTTAGGGAGATAGACACTTGTGTGCTTTTATATATAAAGTCATATGTATTTGTAAATACTCAGATGATTTCCATACACACCCACTAGCCACACAATGCAATAATAAATTATTTCAATAAATGGCATTACTCTAAGAAAGCAAGAAGGATAAATATAATTGCACAAGGTTTAAACAGGATGTAAATCAGCATTTTAAAAAAAAAAAAAAAAAAAAAAGGCAAGTTCACATGAAGCTGTTTACTCCTAGAGAATCTCCACTGCTCTAACATTTCAGAAATAGCCTCCAGTCGTGAGCGTGCTGCAGGAAGTAACAGAGAGCGGTTCAGCAGATGAAACAAAGAGGACCTAATTACCATGCGAAGCACAACATCCTTCAGATGTGATGAGAAACGTGACTGCATGAAAAACTGGTCCTGGGGAAATTTCAAAATATGACCACCCAAGCATAAAGAAGAGAGTGGTGAAAACCAGAGAAATTGCAACATGAGGGTATAGTATTTCTATACAAAGAATATTAGTTTAAAAACATTTACATACAGCTATTGCGTACATACACACATCCACATGCAGACAGAGCAACACAAGGAACTATGTCATTGTGGAGGAAAGCTGTAAATGTATAAAAGCTTTCAAAGCACATGCTACATATTAATCAAAAAATCACATAAATTGTTTGTATGTTGATCCATGGAGATTCTTGACAGAAAAGCAAACAAACAGCCAAACGTATGAAAAACAACCAAGCAGCCTGACAATCCTGCACTATCTTTCCACTTTCATCATACTTGGTCATTTAATATTCATTTTTTTGCCTACAATTCCACAGTTTGAATGTAAATAATTTATGAATATTGGCCATAAATTATTTTGGGGGAGTTATTGTGTGTGTGGGTTTTGTTTTGTTTGTTTATTTGTTGTGATTTTGGTTTTATTTTTTTAAAGAAGAGCAACACGGATGATAAGAACTGACACCCTGGAACAAGGGAAAGTCTGACTTTCAGTTCCAGGTAGAGAGGTCGTGTCATTTGCGAAAAAACCTGAAAGAAATATTTAAAGCCGCAGCAGAGAAAATGCTGGCTCGTGCTGTGCCTGGGCCCAGCACAGGGGCCATGCTGTGGGCTCTGCCAGCCACACAGAGCTCACACTGCTTTGGCACCCAGTGCAACTGGGGGGACAGAGACCCCACCACCAGCACGATGGGAGACTGTGCTGGGGAATGGCCATCCCTCCCTCCGAGATGGAAATACAGTGTACCATTCCTGATTCTCATCTACCAAATAGCATGCCCTTTTGGGCAAGAAATTGCTGAAAAAATTAGTATCTCCTGGATGTCCTTCTGCTAGAGAACCAGAGCAAGGCAGACATTAACCTGTTCATTTAGCACCCCAGTCCAGGGGGTGTGGGGGGGTGTGTGAAGCTGATGGGGTGTCCTGGAAGGCTGTTCAAAGTGTGCAGAAACTGAGAAATAGAGTTTGCAAATTCCTTGGCACAATCAATACTGTTCTCCAGCTCCAGATTCCCTTTATCGATGACAGCCTCCCTTGTTGCAGTGATTAGAGATTCTACATCTTTTAATCACAAAGAACATGACAACTACACCCTATCTATAGCTTTGTGATTTACAGCAATTGATGCACTATCATAATTGCATTAGTGCAATGATAGCTTTTGGGTGTTACCCAAGCAGCTGAATTTAAATATGATTGTGTTTGTGACAAACTGACAAGGAAAATCTGATGTTTGAATCCAGCATTGATTTTAACCCATTCAGCTTCTCTTGTCTCCCTCTGCCTGTTAGTGGTAGGGATGAACCATGTTTTTCCTCACTAATTCTAACCATAAAAAAAAATGGAAAGCTGACACGTGGACTAAACAGAGAAAGTTGTCTTGTATATTGTTAAGAGATATATAAGTTTCAGGAGCAACATCTTCTAATAAAGTATCGACTCTTTTCACTATGAGTGGGTGGATTTCAGCTTAGCCAGTATTATTATTTTGAACCTTTTTAGACAATTCCCCAGTTTATACCACGAAGTCATCTGAACACCAGTGCTTCTTTTTAATTTCAGGGGATTTGTTTGTTTTATTTTTAGCCTGATTCCTGACAGAAATGAGACACCCACAGACTGCAGTCATGGGAGACTGAAATAATGCATGTGTTTGTGCTCTCATACAAAAAGGGTGTTCAACTCACCCCTGCTGTCCAGCATCAAGGTCAAAAGATGTGGAAACTCTTCGGAGTTTGAAAAGAAGGCAGTGGGGGAGAGGAGAGGGAACCTACTGCTGTCCCATTTCAGGAAAAGCTAATAAAGCTCACCCTTTGTAAGATATCAGAGGATCCGCATGAGAGAGAGACATTACAAGCCAGGCTTCATTAGCTCCTCTGCTCACAGAGCGCCTTCTTTTTACAAGAGAACAGAAGATTTCAGTCTCCTGAGCTGAAAGAAAGCACAGGCTGGCAGGGAAGAATGAGACTAGATGAAAAGCAGGTTCTTCTTATCTCTTCCTAAATATTCTCATACAAAGTACTGGCTTGCATCCCCCCCGCAGTGTCCCACCTAAAGCACTCAAAACAACAAGCAAGTGCCAGAGCTGGTGCCTGCAACTTGCAGGAAGTGGGAGCCAGTTCAGGACAACCTCCAGCTTTCCCCAAAGACTTTCCCAATGCCAAAACAGCTGTGGCATGTCTCAGAAGGCCTCAGTTCAGCTTGCTGCTCTACCAGACACCTGCCATGCAGCCCAGGAGACTGCACTCTCTGTCTGACACTCAGCTTCTCCCCAAGGGCCAGGATGATGGCACAGGGCCTCTGGGAAGACCACATCCCATCTGACAGGGGGAAGCCATATCAGGATTCCCTAAAGCACCTCAGCTGCAGGCACACAGCCAACCACAGAGCATTTCCCTGTGAGAGCTTTGGATTTACGGCAAGAAACCAAAAGCTACAAGTCTAATACGTCACAAGAAATCAAGGACACTACTGGTGGCCTAGCTGCCTGTAGCAGAGATGTCCCAAAACAACCCTGCACCACCTCCCAGTGTCTTCAGTTATGCACTTGAGTGTTGGCAAGCTCAGCACTGGCACCAGATCCAGCACGCTCGGCTCTTGTCAGAGCAACAGGCAGGGCTGGCAGCTCTTCTCTGCTCGCCCTGGACACAAAGGACAAGGCCCAGAGTGACCAGCCCAGTCACCAGCCCTGCAGCACGACAGAGGGTGAGAACACAGAAGACTAATTTCTCTTACAGAACCTCAGAACTAACCCACAACTTTTTGTTATACTGTTAATTTACATCCAACATCCCGGTAATGTTTCTGAATATTTTCAGTGGCTGGGGGTTATCAGGACCTCCAGACTTCAGGCAGGAGTCTGTGAAGCAGAGATACCTGCCCTCTGCCTCCCTTGGCAGAGGTCCTTGGACAGTCTGTCCAGTCAATGTGTCCTGCCCAGCTGCTGCCTCATAGGAAGGCCTACTGAGCAGGGGATCAGTGTCATGAGCCCAGCTGTAAACTTGGCTTTGCCGCTGGAGCTGATCATTTTCTCCTGATGACAAAGCACAGGGATGGACTGAGCTGTGTGTTTAGTTTGGGAACGTTTAAATAGCTGGAAGGAGGATGCTCAGCCCCAGTGTGCAAAGAGTGTTTATTGTTCTAGATAGAAAGCCAATATATAAACACACATCTTTTAAAAAAATCCACTCTTTTCCTTAAAGCCCTGAAAACACATCCAGACTATTAAATTTCTTTTCTCAAATAAAATCTGTCTATCATTTCTGCATGCATGGCAGGACCACAGCAGTGCTTGAAAAGACTAATTTTGTGTGCAGCTGTACCACCCCTCTGCCTCACTCCCTCTGTACTGCCTGAGCTGCTGTTTCATTGCTACCCAGGTACCCATCTGGAGACACAGGGCTGTAACTGTGTTGTGACCCAGCTGGACTGGTGGACTTGCCCAGTCCATTGTCTTGAGACTCAGTACTGACAAGTATAAACTGAGTCACTAAGCACAGATTTAAGAAACTTATTTTAGACAGCTGCTGGATATCCAGTCTGGATATTCTGCTTCTGGATACAGCTCCCAGGAATAAACAACTGTTGTAATCACAGTAAAATAAATACTTTATTGCAGCTGAATAATGTTGGTTCTAATTACAGTGTCATTTATGTGTTTTCCTATTAGAGGAAGATTTCCACTTATTCTTTTCTATATTTATTTACCCAAAACATAATACTCAGTGTGACGTTTGCAAGTGAGCTGCTGCCTCTCTTTTTCTGCCAGTTTTACAGCTGCTTGTTAGGCAAAGTTGATCTCACATCTTTCCAAAAATCAAACAGGTATCAGCTCAGCCCAGATAACTGCTCTCAAAAAAGGCTCTTTCTTTGCCTTCTGGGGTTAAATCCCCTACAATTGCTCTAACATCTGAATGGGAGTCTTTTCCAAGGAACTAAAAATCCTTCTGGATCAGACCTAACAGGCATTTTCTTTGTTCTTAATGCTCAATTGGCTGTGTTAGGAAACTCAGGTTGATATTTTGGTATAAGTGGCTCTTTTTTGCCAAGGATATACCCTACGGATTAGCACTTAGTAGGAAGAGACAATTGCTATGAGTATTGTTCCTTTAAGTCATTTTTCTTAGTGGTGCTGCAGGGAAAAACTTCAACTGCTTAAATATGGGACAGAAGAGGAGTTGAATGAGCAACAGCTTTACTTCTATGTCTGTGCTGTGGGTTACCTGCAAAGTCCCAATAATACGTGACTCACCTGAAACAATATATGCTGGTAAAGGTAAAAAAATAGCTGATGCCCCTGTTGTTCCTTCCTAGTTGTGCTCTGCATTTAAGCTTCTAGTGACTGCTCCTTCTCATCCAGATCCCACGTGTTGGGCTGTGCAGATGCTCTCTGCACAGAGATGGATGTGAGGCACCCAAGTTTATAACCCGAAACCTTTAGAAATGTAGGTTTACAAATGTAAAGGCTATGTCAGGAGTGGGTTATACAGGAAAACAAAGCAAGTGTTTCTGCTTATTCAGGCAGTCTATCGTAAAACTAAGCTCAAGAAGAACAGGATGATGACAATAAAACTGGAAGGTGCAGTTTAACAACATAACTCCTTCAGCAATTACGACACCAACAACAACCGAAAGCAAACAACCGAAGAAACAGGTCAGAGAGCCATTTTGCTACACAGGCTATCTCTAGAAACATGCTCAAAACGTGTCAGACCCTTTTATACAGGACTCAAGTTCTCTGGATTAAAAGAAGGGTCTTGGGAGAAGATAATTTATTGATCTCTCATGGCTTTGAGAGCATGCTCTCTGCGTGCTGGACTGACTCTCATACTCATTGAGAGGAAGCCTTAAAGCCTTTCCCCCCTTCACCCACCTTTTCTTAGAAGCATTGCTACCAACATCACCAAGACATGAAGGGGCTTCCTGATGCAATGAAATTATGCATCATAACACCCCCAAAGCCTGCATAAGTTTGCTTGTGCTTGAAATAACTCCTAGCAGACAAGTTGGGATAGAAAGGATGGAGGCACAGGAGTGCAGCAATCACTGACCCACAGAGCAGAGACAGCGACATTCAGGGACCAGACAGGACCGGGAGGTTTCTGGAGGTTGTACAGGAAACTGGGAGCTGAATCCAGGGTCTGAGACCTCCACTGGCAAAACTGCCAGTGACTTCAAACACCATTGACTCATAACAGCTACGACAATTTACAGGAGCTGAAGACCTGCCCCCAGGAGTCCTGCCTCGCGCCCCCTGCTCTTACTGCTGGAGATCGATGACTCTTACAGGTCAGATTTTTTGTTTTGTTTTGTCAGGCTTAGATTGCTTCTTTGTACACTGCTGAGATCAAATCAATTACTTTCCACTCCAGCCATCTGACCAAAGTAATTCTAATGGAGCAGAAAGCAGAAACTCAGATAAAAGAAGGGACAACGTATTTTTCACTGTTATCTTTGTGCTGAGCATGATAAAGAAGGAATGAAGGCTGAAATAAAGATCATTCTTAATAATTCCCCCTCACGTAAGAGTAATGATCCTAATTTCCACCCTTTGTCTTTGTTGTAGAGACTGGGGACATGAGTTTAGATGGAAGATGAACCCTTTAAGTTTTCAAACGTAAAGCACTTAGAAATTCTGTTTCCCTGATAATCATATCCAGGAAAACTATTATTTTGGAACATGATTGCATTTTTCAGCTACCTCAATACCATTTTTACTGTTCAGCTGCATGAAAAATTACCTAACCTGTTGGAATGGATTTCTTGACCCACACATAGCTACATTAAAGGGTGTAATTTAATGCAATCTAACTAAATTAGCACCAATTAGACAGGCTAAATTAAAGGGCATGTCACTAATAAATTTTATGCTAAACATATTACTGATAATAAGCTCACTAAAAATTGCATAATGAAATAAAATATTCTTTTTAACACTGCTCAGTCTAAATATGAATATATAAAAAGTCATGAAGTAATGAAATACAGTATGCTAATTCCCAGTTGCCTTTCAGGATAACATCAGAGCAATATTAAAATGCATCAATTACAGTGGTGTTTAAAAACAATAGGTCAAATCCTGGAGGGAAGCAGAAAGCCAGGCCAAATTTCATGCAATATGTAGGATCCTCATCCTGCAAACATTTACATAGATATGCCCAGCTCCTTTGAACTCAGTGGGTCTGCTCCTGCACATGAAGTTGCTTGGCTTGCTGCTGTGTCTGCTCAGAGAGATGAACTGTAACATGGACCAGGGTGTGATGGAGGACTGCAGAAAGTACCTGGATTTTTACCTGGATACTTTTTGTGCAGAATATTTTCCAAGTTTTTCTTTCCAAAATACCAAGTACCAAAGCTTTACAGTACACCCTTCCTAAGTCCCGCATGTAAAGGTATCTCACGGTACAAAAACTAAGATCAAGGAGCTTGCAGCAATCAGTTCTTTGGTAAGGGGGAGGAAGGAGGATTTCCCACAGCTCTGAGTGTGTCCATCTGTCTGCCCCCTCTCCTGTGACCGGGTTCTCCAACCTCTGGTGAGAGCTGAGCTCATGCTATGCCCCATTTCCTGACTACAGCCTGGCTGGGCTCTCTCTTTCCCAGCTGACTGCTGGGTTTTCATGAAACTTCCAACTTTGAGAGTGCTGACATCTATTCCAAATCTGGGGAAATTGGCCAAGAGATGCTGGGTGGGCAAAAAAACCAAAACACATCACCCCACCCCCACCAACTGCCTAAGCCCCTTTCCTACCAGCAGGTGGTGGGAATTTGGTGGCTCAGCTTTAAACGTGGTTAAGAACTGCATGTTTAGCAGATTGAATGCACTGGTGTCCATGTTTTCAGCTATGCCCCAATAAGCAGCTGCGAGAGGTGTAAATGAGCCATTTGTGACTCCACTCATTTGCATCCTCAAAACTCTTGGATGCCCCTCGCTCCCAAGGGCTATTAAGGTACTAAATACTGCCAGACAACCCAACTGCATCCCCACTTAATGCACCTGTTCTCTGCTGGGTAGGCCCAGAGGTTTATGACCCTCTTGCATCTTTTTTCTGACACAAAATGATCAAAAGACCAGGCAAGCTCTGGCACTCCGTGTACCATTCATCTATCAGATATTTATTAATCAGTAATAAAGTAAATCACGGATGGTAAAGTGGAAGTGACATCTTTATTAAGACAGACCAACATGTCCTGAATAGTAACAAGAATGGGCTTTTGAAACACATGCTCTGCATTCACTAATTACAGCCCTCAGCAGGGTCCTTGCTCCTGAGCTGTCTTTTCTCACACAGGTAGTCTAAAGTTAATAGGCCCATTCATGTGAGTAACATCTGTAAGAGCATGTTCTAGACTCATATTCCCTGTCTTCAGCTCCTCAAAAACCCCAAAACACTTTAGGCAAAAACAGAGGTACTGTTTCAATAAACACAAATAATTATGCAGAAAATCTGCATTAAAGTCCATATGGACTTTAATGCAGATTTTAATCAGCTTCTGGACAGGCTGTGCACAGGTTGTAGGGGATGCCTGATGCAAAATTCAGCCTTCAGCCAGAGAGGAAGAGCAATAACGTACAAACAAAACTACAGAGGGAAATTTTACAGATTGAAAATTAACATACATGGACATCGCCCACTTTTTGGGACTGCAGCCTGTTCTCAGAAAACAGGAATATTTCATATCAGAGCATGCTTCCCCCCTCCATAAATATATCCTTCCTCTCTCATAAGAAAGCAAGTAGGATTTTCCAAAATTTGTTGAGGCCATAGGGAAAAAAAAGAAAAAAAAGGCCTAATGACATTGTGCAGTGTCCATTAAAATCCTGAAAAGTGCTAAAGGCACCTGAAAACTTGGCATTTCCTCCTCGAGTGCTTCCAGTGTTCAAACAGATTTTTACAACAGCTAAGAAACCATGCCAAATGATCGCTGTTAATCAAAGACTCCTTTCAAATTGTATGAAAACAAAGCAGAGTCAAAAATGGGAAACTGCACACTTTACTACACGAGGAACTGAAAAATGACTGAACTCACATCAGTGCAAATTTTAAGGGAAAATATTGGCTTTGGAATAAAAGGGACATATTTGGGGCCTTTTAGGAGAGCTATGATTTTGTTTCAAAAAAAAAAAAAAAAATTGCTGATTTTTAGATTTTTTTTTTCCAATCCAGTCTTTAGGTCAGCATCCATGTGGAAGAGAATTGCCATGATTTTATTTACTTCAGATCAGCTCTCAGGGTATTAACCCTGCAGGATCAGGATCTCACCCACTGGAGACAGGAATTCCATTGTAGGACACTTTCTGTGCATTGTGCACCGTGCAGCATAGAGCCCCAGATGGTGGATGCCTCTCTGCAAAGTGCTCTTGCTAAATCAAAAGCAGCCCTCTAAACATACAGCTTTCCTATCACTTCAAAAACAATACACAAGTGATTTATTCTCTTTAAAAAAATTATCAGTTTGGTTCATTAACCTATAGCCATACAAAAGCAGGAGTCAATTATGTTGCCACATGAGATGTGTGTAAAGATAATTACCCTGAAAAGAAGATGTAAAGGTGTCCATAAAGGCAGTGAAATGTGACCTATTAAATCAAGCTGTAACCTATTATGGGTCAAAAAACACATTTGTAGGGCCAACAGGCTCATGGCAATGGCCAATCTAGCATGAATTCTGCAGGTGTCCTTCTCAAATAAACATGAAATCTACCCTTTTGTATCCTGCCATGTTCCTGTCTCCTTACCTTCCACACACAGTTCCCCCAACACATGTATGCAAACAACACCCACAAATGTCCCTTCAAAATTATGCAGAAGAACACACCATGTCTGAGCAGTTAAACAGCAAATATGACACAGAAAATAAGCAACAGAAAATACACACAGAGCGCTGTTACCCCGCTGTTTCACTGGGCATTCCGTAATGCCATCAATCTCCCTGTCATCACACACAAAGTACCCCATCCTCAGTAGGGTAAATCTGCACTGGATGGTCAAGACCGGACCCAGCTGTCTAGGAAGACTTATAAAAATCTTCTAAGTATTCTGAAGTTCTTGTTTTGTGAAATTTTCTAACATTATCTTGAAGTTATTAAAAATAAAATTAGCACGCGACTTTGGTTATCAGTGTCTAACTTCTGACTGACGCTGCTCTTGATTGATTTAAAACACTTCATTTTCAGTAAGCACCTCTAATATTTGAAGGACCTCATTCAACCAGTTTAGATCATATTTTGCCTCATTTTGCAACAAATGGGTTGATAAAAACCCCTGCTTTATGTCACATGCTAAAATACACAGATATTACAGGGATTTCTCAGAATGCTTCTCCTTTGCTGTTCTTTTGGGATCACTCTGAATAACCTTTTGGGTTATACTGGGCTTGATGCTGCTTTCTCTTGCACCAGAGGTCTAATCAGAAGTAATTAAATGGAAGCCACCAGAGCTCTTTCATGGCAATCCCAGTAGAACTGAGTCTGTAATTAAGCTTGCAAATTTTTAAAGAGAGGTATTGCATTATTACAGGTGTACAGAACTGAGGCAGAAACACTGATGTCTTGTAAACAGTTTCACCACAGTGCCTAGACTGTAACAGTGTGGGAAGCAGATGCATTTCTGATTTATGGAACTGCCATGTCAATGGTCCTGACTGCAGCCACTTCAACAGAGCTGGGCCAGACGACCACTGTGAAGGGTCTCACCCTTGAAAGCGGCACAGAAACAACCTGCAATCTGTGCAACACAGGAATTAATCATGAGAAACCCACGCACAGCCACGAGAGTTAATGGCGTGAAATCCAGATATTTAGGTAAGGAACCAGGGCCAAGACATTTAATCTTTAAATGTATTTACATTATTTAATATATGATTTGATCAAGTTATCCATCAGGGAAAGAGCAATTACTTTGAGGGGAAAAAAAAAATCTATATACTGATGCTTTCTGGACTAGGCAGTTTTGTGGGTAACAGACAAAACCCCACCTCTACCTCCTTCAGAGTTATTGTATTTTTATTCTTATCTAACATACTCTTTTATATCCTTCACGATGCATAGCTGGCTTTTAACTGTTCTAAAAATAACAGTCATTAAAGGAGGCACAGAGATGTTCCAGTCTCTTTGTTGAATCTGAATTCATACCAGCTCTGTCAAGGAAGGTTGGCCACAAACCTGTCTGCAGCAGGTGTGAGGCTGAGCTCCTTTTTGGAGAATTAGTCTCATCTATCATATAAATTTGTTTTGGGTTAACCAGTACGTTGCTCAGAGCAGAAGAAATTGAGAAGCCTCCCATCCAGCGCAGCAGAAGTTTAAAGTATTGGTCAGTAAAGTGAAATGATTCTTCAGAGATATCTGCAGAGATAAATTGCCCACTTATCTACCTTAATTTGTAAGACACATCAGGTGTCATATAAGACGTTATTCCTAAGGGATTGAGTCACCTTCATAATCATCACAGAGGTGACAATGTTGGGCAAGCACTAACGAAACCAAAACAAAAAATATTCTTCAAGGAAACACAATTTGTGTAACACAGAAGTCCAACGAAAGTTTAGCCAACTCAGTATCCACTGTTTGCTTCTCTATGCATATCTATATCTGCATACATGGCTTTTAAGAAAAACACACTTAACATGGTTATGATGATAGCAACACTATTCCCTGTATTACTTCTTTTTCGTAAGCAATTCCAGAGAAGAAATTAGGTATTGATTCTCTCCCTACCTATGTCATCTTTTCTCTTTAATAGATTCACGGCTTTCAGGCTTTAGTTCCACAAACCAGTAGGTAGCATCTAAACAAGATTCACTTTTCTGAAAGGAGCCCTGATTGCTATTAATTCTTCTGCCTTTTTTTTTTTTTTTCCTCAGTGTGTTTTTGAAGTGCCTTTCTAGAGAAGTGGAGAATTAAACATTTTCAAGTTTTAGAGAACAAAGCCAAAAGAGTCGCTCCTTCACCCTCACTCCAGATCAGTCAATGATACTAAAACAGTCTCCTACAAGCTGGGCAACTGATTTCAAATTTCCAGTCCCAGCTGACATTTAATTATCCTGCAGAGAGAAGAGCAGTTCCAACACTCAGCAAAGAGGTTCAAGCCTCTAAGTTGAATTCAAGAGATTGTGAGCACGAAGCTTTGCCATTTCCATCACAAGAGAGTGCACAACTTTACCTGTAAATTATAAGCTTTAACCCCAAGAATTTCAGTTGTGGCAACAGGATGTCCTGTCCTGCAAAATGAATTCCATGGGAAATAAAGCATTTACTGTTGAGGCAGAGGTAAACTGGGGTACTTAAGTTGACTTCAATGGAGATGGGCTGATTTACATCAGCTAAAGAGGTGCCCCTGCTTCCATTCAAAAAAAACCCCAAAACACACTCCTCTTCTGATCAAGAAGTAGAATTTCATAATTCACTTAATGAGGAAGAGCTAATGTCCATAGAGACACTAGTGGTTAATATCAGATGTGTCAATCAAAATCTATTAATGTGAAGTCGCTAATTTGATTTGTGAAATACTGTAACAAAGATTCATATAATTTATCCTTAAGGGATATTTCATTGGGTATTAAATTAACCCAGTGGATGTTTGTCCTGTTTTCCAACTAGAAAGAAATGTGTTCACAATAGCTTACTATACAGGGCAAAGCCAGTGAGTATGGAAAGGAAGAGAAAAATACTTTGGTTTAACACTCATGTTTATTCCAGTTGTGTTTCATTTAAACTTGTCTTATCTTCCTCAGCTCTTCGTAGAATATCTTAAAATATGGGTTCCTGGCAAGGTTAATTTTAAGAGTCAAAAAATGTAAGGGTTCTGTTTTAAAGAGAACTAGTTACTTAATAGCCTGTTCTATCAATGAACTCTTTGCTGGCTTAAGAGTATCTAAAATTTCAGGTCTCATCTGGAACCAGGCTCATGGTTTAGAAACCTGAAAGATGACTGTTTCATCTGAATTATGCTGTTGTGCCAACTGTTCTGTTCTACACTAAATACCTCTAAATCTTAGGGTTAAACTCCTCTGTTCTGTGTAACAATAAAAGGCACTGAAAATTAACTGATGAGTATCATAAGCAAACATACCTAGATAGAGACTTAGGTTTTATAGCTATAAAACAACACTAAAGTTCTGCGTTTGGGAGGAAATGTAGGGAAATGAGGATTAAATGAAAGAACAGCCCTTCTTTAAACAACTGTTTATATTTATATGTGGCCATTTTAAAGCTTTGGGCAAATGAATACGTATGCAAGACTCAATTTTGGTTTTACACAGAAGACCAGTGCCAGGACTGTGCTTCGCCGTGCCTGACAAAAGCCAGACTCTTGGTGAGCTAATAGCACCGTGTATACTTTGAGCTGATCTCCTTCAACAAACCATCCTATGGCATCAGCTGAATGAAATTCCTAGTTGCTAGATTATTTCCTTTAGCATCATGTTCTTCAAAATTACTGCAGCTCATATTTATCATTTAGGGACTACAGTGTACAAAGTCTGCAGCAAGTGTCTTTGCACTTCCTGATTTAAGTGGGACACTCCCCAGGAGAAAAAGCACTAATTTACAGCAGTTATGGCAGCACAGGGCCCACAGAAATGCTACAGTTTACGTTTATTGTAACCACAATGGTTATTTTTTGTTACAGCTAACATAAAAAAACCCTCATTTCTTATTCATATTTGTCACTATTTTCTTTTTATGTAAAATAATAATCATGATAATAATAGTAATTCCAGATGTTCGTGTAAAGGCAGCTCATTAAATCACAGTTGTGCACTCTTCCATGCCGTAATTTGCTCAGATAAATTTTCTTTTCTTTAAGCAGGTAATAAATACATAAAGCTTTTCTATCTATATATCTTTTAATCGACTGCAGTCATTTAACCTAGACCCTCTAACCAAATTAATAATAGAAAACGTGTCATAACAATTCCTTACCACAGGATGAATTATCATTATTGTTTTGGCATCGAAAATCCTTTCTGCTACCTCAAATTACCCTTCTTTTTAACAGTGCACAATACATGAATCACTTCCCTAATCCTACATGTTACTAAAAATCACATCCCAGTACAATAGAGCCATCTGACAAGCTACTTTCTGACAGCATGCTAAACTATTGTGGTGGTGAATTCCCAGAGACCCTCTGGATCTGTTTCATTAATAAAAGTTGCAAGTGAAAGCCAAAGGAGGAACTTCACATCCCAGCTCTTCCCATCACCCTTAACGTCATGGAAATGTCTTCCCTTGTGCCAAGGAGGTGTTAAGCAGACAAACATCGTTAGAGCTCGGGCCATACCTCTTTTGAAATCTAAAAATCTAAACATCTGGATTTTTTTTACAGCTGGGGGCAATTACAGCGCTGTTTCCAAACACCATAAATGCGTGTCTATCCCTAGCATTACATATACACAGGCTCTGATCCTCAGCTGCCTGTTAAATCAGTCAAATTTGACAATGTCAAGTGAGTCGTACTGGATTTACAGCACCTGAGAATCCAGCCTTCCAATTTGCAACCACACGTAAAGGGATGAGTGATCTGTAGAGCAAGGGCACAGTTGAAAACCGGTGAATTACAATCTTCAGTGTTGATTTTTGTTCTGAGACTGACACCCTCCGTGGCTCCAAGCTAGTTTTTTTTCTGAAAGCAACCTCATAAAACATATTTTCTTCCCTGGGACTCGAGCAGCAGCAAATCCTGAGTTCACAGTGGAGCCAGGAGAAAAACTCCCAGTAAGGTCAAAGAGTAAAGGGGACAGGTTCCCTTCCAAGGTACATGCACTGAGAAGTAAACTGAAAGTAGGTTGCATGGGTATTAGATGGGCACAGCCCTCCCAGGTGCTGGGCACCTTTAATTTGATCCTCCAGACTGACAAAAGGGAAGCTTGCTCTTGCTTAAGATTGAATCCTGGGGTGGCAAATGCTTTGCTCAGTGGCTGATGAACCCTTCATAATGCACACTTACAGTTTTTAAATGTGAGAAACTAGATGCCTGGACTTAAGCCTGGAAAAAAAAAAAAAAAAAAAAGGAAAAAGAAAAAAAAATCTGCACTTTCAAAGATCCAGAACACACAAGACTTAATATTACCAAGTCCATTTCTATCACTATATTTTTTGAGAAGATATTAAACCCTCTGCCCTCTTTATGATCCTCCAATCAGAATCAACTTGTGCTTCTATCACACAAGTATTTAGGCAACTTTTCATTGCAACAAACCAGTATCCATCTGAAGTGGTGTATTTTTAACACTAATTCTAATTATAACAAGCAGTGTATTTTGTCTGCTTTCCAATTATGCATGAGAAAAGTCAGTGTAAGTGTCCTCTCTTATCAAAATTATCTGTTTCTAATTTCAATTTTGGCTGTGACTTTGCACTCAGTGATGTAAATGTAAATGTTCCTGTCAGATAAAGATTAATTTGATTTAAGTCCTCTTTGTTCTAATTATATATTCTATTTCTGCTCACCATGCAAGTTTCATTTGAAGGCACATCTGTATTTTATCACAACAATGAAGAAATTCTTTGGTATTTTAAAAGGTAACTACAGGATTTCAGCTAGTCCTGTCAGGCACTATTATGACAGCGTGAGCTAGGACTGTGCCAAATGAATTAATATTTTAGATGACTAATGTATGAATTACTGTAATTATTACTTGAATATTAAAGTATGTGAACTTTTATCAAATGAAATAAAACTTGTTGCCCTAATTGCTCCCTTTACTCCTAAGGAAACATGACCTTTATGGGCTTTGAACCTGAGCACACTGAAAATACTGAATGATACCCCATAGGCAGAATAGGAGATTTAACATGGAGAGAAAGATCATTTTATCTCTGAGTTACATGGAACACATCTCTGATATTTTCCTGTCTGGAAGTTAAGGTTCTGGGGATAGTCTAGAAAGACTTCTGTCATCAAGCACATCCACACCATGTTGACATCCCAGGAAAAGTTAAGATAGAAGGAGTGGGTGGGTAATTCTGCTGCATTTGTCCAGACTTGGAGTGAAGTCTCACACTTACAAGGCATCTAAAACTATTTAAATAATGAATTCTGCAGGGCCTGCACTACAGGGAAAACTTCAAGACCAAAGGCTAGTCCTGGGTTTGATGAAAATGGGATGTGATCCACCGGCCATGTCTTCTGACAAAGCTCTTCTGGAGGCAGCAACACAATCTGCTTTGGCAGAGGCATGACTCAAATACTGCCAGGACCACTGTGTCTAACCTTGCTTGCATTCCCATCCTAGAATGACATGTTTTTCTGCCAAATCCATGACAAGTGAGGGGTAGCTGGCTGTGGAGTCAGTTCTCTAGGCACAACTCAGAGAGGTTTCTCACATATCTAATACAAATGGAGTTTATACTCCAGCCCCAACATTATAAGGGTTGGTCTTTTGTCCCACAAAAGTTTCGTGCTTTCACAAAACTTACAGCAACTTTACCAGTATTGAACAGCTTCACTGACATTTGGGTGATCCTGCCCTACAGAATCAAAAGCCTTGATACATAGGACACAATCAGACACATGATGAGGAAGACTTGAAGACTTTGAACACGCAAATGTTGTGGCAGTTTCTCTTCTGCAGTTGCAGAAGTCTGGCTTTCCATCCAGAATGTTCCTAGCTCATCCTCCAAGCTGCTGCTCTCACCTCCCAGACCTCATTTCTCTCCCCTCTCCACAGCAAAGGTTGTACACAACTATCTGCTGGGAGACTTGCAAAAACCAATGACTGCACATAATTTAAAAAAATATAACAACTGTAGGAATAATGAGAAAGCTTAAAAAATAATTGAATTCTAAAAAATACATTTAAAAGTGCTTAGGACAACTTTAGGGTCACAGTCAAGACTCAACAAGGCTGTTACCCAACAGCTCAGTTTCAACATCTCTTTGAACAGTTTTCTCCTGACATTTCTGTCCACCTCAAGGGGCAACCACTCAGATAAACAACCTAACAACTCGAGAGATCGAGATTTAGGCACTTACCACTCACTGACATTTATACTTCCCACTTGATCTGTGCCAACTGCTGTCTTAGGCACTGACTTGGGAGCACATCAAGGATGCAAACTGGCATGTAAGTGTTCCTGACTGGCTACTGTCTTCAGAATATATTTACAGCATCTTCTGACTATTCTATGGCACTGAGAAAGACTAAACCTAAAAGTGTTCTTATACAGCGTCTCATCACTTCACTCCATTATTTACAAATGAGAGAGAGGATGCACACAAAAGCATTGTTCAGGTTGGTGCTGTTATACACAGGTTTTAAATTTATTTTCATCTGTAAGAATGTTGCTGTTTTACTTGCCAAAACAAAAATATACTGCTGTAATATTGCTGTGATCTCAGCACAGCGTTTCTGGACAGCGGATGACCTTCTGTACCTTTTATCTGAAGGAATTTGGCCCAGAGAAGCAGAAATCAAACAACATGTGATTCAGAGTTGCTGCAGAACCCGTCACCTCTCATCAGCTTGTGATTCAGTGTAACCTGAACAGGGACAGCCCTGTTATTTTGTATAGGAACCAACATGACACTATCCAGAGCCAGGAGGTCATTGGTTTAAATCTCAACTAATCTGATGTGTCAGACCAAAGGCTCAGATTAGGCAGTTGGGGAAAATGGAAACATTCCTCTGCAATTTAATATCATAATTAACTACGGACAAAGGATACAACTACTTCAAAAGAAATAAAGCTTTAACAAGAAAAGATAATGGGTCAAATCCACCGTTGGTATAAACTGCCAGAACTATGCTGATCTCGCAGATCTCTGTCAGCTTTCACTAGTGGCAAATTAGGCTACAATTAATGAATTTCAGTGATCAAACTCCAATTAATTGTTCATTGCTGAAATAATCCAGCTGGAGATGTGTGTGTGTGCAAACACTTTACCACTGCAGCAGTACTTCTGTTATCAGACAACAACAGACATTAAGAGGAACTGCAGCAATAGTTTGGGAGTAACAGGTAAATTTACCTATTAATTTCTGTTTAGTTAATCTTCTAAAAACAGTCAGATGCTTACTGCTAGCAGAAGAATATTCTGCAGACTGGGGAGACAGAAAGGATATGTACTGTAAGGTTTTACCTACAGGTCCAAATATTCCTTATAAATGAATGTCTTTTATAGAAATGGTTTGGACCGCATCCATCTGCAGATGAATATTGGCTGCATGTGCTTTCCTGGAGAGCATGCAGTAAAATGATTGAAGCGGTGATTAAAAGGAACACATTAGTAAAAATGTCTACCATAACTTTATAATGTACATTTTTAAACTGAAATATCTCTGAATCATTACAAACATCATTAAAAAATGAGCAGTGGGAGCAACTTCAAGATACTTGCTACCTTCTCCTGAAGACCTCACTACCTGAGTTCCTGCCTAATCAGAATGGCCCTTAGAATTTGTCGGGGTTTCTCTGTTAGGAGATACATTATTTGGAAACAAGGTCTTGATTCAGGAAGGCATTTAAACACAGGCTTGAGTGCTCTTCCCAACAGATGTGGTTTCTACATTAGGACCTTGATTTGGCAAGTATTGTAGATTTTTAACAAAAACAGTTCACTTGACTTCAATTCAACAGCTCAAATACTCAAGTTAAGCTTTTATGTCAAGTGTTTGATTGAAGAGGGGTCTAACACATTTTTCATCTTGCAAATGTTTGGTTTTTGAGAACATGAACAGATAAATAATAATAATTGAAACTTTAGCAAATGTGTGAGTCAATTTGTACGAAATGATAAAATCTGGTTTTCTGTAGAGCTCTCTGTAAACCCATAACTCAACAGCAGGCACTTCTGTTCAGGGGAGTACCTGTGGATTGATGCAAATGTAATGGGACTAGCACTGACATGCTGCCCCTGCTTCCTAAATACATTTTGAGAGGGGAAAAAAACACACAACAAAAGTATCTGGGACTGACGAAGGTTGATTGCTTCTGAACGACCTTAAATGCCTCTTCCTAATTCTACATCCTTGCCCCCTGCTCTGAACTACTGAGTTGCCTCTTAAATTCATTCTTATTATTTGCAGCAGCAGTCTCCTCTGGCAATTTATAACCACACTTAAAATTTACCCCATAGTGTGTAATTTTCTGTGCAAAAAACATGGACTACAAAGCAGCCACAGAGCTAAAACAACTAGTGAAATAGTTTCTACACACAGTTTCTCCTGCAGAATTTAAAACAGTGTCACCCTAAGGCAGCTTTTTTTAAATAAAACAGAAGTAAAGAATATTTTCCATGACTTCCGCATACAAAAAAATATAATTAAAAATGCATAGTATGAAAACTGTGGAAAGGAATGAATTCTGCCAATTTCCTACTTACTAATCCTTATTATCCCAGGAGCAAAAAGCTACATCATCACCACCACCTCCCTGGTCTAAGCCAAGCAAGATGGCAGAGTTATTCATTACCTGAACTACTCCATCTCTACCTTCTGTGGATTAATAAAAAAAGAAGTCTGTGCTTCCCAGGTAAACGGGTGACAGGACAATTGTTCTTGAGATGAATGATATTAACTGCAGCACAAGGCAAGGAAGAAAAAGTGGATTTTAATGCTGTTGAAAATTATGGCCTTAAGAAATGTAGTGGATGACTAAAAGTCCTCTATTCAATGAAGAAATCATTGAGAAGTTCTTGGCAGGATGTCAAAAGCTGCATTTAAGAGGACAATTAAAACAGTATAATGCAAACGCTATAATTAGAACCATATCTGGTTGAGCAACATACTATTTGTCTTCCAGGCTGTTAGAAGAAAAAAATTCCCCTGAACTGCTGCCAGTATTTATTGAGTTATTTACCAAATAATACGGATTTGGCCAGAAGATGAATTTTGTTGCCATAAAGATTAAGTAAAAAATTGCATCCACCTTTGTACTGTGAAAGGTTCTTCCCTGATACTCATTTACCTCCTGCAAATAATCTGACTTGCAAGTCCATATATTTATGTTATTTTACAGGGACAATGACCAAGGTCCTCCTTCGAATTATGCAAACCCAGGCCTGCTCCTGCTAAGGTGTCAGAGTTCTGTGCAGTTTAAGCCAGCACAGCTTAATTTGCACCAGTTGAGAAACAGCCCAGAATTTAAAGTAGAACATGGGAGACCTGCCAGAAGTGCAACAGGGAGCCCAAATTTCATCTATACCAAACAAAATAGGGCATCCCTATTATGCATTATGATGCAGAAACCATGGAAGTAGTAAAACCAGAAGAATTTGTCTCAAAAATGAAGTTCGCACTTCCCAATTAGCGAATGCAAACTTTAAATGGCATTTTGATGATACGGGAAGACATGAGAGGACAACATTTAAAATTAAATACAAACTACTTTCACAACAAACCTCCCTCTTTGGGAAATGGTGAAGCCCTGTTTCAGCACAGCACTTAAAGAGTGAACCAGGTGGTTTAGCCAGTAACTAAACCAGGGGCTCCTGAGCAGAGTCCCCACTCAGAGAGGACCTGTCCACCTGCTCCTCTGAGTAGCCTCTTGAGGGCTGACATGAGAGGGGCTGACAGGGAGCAGAGAGAACTACCCGTGGCCATCTCTGATGGAAATGAGATGGATTCTTGCTCCACATCCAGCAACAGAGAACCACCCTGGAGCTGCCCGGAGCACGGTGCTCCCACCATGGCGGGACGATCCGTGACACGCCACCATGTGTGAAGCACCTATAGAAGCCCCCAAGCCACTGGAGCTGCATGTGCTCTGGGGCATGACTAATAAGAGACTTCAAAGCTTTGAGAAAGCTGAGTTTCTTGACGATTATCCGAACCAAATTTCGGAATCTTTTGAAGATGGTTTGTCTCCGCTCAGGGGGTCTGTTTTACGAGGCACCGGGAGAAGTTGCAATTGCTTAACCTCATTTTAGCATGCAGTAATTTTGCAGTGTGCTTTCCTTTCTTAGTGCTCTTGTTCCAGCCACAGAGGTTAGGGATCTCAATGTGCTGGATATCTGAGATGGGGGGAACATGAGAAACCACATGGAAACCATGAGGAGAGTCTAGGTTTCCATCCTGGGTCTGGGAATCCTGGAACTCAGACACACTGCCTTGTGTTCCATACTGCCTCCTGGTGGAAAAAGGCTGTTATACATCGTAAAGTTTAATTGTTCAGAGAACCTTTGGATATGGTTTTGCAGGATAGTTCCTCTGAATTTAAAATCTCATGGAGGATCTCCTAATATGGAGTTTTATTTCCTGTGGGAACACTTCTGTGGAGGAACAGGCAGGGGAATACATAAGAACTAGATGCAAATTCCAGTGGTACAAATAATCATAATGTTCAGAACAGTGATTATACCGAGCACGATGCAAACTCCAGCAGAGAAAACCCACACATATGCATTTCTCCTACTGAAGAAAAACTAAGTGTAACACTGAAGTTTAATCCGTCCTGGTTTTCCTCTTTCTCCAACTCTCTGGACTGCATAAATTCTACAGCATATTTTACTTCCCTCTATAGGTTCTGGTTAGTCTAGGTGAGATAGAAGGTTTTTTCCCTAAGCCCAAGGAATCAGATGTTACTCTCAGCAGTAAAATATCAAAGAATTAATAAAGAGCCTATTAGGAATATATCCCCATCATAAAGAGTGCTACCCTCAACTCAGTCTGAGAAGAAACAAACAACAAATTTCAGATACTGTAACCATCACACTAAATAATTAGTCTATTATCTTTAGCAATGAATATATTGTTTTATACAAATGAGATCTAATAGGTATTAGTATGATACTTCTCTTTGTACATGGCAGATTATTTCAGATTATTTCAGCATTACTGAGATCTCTGGAACATCATATCTGTTAAATAAAGAAAAAATATAGCCCAAATTTGTAAAGGTCAGTGAGTAATTGTTAACCTTGGAGGGGCAAGAAATCAGTATTTTTACTGACAGCCCTCAGAGCCTCTTGTAAATCATATTCATATACTTAAGCATTAATTTACATACTTAATTTCTGACAGGTTGACAACTGCAGTCCTTCTATCCTCTTGGTGTAAAGTAAGAAGTCAATTGTTATTCAGTGTATCAGTTACAGTGGTAGTGCCACTAACTGTATTTTATATAATGTGCTATCTGCAGAAAAGCAGATAAGAATTTGATTTAACATCCAATTAAAAGCCGTCATTGAAAAATTACTTCAAATAAGCCTTTTATTTTCTTTAATCAGTCCTCAATTCAAGCCTTCCTTGGACCTACTGAACCAAGCATCAGGACTCATGAATTTTGATTAAAAAATTTGAGCCCATTTCTAACTTAAGCAGATTTTTTTTGTTGCACTGTTTGATAGAAATTTAATAAATCTATGAATCCTTGCCAGCGTCATTTATCATCTTTTTTTCCGCAAGACTGGCCTATTATGCCTCGGCAGTAAATTATGAGGAAGCCAGCAAACCAAAACTTTTCAGTCCGATACTGAAGAAGAGATATAATCACTTGCATTGAACCATATAATTATAGTAGAATATGAATCTCTGAAACATTAGGTCCTGTTTTGAATATGTAATGCCCATGCTTTGAGAGCCTACAAAGATTTCTAGCTGATCTAATATAGCTCAGTTTAGCATCATATTGAACAATTTGCTGTTAATGAAAATGACAGCAAAAGCCATAAACAACAAGCTGGGAGACTCAGTAAGAATTATTAGGGAAATTTCCCTGTCTTTGGAAGAAGAAGTCAGGAAATCAAACAGTCACCTTTCAGGGTTCCAAGTCAACCATGTCTATTCTAAATGAACACAGGGAGCTTAACCTGGGGCCATGTTACCAAAGTTTTGCTGGTTTAGGGATGGAGTTGGGATGTGACTGAGTCTCCCCATCCTCCCTAGAGCGTTGTGGGAATAGAGAGGCCTGTCCAGGAATGAATTTGGATCAGGAGTAGAATTAGCTGCTACAGTTCACACTGCAGAGATGCCCATCTCTGTTGATACTGATCTGTGGGAGCACAGGAGACTCTTCCTAACTCAGACACTAAATTAGGGGGGTGAGGCTCAGCACTGTGAACACCCCAACCCCAGATGCCCACCAATTTATGTTGGGATCTCTGCACCCACAGCAAAGGATACCCTGCCCTAGGAATACAAGGAAGCCATGTATATACACGTGAACAGACACACAAGACAGAAAAGGAACAGTGTTTAGGAAACACATCCAGCCTGGGTTTTCCACTATTTTCGACAGCAGGTCCTTCCTTTGTTCAAAACTTTCTTTTTCCCAACCACAACAAGTTGTTCCACGAGCCGTGGAAGTGCCCAGGGCTGGGGTTGTGGCCCAGGTCCTTGCACAGCAGAACAGTCCAGGACCTCCCCACTCGTGCTGGCCGATCAGGGCCATGCAATGCCATGCACAGACTCCCCTGGAGCCACACACACACTGGGCAGCTGCCTGACACCAAACATGTGCCACTACAGACATCCCTCCCTTAGGAAAATCAAGCAAAAATAACTTTAATTTCTTCAGCCATCAAAAAAAGTCTGGGTTAGGTCCACTTCTGATCTTTCCCAAGCTGGTTCCTCCACCATCAATTAAAAACAGTATTCTCAGACTATCTTAAGATCGACTTCATAGAAAAATCACACTTGTCCAGGCTTCAAAATTTTTTCCTAATATGAAAATGACCTGGACTCTAGTCTGGCTGATGCAATGAAACTCACTCTGTCATGCTGTTCTCTGCTGTAAAGCAACATCAGTTTCTTATTTTACTTTCAAACCACACTGGAACTTCTGTGTGAGAGTCTGATGATATAAAGTATTCATTCAAAAGAGAAAAAGGCTCAAAAAAGAAAGGTTAGGCTGAGCTGTAAGAAAATTAAGTACCAATGCACAAACAAGGACAGATATTCAAAGGGGGAAAACAGAATTTTAAATGAAAAAGCCTGTCAAGTATTCAAGAATTAATTAAGAATAGATCTAAAGTATATGAATATTCTACTTGAATGGCTGTGCTATCATCAAACTTTTGCTAATAAAGCAGCTATTTCTTCTGACACTATCTCGTAAAGATTGATATTTCTTAGATTACAGCTGCTCTACCACTTCTTAACTGAAGAGGTATTTTGTGATCCTGTCGTCAGGAGCACGAAAATGTGTTATTTCAGTACTGCCCTACAACACAAAAGACATTGCTAAAATTGATGCACTTGATTAAAGCCTGGAGATTCTTCAGACAACTGGGCTGCAGGAGAACCAAAGGGTCCACATACAACAGCTGCTTTCACAACTTTGTATGATGACTTCTGCATGTACATATGTCAGACTCCTGGACAGAACAGTAGGTATGAAGTTGGTTTGTGAATCTACTACTTATTGCAGGCAACCAAGTTAACCTTTGCAAGTTCAGCTGGTGTATGGACACCAAGAGTAACCAGATCCAACCAATCTTATGGGACTCCTGATATAAATCACCTACCAGGCTTGGTTTATTTTACAGCACTTTCTGATCCCTCTCCATCAGAGAGAGACAGACACAGCCTTAGGTAAAGGTTGTGTCTTAGGGGAACAGTCCAACAGTTCCAGATTTCATAAATACCTCTGCAGGAAAGCGTACAAGTATCTGGCTGGCAGAAAGCTGCCAATCAGCTCTGCAGTTTTAAATATTTTAAGAGCTTCTTAAAGTAAAAATAATGCAAATTGCCTTTCCTCTGATCCATGGCAGGGAACAAACCTTTTTTTTTTTTTTTTTTTTTTGCTTTTAATAAGCCTGGTAAACGAAGTGTAACCATACCTGCTAAATTACCTAACTGATGATCTCCTGGCACAGAGAAGCATTTCTGTCTAATAAAAACAAAACTGCCCATTGTGGGACATTTTGCATTAGGCTCAGAGGAGCGCAGGGAGTAGAGTTTCCTGCCCCGATTTTGATGCTCTCTACAGGAATTGCCCTCTGGCCCCTTGGCAGGAACTCCATGACCCAGCTGAGCTTTCTACTGAATAGCTCAGCAGGGTGCAGGAGCCAGTTGCATGGCTTCACATGGTGCAGAAAGCTGTGGAGATTTTCTCCTGAACAGCACCTCAGCCATTTTGAAACATCTGCAATAGCTACTATTCAGGGGATGGAGGGAGGGGGGGAAGAAATTCTCCAGCTGTTACGTCTCTGCTGATTTTTTTTTTATTTTTTTTTTTATTTTCCCCGTCTACTGCCCTCATGATGATGTTGAAGGACACCAAATGGTTTCCATTATTTAGAATGAAATAACATCTGCTCAACAAATATTGTTACTCCTTGGGAAGCACCTCATTCAAGCAGCAGCTCTCCTTACAACACTTTATTTCATACAGCGTTCAGAGGACAGTCTCAAAGACACACTAGAGAAAGAAAGGGGGGAAAGCAGAAATAGCTGCAAACAAAGAATGAAGATGGTGTTGGAAGAAAAGATCTTTTTCTATAGTTGAAGAAGGTGGGTAGACTATGTCCCCTACTTGTAGGGTAACTCCAGAGGAAAAATGACCTCTCTTCTCTGCACCAGCTAACACACCAAGAGGGAAAACTGTCACAGGGAGGTGACCATGCTGGGAGAAGGTATGTGAGCAGATGGACATGAGGTCAGTAGCATGGAACAAATCCAAAGAGATCAGTTTTGAGTTTTATTTAGGCTTGAGCTGAAAGCTAAGAAAGAGAAATGGAAGTTACTGAGCCTCGCTTTCATAGGACAGGAAAGAAAAGCAGCTCAGAGCACCGAATTTAAAGATCAGACTTCACATTTCTGATACACAGGTTGCCACTGAAATCGAAAGTCCTCTTGGGTTGTGATTTGTCTCATGACAAGTTTTGTAGAGCAGAATAGCTCAATAATCCAAAAACCAGGTGGCATTTCAGGTAGTAGCTTGGGTGCTGACAAACCACAACCCAGATACTTGCTGGACTGGGCTCCATGATCTAGTGAAACAAACTCAAGTATCTATTTCACCAGTTTAATTAAAATGTTAAAGATCACATAAGAATATGCCTGCCTACTATGTGGAAAGCTGTATCTATTTATTTTCATTTTGCTAGTATCAGCATCATTTGGATGAGGAATTAAAGAAAGGAATATGATCATGTGGAGGCATAATCCAGCATTAAACTGATCTGGGGGCATACTTTTTACCCTTATAATTTCTTTTTATTTAGGAGACAAGTGAATTTAAAAGATCACCAACATTTCAAATTACTGAAGGTTCACTAATCCTCAGCACCTGTCAGAAGGGCACTGAAGACTTCCCAGGACCTGCCTATGGAGATACAGTCATCAAATTACGAGAGAAAGCACAGACATCTGTACAGATGACCTCAGAAGAGATCTCTGTAACAGATAAATGCAGGAGTTATTTATTATACTTCTGGTGAATAACTATTTAACCAGATTTAGGGTAATATTTTTGGGCTAGAGATAACATCTATCTAATGCTTATACATATAATTTCTGTGTGATCTCAGGTTGTATCATTTGTACATATTTGTATAGTCATTATAAAGCTTGTATGCTTAATGTTATCTACACCTTCCTGTAATGTGCCAGATGACATAACCTGTAGTATTTAAAGACACCATGACATTGAAAGGTCTATTTCCACAGCTATTAAAAACTGTTTAGAGGCACATAAAGCAATATAGTCAGATTGTTAAAAAGAAGCCTTTCAAAGTTTACGTTTTTTAAATGTTTATTCTATAACACTGTGCCAATTGTTACAGATTTTGATTAGTGAACAGGGGACTACTAAGTTTTTTACTTGGTAATTCATAGTGTTTACAGCCTCAAAAGAAAAGCAGAAGACATTTCTCAGCTGCTTGAAAACCACAAAATTTGTAACACATAGTTGAGAAGTCTTATCTTTAACAGTCACCTCTGGCTCTTGTTTGTTTGCACATCTAAATTGTATTTGGAGTAGGTAAAAAGCCTCAGACGCTATATGAATTTTTTAAATAATACCTCAAAAATGTTGATTTTACATTTCTGCCAGCATTTCACAGTCGTACTTTACTTTAGATTACATTAGAGCATATCTGTGTGCGTTACATGATTTTAACATTTGCAGCTGTGTTTAGAGGAACAGCTCAAAAAGAATGTGTTTAAAGGGCAGCTTGCTGCAAAGGAAGAAAACCTGACCCCGGGAACACGTAACAAAATGAGGCTGTTGGTTACCTCAAATTCACACCTGAACCAGCTCGCTGGCTTGCTCCTACGAGGAAGGCATGTGCCTTCCATGGGCTTCAGCCTCTCCTCCATGCAACGCATCCAACAGCAGAGGAACCTCATTAACAGCAAAACCTGGGGATGCTGTTGCCAAAGTTCACCCCGTGGTGCCTGCGTGTGCCAACACACGGCCTTTAAGTTGAGTAACGAGGGCTTTTCGTGGCGCAAGGAGTGTTTCAGGAGACAAAACAGAAGAAACAATAACTGAAGCGAGGGCAGGAAACACAAAAGCCCCAGTGAGCAGCAGGAGCAGCAGGCACAGCAGAGGTACCAACAGACTGACGTTCAGCTCTCCGAGCCATTCAAATTAATGAGCTCTAGAAATGTGGGGGCCCGCTGTATTAATATCCATTACATAATGTGCTTCCTACCCCGGTAAATAGAGGATTCGGGATGCCTGGGGTATAGACAGTCTCTTACCGAAGATAATGGGCCCAAACTGATTTTAGACACAGGTCCCTTTCCCCGGAGACAGTTCCTAATGATCTCCAATGTTACAAAGGCATGACAAAAATATAAAGCAGTCACATTAGCCCAGATAGATCTTTTACAATTACCTTGACTCCTGAAAGTAGTCTATCGTATCTTATTCACAAAATTTGTATTTTTCTCTGTTTGGTTCATTGTACTGTACATTTATTTTTCATGGGCACACCAAAATGCCTTAGATAAAAGAAGCTAATGCTTCCCAAAGGCTGATCTTAATTTTACTTTTCTTTTCTAATACTGAATTGCACCAAGAGTGTTTTATCAAATTATACTACTGGAAAGTGCTAATATTACAAATGCAAATTATAACGGATGTGGATGTTTTCTAAATACAGGTTCCAATTTGGTATTTACTCATGCTGGAAACTCTGGAAAGGCTTCGCTTCCTATTTGCACTTATCTCCATGCAAGTAGGTGAGGGTCTGTCCCAAAACAAATTAGTATTTTGTCAGCCATACCGTCAAATTAAAACATTTCTTTATGCTTGTGAGACTGAAAGCCACAATTTTCAAACATTAATTACATTCACTGGTGGTAGGGAGTGCGTATGTACACAGATACATTAAGAAGTTGGCGGCTTTCCAAAAACGCATAGCAGCCCAAAAAAATTAAACATTTGTAATTTATAAAGAATGATCCAAGTTTTAAGAAAATAAGAACTTTTTTTTACTCAGCTGCATTTTTTAAATATAGCACGAAGAAAAATAACCTTGCTTCCTGGCAAAATCTGCAGAGGGAAACAGAGCTTCTGAAACATCCAGGAATATGCTGGGTTTGATATCTCTCATTGAAACCATCAGCATATCATAAGAAGGAACACAACAAAACCACTGTGTTTTTCTTTTAAGGACCCTTCTCACTCCTGTAAAACTCAGCTGGAGCTGTACCACCCATGGCAGGGGAAGCTCCTGTGGGAGATCCACCACAGGACCTCATGGATATGCACACCCTGAGAAAGCTCAGGAGGGAGCTCACCCCAAGGCCAGCACTCCCCTGTACCACATTACAGAGCACTCAGTAATGCCACAAAGGCAATCAGGCAAGCAACCAGCAAAGGCAAAACCAGCAAATCCTCCATCCTCACTGCTCACTCTTGCTTATGCCTCCATGTGTACATTTTCCAACATCCCTTGAATCAATTGAACCAGTACAGCCATGAAAGAAATAGGCAAAGGGGACTGATGGCTCAGAGGGGTAGTAACAACAACGAAATCTCTTGGGGTTCTGCTGTTTAACTAAAATAGATCTGGTGAAATAAATAAAGTCACGGACATGGGGTTTGCAAGGCACTGAGCTGTTCTGCTGAGTGATGCAGTGCTAAAGATGCAGAGACATGTTTACTTGTCCATTCCCCAACCAGAAGGACCCTTCTCCTCTTTACATGAGTTACTTTATATCTCAACACCCCTTGCTGGAGCTGGACAGGTGGAGCCCACGGGCAGCCACACACCCGACCTGGCCTGCCCAGATGCTTGGCAAGGTTTGTCTGCCTGAGGTGACAGAACTGGCATATTTGACAGTTAGCACCTAATATGGGTTGCAGCTCCACTGGGATGTTTGCTGCCTGTGTTGCAGGCAGAACCCACCACCAGCCAACCGGTACCCGCCACACCAGAACTGGTGTGTGCACAGAATTAATCATCGCAGCAATTAGTCCTGGGCTCTAATGACTATTTGATTGTAGGGCAGATCTGGATTCCCTGCTCAAGCCTGATTGAGTCAAAGGCATTAATATCAACACAAAAAGATTTGGCTGTGTGTTTGTATATTTTGTTCTAATAATGCTCCAGGACAAACTCAGAGGAACGACATCTGCAATATTTACAGTGACAAAGTGCTAGCATAATGTGCCTCTCTCTGTGCTGAACAATTTGTAAATGTCTCATTAAAATGTACTTTTTGTTTCTTCCCTCTTCACCTTAAGCTGGTTCGTCTCCTTGGTTTTCACCACTTTGTGGGAGAAAATGTCAAACTGCACAGTATCAAAACAGCCACTCCAGTTTTTCAGTTTTTAAGACATCCTTAGCTGCATTATAATGACACATTCTGTGGTCAAAGAAATGGTTTTGAAATTCATATGTTTAGAACGATTTGACATTTACATTTTATTTTGTTTATTTCTAGGACAAGCTACTTATAACAGCTACAGTTACCTCTAATGACAGAAACCAGATACGACTTAATATAAGCAAATATTGTATCTTCACAGTTTGCTGTGGTAACACATTCTATTACTACATGCTTATACTTAAAATACTGGAATATAGGTGAAATGCATCTTCAATCTATTTCAAAAAAATGAGAGGAAAAATTATGTTAGATGGAATTTAAACAAACTCAATGAGTAATTTAAAAAGTTATGGAGGAGAAACACACATGTCTGGTATTGCATGTCCAGCAAATACCTTTAAATGGCTTTATTACTTGCCATCTGTTTTGCCATTTTCCCTTAGTGTTTATATACTTTTATAAAAATTCTGCTTATATATATGCAACACGTTAGTCTTTACAGGCATGAATCAAATATAACAGGCTAAAGGTACTTTATTTTTATATGAAAGGTATGACCAGAAATAGAGTGTAAAAAAGGTAGGGATGCAGGACTGCTCTTGTCCATTGAATAATCCATTTTATACATCCAATAAATTGACCAAGGAAACTGAGCATGCCTCCAGCCAGGCAAAGTTTTACTATTCTCCCATGAAACATCCACCCACTCTGTTCCTGTTACATTTCTTTGCAGCTTCTGATTGCAGGAGAATATAAAAATTGTAACTAGGTAAGACTGAAATGAAGCAGGGATAGAGCAAAGCCATAAAATCGGGATACAAACTTTTCCCAAAGTTTGAAGGTGTTTGAACCCAAGATTTTGGCTCAGAACCATCCCTAATTTGAAGCAGCATCTGGCAGGCCAAATGCTCTGCAAGCGCTGGCACCATGAAGGATGAAGTCTCATGCGACGCCGCATGTTGGAAGAAACGCTTCCCCCGCGGAGGGAGCCGGGTCACACGGGGAGGGTGGGTGCAGCAAAGCTGGGAGCTGCAGCTGCATGGAGGGAACCAGCTCCCACCATCCCCGTGGTGCTCACTTCAAAGGAGAAAACCTCCTGCTTGGATTCACACAGCACTTATCCTCCCTGCTGATCCTCCTGTTCTCACCCTATTCTCTTCCAGGGCCCTAAACCCCATCCCAGCTCAGAGACACCGTTGCCAAGGAGCTGGATCTCCACGGCTCCTGCCAAGCCAAGCCCTGTGTCCACTACAGCATCCCAGGGGTCTTCTCGCGCCTCCTTTCAAAAGCATTTAGGTGCCTGAGGAACAGAAGAAATCTCAAGAGCACATTGAGTGTGGTGTTCCCAGTGACTTGGAAAGTCCTGAGCATTTCTGAAAACCTCACTCAGCATCTAACCTATACACACAAGCTCAGTCTTCAAGCCTCAAACTTCAAATTTTCTGGTTTCACCCAAAACAGGTAGAAGCTCTGTATTGGTATTTGTGCATTTAGTGATAAATTATACTTAATTACAGCTGCAAAAGCTATCTGTGTATTTTAACAGTTTGGATGTGGCTGAAAATAAGCGGCTTATTAACTGCTGTGAGGAACATTTCACAATAGGATCTGCATTTTTCTAGAACTCTGTAATTAAAGTATGCGCTAACGTGACCACAACATTTTTAAACAGCTGGCACACGGAGCTGAAAAAATAATTAGTTTTCAATAAAAAAAAAGTTGCTTTTTATTACCCAGGCAAAGTTCTCCAGTGACTTTTAAGGATCTGCCAAGTGAAATTCAAAAATGAAAATAGAGTCTCTATGCTGGCGGTTAGCCAAGCTGAATGAAACACGAACACGCCGATTTGTGCCAAATATTAGACATGCTGAACTGAGGCAAAGTGGTTAAGTATCTCCCCAGGCTGAATGTTACACAAAACAGTGTATCTACCCCCCCAAAAAAAACCGCTGTACTTGGGGTGAGGGCCCATCGCTGTGGCTTTCACACGTTACAGCCTTCTTCCCCCAGCAGTCAGGAAATGAAAGAGTGGTTCAGAAGACAACCGAAATATTCTCTACGAGAAGCCGAGACCCTTGGCAGCAAACCCCATATATAAATATATATCTGGGTTTAGCAGTTACATAATTAGGGGTAGGGCAAAGAGAACATGGTAACAAGGCACCCCCTGAAAGCAGACAGGTGGAGGCTGCTCCGGGCTCAGCCGTGCTCATCCACAGCTCCGGACACCGTGGGTACCACACGAGGGGTGACAGCACAGCATCTGCACCAAGACAGGCTGCAGGAGAAAGCCCCAAAGGCAGAGGGTCTCTGTTTTACCACCTTTAGTTTTGCTGATAGAAAGGGAACCTGGGAGACTTTTTATTTTTACGCTATCAAATCTATAATCCCCACAGCTGTACCTGGGAACGAGCCTGTGGATCTTAACCGCTCAGATAATGGCTTTTCATGTGGTTCTTCCCAACACTCTTCCAGAAAACTCCCCTTGCATTTATATTAATGATAATGTCTTTAAATACAGGCAGCCTACACAGAATAAGGGAACCACGAAAAGCATGTGACTTCACTGGAATGTGCTAAAACAAGAGGCTCTATAAGAAGCTGGAACCTTTTGCAGAAAAACCTTTATATTTGATTTTAACTGTTAAATAATTATGGGTAGGGGAAAGTAAACCCAGTGACAAATACAAGATGGCACTCTCAGACAAACAGGGACATGAAAGCTACACCAATTTATGGACATATTGAAAGTCTTCCCAGACTTGCCAGGTATCAACCTTTCTCATTGCTTGATGAAAGGTGAAAAGACAAAAATTAAAAGAAGTTGTGGCATCTTCCCACCTCTCATTTTATCATCACCACTTAATTCCCAAAAACTTACAGAAATGATCCCTTGAAAGCTCATCATTTATTATTCACAGCTATGGGGAACTCGCAGGGCCAGCTCTTCCAAGTTATACAGTGGAATTACAACTGGCAACTGAGTGCTTATCTGAAAACACCAAATACTCCTTGATTTAAGCCAGGACCTAAAGGTACTTTGGCCCATTCCACTCCACAGCTGCTATAAGAGTTATTTTTATAGGACACTTTGTCTGTTGATTTACTACTATTGTTAAATGAATTCTAAAATTTGCTTAAACATTTGTGTTTGAACTTGAGGGAAAAATAGCTTCGTTAGCAAAGGTTGAGTCTAATAAAATGGAAATAGGCTGTCTGCCCCCCAAAACCCCCACCTACCAGCTCTTAACAATTACACAAACTGTGGTAGATGAGTTCCAAGGACAAGGGAAAAAGAGGCAGATTTGTATTTCATGCTCCAACAGGGATAATTACCATGCTATTGTTAATTTAACATATAAATAAAAGCAGAATGGAAATACATTTCAGAGTTAGAGTATTCTATCGGGTCCCCTTTCACAGCACAACGCTAAAGAAAGCCAAACCTGGAACCAGTTACTTCAATATATATTTTAATTAAAACACATGGGCTATTTTCAGGTGGATAAAATCACAGTGGATTCAATGGCAAAGGACTGACTGAAGCTGCATTTGCACACTGAGTAACCTGGTGCTAAATCATTGCAGCAAAGGTGCTCTGTCCAGAAGGCTTTCAAGTATCACAAGTAAAATAAGTCTGGGTTGCTTAAGTTCTTACAGCTGATCCCCTTTCATGGAAAAAGCCAATTACAGATCACAGATGTCTAGACTAATCCTTTTAAATATCACAGAGGCAGGAAATAATGTGAAAGTGCAATAAATGACAATTTGTATAGCTTGGGTAGGGGTGGAATAAGACGGCACATGAAAAACAAACACAAAAAGGCTCAAACGTACAAAGGAAAAATAAAGGCTTATATAAACATTCAAGCTCAGTATGGCAAGACTGGAGACCACGGGCTAGATCCTGTTCTGATTTACAGCCTGTAAATCCCTTTCAACTGCATGAAGAAAAATTAAGCACAGAATGTCTGCCTGCTCTATTGAATTACTTATTCCCCCTCCTTTCACCTCCTTCCCCTTTATTTCAACACTGCATTTTATTTTAACTTTACTATAATTTCTGAAATTTATTTCAAACCAGGGAAAGAAAATTTCTGTTTTCTAATAGTGTCTGCATCTTTCCAAGGCATATGTCTGGTAATTAGCATGGTGGGATCATTTGCATAAATATACAAAGAAATTTGATTTTAGAACACGAATACCATTTTTGCTATGGAGCAATATAGGACAGGTGACAGGCCCAGCTGGGAAACCTCTTTTTCATTTTTCTGTGACCACAAATCAGACATCTTGGGCTCACAGCAGGACAGGCTCTACTGGCAGTAATTGGCACCATCTGTAGCTGTCAGAGCAGTGCCTGGCATTCCAGCATTTCATCTTTCCAGTCAAGGCATTCATCACTAGTCCAAAACTCAGCCAGCTGACACTGAAAGATTAACTTGCATTGATTTGCTTGGATAAGCTCGCCTGTGCCTCAGTTGGTACTGAACGTTCCTGTTAAATAGCCATCACCATCACAAGATGTTTACAAGGTGATTGTCTACTTAAGCTTTTTTCCATTCCCCTTCTTGGTCCTAATGTGTTTTCAATTATTATAATTTAAGAGATAGCGAATTAAAAGAAAGGAGAGTGAACGTAGCCAGCAATCAGGGAGCGAGACTTAATGAAAGGATTAGAAATTCACAGCCGTGGCTGTTTACTGGTCTTAAATGAGCAGCTTCTCCCACCCCCGTGTGTGCCATGAGACAGAACTTGTTGATTTGGGGGTTCAGCAACAGACCGAGTCTCCTCCAGCTGTCAGTCTGCTTGATAAAACTAAACGAAACCGTTACTATTTCCAAATGCAATTTTCCAGTTCTTGGGTAATTTGGTTTACATTTTCCAGGAAAGCTTTATGGCAGCTACACCAGATGCAAAGTTCAACATCTTTCTCTTAATCACCTAATGCTATAGCTACTTACCAGTGTTTTTAAGCCTCTGACGTGTTCAAAGCCCACAGTTTAATCTTTCACAGTCATACAAGGGTCATTATTTCAATTTAGTGTATCCTGTGGAATGTTTTTGGGTGAAAAAATTGTAGTTTGAAAGTTAAAAATTCATGTCTGTTTTAGCAAATGACAGATAAATACAAGGACCTCCCAGGCAAACCTAAACCAGTGAAAATTTCTGAGTCTCAAATAAATGGCAATCCTCTTTCTTGAAAATGAAAGCAATGCTTCTTCTGTGAGTAAATAAAGGGGATTATTGGAGGTTCTTTTTAATCACCTGTTATAGCTCTATCAAAATCCTGCTCAGAAATCCCTATTACTTCTCTCTCCTAGGCATCTCCTTATTAACAGCTTATTCCCCAAAGCACAGGTGATGTGTCACAGCCCACACAGGGCTCACACAAGTCCACGTAGGGCTCGCCTGTATTTTTATGTATTTGGGGCCTTCTCTGCGAATCTGTGTCAGACTAAAAGCTCCATCATCTCAAGTCTCATTCCACACCCATTTGGGGATGAAACTGTAAGGGCTGGCAGTGCAGAGATACCTGGTAATGCCACCTGTACGAGCTGGCTCATTGGAGCAGGGCCGGCTCACCTGGTGGCAAACCCCAAGGTTTGGGGCTTTGGGGACGGCAACCCCATCTGGGCACGAGAGCTCTGCAGGGCCAAGAACTGCCAAAAGCAATTTCAGCTTTGCCTGAGGAACAAAACACACGGGAGAAGGTGATGCTGTGTCAGGCAACATGAAAGCAGAGAAAATGGAGGCTCAGTCAGGGGCCTGTGGCTCCCAGCAGAGCTGAACTTGCACTCCTGAAGGTGATTCATTTTGCCCCGGAACACAGGGTATTTTAGATAAAAGGGAATATTGTGGCTGTGATTAGTGGTGCCTGTCCCAACTTTGACATGGACTGCCACGAGAACATCTCCTAACCTTAGAGACACATGTTAAACTAGGCTCATAACTTAGTGGGGTCTCTCCTTTTTTTGCATACAAAAATAGCAATTTTCTCTCTTTTTACAATGAAGACAGGATGTTCAATGCTTCATCAAACAGAAATGAACTTAAATAGCTTATATAAATTACATCTATTTTCAACTATCTTTGCTAAAAACATTTCATCTAGTACAGAACACTCATGAGTGTTTGCAACACATCTGTGGAATAAAAAAGAGTTAAGCATAAAAGAGTATTAAGTCATCTGTTTCAGAGGGATTTTTGTATTAGATCTTGTTCATTTATTAAGTGTAATGTGATAGAGGCCAGATGATTAATACAGTGTGGTGGGAGTGATGTAACAGGAAAGATAAAAACGGATATCATAAGTGGAGAAGAGGATGGGGATGTGGAGGGGGTACACAGGGAGGGCTGGGATAAGGAGGTTAGTGTTTACAGTGTCTGAGTGTGACTAACTTCCTTTGGAATGAGCTTTAGGGGAGATTTACTCTTTTGGATGGTGATTATATTCCATGGGATGTCCCAAGTGAGGGAAGAGAGTACAGCATTACTCTGCTTTGAGACAGGTACTACCCCTACCCCCAGCATGTTCAAATTACTTTTCTGCATCTACGGGGAAGGAGATTTTGGTTGTCTCCACCTGTTTTGATTGGTTCCCTTGAGGTCACCTCAATGCAAGCCTGGCATGGACTCAGGGCAGAAGAGGCAGAAGTGGTGTTCTGTGGATAAGGAGCACCGCTGAGAGGGGAGTGACTGGAGGGTTTGTAAATCCCTGCTATTAATTATTAGGCCCAGCTGCCATTGGTAAGAAATGCCTGGAGAGCCATCTTAGCTACCAACAGTGCTGACTGACCAAGACATAAAAAAAGATGGAATTTATCCAGAAAGTCTCACTGCTTTCAGATACATCTTCTACCATAGCTGTTGATACCTCTCACATCTGACTGGATTTTGGATGGATCCTTTAGCTGGCTTGAACCAGAAACTGTAAAACTGAGTGCCTAACCAGGTGTGCCGTAGGAGAGTACTAAGGAATTCTCAGTTACAGTTGTGCTCATGGTGTGACCTGGGTCTGGACAGCAAAAGAAAGCACTTAGTACCTTGACACCATAACACAGACTACTTCTACTGCAGGGCCTGTGTCCTCCTTGTAAGGGTCAGATTTTCAAACACATTCAGCATCAGCACATTTCAGTGGGGATGTCTGGGCAGATTTTTCAAAGATCTGATCATTCAAGAACATCTACTGAGTACCTAAACCTTAGGGAAATGTAGAAGGTATTGTAAGTTGACCGGATGGTTCACTTGCAGTTTCTGCAGTATGATCACGCTGATTCAAGTCGCATAAGGTGATGTCAACACACAGGAGAAGCAAAGAAGGAAGGAAAATGCTCAAGGTCAGCCATGGCAGCACAGTGTGCTGACATGCTGAGATCCCACAGTTCTGTCTCTAGTAAGAATACTTGACAGGTTTCACCCAGAACAGCCAGGAACATAAAAACCATTTCTGCTTAGAAGGAGGATTTCCCTTCAGAGGGGAACTGCTCAGGGGAATCTGATTTCTGTATTGACTTTTACATATACAGAAGGTGACTAAAGGAATTAGGCCAGCCTGGATTGCTCCAAGGGGATAATAAGCCCCGTGGTGAAATGGAAATGCATGTGCATTGTTCTAAACCCTTCTCTTTCTAAGCACTTTCACATACTATTAAAACAAACTGCACTTTTGTTTCCAAATAAAGGCTGTCTCGTTAATAGAGTCGGGCACAGACCCACGGAGAAGATCTGGTGCCCTAAGTCCTCCATGATGCCAAACTCACAGGGTTCCATGCAGAATTCATTGCCTGAGCCAGAGAGGTGCAGGATGTCACCTAAGGAGAGCCACTGGCTGGAGAACAGCTGTCACCCTGCCCTGGGAGGAGAGAAGATGCAGAGCCCAAGCCAAGCTCTCTGGCCACAGAGCAGTGCAAGAGCGAGAAACCAGCAGAGCTCAGCTCTCCTCTGACCCAGGAGAACCAAACTGACCTTTTCTCTCTCTGACGTGGCTGACACACAGGTAGTCCAGACTTTTTACCAACTCAACTAACAATAATGAAGGCAGTGTGACAATAAAGCCTGTGCAGAGGAGGAATTCCAGGCAACCCGGAGTGGTGGGAGCTGTCAGCATTTCTTACAGTCTTCACAAGGTCAGCAGTTATCTGTGGTGTGCTCTCTCTTGCATTACAACATTGAGGTCTCTGCTGTTTCTGCTTCCCTCTTCTGACCCTTTCTGATGCAATGAGGCAAAGCCAGGGCCCTGTTTTTAGTTCATGAGAGGAGCTCAAGAGAAAAACTTCTCCTGACAAGAAGTCAGGGTTATGTGGAAGACTGTCTTATTGTTCCTAAGCAGTTTAAAAAGACAATTCAGTGAGACACTGAGGAAGTATGGGCTCTTTTTTTTATCAACCTTAATATTTATAGGACTGGAAAGCTTTATACTCAAAATGTTTGTTTCCATTAAATAGCAGATTCTTTCCATACCCTGTTCTCCAAAGAGCACCCTGTACATGCATGTCTCTTCCCTTCAGAACAGCCCAGTGTACAACAGCTTCTGGGTTACGTGGCAGACAACACTTTGCTCACTAAGATAAGGTAATTATACAACAAAAGATGCATTCTGAGACCCTTTATGAAACCAAGCACCTTATTTATGGAATCAAGCAGTATCTGTTTGCTATCAGTTAGACTGCAGCAGTAAGGACCTTTACTTTTTTAGGATAGCAAACAACCTTCTTTTTTTAAAAAAGTATTTATCTCTACCTAGCAAGCCTTAGAATAAATCTACCAGCTTTGAAGAAACAGTGCTAGCCCACCAGATTTACATAGAGTTCTGAGACATTTGGTGTTGCACCTAAAGCATAAGCTACTACATCATTTATTCACATGAAGAACTTAGTTTCAATTTATTTAAGAGCTTTCTAGCTTACACAGTGCCAGAGAAAAGCTTCAGAATGTTATCCTTATTCGTTTGGAAACCAGAAAGCAAATAAGAGCACATAAGAACTTATTACATTTTAAAATGTCATGATAACGATGCCAGTCTCGTGTTTTTTGAGAAAGAACCTTTGTCTGTCTCTTTTTTTTTCTCCCCCCACTTTTTTTTTTTCCAAGTATGTGTCAGTGACAACATCAAGTTTGATAAATGGTTGGTTGCAAAAGCAGGGTAGGACGCTTGGCATTGCAAACCACATTTTCCAGAATTATTGTTGGTCTGTGTGGCTTAATTAGAGGAAGTCCAACTTGAATTTCAAAATTACTGAATGTTTTCTGTAAAATTGAAGCTCTTTTTAGATTCCCTTAGATTGCTCTGCTGCCTCTCAAAATAAACATTTGAAATTGCCCAGTGTACCTGAATATATTAGATAGAAGAGTGCATTAGAGTGGAGTGCAGCTCTCAATCACACAGCTCTAAAACTGAACAAAACAAAGTTCCCTGGAACTGCTGAAATCAACTATTTCAGATGTATTCTGGAATAACACAGCAGAATTTGCTTCTCTTCCAGCAGCAAGATTCTACCAATAAAAAAGGTCTATGGAAGGATAAATTAGGAAAAACACCATAGCACAACCCTAATTTATAAGAGATGAAGACTTTTGTATATGCTAAGCACAGTAATAATGGTAAGAAAATATTTGCAATCAGAAAGACTGATATGGTGGTTTAAGAGCTTCATATTGCCTAACTTTTATTATGGAGTCCTGCCTGCTTTTCACTACATCGATGTTGTCCTCATTAATGTCAAAAGGATTTATGTGTGCACATGGAGGGAAGAATGTATGTCTATGTGTTTGCAGTCTCACCTGTTATCTTTCTCTTGTCATTATCTACCAACTTCCCTTCCAAAGGACAACATTTATAGCTCACTGGTAAATACAAGGCAGATAAATTTTATGTACTGAAGCAACATGAGTGTGAAGTTGGTCTGACTCAATTGTACCAAACCAGCTGAAACAGATATTGTGTACACAACAGGCACATCTCTGGTTTCAAAGTTTTCATAAGGAAAAAATTCCTCTGGGTAAAAGAAATCAAAACACCGGGGTGAGACACATTGGATCTCAGGAATTTCCTTTTCAACTGCTAGGATCTCCACCAAAATGAACCATTAAAAAGCAATCTTTATTTTTCAATCCTATCAGCTACGCCGTATCATCAAAAGTTTTCATAATTCTTAAAATCAGATACAAAATGTCAACAGACTGCAGTGGAATGCATTATGGACACAGAATACTCTTGCAGAGGTTTCATTAAGTCTAACATGATTTACAGGACTTAAGACACATTGCTTCAAGATTTTTATATCACCGCAGTAAGTACTCCAGGGATGTTTCGACCCACTCGAAATTGTTTTAGCTGTGCTATTACCTGGGTCAGAACTGATGGCAGCATATATCAATTAGACTGTAGCAGTTTAATACCTGCTCCTATGCATCTGGTCACTCAGAGATGCACATCTAAGATTTTCATACCCTGAAAAGAATATTACAACAGAGCCCTGGAATGGGCTAGGGTTACCTCATTTATTTAAGAAGCAGCCTTGAAGAGAAGGCATCAGGGGACTAGACCCATTCAGATTATAGATGTCCCTTCCATTCTCCACAGAGACTGGCAATGTTTCCTTCTTCTGATTACTCCCAGTCTTTGCCTTGACCATAGTGAAGATTCTGGGGCAGCATTGTAACTAATTGGGAATGGTGGGATGTAGACTTTTTGATAAACTGAACTAGTATCATTGACATGGATTAACTCCAGTTTAGGATCTGATAATTCTTTATTATTTTGAACCCTATTAAATAAGGAGCATTTAAAAAATAGTGCCCCTTCAGTTTTTTGTCATGCCTAGAGTCAGAAATACATGGGTGTTACTTCTCTCTAGGGAAGTAACTATAGTTAATGACTGTCAATGTTGATCACTGCCTGTATTTTATATGACACGACAGTAGGGTAGATCTAATTTGTTTCAAGTTTTTAACAGATACTTCTACTGGCAGTGAATTTGTCCCTGAAACTTACTGTGTTTGAGGATAAGTGCCCCTGTGACATAATTTTATTACTGAAGACCAGGTTTACCCACACATTTTTCACCTATGCAGCAGAACATGGTTAAAGCTGGGTTTTGGTTTTTTTTAGTAACACCTACGAGGCTGAGTCTAAGGTAAGGAACTTTGTCTGGTGTCAACAGGTGAGGCATTCAAGAAACATCTTACTTCTCTGCTCTAACAGTGTGAGGCTTTTAGATTGCTAGAAATACTGGGGGGTTTGTACCTGGTCTACACAGCAGGAGACAGTTTGCAGCCAAATGACTTCATGCAAAACCAAAGGTCACTAATACATTGTTTGTGGTTATGTCCTCATGATCTGTGTGCTTCTCTGTACCTGTTACTCCACAGAGGTGTCATTTTTAGCATAAGAAAAGCAGGACATCAGCAAAAGACTGTGAAATCAGTTCTACAGAGCTCTTCCCTGCCTCTTCTTTAAACACTATGCATATCTGTAATAGAGTGTCTTATTCTAGCAACACTAACATGAGCTTCCAAGACCTCTTGCTCCCCTACCTGTGCCAAGATGTGAAGCAGGAACAAAGACAATTCAGTATAAAGACTCAAAATATGGTTAAGCCTCATGATCAGGAAAAACATTAGGCTTAATAATATTCTGTTAGTGCAAAGGACTGCACATACAAACCAAATCAAAATCTAACCTATTATGTGGCAGTAGCATTTTTAAAATAAAGCTGTTAGAGTTTAACAAAACCTTAATGAAAGATGAAACTAGGCCAGAAAAAGATGAATTAAGGGCAGAAAGCTACAGGATTTGCCCTCCAAACTTTCCAATGGGGGAAATCCATCTCTTTTAGCATAAATGTGTGCAGTTTTACAGTGGTCCTGCTTCTGCATGAATTTCAGAATACATTTACTAGAAAATTCATTACATGAAACATTTATCCCATGAATAAATTAGAGACTCTGAATTACAGTGCAATAAAACTTTTGCTGCTAGAAAGATTTTTATGGGTGAAATAATGTGAAAATTAGTAACATTAAATATGATTCTTCTTAACCCAGAATAGTCACCACACAATTATTTTGACATGTTCTGGCATACATCATCATAGATCTAGTCAAATAGTGTTATAGAACAGATTTGGAACCCTTTTATAAAGCATCAAGGAACACACAAAAAAGGGCAATGGAGAGGAAAGTTTTCAATCCTAAACTGCTGAAGAGAGCAATTTTTGCTACTACACTCAAGAAAATCAGGATGACTTTTTTTCAGAAGAGTTTCACTCAGTCCTGAGCAAATAGTTTCACTTGTGTATCTGTTGTGCCTTAGTTTGATGCTCCTGTATGGGGTAAATGCACTGAGGGCAAACCTGCCTAGGCATTAAATCTGAAGTCTTCATGCTGTGCTGAGGCATAGGATCACTTCTCTACTAAAAAAATCTAAACTTAATACATATACAAAGCTGCTCTGTGCCATTAGTCAACTACAGGTAAGTCCACTAATAAAGTGTTAGTGGTGGCCTTTTGAGGGGCCAGATCCCACCAACCTTTTCCACAGAGAGCAAGTGAGTGCACATGTTGAAAGATGCTGCCACTTCCTATGAATAAACATATCTGAAACTTAAAACCCTTTTTGGAACCCGTTTCAAGTTGGACTGACAAGGCAAATGAGATATTTTGCCTGCTTTTCTCACCCTAAGACAACTTAACTTTGGACAAAACACCTTATACTTGAAGTTACTAAAATATGGTTGGACGAAGACCACTGCAAAAATTTAAATCTAACTTCAGGTAGCAGAGTTGCCTTATCCTGTGCTTTCCCCACTCTGATGGAATTGCCATGTGTCACAGAGCTGCCATACTACACTCAGATGCTTCAAAACACTAGTGCCAGGCTTGAAAGAGAATTGTCTCTGCTTGGGAGTGCTTATTTGCAAAAGAAAACAGATTATTTTTCACTTTATTTTAGAAGGTATTTTAGGGGAAGAGGGACCGAATCCATGTGTTTTCTCTGGGCATTTCCCTATTCCCAGATTTTTGTCTAGTTAGGTGGATCTCGGGTTTTGGCAGACTCACAGCAGACATTGTTTATTGCCTATTTTGTGTGGAACTTTTCTGGAGGTGCCCCTTTCCAGACTCAAATTATTAAATAAATGTTTACGAGTATTAAAGTATGTCTCCTTCTTCGGAGGGGAAAGAACACTGATGCAACGGAAAGTGCGAGGCTGCAGAGCACCCTGTGCACACCAGCTATTCCAACCCCGAGTGCATGAGCAAGACTGTGTTCAAAGGAGGTAAGTCAGACACCCTTGAATGCTTTATCTCCCTCTTTCTCTGTTTGGTTTCCCACGGCATAACTTTACACATTACCTCATGACATCTTTATAGTGGTGGAGAAAATGATTAGACTCCAGTCCTTGAAAAATCGCAAACACAGACTCATTTGTAGCATTTGGCTGCTCTAATTAGCACATCACTGAGGGGTAATGAATAGAAGCCTGTGAAGAAACTTAAAAATTAGTACCACTAGCAGTGTTAGAGTAAAAATCAGAACTGTGAGTAACAGTACTCAAAGGATTTGGGTAATTACTGGATACTCCCAATATAAGGTCTGTCACTTGATCCTAAGGGACTCCAAGGCTTCAACAAGCCCCAGAGGCCCAATATTCTACCCCAATAAATGAGGCTCACAAAGTTCACTCAGAGTTAAAGACAGCACCGCAACTCTGTTGTTCTTCCTTTCTCTTTTTAAAGGTAGTTCTTAAACTGCATGGAATTAGGCAACCTTCTTTTGTATGGTAATCACTTGCCTCCTCCATCTGTAATGAGGTATTACAGGTTCCATGTGTGTGACACCACGGAAATTACATCACTCCAGGAACCAAGTGTGCAAGGCCGCATGGATTCCTAAAGCCCGACAAACAGCTGCAGTATTTGTGCTAAGGCTCTTGAAACATTTCAGTGGTCTCCAAGCAATTGAAAGATGAGGAGGGAAATGTTACTCTTCAGGGGATGGAAAGAGACTTTGACCATGCAAAGAAAGGGCAGAGCCCTCACCTGCTCCTCCCTCAAGCCACCCATTCCAGCAGCCCGGGAGCAATGGCAGCAGAGGGGCAAATCTGCTCTAAAGCATCTCCCCCTCCCAAAAAAGGATGACCACAGGCCAGGTTGCACCAGATCACAAAAGGCAGCCATGGGCAGCTAACAGAGAAGACCAAGCTGGCTCTACCTAGCTCTAGGAACCAGTGCTGTCCTGGCACTTCAGAGAGCCCTCCCTCAGCTAAGCAAGAGCTTCCTCTTCCCTTATGGCGGGAAGCTTTCAATTCTGACCCACTCTCAACCTCACGTAAAGGGGCTCCAGACTGTAGTTTATAACATATTTTTTAAAACAGCCCCTTAGGATCAACAACTTTTATTGCAACCTTCAGTTGCCCCATGCTCTTGTAAAGCTAGATTAAGTTCGGGCCTAAACATCATGACCCTTTCCTCTCCCTCCTCTCCACCTTCCATCGTTTTTTTGTTTTTTTCTCTAAGTCATTTCACTCTTAAGATTAAAAAAAAAAAAAAAAAAGAAAGAAAAGAAAAAGAAAGAAAAGAAACAAGAACCAAATTCTGTACATAAACACTGGCAGCTTTCAGGCTTGCCTTTCATCCTGATCCGAATGGGCAAAGAGCGTCCATCCATTCGCAGGCTTTTCCAAGTGAGCCTAGAGGGGCCTGTTTACCACAGATTGAATCTCTGGCAAACAGCTCACTGCAGCTCTTCAAACAAGCTGAAATTATGACCTTATGTTATTGTTTCTCAACAACCCAAACCTTTGATGTAAACTAATGTTGACCTTTCCAGCATAAATTTGACATGAAGCCACTTTTGTTTCCAACGCCCTATGAAAATTCAGCTACAGTCTTATTGGATAAAGACTTTTTATGAGATAATAAATAATAGATAATAAACAACTGGAGCCAATTTAGTCACTGAAGTATTTTCTTTTCCTGACTGACTATCATAATGGCTCTTTTCTACCCTGGCTTGTGTAGGACACACCACACTATGGCCCTTCCAACCTAAACCAAATCCTAGTGAAGTCAATGGAAAAACTTCTTTAGAACTTCAAGTCTTTCAGTCTCTGGGTGAAACTTAAGATTACACTAAATTAAACCACATAACTCCCAAAGACCTTTGTGGTTTTTATATATTAAGAGATATTCCCACCACTCACTTCAGCTTTAGGTGGGTGTCCAAGGTAAGCTGGTGTCTCCAGAAATGAGATCATACCATTTGGGCAGTAAGGCTCCTCACTGAATCTCAGCAAGTGGTTACTTCTGTCAGAAAGCACACAGAGGTGAGTTCCTAATAGAAGCACCTTTCCTCTGTTGAACTGGTGACTCTACACTCTTGCTGTACCACACAGTGTGATCTGCACATCTTCCCATGCTGCCCAAGAGTCAGTAAAGACTGGTGTAATGTATTTCATTTGTCATGACTAATCTCTATCCCTTATTGTTTTGCCTATTAACTTTTGAAGTACTAAAAGAGAATCAACAGACAAAAAGGAAGATAATTCTGTTAATTTTTCAAAGTGCTGCTATTAATATTTAGTGCTTTCCACACCAGCTTAGCAGTTTTAAATACCAGAAATTTAGTTGGAGAATCCAGATAAAAAATGAGCAACCTTTATGTGGAGTCCATTAACTAATGCTAAATTAAAGTGGCATTGAAATGGAATTAGAGGGATGTGTATAAAAAGGAACACGTGATGAGCACATGGATACCACATGAATCCATTATGATAAGTAGTCTTCCAGTAAGAGCAAATGAATTCATTCTGACCACACACTTAAAATGAAGCCAAACCTGGTTTCTTTTTTTGGTTTTGGTGTTGTTTTTTCTTTTTTTTTTTTTTTTCTAATAAATGTCAAAGTATCATTTCATTGTTAAGCTAAGCTTATTATTTTCTGCTGGGCCAAAGACAGTGCTTCAGTGCTAAAAAAAAATATATCACTATATATCAGTATAACTCACTATAAAATTACTATATATCAAATAGTAAGAACCTCACTTTCTCCTACAGATTTTGCACTCCAAAGTGGGGATTCAACCCTCAGCTGAGCCCGTCACAGTAATCTGCTTTGCTGCCTGACACACGCTTGAAGTGTCTGAATTGTATTCTGCAGAGAGCTTGTGTTGTTTCCCTCCGTGCCTAACTGAGTAAATATGAGCAAAGTGCAAAACAAAGGTGATGAACCCAAGCATTTCAGGTAAGCTCCACTGACAGCACCTTGTTGCATAACCCAGTAACACTTTCAGAGATCACTCGAAATAACTACCTCTTAATGTTAGAAATATTAAGCCTTGTCTCTGCAGTCTAAGTTGGGGGCCAGACTAAGAGGCCATCCATTTTTTGGAGAGCAGAGATCCATGCAAATAAAACACACACTTGTGAACTTCATAATCATAAAACAAGTCCCATGCAAATCACAGAAACAGCAATGACAAATTTCATGGGTTGGTCATGGCAAAAATAGCAGATTTCACAGCATGACACTGATTAAAAGACACAGACAGGAAAATCACGAATAAAGACATTTAAGCTGCCAAGAAAATGATGTTTTTAAGTATGAATGCTTTCTTTATTAATATAGTTGTCCTGGATGGATACTCTCCAAAGCAGCAGAACTGTCACTAAACAAATGTGTAACCTAAAAATACTCCCAATTTTAGGAACATCTTAGTCTCCCTAATTCTTAGTTTAGATACTGCTGAATAATGAAGTGGACAAGAAGCCAGGATGACTCAATGAACTTCAGAGAAATGCATTTTCGGAGCACAGCTTCCCTGAACTGGTGGCTCAAGTCTAAACCTTTGTTGTTCAAAAAAAACCAAAACCAAAACAAAAAAAAGCACCAACAAACAAACAAAACACAGTCAGACAAAAAACCCTAAAGATCTCTAAGTCAGAAAGGGAAAAACTTAGCCAAGATCAGAATAAAAATTATCGGGAAATTGTAATATTGACCATTAATTTTATAGATAAATTCATAAATACTATGATATTATGTTCCAGAAATATATTTAAAAACTAGAAATACGTCTTTATGAGAATGACATGTGTTTTCCTTTGATTTGGGGGAAAAAACAATATATTCCATCTCACCGGTTTACTAAAATGTATTCCATTTCATTTATTTACTACATCAATTCTTAAGTTTTGTCCTTTCAGCCCCCCCAGCGGCTCTGACAACCAAATGGGAACACAACAGCACAGTTCCTACAAGCACACCGTGCCCCAGCAGAGGAGGAAGGCAAATGTCTCCACAGTACAGTTCCAGTTTCTGAACATGCCCCTACACTGCAGGTTTCTTTTAGGACTGGAAAGGATGTGGCCTCCTATGAGAGCTCAGCACTCCTCAGGGCCACGGAGACAATGCAAAGAGAATTTTGTGAGGGCAGCCTCAGGGATCTTTCCATTTCCATAAGGAAGGATCCATATGGATCCTTTTAAAATAAACCTCTTACTGGGCATGTCTGAGCAAGGGAAACTCAATGTCCTCCCCTCCAAGGAATGTGGTGTGATGCTCTCTGCTGAGGGATGTTAGTGCAGCATATTTGGTAGAGAAAATTAACCTGAGGCTCTTGCCCAGAAAAGTACAACACTCACAACATGCTGGCTACTGTTTTTTTTCATACAATCTCTTTTTAATAAATAATGGCACAAGCCAAAGAAAACTTCATTAAAATGAACAGTCCTAGCACTTGCTGAAGAAACGTAGACAATCCCTCATGCAGAAACAAAAAATGACCCCATCACTCATTTCTCAGAGGGAGGCAGCAATTTCATGGGGTAGTAGCCACACAAGGGACAAAAACTAAGATCTTCTTCGTATTATCCACCTCCCAGTTCTGCTCATCTGTATCTGATCAGACAGAGAAGATGTTCAAATTTATTGTGAACTCTAAAGCCCTGTTGAGGTTCGAGACATTAAGTCAACAGGCTGTTGACCAACAGTGGAAAGCTATACCTGAGCTGGTTTAAGGTCAGGAGTGGGAAAAAAGAAAGCATACCCTTCTGAGGGCTTGAGTTTTCCCTAGGTTTTTTTTTACAGAAGAAAAAAGATTAATTACTATCTATTTCAAAACATTATTTCATCTGTCAGTCTAACGCTCTGACTCTTCCTATAATGGACCTTGGCCTCCAGCAAGGTGAGTACAAAAATCTCTTCCAAATATCAGCAGTACACATATGGCATGATGGACATTTTTCAAAACCTACTGCACCCCTACATTTTCCTTGATTGCTCAACACTTTGGTAGTCATTACTGTGGCAACTTATTTCAAGCCAAGAGATATAAATGTCTGTCTGTGCTGACTGGCAGGGTGCTGTAAAACAATGCTGCCAGCCAATCAAACACACACACAGTTTCCTCTTCCTTGGGGAGACAGTATATATTTTCACTGGTATAGCTGGGACTGATTGTTATCAATCATAACTGGGATTCCTAGTCCATCTCCACAGCATTTACATGCTGAGTGAAAGGCCAATCTAATCCAGTATCATTTGGTCAACTCCAGAAACTTTATTAGATTAACATTTTGGACAAAATGACAGAAATAATCAGTCAATTCAGGAGAAGAGCTCAAAAGTCTAAATGCTTCCAAAATTAGATCTTCTCTGCTTTTAAAGGTGAGCAGATGGAAAACATTTGATTCTTATTTATTACCAGTTAAATTTATGTCCCTTATTTCACCATAAACTACAAGACTTCACAAAAGTGTATCTTATTTCACTGATCTTTAATAACCTGAAAACCGGTAACAGAAACCTATAATGAAGCACCCCATATACTGTAAATTAAAAATAAATAAGAGACCTCAAAGAGGTTTTCTTCAAAAGCTGCTTCAGTTTAGTGTTTCATTTTATATATACACTAAGAGAGAGAGACACCTGTAAACATTTCTAAAGTATAATGCAAAGGAAGTAGCTATGTTATTATCTATTCTAAGCACATGGTGCAACATTTGTTTATGCAAACCATATAATTGGAAACTCTGTCCATTTTCTGCTTGTGCTAAATATTCTGTGTATAAATACTTTTCATAGTAGATAAATAAGGTTTTTATTTAGGTCTTATCACCTTCATATTACATATTCATTGATTTCTAAACTGCCTTAAACAGCTCTGTAGATGTGAAACATTATGAATTCAGTTTTGGCACCTTGGTATTAAATTTGCATATCAGGTCACGCACCGCTTGACATACATGCAAAATTGCACTGCGGCTATTTTATTACAACCCACAAAAGATATTCAGAAACTGCATGCAGCATCAAAATAAATTAAAATGGATAAAAGACCCAATAGTGAGCCACATTTTTTTTTATTGTTTAGTAGTGCCTAAAGCCATTTATATGTTCTAGTCAATAAACAAAAGTTAGACTAAAACAATTTTTAGTCTTTCTGTTATTATATTTTAATTGCACGGTCAAATATATTTCTTTTTCCCCTTACCAACTGTATCCTACTTAAGGCTTGAATTCTTTTAAACTGTATGCTATAAAAAGCAATGTATATGGATCACTGGCAAGCCCTCGTGTTTCCCTGCGTGTGTCAGAATGTATACAGACACTGTGTATCAAGAGTCAGACATACAAAGCAATATATTTGTCTAGCTGATTTTGTAGTTGAAATGTTTTTGTAACTTACTGTGCATGCCAAGGCTGCATTTGCATGGAGACTACATTTACACAAAGTTAAAAGTGCATCAGTCAATGCTGTTCAGCCATTACAGTGCCCTCAATATACACCAACTAACTACCTTTGGTGCTTCGTCTGCAAATTGCCCTCTTTATATTCAGTAAGCTGCAGCAAAGACATTAGAAAATTAAATAGTAGGGGACACATCTTCCAATTGCCCCTCACTAGGGCTCCATTTCAATGTCTGCAACACTTCTGGATAAATAATTTGGCACTTCTATTCACATGTTCCCAGGCCACGCTCACTTGGCTGCTCAGCCAGCTCATCATGCCTGCAAATCGGGGACTCAGGTGTCCTACAAACTGTCAGGGGGGCAGAAGGTGCTCACAAGGCAGCTGTGCCAGCCCAGGTGAACGTGGCTGGTCTGGCCCCTCTCTCCAGGCAGTGTGAGGAGTTGGTTCTGCAGGTAGAAGGAGCTCCTGAAGAACCAGAGCTTGTCCTGGGAGCCTCTTCTGCCCAACACCACAGCTGCTTTCACCACCCTTTGAAAGACCACAGTTCCCTTCCATGTAGAAGTAGGCAGGACAAGCATCCTCTCTTGCTCTGTTCTGGTTAACAAGCACCTGTGAGCACATGACGAGCCTGTCTTCCTCAAACAGCCCAGCCCTGGACCCTGAGCCAGAGCACTGGGACCTGCTGCATCCCTGCAGACGGGCAAAGGTTCAGAAACACCCTCCAAACCCAACAGCTGCACACACCCCATCGAATCCCCCTGCTCCTGCCAGAGTCCACGGCAGAGGTGACTTATCCTACATCAGCTGCACTCAACAACTAGTGACCCTTAACCCTGGGAGGTAAAAATCTGTCAGTCTGGGGGGGGCAGTTGTTTAGGAGATTCTAAAGAGCATCTTCCATCAAATCAGGGAGCAGCATGAATAAGGGAAATCCTTTGATCAACGCAAAACAAATTTGAGAGTGGATGTTACTGAGTTGGTCTGGCTCAAACTAACATGTAAAGTAGATGACAGAGCACCCAGTGAACAACCTCTTGGCCACACAGCTGAAGGAGGTGAAAATTGCACCAGTCATTATTCGCTGTTGGACCCCCAACCAAATGTTTGGTCTGTTTCTTCTCAAAACATCACAAAAGTAACCTGAACATCTATATTCCTCAAGAAAAACACTCACTGAACTTGGGGGAGAAGGATCAGAGCCTCATCTGTAGTAACTGGCATGGGTAGACAGACCTCTTAAGAAACCTGCATGGCTGCAGTAAAAATCTAAGTTCATCAGGATTGCTATCTTTACAGCAGAAACCTTAAAAAAATCGACATAATATAACAAATTGGTTCAAAGCATTGCTACAGACCACCGTGCTAAATTCCCACATCCTTAGCAGTTTGTAAAAATGTTTAATTTATGTTTATGTATTCTTATTCAAAATGTTAGTTAACAGCCTGTAGGGACCTGGTAATAGGATCCTTTTTTCTTTTTTATGTTTATTAGCTACATTAATGACTGTTTCTGCAATTCTGCTACAAAGACTTGCGTTAATGAACGCCAATTAATTCTGAAATGATTTTAAACAAAGGGTGATGAGAATAACCAATCAACCATGACAGTGTAAAGAGCAAGCAAGCTGCTGTGACCTAATTTTTCTGTGTTGATTCTTTGCTGTCAGAGTGCATTGTTATTCATCAAGAACACCTATAGATTTTGCATATACATACCACAATATTATAATTTTGGAAATGCTCTGTTCCTTTTAAACACAGAAAATTGCTTCATTTAAAGTACTAGGTTTCAATAATATCAACTCACAAACTGCAAATACCTCAGAGGTCAGGCAGATCTTCCCCAGCATGCAAAGGACCCTACTTCTTAAAATTTAGGATATGAGGGTTGGCTCAAACACTTGGAACATTTGGCCTTCAAATCAGAAATATAATAAAGAACCATGTCTCTGGTTCATACTGTTTAATCTGAGGCATAATATCCATCAATCTGTTAGTTTATTTTCCACAATAAATTATCTTTTAGCCATTTAATGCAATTCACAAGGACCTGAGCATAAAAGAATTCCCTGAAACAGGCAACAAGTTGAGTGATTACACTCCTGAAATAACACATATATGTGTCAAATCTGACCTAAAAAGTAAATAGACCATGCAGGCAGATATGACTTATACTCCTATTGCGTGAACAAACATTAAAAAAAGCCACCCAACACTATTCTAAATTTAAACAACATGAACTGAAATTGAGAAATGTCATTTTCTTTTTCACCTGGTACCCACTTGGGGTACATGCTCCCACTACAAGAGCCTTTCTAATAACAAAAGCTAGATATTTTAAAGCTAAAATTTCTGTAAATCATGGAGCGCATCATATTCTACCCTTTCATTTTGCAATCAACATACAGTAGAGAATGGACCTTGCTTATTCATGGTTCGTTCCTAAGTGTAGTCTTTAGTCCAACTTACTAAGTGATATGAAATTTATCACATAGTAAAACATCATTTTTATTAGTGGAATTTCAACTGGAGATAACCCCACTGTCCAACAAAGATGCAGAAAATCATTAAGCTTCCATACAGGCGAGGCCTCTGCTGAAGAAATTACATGTCCAGTGTTATAGGATCACACAGAAGAATCTGGCACAGATTACAAAAGGCACTGCTAAATGGCAAAGAAGTAGACAGAAAAAGTTAATCTGTAAAAACATGCTTCTGGACAGACTGTAAAACAGAATTAGTGGAGCAGCAGAAAGGGAGCCCCACATCCTAAGGATAACATAAACCATGCCATTACTGACAGGTGTATATCTGTGATGCTACTTAATGGAGGCACCATCTGTACCAATCATCTTTGTTACTCATGCCCTGTTATAATCAGAATCCACAGCAACTCCCTCCCTCCACTCCACCTGTGTGTTCACATCTTCTGTGAGCTTCTCTTCCTGCCTCCAGCCATGCTAGCATCCCTCCTGAACTTATAGCAGGTACTCCTCCAAAGACGGACCTCCAAGAGGCTAAATCCTGACAAACCTAAGTGCAACTACTTAAATTCCTTAAGTAAGGACCTTAAGCTGTGGTGCCGAAGCCGAGGCCACTGCTCCTTCCATCCCTTGTCTCAGGAAGGAGAGGAGGGAAAGGTATACAAGGACCATACATGAGGTTCTGCTCTCAGATCTAGACCTGGAAGGATTCTTCAGGTGTCCACTAAACTGCTTCAAATCCAAATCTGAAATCAGCACTTAGCCTCCTCTTTGCAACAGCAGATGCTCTCAGTTATCCCATGGGGATGCCTTTTATCCCTCAGAGAAGCACAGCTGAGGTAACTTCCTTGAAGAAAAAGGGCAGGAAAAGAATGACAAAAGAAGCTCTGGAATAAAAATCTTTTTTGTTCAGCTCTCTATATGCAATCCAGAGACTGCTAACCTCAGCACGGTATGAAAAACAGCACAAAGGTCTGTATCAGTTTTACTAGGAGATACTAATTTTTCTTGCCCTAGGCTTCACTTGAGTAAGGACAGAGGGCTGGACCCCTGATGCCACAGAGGCACAAACTGAGATGGGCTTTGGTGGCTGTAAGAAATACAGGCACAGACTGAGGCTGTGTTTAGAAGGCAGCAATACATTTGGCCTCCTTCCCTCCCAACACGGTAGGTGCCAGCCACTCCTGACCTGGCTGGCTGATCTGTGAGGAGCATTCCTTCCTTGAACAACAAACAAACTATGTTCTCCACTTGTGTCACCCTGGCAAACATTTTGGTGGCCTGTCAGGGCTCTGAGAGCCGCAGTGTCATCACTCAGCAAATCAGGTTTTCCCATGTCCATTTACTGAAGTCACTCCATATTGTTGCTGACGGATTCACATTTATAATGACAGAAGTTTTGCATTAACATCTAGCCCTCTACAAAGGGTTTATTACTGAAATGCCAATTCAACCATAGCTGTAATGACCCTATTTTATAAGGCACACATTTCAGGCACTTTTGCAAATGGTTTAAAAAAATGGAGCAGTTAAATTATGCTGCTAACATAATATGAATGTGTCATCACACCCTATCAAGCAATTCCATATCAAACAACGATGTGATATGGAATTTTGCTGTTACGATGCAAAAGAAGGAACTTGGAGAAAAAAGTGCAGTCTTAGAACAACGATGCCCTTCACCACGTTACACTGAGCAACCTGTAGTATCTCTCAGTTATAAGAAAGACTAGGACAGATGACAGATAAAGCTGGACTGACATTTTATTAGATTTTTGTTTAGTTTGTAAATATTAAATGGAGGGTCTCAAATTTACCAAGTGATTTCAACCAGAAAAACTACTGTGTGCAACAACTGATATCTCAGCCCTAACGAAGCTGTATTTTCAAACTCAGAGTCTTCAGGCTTTTCATGATCATATTTCTGTATGTATTATACCACTAACGATGCAATATACAAAGAGGACAAAATGTCAGCCCTCGATGGAAATGAACTCACCACCCTTCAACATTCAACAATCAGACCTTGCTTAATGTAAATGTGTTAGATCATCAGTCTATTATTCCTCCAGCTTTTTATAATGATTTCTAACGGTGGCCAGACATTGTACACCTGGCTGGAAAATGTTTCTTTTTAAACAATGCAAGAACTAACCAATATGTAAACCCAATAATTAAATTACATTTAGCTGCTGGCCATTGTTATTCTGCACTTCTTTCCCACTGAGGGAGCTACAGTGATCCGATTTAAACAGCAATCTAGCAGAACACTTTTCATTGCCCATGATTGTTGTGCAGAGTAAATTGGCTCACATCAGATTTGACTCTAATTTGGGTTTCAGAACAGTTAATTTGAACTTAAGCACCTATGGAAGGGCTGTTAACAAGAGGTGTCAGCACTGGAATTCTTCTCACAGCAGTCCTGTTATAATCCAGCAACAAGAGCTCCTTATAGATCGTATATGCTTTCTAGCATGTCACTTGCAATGTTATGCATGGCAGAAAACCACTTATCAGATATTTAACAATGTCAAATGAAAATAACACGGATGCACACAATAGATTCTTGCCATCTGCATGCCAAGCAGAAGTAAATACAATTCTTTTCAAAGACGCAGCTACCTTGTGACTTAATCATCCCAGGATTAAATGGGCCTTAATCCTTTCCTGTGGTGTTTTGGTGTTTTAGCAAAGCACGCAGGGTCAAGTTCAGCTCATTCATAAGTTACCAAGAGAACCATGGAAATATCTAAAGGCTGAATTTCATCATCATTAGCTATTACATTAATAGCACTAATGTCCTAAATCTTAATATTCTGGCTCATTAGCTTAGGTAAAAGACTATTAATATAAAAGGTGTATTTTAGCCAATCAACAGAATTTATAAAGGTTTTTCCTTCCTGTTATAACATTGTTGTTCTTGCAGTATTAGTGGTTGGTAGAGGCATTGTATCATAATACTTTTATAACTAATAAAGAAAATATCATCTAACAACATAAATATAAGCTCTACTATCCCTTTGGCTCAGACAGAGTTTAACTGAATTTTATCATTAATCAAGCCTGCTACCCCTACCATACCCAGCTGGTTGACGAAATTTTTTTTCCCAGAACAACAAATGTAGAAGGGGATGAAGGGAACCTCTGTGTTTGCTGGTTTAAAATTTGCTTGTTTTTCAACCTACACCAATAAACAAATTATTTTAAGACAGGCTCAGAAATTCATCTTTTAAGTGACAACGCTGCCTACAGAAAACAAAATTAAAGTGTACAGAACATATCTTAACCACCAGAATACTCCAGTGGTCAAAGGCAGACTCCTGATATTTTGGCATCTCATTAGCAGTCTCCTACTATCTCTGGTGCCTAAATGTGATCACAAACAAGTGGTACAGCACAACCTGCTAAGCAGAAATCATGCAAACAGACTGTCAAGAAAGGACAGCCCATTGTGACAATGCTAAAAGATGTATGGCTCATGGATATATAGTACATCAGAGGCAGGACCTACACTCTAAACCCAAATGTAACACCATTGATTCTGATGGAATTGAGCCAAATCTGCAAACACCCTTTTGAGAAGTTTCCTACTGCTAAGTCAAGCACCAGTTCCAGGCACTGCTGCAAGAGCTGCTTGTGTACTTTGGGGTTGGGGTGGTGGTGTGGTGTGTTTCTGTTGTTCTGTTCACAATAAAGAGTCAAAATGTCTCAAGCCCAGAGTTGTACTTGAATGAGTCCGTGTAGAAACGCATTTCAGAAATATATACTAGACACATTATTAACTCAGTTTTGTTTGAATATTACCCTTTTACATCTTGCATTGAATTATGAACTGAATTTGTAAGTTCAGATGTATCTAAAACAATTAACAATAGCTACACCAACTATTTATTATGCAATTAAAGTAAGTTCCTCACTGTTCTTCAAGTGTACTTGTTCATTTCGCCCCAGACATAAGTAATGTGTAGACAGATACATTGTTTATTTACGACCCCAGTGACAGTAAATGTGGCATATGTGCCTACAATGTTTGACAGATAAAATGAGTTATTTACAGAAGCTGAGTTTATTATGTATGAATACTGAAGCAGCTACAGTATTTGGAAACTCCTCCATTTATTTCCCAAAGAGCTTTTTTCAGTGGAACTTGTGTTTTCAAGTGCTACATAAGAGGATGGCAGAAATACTCAGTCCAGTCTGTAATGCAGTCATCATTGCTACATGCTAATTTCAGAGTGCTTGTTTCTGAATTTAATTTTACAGGTCTTGATTCAAACACTACTAAAGACAATGACAAGTTTTCTATAAGCAACAGTGGGTTTGGAATTTAGTCCTTATAAATAAAATCTCTGCAGAGCAGCAGGTTCATATTATGGACCAGGTATAGATGTATTGGTGGTGAGAGGGGTGGAATACAGAACACTTTCCATTTATCAACCTTATGTATGAAAGGAGGAAAAATGCAGAACACCTTTGAACTATTAACCTTAGCTATAAAGAGCCAAAAGTTGCTTCCAAAAATTGCTTCCAGAAAGCCAAACATAAAAATTACTGTCTTTGGCAGGAGCACACATAGATCCTCCTAGGGAAAATGCATTGATTTTTCCCTTTTTTGGTAAATAAGCTAAAAGACCTTAGACACCAAATTCTAAAATAATAACTTATATCTCTTTTCATTAAAGCCAAATATACAGGACTGATGTGCAGTGGGGAATTTTTTTTCCTTTTTCCCAACAGTCTCCTTTACTCCATTTTCTATCCTTAGTTCTGGAATGGCTCCAGGCATTCTCACCAAACACTGCAGCCCATGTCAGCTATCACTGCTCATTGCCCTGGCTCTAAACCTGCTGCTACAAAGTGTGGTGCTTGTTGTGCAAGTGTGTTATGCAAGATGCTGCAATTGGGAGAGCCCAGTGTCGAAGGTAATCCCTACGGAGCCTTGTGTAACAGCCACATGCAAAATGACACTGCTGGCTTTTCATTGTTTCTGGATGTGGTGGGGCTTTTGTTGTTGTTGTAGGTTTTTGGTTTTCCTTTGCAAATAAATTCTGTCATTTTCAAGGTTTGGTTTTTTTTTTTTCCCCCCAGTAACAATCTCAATAGAGCTGCGTGCACATTTTGCTTGATTTTCAAGTGCCTTTGTACACATCCTATATGGTGTATATATATATTATATATATATTTATACACACAAACTCTTGCTGTAGCTATACAGGCCTCAAAACTTATTGGAACCCTTTCAAGGAGTATTTGTGCTGTCTTGTGGGCAGACCTGAGTTATCTCAGTCTGTGTTTCAGGCTGGAAAATATAAAATCTAAGCCTGAGCTGAGGCTTTCAGCACCGTTTATTAGCTCACACACAAAGCTGTGGTAAATGCAGTCCTGTGGCTTTTTTTTTTCCTTCCTCAGAGCAGAGAGAAAGCAACTGTTAATGAAGGAAAGCTCTTATTCCAAAATATCTGTTACATTCTTTGCCCAATGTGACACTCAATCCAAGGTGAGACTTTGCTACAAGGATGTAGGATTACAATAATCCATATGCAAAGTCCAGCCATCACCACTCTAAAAATACATGAAAAGTGGTGGGAGAACACATCTGAATACCTCCTCTTATGTACATAAATACAGAAGCTTTGGCTCTGCACCTCATACACAAGTACTATAATCACCTCAAGGTTTAAGAGCAGCTTGTTCACTCAAAGCTTCCTAACAGAAGATATTGGATTTTTTCTCAGGTACCGAACACTCACTTAATGTTCAGGCTTTTCTATGACAACAGAGTACAGGGTGTGCTGCTTTCACAACACCACAGCTATTTGCAGTGTAGATCTGATGATATATAAGAGGAAACTGAAGTTGGGCTCAGCTTACCTCTCCTCAGAGTGGTCATATCAGAGATCTAAAACCACATTATTACAGTCATTGCTACTCCCTGCAAATGGTGTGGACAAGTCACAGGAAGAGACTAAGACAGCTGAGAAGTCAGCCAAGAGAAGGTTTTCCAATTGTGCAGGGGTCATCCTGCTGCTGCCCCTTCCCAAAAGCCAGAGTCCAACACCCTGCGCCTATGTGAATTCCTGCCTTCCTCTTCCCCTGACTTTTACCCTTTTCAGGCCTTTATCTTTCTGTTATGTCCACTAAAGCATGCACCAATGCACTTTTCTGCTCTTCTACACAGGGATTGCAGTGTCTTCCTCTCCTCTCCTCCAGCACACACAGCTCTGCTCCCTCCCGTGGGCAACAAGCCAAACTTTTCTCCTCTGTCTCCCACAAACCTGCACCCTCCCCATGGCAGGGTAAACAGTAACTGCTGGGAGCCATGGGACACCAACACTGTGGGCAAATCAGATCTTGCTTCATTTGGAGAGGGACTAAGTAGAAAAGTAGTTGTGGGAACAAAGAACAATTAAAGAAGTAATTGTATGATCCCACTCAGCAAGAGGCAGACAGGCAATGCCAGTAAATTTTAGCATTGAACAGAACTGAGAACATTCAGCTGAAAACTGATTCCCTGGGGTCTCATATTTAGAGAGAGGACCAGAAATGACAATTTCTAGGGCCTTTGATATCTGTCTGTAATCAGGGCCAAAATCAGAAACCAGAGGCAGTGAGCATCTCCACGTGGCTCTATGTCATGGGAGACAAGGCAACAAAATATGCAATTCCTTCCCACTTTTGTCACGTGTGATCTATTGTGAAACAACAGCACTGTGCCAGGGAAAGCCTTTTCAGCCTCTTTATTGAAAGTGTGGACGATTGGAATGTTCTGCTTATCTATAATTTTTCATCTGGATTTGTACCTATGCACACAGAGAAAACGAACCGATGTTTGTCAGAAGAATAATCACCTATGAAGTCCAAAAGCTCAAGTTCACAGACATAGTGCAGAAGTCAACTTGATTTCCAGTGCTTTGAAGAAAAAGGGACCCACAGAAAAGGGATGTAAGATGAGATCTGCAAGAACCCCAGAAAGAAGGAACAGCCTGATTTTGGAGAAGTCCAGACAGAGGCTGTAGCAGTTGGGAAAGTCAGGTAATACACCCTCAGCACGTTTCAGGTGTATCCCCATGTCCTCTGCCACAGGCTCCCACTGGAGCTCACATCTTTAGTTCTGGCTGCTCTTGATTCAGTCTCCAATTTTGCTACACTCCACTGCCACAGGCCTGGTGTCTCCCTCTCTGGACTTCTCACTCACCTGCACCCCCACCAGAGAACATCTGGAGCACATTCCAGGCATGCCTGCAGAGCTTCTCTGGTCATCCTTTAGTTCATGTATCCTGAGACCACTCCTCAATGAACCAAAGAGCATCAGCTGGGGAAGATCAGATTTGCTTCCAAAGTCTGCTCCTCAGATAAACTAAAATGCTAACAGAAAGGCACTCTTTTTCTTTCTGGCACCTGGCTCTTGTAACCAAGCTAAGTCAATAGTAATATGATATTCCTGATTTAGCTAAATCATTTAGCATCTGAAATCTGGTTGCTTATCTGAGGGCTTCATTATAGCTAAAACACTGGTTCTGAGAAAGTGGGATGAGAATTATAAGTAAATAGGCCATCTCCTACAAAATCTGATACTTGGGACTAGGGATTTATAGAATGTAGAATACTAATAAAAGAAAAAACATTATTATCAAAATAAATCAAATATATTCAATATATCAAAGTATATTAAAAACTGTAGCAAACAATTTTCTTGATGAAATGCAGGTGCAGTTACATCTTAATAAAATGTGTTTACGAAAACAGCATTTGCAAATTCTAATTTTTCTTCTCCTCTGAAGAGCAATAACTCTCTATATCTCTGCTACATCCTACTTGTTCTTTCAGTCCTAAATAAGTCTTATTCAGATTGATCATTTATGGCCCAATTTTGCTTTTTTTAATCAAGATCAGAAAACCTTAGTCCTCATGTGGAATTGGTGGGATTACCCACAGCAATCACAAAAGAGTAAGACAGACCTAGCCTGGCTGTACTTCACCCTCACCTCTACATCCCTTGGAGAAGGATCTGCTTCCCAGTCTGGTTTATTTTGTTTATCTTTAGTGCAGAGAATTGGGTATTTTATATTCCAAGGAACTGGCAAGAACCAGTTTATCACTACATGGAGGGGGAAAAAGCAATAGCACTTGTACGTAAAATTTAGTGGGATTTAAATGAACTTCTTTGTATTCAAAATGCAGAAACTTGCCCAATGCAGCCCCATCTCCATTCCACTCTGCACAATCATTTCCTATCTGGTGGTGGAAGAAATAATTTATCACTATGAAAAAAGTCAGCCACTGGCACAGACAATGCGTATCCCCTCACTGGCTTTTTTGCCACTCCACAGACCTTAGGAAACTTTAATGGTCAAGTTTTGCTTTCAGAAATAGTGGCAAAGCTCTAAATCCCTGATTTCCAAACCTGGATCTGCAAACCATTTGTGGTCCATGACACCACCGTGCGTGGTCCTCGCCATAAAACCACGTTAAACTGTGAACTTTGTGATCACGGGACTGTGGAGCAAACGATGTGGTTGCTGGAATAATTGTTTCAAATAAAAAGTGCTCTTTTCAGTATTTTCCCAGCTAAATTTGTGCCATATTTCCTGTCAATGTGTAACTGCATGTGTTGGTGGGAAGGGAAGATGTTACAATCTCTCTTCTTTCCAATGCAAAATAAACCGTGAACTTTTACTTCACAAGGAAGCTGCTTAAGAAAGCTACTCCTAGGTGTAAAAGAGAGGTTCAAAATTACCCATGTTCAAGTGTAAGAGTAGCATGTACTGGTTTTATTAATATATTTGAGATGTTTTTAGTTTCTGATGACATGAAAGTTAGGGTTTCTTGGCAGGAAAAAAGATTAGGCTGAGTTAAGGTTACTGCCCAGGATGCAAAGCCTTCATTCAGAGTAAACTCTAAGCAATAAAATCCAAATCCTGGCTCCCCCAGGTGACCTGAGGATCTTGACTTTTTTTTTAAGTTTACAAAGTACATGTCAGTGTTTTAATGTGCTTAAGAAGGAATTATCTCAGTGTTTATATTTAAAATACTGGCAAATGTAAATGGATGCCTGGGTATTTACAAACAGCAGAAGTATTTGCCAGCTTGTCTTGTGGATTTAAGCGTCACAGCTTGCAGTTCAGTGAAATATAACCCAATGAGTTTACACATCTGGGGGATATAACAATGGGAAATTATTCTGAGGAAGTGTGCAAGGGAAAGCAGCATGTATCAACTGAAATATGTTTAGACTGGCAGTATTAATTGGCACTATTAATGGGGATTGAGGTTTAGAGACTATGATCACTGACTCCTCTCAAAGATCTTTGCAAATCCAAGCAAAAATAGGCTCGTTAGCCTGAAAAGTGACTGAATCTTTACTTATCTTCCCTCTTCCTCCCTCTACTCCCCAGACCTTTTCTTTATGCTCAGTGTTATTTGACAAATAGCTCCTTGAGCAGCACGCATGGAAAAAAACCAAAATCAACACCTCCCTTCTTTTTAACTTCCCCACACTGGATTTACACAAAATCATCCCCACCAATGTGAACATGGGGCATCAAACCTGAAATGCACACCAAGAACCCTCTTGGAAGTGGCTTCTACATATTATTTTGTCATGGAAAAATAACAGCCATTCCCTCCCTGGAAAAAGAAACAGGTACTTTGTGGGGCAACCATCCTCAGTTGGGAGTTTGGTACCTATAATATGCTACCATAGATATCTCTACCTGCCTCATGTGTACTAATTTAATGGTATGAATCCTGTTTGTTCCATTTACATACTTAACCAAATTTATGCTATTCTGCTGCTCTTAAGACTCAGCATGAGAGGATGGAAAACAAACTTTGCAATGACCCAGCAGGAACAGAAAGGCAAAAGTGAATTCCTCTACTCTCAACAGGAGACCTGGTGTTGGTAAGTTGCTACATCATCCTGATTTTCAAAGGAGAAATTTTAAAACTTCCTTTGGCCCGAGATGAAACTCTCAGAATTTTTAAACTGTTTTTCTCTCGCTCTATTAGATGAGGGAACAATTCAATGTTTCTTTTAAAATGGGAAATGGTATCACTCTCTCTGCTATAACAAAAGCCTAGTTTATATTGGTTTATTGCCCAATTTTTAAATGCACATTGCCACAGCATTTCAGAGGAGTGTATTTACATTTACCTTTCTAAAACACACAGTATATTATATTGCAATTAAAACCCCACAAACTCAATCTGATATTTCTTCACTAATTTATTCCCAAGCCAATATGTATTTTAATGTTCCAAACTGTTGCTAATTAACACATGGAAATATTTTAACATGGATTTTGATTAATTCCATTTAACAGTCTAACCAGTGCTAAAGCATATGTGGTATGTCATTTCTTTCTTTTGAGGAAGGCATTGGCATTAAATCTTTCAATCTTCCTGAGCACCAAATGCTAATTTCAGGAAGATTAAATAACAGACTGCAGCTACAGTTTCCTTTCTTTACTTCCCAGAAGGTGAAATGAACATATTTATGTGGGAGGAATTTCTTTACTGCACAAGCCAAAATACAGAAATTAGATTTTTTTTTTCCCCAACACTGCTAATACACTAGCAATCGCCTGCCAACTAAATAACTTTAACCTATATCTGCAGTTCATGGAGTGTTGCCAAGTTATATGTTCAACTTTCTTTCACTCTGTTGTGTTTTTTTTTTATTAAAGTATTCCCATATGATGTTTTCACTTGCAGCTCCTAAATGCTTTTCCATACTTGAATCAGAGAGTACCAGCTTAGAGTGGGGTGGCTCTGGCCATAAAGCCACAAATGCTCATATAAGACCCTCCTCTGATTTTCACACTTCGAAGGTATGTTATAAATACGAATCATATTGTGTTGCTGTAATGGTTTAACCATGAGTGTAATTCTGCATGTCAACAAACCAAAGCACACACAGCACCCAGAGGTGTGTATGTGAGCAAGCACCTCTCTTGTGGAAGAACGCAGAAAGACAGAGCAGGAGGAAGCTCCCTGCTGGATCACTGGCACATCACACACAGCTCTTCACAGGATGGAGTTTGATCAGCTTAACAGCAGTGAAACACCTCTGCTCTTGCCATCTCCACCAGAAAGGTGACCACACCCAAGTCCTATAGTTCCTCTTCCCCATATGGTGAGCCCAGTTTCCCTGTGCTTACATCTACTGTCCATCCTCTGCTCTATGTCACCATGCTAAGGCAGAGGTTCACTGTATGTTCATGTCCCACCTGCATCTCCTTCACGTCCTCCACACCTCTGCTGAATAAATAACCTTTTCTTCTTTTCTTCTGATTCTTTCCCTACGTCTTATGTCACTTGTTGCAATATTCTCTGTAAATCTTCATTCAGCTTGTAATATATGGTGCTGTCCCTCCTCCTTTACCTTTTGGTAGCTGTATTTCTGCCTCACCTGATAATGTAACACCTCAACAGTGTTTTCTGTTTCATTTCCTACTACCACTACAACACCTGATCACACCCCACACCATTCAGCTGCCCAGATTCCTGGCATTTGCAAGAGAGCATTCCAGTTGTTCCTTACTGATCTAAACATCAGATACGGTGAAGTCCTATTTTCTACTTGACTTAATTTTCATCAGGATTAGAACTTCCTTTTCCAAGTCTACATTTACACCCACTGATTTTCTTTCTGCCTCTTTTTATGCATTTAACAGGTGGGTGTTGGATGCAATGTTTTCATCATATCCAGTAAATAAGTGGTGCAGGGAGAAAGTCAATTAAGGCTACTAGTGAGTCCCTGCTCTCGTTCAGGAAGCAGAGGCTGTCCTTAGAAGCCCCATGTTCAGTCCCAGAGATGATTCACAACAGCTGTCACTGCCCATGCAAAAATGTGTGCACGCTCTCCTGCCTGTTGGAAAAAACATGTGTCTTCTGTGCTCTCAGACTATTTAAAACCTAAATCTCTTTACAAAGAATAGAAGTTGCAGAAAAAATATCTGGAAGTTATGACAGGAATATGTAGGCAGGTTTTTTTCAAAGTAGCTGTGTGTTACTTTAAAGGCTGCATTAGATAAATATTTAACGTAATTGATGGTCAGGTTTACAAATGGCCATTTATTGTAGCACAGAAGGCCAAATGCCAGTACCTGAATACCTGCCCATCCTGTTCTCAGTACAAGCACACAGGCTTTTCACTCAAGGGCTGATCACAGCCCAGAGTGAAAACACACATCACATAACATTCAAATACATGAAAATGGCATTTTCCCATCTTCTCTTGCATGAGCATTCTTTGTTTCACTGTTCACAGTAAATATAATATACATATATAAAAATCTATTTATTGAAGCAGGTTATGGGACTGAAATTATTAGCAAGTAGTGCAAGGGCTTCAACTTGGTTACACCTGCTAGGCTGGCCCTAGAAGAATGCCCTTGTTAGCTGACAACTAAGCAGACTACCAAGATCCAAGAACACCCTTCCTTATGCATTTGCATGCCAGATGGATGGATACAAGGTGCTGAAAACTCAGCTCTACCAACTCCTGCTTATTATTCAAAGGGTACGTTACCAGTCAACATGAAGATAACACAACACTTATGGTTTCAGAGGTTTTCCCTAAATTAATAGGAGGAAGCAGAAAGGATGCAGTTTTAGTTATGGAAAAGCAGTTATAAAGATGCTTTTCCATTGGATATCCAAACTACAGTCCCTTAAAGATGAAGAGTAAATACTATAACCCCCTTCCCTAGTGAGATGCACCAAAGCACTGAAGAACAATCATCAGAATGAGAAACATGAAGAATGAAGCTGGTTGCCTTCCATTTGGTTAAAAAAAACCCTTCAAATTAAACTGGCTACAATGACTTTGAGATGTACCAAAGTGACTGTTCCATAGTCATACACCAAATCTATTGTCAAAGTCATGAATACGCCCTACAGTCCCCCTGCAGCTGTTAAATGATGTCTCCACATCTTTGCTCAAGCCAAACAAATTCTTCTGCTGCTCTCCCTGAAGCCTTTCAGGCCATTTTACTTTGTGACATTTCGTAAGATGCCAAATGAGACAAGCAGTTGCTTTGGCACTGGGAATTTCAAAAAGGTTTGAAAAAAAATAAATCACTCTTCAAGACACCACAAGTCTGACTCTTCACAAATAGAGGTAACTGTCATTTCACTGAGACTTTTTTTATTCCTTCATTCCAGCAAGACAAAATTAGGACTAGCTTAAAGAAAAACAAAAACCCACTAACAAATGCACAGTGGGAAAGAAGCTATCATACCCATCCTTCCCCAAACCAAACACACATGATCAGTTCTTTTAGCCTCACCTATTCAAGTGACCAATGCATTGGTCACAGCAATTCAAAAATCAGGCCCTAAATATGCTTATTTATGTTTGATTTAAAATGGTCAAGCTGCCCTCCTGATATCCCTGGAAAATAGTTTTGCCAGCCATTGTCCAGGCCACTGGACAGTAGCCTTCAAAAGGCCACAATAAGAGGTCTTCAGTCGAGTGGTGTCATATGGTCTTCATTTAGAAGTATCACAAGAACATTACTTCTCACAGTATTTACAAATTAAAAACATATGGCTGCAACCTCTAATACTGCAAGAAATACTGCTCTTTGGGTTTGTTTCTGGCCTCAGACTTTTGAAACATGAACCAAGCAAAGGTATTTCAGCTTAATGTGTGATTCAGCCCATTCTTCTTCCAAGCTCCAAGTGTCTGGGGGACAAGCTAAAGCTGGCATTTGAAAAAAGTGATTTGCCCACAACTATGGTAATGTACTACAGTTGGCAACTAAAGTAACATGTATATCAAAAAGGGGTGGGGCTGGTTAATTAAAGGCATCTACTTTCCATTTAATTAAAAATAAAAAAAATTATACAGGCTTTGGTTCCTATAAAGAGTTTTATAAGTCATATATAAGCCTCTTGCATTTACTATTTAGGTTCAATCAATATGGTTATCTACCTGTCAATTTTTCTTGCTCTTTAATGCAGAAAGAGAGCAGCCTTTTTTATAGCTAGCTCAGAAAGCACTAAGCTAATCAATACATGCAGCGATAACAGAATGATTTGAAGCACGTAACAGAAGCTTATCACTTCACAGTATACTGAACCCGTCAAAATATTTTCCTAGAAGTAAAGTGAAAATAGAAGAAGTTCTCCATTTTTTATTACTTAAGTGGGTGGTGACATAGATGTCGTAGGCCTTCTGGATTTGTTCCTAGCTTTGTACTTTCGGGAAAATTTGGTACATGAGCATTTGTTACTTCGTAGAAACAGGAAGCCGATTCTGTAGCGAGATTTAAAAGCTCTGCCTTGAGAATCAAAAGTTATCTCAATTGCTCTTGATTCCCCACCCTTAAAACATTTATTGGAAATCCATGCACTGTCCCGGGGAACTGTGCACAAGGTTTTCCAGGAATGCAGCTTCTGACGTTCCCACAGACCTTAAAAACCCTCTGCTTCACTCAGTGCTCTCGGCAATTTGTGTTCGAGCCCAATCTGAAAAGTACAGGCTTTCCTTCAGCCCTTACCTGCTGCGTCAGTCCATTTGAAATAATTTGTAAGCATCTGATTCCTAGAGGTTTAAATATACATGCATGCATCAAGATTCTGGATTTTAAAGCAGCAGAGAGAGGATCAGCTGTTATTGTGGTCTCTAACCTCTACTTTTTTGAAGAAATGCATGGGATTTAACTGTGGAGTTCTCTTCGAGTGGCAAGTAACAATCATCTGCCATCATACAATTTAAGTAGGTGGAATTCTACATAATACAAAAGCTCTTTGTGATATTCCAGGCTTGCCACAATTTACCAAATGCTAAATGCAAGTTCAAAATTAATACATGCATGTGTAAGTAAGTATGCATGTAAATACAGACCAAAGAGATCAGAGTTCATAAGAAGCAGGAAATAATGTTCACAGCTTAAGGGTTCTTTATAATTTTCTCTATCAGTTTTAGCTCCACAGGCATTGTTATCAACTCTATGTCATGTCATGAGATCTGTAGGCGTTTCTGCATGTCCCCCTGAACTCACAGGTCAGCCTTATGGCTCCCCAGTTCACAAAGGTCTGCTTCACAACTTCTGAACCTCAGAGGCTGCCAGGCCTGGGCAATAGGTTGTTACACTGGATGTTGCTCAAGGCACCAAGGCATGAAATATTTTACTTTCACCTTTAGAAAACAATACTGATACAAAAAAATACAAATGAAAATGTTAAAAGAAATCAAAAGGCTCACAAAATCACAAAGAAATCCTTTAGGGAAAGAACTAAAAGCCTACAGAGGTTCTGCAATTCCTATTTCTCTATCAGAGATGGTCATGCATGGTACAGTCAGGTCTGAACTAGCTGTGTGGGTGAGTCAAGGTCTGGAAATCACACAATAGCAAACACTCACGGGCAAGGATTAGCCCACAGGTGTGTAAGAGCTGCTAACTCCACATCCTGACCCAATCTGGTGAGCGTGTGTGAACTTACTGTGAATGTCCACAAACCCAGAAAGCACTACACCACAATCCATCGCAGAGCGGAGACACGCCAGCAGCGAGGCATTAACAATGCTGTCTGCTCCAGAGGAGCTGAAAGATGGATGGGCATCTCCCAGGGCAGAATTGGGCCCAGAGAATGAGCAAAGATTCTTAGAGCAACACCTCAAGTGACACAAATTATGTTATAAAATTGATCACTTCCTTGCACATGGCAGAATGCTTCCAGGGCACTCAACATCCTATTCCATTAAGCCATGATAAATGAGACCACATTTCCACATCAGTCTGAGCACTTCTTTTAAACCTACTACTTCAAATATTTGGTTACTTATTCCCCTCCCCCTCCTAAAGATAGCAAGAACTGTCTTTTTCTTTCCCAAGTTTGCATATCTTAACGGGTGCCATTGTTTCAGGACCATCACCCAGGCATCTTATTTCTTCCTGTAATTCCTCATCTTAAGAGCAAGCAAAACTTTGAGGCAAATCACTGAAAACTGTTTGGTGTGCAATCTCTCTGAATGCACTCAGCAACTTGAAAAAATGGACTCAGAGATACAGGAAAGCCACAGCACAAATTATAGTGGAGTGTCCCAAAAAAGTAACTCTCCTATTGCTGGCTTGAAGAAGGTCACCACCACCACCTGGAACAGTTAAGATGGAAATCTGTGGAGCAGGAGCAAAATTGTTTCAAGTAGATCACTATGGCTCAAGGTGGCTAGGGAAGGTTCATAAATTGATAAGCACCACCAAAGGATCATAAGCCTCCACATCAATTGTATAAAGATTACAACAGAGCCACTCGCTGCAGTCATTCTGAAAAGGTTATGGGTTTCACAGGTGTGCACTGTCAGTTCTGATTAGGCTTAAACTAAACCAGTTATCTATAATGTTGGATTGGAAGGAGTTTTATTGCTGAACGCAAGGTAAATCAAATTCAGGATACACATCTGTGGAAAAACACAGAGGGCCAAAGTTCACAGTTCTGACACAGGCAAAAAAAAAATCCAACCCTCCAAACTCAGGAGGAGATTTGCCTGAAAAAGATCCATCAGTCTGGCTATTGTCCTATGTTCTGTCTCAGAAAGGAAAGTTATTTTGTCACAGCTTTGGGTTTTCTTTCCTTCTTCAAATTATTGTTTGCTCTCACAACGCAGACTGCTTTAGCATTATTATCTATGCTCATTTCTAAAGTGCCTAGAGTTTACCACTTGTCTGAACGTAAATGAAATTAATTATACACCTATACTTTTCACTACACATGATATAAACTAAAGTAGCAACATATTCATATTGTAATTTTTCATTTGCGCAACCAGGAATCTGTCCAAAAACAAAGGTTCACATCAGAGGTTCTTAGAGCTGTGCAAAAAGACTGAGGGTGAAATCTTGCACCCAAAAAAACACTGCTAACAACTCAATTGATTTCACAGTGCCAGTATTCCACTCAGAAATTAAAAATAAATAAATAAATAAATTAAAAATGCATTCTTAAGAGTTGACACAAATTGCAAAAGGTACACTTCATTTCCAAAAATATGCCATATTAATGCTGCACTTTGAAGTGCCTCTATTGACTCGTAGTGTTAATAGATGGCGAGAGTGAAAAAAAGTATTTGCTTTTGCAACATCATTATTTCTTTGTATGCAATTATTTACTCACCAAACAATGCTAGTGACAAATCACAACAGGCTCTGAAGCCATCTATACCAGCAGATTTTTAACCCAAGGTAAAAATAAACAGAAACATCTGTAAAGTAATCTTGCAGAAAGCTACGTTTATTAACAAATACATTTTCTAATAAAACACCATCTGCAAGCAACCCTCAGCTTCCACTTGATATAAATAGGCCTTTTACTGTTTTCAGATGCAGTTCCCAGAAAATTATTCCAAGCTCTACTGCAAAACACATCAGTCTTTGTTGCTGCCTGGAATGTTAATAAATAACATCAAGTTTTTAAATAGTCAAACAAATTATTGGCTTGAAACAATTATTCCAACAGAAAAAGCTGACCTTTTGCAATAAAGTGGTTTAAGAATGCATCGCTCCTCATTCCTAGTATAAAAATATTACCAAGCAGGGAAATATTCCGGGGAAAACAGAAAGCTGTGAAAAACCCATCTTGCAATTCTGCTCATACACACACCTACCTTGCAAAGGTTACTGCTCTGGAGAAACTCAGAATAAAAGGAAAAGTATACAGAGTATAAATAGTATCATTATTATACATTTTTGTTTGTAATAGACACGAATATGAGCCAACTAAAATGTTCCTCACAGGACTACTGAACTGACCAGCAAGACAGAACTCAACAGCTCAAACTTTTGGTTGCAGAGATTGGGACTGAATCCCAATAGTAAGGGCTCTTCAAAATGCATAAAAGCTTCAATGGGCTACATTTTCATAAGAATTATTCAGAACTTAAGTTACATTAATTCCATTAAAAGCAACAGGAACTTAGCAAACTCTGCAAATAAATTCCTTATTGGTAGGACTGCTTAGCTCCACCGAAATTTGAACGCTGCCATTTTTCCTTAGAGTTTAAAACAGCAATCTGTCTGTCAAACTACCTCCTACCTGAGAATGCAAGAGTGAAAATTGCAGATGAACTGAGATATTAGAGTTCCCTGTCCAGAACTGGTATAGCTGGTATACATATATTAGACCCAACAGAGATGTAGCCTTTTAATATTAATCATAAACAAGCAATGTCAGTATTCCAAACTGTGCTTTAAAAGCCACATTAAATATTGCTACTGGGACTATCACAACAAACTGCTGAAAGAACTCATGCACATTCTAGAAGAAGGAATGTTTTACAGTGTAATTCCAGGAAATGCAACTGCATATTTCCAGAGAAAAATATTTAGTGAATGAAATACTCAAGCAGTTCTAGAGAGAAGATATTTTAAACCACTTACTTCACTAACAGGAGGAATGTTGAGCTTTGGTACTTTGTTCTTCGAACTAGGCGTGTTCACTTTTCCTTCCAGCAGTGTTCCAAAGGGCTGATTTCCATATCCACTCTCAATTTCTAGTGGGGGTTTCAGTTCAGGTGAGTCATTGGGTACCTGGTCCTGACCATCCATAGGCCTGACGTATGCTGTAGGCTTTTGCTGGACCATGCTGTTCTTACAGTGCAGTCCTGGTGGGAAATTCTGAGTCGCAAGACCATTGTTTGCAGTTAATAAAGAAGTGGAAGGAAGTGGAGAGCCAGGACCGTGGCCTACAAACTCAAGCTCTGTGGGCGACTTGGAGTGACTGTTTTCTTTGTAGGAGTGCTCTCCAGGTGCTGACTTTGCATGAGCATGCCTCCTCGAATGGGAAGATGCTGCCATAGGATTTGCATCCTCAGTCCCTCCAGTTTTATGCTGCTCACTCTGACAGTTATAGAGGTCTTCATACCTGCCCTGTGACTGGTCGTGGGAGGAACTGTGCTTTGTCCGACTCTGCTGACCGCTGGATTGGCTTGGCTGGGCCCCACTAGAGTTGTGACCACCACGTGACCAGTCTGTCCTCGACTTCCTGCTGCTCTGGTGACTGTGTAGCAAAGTAGAATTTGATGACAACGAAGAAGGAGGAGGCATTGATGTCGATGAGTTGCCGCTGATCTGATGAGATGGGATCATCCTGTTTCTCGGTTCTGGGAAAAAGTTCTGTTCATTTTTGTCAATGGGCGTCTGTGGGACAGAATTCTTTGGGATTCCTACAAGGTGGCTCTGGTTGGAGTGGTTGGTTAACAGATCCTTCATCTCATCATAATTTCCCAGTGTGTTCTGGACACGGTTTGCAAGGGCGTCGCCTTTATTTGTCTAAAATATAAAAAAAAAAAAAAAAGAAGAGTGACAAGGAAAGCGTGAGTAAATTCCTGATTTACAAGTTACTGCTCAGAATAGTTGTCTTAGAAGATGGCAAATGTTAGCTGTTTAATGGTGTCATGCTGACATTTAATTAAATTTCAATTACGTTTTGCATATGTTATGTAAGAAAAACCTATCAATAACTGTGTTCAAAGAATCTCTCGAAACAGGCTTGCATCAGTAACACTCGTATACTGCTTCCCATTTTCTTAAATATGCTCTCAGAGAAGTGTTTAAATTGCATCAGTTATGGATGTCAGGCTCAAAATAAGCTGGGTTTATGTCAGAGATGCTGGGCCTGTACATTCCACATCGCGCGAAACACGGACGCGCAATTACTGACTACTGAGCATTTGAATTGCAATCACACAGTTTATTTAAGTATGTTATTGCTCTATCAGCCCCTTGACCCACAGTCCTGCCATAAATAGAAGCTGGGTAGTCTGTAACGGCGCCAAACTCTTCACTCCAGTTTAACTCCAATTACTTTTCCATAGGAGGTTCAGTCTGACCTGAAGTATCTATGATCTGAATCCAGAAAGAAAAAGCCTCTACCCACGCAAATGCTATGGGAGCTTCAAATAAAAAGATAATTCAAAAATATTTTCTCACAGAGCATAAACAGACATGATTGCCACATTCTTAAGCATCAGGATTCTTCCGCTGTCTGCAGCCTGGGTGTATTTTTTAATCCTGCTTCTCTGTGATTTCCAGTAATTATTAAATAAATACTGACTCATCTGTGTTTCACTGCTATTATACTTTTTCTTCTGAAGTATGAACTTTCTTTTTCCTTTTCCCTTTCACTTGTAAGAAGATGGACAAATAAGCTGGAAGCTATAATTAATACTCAGCTAATTTCCTCTCTCTTCCTCTTCTAACTCACCCCACAGAGACCCAAAGCACCAGCCTTCTTACTGACCTTTCTGTTCCAATGAAATGACCATCAGAGAACTAAAACATCTTATTCCCTATGCTTATTACTGTACGAGACTCAAAGGATAAAATCAAAGCAAAACTAGAGCTCCTGCTCAAGCAGCTGATTAACTTCTACAGCCTGGAATGAAATGTCAGAGCCACGTCACGATACAGTCAACTATACTTCTACTTATGTTTGGGGTTTTTTTTTTTCCACTCAGTAAAGTAAACAGTGCCTCAGTACACCAGCACCTCAACACCAGGCCATAAAGATGTGGAAAGGTAGCACTAAGAGCCTGTGCTTGGTTAGAGAGCGTCAGACTCCTCAGCAAGGGATCCCACCATGCCCCCGATCCCATTTTCCTCAAGTATTAAGCAGAAGTTTCAGAGATGAAAAACATTCATGCGTGCATTTCTCCTGAAATATCTGCTTATATTACCCACTGCTGAACAAGTCAGAAGATGAGAAGAATACTGCAGAAAGATTTTTTTTCCTTAGTACTGTACATGCCATAAAAAATGTTAAAAAGGAAGATAATAAATGCAAATTTGCTTTTGCTCATCCTAAGGGATTGTAACATATATTACCACAGCACTGAGGCAGTGATTTAAAAATTAACTGTTCAGTGTTGTTCTCATCTATATATATTTTGCCAGTGCTCCTAACTGACACAGTTAATAATCCCAGTTGTGGAGAACCACGAATCACTTTTATTCACTAAGTCCCTAGGTTGGTCATTTTAGTGGCAAAAATTATATTCCAGCTAAGCCAAGAATAAGCTCTTTGTATATGAGCAGTCTCCTTCAACTGAGTTGCACAATGAGTTGTTTGGGCAGCAGCCAAAACCAGGCTCTCTCTGTTCAACCCCCAAATTTAAAACAAGGAGATTCCATTGTGCTTAAGGGCCCAGCAGGAATTATGATTCGAAGTCTAAACACTTACATACTTGTTCTGTTTCCTCCTTCCCCAAACACTTTAACTCCTTATGGGACAGCACATGGGAAGGAACAGTACTGAAAAAAGCCTGACCACTAACCTTCACTCCGTGGTTCTGCTACATTTCCAAGGTGCATTTTGCTTATTTTCCAGAAAGCAGAAGTTAAAAAAAAATACTGACAACATACCATCACTGAAACACTTCAACATCACAGCACATTAAATGGTGCTTGTCTAGATCCTCACAGAGGGAATCAATATTTTAATTTCAGTGTAGATCTTTTCAATCATTTTGTGTTGGAGCTATCTGATTTTCTCAACTTATTTTCTTTTACATGTCACATAATGATAAATATAATTTTGCCCAATATTTAACTCTATTTTATGCACAATGTTCACATCCTGGGGATAAAAGACACTGTAGAAATGTTAGGTATTATTACTAGTCATTTAATGCGAACATTAATAAATATATTTATTGAAAGCCATGGAGATAAAATTATTTTAAACATCCTTAGCATATTTAAAGGGCACTAAAGCTCATATCCAATGGTTATTGAAGTCAGTGGAAGGATAATTACTCTCTTCAGTGGCCTTTGGACCAGACTGCAAAGCAACAAAAACACTATGAATGTGAGTGGTAATTTGACTTACAGCTAAATAAAACCAGAGCACAGAACTAACTTCAGATTTGTGCTTCACCATCTGAACAAGCTCAGGCATGTAGTGCACTGCACTATCTGTATTTAAGACATAAGGCACAACATTAATGTTTTTACTTTATTTCCACAACAAATTCAGGGCTTTCACGAGCAGCGCAGTATTACTGACAAGCCTGGATACCAGCAAGAGAAACACAAAACCCAGTCATAATTTCTGGTTGCTCTTTGTTACTTCCAGATTGGGGACAATTTCTACCTTCGTATTCTGGGTAACTGGCTGATTTTTTAAAGGAAACCCCTGTACATCTTGTTTTCTGAACAGCATGTTGAATCACAATTTTGTTTCTATCAAGGAAATGCAGCATTTTGAGTATTCCAAGGCATAAATTATATGCCTAGTTTATGACTCATGGTTAGTAGCCTTCCCCCTCATTCTAGGCTCCTGTTTAGGAAATGTACATCTTCCTGCATTTGCTCCTATTTCTTTCAAAAATCATCTGTATAGAATCCTACTGGAAGACTAATTTGCTAGCTAGCTATTGCATTATGGTTTTACAAAGAAAAGAACTAATGCACTCAAACTTACAGGCCCAATTTACGAGGGTTTTGTGAAAATTTGTATGAAACTTGAGGTTTCATAATTCATTCACTTTCTTATGCCTCATAGTTAAACTAACCTCCACGGATTAGAAGCTGAGATCTTTTTTTTATGCTAAGCTTGAAAAGCATGGAGGGGCTTTACCTGAAAAAGATAAATGATTTAACATTCACCAAAGGCTCCACAATGGAAATGCTGCCCATTGGGTTCTCTTTCTCAAGTTGAACTCTTCTGAGGCAATTCCTTTGAAAAGTGACAAAAATGCTCCTACTGTTTTCTTTTAAAATACTCATCTCTGAAACTCTTTACTAATTCAAAACCTTGAAAGGCATCAACAATTCAGTAGTAAAATTACAGCTCCTCTCAGGAAAACTCCAACATTGCCTTTTCAAGTGCCTGTTGCCACAACACTGCAGGCCCTTCTCTGATCCCTTCTGCAAAAGCAAGCACGAGCAGGTTGCACCAGAGTTCGGAGGCAGGACCTGCAACCCACTTGCATTAAAGAGCAACACAGCCCTTGCTGCCTGACCTTCCCAAAATAATGCTGGATGTCATCACATTGTCAGAGGTGTTGTTTCCCCGCATGCGACAGTGGAGCTTCTAAAGGAGACATTTATCTTTTAACAAGCATGCACAAATGTATTTTATACACCCACAGAAGTAAATATCTCTTTTCATGTGAGTGCACACACACAAACCACAAAGAAGCAATGTAGAAACACGCACTTGTCCAAAGCTATAATGAACACCAATGTTTTGTTTGACAGAGGGAAAGAAAGACGCTGTAACAGCTAGAGCAGAGAGATGATAGATGAAGGCAGATAATCCCCACATCTTGTGATGCACAATGGCAGCAAACTCCATGAGCAAATCTGAGCTCCTTTCTTCGAGCACCTTTTAATATCCCCAACCCTGGTGCAATCCAAAAAACAGCTGCCAGTTGTTCCATCTTTAAAACATCAAAAACAGCTGTGGTGGTATTCCCTACCCGAAGTGTCCCTTCTCTAGATACTGTTGAAGCAAATGAGGAAGGCATGATAAACAAGTAAGAGCACTAGGTCTGGGAATAAAAGAAAGGAGTACAGTAGATACTGGTGGTGCGTGTTTTCAGTTTCTGACATAAAAATTCTGCAGTGTTTTGCAAACTGGTCTACCTACCGAAATCCAAATGACCACTTGCATGAATGAAAATATGTGCCTGACAGGCAGGAAGTCTCAATAAAATCAGTTCATAATAAGTTATTATTCCCATAAAGAAGCTAAAATGTGATCCAAAGCAGAAATAATGCATTTATCATATTTTTATAAAAACAAAACCAAAAAGACCCCACAAACAAACTATCCTAGTGCACAGTCCTTATTTGGCTGAATAAGCCTGTCATGGATGAATGGAATGCACCTCACTCAAGAGAGAGAAGCAGCAATGTGTTTTATTGAAGCAAAATAATTTGACAGAGGTTGAGAAATTCAATGGAATTCAACAAAGTTTAACAGTGGTTTGACAGTAAAACTTATTGCCAGCAGTAAGTTTTATGCCAAGACCAGAGATGCAAATATTAAGGAGGACCCTCCCATCAGTCAGAAGGCTCAGAATGGAGCCCCTGCTCTCTAAATTCCTTACGGAGCCTGAGTTTGGTTGGATCCAATCCTAGCCTCAGACTTGGTCAATGGTTATAAGTCTAATGGAACTATCCATATAATATTTACAATAATATTGAGTAGCTACATGGACTAGTAATGTGTCACAGGATTAATTCAGCATGGTAGCAGTCACTTCTCAAGTACTTGTCATGAGTAAGGGATCTCCCTGCCTTGGTTAAGGAAGGGGTTGCTACCCCTTCAGAGGCATCCCTGCTCAAGCAGAGGGTCACCTGGTGTGCAGTCCAGCTGCACGTCAGGGAAAGATCAAATTGGGCCTATCCTGATGGCAATATTGAAAGGGTGAAGAAGTTGGCTGCTAGTCAAGAGAACAGGGAGAGACATCTTCATTCTAGCTCCAATATCTTGTTCTGTACTTCGGTTACTTTGCACTTTTGGGTTTCAAAACTACCTCTTGAAATACTTTTCAAGACACCTTCACTCCCTTGAACACGAGTCACGGGCTTCCCGCAGGCAAGTTCACCCCAAGGACAAAAGGCCTGTTGCTCCCCAGGTCAGCCTGGACCAAAGTACAGCTTGGAATCAAGTGTATCCACCATGCTCTTGTGGTCTATAATTACTAGACACCATATGATTATAACAACAGTCTTTTCTCCTCCTCTCTGGGTGATTTTCAAAGAGCCCTCATCCTCCCTTACAGCTGCTAACAATGTAAAATGGAAAGATGAAGTGGTGGCCTTTCAATGGATGTCACTGATTGGGAGGAGAAAGAGATACGGAAATTTACATTCTGATGAATTCTTTAGGGAATGTCTTACTGAAAATCAAAGCAGCAGAAATCATAAAGGGGGACATCCCTTGGTGATGAAAATCTCAAGCAGCAAGGCTCCTTAGAGAGAATAAGACTTGTCATAAAAGTCCCTTTCATGCCCTTGTTATGCTCCCCAAAGATTCAGTCTCCCAAGACTTCTTTGGATGGTTATGATTGCACAAAAAAAGCTTATGAACTCATTATTTATAGAGGGGACATTGGTTTTAACAACTCATACATTTTCTCCTTAAAAATAAAAGACCTAATAGCTAGCTTTGTACAAACCCACTTACAGAAATATGAGCTGCACATACTTCTACTGCAGGACTTTGCTATGTGTTTAGAGGAAGGAATCTTGAACTGGACTGTAACCAAAATTCCTGACTCTGCCAATGCTAGCATATTAAGCTGGGCAGCACATTCACTTTGCTCTGCTGTCATATGCTGATTTGTGCAACCAGTGCATTCAAGAGTATAGGTACCAAGGCAGATGTGATGCTTCCCTTTCTTGCAGGTGAAGAGAAGCTTTATCTGTATTTGTAAAAGCCACTCTGAAAATGCAAAATATAGCAATGCGATTTACCTTGTAGGGTTCCCCAAAGAGGTTAAATCCTGAAGCAAAGAGATCTTCATCTTGCTGGACTTCCTGGTTTCTTCTCTCCCATTCCTTCCGCTTAAGTGCACTCCGGTCTTGTTCATAGTGACTGAAGAAGAGAAAGAGAAAAAGGACAACATGTTATTTTCCCCATAATTTAGTTACATGTTCATAAATATCAGTAATAGCCACAAAACATCAGAAACAAAGCAATTCCCAAGAACAGTTCTGAAAGAAAGAAGCAGTCACTGAGTAATTTTCCTGAATTTAAACTTGGAATCATAAACTATGCAAAATTGGGCAGTAGGCCAGTCAGTACACTTCTACAATGAAAACAGAGAAAAATATTCTTTTAAAATTAACAGAGTATTATGCAGACCAATAAAATATATTTTGATGTCTTTGTATGAACAGTCTGTAAATGCACGTGGGCCTGCACACAAACACACACACGTGTGCCCACAAAGTGTGTATGTGCAGAGAAAGCAAATGTGAGGTCATGGAAGCACAGCAACAACTAAAAATCCATTTAACTAAACATCCATCCCAATGCTCCAGTTCAGACTCATGTAGTTTAGACCACCTAATTCTGTCCCACTTCTTGTTCAAATTCATGTATGGCTTCATTGTAGGTGTCAAGGGGGGGGGGGGTTACGAAGTGTTTTTGTAGCAGAGGGCTGCCAGAAGAGACTTGGGGATAGTTGATTCCAGTATCAGATATTTCTACACACACAGAGAAAAGAATCCAGCACCTCAGTGTAGCAATGGTGAGTGGCACTTATCTGTGTGTCAGCTTACTTTGTGCACCTGCCAGACCGAGATGACAAGCTGAGAGACCACATTCACTTCTCCCCTGAATAGCACTGAAGTACTTTGGTCTTTTGGCTTTACAAACTACCTCCTGCTCCTCTGAGGGAAAAGATATAATTAAAACCCTGAAGGAGAGGGGAAAAATAGGAAAGGAAGAGATGCATGCTTCAACTTGCACTGACAACCTCTCATGTGACAAGCATTAAGGGACACTTCTGTGCTTTCAACCCGTGTTTGATTTGTTATGAGGCTTTTGGCTCTGCTTTGTGTCAGCTAATTAGCTACCAAATTCCAGATGACAATTTGAATAGCAGATTTGGTATATGCCCTGATGTTATCTGCAATAAGCACTATTTCCCTGATAGATGCTGGACATGCATGCACACATCCACACACGGCCTCTACGTACAAATGCTTACATGCAAACATACATATTACAGCTGTAACAAAGAACAGTTAATTCTCCTATCTCTGGCGAGAATGAATTAAAGCTCCATAGAGCTCCACTGCACTTGGAAGATAACCAAATATCTACAACTTTTGCCTTTTTAGCTCAGCATGATGTTGTATTGAAAGCTTCACACCGAGAGATATAATGAGGAATGAACTGCACAGTGATGAGGCTTTAACAGTGTATAAAGTCACTGATTTCTGAGTGAAACCACAATTACTAATTTGAAGCACCAGCTAATTAAAACCACAGCTATGTATTTAGCCTCTTGTTATACCTACTGCAGTTTATAATTATGAGGACCTCTTTATCTACTCAATTAAAGTTCTTATGATTCAGGCAGGTTGTGTTTGAACCTGCAAGCCCTGCAGAGAGCACAGGAAAGCATATGTCTGTTGCCTGATGGCTCCATGTATCCTTACACTCATATACTTGTTTTTGTACAGGCAGGGAAAGAAAAAAAGGAAAGACTTGCCACAGTGAGATCCCTAAATAAAAAAATATGAATTAATAATTGGTTTAAGCAATTCAAGACCACTCAGAGTAGGATTGAATAAGGCTTGATTATGGCTTGTAAACTGAATGCAAAGCCACCTACATAGGCTGAGCTGAATGATTTCCATCCACATTTTCCTTCTGCAAGTTAGAAGGCTGAAAACATGTCACGTTTTGTTTTGTTTAATTTATTTATTTATAACACCTCTCGATGTAGTAGCATGACTAACACCAAAAGCAAGCTCCAGAACATTGTTATAATCAATCCTGGTATTTCTGCAGAAGGTTTAGTACTGTTTGCTGGTTTCCTGAGAGAGACAGAGGGGAAACTGTTGTAAGAACAGTCACTTTACTATTCTCTATGTGACCACATCACTGATGCAATGCTGCAAACCACAAGCAAACTGTTCACTAAAAGGTGAAGGGGGGATAAGCATCCCTTCCTTTCATATCCTAAATCCAGATTATAATCCACAAGTATGGAAATAAATCAGTGCTAGTTGTTTCCCAAATTGGTACCCAAAGATGAGAACAAGGCTCCTCCCCACAGCTTTGTGGAGTAGGGGGCTGGTTTGACCCAGAAATAATCCAGCCCAGGAAGAGTAGGAACACACTATAGTTACCCCTCTCAAAGGATATCTTCAACAGTTTGACCCATAGATTGGGTGACTCTTGCATCAAGATCAGATCATTATGAACTTACAAACCCAGTCTCATGGATCTGGTCTAAGAAAGATTTTATATCCTGCATAAATAATCTTTGCTTACGGGAGCAGTCCTATCCCAGGCACTGCCAGCACTCACTTCAGAAAGAATTATTCATGAAAGTTAGAGCTGTGTTTTACAGCTTCTCAGTGGCTTCGCTGGCCTGGGGTTTCAGGGTGAAATTCTGGGCCCATTCAAATCAAACTGAACCTGGCCATTGAACACAACGATCACAAATTACAGCACAGAACATAGCTCACTCTTCATGTGAGGTTCCAGCATTTTGTTACCTAAAAGCCAGCTCTGGTCACAAGCACGCAAAATATTTAGGGAACAAAGTGAGGCATTATGCCATATCCTATCTGAGAAAAAGCAGCAGAGGCCCTAAGACTATTTAGATATGTTTTATGACACATTACAAAACCACAAATTCAAAAATTATGAAAACAGCAGTGCCATAATTCAAAGTGGCATAATCACTTTAAAAGCCATTAACTTGAGCTAACACAGTATTTACAACGTTAACAGTAAAAGGTTGGAAATACAGTATTTTCCAACTCAACATACTGAATTATTTCCCTCATAGTGCATTTATGAGTGCTATCCATGCACCAAGAGGTGAATTCAAAGGTGCACCTCAAGCCCTGGCCCCCAGCAATGTTTACAGAGAACCAAACTGTGAGAATCCATGTTACAACACAAGCCAAGCCCTAAGTGAATTGCATCAGTCCAAACCCCTCTCTCGTATATTCTCCTCTGAGAACAAAACAAAAAAGGGCTTCATTTTGAACTTCCACTGACACAGTCACATGGCACCCTTAAGTGTACAGAGTATCTGTGCAAAAGGAAGTGGTTGCTCATCCTGTCAGGTCCATTACTTGGCTTATTTCTCTGCAAATGTACTTTTGCTATGGGAACACTTGACAGGGCGCTGATTGTGTCTACAGGAAGTCAAATATTGTAAGATCATACACAGATTAGGATAACAATTTATTTGGGCTCCTTTTAATCCAAAGAGTGATGATGATTAGATCTTAAGGCTGCAGTGCACTGAGAACCTAATGGGATGCTCTCCAGAAACTCTTAATGCGGCCACAATGCAATCTCTGGGACTTGTGTTTAATTTTTAGCTTAACTAATGTTCTGTGAAATACAGATATGTGATTAGTGGGGAAGGTGTCAGTGAAAACTATAGTCAGATACCATGAGGAACACCAGAGTTCAGTCTGTCTCACTATAGTATGAGAAATACTTCATGAGTCCTCTAAAGCCAGGAGAGCAGGATATCACAATAAAGACTTTTGCAAACATTTTAAAAAGAGATTTAGAAGAAAACAGCTGTAAGCCACAATATTCATTGCATCCAAGAGGGTCAGTTCCCTAGGCACAACTATTACGTGGCAATGCAGTTTAAATACATGAGCTCTATTGTTTTGTAACGACTTATTAGATTAATAATTGAATTTGAATGGGGAAGTCTGTACATAAATGTGAGAAGATCAGGAATGGTGAGCAGAAAGAATGGTACAAGAGCACATGAGACCACTGATCTACAAATTACCAGTTTGCTGGATATGGCAAAAAGAAGAGCAACTACAACTGTATTATTGTTTTGGTATGTTTAACATTGGGGCAGGCTGCAAATACATTTTGAATAACAGCACCTGAGACTTAATTCTGTACAGTCAGAACAGCATACATCCATTTGTCATTCTTACACAGCCTAAGAGACAGTGGTGAGCTGATGCACTGTGACAGCCCAGGTGCTCAGCCTGTGGGAGTCTGCAGTGCCAGCCAGGCTGTGGAGCTGCACCCTCACCCTCAGTGCAGCCCACGGGGGCTGCAGGGACAATCCAGATCCATCTCCTGAGAATGGAGAAGAGGAGAAGGTGGCTGAAGAAGAAGGAGGTTATATCAAGGCAAAAGATAACAGACAGGCATGTAGGTTTTGGATTGGAAGCTAAAAATGGGGATCTGGAGCTAAGAGATGAAAAGTCAGACAAGCACTGGCTACCAAAAGGAGAACTGGGGGGAGAATAAAATTTGGGGCACTGGAAAGGACAGTACAATCGTCTGTGGTGAAAGCGAGAGGATGTGGTGCGAAAGATCTGGAGAGAAAAGAAAAAAACCTTTTAGGACAGACTGCAACAAAGTAAGAGGTTAGAGGGAAGAGTTAAAGGAAAGCTGATAAAATGAAACCAACAGCTAAAGGCTAAGACCTAGCATTTGGGATTTATTTTCAAAGTTTTCCTAACCAAAGCCAAAGAAGTAGTCTCCCAAAGCACAGGGGACTCGGCAAGCCAGTAAGAGCTGAAAGACAGGAGAAGGAGCAGAAGAAAGAAGTCAGACCAGACAAGTTGGAAGGAATAGTCTCTGTGATATTAAGAAGGAGAAGAGAGAAAAGTGATCAAACATCAAATAGTGCAGACAAATCATGAATGAGAACAGAACACTGCTCTGTTGATTCAGTCAAAACAACAAGAGCCCAATAGGGAAAGAATCAATAAAAAAGCTGGAGCAGAGAGGCTTTATAGCAGCGACAGACTACATCCATGAGGATAAATGAATGACATTCAAGGAACACAGCATTTATCCACAAGTTATAGAAGAAGTAGCTGCTGTTCTCAATAACACATCTCAATTCACAAAAATGCACACCATGATCAAATCAAACACTCCCCTCCCTGTACTGGTTCCGCCCCCCTTAAAATATCGGATATGCCTAAATGATGAAAGAAGTTCTCAAACTGAAATGTTTGTTCATGTGTGGAAACAAGAAATAAACACAAGCTTCTAAACTAAGACACAGTGGATATAAAATGATATGAATTTGAGTACTGAAAGTCCTTTCCCAAGGTTGTTTCTTCATAGTTTTTACTTTGCCCACAAGCACTCAGGAAGTAGGAGAAGTAAACTCAGCTTCCTCAAAAACCAGCTCTCATGCCTGCACAAGGTATTAAACAACCCAAGTCAAAACCCACTCATGAATATATTTCTTATATGAGAAATCCAACTTGGGCCAATGAGAATATCCCCCAAGTTTAAATGCCCATACCAGGGCAATTCTTTTTCAATGTGAGCTAAAAATGTAAGGTAAAAAGCATTTAACCTGGTACTCAAACTAACAACTACATTACAGTGGGAATTCACTTGCTCATAACTCCAGATTTATCTCACCATAACTCCACTGATTTCATGTAAAAGCAGAGTACCACAACACTGGTCCTTCATCCCTTCAGACTGTCCCTATATAAACTCTGGTATTTCAACACATTTATTCCAAATGAAAAATAAAAATGAAAAAGCAGCCTCGGGACTTAAATTTCATTGCAGGTCTTAAAATGTATTCACTAAATGAGAGGAACTTCAAAATCTAATCTTTAAGCAGAAATATGGCCAACTTAACATATCTCCCCTGCTGATCTGAAGTCTTTGTTTCACTTAATGATAAACAACATAAGCACCACCACACTTAAAATAGCAAAATTCCTCTTCCTCTGTTTATCACCACTGAACTTGCATCTTTGTCCTGGTAATTTTCCTACTTGACAGAGACCAATCAAGTCATGATAGAATAGCTTTACAACTTCTCAGTATCTTTCATATTTAACATTTACTTTAATGCTGTCTTTTCTTCATAGCATGAATAGTTATTGAAAGTATCTAGCACAGAACACATCTATCACTGTACTTCAAGATAAATGATTTATTTAAAAATATAAAATATTCTGTCTTTGATATTCGACAGTTCTGCAGAGAAACACTTGAGATGGTCACTGGTTATCTATCCACATGAGCTAAATCTCTTCATAATTTGCATTAAAAACAATGCCATTCCTGTAGTACATTTAATAGAGAATGAAAAAGATTAAAGCCTCTGAAAAAAATAACACCCAAGAGACCCCTGGGCAAATTATGGAAATGTAAGCGAAGAGGCTAAGGGTTTGGCTTATATTTGTCATATTCTTCATTATTTTTAGTTATTCCCACACACACCAATTAACTAGAAAACAGTTTTCTCCTGTTTTTGGTATCATGCAGCCCCAAACCTTCCCTCCATGTGAATTTGGAAGGGACGATTCTGGAGGAATGGATGACAGAGATAAGCTCCTGAATAGTAAGCATATAAAGAATAGATGAGGTTTCAAAGGGGAGCATTTATTGTTTCCTGTATCATAGCACATTGTCTTTCAATATGATTAGTTATCAGTCTGAGTTATCAAAATCTGGGATGAAATAAAGCGCTTACGCAGTTATGCTTCATTGATGTCAGCTAGGGGAGCATGAAAATCTCCATGAAGTTGGGTAATTGATGTGTAAATCAGAGCTCAATCACTCTGTAATAGAAATGGTCCCACTGAAAGTATTGTTGTTGAACAGTATTGCAGTGTGGTGGGGAAGAAAGAGAGAAACAGAGTCAAGATTTATTTATTAAAAAATATAATAACTGGCAATTTGCACAATTTTCTCTTCAAGAGAGAAGTGCTGTCAGATACATTTAAATGCAAGCTGCAGATCACTATATTTGGGTACCCTTGTTCGGCAATAATTAACTGTTTCTGTTTTATTAAAATGCTTGGGGACACTGTTATGGATATTTAAAAAGCAAATTAAATGAACATGTTCATCCTTTGAAAGGCAACACGTGTAAATGACATCAGCAATTGTAATTCGCTTAACAATGTGTGTTCAAGGTATGTTTTGGAGTCCTATTACAGTCTTCTTGTCAGTTCAGATTTGCAGTATGAGAAACAAAAGCAAAACTGAAGGAAAAGATGGGGGGGAGGGGGAGAAAGAAAAGTAAAGAGAAAACTATTTATAACCACAGCTTCAGAAGGACATTAAAAGACAAACAGTCATTAGAACATCAGTCACATAAAACAGCTTTCCAACATGCAGTATTTCTAACAGTAAACATCTGATTCATAAATAAAAGAGCTAGTTAAGATAACATTATGGGGTTATTTTTGTTGTACTTTTTTTCTTTAAGTAAATGAATGTGTATTTAGGTGTTGATATCAACTTCCCAGAAACACCTGGAATCCAATATTCTAGTTATGATTTGCAATAAACCAATGATAAACTGTAACAAACTCAAATAAATGTGAGATTTATGAGCATTTTGGCATCAAATGAATTACATTCAGGACACTGGAGCAGGATTACAAAGCTTTATTAGATGGGTAATGTGCTGTGACTGTAAGGGGACTCTGATCAATGCAAGGGGGTTGAATAAGAAAGGAGGTTCAACCCAAATTCTAAATTTCATTGCTTTTCTGAGCTTAATAGGACTCGACAGGTTTTTAAATGGTTTTGTTTGCTTTTTTAATTTTTACATCTCCTGGGATTTGGAGCTTCTTCCAAATTCACTGATGGCAGTGAAGCCTTTGCCAAAGTATGGACTGTATTTCACAGCATATCTCCTAACGACTTCCTAGCTGCCATCAGCACCAGCACTCTGTGTATTAATCTGCTACAGATACAGTTCTGTTTAGTTGCATGCTGTGCATTATTCTTTATACATATCAATGGCAAATGTGGCATAGTACTGCTACAAAGAGTATATTTTACATATATTACTCCCAAGACATAACACTAATTTGATGCAATTATAAAATATTCTGAGTGCATGTTGCAGTTTGTTTTTCCTTCAGCTGAACACCTCAAATTGTGAAGGCTTTCTTGAAAACATAAATTATTTTTTTTTGTACATGTATCATTTTCAAAGATTAAAATATATTTTAATATATGGAAACTCAAAATCTTTGACTTATTATCGCCTAATGTGTACAGATTGCATTCTTACATCTGCGCTGAAAATCATTCTGGAATTCTACTTTTGTCTTTATCTTTTTTTCATGTTTAGAATTAATTTTTTGTCTTTAACATTGTGACTGAAAACCTTCCTGAAACCTTCCAGATGCTTCCTGAAAAATGGAGTCCACACATTGATATATGTTTGAAATTTTGGCAATGATACTCAATAGATGGCAGAATAGATAGATATAAATGTAGTCTTTTAAAAAAGTCACACAACAATCACTGATTAACACAACCTTTTGGGTACAGATGAATCAGCAGAATCAACTGCTTGAGTATTTTATCACAGAAATGCTTCTGTGGGCTCCTACAGCTCTAATAAATGCATTCATTTACTAACAGGCACCTCTACTCCCTTGAGCATTTTCACATGCTGTGCAGCTATTTAACCACATGTTCTTAAACTTAACATGTGCTGAAGAATACCACCACAGGAAAATTAAAAATTCAGTAGGATGACTATTTCATTCATCAATTGTAGACTGAAGAAGTTCACATGGGTCTCTGTGTGCAGTGCACACATGCAGATTGATTCAGAGACTCCAGTGCACAGAAAAATGGTACTGGAAGCCTAACATAATTCAACTGCTTGTTATTTGGGACAATGGCTAAAGAAATCATCTTCTAAGTAAATTATTCTTCTCTCAGTTGAAACCCTATATAATGGTCTCAGTCTGTTGTAGTAGTGTCTACTGGAATGGACAGAGATGATCAAATAAATGCAAGGTGCTCTCATTTCAAATTTAAGTACACATGCACTCCCTTTTCAGTGCTGTTGTGAAATACATGGCTCATCCTTGGCACTAGCAATTTGCAGGAGATGCAATGATCTTGTAGCTTCACAAGACTTGGAAAGAACCCAGAACATTTCAAACTCCAAGTTTTAAGCCTTCTTTTACCTCAAAAGCCTCAAAGCAATAAGGTGCCTGTTGCACATCTTAGGAAAGAAAAATAGTATTTTGTGCTTATTTTTCCTAAACAGATTCAGAGTGCCAGCAGGTCAATGGATTATCATCATCATTGCCTTCTAGTGAGGAAGATAATCTATAACAAATACTGTTCATGTCTACAGCAAACATATAATGTTTATACCTCACTTATAAACAGGGCATAAAGTATGACAAAATAATTTAACCAAACCAGCACTAAGTTCATCAGCATTGCTGGGGTTTACATCCTCTCTAAGGGCATAGTTCAAAACTTCAACTGATGCTACTGGCACTTTTCCCAGTGAATTCAGTGAGGGCTGGATGGGACCTAGCCATTTAATAATGACAAAAAAATCCAGGTCTCACAGCACAGCCAGCTCTGAACCACAGCAACTTCTTGCTACAAACTAACTTTTCTGTTATATTCTTCATGCTAACAGAAATATTTTTATCCACTGCCGAGAGTTTAAAAAGTCTTAAGCACAAACCAGCACACACCAGAGCTACAGAACTTCTGTGGTCATTCCTTACAACATGTTGCTATTGACTGCAGAGAATACAGTAAATTAAATGAAATTTAAGAATTTCTTAATTAAAAAAAAAAAATCGAGATACCAAATAATTTTACTAAAGAGTGATTTTATATATCTGTCTATCTAGATATATATATTTAGTGATGTTACAGATTACACACATGACATCTCAACCAACTGACAGGAATAATGAAATTTTCCTCTACCCCACAGTAAGTACTCACACACACACACACCAGGCAGATCACAGACCTTGCCACTGAGAAAAAGAAAACCAAATGTATCACGCTCCCTAAAAAAACCAACACCCTTAAATTTAAGTTGACATGGGAATGCTGAGCAATTAGGGATATGGCATGTAGGTGTTAAACAAGTTTGAAATATGCTCTGGGATTTGAAAGCTAAAAACAAGCACTTAAAAATTGTAAAATACTTCTTTACACGAGAAAAATCATAATAAAATGTTATTTAGACTGGCTTAAACTACAACCTCGTGTCTGAAATTACTTGAATTTTTAAGGTGGGTGTGATGCAAATGATTATCCCAGTACTGCAGTTCCCAGAGCCAAAGAGAAACTATATCTGTTTCCCCAATTATGTTTTGAATGCGTTTGTAATCTCATGTGTATAACTGACTTCATGAATGACTGAGGTATCACAACAAAGCAAACAGGGATACTTAGGGCCAAACTCCCAGAGGAAGGGGACCAAACAGACCAAAATTCTGTTTAACCCATCCTGCCTCTGACAACAGGCAACAGCAAAAATCCAGTAAAGCCCCCAGGAACAGGGCAAAGAGCTCCCCAAAACACTGCCATTGCCCTGACAAAACTTAGGCACATGAAGCCATGTGCTAAGTACAAAGGAGATGGAATATTTATATTTAACAGCTCTAGGAAACTTTTCTCCAAAGAATGCTCTCAAACAGAATACTCCATGTCAAGGAGTTTCACAACTCATCTGAAATCATCACCCTCACTCAAACTGGGTTTACTGCTCATATCAGCTCTGAAAACCTCACTGGTTTAAAAAGATTGTATTGCCTTGAATATGCGAGAAGAGAATTCATGTGCACTTTTGGGGGGGCACCAACACTTTCAACAGGCAAATAGACAGAAAGCTCCTGAGCTCTTCAGTGTGTCTCTGGAGAATCTCAGGAGCACATTCCACAGCACTAACTATACCCTGCACTGTCAAGACCAGACACATAGGTTACTGCATCCTGAATAACAGTTATTTGCACTCCAAAAACTTCGCTATTTTTGCCCCTTCTGCTGTCAAGCAGCAAATGAATATCACTTATTTTCATAACATGAACACAATGTGTTACTTAACAAAAATGCATCCTTTTTTATTTCCCTACCATCAAACATCTGTCTAATAGAAATATTATACTATGTAACATGCACATATTAAAATGCAATGTAAGTTGAATCATATTCTTTGGAGGCTGGCCAACTCCAGCACATTTCAGTATTTAATAATAAAATAGTCTAGTGCAAAAATATGTAAACTAGCTTCCATCCTGCTTTAATATTCACTTAACATGAGAAGAAAGGGAATGCAATTTTGTTTAAATATTAAACATTACATTTCTTCTTTTGATTATTAAAGTATTATTAAAGTTAAATGAAAATGTGTTTGCAACCTCCTTCCTCTGAAGTCTTATAGGTCAGTGTTATCACTAATATTTTGTCCCTCTAGCTGGTTTCTTTGGGGGAACTTAAAGCTCTTTACGATTCAGATCAAGCCATGCCCGACTATACCTCTGGGAAGAAGGAACTACTGTCATGCAAAACATCTGAGGGAATGAAAGTTTAAGCGAGTTGATGACAGTCATTCAAGAAGAGGTGGCTGAGGGAAGAAAACTGAGGAGCCCCAGCTCTCAGACATTAAACTTTACCAGAAGACCAGCTGTAACTTGCAACCATTCATCCACCTCTGAGCTCCGAGATGACAACCATCGAGTTGAAATTTAAGACTATCTAACAACACCACACAGCAGGGAGGAATTATCTTTATGTGCATTTCCAGAACACTGGGTCATACACCGCAAGACAAGTTTTCTCCTGCTGAGTGTCACTGAGAGAGGTCAGAAAGGATGTTCCTATTACATTTGCTGGAAGGATGGAGTATATCAAATGATTTAATTTTGTGTAGTGCCCCACTTACTTTGACAAACTGATACTGCACAGGGCATAATGTCATTAGGTGATTAAAGCACAAGAGCACTCAGCTTCCCACCTCCTTTCACAACAAGGGCCTGCAAGTGCTACTAGAGCAGGCTCAAAATCGGGAAAAGTTGTGGCTGTGGAGGCAACTCAGGTCCAGTCCCAGAAAACACCAAGCTCCTCCTCTCACCATGAACTTCCATCCTGGAATACCAGAAATAACCTTCTTACTCCCTCTGAGAGAGCCTGCCTTCTCCTCAGCCTCATGAAGAACTTTCCATCCCTGGCAACAGCTCAAAACCACATGTGACCTTCAAGCATCCTGTCCACGGCCCTCTGACCCCAGCAGCAAAAGGACTCCGAGTTAAGGTCCACTGATATCAAAGAGACACGATACAATCCTAAGAATGTGATGTACTTCCACTTTTCAGCTTCTATTGCCTTTGAAAGTAGCTAATGTTGAGTTCTCCCCATTATGCCAAATGTATTAAAACCTCAGAACTCACATCAGGAAATGTGTGTTTTGTCACACACACCCTTTTAAATTTATGTTTTCTTTCATACAAATACCTAATAGGGTTTGAATAAAATAAAATCTGCACATTGCCATGTGGAAATTAATTTTAAAGAACTGTTTATCAATTTAATTTCTCTGATAGTAACAGACAGATTTATGAGGCAATTAACTAAATATTTGTTTTTTTCACGTTTCAATTCATTATAGTAAATTAACAATTTTCCACTTGAAAGTCTTGCACTGCTACACTGAAAGCCTAAAAAAAAAAAAAAAAGTGTGTATTTCTGTCGGTCTAGGAAGGATTCTCTTTTTTTACAACGTGAATTATTCTCCTCACATTAACTTAACACACTGTATGTGTAATTCAACTCCCCACATTTCTGTATTACCCTAGAACCTGTCATTCCTTTAATGCCAGTTTCAAGCAACCAGACATAAATAAAGAATAATTACAGCTCTAAAGCCAGCGCAACATCTGCTCGAGCAAACAATCCTACAGAGGGGATTTCACAGCCACGTAACACCCACCTATGGTTCAGACAATCCCGAGAGACAAAACCAAGGCCCCTTGGGCAGATCCAGCCTGGCCTCCTGAGCCACAATGCCCACGGTGCTGGAAAAGAGCCGAGGGGAGGAGCACAACCAACTGAGCCTAAGGTTAAGTTAAAAACCAAGAAGAAAGTTTACCCTTTCTTCTAAGGGAGCCCATCTTCATGGCCAGCTGCCTCCCTGTGCACCAGGACCCACCCCAAGCCAAGGCCCCCAGGATCAGCCCCAAATTTGGATTCCCAGCGTGTCAGCCGGGAGGGTGCAGAGCCCAGCACTAACATCCTCCACGGCAATTTGCACATCATTAGCTTTGAGCCCCGTGACTGCACATGTATAGCCACATTTCACATCCACCTTTACTTTTTTTTTTTTTTTTTTGATGATTTAAACGAATTAATTAATGATTTCAGCTCCAAGGAGGTCATCCGGTCGTGGCCGTGTGGATCTCTTCACCATTGCTGGCCAGATATTAAACACATTAAGAAGCAGTCAGAAGACAGAACTACAGCTTTATGTTCTTTTAACTGGTACTGTACCAAATTAATATCAGGAGGAATATACTCTATAAATATAAAAGCATCTGCTCATATGACTCCTTGGATTCTCTTTCTCCTCCGTGTCAGCATTTCAATACCTGAACAGAAATAGTCTTGGTCCCTCCATACCTCAGTTGCCATTATGGAGATCAGATCCATCAATACTTACTGATCTCATGGGTTTCTGTCAGGTCAACTCATCAAGGACAAACTCTCTTGAGGAAACTGTACCAACTACATTCCTCGGTTCCACACAGTTTCTGGTTAAGCATTTCCTTGACTAAAATAAAGCTCATCTAGTTTTTAAAAACTGTCCTGTTAATTCACTGGATTACAGCACAATCACATCAGAGTATTAGTCTAAATAGGATTTTGTAGTCAGATCTGATCTAGAAGATTTAACATTTTAGAGGCCTCCATCTCATAATGCTGACAGAAATCATCAGGCAAAGGGAGAAACTGGGACTTCCTGTCACACCAAATGATGGGAACATGTGTTCCATCAGATAAAACCCACATTTTTTTTCCATTGTTATTATTTAGAAATTAGTTAACAAAGGCTCTCCTGACAGCTACTAATTCAGAACAATGTGCAAACACTAGCTAAACAGTTAATTGCCATTAGCAACATGGCTTGAGAAACTGAGGCATGGAGAGATTAAAGGACTTGCTCATGACCAGTGGCAGCAGCAGGAGTGGAACCACTTGCCATTGTCCATGTCTTAGCCTGTTCCATTAACCACCCTTTTTAATGGTAAGCAGTTACTATTACAATATCTCTATTTGCAATACCTACTAGAAAATATATGTTGTAAGGGTTCAAACCTAAACTAAATGTTTCCATAAATACTCTATTTACAGTGTTTGTCTCTTTCCAGTTGTGAGACCACCACAGCCACAACCAGCAGCAAAGTAAGACTTCAATTTTCACACTCAGGAGGCTAACAATTATCAAAATAAATAAAATGCTAAGAAATACAAAAGTACTCTGACTGGCTAGTAGAAAGGCATTAGTTCTTGATAAATGCTCCATACATTATTATTATTATTATTTGTCAAGTTCTTAAGCACTGCATAGTACATTGTCTAATGAATCTACCAGGTTAAAACAGATTAAATATAAGGGCAATATTTGAGCACTGTTAAAAATGCAGACAACAAGCTGGTACTGCTCTTGATCCTCTTTACTTTAAAAACAAAAGAAAAATCAAACAAGGAATCAAAAAAATAGTGAAAAGAAGAAAATCAGTACATGGCCCTCACTTGTACTTCAGGTTATCAACTTCTCCCATCCAATCACTAATTCCCCAGGAAAACACCTTTTGCTTCAATAAGTTTTGCTTAAATAGATCACCAGTGAGAGGAGAAAAGTCATGCCACTAGAAATGAACTACTATAGAGTCTGAGTTGCACCTGCCATAGTTTGCACACAAAGATTTTACAGGTGACTTACAAAGGCTGTTTTATTTGTACTTCCCACTCCTCCTTTTTACCCTTAGCACGATAATAAAAGCAGCCAGTGGGCAAATTTGTGATGCTCACCGTAAGTCAGCAGAGAATGTTTGGAAATGCTCTTTAAGATGTTTTCAATGAGCTCCTGTACATTAAATGGTGAAGGATACTGAGCCTTAACTAAGAGCTTCTTTCTAACAGTGTGTATTTCTGAGAGATGAAACAGCATTAGGCTCCTTTTTTAACTAGAAGAGAAGGGAAAGACAGGAGAGGAGGAGAAAATAAGCTTTAAATCCCTACCTAAATAGCAAAAAAAAATTCCTAAAAAAGCACATGACCAACTCCTTAATCTGTTTGCAAGACACGTTTAATATCAGGATGCTGTGGAGAGGCCCTGCATCACTCAAGTTTCATTATCATTACAAAATATAGCAGAATGCCTTACTAGCAAGTTTATTATCATAAATAATTAAACCAAAACTATCCTTATGGTATGAAATAAATGAACAAAGTACATTATAGGGTGCATTTGTTCTGTGTTTTATAGCTGTTTCCTGGCTCCCTACATCAGAAAATTCTCGAATTTGCAATCAGCCTCCTGCTCATTAGTCCAAATCAGGAATATTTTACTGCAGCTGGCTCAAATGACTTGTTCTGTCAAAAACAGGCCCATAAGTGCTCTTTACTAGTTGCATACGCAACTAACATTTTTGTGATAAATCAGAGTATGTGATATGCAAAAAGCTAAAAAAGAAAACCAAAGCACAGGACTGACTGCTGAGAAAAACAAAGAAAAGGGAGAGAAAGAAATCCTACCTCTAAAATTAAAAAGACTGTCTGATTTCTAATTACAAAAACGTGCTGAGGTACAGATGAAATGATTAAATCTCTGCAATACTCACGCTAACAGTATATTGTTCTCACGAGCTTGAAAGTGTTGGGCGCACTTGTGGTCCTTTGAAGTTTTGCTTTGTTGCCTTGACTTATTTTATGCAGGTCAAAGATCACCATCGCTGCACATATCTGTCACTGAAGGATAATAACGCTACAACTCAGTTTGGAAGCAGGCTAGGCTGGCATGTTGAACTGGCAAGAGACACATCAATCTTACAGCTCCCGAAGACCGCGCAGTTCAGCGCCGGGAGGTTCAAACTTGGAGCTAATGATAGTTACTGAATCTTGATGCACCAGGTTAGTTCTCTCTTCTTTCGAGCAGTCTGTCCTCATGGACAAGCAAAACATGCCAGGAAAGCAAATTATCCTGCTAATCCAGCAAACACTGACAGAAACCTACTGGAGAGCAGCAGGATTGCAGGGAAGCATGCAGAGACCGATGGCAGCAAGAAAGAGCTTCGCAGGGAAGAGCAGGAAAACAGAACAGTCATCAGCAGTTGGGTAATAATCATAATTTGTGAGAACTGGCAACAGTATTATTATTTGTGCAGTAGCGTGCAATGTGAAATATTGGAGCATCCCTGCTGTCTGCCAAGTAACAGATCAGCACCAACCGAGGGGTAGGTCAGAATATAAACCCTCACTCATCAACTACAGGTAAGTTTTCTTATCTGTTACTTGACCACAATAAACTTGGTTTTACCTAAGAAACCAGCGTCCAACATGAGCACTTAATGCATTTACCTGCCAGTCCTTTGCACGCAGCAAGTCCAACTAAAGGAACCCAAGGGGTTTTTGTACCTGATGAAATGGCAGTCTGTTTTACATTTGCAAATAAATGAGATCAGTGCATGTCTGTAACAAAAAGCAGCCATAATCTCGCCTCAAAATCAAACTCACCTGCCATGTCAAACAGCAGAATTTTATACATTGAGACAATGGCATTTCTAAGTGCCAAAAGCAAGGGGAGGAGAGCTGATGTTTATGTATAGTGTTCATACCTGCACTTGTCAACACAAGGCTTGGCATTAAACACCAAAGAGGATGTCTTTGCTGAGGGTTCAGCTAGGGCAGATTTCAGAGCAACTATATAGGTTTAGAGGGGTTTACACTACACCAATTCCTTGAATGTCCTCACCTTACACTTCACACCACCTGGGCTATCAGAGGAGAGAATTTAAAGGAAATATATCATGTAAAAATCATAAATATAAGTGCCTGAGAAACCCAGGAGGCAAATAGTTATCTTCTGTGTTGAAACTGGTGCAGCGTTTTACAGCAAGGGGAGGAAAAGCAGCTCACAGGTGAAGCAATGAGTTTAATGGGCTACAATCTTCACACAACATGGAAATTGAAATTGCAAAAGCAGCAAGAATATATTTGTTTCTAGTTCCATTGGGTCATCATATCCTCCAGGTGCCTAAAGGCAAGTACCACATTCCAGCAGTTTCTATTCTTTCTATCCCAAGCACATCTGAACAGTCTTGTGGAGCAACCATCCCTATTTGTGCACCAGAACCAAATCCCTCCAAAATGAAGTGGGAGCTCTCTGTTGACATCAGCAAACACAAAACCAGGCCTAGTGCATTCGAGGGATGGCTTTATTTTGCAAACAGATAGGCAGTATTTATCAAAACCACATCAAAATACACGCTGTGACACAGAAGTATAAATTATTTCTAAAACACACCCAGATATATAATACCTTTTTTTACACAGATATTTCCACTGAATCATCATTAAGAAGTGGGGCAGGGGGAATCTCTTCATTCTCAAAACCCCTATGTAGTACTATTCCCTTGGGAAACTCTGCTCGGAGAAGTTCTCTGGGGAGCAAACTACAGCTGTGTTACTAAAAAGAAATAGCTAGTACAGCTTCATATTTACAACAAAAAAATTCTGCACTTAAAATGCAGAAGTGGTGAGAGAAAAATATTGTTAATACATGCAGGATGATGGTTTTTCTAATGGGAAACTCTGAACGGAGTCATCACCAGCTACTCTGTAACCACAGCACACAACAGCTCAAAGTTGTTATTGAAGCTGCACAAATCAAAAAAAAAAAAAAAATTAAAAAAAAATTGAGAAATAACACTGAAATTATTAAAGCCAGTTTAATGCCACTAATAGTGTTGATCTCAGAATCAAACTGGTATGTTAGGGCACAAGATGAAATACCCTAGAGGAGTTTAAATTCCAATCCTAGCTCAGGAGTTTCTTAATATCAAAGTAGCTTCTTAGGAAAGCAAATGAAGTACATTACCTCTGGTAATGGTAACCATTTACTCCTTGAAAAGCCTTGAGAGAGCTCTCACGCAGGATAGCCTATGTTTTATTAAATCCTTTTGCATACTTTTATTTTCAGGTCATATAATCTGAAGGACAAAGTATTCCCTTAAACTTTTTAAAGTATTCTGAATTTATCAAGGATTAGTTGTTCTGATTCTTCAATAATTCAGGTTTCATCCTGAGAACGTACCATGTGTAAATGTGAGCAGCATTAAATCAGAACACAGTTACATCATATTTCCATTGAATCCCCAATGCTCAGCACAAACAAACCACTGGCAATACAATCAACAGAAAGACCTCAATAAGATCTTTCGTTATTTCCATTTGTTGTTTATACTGATAAAACCACTACCTGATAAAAATACTATTAACAATTTATTTAATTGTATAGCATAAAGATACAGCCCCATCTGCCTATAGGTAGTTACTTTTCTATTTAGAATACATAAACCAGAAAGAGGGAATTGGACGTTCCCTCTAACTAATTTTTTACAGTTATATCAAATAATAAGCTATTATTTGATATAAAAGTTGTCTCTTAAAGTTGGCCAGAAAAACCCTATCAACAGATCAGCTAAGCTGTGCAGAAAGATGCCTTGTTTTGCACACCATCCATTCCATATATTTAAAATAAAAAATTATATATATATGTATATATAATTTTAAAATAAATGTTAAAAAATTTAAAACCATGCAGTTATCAAGATGCTTCTACTGGGAATCTCACATGGTCACTTTAATCCTTATTTTGGCATTATACAAAGCAAATATGAGAACTTTACCCCAGCCATTGTGTGGGGTCAGAAGACATGAAACAGCAGACACTGAGCTCGAAACTGGGGCATGTTGGGAAATGCATATGATGGAGGGACCAATATGGAAAAGCAACTACAGGTTTAGCTCAAATTTCTGCTAATGACTGAGAAGACAGGGCTGCTTAGAAAAGTGATGCTTGACACAGAGACACATATTTCCCTCCGTTTTCCAGGTGAAACACGCTGTATTGTTTTCCTTCCTCATCACGATGTACCTCTCAATCTTCTCAACAGGAATGAACAATTCCTGATACCAAACTGCTCAATCAAACATAAGCAGGCCTCCCCTGCTTAGCTGGTTTATTCCCTACCTCCTCTTACACTTGGAAAGGATTCAGACAAGAGCTACAAGAGCGATTAGAGCGCCTGGAAAAACTTGCCTTACAAGGAGAGACTACAGCTCAGTCTATTTAGTTCATAAAGGAGAAGGTTAAGAGGCAACCTGATCACAGACTATGAATACTTACACAGGAAAGAGAATGCAGAGAGCAGATGGGTATTTAATCTAGCAGAAAAGGGCGTAACAAGATCCAGTGCTTGGAAGCTGAAGCCAGTCAAATTCAAACCAGTTTATGCAGCATCAATTTTCAATGATAACAAAATAATAACCATTTTAACAACTTAACTACAAAAGCAGGGGATTCACGGCCATCTGAAGCCTTTAAACAGGCATTGGAAATCTTTCTTTAAGATACACAACAGCATAAGGGGTTTGGCAGAGGCCCTGGTAGAAGGGATGAGGCAAAGCCTCCAGCCAAGCAGCCCAGAGGATGGGCTCCTCACTGGATGCTGTGTGGGTGCACTGCTGGGGCCTGAGCTGCTGAGAAACTTGGACCTGTTCATCAATGGCCTCACCCAACTCCACGACACTTGTCACAGGAACACAACAAAATCTCACAACCCAAAGTTTGCAGTTATATTGACACTGACACTCACAAACTTGTGCACAGGAAGATGCTGAAGTTCTCAGCCACAACACAAAAAGAGATTTGGAAAGGATCTTGGGTGGAAAAAAACCCACATAAAACTCAGGCTAGCAGACACAAAAGATATACAGTGATGCACACATCGCTGTCATACTGCTCCACAAGACAGCAGTTATTCATGTAAGTTCTGATCCACCAAAATACATCGGGTCATTCTCCTTCTGCAAAAGCAGCAGTTCCCCATCTGCAGCTGGGCCACAGTGCTGGTCCAGGGGGCCTTGCAGAAAAGCTGCACAAGCCCCACATCTTCCTCAGTAGGGACTGACTTGTTTCAGGCAGCCATGCAACAGTTAAATATTACTGAGCTGCAAGGAAAAATACCATCAAACCAGTTTATATCTCACCGTATTTCCTCTCCATTCAAACTGTATTATGCTGCATACCATTTCATCACTTCACAATGCCACAAACTACCTTTTAATGCAAAACAAAGCTTTTCAATGTAAAGCCCCATATCGTAATCCAGAAGAACTTTCCTTATCTATTTCGACAGCAAATCTTTAGTGGCAACCACATGTTATTGTGTTTTAGGGATTGAGACTTTTGTATGAACATGCTGATTGTCTCCTTGAGACATATATAATCAGCATTTTGTGCCAAGAAACACTTAAGCCAACAGAGACTTATACCATTCAGCAATGCTGTTGGAATTGAAAATGTATATTTTGGCTTATTTCCTTAAGCCTGCGATAGCAGGAATTTCTTGGGGTTTTTTTTTATTATTTTATTTTAACTTCATTCTCTTCTCAAACTCTCAGAGATTGAGCAAAAAGTCAAAACACATGTTCTGAAAGATAGCAGCAACACCAATAAAATAATTCATTCTGATACACCATCAAGCACTGCCTAACACGGATCCCTCCTGGAATATGGACTTCTGCCTATGGAACTCTTTGGTCACTTCTGCCTCTGTCCAGGGCTGAAGAGCTGTGCCTGTACACTGTGTACTCACTAGCAGGCAGCTGTAAGAGTGGAAAGGGATGCACTTTTTTAGGTAAGTGAGTGGGTAAGCATAAATCTTATGCATCAGAAACAGAGCAACCACCAAACCAAACAAGCGCCTATTTGTGTATTTCAGCAGTTCCCCAATGTCAGTTTAGTGCTCGGAGGAGTTGCAGGAGTAACATGTTCAGTATTCAAACAGCATCCGCCACATTTGCTGCAACAGATATTTTTAACTCCCGTTTGCTCCATATGTAGAATGTGCAAATACACAAAAGAATGTCTTAATTGGTCCTGCTTTATATAAATGAATAATGGGCTAAATGGGTTGAAGTGAATGTCATATTTATCTCTCCACTGAGGAAAGACATGATGATTCAGAAACAGAGAAGCCAAGAGGATTCAGAGCCGCACTCACAAGTGGAATATATATCTCCTGTCAATACATTATGTATTCCATTTCTACTACAGCCCCCTAAAGGCACAAATAGAAAAAGAGAAGAAAAATCTAAATGTTTCATTTCTGCTCAACATACATTCATGGATGTGGGAGGTTTTTATCCTTGCTTTCAGGACTTAGGAATCAAATCTCAGGAGCTCTTTATTTTACTGAGTTTTTGTAAATACTAAACTCTCCAGTGTTAGTTTCATCACTTGATATTACCATTGCCAAAAGACATTTTATATTCCTAGGAAGCAGAGGCACAAATAACACAGAAAAGACCTGAACTCGCCCTTGCTCACTTGAGCAATCCCACCCAAGCCAACAGCTCTAGTCTGCAGCTGCAGCATCTTTCCTATTAAGCAGGGGTACTTCCTACTAGGCACTGGAAAGCATGTCAGGAAAAATAAAAACCCTTAAAGCATTATATTTTTTTTCCTGCTTACATTCTTCCACATACAGCTACTGATCAAAAAAATCTCTGTAAACAGCACAGGAAAACATACTTTAAATCCTCCTCTTAAAAAATATAAGCTTCGCCAAAGAGCTCCAAGAAAAATAAAAAGCAAGGTGTGCAAGACTGGGCTGATATTTTGATTCTGCTGATTCTGGAAGCTGATATTTTCAAGTGCTGCTGGTCTGGTTGGATTTTATAATTATACTGAGCAGAAAGCAAGTCTCCCCTGCACTCACCCTGCCAGGCAGGGAATCACTTTTAGGGCTGCTGGAAAAGTGGAACATCTCATTTCCATTAATCTGGCTCATAGCTTCAGATTCATAGATGGCATTAACAGAGCACTGCTTTCAGCCAGAGTGGAAGTTCAGCCTTGTGTTTAACTCTGCATTAACTTGAGCATGACAGAGTGAAAATGCAGGAAATATGGCCAAAAAAAAAAGAAATCATCTGGTAATATTTTTTCAGCAGAAGAAAAAGCTTTACAAAATGTATAGGTTCAGTTATTCCCAAAGCAGTGTTTTGTTAGTAGCATAGTTGTGCACACAGTGCCATGGCTGGAGGATCTGCCTTGCCCACGGCAAGTAAGGTAAAGCCTCAGGCACATGTAATTTAAAATTCATCTCTACTCTAGCAGACAGCTTCAGACCAGCACCTATGTTTATTTTATAAATACAGCACTCTCAATTTGCATTCCTGTGGTCCCCAGGAGCTAACACCAAAACCATCTTATGTTTGAGTTGTGTTTAAGAAAATAATGCACAATTGTGTCTTTAAAATTCATCAGCACGGGTTGCAAAGGATCCCTCTGTGCTCCCACATCAGCCCAAGCCTGCAGTCATTTCCTTCTGAACACTGTGGAGCACCTCCCATTCCAAAGTGGCATTGCTGGCAGAAGGGATTTGCCAGACTGTGCCCAAGCCAATAAAACATGTCCCTCACAGCATTTATTTTCAACAGTGTTTTTTAATTAAGAGGAAAAGAAGGTTCCCCAAACTTCAGTAATTCCTGACTCATCAGTTACTGAAGGTGAGCCGACGTGTGGTATTTGGGGGCAAATATCTTACTGTTGCATTTCGTTACCTTAGTCCTCATAATATTAAATATTTAAAAACAATAACTGTCAGTAATGACTGTCCCTGACAAATTCAAACTATCAGTTTCTATTAGGAGTGAAATTCAGAGTAGGGGATGGATATCAAGCTGACATATCCTACTCTTGCTGAAACAACAGACCTCGAGCTGCCCTCAGTCACCTATGGGCAAGCATTGCCAGCAACAAAGGACTTCCACATGGACCAGAGAACAGAGCTCTGGCCTAAATACAACTGTCCTCAGCAAATGATGAGCTCTTTTTGTACATTACACTATTCAAATACAACTGAAGGTCCTCAAATCCCACCAACTTCCCTGTAAAGCCACAATTAGATCTTTCACCTCACTGTGACTTACAGATGGAAACTGTAACTTACTTCTTACAGTAATTGTAGGTTACTGTAAGGAGTAAAGAAATGTCAGCTCTAGCAAACATGGTTAATCAGTTGACCGTAATATCAGTCATGAATATTTTTGTTGACATTTCAATCTTTTTCCTTTTAAAATATACACCTTGGACAAAAATATACGGTACAATCACCCATTAATTTCTATGCAACATGTTAATAGGTAAATAAAATAATAAGTGTAGAAGATGCCATTTTCCAAGCACCATTTACAGATGAATCTTGATTTCTAAATGAAAAGAAATGCCTGACACACCACAGTAACATACATTATCCACCAGATCGCCCCAGTTGGGTTCTTAACCATAAATAGTCGGACAGCACGAACAAAGGTCAATGGGTGAATTTACTGCTGGATGACTCCATAAATTACTAATTCAGAACACCTAAACCTCAAACTATACCTACAGGCATTTGAGACAAACAGAATATCACAGTCTCAGTAACAAGGGAAGACAAGTGAAATCTGGTCTGATTGAGTGTTTGACAGAGATGCTTCGTTTTTTGAAACCTAAAGTATAAATACTGTCACAGAATGAGAATTTGCACCTATTGCATAAAAGACTAATAAAAAATATTTTGTAAGCTACTGCAAAACTGTTTAGGACAATTAGTCGTAGGTAAACCCCTCAAAGAAACCAAAAATTAATTTGGGTTTTTATCTGAACAGATGCTCTTAGAAACTATGAATTGGTATTTCAGGGAGTAGGCTCATACATCTAACACCTGCTAGAAGCTGGCTTGCTGTGTAAAACAAAATCATATAAATGAAAAGGACACGGACAGAGTATCAAATAAGTTATTGTGTACCCAGGATCTGGATGTAGTGCAGATTTGGATAAGTCCTTAATTGGTTTATTCAGCTGTAGCTCAGATGCTGAACAGTTTCAACTCCACCTCATATGTCAGGCTCTGGTGCTCATGTCCCTATCAAGATGCACTAGCCTGAGATGTCTGTGGCATCCAAAAAATCCTGTATAGTAACCCAAGAACACGACTATTCAGCATTCAATGATTACAAGGATTTAAAAGCATCTTTCTTTTTTTTTTCTTTTTATAGCTATGTATTTGCTGAAGGTGAGGCAACAGTTTATAGTTCTTAATCCATTTTAATTCCGCTGTATCCATGAAAGCCGAGGCCAAATTCAGGGGGTATCAGGAAAATTGCTTTCTTTCTGAAGAGCACGGCAGGAGAGCTCAGATTGAAAGAGGAAGCCAAAAGAGGAAACAGGAGATTCAGCCAAGGGTGTTGTACAGCAAATGAACTATTCAAATTCCCAGAATAATATTTGGTTATTAACTGTACTTACATTATAAGAAAAGACATTATGTATGCTGATGGGACTTAAGATCCCTTCTAATCCCTTGGAAAAGCAACTCTCTCTTTCTTCAGCTCTGCATTTGGCAAGAAAAGAAGATATAAGCAATGGGATAAGGCTGGCTTGTGCTCTAGCACTCTGTGCAATATTTGCTTCCACTGTTCCACCAGCAGTTAATACTGCATTAGACTTTTTAATTCTAGAAATATACGCAAGAAATAAGGTAGCAGTCTACTCTAAATACACAGGCTTCCCTTGTCCCAAAGAACAAAGTGGGGGAGCCCAAAGGTGAATCATTTCAGCCTGAAATTCATTTTATTGACTACATTTTTCCATGGAGAGAGTCCATGGGATCAGACAATCAAAATTCAGCAAGAGGAGCCATTTCCTAAGTCTAAGGAGAAATGTATTTAAAGAGATAGAAGAAAATGGTCATTTTGGAATATCTTTCTGTAAATAGCTCCCTAAGTCCCCATGTCCATACACATCTCCAGGTCCCTATGCTGTGTGACAAATTACTAGGCCAACCATTTTTTTCAGCAGTTGGTGGAATCAAAGGTTTTTAAAACATTCAAAACACAAACAGTGATGCCCCTCAGGTTACAGCCCTCACTGTGTGGAATTCAGGCATTTGTCTCATCCTTCACTCTGGCTTCATCAGGCCATATTTTTGTGTATGCTCCAAACACATCCATGCACAGCCAAACTAAAGGTTTTTCCCAAGTAGCACTGGCTCTCCATGAATTAATTCCCATGCTGGGAAATGGTGCTGCAGGTCTTTTTCGAACGGAACGACATTTCCAGCAGAGTCCAGCTGCCGCAATCTACCCCGTGCAGATGGACTAATACATTCCTTCATGGGTATTATCTGACTTGCAGGGCCAGAAAAGCAGGGGAATGTGTAACAGACTGAGCTCTTGCCACATTGTGAGAAAAGGTAAATTGTCAACAAACATTTCCTACATCTGATATCTTTTGTATGGAGAGCTACGCTTTTAATAAAGAAGCAGCTGCCACTGCTGAACGATTAATCAATACTGGTAAGCTGACATCTTAAGAACTTGCTGAACTAAAGCTTTTCTTTTCCTCCTGCATTTACAAATAAAGTGCTCACTATTTGACTAAAGCCTGTCTACTTGACTGGAAAATATCAGAGTCCTATTTAAATGACATTTGCAGAGAATGAGATTTTATCCTGGTCGCTGCTCCTTATCGCTAATAATAACATCAGATTAGTGGATTTAGGCCAGCCGAGTAGCAATGCCTTTTCTGATCCCTTCTTAAAGCAGCTCTTTCCATCTGTCTAGCCAAGCTTTCCTCTGCTTGTATGGGCCAACGATTAAGTCTTAAATGGAGCTTCAATTGATACCATGTGGGATATCTATACAGAGGTTCATTGTGTTGCTAAATTCCAGCCAAGACATTTATCAACTCTGACTACTGCTTACTTCAAAAGAGCAAAACACCTGGATATTTACAGGTATAAACATTCCTACAGCCTTTTGCCTTCTTGAATAAGTACAATAATTAGGCAATTCAATTTAGAAAAGGCACACTTTGCTCTAAGATTTTCCAAATAAGATAGAGGATCAGACACTAAGCTCACATCAAATAACATGACTCAACTGAGTGCTGCAGAATACAAGACCCACAATTTTCTGCACAGATTCGGAATCTGTCCCACCATCTATCAATTAATGGGTGACTTACACTTCAGCACAGTGTGGCTTGTCAGCAACAGTGGTTTTCAGTCAGGGCTTTAGAGGTCATGACTGAGCAACGTGGACACTGGCAGAAAATAAACTGCACACAAACACACACCATATACACTCACAGCACACTAAAACCTTTTTAAAGACCCATCATTGGTTTTGTCATCATTCCTTTTATTAGTAGCCGAGTTTAGCAGCACGGGCAAGAAGTGAAATCCAAATGCCAAACACTCTCAATAGAAATTACTAAAGCCAATTATAAAGTAAATCTGGTTTATTTCCCCTCCTCTTTTTTTGCGGTTTTTAGTTAAAAGGTCATTTTGTATTCCAAGCAAGGCCACTTATGGTACGTCAATAACTGACATTTCCTCTTCTTAATATATAATGCAGACCTGACAACTGCTGTGCACCAAAGATAAGATGTGAAACCAGCAGTTCTCATAAGAAACCAGTGCTTCTAGATCATGCAAATCTCCTAACTCCTATGCTTGTTTAGTTTTTAGCAAGGTCTAGCCCATTCCTAACCCTGATCAAAAAAGTGTTTCCACATGGCAGTCAGACTCATGCCAAGTACAGCTACACACAGAAAGTTGCCTGACTTAATCAAACAATGGTGGAGACATGAAATGAATATTTAGCAAGGTCAAAGTCAGACTGCTCTTTGAGAAGCAGCAATTGCTGACAGTTGAATGAACAGCACACAAATCTGGGATCCTATTTTAATACCTACATATTTTCACTATTTGTCATCCTGTTAACAAAACTGCATTAAAATACAATATTAGAAATCTAAGAACATTTTCATGGAAAGGATACAATCTACTGTATATTTATGCATGTCATAAAGCCCATAATGTATCTTGCATGAAACCATTTATCTTCATTTCATAGGGTCACAACAAGTACACACTACTTTTCCTTCAGGAAGCCTGTGGCACATTGAGCCAGGCATCAGTCATAATAAGAAGCAAAAAGACAAACTTATTTCATTAAAAAATGGTGCATGAAGTAAAATGGAAAACTCCAATTTTTTTAATTAACAGGATTGCGAGCATCGCTTATCTTTGAAAACAGCAAATTGGAATTAATCACATTTCAAGACCAAGTTAATATTCTCTCCCTCTTCTACAAAATGACTGTGATTGATCTAAATCTAGTTATTTCATGCAAAACTAGGTTAAATACTGTAGATCTTTATGACCACACAGAAAGCATTATCATGGCAGCCTATGCTGTTGTATTTCTGTTGCTGGGTAAGCCGCAGCGAGTCCAATCACAACCCATCAAACCAGGGGGGGAAAAAAAAACTCTCCAAGCCTTAAGAACAAAACGTTTGCCCGGTAACTTTTTTACAAGAACAAATTACTGAGCTGCCTGACCCTCCAGGTCCAGTAACAACGTCATCCATCACACCCCCTTCTCTCCTTGGAGCACCGGAGGGCACGGCAAGCCAAGGGCAACCCACCCACCCCACTCTGCAGCAGCACAGCTCAGACATCCACTAGCTGCTCCCAGGTCTGATTGCCACCTCCACATCTGGAGAGGGCCACTGAACCACGGGGGGCTCCTATCACAGAGTCTTTCATGCTCTCCTTCTTGCAGAGTGCAACAGCAGACCATCACATCTAAGCCAGGTACAACCAGGATCAGTATCTAGCAGGGATGTTACTCCAGGAGAAAAGATGTTATTCTTTAGGCTTTAGTAGGTACTTGAGGTCTCTGAGCCTGGGCAACTCCACATGCCCTCAAGTGCACAGAACTATGAGAAATTATGCCTTTTTTTAATATATATATATATACACACATCTATATCTGTGAATATAATACACAGTAATTTCATGAATTACCGTGTACTGAGACATGCTGGTATCTCAGTATGGCTATAAACCATTCTAGCTCTGTGACCATTCAAAACACTGTTAATGTCTCGGTAATTTGAGATAATGAGGAGTAATAACAGTATAATAAATTACGACAAACACAACTGTAAACCTTTTTTTGATTCATACGTTCTTTTGTGCATATGCACAGACAGGAACTTCTTCAGAGCTCTACTACCAGTATTTAACATCCCAGTTCAATAGCCTGATTTCAGGGTTTATCAACTCTCTGAAGCCAACGCAAACAAAGGCCATATTTTTTTGCACATCCAAATAAAGTGCTGTCAAAAGAGTGATCTATACACCACCCAAACTGGCAGCAAACACCGGAATTATTGAGAAAAGCTGGTGACTGGATATTTCTGAGATGTAAATGATACCTGATTTGGTGAGCCTTTGAGTTAGGAACTGAGAGCACAACTAACCATTTCTCTGCTCAGACTCTGCCAAGATTTTTTCTGCCCCCTAATTCAGTTTTGTATAAAATCTTAAAGAACTTCCTGCTTGCAAGAAAGCAATTGCAGGGTGTGTGGTTATATGAAGATAATCAGATTCCTAAGGGAGCAGAGGTCCTCATTTATTTTTTTTTTAAATCCTCAGGGGAGTGATTTTCTCACAACACTCACACCCCCAACCCTATTGTGTCTTACTGCTTAATTAGCTACCGGATGAGATGTAGTTCTGTTTGCACCAACTTTATGTCTACTGTAATTGCCCTGAGTTGCAGTTCCAAGAAGAAAAAAATTGATCAAATAACTACATATATTTTGTTTGATTAATCATGAAAAAATCATTAAGGGATTAAAGTGAAACCATTTTACTCCTGTTGATCGTGTTCAGCAATTTGAAATTATTTTATGATCCTGATCAATGTAATTAATGAGAATGGCTGTTAATTAGTTACACTAGCAGGTGGGCCATGTAAAATGTATTCATTTAATGCCACAGAATATCACACTATTAGAATTTGGGTTGATTCCATAGCTGTCACAGAATAAGAGTTTAAAAAAGTGCACAGGACCATGGTCTTTGAATTTTCAACACACACACCATATCGACACACGTGCACACTCAGCCACACAAACCTGCTGTCATAAAGGCTCCACAGACACACAGCTGTTTGTAGATTTAGGACCATAATCAAACATTCTTCTTTTTGTGGTTCTCCTCCTTACAAGTCCCTACACCACCTCACAGCAAACCCTCCTCCCAGCACATCAGGAACAAGACAGGTTTCAAAGTAACTCGGGGCTTCACTCTCAGCATCTTGTTAATTCAGTCACTCTCATCTGGTCTTTTCTAGTCTCTCTCTAAGAACAGGGTTTTTTCCAAGAGAAATAACCTCTTGGGTGTGAGCTTGAGACTGACAATAAAAGTGTTAACTGCTCAGCAGTGCTATGTAGCTAATTAGCAGTATTACCAGTTTAAGGGTGGCTTTGATAATCATGGGGCCTTTTAGGGATCCCCATCCCCAAGGAAAAGAGGCAGATTACTATTTTTTCTGTCTTTGAGAAGAAAAAACAAACAAACAAACAACAAAGTGAATTATGAAAAAACATGTGTATTTATATAGTGGGATATGGTTCAGGTTTGCATTTCCTGTAGGACCAGAGCAGGCAGTATAACATTACTCAAACTGAGGGAGTAACACTCCTAGAATCCCTCTCCAGCCAACTTACAGATTGGGTCTAAACACTCCAGCAACTGGAGAGAACACAGAGCCCCATAAAGGCAGAAGCTATTTCTGAAGCATAAGGGTCTGTTTAAAAGACAACTCAGAGAAAGGGAGGCCTGGGCAGGACATGGGCAAGAGGAGGGGATCCACCATTTCTGAGCACAAAACTTCTGCCCCTCTTTTTCCAACAAGAACTTGGTGACAGTCAATGACAGCCCCCCCTGCTCTAGCAGTCTTGTTTCTCCAGGCATCAACAAACTTTTTCCCCTTCTCTCTTGTGCTATATTCTACCCTTAATATGTACAAGAGCTTATGTACAGAATCTCAACATAACACATATTTGGCTCTACCTTTTAATTACACAACCATATTGCTGTACCAAGACATAACTACACCTGATAACCATTAAACTAAAACTACTTTAAAAAAAAAGCATTTGGCCCTGGGGTTGAAAAAAACCCCCACAGTCAATCAAACATTCACAAGTCATCCTTAAATATCAAAATGACAAATGCACTAGAAAGAAAGAAAGAAAGAAATATTTGAACTTACTCAAATATCCAAGATTAGAGACTCCAAAGGCAGAAGTGGTTAACAGGAGAGTTCCCAGCCACACAACTAAACATGCGGCCAAGTTGTGTTTGCTGTTGGTAGGGAAACTCCAGGTGAGCTTGAGCTCCTAATCAATCCCTGACATGCTGGGTCAGTCCATGGCTCTGAACTACACTGTTTGCAGAAGGCTTTTCTCACTATTATCATCAGAAAGAAGGCAAGGGTTGTCTCCCTTTGAAAGAGGCTGACATATCAGTGAAGGAAGAGACAGCAGAGCAAAACTACTACGATAAACCTCCGGGGTGAGCAATCCTGCAAGAGCCCGTTTCTAGCAGGACTCAAGTTTTAATGAGCTCTTCAATGGTTGTGACCTCCTCACCATCAAGGGCACTGGCTATAAGAGCAAGGGCTATGTTTTAGAGAAAGTACTCCCCAACAAAAAGAACAATTCCCTATTTATAAAAGGAGAAAGGGAAAAAAACCAAAGCAAACATCACCATTGTTTCTGTAACATCTTAATGGCAATCTCAGTGGAGTGGATCCAGATCCTGTGGAATCAGCCTCAGTCTTACCTGCTGGTTCCTACACTAAATATTCCATGTACATAACTGTCGGCTTGAGCCAGTGTATATTGGCCTCTTCAGATGAAAGAAAATTGGTGTCGGCAGCCTCCTGAGCACATTTTAATAATCAGCCTGATCATGGGTGCATGGCAGCTGCTCGATTGATGGTGTTAGACAGCGAATAAAGAAAGATGCCAGCAGTGCCCTCAGATCTGACATAACGAGGGAAACATCAGTCATTTGGCTAAAAGGCTCATAAAGGCTCCATCAGCTGTGACACAGGAGTCTGTCTTATGCAAAGCTAATGAGGAAATGTGGCAGTGTTAGCATTCTCTTTAGACAGTAACAAGTTGTGAGTGAGCTGCATTTCAGATGAAAAATTCAGTTGAAAACAGGGCAGTTTTCACGATCTTTGCCTAAATAATATGCTGATGTCTGGGAAAGACTGTTAGAAATGAGAAGATTTTGAAAGGGTTTTAGGACAGCCGTTCCCAATGCCAATAGCTTGTATATTGATTCCCAATTGACACCATGTGTACATAAGGCTTAGCTCATCTGATTAGATTTTGACCATCCTCGCCATGGATCTCAGACTCACACAGGCTGCTATTCCTCCCTTTAATGCTGGGACCTACTGGGTGTCCAGTGGTCACCAATTAGCAAAAACTGGGCACGAACAGGGCTTTCTAACTGATCAATGCAGACCTGATGGGAAGTAGTGGAGGCACAGCTGCATAACCCAGCCCTGCACCGGCCTGCTGCTTTCAGCCCCTCAGGGCTTGGGAAGCAGCAGTTTGGAGTCATTTGAGAACACTGCCCATCTCTCCTACGTGAATATTTTAAAGCAGTTGTTCTCCAGGAGGGTACAAGCAGCTAACCCTGCCCGTGTATTGGGTTGCAAGTCTAGCCTGTGAGAGCAGCACACCCTGGAGCTGTCAGAAGGGTTGCTCTAGAGGGTAAGGTAACAGGAGGGAAGTGGGGAAGAAGAGACTCTCAGGTGAACTTTCAGTCAAATTTCCATTTCTAACAACTTCTCCCATTTCAGTTTCCTAGCATGTTGATATATTACACTAATTATAAAAGTGACCTTCTCCCCTTGTACATTTTTTCTTCCTACCACTGCTCCAGTCAATAGATTTACAGTCTAATGTTATTTCTGTGTATGCCATGAGAGCCATTCCAACAGCAACAGGGCATAATGAAAAAAAGCAGTCGAAAGGTAATTAGAAATCTTGCTAAAATGTTATGTTTGTTACGTGAGGATTACAATGAATGATTCAATGAGCCTCAAAGTTCATCCTTAACATTGATAAGTGGGTTTCTGCCAAGAAATGCACAGCTGGTGACAGCAGGGATTCAGGGTTTGGGAGGGACACACACTTCTACGGTGAAATTGGAGACAGGGATTAGAATTGGAGAAAACAAAGGAGGCCTTTATTCCTGGAAATGTTAAAGTCATTTTTCAGTGGCAAAGGAAATGCCGTTTTTATAGCACATACCTAATCTTTCCCTTAGTTTTGATAGCAGATGTTTAGTTATATAGGTACAAAGTGGGATTCCAGTACTGGAACAAAGGAAAAGGCCATCAGGTTTTCTGGCTGTCCCTCAGGCACAGCAGCACTGTGTCTCACTGGGCTGTGGCCTCGTGTGTGCCACTTTATCTACCTGTACCTCTAGCCCCACGTTAACAAAGCAACAGAAAAATGAAATATTGATAAGCAGGGTTAACCTGGTGTACAAAGAGCTGTCAGAACAGAGATCCCAGCACCCTGGAACTGCAGATACACCAAAATTACCCACAGGTCTTCACATACTATTCCAGACTTCCTATTAGCCTTAACATCCTATTCCTTCCCAAAGAGACAGTGCTAATTGCAACAGTAACATACAATGTAACCTGCCTGCAAAAGGCAATCTGCTAAAATAACAACTCCTACGAGGTTGTTCCCAAGCACTCTCAACTGCTCTACGTAATGTTTCATTTTTCTTAGAGGTCCAGCTCAATTGCATTTTAGCAGTCCTCTAAATGACCATTTACAACAAGTTTCAAAAAAATACTCGTGGATTGCAGCTGCTATTAAGGTTAATTAATTAACGTTTCTGAAGACTGTTGAGGTTCTTGAATGAAAGGTTACACAGTGTATATCAGTGCTTTGCTAATACTGGATGAGCAAATAATACACTTCTTATGAAAATTAATTCTCTGGACTCTTTTTAGACTTCTGTGCTGTAAACTAACTTTGTTTAGTTGCTTTCTTTGTAGTAATGACTAACAGACCATAATTCCTTTCCTGGGAAGAGACTTCAAAATTGCACCAGCACTGTGGAGCACCCTGTCAGCATCAGACAGTTACACTGCAAATGGTCTAAGTGCAAAATTTTGTAACAATAGGGCTTTATTTCTGCTGAAAGTTAATATCACTGAGGTATTTCACTTTTATCTAAATCCACTTGCACTTACATTTGCTTGGTAATGCAGCTTTGCCAAGTTATACTAATATAAATTATAGATTATTGTTTTGGGACACCTTTTTTTTTTTTCCCCCAGCTTGTATTTTAGAACCACACAATTTGTAAATGGTATTATTTGCACTTTACTTTCTACAATGTATCCGGTATAACAACATTACCATTTAGTATAATGTATTAGGTTAAGGGTATATACTGCCTAGTTTGTGAGAAGCCAGTGAAATTTTCGTGAGAAATAAATGCATGCCCTAAAGCCATTCCTGCAAAAATACTAAATGGTAAACAATTACAATGCTTATGCTAAGCCCTGTGTTAACAGCTGCATGTATTACAGACTGACACACCGAACATTGATACAGCAGTGGCGGTACAGAACGTATTTAAAACCATATTTCAAAGCTTGTAGCATGCCAACATGCAAATTAATAAATTCTTCTTTCCAAATGTCACCAGCACGGTGATTTCCTGCCAGCCGGAGCGTCGTTCTCCTGCAGCAGTAAAAGTAACACAGTCAATCTCCTCTGAATCCTATCTCCCCTGCTTCCTGCAGGGTCCCTGGGAGTTTATGATTCATATTCTGAAAGCTGTATGCAGCAGCCCTTTGGGGATATATATTAATGAAGAAATTTTCTCACGCCAGAGCTGGCTCTTTATTGGAGTACGAAGGGTACAGTCTGTTCTGAGCAGCTTTTTAATTTCTCATAATTAACCCTGCCAGAATTAACATCGGTGGCATCACTGACAGCAAATTAAAGAAGCCACATCAGCAGCGTTAAAGCTTTTTCTGCCTTCCCCTCTCCCTTCTCCCCTTTTCAGCCCCCCCCATTTTCTGTGTGTTTAAAGAAGAAAGTTCTCAAAGTCTGACAAGACGATCATCCTGTCATTGCACTAAGAGCCCTGCTGGGATAGGTATGATTAGAGCATTTTCAGACTTCCCTGCCGTTAATACCAAGCTATTTCAGCTCTTAACTGGCCACGTGCCATGTAGATTTGTGGCAAAGAACCATGGTTTCAGTTTCTTTCGCTCTATGAGGTACAGAGGCTCACCTGATCTCCACTGTGAGTGATGGAACCAAGATCTAAAGCCCTCTGCAGCATTCAGATGGTTTCTTCTACTGACAATGTATTAAAAGCCAGATCAGCTGTGCTTTGAATCTCTTTAATCTAGCTTCATACCAGCCCCCTTTTACACAATCCTGGGCAGATGATGAAAACATAGTATGAACACCAAGATACCCAAACAAACACTTTTTTCCTTCTGTTAAGCCAGAAATAAATGTGTTAAGATTTGATATTCCTGCAGGCACTTGAACTGAATTTCAGAGAAGGAGAAAAAGGATGGACTATCAATGTCCTATCTGATTTTTGTCCACTGCACGTCCGAAAGGAGAAAGGGATCTCAGAGAAAGCCCAAGGTGGTAAGTGCCATTATAAGAACCACAGTTCAAGGCCCCCTTGCCCTGCAGGAGTGCTCTGAGCACCAAGGCTCTAGAGGTCAACACTAGATTGGCTTACACAAATATTTACCCCGTTGTTTGATCATTTGCTGAAAACTGACAAATTATGAAGTTGAAAGGTCTAACAAAGGTGAGGTGTGTTATGACTGCTGCTGTTACAGTCACATACCAGCCTACCATGGATGAAGTAAAAAACAGTGCTCTTCATTCACACACCTACCAATTTCTGCGGAAATCATATTTATTGATCCACTTATTCCCTCATTCTAACCATTGCCTTTTTTTAGCAAAGAATGAAACTTATGGTCATGGTCACCCTGCTTTCTGCAGGAGAGAACCAAAAGCACAAACATCTTCCCACAGGGCCATGCCAGGAGATGGTAATTTTAAAGCCACAAGGAGAACTTCCAGTACTACCCTGCTACTCTGGACTTGCTTTGGTTCATACTGCCTGCTTCCCAGGGGCCCAGCCTTGCATCCAACTTAGAATTCCCAAGTGTTAAAACATTTGCCCGGACTTCAAAACGTCTCCGTAAAGAAGGATGCAAATTTTGCGGACTGTGGTGTCTTCCACCGATTACCTGGTATGATGCTACCGTGAAACGTCAATCTAAAAAGGCCAAATCCGCAAAGCCAATAATGTTTTCAGAGATTTGATAGCTTAAGGCCAAGAGCAGGGATTTCCATCAACAGGGGGTAGAAGTCAGGGAGAACACAACAGCTCTGAGCAAGCACATGACGGCTAACAGAGGTGCACAGACACACTTCCCTCCACAAACCACAGATTGCACTGAAAAACACTGCAGTTGGTGTAGCCTTGGAAAGGTGCCAGCGCAACCAGACCGATGATGTGCTCCTTGCATTGTCATCTGACTTGATAGGCACTGCTCGAACACAATCTGTGAGCAATTTCAGTGTGCCACAGAGACCACCAGAGGGAAGGAATCTGATTTACATTCAGCGGTCTGAAAGGTCACAGCAATGATGGTGCTGCAGATTACTTGCAGATATGACAGCAGCATCAATTGCTTAAGACTATAACATTAAGTGTTTGTGTGTGTCTCGGTATATAAAAATATATGTACAGTTCTGTGAGGAGGAAGCTAAACTGCTAAATAACTTTCTGCATTAAAGCTGAGAGGCAACTGGGTTTTTGCAAAAGCTGTCATTAACTCAGACTTCTTCTGTGATTAGGGAAGCATAACAACACAGAGGGAATGAGTTTGGGATATAATGGTACCCTGAATGTTCACAGTGGAAGCAGGAAGCTATGTAGCACCACAATACTGGACTCCTACCTGAAAGGCAGCAGAAAATGAGGAGAGCCAAACGCCCTGAAGACAAGCTCTTCAGTTGGTTACAATTCCCATGTAACTCAGGCTGCTTTTTTTGGAATGTCAGTTTGGGTAATAAGTAAATTGTCCTACATGCAGCTGCAGTCCTGCACCATATTCTTGGCCCCCTTTAACTTCTCTGATCTCTAAAAGTCTCAGCATTTTAATTAACTCCCTGTGACTCTACCCAGCAAACACTCCAGTTGAGGAGATTATCAACTGCAGGGGATTTCTGGGGTTGAGTCTTGAAAGTCCTTGGGTAATTACAAGAGGTTTCCAATAGGCAGCTTATATTCACACATCTTTTTGAGTCGGTCCTCTTGGTTTTATTTATTTATTATTTTTATTTCATTTATTTATTTATTTCCATCACTAGCATACATCCTTTTAAAGGTCTACAGATGGACAACTCAGCTAGGAGTGCTGTAGCATAATAAGCCAGGAAAGAGGGAATACACATGAAAAGAAACAGCCAAACAGTGCTCAGAGCAACTGGGAAGGTATTTAGAGCTTAGTGTAGAAAAATCTCTGAAGCCATTTGTTCTGTTTGGCTGCAGTAAAAGAAACAACAACAAGGACACAGAGGTATCAACCAAGGGCTGCAATACAAATCACAGGAAGCAAGATGATTTCTCTAATAACTAATTCACAACTGCATTTCTGTCCACAGTTTTAAGAATCACATAGATAATTTTACTGTAGAGGAGGTGCAACTCCAGGGACCTTGACTCACCTTGGATACTTAAAAATCTCATGTCAAGACAGGCCAACGTGACTGAATTTATTCTTGCTAGGAAAGAGACAACTTTGAAATGACTGAACAGAAATATTTAATTTCAGATTAGGAAAAATTTTAATATAGCACAGAGATGGGGGAGATGGGGAGAACCTGTTCATTACCTGTTTAAATGAAATAAAGAAAGCCAAAACTGTAGGCATCATTTCACATTTGGAAATAAAGAGCCAGTATCTGCTATCAGTGACAGCTATAAAAGTCTCATTGACTTCAATGAAAGCTCCAAGTGTGCATCTAATTGAGGAATCTGGATCACAAAATGTAAAGAAAAATCATTTTGCTTAGAGAGTAATGAATATGCCATATTATGCTGCCAAGTAATATTATTGCCATGAAGTCTCAATGAGTTTATGAAACAGATTGATATTTTTATTAGTAGAGAGTAGATTGAAAGAGAGTGACAAAACAAAATGAGGATGAAAAAAGGTAAAAGAAAGCAGGCTTACTGGGCCAAATGGCTTTTTCATGTGCATAAATTGCTAAGTGTATTTCTAATTAATTTCCCAATTCAAACAGACAGAAATAAAAAACCAGAGGCTTTTGAGTGTTGCTGTGAACTCAGGAGAGACTCTGTAGACTTGGACAAATAATAGTATAAAATGGTTTATGAAACCAGAAGGTTTATGGTCTATAAATAACTTCCATGTATTTTTATTCTTTACACGTACTATATTACTGAGGACTGGATGATAGCTTTTCACTGCTGCCTGGTTGACTTCTTCCACATACACACCCAAGGTAATGACGATATTGATCCTGAAGAGACATTTTTTTTGAGACAGATAAAAAAAGCCACACAACTGAACTAATAGAAAGGGCCTAGCAACTTAGTGGTAAAGCTGTGGTCCTTTAAGTGAATAGCAATTGGCTATACAGTTTAAAACCTAATAACTTCAGGGGTCTGGGATGAAGAAGAAAAAAAAAAAAAAAAGAAAAAAGAGTAAGACATCTAAAAGATGACTTATAGCAGTTAGTGCCTTTAACAGCCTTTTAGATGGCTACCATATAAATTTTTAGGAACCCAAATACTATTTAAATAAAACAAAAAAATATAAGATACACATATTTGTCAGTCAAAACAAGAGACTGAAAAAATGCTTCTGATCTTTAGGATTTACAGCATGCTCTTTTTTGGCTAAATGTGCAATTCAAAACGTGCCTAATTCCTAAAATCCATATATGTGACACTGCCTAGGTTTCCATGACTACTGCTCTGAAAACCATATTAATTATTCAAGAGGTCCATGCCATTCTCCCTGCGTTCCATAAGGAATGCTGGGAAGTACTGTCTGCCTTTACAGAGCAATACAGATATTTAAAAGGACTGCATCACTGCCTCTAAATACCACAGATATTTTCTTGCAGAACTATGACATCTGCATGATAGGTCCCATAAATACTATTCAAACAGTCCAGTGCATCAGTACAAAAAGGGGAAAAAAAAAAACTTAAACCAAAACAAAATCCCCAAACCAGAAAAACTCTCCTCCTTGCTTTTTTTCTTCTATATTTCAACCATCTTCAAAAAGGTGCTTTAATTCTAGCCTCTGTTTATCATCCTGATATAATCCTATTTTAAACAAAGTCAACTGGCTTGCATGCAGGAGGGATTAGTTGCCTGTGTTTTTCTACAGGATATAGTTTCAAATTGTGAAACTTAACGTTACATCAAATTTCTCACATCAGCTGTGACTAAGCAGCTGTTTGCCATATCTGTTGATCTCTGTATGTTTTAATAACCATAATCAGCGCAAGGAACATTCTTTGCAGATAACGTTATCAAAACACAGTGTAACAAAGTGAGGAATGTCGGTGCCGGAGCGGCACATACCACCGCCGACGTTCTGTCACAGCGGAGCCATCAGTGCCAATCACCCCAGAGCGGCTCCGGTGCATTACAGGGCCAATTACTCAAAGGCAAGGAAGAAAGGGAAGCGGGCCAGACCCTCTTCTAGTGGGAGCAAAACAATGGAGTTACCCCAGATTTATACCTGTGTGACTGAAAGCGTAATCTGGCCCAGCATCAATCTTGCCGACACGGAGTCGCTTGGGATCTCAGATTGGCATATATGTAATACTCAGGCAGCCCTGATGGAAAAGGCCCATAGGATGTGAGAGAAAATGAGAGCTTTTCTGCAGATTTTTTAAGTCAAACCACTGCATAAAGCGCCGCTGCTGAGATATATTCTAGATCTCAATTAAATGCTCTCTATTCCTTCCGTATTTTAGCTGCAAAAATAATATTCTTTTTTTTTAATGTCTATATACTTAGGGAATATTTTTCTGCTAAAGAAAATGTGTTTATTTTTTCTTGCCAGAACCGTCAAGTTACAGCTCTATTGCATTCTCCAGTAAAATCCACAGAATATCTGAACACGCTGCTGCCCTTTTACCTAAAGTGGGGATTTAAATGGTAAAGTGAATCTGAATTTCCCCAAAGCAAGGATACAGCCTTCTTTTAGTCCTGTCACCACACAGAAAAAAGTGAAGTGAACAACAGAGAAAACAGAGCTCCAGATTCAAAGCCTATCGGAGTCACAATACCATGAACACATCTCAGGCTGACACTCCCTGAGCATGATCAAATGCACAATAGTAAACAAACCAAAAAGTGCAGAAATATTTCCAAGCCTCAGAATCACGGGAACACCCATCATGCCTGTGCTTGCTTCTCCCAGAGTAGTGTCTCTTTACAGCACTCCTTCCACATCACCCTCTATGAGCTGCTCTGCATCCTGATGTGGGTCACAGCATGGCAGAGGGGCAGGAGCAGGACCCAGGACTGAGATGGCAGTTTTGTCAGATCATCTCCCACATCCTGTATCATCTACTTTCCCCTCTCTCAATGTCTGCTTCCATTCCTAATGTTTGCTGGATAAAAATCTCTCCCCTCGGGTTCTGTACAGCACCCAGCACAATCCTCACCCTCCCTCAGTTCAGCTGTAGCACCAAGACATTGTTATGATCCAGCTAATATACTATTACATACAATAATCATTTCCAGTTGCCTATTTCCAGATTTGGGCTGTGTTTGTTTTTTTTTTTTTTTCATCTCCCTCCCAAACACGTTTCACTAACAGGGCACCATCATTACTATTATTATTTACTATTCAGATTGCAGCTCTAGTGCCCACAGTGAGTATTCTTTATTACTCCCAAGTTCTCACTTGCCATACAAAGTGCTCCATCCAAATACAGATAAAAAGTAATTTCCTCCAGAGCAAGGTGTGAACTGAGCATACTTAATTGTGCACTGTTATATCAACTGTATAATGTTGCAATAAAATTCCAAAACAATGTGATTAAAAATTATACCAAATGAGGATACCTAGGTGCCATAGCCAGTCAAAGCGCATTTATCCAATCTAAATTATATGCTAAGCAAATAAAATAAACATGCAATTTGCTAATTAAAGTGCACTCTCATGTATCCTGTAACCACCATAAATTATACAGCAACATTTAATTTTTTGACTGTTTAGCAACGTTTATGACTGCTTTACTAAATTAAACGCAGAATGAAGGGGAGAAATTAGGAGGAAAACACTGCTTTTCCCCTCCCATTTCCTTTCAGATTTATTTTTTCCATAGTTTTGCTGTTTTTTTTTTTTAATTGCACCTTCCCTCTTACAACAGCATCTTAATTTTACAGTGGATTTTCTCCATTTTTACTTCCAAAGTGGATGTTCTACCCTATTCAATGACAGCTATTTACTTCTGCAAGTTCTGTCCAGTACAGAAGTCAGAGAATTTGAATAATAATAATTATTATTATTATTTGAATAATCTTTCAATAAAAATTCTAGGCTTCAAGTCCCCATATTTGGACAAATGACAGGAATGATGAATTTTTTCCCCTCAAATAAGACGAAGATTTTTCAATCTCTTCATTTCATCCCAAACCTACTGCCCAAGTCACAAGTGGCAGCTGACTGGGTTCTAGGGGAAGCTGTGAGCCTTCCATCGTCTGGAGTCAAACACTGAAGGCATTCCTGGATTCCACTCAAGGGGAACTGTGAGCAGTTGGGGTTTGTTTTCTTTTAAAATATAAGAAAAGTCTCAGACTCTGTTTGCCTGGCAACCAGGTCAGCTGTGCTTTAGACTTCTCACAAACAATTTTTTTATCCCGGAACACGGTCAGGTAAAGAGGAGGAGGAGTGGGGGAGTGGAAGCCACTGTTCAATCCCTGACTCTACTCTTTTCTACAATGGGATTAGTTATGGGATCTGACTCTTATCCCAGTTTCTCGCTTCTCCATTTACCACACTACTTCCCTCCCTTTGCACTCCTACAGAAGGCAAAATGCCCAAAATTGGTCGAGTATGGAACCCAAAGTGGTTCATTTCCAAATTCACGCCCAACACCCAAATATTAAAATTCCTCAAAATTTTTCACCTGTCGAAACTTTAGAGACCATCTATGACTATTGTGCTCTAGTAAGTTAAGAAGAAAGCACCAGACCACAGGACAGCCTCTGTAGTTGGCCACTACCTCAAACAACAGAAGACACTGCTCAGCAGCACGAGCACTGGAGCTGATGTTCTGCACCCAAGTTACCTGCAGGCTCCCCAGCCCCTCTGTCCCACTGGCACACCAAATCCCCTATAAACGGGGAGTTCCTCACAGATTATTTGCCCCACCCTGGGTAGCAGTGCTCCTGAGACAGTTTGGCAGATTCCCACACATTCTGCATTCTACAGAAATATGGAAGGGTTTTACGCAACTTTAAAGATTATTAAGTGCAAGAAAATCTTTCAGCTGAAGCCAAAGATCATTTCAGGAAGACCCAAGTGGCTGTACCCAAACAGGGCACAGAAACTCCTATTAGAACAACCTTCTTACAGAGGTCAAAGTGCTTTGTTGGAAATGCACAGCATTAACATCCTAACATTGATAAATTCATCCAAGAATTTGAATCTTTGCAGAGCTGTTTTTTCTAGAATATCCTACCAATATGCCAGGAGAAACTGGTCAGCAGATACTCTGCACAGAGTGGGGCAACCAAGGAATACTTCCTCCAAACCTTTTAGTTGCCCTTTAGTATAATATTGTTTCCTACATGTCTTCCTTTCACAGCAACTGAGGTGAATATATCTGTACTTTGTTCATTATAGATGCCTTTTTAATTGGTATTACTTTGCTGGGAGGAGTTACCTCAGTGCTGCCCAATTTGCAGTTTTGCTGCAAGACCTTTTCCCTTAGAAATACTCCTAAATTCCTGTCTTCAGTGAAAACTGCCTCACTAGAACAAGGAAATAATTTTGCTATCTAATCTGCCTCCCAAAACCTTGCCTAAAGACAGCTCCTGGCTCATTGGTAATTTATTTTTTGGAAAATGGGGAGAAAATGCATTTCGTTTTGTCTTTCAGGCTATCCTTTTTCTAATTTTTCCTACTGACTGGCGTCTAATAATATTGCTTCTGCAATGAACAGAAAGCATTGGATCCTCTCGAACACAAAACGCTGCAATTTAGGAAAAAGAAAAAAAAAAAAGGCAATTTCTTCTTCTTCCACACGTACAAAGATACGTTAGCTAGAAAATATCCTTTATGCCTTGCCCATGGTGGGTATGACACCGCCTCTCAAATCTCTGCTTATGCCATGTGATGCAAAATAATTTTAAGTACTAGACAGAAGCAGTCCCTGCAACCCTGCAGGTTTAAGGATGAATCATATTTTCTGCCCTCGGAATTATGTCTCCATCTGCTTTGATTTTTGGGATTGGAACTAGATCTTGGACAAAGAAAGTTGATGCCAACAGCTTGTGAAGCCAATGCCCATCAAAGGGGTGTGCTAGTTTTAAACTGAACAGCCTGTGTCAGTAAGTATTGTTAGGCTGAACACTCCAGTGCAGGGACACCATGTGTTAATTGAGGGGAACCAGCAAATGTGTAGTTTAGGGGTTATAAAATGGATTTACTTAGCATAAGTGAGATTCTAGACTCAGTAGCATTTGGCCCAGCTGTTTATCAAACTTACCACATTTACATATGACCTTCTTCAATCCCTCCTCCCCACCTGCCCAGCTGAGAAAAATCAATAGTGCTTTGTTGTAGGGTTATGAGAAATTCCAGAAGTGCAAGATAAGCTACTCTCTCAGTTCAACCCTAATAGCCAGTGGAGCTCAAGGGAACTCACAATTACCAGGGCTATGGCTCACTGTTTCTGTGTTATTATGACTTAAGAATATTTTAGTGCTGGAAAAAAAGAGTTGTCATAATTTCCAAATTTCTTTCTGCAAGAGACTTACATTATCATGTCCTGGGAAGCTTTCCTATGAGGCCTGAACTTTTGGACAAATGGAATCAGAAAGTCTCCACCTTCTCCTCCCAACATGTAACAGTGAAGTTATTTTTAAAGTAAAAACAGTGGTAGAAAACATTTTTAATTAATTCCTGATTTAGAAGAGCTCATTTTATATAAAAAAACAAAAAGAGATAACTGAGTTACAATACAATTCAAGCACCTTGTCTGTAGAGTGGGATTCGTCTCTTTTTCCCATTGTGAAGTCAAAGTAACACCACAGGAGTGAATTGTATTACGACCAGATTTCCCAAAAATAAAAGAGACCATAGCCCTGCCTGTTGACCTCTGCGGGATTTTTGCCTAAGTGATTATTGCAAGATAAAGCCCTCTGACATAAAGAGGAATGAAACTCAATTTTAAAAGAAAAAATGTGTAACAGAAAATGCAAGGCAATTATCTGATTACTAATAGGAAGAGGTACAGAGCCACGATGTATAATGTTCAAGGGATTATTCAGCTTTGAACAATGCTTGCTTAACAGCTGCTACCGAACTGTGGTTTGTGTACTTGGCAGAGAGTTTCATTAATGATAATCTACAGTGTTTACAGCCCATAGGCCTCTAAATATGTTAAGAACCTTTTTTATTTATATTTTATAATCATTTTCCCTTATGTTTTATGTTTTTCTTGATATTTTTGAGATCTGAGGGGGTTTATGTTTCAAAATGATTCATTCTGCTCTGACAACTGCAGAGCAAGATTGCAGTAAATGTTCCCTTGTTATCAAGACTATGTATTTATAAACAGAAAGGAAAACCATCTAAATTCATACCAGGGTTTGGATCACCACCAGCTAATACATTCAGATGCCAATATACAGTGCTCCATTGTTTACATGAGAAAGTAAATGTGAAACAGAGGTGTCTTCGCCAGTTACTAGATACTCCTCAGTCACTCCTTGAATCTGTCAGGTTGCAGCAAATTGAAACTGCCTTATTTTTGACACTGCAGTTGACCTGAACTTCATTTAGAGGAATCCTGCAATTATTTTAAAGGTACAGTATTGATTAAGACCTAGATTTGCTTCAAAATTGGGTTTTCAAATGTTTCCCTGATCTGTTCTCTATGGCAACACTTAGGTAACATCAGGAAAACAGAACATAATTAAGAATATAATTCTGTTGTGGAGGGGATTATGTATTATGCAGCGCACACCAGGAAGATCATCATGATTCAAAAGCCAAGTCACCGAGTCCCGGCTGCAATTGTTTGGGCACACGGCATTTCAGTGGCTGTGATTCTGTCACGATAACACCAAAGGAGATTATTCCTTCAGAGCAATCAGCACAGTTAATTTTGACACAGGACAGAACATTTTTCCCTCAGTACTTCCCCCCCTCTCCGTTTTTATCATGGGATTCGTGCCCATTCCATCGCGGATCCCTCCTGCCAGGCTGTGCTCCCCGGGGGCCGTGGCACTGCAGATCCCCCTGCACCCACAGCAGGGCCAGCCAGGGACTCCCAGGGATGTGTTATCCCTGTTCCAGCTGGTGTCACAGGGCCACGAACACCGCGTCAAAACCCACTGGAGGTTTGGTTTTTCTCACAGTGGCCCTCCAGTGAGCTGAGCTGCTGAGCCAGCCTCACTAAAATGTACACTTGAAAGAAATCCTCTCCCCTCCTGATCACTATTGGTTTCTATAGAAACAAGAAGGAACCTCTGTTCTTCTCTAAATTTTTCCCCTAATGCTTTTTGCAGACTGTATGAAACCAATTTTTTTAAGTTTTTTTTATTATTTTTTTAGACTCCACAGCCCTCCATTTCTAACCTCATTCATCCAATTAAAGAACAATAGATTAGATAAAAAACGGGCATGGGGTTTAAATTTTAAGCAACTCAATCCTGTGCATTAACTATCTGTGGTCAATCCGTCTCTCCTGGGTCATTTTATGGCTCAAGCATTTCAAAGTAAATAGCTTAAAACAACGGTACATCACAAGAGTTAAAAGGGGTCAAGAGGATATTTACTTAACCACTAGTTGACTTTTTAACTTAGAAATATTTCAGCAGTTACTGTATTTAAATGAAATCCATCTCCCCAGCATCCCCATAAATTACTCTAAAACTCCAGGGTTCCCATCCACGTTGTGAGTCACCACCCCAATGCCTGCAAGTTCTTATTTAGAAAACTGTGATGTTTTGCTTGCTTTGTTATTGTGCCCTTCTCCAGAGACTGCATTTGCACAGGAATTGCTAAGGCTTGTAAATATTGTATCTGCCTTGTTGTAATCACTACGCAAATATACTTGCAGTCAGTCATATAAAAAAAAAAAAAGAAAACTAAGGGCTGTTGAGCCATGAAAAATTTCTAACAGAGGTTTGACTTTAAAAAATTAAAGACAAAAGATCTTTACAACAAAAAGACTAATAGACTACACTAGCCAGAAGGGAAAGCAGTAATACAAAGATGTTATTTGGGACCTACTGTTCTCTCCTATCACAGAAAAAGGAAGCAATAATCATTATTCACACCATCATGATGCAATTTAATGCTGTTTTATAAAAACAACAATGAGCACTCATTTTCAGTGCACACAAATAACTTTCTTTTATAGTCAATTCATATTTACTCACACGTTTACTTGGAAAGTTTAATATTCATGCCCATACAAATCACTTACTGTAGGTAGAGAGTTGAACTAAACAGAATAGAGGTTGATTATATTAGGCGATTGCAGATGGGACCAAATTGATTCCTCATGTCGTACTAACACGGTAAAGTGACACACAGGACAGCTTCTGTCCACGGATCTGAAGGAAGAGTTCAGTACAAATACTGCTTTTGCTAAAGTTACTGCCACACCAGCACTGCCAGATGATCAGCAGAGATAAGAACGGGACAATCGTGGAGCTGCAGTCTGTGAAGTGGTGTTTGTTTTATAATCCTATGTTGGCCTTTTTTTTTGCTTTAAACGAATTAAAATCCTTCTGCAGGTGCTAGGGATATTATGAGAGTTGTAAACTGAATAAAGTGCTGTGTCAGATTGCTCCCTACTTAAACTCTAAGTCAGCACACAATACTTCTACCACTATATATAATGTTATGACTTTCAGCATCAGCTTTGAGGATCTAGCACAACACTGGGCAGGACTGAAGTCACCTCAAAGCCCTTGGTGGGTCTTGTTAAGGCTCGTTACTCAAAAAGATATTTTTCCCACAAGGAAAAAGGAAAAAAGGCATTTACTTTATTGTTTCTTTCAGTAAATAACTTGCCTCATGTTTTTTTTAATTTTTTTTATTTGGATTGAACATGGCAGTTACAAATGCAAAACTCCTATTTCACCATCGAAGACTTTACTAAAAAAAGGTGCCAGTGTTATATTTTTTTGCAAAGCAGTCTATCATAGAAACAACTGTTCAATATTAATTATTTTACACTGCCAGAGAGAACTTGTCCCATAACTAACATGTTTGCAATTTCTTAGAAAAACAGTTATGGAGCTTTTGCTCCATAGGCACTAATCACACTAGAAGTCATCAATTTGCAGAGATTTTGCTCTATTTCACCACAGAAAAATATTCTGTGTCTACAAAAAACCATTTTCAGCATCAAATTTCATTCCCCTTCATAACATTTATGACCAAAAAAAAAAACCCAAAAACCACCACCACAAAAACGAGAAAAAACAAAGTCAAAAATCAAACAAAAAACGCAACAGTCCCAGAACAGACTGGCACTCCTCAGAGGTTAACATGAGAAAAGATGTGTACGACTGGATTTCCTATTCCAGCACTCAGCAGTCCATCAACAATACACTGATATTAACAAGGATGGAAATATTGAATGCCTGGTGATCTGCCAAAAAATTGCATGGTACCTACTATCCATTTTCTCTCTGTCTCTCCAGACAGCAAGAGCTCTGTAGAGCTTCGTGCACTGAAACCTATTTTAAAGGATGTATTGTTTAAAGGGGGAACCTGAAAATCTCATGTCAAGAACCAGGAGAAACGTGTGCCACAGATAACTATTACTGTCATACCTAGAAAGAATTTAATATATGCTAAACTCAAAGTGAACAGATGTATGGTATAGAAGAGTACGAGACTTATGTTATTAACTAATTGCCAGTTCAGAAAAAGCTCTGTGAAAGTACAAAACCTCTCTGCTAACATTAGAATGCACTGAGGGCTGCTCATCCCCAATATGGCAGTGGGGGAAGAAAAGGCACCTTACTGAAATTGTATGACTTCTAGAAGGGGAGAAAAACCCATCTACTTTAAAAAACCCAAAGCTTTAGAAGCAGATACACTTCTTTTTGGTAACAGCAGAACATGCCCTCGCTCTTTACCTCACTCCTGGGGTTTACCCTACATACAACTCCAGGTCCCACTTGCAAGTGTCCACCTCCAGCTCTCCTGGCACAGTTAACAGAACCCTCTGCCTGTTTGCTGTGGCCACTATTACAAGACCATGTAGCAAAACAAGAATATCCAGTTGTTGGTCATTGATTTATCTATAAAACAGTAACTGTAAAAATGATAGAAGAGGTTCTGCACTAGACAGTCTTGTGAAACAGTTTATTACTTAAGCATTAATGACCCGTTTAGAGGTCTTTACTGGTCAGGTAATGACCAGCTAAAGGAGTTAAGGGCCCGAGGCAAAGCACTCCAATAAAACCCTGCATACAGCATGTGTTTGGTTCTTCCAAATTCTATTAGGAAAGAGAAGCGTAAAGGGTAATGAAAGACATGTCCAAGAGGCACTCATATCAGCCCTCTCATTTTATATTTGGCATAACACACATGGCCTTACTCCAGCGGCACAAATCATCCCTTGTTTATACTACCACCTATCACGGAGAAGAGCCGTAACTGCAGCCGAAAATGGCCAGCCATGATGTTAAGGACCCTGTTGCTTTGGGCAAATAAACCTTCCTCCAGCTGACAGAGCACGTCCTATTATGTGAACACCCACTATCCTTTGCCCCTACAGAGAACACATGCTCAAAAGGACAAGAAGGGAGTCAATATACGCTGCCAGGCATCTAAGCCAGTCCTAAATCCTACTCTAGTAGTGGTAAGGGTAGAGGAATTAAATGCTTTCTGTATTCCTCTGCAATTCCACTTGACTGTGAATGTCCACTTGCTTTTTAGTGTTTGCATTATGATAAAAGGCATATTAAAATGGGAGTTTAATATTGATATCTCCACTCCAAGACTGAGACAGAACAGCTGTATATATATATACTTGCCAGTAAATCAGAAAGCCAAGGGTTGGAACACTACCCAGGGCCTCACTCTTGGCTTCAGAGGCAGGTAAAACACTCAGGCCCACATAACCGCATCTCGCTGTTACAACCCCACAGCAGCATTGATTTTGGTCCTGATTTACAGCATCATTTGTTCTTGATAAGAGCCACTTGCCAGCACTACTCAGAAAAAAAGTAAAATACAATCTAAGAGTGGAAATTAGAAAGAAGAGAGGATAAGAGGCCAAGAACTGCTAGAAAACTGTGTGAAGATTCCTGTATTTGCAGGATGAGATGTTCTAGGTATAGGCAAGTTTATTGCCTCAGCATTTATTACTGTCTCATCAACAGTAAAATGAGGATGAAACACATTCTGATGACTTAGTCAAAAAGTTACCTAATTTCAGTGTCACTTTTATGCCTATAGTATATTTCCAATGTTTATTTTGAAAACCACTCTGTAGTGTTTACCTGACTAATTATAATAGCTTCTTCAGAGTATTTCCATTTTTTTGTATGTGTGTAAACAGCCTTTTAAGTCATGCTCAAGGCTTATTACAAACCTTAACAATCCTTCAGAGCCACTGCAGCTAATCATATTATATTAAGCCAAGTTTAACTCATCTACTGAGTAGGAAAATGGTGGCTTAATATTTACACCTTCCAACTTTCAAGGTTAAATATCTCAGTGCTTTGTTTCAGACCATCTGAAGTGATCACAACATAGCCTAGGCAATTATTGAAATTAAATCTTCCATCAGAATTGGGCAGAGCAGAAAACATACACAATATTACATAGATACGATTATTTCTACAGAAACACACTTTGAAGAATTAAGGACACAAAAACAAAATTCAGCCCCTAACCAAAAGTTGACGTGGTGCACGCAGCACAACGGCTGAATTCAAACCACAGCATTTGTTCATTTTTTTCAGAGCCCAATTACAAACTTTTGCAACACAGGGTTAACAGCAGAAGTGCTGACACAACACTAAGTACATAGTGGCGCCTGCAAGCAGCGCTATAATTAATCTAAGTGTACTGTCATTACACTAAACGCTGCTTCTCTTCTGCAGGATCATTCCAAGCCATGAGGCGCTCGCTCTGTTTCTCAGATAACATGCAGTTTATTTCCAATCATGCACGTTTCCAGTCATGGCATGATTTGCTAAAGGAACGTTAGGGTCTTGAAGCGATACCTTAATCAAATCAGAATCTCCTCCTGTAAAACAAATCTTTGGCTTTTGGAGAATTAGTAACATCTAATGCCTTAGGATAGAGATGTGAAACTGTGAGCTGAAAAATGCACTGCTGGAGACCATACTCAGCCTCCTTGCTTCTAGCCATTTACAAGTACATCTATCTAGCCTCCTACCTACACACCTCCACTTTATATGGTCATAAACCACCAATGCAGTGTCTAAATTATACCCTGAAAACTCCAGGTTTGAAATGGCTCGTATGAAAATTCACCTCATGTGGTTTATTCATTTCTGCAGGAATACAAGGCTCTGATTCCCCTTGGATGGAACTCATTTAAACAAAGCCCAACCGCAAAACCCATAAAAATTAAGGCGTTATTGGTATTTATGAAGAGATAAATGTAAACTCAGTGAATTTTTGCGTAAAAGGCTTAAACAGACAAAAGAAGTGGAATCTTGCATATGAAACACTAACTGCATTCACAAAGTTAGTAAGGACTTTTTGAATTAATACTTTGAAACATACATTATGAGGGAAGAAAAAACAGCATATCATGTTTGGAAACCTATTAATTCACACACACATTACTGATTTTTTTTCCCTACTGCATCCCACATCCACTGAAGTCAAACTGTCCTAATGAACTAAGAAAATATGGGAACAGAATGAATTTAAGTATTTGAAAATATCTATCTGAAGCTAGTAGTTTAGAACTGATAGATATTTATTCAGAATATATGCACTTCAACAAACGCTATATTTGAAGCAATTGTCTATTTCAGGAACTGGGAGCAAGCTATTATGATTATGTTTATGAAATTAAAATACATATACCAGAATTACTTATTCTTCACTTTTCATATGCATGCCGTTGATTAAAGATCAATCAGAATGCTACAGTGGGATTTCTATAGTAGTGACTTTAACATGGAATCTGTATGCTAAACTCATGTAAATCACTTTGGAAAAATCTTAGACTCTTCAGTGTAGTGTTGGGTAAATTTATATATGGAGACTGAAAAAAAACACAGTAAAAGTCAATGGCAAGATTAGAAGCTGTGTCCACTGGGCCAGCACAGACCACTGAGTTGTTCAGCATCTTTGCCCTTTGCAAACAGCAGAATAGCAAGAGTGAGAATTAGATAAGACTTCTTCAGAAGTATGTGTTTAAAAGACACACCATCAAGCAGATGCAGCTCAATTGTTCATACGAAGGCTACTGTGCTGCAAAATCAAGTAATATTTTTCCCCCAATAAGCGTATTTCATCTAGTAAACAAAAGACCACAGCACACATACATACTCAGAGAAGCCACAAAACACGCCTGATGACTACTCTGAATTTCAAGAGTGAATAATGATCACAGGCATATGGTCCTAAGACAGCGTGTCAAAACCTAGAGCAAAGTAATATTAACAAAGTAATCATACTTATTCTTTTATATCTAAGGATGGCAGTCCAGAAACATTTTAATTTTGCCTCCCTCCTAGTGTTGGCAGTGGCATTCATGCAACTGCAAAGGCAGATAGACCAGGAAATTAATCTGGCTGCAAAGTAGTTTCCCTCCATACCGTTCCTACTCCCCCCACAGGAAAAAAAAAAAAAAAAAAAAAGACAAGAGAGAGAATGAACAGGACCAGTCAACTGATTCATTACAGGACATCCTAAGGCCAGTAGCTGCACAAGGCAGACAAAACTGCAAAAATGCATGGCTGAGGTAAGACTGGAAGGCAGGACAGCATTCATCAGATATGTGCGAGATGGATTTAATGAACAACACACCTACAGTTGACAATGTCTGGGCTATGATATTTTACAGATGCTTACACAAATACCCAAGGTTCTTTATTCCCTTTGTCTTTTCAAGCTTTCCAACTCTCACTTTTGGAAATCCAAACTACCTCTAGCTCAGACAACGCCATATAAAACTTATCACTTTAATAACTAACAACACGACCACGTCCTCTGTGCCAGGCAGCAGGAGCACATCAGGCCATTACTACAGAACTGGAATGGCCAAACTATGCCAGCTCTGTTATAGCCTGTAGGCACACCTGTAGTTAAGAAAATGAAATTTAACATTCACAGCACACGCTCACTGAGTCCACCAATTTGCTTAGTGGAATAATTCCCTCAAGTACAGAGAAAGCTGCTGAGAAAGAACATCCTAGGCCAATGTCCTAAAATGTTCAGAAGAGAAGTGGCCAAGGGTGTCCTGTCCAGCACCAGGAGACAAGGCAGTTTAACTGTGTGGCAGGTGATATTCCATCGCTAGGCACACCTGGTTAACCCTCCACACCACCAGGTCACAAGGACACCTCAGAGGACCGAGGAGCGCAGCAGGTTTTGGGAGGCACAGACAAGTCCTCAGCTACTGCCTCCATACCCACCTAATCCACCTTCACCTTCTTAACATTCTGTCCTCAGCAGCATGAAAGACCTGCTATAACCAAAAGCAGCACATGACATTGGGAAGCAATTAGTGCTTTGGAGGCAAAGCAGCCCCCCGTGGTGTGCAAGCCACGGTCCCCCAGGTCCTGCTGAACCTCACGGGCAAGGCGCACGCTCCCACGTTACAACAGCAACCAAGACTAAAAGTAGGGATCCTCCTTATTTTGTCCCATCCCTACCAGTTAGGAAAAAAAACATATAAATACTTCAGACCAAAGACTCAACCACCCTCCTCAGGTGAATCCCAGGCCACAGAGCTGCAGGATCAGACTTACTTCTGCGACTGCTGCATTTTCGGCTGTGTTGATGCTCATCTTCAGGCAGGTGCATAGAGGCTGGTTTCTCCAGGATAACCTCTCCCCTGGCAAGGGCAGCAGGCTCTGCCCCCTCAGGCTGCTGAGAGCCCCAAAGTCATGCTTTCTCTGTTACCAGGTTATTACAGAAAAGCCACAAAGTGCTATGAAGGTAGAAGCATTTTTGGAGGGTTTTGCCAGTTTCAAGGAGACAAGATGGGCTCAGATATCTCGCATCAGAAGAGGGCTGTAGGCACCAGATCATTAGTGGGCAGATACAACCCTGAGTCAGAGCCGTATGCCAGCCCTAAAAGGCAGGAGCTCAGACATCACCGTGGATCCTGCATTTGCTAGTGGCTAAATCTAGTGATTAGTCAGCACTGAGAGCTGCTGAATCACTCTTCAAAGGCACCTATCTCCCTGCTGACATCAGCGAGGCAGCCACACACTCCCCTGAAATAGTCTGGGCTGCTCAGCTACAGCCAGTACCCTTATACTAAGCCTGCACAAGGCCTGAACTATGCTACCTAAGTTCTTATCCCTGACCTGCCACAATATTTTAATAATATTGACAAGCATAACCAAAAAAAAAAAAAAGCCTGGAATCTTGCATTAAGTTTTTCATGTAATTTTTCCTGATAACATAATTTAAGATGTAATGCAGTATTTGCATCCAGTCTTAAAAATTACTAATATATTTAAAAATCTTTTAAAGTTCTTTTCAATTCAGATTCTATCTCATTATTAGTTGTTCGGGTATTAATTATTTTAGATTAAATGAATGTAGGCATTGATATTCATAGAAGACAAATGATACACTAAGCAGATGAGACAATTAGCACGAATTACTTCAATAAACTTGAACTCCTCAAAATCTCTGCATCATTAAAAACTGCTTTTAATTAAAAAAAATCACAAGATTAATATCGTATTTTATTACTGTGATTCTTTAACATTTTACTGACCGCGACAGACTTCACCTGGCTAAATCTGAATTCTGTCAACTCTCATCGTAACAGAACCCAGTCTTACAGATAAGGTGCTCTCCACAGGGGCCAAACAAAAGCTAATCAATATTTTCTAGCTAAAGGACAATCTTTGAGTCAAGATCTGTGTGAGGAAAATCTTTAGCCAGTTCTTAGAGGAAACAAACTACATAGAAATACAAAAGCAATTAAAGTCATTGCTTCAGAATTTAACAGGAGTTCTAAAAAGCAGCAATTATTTTCCCACGCTAGTGGATGAAAGTAAGTGTAAAAAATTATTCATGCAACAGAAAATATTTGTGACATAAATCAGAAAAAAATAATAAAATAAAGCTGCTGCTCCTCGGTGATAAAACTGAACAAAAGGAATATTGGTGTACGTTGGGCTTTGTTCATGACAGAATTTGGTATTGTTCTAACATCCACTTTGACAGAAAATGCCTTTTAAGCCCTGTGTAAAGAATATATCTGAAAATTTTCTTTTTTGTTTCTTTTTATATCTGAAATCAATTAAACAATAATTAAGAATTGATTTTTGAATGCTTAATCCTGCACATTTGTGCGATATTTTTTAGGTAGGGTTCTGTTCCTTCTGGGGAAACTTAAATATCATTGAATAAAACCCTCAGGACTTTTTTTTAACCAAACACTGGGATTTATAACAGAGAGGCAAAACCTCCTCTCCTCATTTAGAGGAGTGTTCCTGTCCAAGTCAAAGACACTGCAGCATCCTTGAAAAGCAACAGAGCTCACACTATATCACCCACTGGAGTCAACAGGAGTGCCAGGAGGATGATAAACAGAGCTGTGGTTCAAAAGTACTTTAACACCCAAACAGAGACAAATTAGAAACGCTTAAGGCAGGTGTGTATAAGTGAGGTTAATACAATTCCACCGAACGTCGCAGTTCGGTTCAGATCTCCAATCTGTCCACTCACAGTGTGGCAAAAAGTCAATATATGTATTTCAAGAACTATCAGTAACTTCCCCACTAAATCCTGGTTGCGCTATGAACATGAGAGTCTTCCAAAAGATGCAAGTTACATCACACAAACAGGCACATCTAATATGTCTGTACTTGAAGGCTGTGAGAAGGGCCCCATCTGACCACGAGAGGGAGAATTGAATCATACACATTGTTTATTCACATACATTTCCATCTCAAAACAAGCTCACAAGGAGTGCAGTTCATAACTTCAATATACTCAGCGGACTGAGATCCCTGCTCAGACAAAACCAAGCCCCAGAAGCTCTCTTTTATCAAGGGATGTTGAAGCAGAGTCAGGAATGGTGGGGTCACCAGGGACACACCATCTGAACACAAGCAGGGTCTGAGTTTTTCCAGTGATCTTAGGAAAGACTCAGGAACGTTGTAGCACTTTTTTTTTTTTTTTTTTTTTCAGATTCAGCTGTTTTTTGTGTTTTTCACCTCAACAGATAATGGTGTTTTTCTCCTGGGGCTACCTGTTTCTGTAGTGCCACTGGTTCTCCACAGTCGGTGTGGGTGGCTGGTGACCTTTGACACAGGCTTCTAGATAGCGGGTTTAGCTCCTAACACTTCTGCTAGTTTGGATTTTGCCACTAAAATGTCCCACTCCTCGTATGAAAGACAATAACAATTATGACCACAGCCCCCCAGAAACTTCAAAAGTCCCAGTGACAGTATTTTCCATGAAAAATGTGGGATACTGAAACCTGATCTTTTCCTCAAGCCTGCAGACCCAGAGTTTGCTGATAACCCCTTCTCAGACCCACTGCAAAGTTCATCTATTTTCTGGCTGCTGGGGAAGTCACAGACTGAGGAATGTATGAGGCTGTCATGAGAGGTTTATGTTTATTACATTTATTGCTGCTGATAGCAATAACTAAGAACAGTCCCCACTGTACAGGACTTTGCAGATCTGCAATAAGTTCTTGCGTTCTGGTTGTGTTTCAGCACTTGGAGAAGTGCAGAGTAATGAAAGTAAATAAATAAATTACAACATGTGGGTTTTTTCACCCAGCTTCAGAACACAGTCCTATTCCTCATTTTTCAGGATCAGCCATTACTCACACTCACTCCTGAGGATTTGCTTTATTTACAAAAGAACTCATAACCATATGACATAAAGTCTATCTGAAAGCCTTCCTAAGTTATTTGTGACTGGAATAGTCACAGATCATTTATGAAAAATTTTTAGCAGTATTAAATACAGTGCATGTTTGATTTTTTGGCCAGGGTGTCTGGACCTTTCACAGTACTCAAATATATTATGTAAATCTCCAGCCAAAAAAAAAAAAAAAAAAAAAAGGAGATGGGAAGAAAGCTCTGTTCAAGCAAAGCACATCACAGCAGATGTGACTGGGTCCCAAACCTTATTCGCCAGCAGATGGATCTGGAAATCCCATCCCAAGCCAACAGTAGTTTCTTAACCTACTGAGCTGTAATGAACAGCTACTTATCATCAGAACAACAATACATGATTTATATTATGCTGCTCTGGAGGCACGCAGCTAATTTTTCTCCATTGGCTTTTTAATTCCTTTTTCTTTTCAGAACACAGCTAAAATCTAATCCTATATATGGAAACTAGTCACAAAAGCCAGCCTGTATCTGACATGCAACAGCAATATGGGAACACCTGAGCCACATTTCCTACGCCACTGCAGCTGCAACAAAATTAATGAGCTGACCTATCTGAGAAAGGAGTGAAAACAAACTTTTCCTGCACAATAGCAGAAGCTTTGTTTGGGAATAGGTCTATTTACATTATTTCATGTTACAGAGTTATACATGCTTTAGCACAGGAGAAGGCATTTTGAAATCCAAGACAGAAAACCAATTGCTGCTACATCACTATGCCATGGCTGTACTGAACCATGGAAAACCACAGCTCATCAGCCCATTTCCAAATTGTGAGGAGAAACCAGCTGCAACTCCACCATCCTGTGTGAGGCTGCAAAGAAGCATCTTAAGGACACACAGATCCACTGTCCATACACAATAATACACACACCCATATACCATGCACATTTATACCTAATGCACATATAATCTCCTGTGTTATCACACAGCACATAAACAACAGCAGCAGCTACAAAGGTGTGCAGACACACATATGCACAGCTATGTAGGAGATCTCTAAAGCCTGAGAACCCTCCCCAGCACAGACTCAGGACCCATTTTTGGACAGTGCATCCCAGATAAATGTGCAGAACGTCCCCAGAGCTTTGGGGCAGGGAAGGGCACAGGGCTGGCACATGGCTCCCCATGTCCCTGGAGCAGGGCATGCAGGATGGGGCTGCAGGACACAACCACCGATCCACGTCTCTGATCAAAGGGCTTGTTCGTAGGCAAAAGGGGAAAGGTCCTGCCCCCTGAGACTGCCAGCACTGGCACAGTGCAAGGGGTTTATTTAGGTCGGCACATTTCAGAAGCTCAAAAACCTGCAGAGAAGTTCCAGTGAGTTTTGCTGAAAGCAGAAGTTCTCAGTGGGCCAGTAAAGCCGGCCAGTGACACTAGAAAATACCGATGCCAGCACTTCTGATAAGCAGGTTAGCCTGTAATGCTTCAACTGCTATCCTTGGTGTCACTAACCGCTTCATCCTGAGTGTAATTGACTCCAGGGGAAAACAAAAGAGGGGATTTTGTTTTGTTTTGACAAATCCACTGCAAGGCACCACACTAAGGTGCCAAAGGCTACTTTGTATTTACAATGCTGATGATACGCACAACTCAGAAGTTTCCTGACCTCAAGTACAAACACAACATGAAAGGTGATATATCAAACTGACACTATCACAGCTAGGGAAAAAAAAAAAAAGAAAAGAAAAGAAAAACACCTCAGATTTATACCAGGCTTGCCTGCCCAGCATAAATACTAACATCAAGCTTGGAGTCTGTTATATCGCTGCTCAAAAGTTCTGTGATGCAGCACAAGGGCAAAACAGTCCAGAACCAAATGGAAAGTGTTTCCAAACTAACTTATAGGAAGAAGAGGAAGAAATCTGATGAACCTGGAAAGGAACTTCCAAGTTCAGCAAAAGAACAGCACATTCCATGACCCTCCCTTTGTGCTCGGGCCTCATCTCACCTCCAACCTGCAGGCTGTCAGCATCCCTGTTTGTTGTCCCTACACCTTTTTACCACCGTGCCCTTGTGTGTGTGAGCCCTATCCCTGAAACAAAGGATTTCATGCAAGCCTTTAAAACACACACCTTCCAGAAATTCTATGTACCCCAGGCCTCTTTTAACTGAGGCATTAATAAAACCACTGTTTAAAAGCCCAAAATGAAACAGGTTTCCCCCATCCTCCCCCCAAAATAAGTTCCTGCTCGTCACCTGAAATCAAAGAGTAGTCCTATACTCAGATTTGGGCTCATCCCCTCTTCCATTTGGGATATTTTAATTTTTAAGCAGTTCCAACAGCACAGAATCTGCTCACTACACTCCAGGATGCTCCAGCACCGCTGAGGTGAAAGGAAATTTTTTTTTTTTTAATTAAGAAAGTAGGGGTAGATAAAAATTGCACTCCATAGCATCTAAATGAAAGCAATAATGAAGAGAAAAATTTGCAGTTGTAATTGTACATGTCTGAATGACCCGTTATGAGAGAGACATTATAATAAGTCACTCACTTTATAGAAGATAAAATAAAACCATTTTGATCATAAGTGTGTATATAGTAAAAGCAGACATTTATAAAACAAAAAATTAGGGCTTTCCATATCCTTTCATACACAGTAGACTAATTTTGGATATTCTGAAAATTTTAATGTTAATAACATGGAGGTAGTACTGCATTTCCTCCAAAGAGCATACATTTGAATAACAATATTTATAATATGAGCTCTGTATCGTAATTTAATTTAACCATGAAACCAATTTCTGCCTTCAACATTTTATGTTTTACAGTATGAAACAGAACATTATTTGCTGTAATGTAGTTTATTTAACCTTAACCTGATGTGGTGCAACAGTGAATACAGATACACTCAAAATGTTAATAATATGACACACTGAGCTGATTAAAATTTCAATTGTGTTTCCTCCATCTCCTTTGGAAAGTTAATGAATTAATGAATCTTTAAAGGACAGTCAGGGAGGCCTTAAAAAGAAGATGCCTTTTTGAGTAAGGAGAGAAAGTGGCAGATTACAACTTAATGGCTTCAGAATAATGGTAATTTCCCTATTTTCTTCACTTGCCTTAGCTCAGCTAATGGCTTCATTAGTGTCCACACTCTCAAACGAATAATAGAGGACCATGTCACATCCATCTTAGTCACATCACAATAAAACCGTTAAATACAATTCAGCTACCTGCCTTCTGCCAGTCGGTGCTACGAGGCAGAATTAGCAGCACAATCAATACGGAATCCTGTTATTAGATTCTTTTTCTTTTAAAAAAGAATCGTATCATCAGGTATAATCACGCAGAGCTATTTAACTGCAGTGCAAATTTTATGCTGATTAGATAACCAGAATTACTCAAAAAAAGGACAAAGTGAAGGGGAAAAAAAAAATCTGCTTAACTTTATACCTATTCACCAAAAAAAAAAAAAAAAAAAAAAACCAACACCAAAATTTGATAAAACTGCTGGGTTACCTCAAAGTCAGCACAGATGTGTCAAATTCTTCCTGGTATCCCCTTGACCAAATCATTTCACAAGCTGGGCTAATTAAGCAGCTAAAAACCTCCTTGGCTTTAGCTACCTCTATCTTGGGAGAAGGGATTCCATTCAACCAATTAAAATTTTTGGAACAAAATCAGTGTAACTGCCTATAGCTCTATCAAAAGATATGAAGACTGATGCAACAAGTTCACACACTGATCTTAACACTGTAAAAACAAATGGGAATTATGGGGTTTTTAAATGCTTTAAAGGCTTTTAATTTTCAAAGTAGTTGAATTTCAATTATTTTGTGATCATTAACTGGATTTAAGCAGCACTGTGCTTTCTTTACTCATTATATGGTTTGGCTACTCTGTGAAACATGAAATCTCTGTTCAAGCATATTTTTCTCATTATATACATATTTTGTACAACAAACAATATGCAGGCTCTTTAACAATAGTGGTTGAAACATGCACACTTGGCAAAAATCTAGTGCACAAGTACTATTATTCTCTACTTTTTATCTGTGGAAACCAAAGGAGCAAGCTCCAACTTCTACCTTGCTGAACTGCAGCTGGCAGCAACACACAAGTTAACAGGGGGAAGAAAATGGCCTGTTTAATATATAAGGAAAATCTCAAATGCTTCAGGCAAAATTCTGTTCTCAGATCCATACCACAGATCCTGACTCCAGTGCTCTGCCCCTTCTTGACCTGAGTATCTAACGCTACCAGAAACTGCCACGGACATGTAGAGGCAGAGCTTTATTGGATCATACCAATCTAAGGCAGGATTTTGCACAAAAGGATTCCTGGACTGATTCCCCAGTTCTCTACATAACCCTGCCATAACCACATCCAACTGACGTCCAGGAAGAAACTGCTTTGTAAATCTTAGCACACACGACGTGCCGGGCATCTGCACTTGTCAGCGGAATAAATTTTTCTGACAACATAAATCTGATCCCACTGAGAAACCTTTTTAAAAATACATTATTGACTGAAAATATTTATATGCACCACTTTTCCTGTTAGCAAAGGTAATATATTAACTCCTTTGCCATTCCCACAAGTCACTGTAGGCCTAGGAGAAAATAGTTCTGTATGCATGCTATATATCCACTTTGAATTAAAACACGATGCCAATATTGTACTAAATCACAGCAGAAGTCTCAGTCTTAAACAGATCTTGAGTGACACCTGCATTCTAATTTTTTTATGAGCAGTTTGTCAATGATGAGACTTTAATGAGAAGTATTGCTTTCAAAATATGTAGCTATGGGTAAACATGAAATATCCTCTTTTCATATTATGACTATTTATCATTTTAGTTCTAAGTTGCTATTTTACAAAGAATTTAGTGAATTCCAACAGATAGAAGGTATGCAGAAGATCACCTACTTCTTGTCTACCTTCAGATACTAAAACCTTACACATAAAGACCAACTCATACAACAACCAACTCTCAGAGTTGGCTGCCATTGTATTTCTCACAGGACTAGTTCAGAGCTCACTGAGGAAGGATTTACTCCCACTGTCCAGGTATGCAGCCCTGGCCTAAGCAGATTCCCATCAATATGCAACAGTAATTTTAACATTTACTTTTACAGGCATCCTTAGGAGTTCCTAGTGAACTTGTTCCTGCTCAGTGCCCCTTTAAGATTTCTGTATCACCCTCTCTTTCATTTAACTGCCTGTAGGAAGAATACTTACTGCAGGTAAAAGATGCAGGAGGGAGATCACAATTTGTAGGTAAGTTAGGCAAGGAAGATGCATTTACAACTTCCCTGCTTAAAACACCACAGAAACCAGTTTTACACAAAGTAGAGGTCCCCTCAGAGTAAGCTTGCTTAGCATGCAAGTACACTATCTGCCTAAACTCTGCTTTTCTGATTAAAGTTTTGTATTTAATTAAAATTGTCTTTAATTAAAATGCAAATATTCTAGGACTTTAACAATAAATTGTTTACACTAGACTGAGAAACAGCCCTCAAAGGCTTTGGAAAAAAATAGTTTCAATTGCAAGCTGTATATTCAAACTTCACTGCTCAGTGAAAATGGGTAAAGATCCTTTTTTTCTCTCCTATTGGCTTAATCTTTTTTAAACAAATGGAGAGATATCCCAATTTGTATCTAGAATTCACATAGAAAACAATTCCCAAAGTTATTGGCTGTTGAGTAAGTAATTAGGCCAGTTCAAAACATCCATTGTGTTCGAAACAATTCCTTTAGCCAATTTTGCTAGGAAATGATACTGACACCACAAAAGAATTGCCAGTTAAATGAACGACAGGCACAGCCCCTTCCCTCGGTGGTAACACGGGAGCCTGTGTGCTTGCACGGATCCATCTGCATTATCCCTTCGCCAGAAACATCCTGCTCCAGGTTCAAAAATAGCCATTCTGTTTACAAAAGAGCACAGTTTAGATACAGCAGATATACAGCCTGCTCTTTGCTTTCTTTAAACACACACGGAGGGACTCTACACCCCCAGGTTTTGATTTACCACAAGGCAGACTCCGTGCTCTGCAGCATCAACAATGCTTTTCTACATGAAGTACTGCGACTCACAGGTGAATTATGCTCATGACCAATTCCCAGCCATCCTCCACTGGGAATAAAAATCGAGCCCTTGTAGTTAATCTGAACTTAATATCCCAAAAACGCCAAGTTAAGGACTTTAATTTTTCTTCCAGAGAAACTTCAAATTGAGCTCTTAGTAGTCCAATGCAATAGAAAAACCCCAAAGTTATGCATGGTTTGGAAAGAAAGCAACCAAATCCCAAACCCTCCACACACACACACACACACAAAAGGTAAACAGTGCTTGAAAGGTTTTATGGTTCGTTAGCAAAATATTGCATTATGCTCATCACCATATTCCTGTTAAACAGGGAAGAGCAGTGATGCAAGTTAAATGAGAAAAAGGTAGTAACATTTAAAGTCTGAAAAATCTACTTCCAGAAGCCAGGGGAACAAATCATACCTGGGAACTTTCTAACTGGACGTCCCAGCTAGAATAATGGTATGAATATGACCCCAATGGAAGTTCCATAAAGTATCCTCATTCTTGCAGAAAAAGTCTTACAAAGACTCATTTGCTATAAATTTGAATTTCCTAAATTCATTGCAGATCTGAGAAACCAAAATGAAATAAATTACTACAGTTTGACACCCTCTCCTTCATCACAGTAATTCCAGATTTCAGTATAAAAGCCATTACTTAACTTGCACGCCATAATTTACACACTCTTTTACACAATAATTTTTGATCCAAGAAAAGATTCATTTTCCCTTTATAATTATCTTGTGTCAAAGTCTTTAACCTTTTCATCTAGAAAAGCTAGAGCTGGATTTCATTTGGAAACACAGCCCTGCTCCACGTGCCACCGCAGGAAGAGGGGGGATGTCACCAGGTGACAGGCAGGAGAGCAGCCAGTGGCAATGCTCTGCAGAGCGAGGCCACACTCAAAACCAGAAGGGCAAAGGCAACCACCTGCCCCACTTTTCCACCACTCAACACTAATTTCACAGTTTCCTAAACGTAAGGAAAGGTAATAAATTAATGATTTTAATTTAAATGCATGATCATTTTAATGTTTTCATGAACATCCCCCTACAGCAAAATGGCCTGAGCGCTTTCGGTTCAGACCATGTACGTCAGTGAGTTCAGCTCACTGACCTTCTGGATTTCTCCACTGAAGAATAAGTTATTAAATAAACCTTAACAGAACACACCAGCGTCACCTGCACCTAAGTACCACCACCCACTGCCTTCCAAATAGTCTACAGCAAAACCATTCACTGCGGTGAATAAAACATGTGTCAGTCCAACGTGAAGTTGTAAGTACAGCATGAGATCCACCATAACCACAGCGGTGCACAACTGCTACTTCATTTGCATAATTTATACAAATTAATGTAGATTCAACAATTAGCATTTCGAGAGGGTTTCCTGGAGCCCAGGGAAGGCTGGTGTGAGCCCAGGCAGCGGGAGCACACCTCACCCAACATGCTGCCTGTGCCACAGGGACTGCCCACACTCAGGCATCTGCCTGGGCATCACAACCCCAAGTCAAGATACTTTCTTCTGGTGCTTCTCCAACGTTACAATAAAAAGAGAGAAATGTTCTATCTTATTAAAATTTATTGTAACTTAAACAGATCCATACACACTAGTCTTTTCAAAATGGCACTTTATAGTCACAGGCACAAAGCCCAGGCTGGCTCCAGCACCTGTGGGCTCACTTTGGGGTAGGCAGCAGACAACCCCCCTAGAAAAGTAGGTTTCCTGGAAAAAAAGCCACATTTGGGTCCCCAGTAGACTGCTGTCCCAGCCAAGCTCCCCTCTTCTGGGAGGCACCATCAGGTTTCCCTGGCTTTACTCCTCCAGGGATGGGAGCATCTGGGCCCACCAAGTGGCCCTTGAGGTGACAAACAATTTGAAAGCCAAAAGGGCCTCCAACCATTCAGTGCCGCACACGGACTCACCCCAGTGTTCGAGGGAAAGCTGCTGCGGCCCTCCAGCCTGAACCCTCTGAAACATCCTGCCCTCAGGTCTGTGCTGAGGGAGGAGGATGGGTAAAAGTCGGATGGTAACAGGGACCTGAGCCCCGGAGCACGGCCGTGGGACAGGAGGGACACCAGCACCTGCCACGCTGCCACACGCAGAGCTTGGTTGTGCCCGGGCTTCTGACTCCCTTCCCTTCATGGGAACGCAGCCTCCTGCACCACGGGCGAGGGGCAACTGTACACAGCTACGTGGTCTGGGTGGACTTGTTTCCACCTCGAGTTGTCCAGTAAAATGAAAAAAACAAAACAATTTAGGTGACCCAGCACTCACGCTCCCAATTCCTCAGGAAGTGCCACTCGGCTGCAGGGCCAGCAAGCAGCTCTTAGGGCAGGCACCTCTCCTGCCCGAGGAACATACTGCTCTCGTTTTTAGCCTGTTTCCAATTTACCCACTGGCAGAGGTGCTCAAGAAGTCTCTTGCAATGGAGTTGCAAATCCACGTCAGTATAAATTTCCTTTTTGAGAATTTTCAATCTTGTTTTATCAGAGACCAGCGGCTGTGCCGAGGAAAGCCTATAATGATTTCTCTTTTTCAGGCTTATTCCAGAATTGTATCTATTTTGGGGTTTTGTTTAGATCTGTCGCTGCTTTCATACCGTTGATCATGTTGTTTTTCTAACCCGCCCTGAACATCTGTTGGCTCTTTCTGAGGCTGCATAATCCTGGGCTTTTTTTTCTCTTATGTATTCCACTGCTATCAGCTGGCTGTTATTCTTGGGTTTTTTTATTTTTCAGCATACATTTTATTTCTTTTAATTTGGGAAAAAAAAATAAAATTTTAACAGCACTGATTCTTTCTGGCTCATCCCTGCATAACAAATTCATACCTGTCACAGCTTTTGTTTTTGTTCTGCTGGTTTCTTGGTTTGTTTTTGTTTTTTTTTTAAAAAAAACCCTGCATCTATGCAAAAAAAAAAATCAGCTTGCAGCAGAGCTAAAGGTGGAGTGAGAAGACGATGAAGGATCTTGTTTTCATAATGATAAAAATCAGTACTTATAGGAGATATCAAGCTGGCAGCCCTGCAGAAAACAGAGCGTACACCGTTTAACCACAAGCCAGACACACACACACTCAGCAGGACCACTGCAAGCACCGAGAGGGGAAACAACAGCCAAACCTTGGCCCTCTCACCCGGGCTGCCAGTGAGGGCAATAATTAGTGCCAAACATGGGGGTGGGGTTTTGCCTTTTTTTTTCTTTTTTTTTTTTTTTTTGACGTTGACACTGGGAACTGTTTGGAGACCACGATTATTTTGCAGGGCCTAACAAACAGTTATCAGATGGCAGCAGCTTTTGGTCACTACCAGGCTGGACTGCATTCAAACCTAAGAGAGACATCTATCTCCTCAGCCAGCAAGTCTCCCTATCCAGTGATTACAAAACAAATAAGATTTTGAGGTTGACAAGAGTCCCTTTTAGCAGCATTTGGATTATAAAATTGCTCTGACTCACTGCAGCGTATTGCTCCCTCTTAATTAACAGAGCTGAACTTTGTACATGTCTAGACTTCCTCCTGCAGAATGGCAGCTTTTGGCCTTCATGAATATCATTTGAAGTCATATTATTTACAGAGCCTTTATTCATTTCAGTCATTTGTTTCAAACATATTTTCCACAGAAAGAAAAAAATGCACCAACCGCTGGGCCATTTAATCTAAACTTAACAGTTAAGATGTTTTATTCAGCATTTTAAAAAGGATTGTCTTAGGGAATTTTATGTGCTGCATTTCTAATGTTAACTTTACAGATTGTAAAGTGCCTTGGGATGCACTAGCATGAAAGGCATTAAGGTATTGCAGGATTTAACCAAATGTGCATTGCACTAAAAAGAACCTTTTATGAAAGCACATACAGATAAAAACCACAGTAATGCTAGTGTTTATTAAGAGATGCTCAGATTTATTTCTTAAAGCAAAGCAATTTTCCTCCTCCACTGGCAAAAATGATCCTTTTCTAAATTAAAAAATTTTCCACCAGTACTGACATAAAATTGCTGAAATTTTATACTTCACGGAAAAATGTATTTTCCCATATAAAAGTTCAGTCTTAAAAAAAATAATTGGATTCACATAAAAAAGGTGGCTTTTTTTTTTTTTTTTAAGCAGATAAGCTTTAGGATTTCTGGCTTGTGGGTGGTTTTTTTTTTTTTCCCTACTAGTTAGTGGTATGAACAAATTAATTAACTATATTCATTAGCTTGGCTATTGTTACAGGATTTTCTGGGTACAAAGAAGGATGAATCACACATTTTGATCCATGTTTCCTATTACTATCAAAAAGTTGCATTTCAAATACAAGAAAAAGCTTGTACAGCTAAATCCCTTGACACGCCTGGAAATCACAGAGTAGGCTTGTACACCAATCACTTATGAGAGAGGATTTAATGTCAGTGGGTGAAGTTCAACACGGCAAGGAGGGACAGCATTAACACAGCCAGAGCAGCCTTATCAAGGAGAGGTGGGGTACTGTATCAGGCTTTATCTCCACCCTTTAAATGGGAGGGTGGATTTGATCTTCACCACCTCCCTCCCTGTATTCCACCTTTGTAACACCCAAGTACTCGAGCTCTGTGGTCTCAATCCAAAGACTATTACAGCCTGTTAAAAAAAAATACCAGTTGATTTTTAAAAGGCTACAGATAAAGCCCAAAGAAAGTGTCATGGATTTCAACTCGTAGGACTAAACACAAGATCAAAGTTTAAGAGCAGAATATATATAATATTATTCCAAAAAAAAAAAAAAGTAACACTGCTGGAACTCCTATCACTCTGACATCAGAAAAGAAGCAACAAACAACCACTTTATAATGCCAAATCCACCTTTTCATTAAAATTACATTAAAAATAAAACGTGGTGAAGAAAGTTAAAAAGCAGCATATGACTCCTATCAAGGAGGGAAGGATTAGTTGTCCTTTGCATTCTAAGTTTGAAAGTTCATATGACAGTCACAATACCTACTCAGAGCTTCAGATCTTTTTTGAATGATAGGAACATTTTCTCAAAGGCCTTGAGCTACAAATAGCCCTCACACAGATTTGTTTCTCTAGAGTATCTGTAATTCAAAAACATTTCCTACAAATAGAGCTGAAAGCATTCATTATATTTGTAAGTGAAAAATTTCAGATGACTGCCCTCAAATCCAGTAATATTCTCCTGTTTAAAGGAAAACAGTGGAGCTATGTCTTCCAATTAGAGTGGGTCATAAAACTGAATTAAAGGAAGATGATACTTTTCTAGCTAATGATGCTCTTTAACCACCTCTCTCTCATGCCTTTTAAGTACTATGGCATTTTCAGTTAGACATTTGCCACATTTTCTTTTCACACAAGTGCTTTTTCCACCCAAGTTCAAAGGAAAATATCAACCCAAACAACCTAATTTACACTTTCACTGTAGGCACTGAATACCCATCTCAGCCTGGTCCTCACAGATGTATTTCCTCATGAAGAAAATCCAGACAATAAATGTTAGCAGAGTATCCTTTGCCAAGCCACAAAGACCACATCTCTGTACCTGTAAAACAGAAATACTAGTATGTACATATTTTACACCTGGATTCATCCAGATTTCTCCAGTGCTTTGTGCAGGCATTACTGAAAATGGTTTTACTGAGCAACAAGCTACACAGCAGGTTGGAACATGCAATTGTTCTTTTCCTCTGATGGACCTCAAAGTGGGAAACCTGCAGCTTCCAAACCTCGTCTGCTCCCATAAACTACACTTTAGGCTCTTGCTGAGATCTTGATGTCAATTTGGGTCTTCCCAGATACTCATCCATCTTTCTGCTATTTCCTATCTAACAAAGACGTTGACCAAAAAAGGCTGATGGAGATATCTCTCTGCTGCCCCTGGACGTGCTGACACCCCTGTTTGTGGGGCTGTCAATCGAGGCATGACTGCAGTCGTTACTTTTACTTTGATGTGGTGCAACGAACAGTTGTTACTACAAATAGAGCCCCTTACTTAAAACCAGTGTTTTGCAAACTGTGAACCCGTGTAAGAACAGAGCAGCAAATCTGGGGACTCCACGACAAGCAATCCTGACTCCCAGATCCAATTTGAGCATTACACGGAATATCAGTGACTGAAACTGCAGCCACATTCAGCCTCTTTCACCATAACCTCTCTCTTTGTCTGTGTGTTTATTTTACACTAATCACTAAAACATCACGGCACAAAGTCTTGTGTTATCTCTGTATCTATCTCAATATCTATAATTACTTTCTCTTTTGTAAAAACTAGGACAGGGAGTTGTAGCCCTCAAAGATTACAGATACCCATCTTCCTAAGCCTGACTAAGCCTAAACACACAACAATTATAAGATGGTAAACAGCAGTAATTGTACACTAAATGTCTTTTTAAAGAGCCAAATGTGCACTTAAAGTTTAACTCCCACTCACTGCTGCTCTAGAACAAACAGTAAATTAGTGAATACAAAACTAAAAACTTTAAAAAAAAACACAAAGGCACTCCAGCATGTTTCTCATGCAGGAAGTAATTCTAAAGTAATTCTAATTCCACCCCCCCTCTTTTTTTTTTAACCTTTGTAGACATAATGCAGGATAACTTCAATAAAGCACTGCATGGAGTAAAAGCATGTGATGATCTTCCAATCCAAATTAAAGTGTAATGTGTGATTACCCTGCATTGACAGATAAGGGGGCACTCAGAGGAATAAACCCCCCTCACCCTGCAAAGAAGTCCAGCTGCATTCTGATTTCTCAACAGTCAATTTACTACCTCATATATTTTAAAATAGGGGGTTATTTGCACTTGTATGTCTCAGTGAAGTGCAGCTAGTTTCGTGACCATTACCAGCAGTTAATGCTTCCTCTTTTCACTGGAACAGGTGGCATGCACGGGGCAGAAAGCACACAGCTATTTTTATCCCATGTGCATCAAAACTAACTCTGAGGTACCACTCCAGCCCCATTCACAGGGAGATTATAGGGCCTCAAAACACTGCACGAGCCTCATGATATATTTGCCTTTTGTTGGGTTGGTGGGAGACTGCTTTGGGAGGAGAATATTATCCAGCAAGAATGAATACAAAGTCAGTCTCTAGAAGCAGGATTAAGGTGACAGCAGCTATCAAGTACAGGAATAAGGGATATCCCAACTTCTTTCTTGGAAGCAGCAGAGCTGTTTGTTTTACAAAGGAGCATCATGTTTACTGGATGGAGAAGGGGGGAAAGAATTAAAACACCCTAAAAAGTAATAAAATGTAGCTGATAAATGACAAAACACACTCTTGCAGCGTGTTATTGTGTGACAGCTCTCCTGATAATTAAAATGAAGAGGTCATATTCACTAATGGCAATGTCTAATTACGGAATACATAAAATATACTATAAATATCCCAGCATTTCCAAAGAATGTCTGTGACATTTATCACTAAGAGGTATCATCCTTGCTTCTTCCATGTCCATTCCCATGTCTATACTTACAATACCGAGTATTTAAACAGGAATTGCCCTCCCCACAGATAAAAGAAAAATGCTTTAATACTGACACAGTTTTGCTTGGCCATATGAAAGATCTCTCGGAGACTTTTATTTTATGTATCTTCACAACTACAGCTGGAGCTCCACATCTACCCTACAGCCATCACATTGGTTGTTGTTGCTATTTATTATCTAACGTTTACTACTGTAATAGTGCCTGGAGACTAAGCAGTTAGGCCACACTACTCTGTGCCATGCAAATATGTGACAAACGGCTACACGGGGATTTTACTGCAGTAGGAAAACTGTAAGAACTAATTGTCCTTGCATAAAGCATCACAGGACGGGGGAGAGAGGCAGAAGATATTCTGAAAACCTTGTGTTCTTCTATTTAAGGAGTAAAATTTGAACGTTATAAGCCTCCCCAGAATTCAAGGGTTAAAAATATAGATATTTATTCTGTTTTGAAGCATGCTGTCACTGTGAACACAGCAGCTAAGCAATTCAGCACCTGTCAAGTCTACTAAACTATTCTCTATTTAACCAGAATTTACATTTAGTTCAGTCAATTAATATAAGCCTTATCAGGTTCATGATAATTAGCACACTTATTAACAGCGGTAACAGCGGCAGAAATGGTGTCAAAGAAGAGCTTTGTTGTAGTTAGCTTGTTACCACCAGAGACTCCTATCTCTATCTGATCTTACCTAGTGATCTACTTGCTCTTGTACTGCCAAGGAGACCCACTTACTTTGCTCTTAAGCCAGACAAATTACTGTGACAAGAAGCAGACTTAGGGTATCTTCCATTCACAGATCACTTTAAGTACTTTACAGGTCATGTGCTATTAAACTACTTGCTTTACCAATTTCTTTTGGCTTATCCAAGGCTAAACTGCTTTAGTTGGAGAGGAAGGTTATTTTTTGTTTTCCTTTTTTTTTTTTTCCCTCCCTCCCTGTTTTATTTGAACCATGCATTTGTTGTAAGCTTTGTGCCATTATAGTTAAGGGCTGTTGGACCAAAAAATAATTTCAATCAATAAAAGAAAAAACATCCACTTCTGCTTTCCTTTGCTTCAAGGATACTGTTGAAGTGTACTATAACACACACAGACTTCTTAAAGCAACTATCACTTGGAGCAATCAATAGGGCTTCTTTTTGGTAATTTGTTTTAAGGCAGTCCTTTAACAGCATTAAAGGACAGGTCCTATTTAGACCCTTCCCACAGAAGATGCCCTCTTGCCTGTCAGCCCAGAACTTTAAGGATTTTGATAAGAATTGTCAAATTCCAGATCACTGTTTATACACATGGACCTTTTGTGACTTTCTCCTGAGCTGCAGACTCACAAGGGTATAATTTACAATACAGAGTAGTGTCTTAAGAAAACAGTAACTCAGAACATAATTGCTGGGTTCCCCCCCCCCCCAGCTTGAACTAAGAATTTTCCTTTTCTCTTAAACTCAGAACCATGAAGCCATACAATTAGTCCAAATTATTTTTGAGAAAAAGGCTAGAAGTTAATATACCTCTGCAAAATTACCCACTGCTTTATCAATAAAGACAGTATTGTGCTATCCCTTCACTTATCACTCTTCTCAACTATTTGACATTAGATAAGACCTGAAAAAAAAAAAATGAAATCCATAGATTGCACTGTGTGGAATATTCTACAGGCAGGGAGGCAACTTTATAAAAGGTAAGACAGTGCCATAAACCAAGAGTCAAATCAGAATGTGAACATTAATTTTAGATTCCTAGGTTTTTCAATGTTCAAGACACACCTCTAACATTAGTTTAACATTTTCTGGTTTTGTGAGAGTAGCTACAAAAGCAGGGACAATTTAATACAAGCTGAGTTGAACTGTAGTGAAGGTGTTTCCAGGCTACATTTTTAAGAACATACTTGAAAGACTGGCAGAACAATCCAGTGCTCTGGTATTTTCAGAAATTCAAAACAATGAGATACTTAAGACTCTATTCACATGCACAAAAAAAGAGAAAAAAAATAAAAAAGAAAAAGAAAAAATGAACAGAGGAAAAATGGATACTTAAATGTCTCTAAGTGGAAGAAACATTTCCCATTTCAACTTTAGCACTTTACTACTGACATAGAATGAAAAAAGTGCTTGTATATAACCCAGACATGTCAGCAGTGAAATGAATCTCCGGGCTGTGCAATGATCTAAGAAAATCTGAATGGGCATATGGGAACAGCTCATTTTGCAAGACCTCCAAAACCAACCTACTGATAAACACCGGAGGGTGCCTGACTGCCTGCATACTCACATGCTTATTTGTTGTTATTCTTATTCATTACTGAGTCATTATTATTATTTAAGTGCCGACAATGCACTTGTGAACCAGAACAGATGCAAAATATCCTGTGGTAATGAGAAAATCAAAGCCTTTCTTATATTAGCAATTTCATATTATAGGATCTCTTTATTTTTGCCAATAAAGCACAAAAGTAATTAATACAGCAATATTTTCTTATTGTTCATGAGTAAAGCAAGTAGAACTGCTCAGATTCTGCCTTGGCTCTACCCCCCTACCAGCACAAAATACAATAAATACTATTGAAGAATTCCTATTAACACAAACAGCTGCCAAACAAAATACAACAAAAATCTCTCATAAAAGGCTGTTGTCTGTTTATTCAGAGATACAGTCAGTACTCTTCACTGAAAATAAACATTGTGGCACTGCTCTTTCATATTTAAATGCTTATGCTGTCTTATTGCTGTAACCATCTCACAGGATAATTTGTTAACTGAGGGCTGGTCCAGCATCACCTCCCATTCCTGAATAACAAGAGACCCATATGTAGCCAGCACATGCTTTCCACCCCTAAAATTACACTGCTACACATATGAGGGAGCTGACAAATAATCTCATTTAAATACCTGTGCACAAAGAAGGTGCCAGATTTGGGCATTCTCTGGTAGCAGTGATGGATGTGTACTCCAGCTATGTGCAGCTCCTCCAACAGGCCAGGTTTGCTGGGAAGGAGGATGGCTGGGGAAGGATCCCTGCAATATCCACATTGCCCCAGTGCCACTGGAGCCACACACCAGTTCATACTGGAGCTGTGTCCGCTGCTTATGATACCCACTTTTAAAGCAACGTCAGAGATATCAGAGCTGCTTCACATGTGTAGGTAAACCTTCAGCAGGGGACACTTTCATTGAGCTCAGAAAAGTGTCACTCTTCATTCAAGTAAGGCCAGATGGAAACTACCTGCCCTCAGCAAACCAACCTGTGCCTACTCCCCAAATCTGGCCCCAGAAACTCCACCCCAGCAAACATGACTGAGCTTTTGAGGACCATTCTACATCACGGGAACACATCACGACCAAGAAAACACTTTTGTGAGAAGCAAAGGGTTTTTTCCCCTCAATTTCAGTAACGAACATGATTTAAGCACAAAATGACTCAGCCATGACTGCAGGGCTCAGGCAGCAAGTGCAGCAGTGCTGCAGAGACAACAGCCAGGGTGGAGCAGAGCTCAGCCCCGCTGTCCTTGCTCCTAAAACAAAGCAGGGTGATGAACAATATGTGATTCCTACAGCCTTCCTGAAGAAGATTGCTGGAGTCAGAGACAAGCCCAGTCCTGCACTGGGGGTCAAATGGGCATAATTCTGCACTAACTCTTTGGCAGCCCAAGTGTCCCTGTGAGGGCAGAGCCCAGCACGAGCCCCTCTGCCCAACTGGAGCATCCTGAGCTTCCCTGAGCTAGAGAAGAGCCTGGCTACACATTTCGTATCAAAATACTCCTACCAGTTCCAAGTACGGGGAAAAGAAGCCAAGACTGAAATGCCAGAGCCAGTAAAACTGCAACATGTATCAACAAATGGAAATGTGAATGAAGAAGTTTCATCTTCAGCAAGTCCTCGGAAGACATAACTGAGATCCTCAGGATCTGCTTTGACTATAAAGGCAACTAAAAGCACTAGATAGTGTACTCCTTGTTCTACATAAAAATCCAAGAACACCTGACATTCAGAAGACCAAGTCTGGCTCTAAATACTTTATGAGATTAAATAAAAATGACAAGAACATTAAATACAAATAGGAAAACATGTATAAAAAGATCCCCTGCTGCTCTGACCTTAAAGGTCTATATGGAAACAACTACTAGTTTTAACAGCAGCATCCTGTCAATGACACACGTATAAACAAAAGGAATAAAATACACAAACAATAAGCCAACACTCAGGCAACAATGGATTAAAAAAAAAGCCTAGATTAGTAATTTTCCATTAAATATTTAACTTAATAAAACCAACAACCACACATCTGAACTAGAAGAATGTCTTTAAAACCTCTGGAAGCGTGACAGATGAATGACAACTGCCAATTCCCATTTAAGTCCAGAGGAATGCCCAGCCTTCACGTCCTCTTAGCTCAGCCATAAGTCAACACACTTGTCCCTAAGCGAGCACTCGTGCCCACTGACGCAGGCACAGTCCCTGAAGGGCTGAGGGTGCTCCAGTACCTGCTCAGTCTGGCCACGCTGCTAAAAGCCACCACTTCCAGATTTTTGACAGTCACCCCTTGCCACATCCCCACTTGTTCTTGGCTGGGTATATTCCTGACCCAGAACGTTTACAACCCCTGGTATTATTCCCCCACACACCCCAAAGCTGTGACGCATTCTTAACCACAACTCTGAAAACACACTGACATTACAATATATAAACATGTACAGAAGATATACACACTCAGACACACCAGGGGATAAAACAGACTGGGAGGAAACGAGGAACTTTATGTTACTGTCTTTTCTAATGAGATAGAAAGTGGCAGATGTAAAGATTTCATTCAACTGACAATCTCTTTTATGATATGAATAAACTACTAAAACAGATTTAATCCTTTATAAAAATCAGATTATAAGAAGCAGACAAAATCACAACTTTATTCAATACGCCATCTTATCCAGTGTGACTAATGCATTATTTGTATGAAGTTAAAGTGGAGCGTTGGAAGGCTATGAAATAAATCAAATGCTCTACTTTATGTAATCTTAACAGACAGATCCCATTAGGATTCTACTATGCATAGCTGTTGGTTAAAATCATTGACCAGTTTCCTTATAAATTAATCAACTGAGGTAATGCTGGCTTGGCTGTCATCGTTTGCTCCTAATCTACATTTAGAATTCACTTCAACTTCTCAAGCCCTTTGGAATAGGTTTATCAATTTTCTTGCCCTTGCTTCAGACATCCACCTAACCATTAATTGTTTACAAAAGACCCAGTACAATAGAACTGTATCTTTTATGTTCCTTTTCTTTCCACAGGTATTAGAGCATATATTGACATTGCTTTATAATTAGTTGGAAAGATATTAAATCTTAACCAAACATTCTAGCCTGCCTCAATTTTTTTGATGAGACCTTTTATCATTGGAGTTGAATGTGCAGGCGGATTGTGTGAGTTTACACAAGCTAGAATCATGATAAAAAAATCTAAAATAACCCTGTTCTGGTTGAAATGCAGCTAGAAAAATACTCTTGGTTATGGGTATACAGGAGGAAAAAAAGCCTCCTAGATATCAGGTTATTTGTGGAGCTCTAATGTGTTTTCAAACATATGACTTCTGTGTTACATCTCTGTATTTTATGCAGTTTCTAGTCATGTTTGTTAGATGTCTGCATGTCATGTACTGCAAGATTCATGAGCAGTCTACAACCAGGCAAAATTCTCACACAACAGCTTGTCTTGGGTAATGGGGAAAGAAACAGCAGAGTGAAGTGACAGGGAAGTGTATTATTTATTATCCTGATGAGGATAACACCTAGTCATGGTCTACAATCCAAACATGCTCAAGGTCCTGCTGATGGAGCTCATGATTCCAAATGAGCACGCAGGTGTTTTCCTCTACAAATACCAAGAACTCTCTTTAATTATATTCCCTTATCTATGATCCCTCCATGTGCACACTAAAGAAGAGCCAGTTTGGGCAAGGGCTTTTCAAAGAGACAAGGGAAGACTGAGCAGTAACAAAAATATTGCAACAAATTGCATAACATTTCTGGAGCTCTACCACAGAGTAGATAAAGGTCATCTGCTCCTGAAATGGAGTGTGAAAGCAAGGGAAGCTGCAGCTAAGTATGGTTTAGTGTTTACTAAATCAATGACAAACTTCAACCAGCTGCAGTAGCCTCTGGCTTAGCCCTCTGGTGCAAATTTACTGGCCCACAGACAACTACCAAAGCCACAAAGACAATACATCTAAGTATGCATGACACTAATAATCTCCCTTAATTGCCTTAAAATGATACACAGGGCTTCATCAAAATTCATTCCCTTCTTCAAAGGCACATTGTTAATTTCAGAACCGAATTCCTCCGACAGTCTATTAAAACACATATTTGCAAATACCTCCTGCTTTTCGGGGACATGAAAATAAAGACCCATCAATTGTTTTGGCTGCCTGTTTTCCCTTGAAAGAAAGGACCTCAGAATAAAATTTTGCCCTGTATTCATTTTTTTCCAATCACAAGGATTTACTCTTCCTAGCGCTTGCTGAACCCAACACAGTAATTTGTATCCCCAAGTGGTATAAATAGAAAGTATGTCCAGTCTAATAACATATGTGAAGAAAACTCATGTCCAGGGTTAACCAACAAAGCAGTGGCCTCCTAGAAACAAAGGCAGCTGGCTCAAAGAGCAACAATGCTTCTGAAAAACTGTGGATGTACTGTTCAGTGAAGCATCCAAGACATGACGTTTATTTAAGCTACAGCTGCATATACAAAGCTTTGCATAAGATCCGGTAAATGGCAAGTCTTCTGCAGTGACAAGATGGTTCTGTCTCCAAAAGGTCCGTGGCCTTCACTGTCCAGCTGAGAGTAGCGCCAATTACATCAAGTATACACACTATAAATAAATTCTGCCATTTTCAGAAGAGTTTCTCTGCCTTGATTACCTTCTCTTGCAGATATGCTCTGCCCAAATCCCACCATTTCTCTTTACAGGCTTGCCTTTCCCTTACTAATATATCTACCTAGGTTTCTGTCTTCCTCTATCACTGTAAACATTCATAAACATTAAGGGACTTAACCTCATCACACCCCCACAGAATAGGAAAATATACCCATCAGAGTTGGCAAGCAGTGAAGTGGAACTGAGCTGCCAGCAGTCCTGACCAACACAGAGTCCTTCTGCAAGTCACTTTGCTCCTCTCTTTCCACTGCCCAATGTACAAGAAGGAGAAATGACAGTGACTTCTCTGAAAAATGCCTCCATCTACCAGTAAAATTCTGAGATGTTATGCTTCTCACTTCGCAAAAGGAGGCTAAGCAGAGACATAAATTAATATTACTTGAAGGGTCTGTAGTTGGAAATATCACCCCAGTTTTCTAAACACATGTATCTCATCAGCAAAAATGCTGCATTCCACACAAGGATCTCTATGCACCAGCTATTCCACAGACAATCAACACTGTTTACTCTTCCTGCAGGTAACACTGTACGAGCAAGCTACTGAAGGACTAGATGGTTAGAGAGAAGTTCAGAGCAGGGAAAATGTCAAAACCAGTTCCCAGCTGACTCCCACAACGATGAAACAGTGAGCAGAAAGACCAGATAAAGGTAAGTACACAGCTGGCCCTTCGCTCTCATGCTTTGCACCTGAGGAAAAAAAAAAAAAAAAAAAAAAAAAAAAAAAGAAAGAAAGGCAAATTATCACAGAGGTAAATAGTGTCCCACTTGGTGAGAAATCGAGTGACTTTCCAAAGGCAGTGAAGCAGCTAATGGCAGTAAGAGAATCCATGTTCTATTCCTAAGGACATATTTACCTTGATTTCACCAACTTAAAAGTGATGACAACTCTCTCAAGTATTACCAAAAAAAAAAAAAAAAAGCAAAGCAACTTAGTTCCTTCTCCAAGCAGTCACTACCCTCAGCCACTGGCCAGTGCCCCAGTCCCTTCACCTATCCCTCTTCAAAGGCTTGGTGAAGACAAATGGGCTTTCCAATGTGCAATGAAGCATAAAGCCATGAAAATCAAAGGGCTGCTTTTTGAGTAAATATGAGCTCCAAAGCCATTGTCCTCTCCCACAGAGGAGATCTATGAAAATGCTTACTATAGCATATGCACAGTATTCTTTACAGCTCTGCCTCCCTGCTGACCACCAGCCCCAGGGCCCAGTCCGCCTCCCATTACAATTGGCTTCACCACACCCACTGACTTGTATTGGAACTCTTTCAGGGACACTAACTAATGAGGTTTTAAACACTTGTAGACAGAAGAGATAATTCCTCATCATTATTCTTCATAGGGAACACCAGGAAGAATGTCACTCCATTGTTCTACAGGAAAGAAACTGGAAGAAAAATCACCCCCACTCTCAGAAGAGCAGCCCAAAGTTTTCATATACAAGTTGGCTCCCCCAAGCTAAGGGTGTCTCACCTGAGAGTTCAGGACAGTGACCTAAAACACATGCAACCTTCTGAAAGCATCTCACATGCTGGCATCTATGCAAAAAGGTCCATAACCAGCAGACACATATTCTTCCAAGTGTTGAATACAACATTCTCAAATATCCGCACTGCTACTGAAAGCAGCACAGAAACAGACTCACCTAAACACCATATTACTGCACGATCTTGGTTTGCATCATGGCACAAGACTGAAGTGAATAGGACCTGGCAACCATAATGATATTTTATATTTCCCGATTTTATATTTAAAAGCTTTGCATTTGCTCTCTCTACCAACAGTTGTTTGCTTTTTTTCCTCACAAGTGAAATCATGACCTAAACCAGTAACACAGCAAAGGATGGGAAAAAAAAAAAAAAAAGAAATAGACCTACATAATGTACTGCTACCTTCAGACAAAAATATTTTAAATAAAAAACATCCCACTGAGAAGCCACCCTCTCAGCACAAATCAAACTACCAAATACTGGTCTTGTTTTTACTTAGTCTTACTCTCAGCTGTCTATCACTTTGTAGGATGCAGATACCATCACTCATCATAAGGGATGGACACTTGGATGTCCAAGAAAACTCAAACTACAGTTGAATCCTGACAACAGTCCATGCAAAGTGCCAAAAGGAAAAAGCACTAGTCTCAATAGTAAGCCATCTGCAGGTTTGAGCCCCAGGCACTGAAAGTAATGTAGAGCTAGAGAATTTACTCATTCCACAACACCATATACACCCACAGCTATACAAAAATAGCTATTATAATACTTGTCAAAGGAACAACTGAGTGATTTTTAAGTTGGTGCTCTAGATCGTTTTCTTCTTTGCTGGTTGTTAATACCCCACCCCTATAAATACATATAATTATGAGTGGGCTATTCATGTCTTACTATAACTGGTAGCACCATGCAGCATCTGAGTCAGGAATCTGAACTGCTGACTACAGCTCCTCACTAAACAAGATTTACTCATCACACATAGTAAAATGGCATTCCCCATTCTCTGCTCCACCTACAATAAAAAAAATCAGCTGCCAGTTGTGGTACCATCTCCAACTCGCCTTAAAACTCATCATCCCAAATCACTGGGAGTATAAGGATTCAATTATAACCTCCAGTAAAAATACACAGATTAACTGCTGAGGTCACAAAGAAAAAATTCCACAGGTAGAGTTTGTAGCAGCTGGGAAGTTAACTGCTAGAAGTTTTGGTTTATTTCCTTACCTCAGTTCTCTAGTTCCATATTATTTTTCAGCACTGTGAGCCCAACCTTGTAAACCCAACGCATTGATTGCACTCAACAGCAGTCCTGCTGAAATTCAGGAGCAATATACAATTCTTAAAAAGTTTCTGCAAGACAAGATTCCAGTACAAAGCAGCTGAAAACAAGCTCTCCAGCTCATTGCCTAAAATCTTTCCTCACAGATGCAGATTTAACATCACATGCCCTTTGTGAGACTCTTCTGTCAAACAACTGTCTCATTAGAAGTTACTCAAAATGGAGCTTAAAAGCTACTGACACACACACTGCTACCCTTCCTCTCATTTTTTAATCTCTACAGTTGTCCATTAGTCAGGAGTAATGTACTTTCTGACCTCTGACCAAAGCTATTAGAACAATTTAAACAAATATTTTGGTTACAAAGCATCAATACAGAACATTCAATAACAATAAAAAGATGAAAGACCTGTCTTTTCATGTCACTGTTGTGACTTCCTGACCATACTATACTATGAGTGGTCTGGAAGGTTAAATTAACTTGACACCTTACTTGATTTACTATCTTCTTTTTCAGTGCTTAAGAAAGAATTTGTAACACAGCAAAACCCAGAATTGTGGCACATTTTCAGTTTTCAGTGTTAATAGACGTTTGATGGCTTTAGAAAATCCATTCTGTTAAACTGCAATGGAGAGAAAAGATTCAAGCTTCCCTCTCCATTTCCCTTTTCTTTCCGTAAAGGAAAGGCAGTAAATTTGAATTAGACAGGTTCAGAATTGGGCTCTGAGGAGTTTTTCCACATGCATAGTATTAGGCATGTGCAAAGTGCCTTGCTGATCCTGGTCATTAGAGAGTTGCTCCACATTAATGAAGTCTCCCTTTTGGCCAAAACAGAATCAAATCCAATACTCTCTCAAGTCAACTGGGAGCACCTCCATTGGCATCACTGGCTCCTGACTTGGGTCCAAGCTGAAGGAAGACATGGGTACTTCATGGTGTTTATTAATTTAACAAGCATCCAGGAGCCAAATCCTTCAAGTCCTTGCACCGACAACAAAAAAATAAAATAAACAATTCATTACCTCAAATTAAAGGCAAGGGGAAAAACAGGATAGGGTCTCTCTGTTTAGATGTTTATTCCACAGACTTGATGGGTTTAGTGTATAAAAGGTTTCCTACAATTCCTCTATATTTTTTTACTGAGAATTTAATATCTGCATTCTTTCTGGATGCCCAGTTATTTGTGAAATCATGTAAAACTGCTGATAGGTTTCAAGGAAATGGATGTGTATACAGTCAAAAATAATATCAGCTTCCATTACCACATGCATCAAAAACTGGGATTTAGTCATTAGTAAAGCATGTTGAGCATTTTGGGAGTGAACAAGAACCCAGTTCAGTAGAACTTAATTTGAAATCACAGTTGTTTTAATAGGACCACTTGTGTGCTTAAAACCACATACCTGCCTATGGACCCTTCCACATTAAGGCTCACATGGTTTTTCTAAGTTTTAGAGCCGACTTCGTCCCATCTCACATGTTGGAAATTTTATTTGACTTGGATAAAAACAGTATTTGGGCCTCATACACAAAAAGCATCATAACACTCCTTCCACAAAGCTGGAGCACACATCACCTCAGTCCTAACTCAGCCCTCAGCACAAAAAGACCAGCAGTGCCCAGCCATTTTTTCAAAGACCATTTGATGTATTTTTTTAACTTAATACTTTACAGAACGTCACGTTTCCCCTTTAAATTATTTAGCTGCATTCCAGGTTGCAGAACTAGTCTTGTCAGATTGACAAAAGGAATAATTTTGCCTGACTGAAGGACCTGCACCATAGCACCATCTCTTACTCAAAAAGAAGAGCCCAAGCAATATAATTGGCATTCACGTTCAAAGAGCTTAAATGCTCTGAAGTTCTGCCTGCTTCAGAATAGCTGAACAATATCCGAAGTATCTATTCTCTGTCCCAATTTGTATATTTTAAAAGTCATTAAATTCTTGAATGAATCATTAGGAAAACAATTCAAATGCTGTTAAACTGATAGTAATTTTGCCTCATAGGATAGATGTGAGCTTAATGTTTGCAAACAGCCAAATTCTTTTAAGATTTACACTCCACGGAGTTCAATATCAGCCAGGGAAGAATTACTAAATCAGGATGTACTTCAAGTACAGGTTTTGGCCCAAGTCTATTTTTGGTCTTCCTCAGCTGCTTGTTTTGACAGCATCTAATCCCCCTCACACACCCACCAGCAGCCACACAATCCATCCATTTACACTATCAAAGCAAATTGAAAATGAAACATTTTCAAATAATTACTCGCGGATGTCTTTAATACAAATCCAAAAAGTAACTGCAATTCAGCTGTAATATTTCTTAGGGAGAAGAAAGGGAGGGGGAGAAAAAGCTTCTAGAATTCTATTCAAAATGCGACTTCTTCCTATACTGATGCTCTCATCATCATGCCCCCCCTAAAAAAAAATTTGAAAAAAAAAATAAAAATAAAAAAAATCGAACTCCCAAAGAGCCTATCTGCTCCATTTCACACATTCCCATTGGGAACACAACCCTGTTTCCACATTCAAGAAGGCTTTTCATTGAGTTCTTACAGACCCTGGTGAAAGAACAGTAACTGAGAAGGTCTTCTACAGGGGCACAAGGCAAAGAGAGAAGGGGGAAGGTGGGTGAAGAGGGGGGGAAAAACAGCCAAGGCTGGATCTGAAACAGTTCACCTTTGTCTGGAGAGCAGGATCACCCCCTCCAGGTTGAGCACTATGTTGAAAGAGCGCGCTGCTGTGGCACACAGAATGTTTCTGCACTCACACGGGAGAGGAACCTGGCCCACAGATGGCCTGTTCTCAGCTTTGTCAGCCACAAACAGACCTTTGAACTTTCTATTTATATAACAGTTTAGTGAGTTTAAGCCTCTTCCTGTATAACTGGCAGTTTGCTGGTTTTGCTGTAATTAGGCTACTTGTGATACATAATATAAAAAAGGAAAAAAAAAAAAACACAAGAGGCTTGTTTCTCTGCAGTGAGAAGTCTTCCTCATCACAACCACACATCTAAGATGACACTCTTACCTGATCATCTTATTTCCTGTTGCCAGGTTTTAATTTACATACCTCAATATGAGTTCTTCCGCTAAGTATTTTCTCAACTTCCACTTTTTTAAAGGATGCAGGACTTTAAAATTTTAATGTCAACGACAATAAATATAACGTAAGCCACGAACCTCTGTGCCTTTCTTTGTGCTAGCAAGGAGGTATATATATTCTGGGGTGGTTGGGTCTTTGTTGGGTTTTGTTGTTTCCCAGCTGCTGATTAATGACACCACCTTACTCTGTAAGCAGGTTCAAATCCAGCCACATGGTCCCAGGACACAGCAAGATTTCATTTACTTGGTTACCACAGACAAGCGTGGAAAGTGATTTAAAAGATGAAATTTGATTTTTAACAGCAAGTGGTCCCCTTGGTGCACACAGGCATTCAAGCTTTTCATTATATCCATCTCCCCTCCTTTCTCCCTCATAGAATAGCTCATATTAAATGCAAGCCCAGGTGAACATTTCTTATTCATCCAGGAATCATAGCAGACTTCAGCTTTGGCCCTTCCTCGTCATCCTGAGTTTACATTCATTTAAATTGTTTGGGGTATTTTTCGGTTTTTCAAGTCTGGAAAAACATCCATGGGGATATCTGTGGCCTTATTTTACACGTTTTACCCAAGTGTTAACAAAACCCCTGACACCAGCACTCGGCTGCCCTCCCAACCACTTTCTTGATGAAGGTTCAATGAAACACCCCATTCTTGTACTGCTGTGATCTCGCCTAATATGGGAAACTAAAGGGCTGATTGTGCAGTTTGTATCAGGACAAAGCTCCCACTAATCATCCAAAATGCCAGGTGAGAATTTCAGCACACAGGTAGTGGCACCACACACTGTAACAACCACATCTCTTGACAAAATCCATTTCAAGAAGGGACACAAAAATGTACCTCCATTGGAGGAAGGGGGAAATTAACTGTGTTTTTCCCAGCAGCCTAAAACTTTTGGGAAGTAGTTTCCTGGTATAAAGGCAAAGCAGAATTAAGTTTACCTTTGCACCTTTTCATCAGATTAAAAAAAAAAAAAAATCTGCTCAAGCTATAAATATTTTTTTAATATATTTCTCAGGCTAACAATGTTTCTGTTGTAGTTTGCATACAGATAATACAGACACCCACACACCCAGTAGGCCTCAGCTTGCCTTCTTGGCGACTGCAGCACAGATTAGCAGAAGTTTTGGGTTTGTAAGGAATGCAGAAGAGGGTCCCTAATTGCCTTATAAATGCTTGTGAAACACATTTTACAAAGGCCAGCTTACAGGCAGACAGAGGACAGCTTCAAAATAAGCAGGAGCAATACACACATCATGTTATATGTACTTTTTTGTAAATATTATCGAGTAACCACACCGTTATTGACACACAGACAAAATTAATAAACCTTGATGGGTGAGCATGCACATTTCTGGGTGTGCAGGGATGGTATTTAAACATCTCACATATATATATATACATACATGTTTATGGATAGATGAGCTAAATTCAGCTCTCTGTAAGCCACACAACTACTTGTCAGAGACAAAAATATTTAAGTGTATCATAAAATACATGTCACGTTTGTGTATACACATAGATTACGTACCCATATATTATATACATGTGCGCTTGCATACACTAATTGGATTATTAAAAGCTAAATCCAAATTTGCCTCAGCAATAAGTAATTGTGTGTGAATGCCTGTGCCACATGGAGAGTTCGTGCAGATATCAAACAAAATGAAACAGTCAAAGTAAAAATGTTCTCTCCTCATGGACCTTAAAAACAATACATTTGCACGGTACGAAAGCAAGCAAATGGAATTTCTAGAACAAGTGGTAAGATGTTCATATTTTATGGAAAAACAGAAGCACCAGACTTCCCTTCTTTCTGATGCACATCTCTAAATCCACATAAAACCATAGTCAAATGAAAGTAAGTTATTAGGCAAACACTAAAACTCAATACCTATAATGTGCTTAGTATTTGAACTACACCCACATATTGGGTTGTAGCAGCTTTTATTAAATTAATGATGTTACCCACATTATAAATTAGGCAAATCGTATGCAAATATTATTTGAGTGGTAATACGGTGGTTATCAGTTGTCTGCAAAATAAATTAGTGTAGCAGAGTAAAGATAGTATGGTGGAAGCATAATATTTAATTGAGCACTAATTTTATTGTGATTATTACTTTTAAATAACAACAGCATGGTTATTAGAAGATGTAATACAATGGTTTATGCAGAGCTGATAAAACACGCACACGATCCAAAACGCCTGCTATCAGATTAATATTGATACAGTGTAATTTACAGTTGCAAGGATTTACTCCAAATTGCTGTAAAATGGAACGTGACAGGTATTTGGTTCTGATTACCCAAGATTTTCAAGTATTGCTATTAGACCATGTTTGGCAAAATGATAGTTATTAACTAGATATATTATCTCTCTCCTAGACATACCTTTATATTATCAACTAAGTAAAGTAAATCCTCTGCAAAACACGAGGTCCAAATGCACATGCATACACACATATAATCTGTGTGACATTTAGAGATTAGGATCACAAAATACAGTATTTTAGTCTCTTTCTCTCTTGGCAAACTGCACTCCAGCCTAAAAGCATTTAACAAAGCAGTACCCAACGCCTGAATTTCACCATGCATAGTTAAGGAATTATAAATATATTCGCTAAATTGAAAAGTAAAGAGAGAACCAACAAAACCAGACAAAGAATAAGCACAATCTCATTAACCAGCCGGGAAGTGACTAAATACCTACCCAAATTCTAACTTTCCCAGCTACTTGTCACCCATCAAAAATTCCTCAACATTCACTTTGATAGCAAGTTTACAGTACACTTAAACAGATGCACCGACCTTTTTTTTAAGCGTGCATCTATTTGCAGAGCAATATAAACGTAAAATTCCACTTAAAAAAAAAAAAAAAAAAGGGGGGGGGAAGAGAGGCAGGGAGGGGGAAGAAAAAAAAAAAAAAGAGACCTGTTATAATATCACAGGCACCGATCTTCCCACTTCCAAAACTAACTTCAATAACGCTCCATCCAGAATAGGAAACCAGCAAAACCAGGCAAGAGAAGCCCCCCCCCCCGCCTCCCCAGCACCGATCAGGGCTCACAGCCGAACTGTGCCACACAGCAGAAACTACAGTTGCGGTTCTCCCCCGTGAAAAGGAACATTGTCAGTGACAGCAGTAAACACAACATTAGCAAAAGCCGCGATCCCGAGGAAACATCGCCTCCGCTGCACCGCTCCCCTGCCCGGGAGGGAGCTGCTGCTGCTGCTGCCGCTCCCGCAGCGGCACCCGGCACATTTCGGCGTCCCGTCCTTCCCCCCGCGGGCCAACTTCGCCCCCCGCCAACGCCGCGGAGCGAGCGGAGCTCCCGGAGCCGCGGCCGCCGAGCGCGCCCCGAGCCGCCCGGCACCGGCACCGGCTGCCCCGGCCAGCCCCGCACCGGGGGCTGCCCCCCGCAACAAAGGCTCCGGCACCGGGGGCAGCGAGCAGGGAAAAGCGGGGAAGGAGGCAGCTTCTGCGAAGGAGAGAGCGGTGGAGAGACACGGGGTGGCGGGGGTAGAAGGAGAAAAACCAAAACAAAAAAAAAAATAAATAAATAAAATAAAATACAATAAACCAAAACACCCACCCAAAAAAAAAAAAAAAAAACCAAAACAAAAAACACAACCAAAAAAAAAAAAAAACCTACCACTGCTGCTCTAAGTCCCAGTCCCTGAAAAAGTCGAATAGGTCCATAACGATGCGGTCGGGGGAGACTCAGAGAAGTGGGGCTTGCCCCCCTCCCCTGCCGCCCCGCAGAGCCGAGCCGAGCCGAGCCGGCGCGGCTATCGCTGCCCGGCCCGCATGGGCAGCAGCGGCGGCCGCCGCGGAGCCGCCCGGGGTGGCGGAGCTCCGCCGCCGCCGCCAGCAGCGCGGCGCGGCTGTGCCCGGCTGGGAGAGGCGGCTCGGCGGCGGCGGCGGCCCGGCGCGCACACACACACACACACACACACACACACACACAGACGGGCGGGCAGCCTGCCTCGCACACCGTGAGGGGAGGAGCCGGGGCGGCCCGAAGCCGCGGCATGGAGCCGCCGCGGCAGCACCGCCGGGATCCGGCGGAGCCGCGAGCCCCCGCCGGGAGCGCGGGGAAGTTTAGATGGGAGGGAGCGAGGGAGGGAGGGAGGAGGAGGAGGAGGGACGGCGCGGGGGGATGCGGGGGAGCAGCGCGGGCTTCGCGCCTCCGGGAGACGCGGGGAGGCCTGGCTGAGCTCGGGAAGGATGGGGTGGGGGGGAGAGAAGTGGGGGTAGGGGAGAGCAAAAACAAACAAAAAACCCCAAAACCAAACAACAACAAAGAAACAAACAAGCACCTATAATTTAATTGCCAAAGCCAACTCCTGCGAGTGGACAAACCTGCCTGTGCAGACATGCCAGCACTCTCGGGGTCCGCCTCGCTGGGAGATGCAGGATGGCAGGGAAGGGGCAGAGCAGAGCCAGGCGGCCCGGGAGGCTGCGGGAGCTGGATGAAAAAGGCCCTCCCGGGGTCTGGATCCAGAGGAGCAGCCCGCATCCCAGCTGGGATGGTGACCCTTCCTGCTGCCCACCTGCTTCATGAGTGATGGACAGTGGCACAGTTCACCTGCGGGCAGCAGGCAGGACAGGGGCTATCCAGAGCCTCCGGCAGAGATCACCCCACTCCCCGCTGGCCCCAGGGAGAAGCCAAGCACGAGTCCTAGACTGCCCCATACACAGAAGGAAAAAGGGGCCCACAGCTCCCTCCACACCCTTAATCAAATTATTTTCTACCCAGGTTCACATGCCCTGCCTGCATGCTTTTGTATCCAACTGCCTTCTAAACAGTAATCAATCTATTACAGTTTTCAATATCCCTGTTATATTTATGAAATTCCAAATACATATACTCCATTGAATAAACAAATACCATACACTGGTACTGCAAAGACAAGACCAAGGCTATGTTCTTTTTCACTCCAGTGTTCCAGAGGACCAGTCGCACCCTGAACTTCCTTGCATGCCAGTGATTCTCAGCGACTTGGTGTTGGTGAAGTTTGAAATGACCCTTGCTTTGGTGGGCTCCCATCTCCACAGCCATGCCCTGGTCCCAGGAGGCTCATGCAGCTGGTCACAGCAGCCAGCTCTGCCACCACAGACAAGGCTCCAGTGAACCCTCTAACAGAAGCATCTTTATGGGCTTCCTGAGAAGAGACAAATCTAAGATTATAAATTAGATCAGTGGCAGAGCAGCTAATGTAATCCACAATTTTTGCCTTCCTAAGGAGTACACAATTGTTTTATAAGTGCTATTGGGTTAAAAATATTGCTGAAGAAAAGCTGTGGCACCGTGGAAGTCAAACATGACAGAGTTCATCCTAAATTGGGCTTCACTGCAAGATTCGCATTTGCATCGTGTGTCTTGTGGGCTTCCAAAAGAGAGGGAGCTCAGGCAAGGCTGGGTTGCCAACAGTTCATGCTTGCACCCAGCAAACCCCAAAGCACTGCTTCTCTCCCTGCCATGGGCAGGCAGGTGGACACAGCATTTCCTTTCTAGCACCTCTGTTTTCTCCACAGACAGACTCCAAACACACTACTCTGGGCCTGGAGCTTTAAAATATGTTGAATTGGTCCCCTCTCTTGTCTGTTTCTTATTTAAGCATCATGGTTGGTTTTAAAGGCCCATTCAGAATCACGACTTGTGGCCAATACTTCAGACCAGCATGGGAGGTGGAGTCACATTTTCAGAACATAAATCCAGAAACAAGTAGAGGTTTTTTGTTTGTTTTTTTTTTTTTTTTTAAATCACAATTAATATAAGTAAAAGCCTAGTCCATCACCTGGTCCTTTACATTCAATAACTTGCCTGTTTTCAGTATCTTGAGCTTCAACCATGAAACTCAAACAACTTACTAAAGTCCTGGGACTTGCAGGAGGTGGCAGTCGTATTCCCCCTGTTTCCACAGAGGGGCCTGGTTGCTGCCAGCCAGCAACCCCTACACCAAAGTGGTCTGCAACAGCCCTTGCTCTACCCAGCAGAAAGAAAAAACACTTTACAAGTATAAGTGCCTTCACTTTCTTAAGGTCTTCTTTAAAATCTCCGGAAACTAGCAAAAGATGCACAAAATAGACCCCGAAAAGGCTTTCAGAACTCATTCCAGTAAAGGGGTGGGAGATTCTTCCTGAGCAAGCAAACCTGCTGTTTCCAAGAAGGGCAAAAGCAGAGGTAACCCCTCTCCTCAGAAGTTGAACATTTGGCACCTAGAGCTCCACAAACACCCCACACTCTCAGCTGCATGAGAAAGTTTGTGCATAAACCAGGTTTTTGCAGACAGGTTTCAAATCCCCAAGGATGCACTGCTGGAGACACCCAGCTCGGGCTCCACTGGGGCCCTGTGCTGGACACGTGTCTGCTGCCATGGGGGCTGGCAGGACGATGCCTTCCCCAGCCCTCTCCCCGGGGACACAGCACACCCACGCTTGGCCACACACGACCTCAAGGCAGACCAGCAGACTGTGAGCTGGCCCTGCTCCCTGCCTGCTCACCCAGGCCAGGACTGCAGGAGCAAAGGGCTGCAGGAAGCACGTCAGGGTGTACCTGTTCCCCCAGCACCTGGCTGCTGGCAGCAGGGATCCAGCACCCTCTGCAAACCGCCAGCTCAGGGGCAAGAGCAAACATGAGGCTGTCCCAGCCCTGGCTCCACAGAGCGAAGGGTTCATTTACCCGAACTGCCAGGAATAGAAAATTCAACTGCCCTCAGCGTGACCTCTTTTACAGTTATAGTGGAAAATACAACTGCGGTTCCCAGCACCTGCAACAGCTCAGAGCGGGGATAATAAGATCAGCAAGGCCTCCTGGCCCTGTTCACCACCACCCAGCCCTGCAGCCTGCTACAAAGGGGAGTGCTGGCTCAGCACGGGTCAGGCTCCGGTTTTGCCGACGAGGCTGCGAGCCCTGCTGCCATTTCCCCCGCCCCTGCCCTGTGCCAGCCAGCCCTTCCCCTGCCCATCCTGCTCTACAAGCCCAGAGCCGGCTTTCTGGCAAGATGCTCCTGGTGGGTGGCTTTGGTGGTTGTCTCCATGTGGGGTTAGAGGAGGAGGAGTCCTGCCAGGGCATCTCTCTGATGGAATCACAAATGCCTGGACCCCTCTGGTGGCTGCTGCTGTCATGAGTGGGCTCACAAGATGAAAGCACTGTACAGCCACTGGAGCTGCTGAGATTGTACCAAAATGGTCAAACCTCCCACCTGTTTCATCGAGTTCAGCAGCAAAGGGTGCAGAACAGAGTTTGAAGCAGGGAAAGGGCACCCCAGCCTCATTCTTTCTCTTTCCAACCTACCTATATCCCATGAGAATCTTGCTATCCAAAGACTTTGCACATATGCACTGTGCATGCAAAGGAACATACAAAGGCAGTGAGGAAGACATGGAGAAATAATGAAGGCCTGTTCAGTGCTCCATTCCAAAGACAGGGCTCTGCAGTCCCTTTGTCCCTGTTCCTGAAGGAGGAAAGACAAGGCTGTGCCCATGGTGGATTGGGTGAGACTGAGGCCAGCAGTCCACAACCAGAGGCAAAAGGTAACCAAACTGCAAACCTTGTGAGACAGCACAGAAACCTTTTCTGCTGAGAATACTCCGTTTGATCCAAAGAAAACCCTATTTTCCCACAAAACAAGAAAAATGAAATCACCGTTTTCTATCCAGAAAATGTTAATGGAAAATTTGTGCCTAGCTATGAATACAGATTGGAGATATTTGGATTTCTGAGGAAAGGAAGGTCAAGTCATTTTCACAGTGTGAAAAATGAAGCTAAGAGAGTTCATATTTCTCTGTGAAGCAATGATTGATTTTTCTTTCTGCTCCTCATTCATATTGCACTAAACATGTATAGAGAACAAACTTACATCTTAGATAAAGCACACAGATTACATTAATACCTTGAAAATTAAGTTAATATTAGCATCTGTTTAAAGGTAGGCACAAGAACATTTAGCCCATCTCTATGAGAACAGGCTGTTGTCAGGAGTGCATAAATCTTATGTACTGCTATGTCACACGCACACAAAAAAATCTCCATTGAGATCTGCATATATAAAGTAGAAACCCATCATGTGGTGCCTTAATGGCTAAATTTCCTCTTTGGAAGTACAGAAGTATTTTAGTTACTGAAAGTGCATTGGTACTCAATTTCAAGTGTGTATATATAGGCCATCTTTATTTTCCTGCCATCTTAATTGTAATTATCAACTCTGTGCTGCCTGAGTGATTTATTTAACTGTGCAGAACTATTCTTATTAGCATTGTTACTTCTATTTTATGAAACAAGAATAATTTAATACAGTCATCACTTCTGAGAATATATTGATAAAGTGTTCTTCCTGAGAGAAGGGGAAATGTTCTTTCCTTCTGAAGAACCCTCCCTTCATTAGGTTTCTCCAGACTCCTTTAGGAAACATGGTGTCTTGGTATTTTGGTTCACAATGGCAAGCTCTTACATACCATGTTAGGATGTGTCTAGAGCTACTTTCCAGGACACGCTGATTTCATCATGCTCTGTTCCTACGAGATGCACAGTGGATGTTTTAAGGTCCCACAATAGTCGGATGTGAATTAGTCATAGGGGTTTTCAGCTCCCTCTTTTGATACCTCTCTGTATGTTGGCCACATATCAGCAAAAGCCACAGGAATGCCATTTTCAGGTGGTGAGCAAGTCCTCCCTAGTACATGTTGCAAAGTAATGCTTTCAAGAGATGCCCACTGATAACCCAGCAGTCACACCAGAAGTGTTGTGGTGCTCAGACTGTGACACTGCATGGCCCTACCTGACTGAGGCACAGCTCCACATGATGTTTTGCCACTGTCAGGATAAAATCAAAAATAATGAAGGAAAAAAAAAAGCAACAATAATGACACTCCTGTTTATTACTGTCACTCTGCACATTCACCAGGCAGCTCTTAAAACACCGTCAGGGTAGTCTAAACTTTCAAACTAGGCAAGGCAGAGACTGAAGTCAAAAACTAGAAGAAAGTCAGTTCATAAACAAGTAACCCAAAAGCTCCACTGGAAAACAGATGCAAATCAGTTGTGAAAAGCAAGAGGAAGGATCACAGAACTACAAATTTGGAGGACGACAGTGGTCAAAAGTACAAAGGCTCTATGAAAAAATCAAAACCAATTTGACTTTCAAGTAGACATGTCATTAATTAAAATCATCACAGTCTGATCTTTCTCTGACACCCAGCCCTTCCCCCTTTTTCCTTTTTTCCTCTTGTTTTTAAGTTTATGACCAATACATTATTTTGCAGAATTTCAAGCAGCTGGCTATCTTCTTCTAAGAGTTAAGGAACAAAATTTTATTTCACACTTACTCACTGATTGTAAACCATGGGTGGAAGTGAGTAGCTGAGGAGGAGGCCATCTGTTGCCATCCCTTCCTTTAACCAAACCAATTGCTTACAGCCTTAGCATGGCTCTCACCATCTCCTACCCTGGCACACAGAAGCAATCCCTGTAGTAGCTTTTTAACCAATTGCATGACCATATGTTCCTTGCGAGTGGAACCAAAGACAACGCACGGCATAAAACAAAACTACCGTACCAACTTTGAAACACAAGCACAGCCAGAAAATTGAAGTGCAAAAGCATGGTAAAAAAGGCTTTTCACATCAAGTTTCTTTCTTTCTGCCATGTTGCTTTCAAAAGACAGAAGTACTTTAGAGCAATGATGTCTATATATAAGCTGCTGAAGTACTGTCTTGTCTTCAGTGATTTTTATGATGATATTCTCTAATGCACTTTGCAGAAACATAAGACTAGGCAAAGCTTCCTTTTTTTTTTTTTTGAAGGAAACAAAAAGAATAATATATGGCACATAGCATTAGCACAGAGGTGGAATATCAGAGAAGAAAAGCTGCTCTTTTTCCTTTCTCTTCTCCCCTTTTCTTCTGTTATTCTGTTAAAATCACTGCATTATGTTCGTCCCCTTCAACTTCAATTGCCTGCTTACCCTATGTTAGGAAAATAGGACCTTCCTGTTTTCTACTAATATTAGAACATGGTATCTCTAACAAATATGTTCAGAGCAGATGCTATAGCTGTTCAGGATTAACTATGAGAAACCAAGAAAATTCAAGCAACAGCCTGGGTATTGGTCTAGAGGTTCAATATCAAACAAAGGAATTTAGTTATAAATCCAAAGCATTAAAAAGTGCAAATATCTTGGTATATGAAATATTCCATGTGACAACAACTCCTGACGACAAAGAGGTCAGAAAAAACTTAAGTTCATTTAAGGAGATAGTTTCCCCCCAAGAAGATGTTGGTAAAGACCTACAAAACGTATTATTTTTTTAGTTAAAAAAAATTAATTACTTACGTCAACTTAATTGTAGGATCCCTGTGTTTTCACAAATACATACCCTGCTAAACATGCCATAGTTTTTGTTCACAAATTTGATCAGTTTCACAGTATTTTGGGAGCATTTTACAGGTGCATGGGGTGGGCCAACAAAGTTGAGTCTGTAGGCTTTTTCCTGGCTCTTTTGTGAGAAAAACATAAATGTCTGCTTTCCATGGGCAGACACAGCCAACCATCCAGACACTTGGGCAGTGAATGGATCCTATACACATATTACATCCTACTTTGCTCTGCTGTGACAAATGCTATGGTATAGAATATTATTTAGGTATCAGCCCACATATCCATTTGGCAAGCACGGAGCACTGCATGAACATCAGTGTTAGTGTGTTCACACCTCCCCAGGTTTTTACAAGAAACAAAACCCAGTTCTGACTTAAGGAAAAGATATTTGGGCCCACTTAGAAGACAACAGCAGGGAACTCCTCATTTGAACTTGTTCTGAGCCCTGAAAGACCTGGTGAAACTGATACACCACACAGAAATAGCACTGGGATTAGAGCATCCAAGATGGTCCATCAAAGGCCTTTGACAGGTCTTGGAAAGGTTCTGTTGAGAACAGTGAAAGACCACTGCAGCAATTTCTTGTCATTCAAGAGATGAATGTCTGGCATATTTATTTCATAAAGTGAGAACCAGTATCCCAAACAAATAGCTAGAATGAGTGTTATTCAGCCTTTTTCCTGGCAACCAGCTTAAACGACCGTGTCTTGCTTTTCTGGGAAACCTGCCAGGTGAGCTTTGAAAGGATTGTAGTGCTGACGGCAAAAGTCTAGAGGGTTCGTTCCATGTGCTAACCAGAGGTCTGCTAAAATAATCAGGAGGAGGAGGCAAAGACCTTCATCCTGCGCAGGAGAAGAGGGTTGGAGCATAATGGCCTTGCCGGAGGGAAGCTGAGAAGGCTATTAAGCTCACTGGGGCATGGACTGTCTTTTACCATGTGTTTGCACAGCTCTAGCACTGAGGCACCCCAGAGTAAAGTCTTTAACGGTGGTTAAATGACTTATGCTCTTAAAATCTATTTCCAAAAGCGAGTAGTATAACTTCCTTTACTCCCAGCATTGGGCCCAGGGTGAAATTCCGCTCCCACCTGCCTTTTTTTTTTCCCCCCCCCTCATCCTTGATGAAAATTTTACCTGGTTCACTTGTGATTCTACTGTGTACAGTTACTGTGCCTCCAGATGTTATCTCAACAGCTAGAAGAAGCAGGTGACACCAAAATGAAGTTTCACCATTTTGTGATGTCACCACATTTACTGAAAATTAAGTTTTGAGGAAAAAAATGCATAACCAAACAGAGTTCTTAAATCAGAATTAATCCAAGCTACATAATGAAGAGCTGCCAAGTGAAAAATTTGCTACCGTGACTTACATATTGAACTGATTTAAATGACCTAATTTATGAAAATGCATTTTAGAATGTCATTCTGTCAAAGTGGAAAACTAGTGCTGTAAGAGTCAGTAATCATCGTATTTCTGATAGTATTAATGTGAATTTGCCTATTATATAGGATAGATTATTAGCTGTTTCATCCCTAAGGAAAACACTGATATTGACAAAGGGAGAATTTCACTTTGAGTGAAAAAGACACACTTGGCAAGGAGTTTAAAAGCAGAAGAGTATTTATGTAAATATAATGAGAAGATTATAGCTGATCTCCTTGACAGTATTCTTCAATAAAAAGATGGAAACATTAGAAATTTATCTGGACTATACTAAGATAGCTAAATATAGAAAGGAAACCTTATAGCCAGCTGAAGGGATGCCTGAAAAGCCTTTTGTCCACTCTGTTAGGAAGAGAAACCTCTTTGTAATTGTAGATGACTAAAACCAAAAAGAGATTGTTACAGGGAACAGTGCAAACCAAGGAACAGCTGTTGAAAGAACTGGCCTAAGTGATCGTGGACCCTTATGTTGCTTGTTCACTTTGAGTTTTAAAGGCCCAGAAATAACAACTGAGGCAAATAATTTATCTCTTTATTGCAAATGAAACATGGTACACTCATGAATACCATATTTATGTGTTTTTTAAAAGCTAGAAGTACAATATTGCACCACAAAACCCAGTTACAAGAGCGAGTCACCATGTTAGTGGCCATACTTGCAAATTAGCTTTAGGTGCCTGCTAGATATCATAAAACAAAGAAGTCAATCAAGAACAGAACAGCCAATTACAGCCTAAGGATATTAAAAACATAGAACAATATCTAGCACCCCAACAGCAACCTTAAAACCACATGACAGATCAGTTGTTAGGAGGAAAAAAAAGTCAACTGCAGATCAATGTAATCAAGAGACTGATTACTTGACTGAGGAAAAAATTAGTATCCTATGCATAGAGAGATTTCTTTTTGGATTACAGTGACAAATGCTTCCTGATCTTTCTAAGACCTGCACACATTTGCTGATGGTTCATTCAACAGGCCTCAGAAGAGGCAAAGATTTTCTTAAGTAGGTGCTTGAAATCACATTGACATTTTTAGAGGAAAATCAAAACAGTTCCTTTGGTTCTGGTTTGTGCTTTTAAGAATGTAGTTTCAAGCATTAACGTTTTAGAAATCAGGGCAGGAGCCATTGGGAAGGCTGTACACAAATGAAATGGGATACCATAAGCAGATGCAAGTAACTAAACAAATTAAAGTATACCTGGGTCAGGACAGCTGCTTTAGTTTTCTGTATGTTATTTAAAAATCTTTATTTTAGATATTTTTCCTGATGAAACTACTTTATACCTTTCACATATCCTATAACAGCAATGCCATGAGTACTAAGTGCTACTGCCCTTATGCAACAAAGAGTCATTTTAGTGGTCTGCTCAGGCCTTCAATTCCTGAAATCCAGTTTTATCATACATTTCCTGACAACTGGGTTTCATTTTCCTCTGTCAAAATGCGTAATTATTTGAACATGTTTTAGAATTAGTTATGTTAACCTGCACTCTGAGAGCAGTCACAGTATTAAATGGTAGGCACCCATGAGAAGGAACAAGTTGGAGTCATTGAGTCCTTTATGCAACATTTTTGTAAAATTTTAAACATCATTTTGAGAAGCGGAAAACGTACGAGTCCAGTGATATCTGTCATTACTCATTTTTCATACACTCAACGTGATTATTCATTACTCAAAAATGACACAGTTAAATGCTAAGCCTTGCTAAAATATTGATCATAATATGTAGGGGCATATAATTTATCTGAATCAAGTGAAATATGTTTTCCTCAGCAAGATGATGAAAGCTTGTCTCATTACAGCATTATTTCTGCTGAAGTTTCCACCATTAGTTAGTTTAATGACTCTGTGAACATTTTAATTGAGAAGATCCCTGTGTCAGTTGCTCATTCAAGACACATGGATGAGTTTAGATTTGGGAAGGAGAGAAATGTGCAGTCAGCTGTGCTCAGCCTGAGAGCACAGGCAGAAGGCAGAGAACCAGGTATAACAAAACACCCAGATCAGGAGGGGCAGGAGGAACTGGAGAGGAAATAGCAAAGTGTGTTACAAGCCAGGAGACGTGAAAGGACATCAACTGTTGGTAAGAATCCTGAGGCTGGCAATGCGATGTACAAATATGTGTTTGGACCCCCTTCTCCCTTCAAAAAACATCCACTGGGGCCAGTGGAAAACTACACTGACCTTTGCAAGTCAAGCCTGATAAGAAAAGGTAAACGTGGCTAGTGCAAGCCTTGGTTTCACCCTGAATATCTACTTTATAAAGGAGAACAAATTAACCCCCACTCTTGCATCATCCCCTACCTGCACACAACAACTTGCATACATTCAAAGGGAAAAAGCAGAGCAAACCACTATTTCACATCAGCTGCAGGTAGCTGGTCGGCAGATCTGTTCAAGGGGTGCTCTGCTGTCCTCTCTGGGGGTGTGAGCTGGGTCTTGAGCAGCTCATCCACAAAGTCTGGAATTGCTGTCAGCTGTGTGGCACCAAAGGGCTGACACAAAAATAACTTGTAGCTAATCTCGCCATTGTTACTGATAAATTAAGGAAGGTGTTGCTACTGTAGACTGTGTTACTTCTGTGGAAGTGGGGTCAGTCCTACCTGGAAAAACAGCTCTGGAAAAAAAAAAAAATAGGGATCTAGGAGGAAAACAGACACAAGTAATGTTCTTATTTAACCACAAAAACATACTGGGGATGGTGAGAGATTTTTTTTTCTGCTTCCCAGCTGCTGAAACAAAAGCTAAGAAGAGCTCAAGTGTTTTGCCTGAAATCACGTAGTTCTACATATTTTAGCCTGAATGTCAGATCACCAGACTAAACTGTTTGCTTAGTCCGCTTTCAGTTGCTGCTGATATCAGAAAACACCACAGGTTTTATGCTTTGAACATTCAAAAGTTACTTCAGGACACATAAGACATACAATTTGATATCTTTGAGTGCAAGGATGCCTTCTTCAGTAATTTACTAGGCTTAATTGAAAGATCTTTAACTTGGGACCGTACCTTTTTGTAGCTATCTACTTCGTCCAGCAAAGCATCCTTGATCCTGGCTAGATTCTTGGAGAGCTGTAATTACTGAACACGAGAACAAGTGATTTTGTAGCTACTGATCCAGAGCACAGTCAACTGATTGAAAGCAAGTCAGTCACTGAAGCATAACCAGCTGCTGTCATGCACACACATATCAAAAACAGGACCAAAAAAAAAAAGAGGTACTTGGAAACACCATAAGGGACTCAACTCAAACATCCCACATGCCATTTTGTACAACGTGCCCCATAAATAAAATTCTCCTTCTGAGGGCTCTTCCGGGACAGCCTCGGATATTAAGTGCTCAAGTTACTAGTCCAGAGCTAAATATACATTTTGTCTTCAGCAAATGGTTACCCAGAGAAATGCAATGAGACTAATTGAACAGGCCAGCAAGATCTGTGAGAGGTTCTGCAAGGCCTAGTGCCAGGTCCTGCACTCAGGTCACAACAATCCCAGGCAGGGTGGCTGGAAAGCTTCCCAATGGAAAAGGGGCTGGGAGTGCTGGTCAACAGTATCTGAACATGAGTCAGCGTGTGCCCAGGTGGCCAGGAAGGTCAATGGCACCTGGCTTGTACCAGCAATAGTGTGGCCAGCAGGACCAGGGCAGTAATTGTCCCCCTGTACTTGGCAAGGTGAGGCCACACCTTGAATCCTGTGTTCAGTTTTGGGCCCCTCACACAAGAAGGTTGTTGAGGTGCTGGAGCACATCCAGAGAAGGGAAATGGAGCTGGGGAAGGGAAGATTTTTTCACCAAGGGGGCTGTCAAGCACTGGAACAGACTGCCCAGGGAAGTGTTGGAGTCATCCCTGGAGGCTTTCAGAAGACATGTAGATGTGACACTTGAGGACATGGTTCAGTAGTGACTTGGCAGTGCTGGGTAAACAGTTGGACTCAGTGATCCTAAAGGTCTTTTCCAACATGAGCAAGTCTATGATTCAGCTCCATGGAAGTATTGCTACCACAGTGCATCCCACGTTCACAAATAGGAATAGAGAAAAGCACAGCAGTTTAAAAATGTCATTTCCATCAGGAAAAAAAATGAAAGAGGATGAACCTCTGAATATTTCTCAGAATGCCATTTGATTAAATACATCCAAACCTGGAAAGCTTAAGCCCAGAAAAGAAGAAAAAAAAATTAAACCTAATAGGATTAATTCTAAACAATCACATATTTTACATAAAGAAAATGAAGTGTTTGACATAAACACTTCACAAGCAAGATGATTCATGTTATTTTCACTTTGTTTGTGATTACTGGAAATAAAAATATACAACCCTGCACTCATTTGACTTGTTCTATAGAACTTTTGCTGAACCTTTTTTATATAATCATACACATGCAAGATCAAAAGAGAGATGGGAAGTAGAATGTGCTTCATTATGGGAAGTACAGCTCATATCCTCCTCCACAACACAATTTATTAGTATCTAATAGAATTGTAATGTTTCTCATTCTACACTTTTACAGCTGCATCAAAATATTAAAGTGTGAATTGCAATTAAACTCACACAGTGCTCTTAGCATAATTTCCCTTGTATTAATACTTAGCAAACCAAGTTATTGGTGTAATATTACTCTTGATACTAGTTGTCATAAAGGGATAAAGCCTCCAAATAGTAATAAAGTATATTTTACTGGAGAGAGAGCAGCAGTACAAAAAAACATTATGCTACTGGAGTTGTTAATTTCTGTGGAAGAGGGTGGGGAGAGAAAGGCTTTTGACTCCTTAAATTACAGTTTGCAGGTTAGTACACCAACTCACTTTAATCTCACTAAACAGGTAATTTACTTGCTCTCTGAATGCACCCATGTGCAAGGAAATGCTACTGCACTCCAGGGATGATTCTAAGATTGATTGCTTGGCTCTAGTCACCAGTTACAGGATGAATTCTGCTGAGCTCCATTTTCAATATGCCTAAAATATTTAAAGATTTTAGAGGGGAAAGAAACGGAGGGGCAATATTTCTTTCCTGTAACCACAATTTATGGGTGTGTGGCCTGCTTGACTAGAGAATTTCGAAGCTGAAGAGCTAAACTACTACTTGCAAGTGGCAATAGGCACGTTGACTTGGGATGGAGCAGTTCCAGGTGTGACATGCTTAAGTTATCCCTTAGGAAGTTCAGAAGTTATTTTTTTATTTTCCAGCTGCTCCTTAGATTAGCAGTTGGCTGTAGCTTTTTGTGGTTTACAGTTCAGAATGGAGCTCTGCAAAAATGCCCTCGTGAAAGAAATGGAGAACTTTCGTATATTTGGTTATGGAGGGAAAAAACAAAGTGGCTGAATTAAATGCCACTAGGTGGACATAATTTTGATAGGATAGCCTGGGCTGGATAGTTCTATAAAAGCATCTGGAAGTAGAATTGAAGTATCAAGAATCAAATTTTTCCTGCTTATTTTAGGAACCCACCAGATAAACTATTTCATATTCTAAGTGCTGACCCATTATGTTATCAGAAGGGGAGCTGCACTTTTGGTCAACACTTTTGATCAGATTTTGCTTGTTTAGCTAGAGCCATGCAGGCTACAACCAAAAGCCCAGTGAGGTTGTACAGTCTCCCCTGTAAATCATGTCATGAAAAAAAAAAAGACCATTTATTTAGTTAACAATAAAATCACAGTCTCAGGGTGGTACTAAAGGAGGTTTTGAAAGATGATGTTGACTTACTTCAGATAGACTTGTGGTTTTGCCAACATCCAGTGTGTGCTATTGATAAAGGACCCTCTCAGTTGTTGCCCTCCAACTTGCAAAGCTATTTCTGTCAGTGGAGATTGCACTCCCTTCCAGAGAGGGATCCCTTTGCATCAGGATTAAAGACCACTGGGTAAGGGAGGTGCTAAATCTGTGAACGGACCACCAGATTCTGGTCCATGCAGTTTCACACATCATGGAACAAAATACAAATAAAGCAAACCTTCTAAAACTGCTGTAAGCTCCAGTCCCACTGCCACTGATGTTAGATTGTTTTTAACAGCTTTCTCTTCTGTCTGTGACAATTACTGCTGATAGATCCTCTGATCTGGGTAGGCTGAACATGAGGAGTCTGTTTCACAGCCCACAGAAACAACACTGTGGTGTCTGGGATTTGCTGTGCCATTCATGAACTGCCAAGATAACTGCATCATTGCAATGTGTCACACATTTCCTGGTTTTCCTCCCCTTTTCTCCTCTCTCCCTTGTATTTTTTTTTTTCCTCCCAAAAATTTGATATCTCCTGCCTAAGCCACCGGTTACCAGAATCGACCAAAGTACTTGAATATAACGAGAAAAGGCCATTAATTGCCACCAGCCTGACCTCCCAGCACAGGCTGCCTCCCTCCTCACTCAGCATGGGGAGGTTCAGCCCCTAACTCTGTGCTGCTGTACCCAGTACAAGAATCACTCTTGAACAACAGCAGTGGTGACATTATTTTGCTCGTGAGGCTATAAGAACCCGGTGAGCTAGAGACTAACAAAAGTCGTTTGGTGACTATATGTAAAAAAAAAAAAAAAATTAAATATTCAAGGATCTAACACAAAGCTTATTTAAATTCAGTAGAAGTTTCAAATGTGGCCCCTAATATCTTGAGCACAACTTGGGAAGACCTTGAGCACCCAGGACAGGACTGTGGCAAGGTTTACTCATCTAAGACTGGCTGAAAGTAAAATTCTCCATTCTTTTCTCTATTTCTCATGGTACATTTCCTAGCAGTATAATTTACAGAAAATGATCAAAATATCATTAAGAAATGTCAGTACTCTCAGCCAAGCTCCTTTCAGACATATAAGCAGTGTGCGGCAGGCATAATAAAGTCATGATTAGCAGTGTCCTTTAAATTGCAGGAAAGGGAGACAGTAGATGTGCCCTGTTCCATCTCTGAACAGGCTCCTTGCGTGTCTGTGAACAAGTACATGACTAGAAAATGCCTGGGCATAACTCAATTTTTTCATGCCTGTAAAGATATTAGCCCTTCTGCACTACCCAGCAGTAGCAGTAACATCATCTTCTCCCTGCTCATCAGAAGCCACAGACAAACCAACCCAGACAAACACGCTGCAGAAGCTGATTCTCTGCTCAGCCCAGAGCTGGGGCCAAGAAGAGGCAAAGCAGCAGCTGAACCACAGAGCATGAGAACACCATGGGATCCTGGAAATTAGCAATGGACAGTTACCTCAGAGTTAGTTTTGCCCTCTGAAATGGAGAACAGTGAGGAAGGAGCAGAGGACCTAGAAGAGTCACAGTACTCAAGAATGAGCTCTGCATGAGCACCAGCAGTTTTCCTCCATCTCCTCCCAGCCCTGTTTCTTCTAACAAGCCCACACACTCAAACTAAGGCAGACATGACTCAAGAAGTGATCCATTTGTCCTACAATAATGTTACTCTAATTAGCCATTTATCCTTTGGCAGCTAGAACTACATCTGAAAAGAAAAATACACTCTTCATCGCTTGCTCTTTTCCTACAAAGAAGTAACAGCATGGCCTCTGTAGAAAACAATAAATGAATTTGAGTAGCATCAGGAATTTTGTGAGACACTGTTTAATAGTGAGCCCAAGAGAAATTGATAAAATTATATGCTAAGATAATCAAGCACATCTCTCTATGTAGCACTAAGTCTATGTTGACTTCACATTTTGAAGGAAAAACCCACAAGACAACAAAAAGGGTTGAGCCCTCACAGGGCATTATTCCAGGGAGTTATTCCTGGCTCACTTCCAAAAGGGATACTCCCAGGGTGGATATTTCTATTCTAGGACAAAAGCCTCTCATTTTGGATTCCTTTAGGCTTTTTAGAAACAACAGCTCACCTGTTTTACTCAGCAGACTCTGCCAAATCCACTTCCCTGGGTAGACACCCCCTTTTATTGTAAGGAACTTATTCTTAGATCCAGGTAAAATGTTATGTGACCAATCTAGACATGACTTAAAAGAAAATGTGTACATGAAGTACAGAAAACACATAGCACCTGCCAGAAATGCTGTGGAGTTCTAGATCTTAATTGCAGCCCCAGCCTAGGACTAGTGGATGCAGAAGCTTCAGTTCACTTGCAACACCATCACCATGGATATGCCTGTATCATTGGCAAGTCAGCCCAAAAACCTACAAAACAGGTACCCAGGAGTGCTTTGGACAAGGAAGCTCCTGATCCTCAGACACTGTAAAGGAGTGAGGTCAATCCCTTCAAAAGGTTCTCTGTGAGCCTGTTTCTTTCTCAAAACAAGCCCTTCAAATCCTAAATCCACCTATGTCTCAGTTGCCAGATTTGAGGCAGATACCAGATTGTTTTACTTCCTAAGTTTGGACATAGCAAACAAACAAGAAAACCCCAAAGCAACCCAAACCCACATGGTAATACACGTGGGAGCTGTGAGCTTTTCTTAAAGCTGAAATGATTCTTTCATGAAACAAAATATTGCTGTTAGCCCACTCTTGCTGTAAATATAATCAGTGCCAAAGAGTACACACTGGCTTTCCTAGCCCCATTTGTCCAGCCCAGTCATAAAATGGTAAAGAAGCCAAAGCCTAAATGCCAGCTGAAACTGTGGTAAAGCCAAAGGTGGAGACTGGATTGCACTGTTCTACCCGGTGCAAAGAGCACGGAAAGGCACCCGAAAACTATTTGACTTATAGACAAGGTGACAGTATTTCTGAAATAAAAGATTGGGGTAGTTTCATAGTGAGTTTTTTTTACAGTCATAAAAGAGACAAAACACCCATTTGCAAAAGATGCTTGCTGGTGGTGTGATTGCCAGCTCGCGAGGCGACAGCAACACTCGCATATCACTTACAGGGTAGGTTTATTTCCAGACACTCAGGGTTCTGGAGACATTTATCATACACTGCCAAACTAATGTTAACATCCACTTTGAGCAAAGGAACAGATTTAAATGTCTCTGCTGATCCAAGTTTTTCTCTCTCCTCTGTTCAGCAGACAGAACGCTTGTTCCGCTGGACTGTTTATTCCTGGCAAACATGGGACAAATTCTTCTCAGCTTGGAAAATGAGCAGCTTGTAGTTATTAAGACAGAGAAGGAAAAGAAAGAAAACGGGTCATTGAGGTGTCAGAAGAAAGAAACTGCTGGAATGTCATGACAGAAGAAGGAGGGGTGGGGGGAGGGAATCAAGAGTGTCCCAAGTTTTGTTATAGAAGAGACCCATAGGAAGGATCTTCAAAAGGAGGTAAGGATTACATTATAGGGCTGTACTGTGACTTTTCCCAGATGCCAAATGGCAAATCCAATAGCTCACAACCAAAAATAAAGAGCAGTTATAGATGGGCAATGGAAATTTGATATCTATAAATGTGTAAACTCTTGTGCTGGTGCCTCCCAGCAAAGAACAGAAGCTGGACTGGCGGTTTTCCATGTTAAACCTATAGCACCTGCTTAATTCTGCTTTTATTTAATGCCTCTGTCCTTTATGTGGCATTAACTTTAATGTAATATTGAAGGCTTTGTTTTTTTTAATAGCATAAGTGTAAATGTAATAGTTATATAACAATTATAATAAATCAGGAATGTACTAGAGCCACTGCAATAACTAATAATAACATTAAGACACAGCCTACGATGCATCTAAAGTTCAGTACCTTAGAGAGTTAATTAAGTCCTAAGTTAATTGGCAATGATCTTATTTCTAGACAGGAAATGTAGCCGATTATCTTGTTTATGCTCAAACAAGTAACTGAGGTCATAACAAGACTTTTTTGGGTATTATTGATTGATTTTTAATTTGTTAATTAATTCTGATTGACTTTTCAAGTGTCTTGCTTAATTCTTTGCTCCTAAGGAGATGAAGCTACTGACATGGCTGGTGGCTATGTAAAGTCTGTCACCATTTTCACTGTATGAAAAGTGTAGTTTTCATAACTCCACTGTACTTTTAAGTTGCCAGACTACTAAAGGAAAAGCTTTTGCAACAAAGTGCAAATAAAAGTACTATTTCCATAACTTCATGCCTACCTTTACCTGTCACACAGTACACTGTAGCATCACAAATGCCAAATTGCATTTAATCAGACAAGCACTGCTATATAATTTCATACGTTCCTACTGTTAATTGTACAAATGTTACCATTTTATAGCCTCAGGAAATGATTACATGGAAAAATAATTAATGTATAAATATATGAAAACCTAACCCAGGTAATGTTTTCCAGGTTACAATCATAGGGAAGAAAATCAATCCTTTGCAAGGCGACTAAGTTTCATCACGGCCACATCTTTAAGCTTCTTTAATTGCAACTGGCTTCTCCCCATATAGGCTTATCCAGAACCAATCCATCAGCTATTGCACAGACTTAAAAAAACTGAGCACAGTGTTAAAATTCAGCTCATGGGGAAGAACGAGCCCCAAAAGGACCTTTAGCTTACGGTATCTCCACTGAAGAAATTCTTTAGCTGCACAGTCACATAACAAGGGATAAAATTAACCACTCATTTACCTTGCCTTCTGCCATTTTATGCCAGAATATGGGTACAGAGCAGTAAAATGTCAGTAGATGGTGGCAGTGCATGGGCAGGCACCTGCCTAGGATGGTCAGAGTGGGGTGAATTGGGTAGTGGTGCTTCTGCTGCCACAAATTCTCGTGTCCCTGCGGGAGAGCCCCCCACCAGCACTGCTACTGCACCTCCTGCCAGCAGTGCCCCAAGGGATGGGTCACACAAATGCACTTCCTCCTCCATTTGCAGACTGGTTTGGGTAAGGTAGATGGCCTCCCTGTACAAGGCAGATTAACTCAGAGGTAATTAAAGGCCACAAATAATATGCAGGAAATTCATGTCTGACAGCATAGAAACAGAGGGGACAAAATCAGTTCCAGGAGGACAAGAGTCTGAACTGAGAAAAAATAAAAAGACTTTTAAAAAAGTCAGAAGTGCCAGTTGAAACGTTAACACTTTATAAAAGGCCAAATAAATGCAGGTATGACCATATTTTGAACCACTGCCACCCACGCAACAAATAGCAAATGTTATAACATTGAGACTACTTTTCAGCTGTAGATAGAGGCCAGTCCTTCAGTGATATAAATACTTTCCTTCTTTATTCCCTCTGCAAGTTCAGTTCCTTTTTTTCCTCATTAAAAAATCCTACAGTTTGGGAATTAATTGACAAATTGGGGTGGTTTTTCCCTCTTTTGTTAACAGGCCTGTTCTCACTTAACAAAATATTGTGACAATTCAGAATTTATTCTTTACATTAACAAAGAACTCTTCTACTTGATTATGTTTTATTTCATTGCTAGAGTTTTCTACTTCTTTCAAGTCCCACTTCAGTATCCCTTAAGTACCACTATTTCACATTATTCTGATTTTGGGCCACACAATTCATAGCAAAGCAATAATTTCCAGTTTTATCTTATATTCAGTGTTGAATATTGTACTCGACATTCTGTCCTGTCTCCCTTCGTAGCTGGATCAGCACTCCCCCAGCATCACCAGTCTCTCCAATAACGGAAGGGGGAAGCTAGCCTTTGGATAAACATTTCCCTTGTAAGAATGATATGGGCTGATTTACCACACTTGTCTCCTCCCACAGAGTTAGCACTAGTTTCCTAGATCCAACTGCTCCCAAAACTTGCAACATTTTGGAAGCAGCCACCCACCAAAGCCGAGGGAGGATATTTATTCACATATGCTCAGATGTAGTCCAGGGCCTCATTTGCATTACAGACTGTTTTACCTCCTGAGAATCAGGACCACTTCTAGTGTGAAACATTCATTCCTGTCTGGAAAACAAGTCCAGCCATTTAGGAAACTAAACCATGGTATGATGTCCCCAGTATTGTTGTGAGAGATTTCAGGAATAAACATGAGAATTTTATAAGGAAAAGCTCCCTCTTTTTGTGCTGCTTTTTTGTCATTTTTTCCTGCTCTTATGGTGTCCCTGTCACAATTGCATCCTTGAAGCTCAATAATCTGCTATGAGCACTTATCCTTTCTCCCCACATTTGCAGCCTAATTTTTAAAGTATTTAGGGTGAATTTTTGTTTCACTGGAGAGTGCTTACTTGCTTATGCTTTCAGATTTCGTGGTACAAACACCTTCTAACTAGCCGTGTCCTCCCTACCCACCCAACACAAGGGAAATCCCCTACACCCAAATATCAAGTCTACCCCTCTCCTTACCCTCATCTCGTCAGGAATTTTGCTTTTTCTATAACTCAAACAAATGAATCAAGTTGAGAGCCAATATTTTGGGGCGGCTCCATCTTTAACTTTATTATCCAAGACAACTGAGCCTTCTTTTCCTAGGCTGGAAAACAATCTTATAAAACTCTCATGGTTTAAAAACCAAAATTACTCAGAGTAATCTACTGTTACAAAGATAAAATACACTTTAAAAAGTAATAGGAGTAGAGTCTTCATGCTAGATAAGACCAAGAACACAGATAATGAGTGGTTATCAAGATTTTATTTTCATATGTGTTGATATGAAAAATTCAATATGTAAGATATTTAACCCCGCTTAAGCAGACTGAAATAATTTCTTAGGAAGAATGAGTAGAGAAAAATCCTTCCCAAGTTTACTCAGAGAGGTAAAGCCTGACTTTAAGTGTACTTGCACCATGCAACACACGCCAAAGCAGAGGACCCCAGCCTGGCACAGGGGAGCCAGGCCCAGGGGGACCAACCACATGTGTGAGGTGTCTCATCAGTGCTCATTAAGGTTTGTTGGCTGTGGCAAAGCACTCTGCCAGCACAGCCACAGGGTGTTGGTGCTTCCACTGCTGGAACTGGGAGCAGGATTTGGCCCAGTGACTCCACACACCTTTGGATCAGAGTTAGTGTAAGTTAATGTTGCTCCCCATATACCACATTAAGGGTGTTTATCATTCTGTATTCCTGAAGGCAGCGGGTCAGCACAAGGTGCTGCTTCTGGGGAACAAACTAAAGCAGGATGACAAAAGACACGTCGTGCTGGCAAATTCTTCTGGGCAGCTTTGCTCTCCATGCCAGGCCAGGACCTACACTGTTCTCTTTGGGAGAGCCTGGGCAAGACAGTGCAACAGAAACTTTTGCTTTTATTATCCTGCGCTGAGTTTTATGTTCTATTTCAAAATACATCTAAGTTATGAAACCATTATGCCACCAATTTTTCTTTTTTCCCTGGACAATTCTCTTCGGAGACAAGACTGCCAGCAGCATTTCTGTAAACATCTCTCTTCTTGCCTAGTCAGTGCATACTCAATTAAAAATATATTATTAGCTACAATCTTCAGCTGTGCTCATTTGCATAAAAAGAGTGCCAAATGATACCTAGTCTTCTGTGCCACCTTTTTCAGAATGGATATAAAATGCCTGGAGAGCACTGCAAAGATCTGGTTGTTTCCTATACAATACTGCCTGCACTGATGCTGACCATTTCCACTATATTTCAGCTTGCTCCCCTTTTTCTTAATTACAAGTGGGACTTAAATAAAACAAATTAAATTCTGATGTTGCATATGACTTCACAAAACTAATACCCTTCTCACAAATGCCATGCAATTTATGAGTAGTGCCTTCTGTGTCACCACCAAGACAAAATGCAGAGGTACAGATGCACGGGAAGTTAAAGCAGATTGGCATAAATTTGATACCTTTTTTTTTTTTTTTAATTCTGTGTGGTTTTAATATCTGTGACCAATCATTGGTCTTTGTATAAACACAGGGAGAGAAAAGGCAGGATTATCAGGGTCATCTTACTTCATGAACACAAAAATATATAGGTAAACTCCATCAAATACAATCTGTCCTCATCAACCATCATTTCATGAACTGTTGCTGCAATCTCAATTTTTATCAGCCATTTGCTCGTGTTGCCAGTGATGGGGGCAAAAGCACCACGTGACCATTCTGCCAGAAACAAGGGTTACCCACAACACAAGGTGTGCAGAAGACTCATCAGTTGCACACAACTGTCCTGTTAATCAACTTTGGATAAGGGTTGCAATCACCAAAGTGTTAAACACCTACACCTGGCCACAGGAGCTTCAGCAATGCACCCCATGCCTCCGGGCTGGGGGTGTCTGTGTTGGCAGCTCGGGTCAAGACGGATTTTTAAAGTGACTCTGGATCAAACTGGGCCACAGTTCAGTGTAGTTCCCACTGAAAGGAAGCCTGTTTGCCTACTCCAGCCACAGTGCAAGCTAGGACATGGAGCCTGACCAGAGCTGCTCTGAAGCACAAATGCCCCAGGTTCAAACAGCGCAGGCAGCAGGTCCTCAGCACCAGCCGTTTGCTCAACCCCTGCTGCAAGAGCTGTAAAGCTCCTTGTGTCTTGTGTGTGGGCAGAGAACCCAGCATGTGCATACAAGGATCCTTTTCTATGCAGAGAAATATTCCTGGATTTTAGGCTGGGATTGACAAGTGAACTTTTTCTAATTAGAAAGCTCTTTTCGCTGTGGTGTTCGCTTTCCAGCCATTGTCTCATCGCTCATTTCCCTTTCTCCAGCCATGTCTTAGCCAATTCTGCTCTCCCATCCCTCTTTTGGTTATGGTTTGATATTTTGTTTAATTTGAGAAGACACCCTTTCATTGAATGTTTTTGGTTGTTTTCTTTTCTTTTTTGAGGGGACCAGGGAGAGGGGGATTAAAGTTCAGTTTATGAGTTCCTGATCTTGTTATTCAACCCATTTCCCCCGTTTAGTTTTCAGTTGTTACAGTCATATACAGCTGCCCTCTGCAAATTAATATTACAATTGCTATGCTTCAATGCTTTGTATTTCCAGCTCCTTTAAAGCTCTTACTTTAGAACACTGTTGTGCAATAACATATTGAATAAATGAGTAACCACTTCATACTGCTCTTGTATTTATGAATAACCAGAGAAACTTCTTTCTTTGAGAGTGGATGAGAAATTAGATGTAGTTTAAAGGCTCCTAAAGCGTATTTTCAGTTGTTACCAGATGAAATCAAGGAGACAAAATTACTTTTTCCTACTTAAACATTTCATTGATTTTTCTTAGAACACCATCCTCCCTCCTGTCTCAATCCAAGGTACGCGCGATGATTCCTGGCTATACCATAAGGCATTCATTATAGATCCAGACCTGATCAGAGTATTTATGGAGAAATGTTAAATTTTCTTTAATAAAATATTAAGTGCATTTTAATGTAAATATTCTACCTGTATAGACTAGTGCCCAGGAACTTCACAGTTAAAGAACTGTTGTCCTCTGCCTGACATGCCTGTCTACCAGAGCTGTGCCTGCTCTGCTATATTACACCCATATTCCAGCTGCCCATGGCTCCTCGCATCCCATGCACATTAATTGTTGCAACCAGAAACAAAATTGAGAAAGGCATGTGGGACTGTGCATGAAGTGGGGGCAAACTGATTGAAATTCATGCACTGCTGTGCTTGATTCCCCAAGCCTCACACAGGAACACTCAGCCATAGGTGGCTGCATCACTGTCTGGGGGAGAGGGAGGAACTCGGGCAGAACTGTTCCACTGTGTGGTTTCACTGTTGGTCACGGCTTTTCAGACATGCAAGGCATAAAAGCAAGAACCTGGCCTGTTGGTTTTCAGTGCCTGCAAACCCAGGATAAAATTCACCTAGAGCTACTGTGGTAATTGTGTGCCAATTGATGTGCATTTAATCAGACCCCAGCTATTTTCTGAAGAAAAAAAAAGCCTTCTAAGTTGTCATCGCATAAAGGCAAAATGAGTTTATGCATTTCCTTCAAGCTGAGATCAAACTCTGTCCCCCAGATGTGCCCAACAACCTGCCCAGCATTTTAGTGACAAATTTGGGTAGTCTTTCCAATGCAGAAACAGCAAAACTTGAGCATTTTCAAATCCAAAAAGAAGCTTCCTGCTGCACAGAAAGGCCACACACAACTACAGCAGCACCCATGTAATCTGAATGAATGCTTTGGCTCTCACCAACGCTGTGCACAGCCCTTGGCTGGTGCTGCTGCCTTAGAAGCATTGGTTACATCAGCAGGAAGCTCTGCACAGGGACCATCCTAACATCAGGGCAGGCCTGAAAAGAAAGATTCTTTGATTTCAAAAGCCCATTTCTTAATTCTTAGCAACTGGTGTAAATCAGGAACTCCATTCCAGTTGCTCCAGTGTAAAACCACTTCAAGAGGGCAGATCCAAGTCTAGTCTTTCAACTTGCAGAAGCACCTGGACTCTGTCCAGGATGGACTGGTAGACTTTTCATAGTTTGGAGCAGAAACAAGGAGAGAGTTGCATTTCACACAGTCATCTCTCTGAACCTGACTTCTCTTCACAGTAGCTGACAGAATACAGCCCTTAGGGAGGGATATGACTACAACACATTTCTTCTGGTTAGATTGAGTTTTGCAAGTGCAGATAACTTTTTAATATTTTAAAATACACTTTGAATTACAATTGTAATTAAGCAAGGAGATTTTTTCCCCTCCATAATCACATGAAAAGGCCCAAGCAATTTAGTGTTCCAATTTTTATATTCATAGAGCAAATATTAGACTGTCCAGTTACATTATTGAACAATAGATAACAACCCTAGGTCACACTGTATGTTCTTCTTTAGAAAATATATAATATCAAAGATTAAAAGTATTCTTCTAAAATTACAAGGGATTTTCGTATCACTTTTTTTTCTGGCTTTGAATTGTAATTCCAGCTGGAGAAGGAGCCAAATTATTTCTCAACATTTTCAAACCACTGCTTTCAGGACACTGCAACCCTGAGCTGAGACAACCACATATCTTCCAAGTAGACAATAATATGATCCCATTTATGTCAGACCCATCCAAAACTAGAGGCACAGTGCAAGATTACGCATGAGTGTCCTCTGCTAACTGCAAAAAATGAAGCTAATTAAATTTATGTTTGTTCACCACAAGGTAGGAAAAAAACATCATTCTGCCAGTCCTGTTTCAGATCCCATTTCATAAGCACTTTTTACAAACATCTACTGTGTGATAACTCATGTTTTTGAGGATCCCAAAAAATCCACATTTTCCATAAATGTTTCCTTGAGCTGTATCAGTTCTGTGTTCATACTCAACTGAATGCTATCATACCACATTCTTCAGGCATACAGCTGCTTTTCTGTCTTTGGTGTTTAAAAAAAAAAAATTAGAATAAGACTTAACACTTTTAATTAAATGTTTAATTCATGCTTTTTGAGCTATTTCCTTCCAATCTGAATTTTGTCACACAACTTTAACAGTCTTTCCACTGCCAAATTTTTTTCTTTAAATGGTAACTCAGTGTCTCATGAAGAATGTATATTGCACAATTTGGTAAAGAATTTGAAAGTGAAAGTCTCGTTTGTGAGTAAAGTAGGAACGCCTAGTAACTGGCACAAGCTGTGAATGTAAAAATATGCAACATTCAGAACAAAAACCCCTCCAAAACCAAAGGAACAGTTCAAACACACTTCACAGGACATACAGGAAATAGAAAGTTTAAGGGACTAGTACAAAGAGCACGTGGAACAGAATGTGATTCTTACTGATGAGTTACACGTATTTTAATGTTTTTATGGCTTCATTTTTAAAGAAAAAAAAAAAGCAGAGATACTCCTTCAAAACCAAATGAAATGTGAGTCAGCTATTTGAAGAAGGTGGCAAAGAGGAACCCAGTTTTCAGAAGGAGATTCTTATTTCTGCTCTCACTGACACTCAGCACATTCACAGCATTGCTTTCCAAATCCTTCAGGAGCAGCTGAGTGCCATTCAGCCAAATGATGTTCCCATTAAGAAAGCAGCACATACCATGCTAATCCCATGGCTTTTCCTCTGCTGTCAGTTATTGTTTCTAATCGCAGGATGAGGGTGAGCAGGATTTGTCCTGTCCTCAGGACAGTACAATGGATTGTCATTACTGGTAATAACAAGACATGTTCTGTAGGCCAAGATTTCTTGTTTTGCTGCACCATGGCCCAAAATGAGCGTCCCTGTTGGATCTACTTGTTGATCCTCTTGCATGCACTTGGTAACCTTGCCCCCCTGCTCACAATTTTCTGAGCATGTTGTGCCCATACAGCCTCACTGTGCACACTTGGCTCAGCCTCTTCAAAGTGTAGACTTCAGCTGGGCTCAGCAGCAAACCCCATGGCTTGCCAAGACCCAAGGCCTGAGCTGAAAGCAGCTTCTATTCAACGATGGAAACAGAACTTTGAGGTCTTTCCTGAGATATTTAAGGTTGTTTTGAAACTGCTGGTTCTGCCTGGACACTACCACTCTCCTTCAGAAGAACTATTTCCACACATATTCTCTTATAAGCAGATTAAATAACCTTTGGATAGGTTGGCTAAGAGTTTAGGCACACTTTTCAAAAGTGACCTTAACATGCAAAATCCAGGCTGGCTGAGAAGAATGCAGTTCTGCCCACAACATACACAGTGTCACAATGGTAACAAAGCAGTTTGTCTGAAAGCCCCATCAGAGCAACTGTGCTCACAGCCTGGTTCTACCACAGGTGTGTTGACCAGCAAATGTTGGCCACGCTTCACCATTCCTCCTTTTGTACAGACCCTGTCATCTGTACTTCAGCCGGCAGATTCTGAGCCTGAGTTTTTGGGTGTAAAATTATGAACTACTACTACTTTTGCTGCAGAACTGACAACACAGGCAACAACTTCCAGTAAAACCCCTGCTCTGTCTTATACCAAAGCATGCAACAGGACAGGGACCCTCCTGCTGAGTATTGCATGGCCTTGGATGCTGGCAAATATTGCCAAAATAACTACCAATTGCTATTTACCAATAGGGACACTCAACATAAGATGTCGTGAGCTTATCAGCATCACTAACTGAAGGTATGAAAACATGACAATGCCACTTGGACAGCCTCGTTCATACCTTGTCTGAGGCCCTCCTCTCATTGAAGCAAGATAAGCAAGTTTCTACCTGAGTGGCCACATTTGCACTGTTTCAAGTAACACCTTAGGTTATAGTTTGAAAACCCCCACAAAAGTCTACATCACAATCAATCTCTTAAATAGCCAGAATCTTCGTTTCACTCCAGGAAACCTCACAAGGACCTACTACATCAATAATTTGCTTTATTACATATTTACTTCAGCCAGATTCTTGGCAAAGCAAGGGCAAAACCTGGGGGAGATGCTGCAGAGCTTCAGAGCCCCCAGTAGTGACACACACGAAGGCTGACAACCCCTCACTGCACCTGGTGATGGGGGCACACGAGGGTACGTGGCGCACACTCATAAACAGCTTTAAATTTGACTTTCTCATCTAGGTGGCTGAAGTCAGAAAACCACTCCAGACCCCTCTCGAAGTCAGTTCTCAACTGGGAGCCTAGTTAAATCACTTCAGGGGGAATTGAAATCAAAGATGGTTTTCTGCATCCAGCTGAAATGGATTGTTTAGTGATTACAAAAATATAACCCTTCAAGTGGGCTTGGGGTTCTGTGCGAGGTAGAAAGGCTGGGAGCAGTCTGCATGAAAGAGAGTAAATAGTTTTGCGGGGGAAAAGGCATTTCTTCTCTTTTAACACAGCTACTAATGAAATAGCAAGTGCAGCTCACAAAGAAAACATGCAAACACTAGGCTGCTGCGAATTATGCAGTTTGGTAAGAGATAAAAAAAAAATAATCAGCTCACCATCAAGACCAAATCCCCAAGCTGCTTGTAGGATCATGATCGGAGGGGTATTGAGTCATCTCCTTTGCATACCTCTGCCGTGCACGGCATTCTCAGCATTCCGGGAGCTGCATCCCCGGCGGGGCAAGCAGGGGTGGCCTCCACGCCAGCCCAGCGACCCTTTGGAGGTGCATTCTGGAGCATCAACAGCCTCTCCCACTGCTGACCTATAACCACCTCTCCTTCCTTTATCTCCTCAGGAGGCACTTCCCTCCCTCCCACCCACACCTGCAAAAGGTTGGGGCTCTCAGTGAGCGGTGGGATGGTTCGCGGCCAGCTGGGCTTTCATTTGTGGGTATAGGGAGGTGTCATTAGCACGAGGAGCCATCCCCAGCTGGGTGTATTTAAGGAGCTGTTGCAGCAGTTCTAGGGTGCTTGATAACCTCGTTGTCACCTCCCCAGGTGGCTGTAGTAAAAGTGCTGCAATTTTCTTTAGAAGGGCAGGAACCTGCAAAATAATTAAATATGTCAAGTCAGTCCAGTATGTGGAGACCCCAGGGTAATTTGCTTCCTTTTATAAGCCTAAACTTGATTTGCTTAATTTCTTTCTAGATGAACCTGAACACTGGCTTTCAATTCTCAAGGCCTCTTATTTATTATTTTTTAGACAGTTCTTCCCTCCAGACACAAATCATAATTATCAGAGACTGGAGGGAAAGAGCCCAAATTCAAATGAATACATACATACATATGTGTGTGTGCACGTGTATATTAAACTGCTGCCTGTCAAAAGTGGTTTAATGAAGCTGGAGGGAAGCTTTTAAATAAAGTCATGGAGAATGTCAAGCAACGTGAAACAACCTAGTTAAACACCAAAAAGTCTGTCCTCCCTTTCATTTGGCTCCTGATTTATGTCAAGTTGAAATAAATGATAATAACACGAGGTTATTAGATTCTTTATGATATAAACACGAAGTGTATGCATTTAGAAATCCGAGGACTGTAAACCACAGATGGAAGCACACCATCCATAAGTTCCAAACCACTTCATTTAAAACTCATGCAAAGCACACCAGAAAGAGAAAGCATGGGAAATAAAGGCTGAGGTCTCAGCACTCCTCCTGAAGCATACATTTTCTCTGAGTGTGATATTAGCACAGAATTGTTTGAAGGCAGAGACTGGCCAGTATACAAACATGTCAAGCTCACGTTCAATTTTCATCAGACCTGAAGCAAAACCTCCTGCACATGCATGAGTTTTACAGCTGTGGGAAGGCATAACCCCAACAGGACACAGAAACCCATCGTAAAGGAGCGTGAACCATCTCAGGACCCCACTGCCCACCCTGCTCCTGTGCCAGGATGTGGGGCCAAGGAGGGCTGTGCTGCATGGGAATCTCCTGGTGAGGAAAGGAATAGCCTGGTGAGGGAGCATCGCTGGTGTGACAGGGCTGGGTACATCCTGCACGTGTTTCTTTACTCACCCACATCCTGCGTGCACACACAGGGGTGCTGGGGTTGCCCTGGGGGCAGAGTGTCTGTGTGCCAGGGCAGTTTCCTGCCCTCTAATCTTTTTCCTCACTTTCCAGTATGGGAAATCTCTGTAAAAAACTTCTCTGGACCGACCTACACCACGGAACTTTCCAGGAAATTGGCAATGTTGTTAGTAGTTCTGCCCTTTCTCAACCTCTTTTGCAGAGAAGAATTCTAATAGTGAATGTATTTGACTATAAATAATAATAAACTTTATGGAAAGGAAATGAATATTTTTATACATAAGGGTTCAACAGACTGCAGTTTAATTCTAAACCCTTTATTTGAGAAATCAGTTGTAAGGTTAATTATATGTCAAAATATCCACGCCAGTTAAGTAATGTTGGTGCTATTTCAAGAACAAGTAGAAAGTGTAATTTAAAGAGTTAAGAACAGTAAAGAACAGAGCATTTGAATATTTTCTTCTACAGGTGACTGAAGATCTAATTGCTGTTAGTAAAAGCAAACCCTTTGTGTCAGAAAGAGTGCTTACTTCAATGGCTGCAGATTAAAACACTCTAGTTAGTCCTTTTTATATTCAGGGAAAAAATTAGCCCATAAATTCTTTTATACTTTCAGTGAAGATATTTTTGGAACTGCAATAAATTTCTCATTACATGTAATACACTACTGTCTGATTATTTTTTTTATTTTTACCTTAAAATTATGTCTAAATGGGACAGTCCAATTATGTCTGATTTAATGTTCTAATGTAATCCTGTGTGATTAGAAGAAAGGTCTTGGGTTATTTAACAAGTGACATTTTGGATTTATTACAAAAGCGATATTGGAAGTATAGGACCTGTGGGGAGCCAATTAAACTTTCCTGGACATCATCTGCTTGGCAGTGTCCTCCTGCCACCAATATGCCACCTTGCCCCTACAGAATAAACCAACTTGCTGTGCAGTGGCTGGGAAAGCAGAGATTAGCTGAGGGCTGTGTCCTTTCAGAGAGCAGAAGAAGAAGACTGAAGACAGATTCTGGTTGTTTCCATCACTGGAAAACAACCAGTCAAAATGACCACCCCATGGAAATAGCCTGGCCTCCTTGCCTGTGGTATTCCAAAGAAGCAATGCCAAGGAGAGACTGGGCCTGAGTAAATATGCAAGTGAATAAATCTTAAAAGCGAACTCAGCATCTACCCTGTCACCTGAACCAAATTTCCTCCCTTCTGTGCAAAACTGATGTGAAAGATTGAAATTATGCCCCATCCGTTCTTACTGTTTCAGTGCATCCACATGAGAATCCACATTAGGACAGGGCAGAATGCAGCTTGGAAAGCCATTGTGGCTGGTGAGGATGTGTGGGGAAGGTTGACCCTGTCTAAGCAGAGTAGAGAGCTACTAAAGAAGGCAATTAGAAAAGCTGAATTTTAATTGCAGAAGCAGAAGATTTTTTCAGTGATGGACATGGAACTGTGTGATGACTCTGTTACAGAATCATTTTCAGGAGCAAAACTTGCACTTGCAAATGGATTTATTAGAAATTTTATAGCTCTATTTCTCATCATGAGATATTGATTTTACAGCTAGATATAAATGAGTTAAAATAAAAGGGAAAAGATCCTATGCTTTATCGTAGTGACCAAAGTGATGTCTGCTATAGGAGCCTTTTGGTTATACCGGCAAGCTAGAATTTCTCCGTCCTGGCACAGCAGCCTTTGTGGCCACACAAGGAAAGTTTCATATCCCTCCAGTAAAGCCACTTGCAGAGGTAGAATAGGCTTCCTAGGAGAAGTGCAATTTTAGCAGAATAATTCTGTTTATATAGCAGCTTTCACTGGTGCAATTATGATGAGTAGATATTACACTCCTCTCTCTCTGCACCTGAGAGGATTCATTCCTGTGCCAACAAAACCTACAGACCAGGCCAGAAGCAAAAGTTAAGTTAATTAGAATACAGATGAGCTCTTTATGACTTACCTCTGTTTTGCCACTCTTATTACACAAGCAAAATGAAAGTCATCTCATTATGCTAAAACTGTACCAGCACTCAGCTTCCTGCTACTGGTTTCTAGCTGGAAACCAGCTATGTTGATGGATGTAGTGAAGAATAGGCAGGTACAGACAAGGAGAGATCCAGGGAGCGGCCAATCATCACAGGAAATATGATAATCTTTTGATCTCTTGCTGTATCCAAATCATTTAAACACTGCAACTGACAACAACAGGATCACATGAGAACCCTCATTCTGCCCTGGTGTGCCTTGCAACCATTTATATATTCCCCTTCAGCCCTCAGAAATCTTCTGACCCTGTTATTTGTTTGTTGCTTGTTTGTTTTTCTCTCCTTCAGTGCAGGCCAGCTCTGCCGGTCCCGCAGTCCGGCTGTATCAGGTGGAAAGCCGAGCGCTTTTCCAAGGCATTCCGGCGTGAACTATTTCTCACTCCGGATTCCCTCTGCCCTGTTTTGCTCCATAACTTTTCCCAGTGCAGTGATCAACCCGTCCTCCAATCAGCTTTACAGCCTAACCAACAATACTGCTCCATAGATCAGCCTGGGCTGCTGATGGATCAGGATGGTTTTACACCTCCAGCTTGGCACCTCCCGCTGCCCCCGACTCCCCGACGAGTGGAAGTCCCCAGGTTGTTTGTAAGCTGGTGTGTGTAATGCAGCTAGGCTGGCCTGGGTTGTAAATTTGATGTATTTCATACTTAAGTAGGAGTGTCAACTGCTAAATCCATTCCTTGCTAAAAATAAAAGCTACATAATAAGCCTGATACTGTAGATCACTTTAAACCAGATACTGTAATCCCCACTTGAGACAGATACATGACCTATTAAATTAAACATAGATTCCCTGAAATTGCATGCAGAACCTCTCTCAGATCAGACTGACTCCATTACTTTACCCTGTAAATAGAAATATTGAACTTCTGTATATATTCAGACATGATGTATACAGTCACTTATCAGCTTTTGTATATGCATGCTGTATTAGCAGAGGTGTGCCTTGAAAAAAAAGATGCTGAAAACATCTTCAAAGATAACTACCTGATACAATCTTTCTAAATAGGTACTTAATTCTATTAACAAAATAGGCCTTTATTTTCTGAACAGGTGACATCTATGGCAGGTAAGGGAAAAAAAAGGTGTCTATATTAAGATGCTGACAAATTATTTTGGGGGACCCATATTTGAAAACAGATCTTAACATCTGGGAAGAGACCCAGAGCAACCTCAGGAATGCCCTTATATTTGAATAATTCCAATGAGATTCCCTCTCCCCCATCTCAGGAAAACACAAGTTTATGTAAAATTTGCATCTCAAAAAACTATGTTGTTGTAGTTGTATTTTACAACTTTCTAGCCATCTTTACTCTGTTACTGAAGGGTGGCTTTGGTGATCTATGTGACAGAAATGTTGATAAGAGCACTAGGATGACACCAGGAAAGAACACAGCCCTGTGGCCTGGTCTGGAGACGGGTTTTGATCACACCAAGGCTTCAGCCTTATCTTCTCGTGGTTCCTGAGATGGACACAAGAATGAATCCACGTCTTCACGTGGGTTACTGCAGAAGGAAAGAAACAGGTTATGCATATTTTATGCCTGTGTGGCACCTACTTAGTGTGCTTTACCACTTACTGTGCATGGGCTGGACACTGCATTATATCATTATGTACAGGGTTAAACCAGATTACTGCTGAGTACCCACACCCAGCATTTCACAGCTGCTCTCTTGCTTTGGCACACAGTCAGGGCTTTCTTCCAACATAGCTCAGCAAAACTGCTACCTCCATGTCTTGCAGCAACTCTCATTTATTTATTCAGATTTATCACCACACCTATCAAGCTCTTTGCTTTCACATGTTTTCTTTTTCTTTTCTTTCTTTTTTTTTTTTTTTTTTTTTTTTTTCCCCTTCCCAAAATTCACTGCCTCAGCTGTTTTTCTGAGGACTCACTACAGAAACTGGGGCCTTTTCTGCTCTTCTGGAGTGCAGGAGCAGCTCTGCTATTTCCACCTAAAGCTCCAAATTGGGAATGTCAACCAGGATCAAACGCATCTGAAACATAACCAGCCAGCTGACCAAACAAATGAATAAACAAAAAACTAGGCAGGTTATGTGAGGCCACCATCCAGGTGGATGCAACAAATAGCACTTGCACTTCTAGAATGAGGATAAATCAAGATGCTGCAGTCCATGGCAGTATTACAGGGGTAGTGTTTTCCCACACAATGAAATTAGGTTCTCTTGAGCAATTCCTGCAGTGGGTGAGTCACTGTCTGTCTTGGATGGTTTATTCAGAATTATTTCTGTTCAGCAAGAATGGAGGAGAAATCTTATTCTCCACTGTCTGTGAGCCCTCATATTTGCCAGTACCCTGCTGATGCTACCGTGTTTCATTCCACAGTCCCACTCGAGGTACAGCCTGGTGTCTCTCAATGAGTCTGTAGTTTTCCAAACAGCATTTCCATGTTGGAAGCAAGAAAGCTGAATGCACTCTATTTTTAATTTTTTTTTTTTTTTTGCAGGAATATCTGCTCCTGAGCTGTGTGCTGTGCATCAGGCACCCAGGCTGTGCAGGCAGCAGCAATGGTTCCATGAATGGGGAACGCCAGCTGATGGCACTGGGAAGTGTGACACCTTCCTCAGAGGTCACAGCTTGGGAGGGGAGCTGTGACTGGGGAGAGCTGAGGCCATTCTTCTGTGAGAAAGTGTGAAGCCAGCCTATATATTGGTGAAGCCACTTCAGGGATATGCTTCAGCAATAAGATATGACAAGCTGTGAATTACAGTGCATTAATTCAAGCCTAACATATTGTCAAGTGTGGGGCCAAAGGGCTAAGAGCCATCCATACAACTAGGTGTGAATTAATTCACACTAGTTCGCACACTGAAGTGTCTTATTGTGATAATAGATTTAATACTCCTAAAATGTTATTTTAAAATATCTATATATTATTAATTAAGGTGTAAGACTTATGCCTCCTGAACACTGAATTATATCTCAATGAAACCATTGCTCAAAATTCTTATTAACCCAGAAGGTCACTCAATTTCTTCTGCCCATTTCATAATAATAAATAGTATAAACTGTTCAGACCATTCCATCTCTTTGTTACAGGAACTATCACCATCAAAAAGGGAAATCCCTCTTCCTGTACGTAAAATTAATGCTCAAGTGTGTGGTTGGATAAATGTTTCCTGCAGGTAGATGCTCAGCCATATGTTTCTGGATTTGTCTTTGATAAGTAAGTGCTGGCTACCACTGAGCAATTATGTGCAAACCCCATACCAGGAGGAAAGGTGCCTGTACACAAGTGCTAATCAATGAACTTTGCTACCCATCAATTCATATTTCCAGAGTGCTTGCATTGAAATGAAAGTCATTATGGCTGTGCCAATTAGTAACAAAAATACACTGGGCTTTTGTCTCTTGCCAGTGGAGGTCAAGGTACTCTAATTTTAACAGTGTCATCCAGAGAGGAGCTGAAAAACAGATTGGGTGGAGCCCAGCCCTGAGGAAAGTTTATTAAAGCTGATAGGAACTGCCCTGAGTGGGTCAAACTCATTCACTTCTATCAGGAATAAGTTTGGTCCCCTGGGAAGGGTTAAATATTAAATCCATTTCTGGTTTTTGTTTTGTTTTGTTTTTAACCGAGTCTCTTGGCTTCCGAGCTGTTTATAAGAGAAAATGATATAGTAAATTATGTAAGATAAATGGTACAGTCTGGCAGTGTGGGAAATCTACTATTCGTAACTAATTCTAATTTTTTAAGCTACTGTATGTCATAGCTAAAGCGGCACATGCTATCACTGAGCTGTCTTTGAGATTTACTACTTGTGTTAGTGTTTCATCTGTGGTTTGTTTAAAATCTTTGGGGGGCTTGAGTCTGTGGTGCTGTGCTGAGGCTGTGAGCTGCATGTAAAAGGCTGAAAATGCCCTTCTGCATCTGGGTGGGTGAGCAGAGAGGTCTGCTGTGGAGGCAAATTGAAGTAAATGACCAGCAGTCATTTAAATGTTTCTGTATCAAAGAGAGCTCTATCAAGGTGTGACACTGGGAGACCTTGGCATGGGTGAAGCCAAGCTTTTGAGGATGGTAAGGGAGAAAAGGCAGTCAGATCTGAGGCTCAGCACAAAGGCAGCCATGAGAACACATGCCCTCCACTCCCTGGCTAAGCAGACCTGTCTCCTCTTAAGACAGAAGGCTTCCAAGTAAAGGTTTTTACATTTTATTGATCTTTGTCTTTTATCTTCCTCTGCAGCAACCCTTTCCAACAGCACAAACATTTTATTAGACAGTTACACCGCTGTGGCTGCTGTGTGCTCCTTGCAGAGCACACCTCTCCTATGCCACGCTGGTTTTGCCTTACAAAGCAAGTTAATAAATTATATAGCGATGAGCTTTGATTGCATCACGTCCAAACTGCTCTCTCCCAGAGGCTGTGTTACCCAAGATATTAGCAGAGAGAGCTGCCCTGACCTCATTTACTGGGCAGGCAGGAGCAGTGGCGAGGTGCAGACCCCGGAGCACAGTGAAACCATTGTCTCCTTCCAGGACGAGCCGCGGAGCCCGAACCGCAGGAGCGTAACCTTGGATGTCCATCAGCGTTCCAGGCTGTGATACCTGGGGAAGCAGTGAAAGGAGACTGTATCTGAGCATCTGGGGGAAAAAAGTCTATGACAGGTTTATTTGATGTTTTTACTGGAGACCATACAATTACTGGAATACCTGGATTTATTTGAATGGAAGTATTATAGAAATATTCTCTCCAGTGGTTTCCTGCATGGAGAGGAAATTTCATTTTGCAGCCAAAATTTTGTCAGAGGGTCACAACCTCTTTCTCAATTCTGAAAAAACTGTTGGAACTCACCCTCTAATAAAATGAAAGTCTTCCAAAGAGATTAACCCCCCTCGGCCTGTGACAGAGGGTCCCTCCACAGTTCATGCTGCCCAAGGCCATCAAAAAAGTGCCTGCAAAGGGCAGTATCCTCACCAGAACCTGCTCTGGAGCTCAATTCTGGGAAAGACAGGCACAAAGGGGAAATAAAAACATGAAATATATGTTAACCCTGTTTCTGAAGGCAGCAAATTCCTGTGCTGGCAGGCTCTGGGGGGTTCAGAGTTAGAGCATCACAACGACAACTGAGGAAAAGGGGCACAGGATCCCGACTTGTGCAAAGTGCAGCCAGGGACTGTTTTCTCACGGAATTACTTCTGGTTGCTGCCTTCTGAGCGAAACCTTTTAAACATGCAAAACATGTGGTTAAAATGGGAATTCAGGAGTACTGGTCTGCACCCTTTGAAGTGAAACTGCAAGTTTCGTTTTGGAGATCTCGATGACCTGGTACAGCCTTGCCCTACCCCGTTTCCTATCCATGGAAGGAGCTGCCATGGCCATCTCTGAGCCAGTGTGGGTAAAAAACCACAAGCTAGGGACAGAACAAGGCTGTCTCCCTTTTATTTTCTAGGATCAGAATTGCCAGACAAGATCAGAGCTGAAGTCCACCTAGCCTGGTTTCCTGTCTCTGATAGCAGCCAGAACCAGATGCTTTGGACAAAGGCATAAGAAATCTCAGCTTTGGCAAAAGGAGAATAAGTCTAACCCGCCCCAGTGGGTTCATCTTAATCTCTAGGAGTGGGAAAGTGTTTGAAACTCTGAGGTATGAGCTTTTACAACCCTTCTACAACTCTCTTAGCATTAATTATCATAACTCCGGCACCTCTAAAAACTTGTTGTAACATTTGGCACTGTGTCGAGAGTAAGGCATGTTGAAAGAAGAGAACAGGACTTCTAAAAAAGCTGAGGCACTGCTGGGATTATTGACTCAAGGACCTCAGTGAGGGAACATAACACAGGGTCATGTTTCCCAGTAATAACATGGGTGGTTGACTTCCCAGCATAAGGAAAAACTGGAAAAAATTGAAACTCATGTTGTTTTGGATAGAACCCAAGAAGTTACTGGAGATTTACAATTAGATCATGCAGAAACCGTGGGCTGATTTGGTTTCATTTTTTCAAACAGATGTTGGAGAGGTCGCAAAAGACGTGGTGTGGAGGGTGCTGTGTTAGTAACTGAAATGAGTGTGGCTAATTCCAATTTAATACTGCTCTTTATGCGTTACAATCACTTTCCTAAGTGTAAATACCGAGCATATTAATTATTACATGGTAATTTTCTACCCTTATAATTAAGTCATTTTCCTTCAAAAGAACCTGGTCGTGGCGCAGATTTTCAGCAGGCATTTCTGCTATTGGCAGCAACATAATCTGTTCCATTGTCACTGATGAGCTCTTCTGACTAAGAGGGAAAGTGACAGTAACATCTATATCAGATCATCTGGAATGGGCCAACTGCACATTGCATTAAAATATGAAGTGGAGAGCAGTCCTGTGGGGCCAGGGTTAACAGTTCCTCTCCATCTGTAATTCCTGTCATTCCTGGGTGCAGTCTGTAAGCTGTCACACAGCACAAGCATTTGTGGAGGATACAGGAATTACCAAAAGCTGACCACAGCAAGACAAATACAAGCTGTTCTGGGACTATTGGTCAGTGTGGGTTTGTACAAGAGAATTTAATTTTCTTCTGTGACACTGGAGACTGTCTTGGGCTGGGGGATGTCACGTGGAATAGCATCTGATAGACTTTCTCAGATTGTTCATCTTCTTTGCTGTCTCAGGTGGTCATTTCTGCTTTCCTGTGCTCGGGTACTGATCCTACCAGTCTGGCTTTACCCAATCTTCTGTAAGGAAAATTATTTTGTGTGGTTATATCCTTAATTATATCATAAGTATCCAGGAAGCAAGCATGCTATTTTCTCTGCTGTCCACTATTAACAAAAACCCCTATCACCACCAGGACTGAACACTGCAGTCAGAAATCATATTACTTAGAAAACAACCTCATTTTCTTTTTCCTAAAAAAAAAAAAAAAACCAAACAGAGCAAAGCTAAAGAATGGTTTTGATGTTCTTTAGTGTTTATTCTCTAAGTATTGGAGGACACAGAGAGCTCTAACAGGGAAAAAGCTCAGCTGGACAACCAGCCCCTCACAGAGTTCCCTCTGGATTCCCTGGATGTCCTGCACACAGAGCACAGACCAAGCAAATCCCACTGTGGCTGACCCTCTCTTTTTGCACAGGCACCTATCAAGAATATATTACCCCACGCTTTTGACAAAGCACAAATAAGCTTCCAGAAGTTTTGCAGTGGTATCAATGTCCTCTCTAAAAATAGAGCTCCAGCTCTTACTGAGCATAACACCAGGAAGCCATCAGCATCTAAGAGTTGCCCAGCCTGCTGACATGGTGTTCCTTCCATGCCCTGCACTGAAGATTAGCCAACCCTTTCATTCCTCCATTAATCACCTGTCATGTTTAGAAGACAGTGACCACAAAATAAGCAGCCTGGTGACTCTCATAGCAGTTTGGTACGTTTGTAACCTCGTAGCATGGCTGTTAAACATTTTGATCCCAAAGCAAAGGACTCAGGGGCTCCTGACACGTTCCTCCTGTCCCACCTCACCATGGACAGCTGTGCCACAGAGCATCCTCCATCTGAGGGCCATTAAGGGTTGATGCTTCATCAGCCGTGGTTCACTTTCATAAAGTTCAGAGGCAGCTGAATGTGCTCCAGCCTTGAGGCTGAGGCTGGAAATGGCTGAGCTAACCTTTAGATACCTCTGAAAGTCTGCTCTGATGTGTATTTAGTAAAGTGAAATGAAGACTATAGAATAATCAATCCTTCTATCCCATGACAGGTCAATTGCTTATTTTAGAACTGTCCGGGCTGGTTGATTATTTAATTTCCTTGAAAGCAAGAAAAATAATCATTGTGAAAGTTACTAATGTACTCCAGGTGAAAGGCAACTAAACCATTCATTCCAATATTCACATTAGCCAAGATATGCTCTCAGTTTTGTGTTTTGACCCTTTGCTCCTTCCATGTCACAAAAGAGTTATAAAAGTGATTAAATGATTTTAAACTATCGAATTCTAATTTTTTTAAATGATTGACTTGACATTTCAATTCATTAGCTTTCAACCTGAATTGAAATTTATTCCACAGTTCTTTACTTAATTTGTTAAGTTCCAACTTTTCTGTTTACGTGATTGTCACTAAATGAAGAAATCTTTAACCAATGTTTTAATTGAATGTCAAGCTTTAAATGCAGTGCATTACAATAAGACTCTGTGTGTATTCACTGTAAAACAATCAAAACATGGAATTGAACTTTTCTTCCCTCGTTCTCCCAAATTTCAATACAATTTGGGATTTTCTCAGAGCTTTTTTGTGAAAGCACAGGTTCACGTGCACTTAAATAATGTTGATGGAGTCATAAAAGGAAGCTGTAATTATACTGTCAAATTTATTTTATTCCTTCTGTGCATTTCTAGCAATATTTAGAGCTGCTCTATGTTTCTGCTACCAGATAAACTCAATTTGATTGCAAACTGTGTAAATTAAATAATCAGTTACTCTCTGCATGCTGAGTCTTCTCACAGCTTCTGAGCTCACTCATAACCGTGGTGAAAGAATACCAATTGCCCTTTGGTGCTACTCTCAGGGATGATTTAGGGTGAGTTATATTCAGGCCCCTACATCTAAACCCCGTGTGCTTTCACCACAGAGCTGTTGAGGAAGAATGTGATGTCCACTCAGGCTTCACTGGCTGCACTGCCAGCAGTGCCTCAGTCTTCCCAGAAGTGAATAGGTTTGTATTTCTCTATTCCCTAAACCCTCCCCCGGGTGCACAAAGAGGTGCCTCTCCCTGGCTGCCTCTCAGGGGACATCCCATGCCAGGCCAGGCCATACTGTGTCATACCAGTGCTCTCGGGGCAGACCTGAGAGAAATCCAGGCATGTTTTCTGCCATTTGTGCAGAGCAGTGGACAAGATGAGCTCTGAGAGTCATCTCTAGACCTTTTCTGGTGATAAATATGCACAGGAGTTAAAAACACCCATGAGCAAGGGTGAGCATAACTCCATGGGCACGTTGGAGTGGTCATTGGTGGAGTGGAGAGAATTGAGCTCTGCCCTTCACTGTCTGTTTTGTTGGGGGTTTTTTAAGCACTGTATTTTTAGCAGGGCTGTGTACCCATCTAATCACACACAAACCAGATTTTATTGAATTAGTATTACATCTCGGTGTTTTCTTTACCTGTGGATTGAAACAGGCATGTATTTTTCAGCCCATTACTGCATCTACATCAATGTTCCTGTAGCACAATGTACAAAGGCTGAGTTACTCAAAAACAGGGGTATGGACATGGAAAGGATCCAAGCTAATCAAATGGAAGCAATTTCAATTATATAATCAAACAGCTATATTTTAATTATAATTGTTGCCACAGGGCAGCCCAGAATTACTTTGTATGAACCTCTACTTAAATGTTTATTTCTGAAGAAAAATATTATAAGGCATCCTTGGCATTTTCATTATTATTAAGAAATTAAAAAGAGTCTATAGTTAGCTAAGGGACCAGTACAATTACCCACATCATCTTTCAGAACAGTAAAATGTAATAATAAGCCACAATGAGAAACTGGAGCCTTAGAAATGAATCAGATGGCACTAAAAGAGATTCACTGACAGGGAGCTCAGGGCTTACTGAGCTGTTATTTATTGCAGGGCTAGATTTTTTAAGCTACACTAGTGAAAATAGAGCAACAAAAAATATTGCAGCAGAATTAATTGTACAGATTCACTCTTCGAGCCAAAATAGACTATCAGGAAGTAGACTTAAAATGAAGTAAGGAATACAGAGAGTTTAATTCATCTCCCTAAATCTCCAGGGAAAACCTCATTCCTCCGCCAGAGGGCTGAGCATGACTCAAACACCCCCCTTCTTTACAGTCCACATCCCACCCTCCTCTATCCACCCCTCTGGATGGTCAGGGAAGCTCTTCTGGAATCCTCTGACTTCTGCTCCTACCACAGCTGTACAAGCATGCTTTGAGGAATATCCAACTTCGGATTTTCTGATCCATAAAACAAGCATTTTTACTTTTAACAAGATGGTTGAGTGAAAGGAAGGCCTTCAGTGAGAGCCAATCCATTGCCATTGCAATCCCAGTAAAAAACAATTTGAGTATAAAAGGGAAGTGCATTTAATTTGATTTTAGATTTTCGATGGATTTTTGTGCTCTCTAGGGAGCAGAGCTCAGGCTTTCTGCCCTCACCCCATTTTCCCATTTGTTGCAGCCAACATGGGTTATCAACAGGCACCCCAAATTTTGGGGGCCATCAGCACTGACTTTACAGAATACTCTGAAAACCTGCCCATATTCCATGTCCCATCACAACAATGTACAGAAAAAACAGGCCTTCATAAATTCTGCATGATGAAAAAGATGAAACTGCAGGAATGCACCTCATGGCTTGCAGAGGACCCTTTTGCCCCTTTAAATAGGATTGTGCTCCACAGATTATAAGGAACAAAACAACTGTGGCCAGCACCTGAAGAAATCATACCTTTCCTGAATTAGGACTGTATTGATTGGGAAAATAAAACTGCACTGGAGAATGTAGAAAAAAAAGAGAGATTTTATTCAGTAGCAACATATCTACTTTGTTTTGGATAGGAACAGCAGAATAAACCTCTTGAGAAAGCTCTTGGTTTATATTTAGTGTTGCTCTTCGGGAATAAATTTGGATTGGAGAAAAGTTCGTTCTTCATTTCTTAACCCAAATTGTCATCACTCCCCACACACTTTTGCATCAGCAGCACGATTTGGCTGTACTTTGGTCAGCCCTTTCTCAACCCCAGTGACTCATCTTTAGAACTGACCCATCACTGAAAGGCTTCTGGCTTCAGGGAAAGCATTTCATCTAAGCCCTTGGATTGGAACAGAGTTCTCTGCACACTGATTCAGACCCCACCAGAGCAGTACTTTACATCTCCTGCTCACAACGTTGCCCCCCCTGCACTGTACACATAGATTTCCTAAGAAAAAAAAAAAAAAAATTGGAATATAATTTTACCAGGAAGGACAGAAGAGGAAAAATAATATGGATCCTAAAGTAAATTTTACTTGCTTTTTTTCAATAAGTAAAAATTAAAAACCATCCAAAAATGCTCTAATGGCAGGTTGGGACCAGTCTTTGAACATCCCGTTGCCTTGAGAAAATTTACATTCTGTGTTCAAAAATAATTGCTAGCCTGAATCTTAACATGTCTTGGTCTGCAGACTAACCTATGCAAGTGCTTCTGCCATTGCTGGAAAAAAAAAAAGATAAAAAAAAAAGAAAGAAAAAAAAATTCAGAAGGGCCATGGAAAAATTACAGATGGAGGAGTTTTCTGATGTTTCTTAATATCTTACTGACACTCCTCAACCACTACATCTAACATATCAGCTTCCAAAATTTACTCATATTGAACCCTTAGCTGCACATGCCTCTTATGCAATTGCTATTAGCTTTCCAGCTATTGTTTTTCCTTGAACACAGACACTCAGAAAAGATGTTCCATGCATATAAAATAATTTGGTTTTGAAAAGCATTTCTTGCCTGAACCACTGCCAAATAGCTGATAGTTTCACTTCACAGTTTCGTTTAACATTGGCTTTATATTACAGAAGGCATATGGGGAAAAAAAAATGCATGGAAGTTTTATCACAAGATTTTGCTCACCTTCCTCATCTACAGGCTTATATTAAACCTGGACAATCCCACTTTGGAAATCTACCATATGCAACAGCATCATTTAATTACCAGATAATTACTGCCTTCAACAAGAACCTTTTCTGAACAAGATCTGCTCAACCTGGAGGCCTGGGGGAATAACACCAACCAGTTACAGTTTCCCCATTTCATACATCACAGTTTGTGCCAGGTCCAGAGTAAACCCTGGAAAGATTTAAGGAAGAGTCGCAGTTGCCTCATTTCTGCTGTCCTACCCTGAGAGCCAGCTCTCAGTCTTTCTGTTCTATCCCTTTTCCCAAAACAGTCTTCCTAAATCTCCTCCATGCACAGAGCCAGGCACAGGAACCTGCATCTCAAGGGATTTGAAAGTGGCCCTGTCCAAATATTATGTGGTTCCTCTTGTCCTCGTGGCCTTGTGGTGTTTCCGAAGTCAGTTTTGCTGCCACTGTCCGAACATCAATATTATGGATAAAGCCACAACATTAGACTATAGTGTTATACATCTCCTGGGCTTGTGGAAAAAAGCACAGGGCTTTGCAAAGAGTCCTTAAACACATCCTAGTTTGCAACCTCTCTGTAAGACGTGACCTTTCCTCTGGAAATAAAGCCGCCTTCAACCACTTATCCTACACGCAGGCAAAACAGGCACAGCCAGTTCATTTGCATAACCTCATCACAAACTCCCTTCCAAACCTCTGCATCAGACCAAACTACATTTACAGCATGTTTTTAGGATATGATGGGGGACCATAAGCACCATTACAAGCCACCATAGGGAGGCTGCATTAGCCAGGTATCATGGCCAGACCCAAAATGTAATTGGTTTTAGCTGGTGTTGCTCTGGTAAACCTGGACATGGTTTGGTGCAGTGGTGGCCACCAGGACTGTCAGTCATTTGCCACTCTAAGCAGTGTTTCCAGCCACAGTCAGGGCACACATCATTTCAGCTCTGTAGTGAAGGCAGAGTTTTTGATGGACAGATGCTTAAAGCTCTCTGAAAGCTGCCTGCCTTTTGAATGTCTCAGTTTAGGATCTCTAAAGCAATTTATGCACACTGAGAAAAAGGGACAAGTCACCAGCTCTCTTTTATATCCCCTGGTGTCACTGGCTGTGGTTGGAGGAGGTCTGTGGTATCCCAGAAGTGCTGTTTTACCTCTTACATTACTTTTCCCCCTCACCAATAAAAGCTGAGTCAGCTTTGATGTTCTGGTGTTAATCGTTACAGCACGGTGTGTCCCACAAGACAGAGCAGAGAACAACTGGTACATAATTAAAAGAAAAACACCAGGACACTCGAAGGACAGGCTGATCCAATAAAAGGGAAAGCAAGGGAGCCACATCTGCTCCTGACAACTGGACTCTTTGATTAGTGATTAATACATAAAATAGGTTTGGAATAGAGTTTGAATAAACAGCTGATTTAACAATAGTCCATCCAAAGGTGCAAGGCACGAATGTAGTCTGCCTAACCAATGGGAACAGGGGTGCAACACACCACAAGGCAGCTGGTCTTTCCAGTGCTTTCTTTCCAGTGTTTCCCATGTCACAGGTTTCAAATAAATCCCTCAAATGGGATGAAAAGTTAAACTGTCAGAATTTTTTTGTTAATTGTAATCAGAAAGCCATAAAGCTGGTTCAGGTTAATTCAATATTGTGGCTGGGAGTCTGTCCTCTCTCTTCCTTTTTCTCCATTCTACTCCTAGCTTTAAATCAATCCCCCAAATTTCAAAATAGAAGGTTGTTAGTAGTAGGGACGTATTTTGACAGGAATATTTTGAGTTCTGAAATTCCATAAAACTGAATTTCTTTCCAAAACATTTTGGATTTGATAGATTTTCATCTCTCAAGGATTTGAGATGAAACAAAATGTATCATGCAAACCATCTACCCCATACAGATCCCTGTAAAGCAGAAAACAGCATCTGTGGAACCACAATTTTCCTGAACAGGGATGCACAGTGCAGAGTCCACTCTGTCCCTGTCCAAAACACCAGGAGACAATAGCAGAGATTATAGGGTAGGAGGGAGATAAACAGCAGTGTGTTCAGCTAAATAGAAGTTTTGCCCACATCTTGTTTTTTCTCAGTGACATACTGGATCATCTCCACCTTCTTTAAGGATTTTCTTTATCCCCTCACAGGCTTAAGCTCACGTCTGCCTAGAACTGGAAATATCCCTTTGCATGGTCCATTTGCACCTGAACCCCTAAAGGCAGTGCTCTGTGAGCCAGCACAATCACTACCCCAAAGGTGGTGCTGCTGTACCTGCCTCTGTCTCCACAGCCCCCACAAGCAACAGCCCCGTGTCCCACAGGTCCTTTATCCACCCACAGCCACGTGCTGCATTTCTCAGCCAAATTCTTCACCTACAGCCTAAAGAAATCACGAAAGAAGACATCTGCAATAGTTTAGCCTCCCTGGCATGACACAATCAGTAATGGCCAATGGCTCCTAACTCATCAGAGCACACTCCATTTCCATGTAATTGAGAAGCAGACTAAGTTTGCACAGATTATATGGCTGGTTTAATGAAGTTTAGTAAAATGAGCTCATTAATGCAGCTTTTCAAAGGAACTTCCATTTTCTACATCGCAAGGCATGATTTTACAATCTTTCAGCACTAACATTAAAATCTCTCCCATTCTGCCATGCTGCCAAATCACAGAGTGCACGTGGAAACTCCAGAAGTTCCTCTAATTGCTTGTAAAATGCAATTGCCATCCTGTACTTACGTAGATGTGGCTGCAATTGGCATTTCCCTAACTGTGGATGGGTTCTGCTGCTCTTGCTCCCATTTGTTTCTCCCAGGAATACAATGAGGAATGCAGAACTTATGAAATTTAAAAGAAAAAAATCAGAAAGGGACCAAATAGTTTCTATTTATACTATATATATATATATATACACACACACACACACAATTCCATGGTTTTTTCAACCTCCCCTAGTTGAGTACTTACAGTACAATTTCTAACTCCTATCCCGTATTGTTTTATCACACCATTTGAAATCTCCCAAGGTGCTTTTGAAAAGAGGTGTTCTCTTAGACTGTCAGCACAGCACCTCAGAAAAGCAAGCAGGTGCTGCTGTTGAGGGGAGCATGCAAACCACAAGCCAGAGTAAAATATCTAGCACAAAGATTTCTCATGACTCACTGAGATGCCCAGAAGTCAATTAACCTGCTTATTGCTTGTCACTCAAAAACCCAATCCATTGTCTTGGTCAGAACGAAATTAATTTTTTCATCACTCTCAGTGGCATGATGGCACTTGTGAAGTTGGTTGTTATCAGGTCGGGAAAGGCCCATTGGAATGATAAAATGTGTCATCAGATCATTGGCCCAAGTATCTGCCACATTTATTTGAAGCAAGAAGCCAGCTGGAGGTGGGTAAATCTCTCCAGGTGGCTGCTTTAAAAGAAAGCCCACCTAAGCTGCATGTAATGTAAATCAAGATAAGGCAGGGAGTTCAGCACTTCTGGAGATAGCCATTGGAGGGCCTCACATCATGTCAATATGGAAAACAACAAAGGAAAAAATGAGGAAAAAGGAAAAGAGCGAGGAAAAAGGGAAAGACTGTATTTGAGAAATGTTTCTTTTCTTGCTGACAGCAGGCAAACAGATGGGCAGAGGCTGATGGCAGAATCCTAATCATTTTCTCATTCCTTCTTGCCATAGAATTGGGACATTAAAACACCTGTGTATTAATGAAAAAAATCCAACAATGGAAAGGACACTTAACAAAGTTCCTTTGAAGGAATTGGTGATAATGCTCTAGCTTTTGAAATATTTGAAAGCCTCTTGTAAAGAAACTGCACATGCAGCCTCTGTCTGCCTTATGTCCAACCAAATACATGGCAGAAGCACCAGACAACAATAGGGATGTTCCTTCTCTCCCCTCTTGAAAGGGGAGCAATCTCTAGGCAGGTCTTCCTTCATCTGAAGAACATATTACCCTGAAGCATCCTTTCCTCCTGTTGTGTCCCATAGGAGCCAAGAAACCCACCTGGCAGGAGGAAAGGGTCTTGTTTTGGGGAGCAAAACTTAGCAAAGACAAGAACAGAAAAGATCACATTTTCTTTTGCATTAAAAAAATGAACTGTGCTCCCCACAAAGTTCTTTGGCTAAAATACTGAGGTCAAATGGACAGCAAGTTCACATCAGAAAAGGTAGTAATTATCTTTAGCTCTCCAAATAAGCATCAATCACTTCTTAATTAAGGCCACAATGTAAATGGGCAGCACTAGACTTCTCTAGAGAGGAAAAGCTCATGTTGTGTATAGTTATTTCCTTTTCCCAACATGTACTTCGGTTTACATCCACATACAGGGGCCTGGGGTGACAAATAACATCATTACTGGAAAAGAGTAAACAGCTCACAGAGAATAATTTACATGATTTAATACAGCTTCACTTTCTGTTCATAGAGCATATGTAAACAGACTGTGATTTTCTCCAATTATTCAATTGAATTAACTTGACAATATGTGTATATATTAACTTGTTTACAATCTTTTATTGTGAAGATCAGTTGCAAAACACAATATCTGAGATTTAAATTCTGTTGGTCCATTGGTCATTTTAATCACAGGAAAGTATTTCTATTCCCTCTTTAGACAGTCTCATAGTGGGGATGAGGAATCACCTTTCCCACATTTGTTCAGCACCCCAAGCAATTTATTTCCAGTCCTCCCTAGAACCTGTGTGTTCTGTCATAACTCGAATTTATGAGGACAACTATGAAACTCCTGTGAATTTGAACTTCACGGTATCCCAGCATTATGGCGTGGATCTATGACCCTAAGAGTTAGAAAAGTTACAAAGCAAAATGTAGAAGTATTCCAAACACTGGAAGGAGCCAATGCCTCCAATATTCATAGTCCTCTGTATTGGTTAAACAGGATAAAATGTGGTATTTTTTTGGGGGAAAAAATGCAGTATTTCTCAATAAAAAGTCAGTCAATTAGTCACTAAAAGCCACATGACAGTCAGCCATCATAAAACAAAACAGCTTTTAAATTATTCTCCAGTGACCAAGACAACTAGAATTTTATTTGCTGAGACATCTTTGACATTTCTGCGTGTTATCCAGAACATAGCTATGAAACTATTTCTCTAATATTTTTTTCTGATCTCTTAAGTTTCAGAATCATGTAAGGAAAGAGTTGCCCAGCTTTCTTAGGTCCTCTTGAGTTTCTGCCAACGGCAGAAAAACAATGAGGATAAGAACCAAAGTGCTAAAGAGATTCCCTCTTTGTGTCACCCCCCAAAAAAAAACCCAAACAAACAAACAAACCAACACTACACAGAGAATTCTTCTGTTTGTTACTCCCACTGCTTTTGCTTAAGAGCTTTGAATAAACGCTGGAGGAGAAATCAAGAGAGAAAACAGACTCTACAGTGCTGATGGCATTAAGCCTCAGAGATTAGTTAGAGTTTATCTCAGCACAGATGGTGATCCCCCAGAGGAGCCTTGGACCTTGGTGCATCTTAGTGTTGTGCAAACACAGCTCAGAGATGGTGGCTGTCCCACAGGGGCTCAGGCTGAGTAATCTCTTTCTGTACAATTACCCTCATTCAAGTTCATTTGTAGCTTAAGGGGTTGCTCAGCCTGAACTGGAACATCAGCCTGAACTTCCACGTAGTGGTGAACAGAGTTCTTAGTTTGGTGATCACATTATTACTGATATTGTTACTGTCATTATTATTTTTTCACTAGATTAAAAATGTTAAGGGAGGTGAGGACTGAGGGGAAGGTCACCCTTGATCTTGATGTTCCCAGCCCCAATTCAGCACAATTATTGCCATAATTACAGGCAACAATGCTCAGGAACAGTGTGGAGTGTGTAGAAATACACTGTGGATGAACATTTCCAGCTGGAAAACTTTTAAGAGGACTATTATGGTTGGATTATATCAGCTTCATACCCGACAGTGGGTGAACATTGCCTGTGACCTTGCTGTGACCGTGGCCCTCTCTTTCCACTGAATTGGGAAACTCCCTTCCTTGCACAATATAAAACTAACCAGAGAGGAGGTTCCAAGTTTTCACCTCATTAGCTATTCTGGTGGAAAGCAGCTGTACAAAGAAATGTATACAAAATCCAGGTGTGAAGCATTTCAATGTTATAAGGCAGTTTCTAACTAGGCATTCATCATGCATAAAAATTGAAATTTCGAGATCACTACCAAACCAAACAAGAGGGAACATCTCTGAGTATGTGTATTTTAATAGCCCACACTTGTAGAAAATGTTGGCAATGATTTTGAGAGAATGGACAATTTTCTTCAAGTCCCCAGTTTCTCCTCTCTCAGCTGCTTCCTCTGTTGCTCTTTCTATTCAGCACCAACTTGCTGATTTGCAATCCCCAAAGACATGTGTTTTCTCTTCTTATTTGACTCCAATTTTGGCTGGACCTCAAACCAAAGCCTGTGTGTTCTCTTCTCAGAGATTCATTATTAAGTCCAGTCTAGTGGTTCTTGCATCCTGCCTTTTATTTTCCCAGGCCTAAATCCACAGAGGGACTAATAAGCCTGAAGTGCAACATGGGTGGAATTTAGGTACTTATGTAGAAGAGCATAATTCCTAAAACGTCCTACATAAAGCCTGGCTGGAGTCCCCAGATATCTAAATTTGCATTTCTGAAGTCCATAAGCATTTAAGTTGCCTGTCAAGAAGTTGCTGCCCTCCCAGAACAGCACAGTAGGTTAGTGCCTCGCCTGCTCAGGGGCTCTCCAATTTGTCCAGCCACAGCCTAAATCACTGCAGGAGCCAGAGCTGACACCCAAACCAAGCTCAGGGTGCACAGATGCAAATGAGTTGTACACCCAAGTGAGGGCAGCTTTCCTTCAGCTGGGTGGTGGTGTCTGTCTTGCCCACACTGGCTCTGCTCAGCCTCTTACACAGCGAGCAGGAATTCCAGCCTAAACAGCCTTCCAGCAAACGGAGTTTAAAGACAATCTCTCCCATCTTGTAAGAGTACAAGTGACTCTTCTGGGCTCTGGGACTCCTCACTCTTAAAACTGAAGCTGCAACTCTGTACAGGAAAACATTTCCAATTCCCTGCTCCAGAGGAAGAAAACTTCAACATGCAAGACTCAGATACCCTAAACTAGGGGAGAACTTTTAGTCTGCACTTCCAACGTTTTTTAGACATTTTATATTAGATTACCTTTGGAAAGGATAGAAAAAAAATGTTGCATGATTTATTTGAAGCAGGGAGTGCTTTCCATCACCTTGGGGAGCTAAGACACTCCTTGCAGTCTTGGTTGAGGGCTGGCATAAGAAGCTTTTGCTCAGTCAACACCCTTCTGAGATGAACATCTTTGCCCATACAAAGCACTTTAACCCTTTAATTCAGATTCACAACTTCCAGAGATGGTCAGGCCCTCTAAAGCTGGGTGCAGCCATGAGATGGAAACCATAAATACAGCCGAGGTTCAGTATCATTTCCTTCTCCAGCTGAGCAGTCCTTTCAGTGTTTTCAATCTGCTGATCAGAAAGCAAAATGTAAATGGCCCCTCTCTCCCTATTGCATGGCACAAGATGGACAGGAGTCTCCCTCAGAAAGAACAGGCACTATTGTGCCTATCACCAGATGGGCAGGCACGCTTGGCTCCTGAGTGCAGATGTTTTGGGGTGTTTTGAGCAGATGCCTGCCTGATCTATATGTTCTGGTGACTGGAAAACTGAGCTCTACTGCATGCATCCCAGCAGATAAGGACAGATACAGCCAGAATATTCATTAATGCTTCCTCTGAGAATGTGACACAAAACTGGAAATTAGTAAATTGCCCTCTGACTCTGTGTTAAGTTCTGAGTATTCAATCCACACATTCTAGGAGCTTGTTGACAAGCTGGAAATGATCCAGAAACACTTTTGCAAAGATTTCAAGACTGCAGAACCCATCCTGCTGTTGGATATTCCAGAAACTCCATCTGTTTAGGTTGTGCCAGAGAAGGGCAGGGGGTGATTCACTCATGGTCCCTAACTAAGGAAGAATAATCCTTATTAAGAAAAAGCATTAGTGAAAACACAGAAATTATGTTTTCATGCAGAGAGGAAATAAGCTTTCATATTTTTGGTATAAATAAATAGTGACAATAATGGAGACGTGGCTGTATATCTACAGTTGGAATTAATTCCTCTGCATTTGAATTCTTTAAATGTAGCTTTTCTCTGGGATGTGCTCTCAGATGATATGAGAGCAAAGACTGGACACAGAAATAAATGGGGGCAAGTCTATGGCTCTGTGGTGCCAGTAATCTTAAGGTCATCAGAATAGTTCAAGCTATTTTTAAGAACCTATGCATCTTTATGGGAGAAATCCTCAATTATTTGCACCACTATGCAGTATTTTTTCTCTCACAGTTTTACTTTGACTCTTCCAACAAAACATATGATTTTCCATCTCATTCTCCAAGACTGTCTTTTTGGCAGGGATTGCCAGAGTTTCTCATCCTCTAAGGATGTCAGAAGGTTCTGCATTTTGTCAAACTTTGTGGTAAATAACTCAAACATTTACTTTCCTGTTTCTCAGGCTGCTTCACAGATAGAGTGCAGGACCTTTTCTCCAAGTCAGTATATCATGTCCTGGATCTGTGAGGCGGTTCTAGGAATCATTTGAATGGTTTCTATGGCAGTGAACAAGACATAATTTCAACGAGCAGGGCTGGTAAAGTCATTAGTGCCTGTGCAGAGACAGTGTGGTGGTTCAGCAGTCACCCTGAGGATTTCTATTCTAGTGCCCATCTCAGGGTGTCCCATCCCCATGCCCTGCTCAGACACCTCACTGGCAGTGTGGTACCTGCTGCTTCTGGCACAAGAGTTGCACACACACTGTTATCTAACACAGATCATACTTAAAAACAAACCAACCACAACTGCAGCAATTAAGGGGGACACCAGGGGTGACTTAAAAGAAGATAGAAATCTGTGGTGTATAATTTATCCCAAAAATTTCTGTTCCAGAGACACAAGTGCAAGTAGCAATGGATCAGTTGCTGAAAAAGACACGATGCACTTTCGTATGAATCTGCAAATCAGTAATGAAGATAAAATTTAATTTATTTCAATTAAGGAGGTTTATGAGTTATTACTTAAAAGCTTTGCTAGCAGCCATAAGAGTGACTGCCACTATCTGGGGCTTTTTTTGAACTCCAGCTGAGCCACAGAAGCAGAGTGTTATGAAAAGCTACCTGACTGATGTGTTGAGCTCCTGGATTTCTACCATGGTAGGACTGAGTGATCTTACAGCTTAGTAATGACAGGAATGATTACCTCTCAGGATGGATGTAATGCTACATTTCAGGGCTTAGGTGCATAACTGCTTTCCTCTTATTATATCTCCCTTTTGTGCTCCATGTATTCTAGGCAATGGCACTGTAATTTCCCAAGCAGCTCCTGCTTTCATAAGGAGCCCTGCTAATGACTCTGCCTTGCTTCATTTTCTCCTCAACAACATGAATAGCTCCCCTGCCCTAAGCAAAGACTGTTTTTATTTCCCCTCCTTAATTTTTGTGCTTTCTGTGATGGACCCTAAAGATCTGGCTATTTTTAAAAATTTGGTGAATTCGGTGCTGAGGAAAAGCTCCACACCATCGGCCTGGGATGCCACAGGGCCACAGCTATCCATGGGACCGTGGTGCTGGGCTCCAAGCTCTGCTGCCTGCACCGTGGTGCCCCAGCAGTAACTGGATATTACTGGGATGGACCAGGCAGCAGGAAGTGGCTCACTGTTGTGGGGATTTACAGCACAGCACTGGACACGTGGAGGAAAGGGGTGTAATCTGCAGATCTCTGTAAACTGAGGCAAGTGAACTACAGGGTACAACAGTCACAGCCCAAAACTAAAGACAAAGTATGTAAAAGCTGCAGACATTTCAGACTTGGATCCATCACTTGGCATGAAACACCCTCCACATCACCCAGAGGTGGAACATCCTCCAACCTCAGATGTTCCAAATACTCTGATACTGCTGCCTCACTTTTTTATTTTTTTTTTGCTGTTTGTTATTTTAAATATTGTCTATGAGGCTTCAGAAAGCAATTCCCGTGCTGATCCCCCACAGATATTTATCAGATACAAAATGCAGAGTCAGATCTCAAAGTGCTGACAGCTCCCTCAGTACCAAGCTGGTGTGCCCTTGTTTGGGAAGGTAAGCAAGGCTTATTCCTCAAGCCACTTGTTACACAAGGCAGGTACTGAGAGGTAGTCAGCATTCCTGGATACATCCATGATGATGAGGGAAATCTTCCAAGTCATAGGAGCCCAACAGTTAAAATCAAGCACTTGGCTCACTTTACTCCTATGATTTTCCCTCTCCTATATTTGACAGCTCTTCATTATATTCTTTCTCTCTCTCTACCATGCAGATCCATGGAATGTGATAGCTGCTATTTTCTTTCCCTGTTCTCCTCCACTGATGGCTTTTTTCCTTCCAGTAAGTAACGCTTTCAAAATGCTAGTATTTGTTTTGTATCTACTGGCTTTTTCTTTTTTTTAACATATGTCCAAATAAAGAAGCTGACAATATAAATGACACTTGCAACCTCATTTTTGCATTCACTTCATGCAGAACGTATTCATACTCACGGCACACTTACTAAAGCACAATATCCCTTTAAATCACTCTGAACATAATATCTTTAAAGCACTGATTAGGTAGTTGCCCCTATCAATGTAACTACTGCCTGCTAAGTGTGCTGTTAAATCAGCAGCTCATCAAATGGCCTGATGCTAGGATGTAACAAGTTTCTGATGGAGTTGTGCTCCTTCAAAGAACAAGCATTTTTTTCATCACCCTCTTAGTCACCTAATTTGACTGAGATCTAAGATCCTAATGCATCAATCTTGTTAATTCTCTTGCCAGTACATAAGAAATTGAAGCAATAAACCACAACCTGTTTGTAGTGGTGTTAACATTATTATGTAGTACACCAGCTGACAGGAGCACTGCTTTTCTATTAAACTTCAGCCAATACAACAAGCCTGTAGCTCTTGGGAGTGTCTATCTTGTCATGTCTTTTTTCTTTTCTTCTTTCTAAAGCACTGATGACTCATGCAAACTGCTGACCTTTCGTTCACTTTGCTCAGTGTTGGGTTTTGCATCGTAAAGCACTGACATGGTCTCTCACTTCTATCGTACCTCCTCTTTGAGAAATGCTGTCATTTCTCTACCACTAGTGTTGAGACTCCAGTTCAAACCAGCAGGTGCTAAACATTCCAGGAGAACTGTCAAAAAATTTCTAATGGGGTTAAAAAATATTTTTTTCCTCCGATCTGACTCCCCTAAGTAGTTGAACTTTTTTCTGTTCAAGCATTTAAAAAAGAAAATAGCTCAGGCAAATAGCATCTGTTTCAAAATGTCAGCCACAAAGCTGAAGTTTGGCAAAGTTGTATATACAACTAAAAATATAACACAGCATATGATATCACGCAGTGCTGACGAACTGTAAGCATCACTGGCTACACCTCACCCTTGACAAATCAGCTCCATCAGAAAGAAAGATGTTCAATTTCAAAACTGGACAAAAAAAAAAAAACCTAATGAAAGCAAAATACCATGTAAAAGCCTCAATGAAAAGTATACAGAATGAAAACCATAAGACAGGATTTCAGTGGAAGCTTTGTCTGAATAAAGGCTACAACATTCCAGCCCTTGGGAGTCCTGGTGGTGCTGATGCATGGGAAAAGAGAGTGAGTGAGTTCTGAGGGCTTTTTTTTTTTTTTTTTTTTCCCCTCCTCTTACATTTGGGGCAAATGCTGAGTTGTTTCATCCTTTTTGCAACCTGGTTTTCCCCATCCTTAATTGTGGTGTATTGTTTCCTCCCAGAAAAAGCCTACACCCTTCCTCATTTGCCAGAACATGCATATTCCCCATTGGTGGTTGTTAGAGATACCCTACTAGTATATAACTTTCCATGTGAGGGCTGCCATGGTAACACAATTTACTGTATACCAGGGTTAATATGTGCATAGACACAGAATAATGTGCAGACACACAAATTACTGCTTCCCTATGGACTGCTTCTTCTGGCACTGATTTTGCTGCTGTTGTTGGACACATGCTTTATATATTAGAGACAGAAAAATCCCTTTTTGCATTTGATCTCGTCTGCTGCATGTTGGGATATATGACAGAGATGTGTTCTTTACCCTTGGAGGGGGAAGAGATTGCAGAATCACACATGCATTTGTGCTCCTAAAAACTCTACATGCAAGTAAAGGGAATTCAGAACTAATTCTAGGCATTTGTACATATGGTAAACTAACTGCTTTTTAAAGGTCAGGTCCACTCACAATCACAAAAAAAAAAAAAGTTCTTTATTCTAAACCAGGAATGTATCATTTTTAAAAATAAATGAATGAGGCAAAATAAAAGCTTTGCAAAATATCAATGGGATTTCCTACTCTGCAGCTGTGTGCTATTACTAGCTATAGTATATCACTCAAATGCTGCTTTTAGAGGGGTAACTGTCAGCCTACAGGGATTAAGATTGAGAATTTGCAATTCATCATCTTTATTTGGAAGTCTGGTAGCTTGCCTGCCCAAATTAAATACTTTCTCTATCACAAGTATACTTTTCAATTAGTTAGAAACATGGACTGCATTTGATTTCAATAAATAAACAAATTATAAACTCTTGAATCTTTATTAATTTAAATCAACAGTTTAAAATTCAGTCTTGCAAAGTACATGACACTCTCAGATATCTTAATATAATTACGCCAGCCTATTTTTCTGATTTTCAGAATCTCAAACATTAACTCAATTGCTTCAAATATGGCACACTTTATGCAAACTCTTGGCATCAAGCTGCTTTAGGGTTTTGCCACAGAAATTTTGCTAAGGGTGACACCAAAAGCAGAACCAGACTTGAATTTTTGCACCCTCTTCCTTTTCTGTCTCCAGACTGCAGATTTGCAGGTAGGAGTGACATTATTTTTTTTTTTTTCCTGTTTAAAAGACTCTCAGTAATTTGCAGAAATGGGTTTGCAACCAGAGCAATCCAAAACTCTCACTGCTGCTTTCAGCACTGTTTACAGCATTCAGGAGAGGCAGGGCGGGGTGGATGAATTAACAAACTAGGGCTCTTATCAGAGGTTAGCTGACCTGTGCATAGGCAGGGAAACAAAAACCCAGCAGAGACTGAAGGAGTTGCTGAGATTACAGCAGTTGGTGCAATGGCTGAAATTCTGGCTTGGCTGTCTGCACTGCAAGACCAGCTCGTGTGTCCAACACATCCTCATATGTTGTGTGTGTGTTTTATGTGAGCACAGATGCACACACAGGCACTCATTCACACAGGCACAGAGGTGTGTTTGTGCTCCATGGACATTCACAAGCCCTGGACTCTACAGACCAGGGCCAGCTGCAGGAGGTGTCACACACATGGCTGGAGAACAGGCTTCCTGGGAAGGCACAGGGAGTAGCACTGTCCTTGATTTAAGTCAGCACCACGTTTTTAAGATGGCTATTGATTGCTGGGTGAGTAGTGTGGGTAATAAAATCTAAGACAGTGCAAACCTCTGCTGATCTGACTGTGCTTCCCGGAGCAAGAGATGGAATCTTTGGAAATTTTGGGTTGCAAAGTTTCCATGGGCTTCACAAGAGATTGTGAGATTCCCACGTGTGCATGACAACATATCCTGCATCTTGAGAATCTCTTGCAGACAAGCCACTCATGGGTGCTTAGAAGCTTTGCCGCTGTGGGTGTTCAGTGTCAGCTCAAGGCAGATTAATTCAGGTTCAGTGTCATGCTGCCAATAGCTACATGGATTTCATGGCAGATAGAGCCTTAAAAGTCTAAACACCTTTTGCTTTGAGTAGGATTTAGTGTTTCTAGAACACACTCCCTCCACTAATTTTTACTTCATGGTCATGCAGTCCTACTTTTATACCCTCTGGCTAGACAGAAGCTCCTACAAATTCCTGCATGAAGCTCTCTGCTATCTCTGAATTCTCCCAGCCCCAATCTCCTAAGGAGACCGCAGACCCCTTTGTTTTCAGTACTGGATTCTCCTTAAAGACATGAACACTTGAGGCTTGAACTCCAGTTAATGAAACATAACCACACAACTGCAGGTATCCAGCTATCAGCACAAAGGAGAGGAGAAATAAATCCAGATAAAATAAATAAGTGCTATATTGCAGTGGTTAAATGACTAAAACAGCAAGGACTAACTGCATGTCAGACTGCTCTTCCTTTAGTGAAAGGAAGTGTGCAGAGAGGAAATCTCCTTTGGTAACCATAAACACGGAATAAAAGCACACATAGGACACGACGTATTATTCACCAGCTATAATTGCTTCCTGTCAAAAATGGACAAACAGCCAAAAGTCATTAATCTGACTTATCCCTGGGTTTTATCGGGGAGAGAGAAACTTAGTGGCAGAGGTCAAGCATGAAGCACTCCAACCTATCCATGGAAACAGGGAAAACAAGAGCCAGCTCCAGATGAGGGAGGCTGCCCCAGCCTGGTGCTCCTCCAGGATGCTCAGCCTCACCACCTCACGTCATTGACCCTGCCCTGCACTGGCAGCACATGGTGTGACACAACCCACACCCCAAGGTGACACTGCCGTGGTCTTTCAGTGGTGGGGTCTTTGGGTCTGGCCACACAAGTGACCCCAGTTCACAGACCCTCAGCTCAGCCCAGCCGCCGGGGCGGGTGATCCTGGGCAGTGGTGGGTTCAGACGTACAAACCAGCAGCCAGTTTTAGCACGTGGATTTACAGCAGTGTGGCAATACTGTAAATCTAACCCACCTACAAACAGCTTTGTCCTTTGTAGGTCTCCAGTTTTTGGGTAGATTTAGCCCTAGTGAAAGACCATCAGTGATTTAACCACGCCTTTGCAACTTCTGTAACCTGAGTAACAAATGCTTAGCCTGTAACATGACATGACACTCATCTTCAAATATTGAACAACAGCAACTTCAACCATGATTTTACAAAATGCCAATTTTCCTTTGTCTGACACCAACCCCCAGAACCCAAACCAACAAGCTGACAGATCAGTCCAAACTAAGTCACATATTTTTGTGTGCAGCAATTCGTGGCTAATCATTAATCTAGTAGAAAGCTTTTAAACACCATGGAGAAAGAAGGTTCATTCTTCCTTTCTGGTGCTACAGAAAAATAATATGGTGGATCCATCCCATTAATTATAAAAATAATTGAAAAATGTGCTTTCTGTATTTTATTACATAGGAGGAATATACTGAAATCCATTAAGAAGCCCTGCCTCTGATGGATAGTTCTGGGCTGAAATCCTTTATTGGCATGACCTGACAATCTCTAGGCATTTCAAGAGAAATTCCCCACTGGCATTGCCTGGCAGGGGCTGAGGTCGTGTTTTGTCCAAGTTGTGCCAGCTTCTCCTCCAGTTTCCCTGAGGAACATCAGTGGCCATGCTGGGGGTCTGGTGCTGATCCTTTTAATGGCTGTGTTTGAAGCTGACAGAAATTGACCAATTTGTATTTTTAACTCAATCTGTGTTTTTTAATTAATTCATAATTTGTTTTCCTCTTTGTGAGTTTTTCCAAACCGTTTCCGGTAGTTTCTCTGGGATTCATGAATTACTGCAACAAGAATGAGTGGAGGCTTTTCAGGGCATTTCTGCTCAGTCTGGTACTGCACGTGTCTACCTGCAGACACATTGCTGTGAGGTTCATTTAGAAACTGAAACAAATGCATGAAACATATTTCAGATTAAACGTTATTATTTGTTTTCCCTTTTTTCCGTATTCACAGAGTTCTTTGTAAAACAAATACCCCATCATTTTTCACCAGTAAAAGAGCAGCTTTCCTCTGCAAAGTCATGATTCAAGAAACTACTAAACTTCAGGATGGCTTTAGTGACATTCAGTTCAAGGTTAGGACATGGCATGTGCAGTACCTGAGTTTTTGCTGCCTTGTATATTACCTCAAGGAGATATCTGAAAATAATTATTTCTGCAGCTGCAAAGCCTAATAATAGAGAAACGCTTTCACCAAACAGGCAAGTGACTTCAAAATAAAAATCAAATTTAAAATTCATTAAACCCAGGACCAGTTTCTAGGGGAAAAAAAAAAAAACAAAACAACACACTGTCTCTACTGTGTGGGTATTGTACCTCTTCATCCAATTTTTGAGTGCTATAAAATTGGGTTAAATATAACATTACAGGTTATATTTCCAAGCTGTGTTTCAGGAGAGGCCTTTTTAGTGTGTCCTCATGGGAAAATCATGCCACAGTTTAAGTGGTGACATTTCAGAAAGCAGAAAAGTTGCACAGTATGAAATTGTCTGACTGTGGAAGAGATGAATATGCTATTTATTATGATAAGTACTAGTTATGTCCAATCATTCAGAATTTACTCTTTAATGCGTGCAAGGGGAATGCAAGCTACTTAGTTTGCAATTAAATGCACCTTAGGCTATTGAAGTGATGAAAAAAGAGTAGGAGAAACAAAAGAAATCTTACAAATGAGCTATGAGAGGGGCAAAAAAGCAGCTCTTAATTTCTTGTGACAGAAGTTACAAGGTGGATTGGAAAGCACAGACACATTGCAGGCCTCAGGTTCTGGAAGAATAAGGGAATGAGTTAAACATCAGCAAGCAGCCTGGTCAATATTATTTACAAAAGTATAACCTACTCTCTCACAATTTCTTCTAGGACTGCTGAGAAGAGGCTAAACTCCAGTTTTAGGCTGAATCTGCAACAACTCTTCTCATGCAAAATTTGACTCACTTTCTCAGGAAAATTCTGTTTAAAGGGGAACTCCGGCAGGACACTGCTAAGGCTTTACTCCCTCAAAATCTCAGAGACCAGAAGGGAAGGTTGCAAGAGTCCACAGAAAGCAAAAGTTGCACAGAGTCTTCTACAGACATGAGGAGAGGGCAGGAGTGACAACATGTACCTAAACTTCAGTGGTGCTTTGTTTTACATTGTCCATAAACCTCTCCTGCTCTGTGCCACCTCCCTGACCGTGAGACTGGTGATCCAAGTGCAGCATTTGTGATTACTGCATTTGGACTTGCTGAAGAAGTGGGAGAAGCATCCCTTAAATCTGTGTATGTAAACTCCTGTACAAAGATCCCATTCCTGATTCAGTGTGCCTGAACTGAAATGGAGCCAAATGCTTTATTTTGGCATAACAACACAGTGCAGAACTTTGAGAAATTCACTTTCCAAGCTATGCTTCCCAGTAAGAGCTGGAAGTTACACATCTTTAGCTCCACAAATCTTTAGAATGAAAACTGAGAACAAAGGCTCTGTGTAAAACAGAAGACATAACCAGATCAAAGATTAAAATGAAAGAAGGGTGATTAAAACACCAACAGAATGTAGAGCTTTTTCTTATTCATTACAACATTACACAAACTGAAAGCATCCAAGTACTGCACGGTCGCCACTAATAAATAATGATGAGAGGTTCAGTTTTCAGGTTGTATATTATACTGAAAATTTGGCTACTAATTTTGCACCTGTGTACTATAATTACATGTTTCCTCTTCAATTTTAATGCAATTAATTAACATATGATTAGCATATTTTTATTTAAGGAATGGAAGAAAGTTGTGTGTTGCTTCTTTTGGATTTGGAGAAGAGGTGCTTTACTATGAAGCAGGATTTCTGCTGAACACTCATGGAAAAATACTGCCTATACCACAACTGGTTCAAAAAGAGAGTGAGTTTTTTAACAGGTGTCACTCTAGTAACAACTAGAATCAAGACTTCCATTACTTTTGTCTAATCAGTGAATATATGGTTACAAATTATTCATATACCTGCAACTATATTCATAAAGCTTCAGAAGGCATTCAATATTTTCCAACAACAGTTTAGACTGCTTAGAATGAATTATAAATGTAACATCCATTAGTTAACACAGCTCCCTGGTTACATCACCACCAACAGTGTTAAAAGAAACTTCATGAAGTTTCATAATGAGATACAGAGATGAGTATTTCATTATCAACTGAAAAACTGCTGAAATATAACAGACAAATTTGTCAAGGTTTGCATGCTAGAAATAGTCCTCTCATTTATTTATTTAGTTTAGCTATATTTAAGGGTTCCAGTAAAGAGAAGTTGAGTGGCATTTCAAAGGGAAGGATGGATCACTGGAAATAATAAGTTGCAATTCAGATAGCAGTGAAAGCTAGCATTTAACTTTAATTTGTAAAAGCATTTAAGAGACTGGATGGTGCTTAGAAACTAAGGAAAAATGCATCAGTTTATGGAAACTGAATGCAGTGTAGAGTCATTTTAAAAGCACAAGTCTTCCTCCTAGTTGAGTTGATAAGGCAAAGACATAGGGCAGCATCATAGACTCATAAAACTCTGGCTACAGATCTATAAACCCAAAAGTTTACCTTTCCAAGCTCATGAAGGAAAAAGAGGATTGTATTTGAAAGTCTGCTGTTGAATAAGTTCAATAGCACCTCCCACAATGGATCTCTCTGCTCTTTGCTATGTACTTCATGGGTTCTGCTTCAGTTTGAGAACTGATAAACAGATGGTGAAAACTGTTTTTCTGCAACAGGTTTCTTCTGTAATCTTCCCTTTCTCTTTGTATTTCCTTTTTTTTTTTTTTCCTACAGTATGTTGTTCCCTTCCACTAATTCCTTCTGTTCCATTTGTTTAATCTATAAAGGTGATGGAAGGAATGAAGACAACACATGGCCAGCAGTGGTTTGTTGAGAAAAATGTATCATAGAAAAGCTTCATTAAAAATAAATTGGTTTATAGTTTTCAATATATTGAAATATGTGATCATGTTTTTCTCCCTCTAGCAAGTATTCTAAAGGTTTGGCCACTTCTCAGGACAACTCCCTCATGTGCTCATGAATTTATGGCCATTTTTGAAGATTTCAATGCCCAGTGGAATACAGATACCATGGAAAATCATGTCCAGAGAGGAAGAGATGGGCAGTCTTTTAATCTACTCTGGGTTACTTACTTGGAAGACTGAATTAATTTTTCCTCTGTATCAACAAAGATGCAGTAAAAGAAGAGCACATGAAATTTGCTGGAACTCATTCAAGACATGCAGTTCCATTCCTAGGCCATATGCCCTGAAAAATCACTCAGGAAACTTTCCCATATGTAAAAAGAGTTGAATTAAACCAATCTTTCCCCCAAACACATTGTGAGATTAAACATTTCGATTGTGACCAGAAGTCATTAAAAAAAAAAAAGAAAAAAAAGGCTAGTGCTGAAGGAATAATCTTCTATTGATAATTGTGCTTATCCCATAAAATTTCATAAGCAACACTTGATTAATATAGCCCCAAAGGCCTTTGTTTCAAATATTATTTCTAATTATTCATAGTTTGTAAATGCAATCACAAAGATAATAGAAACGTAGGCTTACTGTTTAATGAATTAGATAGAAACACTGAACTTTAAAGATGTATAGAAATGGATATGAACACGTATACCTGCAGTCTGACAATTAGATTTTGTCAGAGGTAGGATTTTCTTTTGCATGGTAACAAATTTGTGTAAATAGCTTTACACAAGGGGTCTTTGCTCACAGGGGACAAAATACAAGCTTAACAAGAAAAATGCTGTGAAAGAGAGAGGTGAAGGTGCTTATTTTTTATTGAATTTTCCCACTAACTCCGTTCAGTATGAGGGCTCACCAGCAACTACACTGAGATCTGGAAAGGTGAAATCCAGACTAGATCTGGGGCTATAACTGTACTGGGTATTTGCACTCCAGCAGAGCAGGTCCAACTTCCCTCTCTGTGAAAAATAAAACCACTGACACCTGTTGTTAGAGCACAGCACCGTATTTCAGGCACAGCCCCCTGTAAGGATGCTGCTAAGCCACAAATTTGGTGCTTTGCTCCAACTCCAGTTTCATTGGAGGATGGAACTGCATCGAGGATTTTCCTTATGAACATCCACAAAGCATGACACAAGGAAGGGTTTGCATGGAAAACTTGTCCAATTTTCCTGTACTGGAGAATTAAAAAGTACAAAAAATGCAGAGCTGTATTCCTCCAGATCTCACCCTGCCTGCATCCTTAGACCATCATAGCTGTAATTCTACCACATCCAGTAATATCTTCTTTTGATTACTGCTTTTTTAAATGGTGCAGCAGTGCTGCTGCTTTGCTTATAATAAGCCTGTGTTTCCCATATTCTTTAATCTGTAATGTAGGACTCCCTGTGCAATACTGGCTGGTGGGGATTCAGTCCCACATTAACATCACCACACTTTACTGAGCTGTCAGTGTGTTGAGAAGAGAAAAACAGACACATGAAGTGAAGGCTTAAGGAAATGCCAGGCAGCCACAGCCACAGATACCAGAGAGAGATCTGCTATAGGAGGGTCCTGCCAGTGGAGCACTAAAGCAACAATTACACAAATTTACAACATGAGATACATTTCAATTCCAAAGCATAACTGAAGCCTCAGCTCCTCTGTTACTCCCAACAAGTTTTACATCAGAGCAAGTGCATCTGCTTCTGAATTACCGACACTTTTGTCAGAACATGATCTGGCCCTGAAATGCATAGAGAGGTTAAACAATATGTGGTGGAAAGGAACACCCAGACAGCCAACACCTCCACAACTGCCTTTGAATACTAAACAACGCACAGCAGAAACTGGAATATTCTGTGTTTGTCTTTGATCACCAAACGCCACTTTTTAAAATTTAAATTCATGCCTTTGAGACAGTTTTTGTTGCCAAAAGCAACAGGTCTTAACAGATACAGTGTGAAACCTATTGTTTAGAACTGGCACTAACTGTTCTTCCTCCCTCTGTAGCAGTAGGGAGTTTTTCCAGGTATGTGGGAGGCAAGCTGCTTGCAGCCATTATATTGCTCGTTCTCTGCATGATCTCCTTCATTAAATAATCTTTTAATGCAACATTAATAGTAATTGCAAGATTACAGTTCAAAATATTTGATAACATCACACTATGGAGTTGCAAAGCTACCGATCTCCTCTCTCAAGCTGGCTGTGGGGGGCAAGCCCACTGTGAGACACCACCAGTCCCTTGAACTGAAAGCACTGCGATTGCTTTTGTTATTCCTCTTCCAGGTCTGGATGTCTCACAGGTGATAAGTGGCACAGCCTAGCAACAGAGGGCAGAAGGAAGGAAAGCAACTGGTTAATTTAGTTTTTACGTGGAACTTTTTAACAACATGAACATAGAGGATTTTTTTTTATTGATTCACAAAGTGGAAGGCTGTCGATCAGCTATTAGAGATGATATTTATGTACCAGTGCTTGCATTCATAATGTTTGACTACCCATAGGTACTTCAGAAATGTAAAATTATTCCATTTTTATCTATGTTGAGTCATTTGCTTCTTTTGCTTTTTCATATCTATATAAAAATGGTTATTAAGGAGTTATTTAACAATAATTTCTGCAAAGCATTAACAAAAAAAGTGCTTAAATCTACAGTTCTCTCTGAGTCAAATATCCCTTCTACTGTGATTAGTATTGACTCATTTTGACTGGTGACTCCTTCAGAAGAAAGAATAAGTTTTAAGCCAGTGCTTAAACCAAATATTTAGGTGTAGTTAAACTCTATTCTTCCATTCTCTCCATCAGTGTTTTCAAAACTGGTCACCTACAGGATTGGGAAAAAAAAAAAAAAAAGTCCCTTTCCTCTTTCTCCTGAATATTAATCTTCAATATGAAGATTTATGTGGATTCTAACTCTGAATATCAGTAAAAGTATTGGTAACAATAAAAACATTTCCTACCTGTAAAACTAATCTGGACAACAGTTAAAAGAAAAACCTACCAACTCACTGGTTCTTATTTTTGCTGTATAAAAACCCCTTGACACTGCACTCCCAACTGTCCTTAAGGTGAAACAATAAAAAACTTTGTGTCAGAGAGCATGACAAGATGGAAAGGGCACACAGAGCAAGCCACAACACCAGAAACTGAGGTTGAAGATAACAGTTTATCTTCCCTATAAATGGGCAGAAACATTTAGAAACTCCATAAAGAAAACCCCTACCCTGCTTAATTGGCTTAATACAACATAAGTAATGCTTAGTTCAGCATAACTAACATAAATAGAATAACCTTTCAAGAGCAGCTTTATTTTGGAGTAAGGTAACCAAACTCTTAAACTCAGCAGGCAAAAGTGAGGACAAGAGCTCTCCAGAGACTGTGGAACATGATTTGTCCTGGATGGACATCATCACTGCCTTCCATTTCTGTGAGGTGTTCAGTCTTAAATTCTGGGGGGAAAAGGTTTTTAGAAGCCATTTCATGATAGAGACTATTTGTGATCACTTTCTCTCAGCAGGACAAAGCTGCTCTTTCATTGCTAACATAACCTAGCACTTATCTGCAGCAGGCTTTCACTGAAATAGCTGAACTATGGTTTTGTTTTCTCATTCTCTGTCCTGAAATAAAAATAGGTGAAAACAGATATGCCTCAAATTTTCAAAATTGTGGGATTTGGCAGTGTAGCCAGACTCTCCTTGTATATATGTATCAGCACTCATGGTTAGCATAAAGAAACCTGCCATCTGCAACGTATCAGAACATAGAAATAGGGGATGACATTACAGCTGTGCAAGGCATTTCCAACCAAATAATTTGTTAGTGTTAGAAAGAATGTGGAAAAGCCAAAAACATGGTTATGAGCCCAGCATGGAATCGCCAGACAGAGTTGGATCTGTCCAAGCAGAACCTGGAGGAAGTGCCATGAGCATCAGGAATTTGCCAGTACAGGATGGATTTGTTACCCACAGGACAGAGGCTGCAAAGGAGCCCGTTAGCAGTGCAACAAAGACAGCTCAGGAAAGATGCAGAGGCACAAATTCCAACCCCAAACCCATGACAAAGCCCAACCCCAGTCAACATGGTCATGTTAAAGTCCTTCATCTCTCAGACTGTGAAGGGAGAGTCCCATCACCCTCCCTGAGCTGTTGATCATAAACTCCCCGTGCTGAAGGCACATTGGCCCTGCTGGTCCATAAACACCAAAGCATTGCCAGGCATGGGCAGGCTGTTAACACTGTATGGCAGGTGAAGACATTCCAATAATGGACTTACAGAGTTGCAGGCATAGACAAATAAGGAGTCTTATCACTGCCATTAATAACAAAATTGTCATGAAATGACATAATTTAAATAAACCACGAAATAACTGAAAAATGAACAGCAAGATTCATCATTAAAAAGAAAAGAAAAAAAAAAATCACACCAGAAGTGGCCAACCACCCATATGTCCCAGGGAACTTGTAATAACAGTGTTTTCTGCAGGACATATTAGTTAATTCAGAAAAAAATGTAAAATATTTTATAATTTATATGGTATATACATACCGCTGAGTATGAGGAATTCTTTCTGCATGAAAAGCCAGCAAGTGGCACCTCATTAAACAGGACCTAGACTTAATCTAACTTGGAACAGATAAAAAAGAAAGGATTCATATGAAGCTATCCTGCCTGGGGGTTTAATCTCAAAGCTTTCGAGTATAATGAATGAATTAAGTAGGGCAAGTGATTAACAACAAAGAAGCGATCACATAATAAAAACAGAAATAGTACTGAATTTAGAGAAATGTTTCCATTGTTTATGGACAAGATCCTGCTGTGCTGTTTTTATTGTTTTAACTCCTAAAGAATAGGTAAACCATATGACAGCACATGTTCTCCAGGTTTGGATGGAAAGAATGGGAAAGGGCCACGAGCAGAAAACCTAATGGTGCATAAATAATAGACTGTTCAGATATCAATACTTGTATCATTATGAGAATAAAATTCAGTCTGCAGGACTCAAACCAGTATCTTAGAACATATTTCTCCTAATGATGTAAGAATGGAATAAACACTATCAGAATTATGATGCTTTATGTTACAGGGGGGTGCTACAGCTGGGTTGCCCATCAGCTGAAGCAACATGAGGCAGGGATAGAGCAACATGACAGCCCTCAGAGCTCAGTGCCTAAACCTCCAGTGAGCCCCCCATGCTGCCTGTGCAGGCAGGGGCTGAGAGGCAGGGCTGCCTTGCCTTCCGAGCTGCCTGACTCAACCAGGGAACAGGCACCCACCGACACATTGCAGGGCTGTGTTTGGGCTTGTGCTTTTAAGGCTGGTGTAGCTCAAATTAAACTGACTGCCAATTAATGCAAGCCAGATCTGATCATGGTAAATATGAGGTGTAGACAGTGCCCATCTCCCCTTGGCCACACCCTAAGGTAAATCATAAACCACTGTGGATTGTCCTGGCTGTCAGTCCTACTCACTTGTCTTGACTGCCACACTCCAGGCAGCTTCTTGCATTGTGATCTTTGCCCCTGCTCTGGCATTACTCAGTCCTGCCTAAAGTATTTCACTGACAGTAAATCTCTGGTTTAGGGAGATCCTGAAATAAACCCACTGAGCAGAGGTCAAGATAAGTCAGGACCAACAGTGAGAAGACTCAGATGTCAAACCCCAAAGCTGGCATATTTGACACAACTACCACAGGCACAGGTAACTGCTCCCAGGTGAGCAGGCAGCACTAAGTCAGCACTTTGCCACCCATCTTTATCTACACAGGCCCAAGGTTTTTGCAGCAGGAGGGCTTAACTATTCTTGCTGGGTCATCAGTTCTTCCCATAGCAATATAACCTCTTCAGGTCTCACCCACAATAGACAGAACAAGTACCACAGTGGTCAGCAGGGTGAGCCTTGTGATCTTTCAAATGCCAAACCTGAGAATGCATAACAACCAAAGAGTGTATTATCTTCTACTAAATGAAGGTGGCAGTCCAAATAATTCTTCAAGGTCTAACAAGTATCAAACGAATTGCACAGAATCCTTCCCTCATGGTATTAAAAGACAAGAAAGAATATATTTCTCGGTGTTTTTTCTTTTATTGCCTTCACAAGCAAATCTAGTGTATGCTGAATTATGTCTAGCAGAGGAAGATAAACACAAGCAGCTTGAATTTTGAGATTTCAAGACAGCGATCACTAGGGAAAAACCCACATTTTCTCAAGGCACTTGATTGTCTCATAAATTTTGCTTTCCATTCACTAAAGCTTTCAGGAAAGAGAATGAGAGGATAAAGGCTGTAATTGATGGTACAATGCCCACAAGCCTCAACAGATGTGATCCCTCGTAATGAAGCATGTGGGCCTAATTTGGCATTACTTACTACCAGGAGGATCTTATGCAGGGTATCTTTCTAAATCTATGTTTGGTTGGCACCTGTGCCTTGTTGAAACTGGCATAGCACCTTCTGAGCGGGCAGGATGCCATTCTAGCAGATGGGCAAGAGAGCAGATAAATGCCAGAGATCTAGCACTGCATTTGCAACAAGCTAAAAGTAGCAAGGTCTGAGGTCTCCTCACAGGACAGCTGAGGTGGGAAGACCCCTCTGGAGATCAGCCAGTCCCACCCACTGTTCAGAGCGGGATCAGCTAGAGCAGGCTGTGTCCAGTTGGGTTTTGAGCATCTCCAAAGATGGAGAGTCTGCAGCCTCTCTGAGCAATCTGTTCTCTCTGACCACCCTCACAACAAAAAGGCTTTTGCTTGTGCTTGAATGGAATATCCTGTATTTCTGTTTGTGCCCATTCCCTCTTGTCCTGTCACTGGGCACCACTGAGAAGAATCTGGCTTTGGCTTCTTTACTCTCCCATCAGGTATTCATACAGACTGTTAAGTTCCTCCTGAGCTTCCCCTTGTCCAAGCTGCAGTACCAGCTCTCTTGGCCCCTCCTCCTATGACAGATGCTCCAGCCCCTTAATCATCTTCAAGGCCCTTTGCTGGACTCTCTGCAGGACGTCCATGTCTTGTATTGGGGAGGTCAGAGCTGGACACAGCACATCAGATGTGGCCTCACCAGGGCTGAGTAGATGGGAAGATCATCTCCCTTGAGCTGCTGGCTCTGGTCTGCCTGGTGCAGCCCAGGAGGCTCCTGGCCTTCCTTGCCACAAGGACCTATTACTGGGTCATCCCAGAGGAAAGAATACAAAGTGTACACCTATAAAATTATTTGGCCTAAATGCTCCTCCAACTGAAATTCATCACCTGAAAGAGGAAAAAATGCATTCTTGGTGGAGAAGTGGCTTGTGAATGGTATTCTAATAAAACATTGCACCAGACTCACCAATTACAAAAACCACATGGATTGAAGAGATCCTGTATTTTGAAGTATGCACAGTGATTTGCATGATATTCATTGTGTTAAGGTTGAAAACATTATTAACATCTTTGCTCTAAACCTAACAGACCAATTTATTCTAACTGGCACTAATAAAATGTATCATTAGCAAACAGGGGTCAGTGAAAAACACAGCACAGAGAACAGGCAGAGGAATAACAGATAGTTCAAGAAAAAGGATTAAATGTACTTCAAGCTGGCACTGTACAAGTGGCTCATCAGAAGGTTATTTTAACAAATGATATACCAAAATCACAGTCATCTATTCTGCTCAGTATTAAAGCAAAACAGTACTTAAAGTGATGCAGAACAAAATTATATTAGCTTTTTGGATCGTCTTTAATGATATCAAATTTAAAGTATGATATTTATGTGCTCATCTTCTTATCTTCTAAAAATATTCCTATAGCAATTAAACTTGCAAATTTTAAATCTGTATTTTGATTTGTTACAATTTTTGTATTCAAGAGTCCAATTATCACCACTCATTTGCAGCAAGAGAAGTTAATTTTGCTGCCTTTGCCTTTATGTCTTTATTTATTTATGTTTAAAACTAACCTGCAATGTTGATAATTCCAGAAGGATAGAGTGTGTTACAGGTCTCTCCTGTTGGATCCAACTCTTTCAGAACCTTTACTGTTTTTTAAGCCTCTCACTGTGCCATAAAGAGAAAGATAAACCATTTCCCAATGAAACATACATGTACAAAATCATAAAACATAAGGAGATCAAAGAGTAAATAAAGCTGAATATTCTGCAGAAAGTCCTGGGACAGACTGGGAGCAGAACCCAAATTTGCTGGGTCTCAACAGGCAGCATCATTTCTTCCTCTAGACCTCTATGAACACACCTCCTCAGCTTCCCATTAACTTGAGTTTTCACATTGCTAAGACACAAATATTCCAAGCTGTTGTGATTTCTAGCCTTATACAGACACTTACAACTGTTTCACATGAAGAAACCCAAACTGTCTCCAAGGAAAGGATCCAAAGATATTATCAGCATTAATTTTATCAAATGAAGATTATTGTGTGGAGTATCTGGGAGGAAGCAAAGCTCTTGCAGATGGTAGATTGAATAAATGAACATTCAAAAGATAATAAAGAACACTGAATGAGCCTGATTTTCCTGTACAGGTGCAGAAGTAAAATATTAGATACTGTCTTGCTTTCTGTGTAGCTCAAGTGTATTTATTCCATTTTTGCACACTTTCTTTGTACTAACATTTGTTACTGAACACAGTGCTTAAGAAGGTTTGGCTTAAATACCCCAAAACACTGGATAATGTTTCACACTCATAAGGAAACAAATAGAATGAAAACTAAATGTGTAGGAGTTATAAGGCATCAGCAGTCTCCAATAGGCACTATAAAACCAGAGAGACAGCAACATTTTGAAAGGAGCAGATCTCCATTAGGATAATCAATTTAAACTCTACGATAATTGAACAAAATATGGCCTCTATCTCTGTGTCATGAGCACCCTTTTGAATGCTATGAAATGGAGAGAAAGTCAGTGAATTTAATCTACTGCGAGAAAAATGTCTGCTCTTACATTACTTGGCAAAAATGTGGTACTGGATGAAAACACGTTAGACTTCAGTTCGGCGTGGATAAGGCAGAGGTAATGCTGGTTGGCAGAAGAAAGTGTTTTGAAGAATTGGCAAGGTCTAAGAGCACTCCCTTGGCTGAGAGCATCTGCTAACCCATGGTGAAAGCACTTTATAATCTCAGAGTTTCGCTCTTCCTTGCTTCAGGGCTTCAGGTAGCAAAAAGAATCGATCAACCATCGCTGTATGTTTCTGTAATCAACATACAGCAGTTTTACCTCTCAGATTCAACCCCTCAGATTCAACCTCTGTCCACTTTACCTGTTGCCATTTTAGCCTCAGTCTGGACTTTTAGCTCTTGGCTGTGGCTCAGCCCTACCAAGACTTTGGCAAGAGCACACCAGCGCTGCTCCCTGGAGCGAGACATCCCACTGAACACAAAGCTACACCTGCGTTCCCCCCTCCCACCCCTGCACCCAGCAAAGCAACGACTGCACCACTGCTCACAACCAACAAACAAAAACCAGCAGAAGCACAATACAAACAAGCAGCTGTTTAGTGTTGGATCCCTTTGAAGTTTACACCCAGCCACACGCAGGCCTGCGGTGGGATGCTCTGGATCCTGGCAGAGCTGGCTTCTCTTCTCCACTCTCTCCCAAGGGCTGTTTCTCTCTCCTCAGCCTTCCCCATGCTGACCTGTGGTCCTGCTGTTTCTACTTCTGAGAAAGGCTTGGATGTAAATGTTTAGCTCTTGTGAGGTTCACGCCTTTGAGGTTCACTCAAAGTGAGTGCTCCCCTTCACTCACTCCCACCGGGCCCCTCAGAATCCCAAAACACAACCCAGACTGTGCAGAGGATACCACATCATAGCAAGTATTTAGTAAAAATATATATATTTTAGGAGAAGTATGCATGCCTCAGATAATTTTGACCTAGATAGAAGCTGCTTTTATTAAGTTGCCACATCTATTACCAAGGAGAATGAGTCAAGTAGGCTATAGTATTCCATGGGTTTCTTTTTACAAGCTTTGCTCTTAAAGGGGAACTTTTGAAACATTGTTCTCTCTCATCAAAGAAGATGAGAAAGAATAGGATTAAGGTGAAGAGAAGGATTTCTTTGAATAGGGAAGATATAATTACACATTTTCCATGACACATGCTGAAAAATGTAATATTGGATAATGCAAGTAACCTTAAATTTTTCATTGTATTTTAATAGGGAGCTCTCTTTTAAGATTTTTATATTATATAGAGTATATAGTTATATGTATAGACATTTCTCTCACACAAAAGAGATTGAAAAGGAATCAAACAAGAATAAACTCTTCCTCCCTAACCACTAAGAAGGCGTGATAAAGAAGGACAATATCAGATTAGCTACAAATTTTCCATCTCATTGTTTCCTGAAAAATAAAATTTTATAATGAACATACTTCATACAAGCTGTGCAGAGCAAGTATCTCTTCCAAAAATGCACAGAGCAGTAGTAAAAATCAAGCATGGACTCAACGACATCTGTTGTGGCATTGTTATCAAATACCATCTTTTTCACACAAATCTGTAACAGTCACTACTTTTTTTTTGTGTGGAAATATTAGTTTGTATGCGGCATCTAAAAGCTGGCACACAAGGACCGACAGATGCTTTGGTTTTACCTCATCTTCAACTTACTTGGCTTCTCATTACACTAGCTACAGCTCGGCAAATTATTCCTCTGCTTTGGAAAGCCGACAAAATGCCATCTGTCTCTGCATGGTTATCAAAACTAATACTGTAACGTGAAAAAACTATGATCTGAAATTGTACCTGGCAACTACATGGTGGGGTCGAGTATCCTGTTAGATGACTCATATACACAAATTTCAGTTAGTGGACACCCACCTATCCCACCGTGCACTCAGCCTCGGAAACAGCCAGTCTCTGACCCTTCTTGCATGTAGCTGTTTCTCATGCCATTGACATTGACTGACACTAATTATGGCTTAGAATGCAAAATGAGGTAGCTTCTCACCAACTGAGACTCCAAGGTCACTATGATTAGAGTATGAGCAGCTTTTGGTTTTTCTTATAAAAATGAGAGGCTGAAAGCATGGAGGAAAGAAGGTGGAAAGGTCAAGGAAAGAGAGAGAGCAAGATTACATCAGTGTGGTTCAGCATGTAATCACACTGGTCCACCAGCTGCAAAATTCATCACTATGGCTTTAGGGAAGAGAAAACATGACCAGGGTGCCATTAGATAAAACAGAAAGGAACAAAAATGTATGAAGAGGCCTGACAGTCCTACCCTTCATCTAACAGAAAAGAAGTCATCTTCAGAGCTTCTCTTAATAAATACCATGACAATTTCTCCACTAACTGGTGAAGTACAGCCCAGAGTAAACACCTCGTACAGACACGGGTAACAAAGTTTGCTCTTCTACACTTCAGAAATGCTCAAATACCAGCTCCAGAGTTATCTCCAACCAAACACGTGCTGGAATGAAACTGAGGTGAGAATCCTACGGATCAGCAATGGACAGATGATCAAAATCCAGGTTAGTAGACACTATCCTCTCTTTTGGGCAGCTTCTAAGCTGCACTCTACTAAAAATGAGAGAACAGAGCAGTTGTTCCCATCCTCCTCCTAAGCATCTCCATTGCTTGTGGTCAGAGATGGGATACACGGTAAGCAGGTCTTTGGTCTGAAGCAAAACCATGTTATATTTTGTGGCAAAGGGAAGAGGTGAGGGCTGCACAAACAAGGCCACTGCTCTGTGTCTGTGTTTAGCAAAATGAGTATCAGATCCTGGCATATTCTGGGACCAAAAGGTCTCCCTGTCTAAGAAACCATCCCTTGGACAACCTCAGTCATGCAACTGAGCAAATTAGCATAAAGCTGCTGGTTCTTATTTCATGTTTAAAATGCTACAGAAAGACCACAATCTCCCTCCATTGTCTGAGATACATTGAACTGAATATTAATTCCTTCTGAAATTGCATAAGCTTAGTAATATTCAGTATGAGAAAGGTTGACCCCAAAATCTCTTGTCCCTTATGCATTTTCAGGCTGAAGTTACTCCTATCTTGCACTGACGTATGATAACAATGCAATTCCTTCTTGATACAAATGTGAGTTTATTTAAAGCTCTCCAAGGTAGGAGAACACTTGTGAGGAAAAAATGCTTCAGATAAATGGCTTTTTGTTTGTCTGGTTTTAACATGTTTTAAAGTTTAACTCAACAAAATCAACATCAACTCCTGAGTTTCTACTATTTCACTCTATCATGCCTAATTTTTTATATCTTAAGACAAAGTTAACATAGATTACATACCACCTCCCATGCAGTTCTGGCAATAGTTCCTAGAGTTTCCTCACAGGGATTCACTGCCTGCTGCAGTGAGCAGTCCTATGGCATTTGCCTTGAGAATGATGTCCCTTTAAGTTGTGCTCTGCTACCCCTTTGAACTGGCACCATAATGTAGGAGTAAGAAATCATTATATCCCATTGGAATCCCTTTCTGCAGAAGAGGCAGTGTGCATTGCCTATCAGTTACATTCACACCTCACCTAAATGAGTAGAAAAGAACAGAAAGATGGAGAAAGCTCAGAGCTTCCTCTCTTCCTTCAAGGCTCCCTTTTTTCCTTCTATACAGCATTCTCCTTTGTGTTCCTGGCTATGCTGCATTATCATGAGCTCCTTGGGAAAAGACCTCTTCTCTCTATCTACAAAGAAATCATTAAAAAGCAGTAATGTCTTGGCTTCACTATGTAGTTAGTTTCTCCTTGTATGTTCTTGCTCCCAGCAGTGTTAAGTCCATGTGTAGCTCTCATTCACAGGAAATCCTTTTAGTCTTACAATGAGGTCTTTGTAGAAAGTCTTTGGTGTTATTCTTCTGTATTTGCAAGGACTCTTGAATGCTGAGCTGCCTGGGACACAGTATCTAGGGGAATAACTAATATAGGCTAAACGTAAACTAATTTTGGGGAACAAAAGCAGCCTTCAAGCTATATGCAAAGTTCCTAAAGGCTGTTTTTTCAATGAGGGTGAGTGGAAGTGACAATTCTTTTGCACTTAATGAGCCAGGGTAGCAGAGATTAGAGAAACCCTCTAAATTATTTGGCTGTTGAATAAAAATCCAATTTAAATCTTGTGGAAAGTAAGAGCTTTGGTTCAGCTGTAGAATCAGGGTGCACAGACAAGGAAAATAAGCAGTCCTTTTAGATCCAGTCCCTAAACTAGTAACAGTTTATTATACAAAAGCCAAGCACAGATAATGAGAAAAAGAATATGTTAAGAATAAAGAAAAAAAGAAATCCTTGGGAGACCAAGAGGTTTGCTCAATGTTACTAACTATTCCATGCAAAACAGTAGCCTTTCTAGGGAAACTGATACGCCTTCCTCTTACACTCCTTTGGGCCAGGGCCTTGGAGAAGACAGCAGACCATGAGATGCATGGCAGCATCTCATCATATTTCTGCTTCCTGGTGTTGCTCAGCAGTGCCCATCAAAACATTTCAAGCACCAAAAAAATACTCTGTGAGGACTTGGGATAAAGTCTGCACTGCAAGGGAGTGAAAGTAGAAGAACAGCAATAGAAGAGCTAAGAAAAGGTTTGCAGTATGGAGAACTTCAGTCAAATGTGCTCAGCCTTTTTCATCTTGCAAAGTTCCACTTCTGCATCAGCCAGGAAAAAAAAAAAAAAAATTAAATCTGTTTCTTGGTTTTTTCACAAGCAAAAACTGACTTGGCAGTGGTCTATTCCAAACAATAAACACCAACAGAACTTTCCCAGCTTTCACAGTGGTCATACATCTTGGAGACTATCCTTTCCTCTTTACTTTGGCTGTCTGCAAGCTACTCAGGCCAAGGATTGTCTACTACATTGATGACCACACATGCCAGCTCAATGAAAAGGAATGAAAAGCTATGTGTACAAATAAGTATTGATTTTTTTGGCCTTCTTGAAAACTGTGATTCCCCAAATGACAAACCAGTCTTAAAAAATGAAAAAAACACAAGTTCCTTTCTTGGCACAACAAACAAAAATTGCACACGTGCAATCTCCCCAAAGAGTGAGGTAACTGTTAGTTTAGTAGAGCTAAAGACAACTGACTTCCTGTGGATTTGTCATCTTAGACAGGTGTAATCTTTAACTAAAACAGTCTCATCAAGGAATGGGGCATTCATGCCTCTTCTTTCTGGAAAATGTGTCACTGAAAAACAAAATTCAGGTCCTGTTTAAAGTGGGATAATCATCATGGTCATCCTCACCATGTGCTTTCATTAAACTTGTAACCATATCTCATGGAAATCATTGCTGTATTGTTATATTAAAATAATAATTATAACCAGCTAACAGGAGGGAAGAGAAGGACATGGTCACATCACCTCAATTCTAAAACAAATAAGGCTAAAAAATCCTGAAAAGCCAATCAAACCAAGGGGGTGAAGTTAGCTCAGGCAACAACTGATGAGGTTTCAAAAGGCAGCTGAGCTAATCTAATGCCCAGATGAGTCCACAACACCCTCTAGCTCATTATTAAATACAAATCTATAGAGCACATCACTGTATTCAGCCCTCAGAAGATAGGCCTTTATGGTGACTGTAAAATTCTCATTAGGCTACTGGGATTATCTCTTCCCTTTATCTTATTTGTTTGGCTCTATAAATGCTGAAGAAAAGACATGATGAATCAATGAGCGATTCAGATTTTGCCTTCAGTCTTTATCATCAGGCATTTATCTACTTTTTGTCTCTGGAGTTTTTTATCCTGCAGTAAATTTATTGTAGTGCCTCTGAGTGATTTTTTTTCCTTTTCCTTTCCCTCCCTTCCCCCAGTACCCTATTGATTTTCTCATTTTTACAAATAAGCATAGCAATAAATAAAATTACAAAAGCTCAGGACAGAATCGTAGCTGAATAAATACACTCATCAAGAATAAAAAATTGTTGGCTAGACTGGGGAAATTGCAGCTCCCTCATGTATATTCTTTATTATGAAGTGAAAACACAATTAGTAAAGCAGAAGAATCTCAGAGTCTGGCTTTTATTTTCCATTTTGCTACTGATGCACTGTGGTCACAGGTGGTTTATTTTAAAGTAATTGGGCAACATTACCTGAGATGGGGGTGAAAGAGAGGTGTTCTAACTGCAGCAGCACCACTGCTTGACAAGGATGTCACTGCATTACCCTTCTGTCACCATCACAGCTCCATCCAAGATCAGTGTCATAAATAGCAATCGCTCAGGTTGGCTGAGAGATGTATAAGTGGAATGTTGGCAAGCTGTTTTTTTAACTTCTTGGATTGAAAAGCCCAGTTATAAAGCACATACAAGAATGATGGATCAATACCCTTCTAAATATTCAGCATACTTCAGGATGCTAAACTCTAGTTCCAAAGTGTTATGGAATTATTTTGTGACCTTAAGCATTTGCAAGGTCATGAAATTCTACTTAGGTGTGATGGCAGGAGTGTTTCACAGGGCAAGAGAAGATCCAGCTTAGTATTTTCTACTGTTAGGTTCCTGCTTTCTACAGACAGATTTATACTAGTGCACATAGTCTCCTAATACATGAAAAAACGGGGCACCAAACATATAATAAATGTTTTCTGAAAGAAACTGATTCGATTTCACAGTCAGTTGAGGTGCTGCATGTTCTGAATAACCTTATATGCTTAAAAATGTTTCCAGATTTATCCTTTTGAAACAAACAAACAAAGAAAAACCCTGTCACGGTTTGAAGCTCAAGTGGAAATTAAGCACCACACAGCCACTCTCTTTCCCCTGACTCCGAAAACTAGTTATGAGGAATACTTTCAAGTAAAGTATCTAATACATCACCTGTTCTTTTCCTGCATAAAGGGTTTCTATAAATAGGCTAAGAAAACGTGATAGAAGAAAACGCTTGGGTTGGGCCACGTTTCCTCCGGATGCTCGCGGAGTGTCCGGGCAGGGAGCGGGCGCTTTTCCCGGGATGCTGAAGCCGAGCGGGAGCTCCGCGTTCAGCACCTCGGACAGAGCCGGGCACGGTGCGGGGGTGTCGGGGGACACGGGGGACGTGGGAACACAAATCTGTGCCGGGACCAGCCCAGCACCCACCAAAACCTGCCACAAGCCATGCCACGACTCCTCCGTACGTGCCATCAGCCCTCCCCGTCCAAGCGTCCTCGCAAGGGGCACGGAGCGAGCTGGGGGAGAGGGAGAAGGATGGGCAATGATCATGAGTTGCTCCTGCTCGGTCAGTGGTTCAGGCGGTGTCTTGCACAGCTGGTTTCAGCTGTGGCCTTGCTCAGAAAACACATTTTTCATTCCTGTCATGAGGCACATTCGAGAAGCTAAAATACTGAACAGCACAGGTGAAAAATGAACCACAAAGAGAAAGAAATGTCAGGGAGCAGAAAAAAAACCTGAAGGAAAATATAAAATGCAAGTTAATACTTGCTTTTTTTTTTTTTTTTTTCCTTCTCACTGACATAAACACCACAACGCAGTTTGTGTCTTTTTTTAGAGGGGGCAACAGTAGGGTATGGGAAGAAACTACAAGAGCTGGAAGCAAAGTACAGCAGTACTTCATGGCAAGATGGGATGTGCTGAAAAAAAAAACCCAACTGTAATCTCAGTGGAAAACAGGGTGGATTGTGGTCGAGAAATTAACTGTGTTGGACAGCAGAAATGGTAAATGAAAGCTCCATATGGATCAGGCTGACACTAAACTAAGCTGAAATAAAGTCTGGCAAGTTGACGAAGGTAAACAAAACTCCCAGGATATATATGTTAAAAAAAAACAAACCAACAAACAAAACCAAAACAAAACTAAAAACCCTGAAGACAAAAATAGCAGAAGAATTAGAAAACTTGAAGAATGTGGAAACTGTGAGGTTGTGGTGGTGATTTTCATCGCTGGCATAAGAAAGCAGTACAGGAGTTGCAGAAATGGAGGAAGAATTCATTTTGCATAAAAATTACCTGAAACCTAAACGTTGACAGAACTCCAAAGGAGATAAATATTGCAGAAGTCGCTCATGCAAAGCTGTGTGGGATGATGATAGAAACAACACTGTAAGTGACCTCATCCAGCATCAAAGAAGCTGCCTCTGGCACAGGAAATAAAGCAATTGCCTCTGAACACAGCCCTCATTTGTTCTTGATAAACCTTAACGAGATGAACAAAACAGGGGAACTCAATGGCATTTTCAAATAAGGATACCTACATTTCAGGAAAGTTGACAGACTTGATATTTACTCCTATAAAAAACATATTGGACTAAAATATGATGCATCTGGCAAGAAAACATTACTATTGCTACAATAGTCACTCAGAGAGTCCAGAGAGCAAATGTCACTTCATTTTACAGTCCAAGCATAGCGAAATCTTGCTTTTTAACAATTGTTCAATTGCCAAGGAAGAACTGAACATTATGTAAATAATTTATAAATTTTGTATTCTAATTCAGTGAGGTCTTTAATTTTGTTTGACAGACTTCCGTCTTTGAAAAGATTGCCTTGCCCAGTGTATGTTAAAAAACCCACATCAAGAATTTCCAGGCAGCTCCAATAAAGGACAGTGGCAAAAAGTTAAAAGCAAAAGAGGGCATTTGGAAGGTTAAAACAAAAAAAAAAAACAAAAAAAAAAAACAAAAAAAAAAAGAAAATTGCCAGTACAGAATAAAGGCGATCCCTCCCAAATTTGATTAAAGCTTTCAGCAAAGACTATTCAGTACATATTCCACCTCCAAGGCAAAAATAAAGTTCTTCACTTCAATCAGTGATACAGGATAAGTTGAAATAAATTTCATTAATTGGATGTATTTGAAAAGGTCATTCAAAAATCACCACAAAGTAGATGGCATCACTGGGGCCTTATCCTGCCTTCCTGGAAAGCAAAGGTGTTCCTCAGCTGCCTCAGCCCTCAAAAAGAAAGATATTGTGTCATTAAGGAGTGTCACAATCTGTAGGGACAGGTCAGAACACATTATGGCCAGAAATAAGTTTCAACCCCAGACTCTTTTTCTATAGGGGGTACCAAATTGTATTTGATACAGTGATAGCTGAGAATTGATAAAACACAGAGTCCCTTTCTATGAAAAAAAACCCCCTTTCAAATCTGTGAGAGTAAAAGCTGCTCAGTGATGTATGAATAATAAACACTCTGCTTCTCTGAATTACTACAAGAATCTTTTCTGATTTACTTGCACATCTACCTGGGGAAAAACCCAGTGCACTGGGAGGAAGAGAAATCTTTCTAGCATACCCTTTGCAGTAGTGCAAAGGCATGCAAGTGCTCAGCAGAATTTGGCCTTATCCTCCACATCAAGACAAAATATCACAGTGGAGGTATTACACTTTCATGCAGTGTTTGGTCCAGTGTATACAATTCTGAACAAGAAACCAGTAAATCAGTAACTTCCACATAGGCTGCTCTCCATACTGCCAGGGGACCTGAACTTTTGTCCATTTTTTATTATGAGCCAGCTTGCAAGAAGAACACATGGATTGGGATTTTTTTAATCTCTGTCTTCTCTCCTGGACACCTGTAAATATAAAGAAATCTCCTCTTGTGTTCTGTATTTGCTATTGCTTTAAATTATTTATTTCTTTAGTAATGTATAGTTTCTTATTTTCCTTTGTAAGAAGCCACATGGGCTATGTTTCCTACTAACTGGAGAACATACTACTAAAAATAGAAACAGCAGTTTTTCCTGCCAAGATGACTCCTTATGTGAGGATAGGACTGGGAGCTCAGTCAGAGCTTGTTGCCTCTGTGCCACTGCCTCTCTTGTAATCTTCATCAAATCCATTAATCTCCCTGGATTCCCAGTTTCCCTTTTTTTTTTTTTTTTTTTTTTCTTTGAGCAAAGCTTTCTTGCCTCTGGGGAACATTGAGAAGACAAATTCAAATCTCTTTAAAACGCTGAGAGGTCTGCTCACCACTGGTTTCAGAAAAGAATCTCTGTGAGAGTACATTGGCTAGAATGGAAAGAGCAAAAATTGGTTTGGATCCCACGTAAAGAACCTGAATTAACTGGAGTGATGAAGGATGAACACCTCTGGTGGGACTGAGAAAGCTGCAGAAGGGAAATACCTGCTGAACTGACCCAGAAAGAGTTAAATGTCTAAAGGAAAAATCCCTATGGGTTTGAACTTAATGTGCAGTGACAATGAGGAAATCCATCTGGATGTAAAGCTGCAAGAAATACAAGGCATCAAGAAAGGAGGCATTCATGCTTTTTGTGAGTTAGGAGTTATTGTATCCAGCATTTGTCATGATACCTTAGATAACATATAATTGTTCTCCAAAGGGCTCTCCATAGAGCATGCATAATGAAGCAGGTTTCAGAAATGCAAGCTTTAGTGAGGAGAGGGTGCCTCATGACAAACATGAATGTTCCTTGTGTTTCAAAAGGAGCCAGTTTCAGTAGTTGAAATAAATTCTTCACATTGGTAGCAGGCATGTGAACAGCCCAGATTGTATTTAAGATCAGGAAGATAATCTGAGCTCTCTTCCTGCGTGCTTTTAAAGCCAGGGTGCTGCTCCAAGGCTTTCAGACAGCCACCCCCAGCAGGAGCTCAGCAGGGTCAGCCACAGCTCCTCTCTAAAAGAGCTGGGACTTAACAACAGGTGAGTCAAGAATTCATAGCAAATTAATAAACCCAGTATGGAGTCAGTTAAAGAACAGCAAAGGCAAGGAGGACGCATTAAAGGGATTTAACTTTACTTACAAACCTTTTTAGGGCAGTTGATTTTGTGTCTCTCTGGTTTTGGGGACAAAAAGGACGATCTTAGGAGGAAATTTTTTACAGAGAGTGTGATCAGGCATTGGAATGGGCTGCCCAGGGAGGGGTTGGACTTGATGACCTTGGAGGTCTTTTCCAACCCGGTTGATTCCATGATTCCTTCCCTGCTTGCTTCCAGAATGCACCTGTTCCACGAAAGGAGATGGGAGCCATCCCAGACCCAGCAAAACACATTATTGTAGGACTGAAAATGAAAAGGATAAACCAGCCCAATCACATGAAATCAGAAAAGTTCAAATGACATTGTAGGAAATGAAAAATACTCTAACTGATATTCATGCCAGGGTGATGAACTGATTAGGAGGCAAGCTCCTGAGACGGTGCTGCTGGACACACCAGAGGACTTTGGCAAGTCATTTAGTCAGCACTGTCCTCATCTGTCTAAGGGATATAATTTTCTGGTGTTTCAAAGACACAGTGAACTACTTGACTTAAATGTTGATGCTTGACATGCTCTGAAACTCTATAATGTGCTTATTACCATAACCTATAATCAGGTATTTTATTAAAGGTGTTCTTTAAAGAGTGCAAGTTTAGAGGTTGGAATTAACAAGTAAATAAAGTAGGAAAGCAAAGTCAAGATCACAATGAGTAACACACACTGGTTTATTCCTTGAGGCTGCTCATGTTTGAAACACCCCCCTCTCTGAGCTGCTCGGTACTTTCTGCAGAACACGACAGCGTCCGCTGTGATTGACACTCAGCCATTACACAGTGCAGTTTTGTCAGCAGGAACTCAAGGAAAAAGTGAAGCTGAACACCTTTGGATAAGTGTGCACTCCTGAAAATGGCCATAATTTACTCAAGCCTCTTCCATTGATGCTGATAGGAGTAACATTTTAAGATAAGCCAGTAGAAAAAAACTGTAATTTTCTGGTTTCATAAAAAATCCTTGTTTCTTTCCCTACTGCTTTTGTGGGAAGAGGAAGCCCCAGGCATCTGACTGCAAGCTCTCAGACACCCAGTGACTCTGACCTACAGAGCATAATACAGAGCAATCACACCTCCATGGGGTAGCTATTCAGAGACATTCAAGCCTATACAGGTGAACTGGGTTCCTTGCTTTTTGGGGTTGGGTTTTTTTTCTCTCTCTCTTTTTTTTTTTTCCTTTTTCTTTTCTTTCTTTTCATCTCTGAATTCCTCAGGCTGGGCTAGATTTTCTTTTCTCTTTTTCTTTATTTCATTTTTATTATTTCACCTCCTCTTTGCTCCCACCCTCCCCCCCCCAAAGGTACATCAATCACCACTACCAGTCCAAGCTGGGAAAGGAAGGCTACTTCAAGGTCACTGTGTAAAAAGCCCTAATGCTTTTTAGGTGAAAGAGAAGGGAAAAGAGGCCGTAAGTGGCTTCCTGTTTCTATTCACTGTTTAGGGAAACTCCTGAGGAAGGAAGGAGAAAGCATGCATGCAGGGAAGGCTGTATGGCCAGAGGAAGGGGGAAGAACCATACAAAAAAGGACAGTCCTTAAAGACAATATCCCACAGAGGGAAAAAACTTACTGGAATGCAAATAGATGAGTGTGAGTTGGAAAGAGATGAAGGAGACAGATGCAATTCTCCAGAGACAAGCAGTTCCCTTGAGGCCAATTGCCCGTGAAAGGGGCTGGCCATGGTTGACAAGGACAGATACCACAGAAGGGAAGTGAGGGAACTGCTACAATAAATCCAGCATGTGTTCCTTCCTGGATTTCCTCCACGCTGCCAGAGGAGCAGGCTGCATGCAGAAGCAGCTGTGCTTCTGCTCAGCCCTGACATGATCTCCTGAGGGCTTCTGCTCGTGCCATCCAGGTGGGCACACAGGGGCTGTAAAGGAGGTTTCACCAAGGAGAAAACTTCGTAACCTGCTTCCCCTTCCTTCTCTGCTTTCCTCCAAGCTGGTGTGTCAGTGGTGTGCAAATGAGATGCTGACACCAAAGGGGCAAAGGCAGAAGAGGAGATGGGGCTGCCTTCAGCCACAAGATGCATCTCCTGCCAGAGGCTGGAGAACCAAGTCCCCAGCCCCAAAACTCTTCCTGTCACCCAGCCCTGTGCCCAGCAATTCCTGCCATCAGCCTTGGGTTTACATGCACTATTTATATTCCATATTTAAAATAAAGCTATGCTAAACACATTTCAGTGTTGTTTTACAAGTGAGGAAGTATCACATTCAGCCTTCACTGAAGGCTGGATTAAGATGCGCATACACAAGGGTAAAGCTAAGTTACTACACACTATTTCTTGTTAGCAGGATATTTTGTAACACTCTTTTCCCTGGGTTTAGGGTTTTATGTTTTCTTTGACTATGTGGGCACAGGAGAGGCAAGGGAAGTGTCATATTTTTTATTTTTATATTGTTTACAAACTACAGACTTGCAATGGAGCCTTTATACATCATCTTTCAAAACACATTTTGAGTACTGTGGCTGTTGAAATATTAGTTTTCAATACCTATTCAACTACAGTCACTTACAATGACACTATTGTTCTAGGTACCCTACTAGCACAGAATAAAAGGCAATCTCTGTCTCCAAGAATTTATATTCTGCAGATTACACATAACGTTTAGGCAAATCTTTTCAAACCGATATTCTTATTTTATTGCTGGAAAATTTAGATATAAATCTTTTTTTGTCAAGTGAGATTCCTATACAGGAATTCCTAACAGCGCCATTAAGGGGAAACTGTTAAAAGAATATACTGATTTTTTTTTTAATGTAAATATTCGTGCAGAGCCATAGAAAACACAGACTGTTTTTGTCACAGAGAGAAACAATGCAAGCGATTAATAACGTGGACATTATTGAACTTTCATTTCCTCTTGTTTGCCTTCTGATTCCAAAGTATTCCTACATTGTGCTCCAGCAACAAGCCTCATCTTTAATTATCACTTCCCTCACAAAGCCAGAGAGGTAAAACGTCAAACAATGCCCGCCAACTGCCCTATTGCACCGCATTTCAGGGAGTCTGTGGAGAGATTGCAACACAACAAGAGAGCTAAAAAAAGCCAACCCTGGAACCTGAGATAAGGAAGCACTGAGAAAAACAGCAACCACAAGTTCTCATGGGATGAGGCTTGGCTGACGCTGGAGCAAGAAACACATGAAAGAAACAAGTGAACCGCACCCATGAAGTGACAGCTCCGGCTCAGTGATAAAGACCCAGATAGGCTCTTGCAAGCTGGGTCTGTGCCTTGGCTATTTATACCATTCAAATAGGAAAACCTCCTAATATATAAACAAGGATTCTGGAGTCAAACGGTTGGTGATTATCTGCTTAATCCTCTGTATAGATTTAAAATAATGGCATACTGAGCACGTCCTGTAAAAAGAGTTTTAACGGTGATAAAACCAGTTTCTGACTAAAGGCTCATAGGCATATTAGTGCAAGACTGGACAATGTTAAAGATGCCTAAAATGTTCACTTTTAGCATCTCTGCCCTATCAGTATTATTGGCAGTAAGACAAAAAGTTTGGGATAAATCATGAATTCTGATTCAACCTGGAATCAAAGCCAGGTTAGTTCTCTCAGCTTCTGGTTCGTTTTTTTTTTTTTTTTTTCCAATTACAACTGTGCTCCTTTAGAACTTCTCTGCATTGCCCCCTTGAAATTAAGCCACTTCCCTCACGTTTTTCCTAGAGGCCTATAAAAATAAGTGAAATAATACAATTCAACACATCTCTAATCTCTGCTATTCCTCTAACCGGTGCACTAGGGTTCTACAGACAACCAGAGAACAAATCAAATTCTCATTTCAGGCCGATTTCCCTTAGCATTTCAACATCACCAAGTATGTGAATTAAACGCTCCCACCTCACTTTACCCCACCAAGTCCTGTAAACACAACTGTGCAGGGCTGCTCCTCAGGCCATACACACCCTCCATGGCTTTAAGGACTAAATGATTCCATTTAAATGAAGTTGTTGCTATCAGGGAGTTTTTATGCCTCGAAAGATTCCTGTAGACCCACGTTGGTCTGTTGATGTCTAGTGAAGTTGAAAGGAAGATGAACTTCATTGGAGAGGTCTTAACAGGCTCTTCAGTGATGAAAGGAGCTGACTTGGATTAGACATTTGAAGGGATGGGTCACACACTAATGACTGTACACAGTCCACACCCACTCTTTCATCTCTCCAGAGACAGGTGTTGACACCCTCAGTGCTGCTCTGTTCCTACACGCTCTCCTTTGCCTGAACCACCTGACCATCCACACATGAACCTCTCAGTCACACACTTCTGTTTTGAACATGTGTTAGGGATCTGTGATAAGTCTGATTTGCACTTTAGCTTCATGTTCTAGCTCACAGTCATAAGAGAGTGGGAGTCTAAGAAAAAAAAAATCAAATAGTATTTTTTAAAAAATCTGTTTAGATCTCTAGGTACTGAGGCTTACTGTATGCCTAAGCAAATTTTTCTTTGGATAGGGTGAGGTAAGATGCTGCTCTTGCCTCCAGAAGAACTCAGCTCAGGAGTTAGAGATTTTGGAGGTTTACCTCTAAGAGCCCCATCTGTGTCCTGGATGATGCAGTAAAATTAGAGCATTCACTATGTTATGGGGTGAAACAAAATAAACAAACCAGAATTTGAGAAGTCCTTCCAGTACAGGGAAAAAAAAAAAAAAAAAAAGGAAAAAAAAAAAAGAAAATTGCAAGATGGACAAAATTGTAATGATGACATGATTTAATATGTAGATTAATGCCTTCTAAACAGGACAGGATTGAAAGTCAATACTTTAGTTTATTGATTTTGGCAATGATCTGTATTTCTTACATCTTTCAGCAGTATGAACGAAACACTCTGTAGGAAGCTACTGATGAAAAACAGGCTTTCTGTTTGTAACTTGAAAACTATTAAAAATAATTTAAGCAAATTGAAATGAAGGCAATGGTGTAATGCTCTACTCGCTGAGCATCAAGGCAAGTCTCAAGCTTAGAAACTAAGGAAAACCATGGACCACAAATACTATTTACAAAAGATCTGTTTTTAAGAAAGGTAAGGCAAAGAGAGAAATGTGACGTCCAGCAGTCACACCTTTAAAATTAAAACTGTAAAGAACAGTACTGTGTTTTCTTTCACTTTGTGCCATATACAAAAGTTTCAAATGTTTGCTCTTTAAAGATCCCAACTGGCAAAAACAGGCTACTTTTACAAGTACATGTGATGTAGCTTAAAAATTAATTAGTTTAATTCTGCACTGTGTGTTGTATGTATGGCTCAACAATGGTATTTCTCTCATGCAATGTCTGATATTAATTCTAATCTCAGACTGCTCTCTACTGGTAATAAATTATGTTAAAACTCATTAAATATCTGCAATCCCAGAGACATCGAAAGAACTGCAGTTGGCATGTATTCTGTCTTCAAAATGGCACAGGAATGAGGGCCTTGAGAAGGCAACATGACTTTTAAATAAAGAGTAAAATGTAAATGCTTAAGACAAAAAATTTGTATCGACCCATCACAGCCCTATTCCTGCTTAGGACACTGAATTTAGGACCAAAACATGGTCGCAGATTATTTGGTAGGAGGTTGGTCTTTTGAACATAAATAATTCTTGCTGCACTCATGCAGGATGGGACTTACAAGAACAAAACATTCAGGCTGCAAGTGGAGAAGAGGGACAATTTGGTCCTTGTGCTACTTCAGCCTTTCTTGAGTACCAGAGATGCTTTTGTGATAACTTTGTTACAACTACTAGGTGCAAAATAATTCATCTATTTCTTCTTACAGTTTCCTACCTTAACAAATTGTTCCATGACACTGGAAAGCACCAATCTAAACCTGTAATGTAGGCTAAGTACCCTATACTATAGCCCTGACATTTCTCTTTTTCCTGTGGCATAGATGTTGTACATTTGACAGTCACAGTAAAATACACTGTTCAAAGACTGATCTTGCTCCTTGAAGGTAGCTGTGAAACTCCTCTTAAGATCACCAGGAGGTTTGTACATTCCCTGAGCCTCAGGGAGAGAAAGCTGGACACTGTGTTTTGAGTTTTTTTTCTTTACAAGCAGTCAGACTTCAGGCCCTGCTGAGGTTCCAGCTTTGAACTCACCAGTTCCTGAGGCACGACTTCTTGACACAGACCAGGCACAAATACCAGCTGATCCTGTTCTCATTTTCTCAGACCAGTGTCTGAGGAAGAAAAAAGCCCAAAACAAACCAAACCCCAATTACTTTTCTGAGACAAATTAAAGCCCTTTACCTTTGTTTCTCCTTCCCACTTACTTCAGACTTTGACCATATCTTCTTGTTATTTTTTGCAATATCTTTTTCTTTCCTGACACAGATTTACATGAGAAGGGAAAGAAGTTAAACTCAGGGATTATTCACTCTGTTCAGTGCAGCATGTGAGTGTTGACCTGGACACCTCTGTTGTTCCTCTTTGTGTCCTGTGTCACCTGTTGCTCTTTTTTTTTTTTCTTTTCCCACATGTTCTTCAATAACTGCCCAGACTTAACTCTACTCTTGATAGAGTCACAATTTACCTTCTGTGTTGTCGTTCCACCTACCCCCCTGGTCCCAAAATTTTTGCTAAGATGGTTAATTACCCAGTTTTTAACATTGGTTAAAGATTCAGTGTCTGAATTTATTGTAGTCATTAAGATAATTCAAAATCTAGGATAGGAAAAAAAAAAAAAAAGAAAAGAAGAGAAGAAAATGCAGAGGAAGCGGGTCACAAAATAAAGTCCCACACAATCTGGGTCATAATAGAAGTACTGGCTGATCTGTTGCCTCCCTCTGTGTCAAATTAATCAAGTGTGATAATTGTTTGCAAACATATGGACCACATGAAAAAAAAATGAAAACTCATGTAGGTTTGGAGAGTTCAAAAGCATCTTCCCTAATGGGATCTCACTTCCACTGAATTGAACTGGATTCAATATGTTTCATAGTCTAACAAAAATTTTAATGAACAAAACGTGACTTCCTTTATGACTCTAGAATAATTTAGACAGTGTTTGGGACCATTACTCCACAATGGTCTCTTCTTTGTGTTCATGGGCTCAAAATCAAGGCAAGATCTTAGTACACACCTGAACTGTACTTCCTAAAAGGGAAATAAAAAACCATAGAAAGGCTTGGGTTGAAAGGGACCTTAAAGACCATCTGGTTCCAACCGCCTTGTCATGGACACCTTCCACTAGACCAGTTTGCTCAGAACTCCATCCTGCCTGGCCTTGAACACTTCCAGAGACTGGATATCCTACAGCTTCCCTGGGCAACCTGTGCCAGGGCCTCATCACCCTCACAGTAAAGTATTTTTTCCTAAGACACAATTTAAACCTACTCTCTGTCAGCTTTCAGCAATTCCCTGTCACTACACACTCTTGTAAAAAGTCTCTCTCCATCTTTGTTGTAGTCTCCCTTCAGGTACTGAAAGGCCAAAATTCAAGCATCCATCCTCTGAATTTCAGAGGATGAATATACAGCAGCTATCACCCTGCTGAAGCAGCCTGTCCCAAAACCTTCCCTCTAATGTCACTGTGAGAAATTGGTGATTATTCCAAATATGATAGAAAATGCAGCATTATATACTGAGCTGTTCAGGAAACATGGCAGTGCAGAACATGCAGCTCAGCACTGAGTTACACAGCAACCCATCACAATTTCAATGGAAAAGGATGCACAGATGAAAAGATTAAATAAATGAAAAAAAAAAACACACCACAACCCCCCCCCCAAAAAACCTTAAAGCAAACCCCAACTTCCTCCACCCCCCAAAACAGGCATTGTTCCAACCATCAGCCAAACAACTCAGGTTGGAGAATTTACTGCCCAATTATTATGTGACCAGATATTGGATGGAGTTGACAAATATTTCCTCCGCTTTCCTTTGCTTCAGAGTTGGCACTGCCGTTCTGCCTTTTGGAAGAACTGGAGCTCCTGCCAGACTGCTTGGCACTGCTCTAATTGACAATTTTAGGGCAGTAAATTAGAAGGGTTTTTCATGTTGTTTTACTTCTAATTTTAATCAGACATAGAGCCACTTGGCACGCCAAGCCACACACTCTTCCGTGCAAGTTCGCAGTGCCTCATAAAAATACCCTCATTGAAATGTAACTTAACTTTAAGAGAGTCACACAAAAGCAATGTGCTGACTAAATGCGCTGGTACGGTGCATTGAGAGACTGTGAATTCCAATTTCAGCCATGCCAGTCATTTGGCATTAAAATATGCACCAGCTGTGAGTGTTTGGATCTCGATAAGTCAGAGTGTGCTGGAAAGCTGACAAGATACTGCTGTGAAAATGTTTCCAGCCCCTAATCTCTACTGTCTCCTCTTTTTCATATTTTGCTACCCGTGTTGGTGTATAATGTAGGGAGAAATAAATGCAAAATCCCAGGAAGATGTGCATGGGGTGACACCAAGTATTTATAGAATTTGTAAGAGAGTGCTGCCACTCACACAGCTCTGGACTCTTCTTTGATGAGTTGTCTCTGGTCAACCTGTCTAAATTGCTAATTTATTTTCCTTACATGAGGAAGAGCTCTATAGTAATAAAACTGGGAGATGTAACATTGCTGGGACAGGGAGGAATAGTGGGAGAGAAATCCACAGAGAACCCTTCAAACTGGGACACTGACTGCTGTCAAAGGAGCTGAAAAATGAGTCTCGACAAGGAGGTATTTTTGGACTGATTTATCAGTAGAGCATATCATTCTGTAAGCTCCGATTTGAGCAAATATTTCTTTACCTTCCCTCTATTATTTATTCATACCCACATTAAATCTCATACACAAACTGCCAGATTCTAACCTGCTGAGGAGGGCAAAGCAGTATGCTTCCCATCTGTTCTACTTAGCCTACAAGATGCTCTGGATCTTATCCTGCCTTTCCAGAAGGAAAATCTTCCCCCCTACACCTTGTTGCAACCCTCTTCCCAGCCACAAAACAGGGGTGAGTAAGGGTGGGGAAGGCTGAAACTTCACTTCAGAGTCCTTTCTATAGCAGAAAGCTGAAGAAGGATGGACTGAAAGCAACAAACCACTGGTTGGTTTGCAGCAGTTCAGCTGCTCTGAGGTTGAGCTCAGTGCTCTATAAGGGGTAACCACCTCATCCTCCTCCTCACTTCTCTGCCACTTTCAAGGGATATAAGAGACAACAACAATCAGGACCTGGGCAGGTGGCAGAAAGCAAGAAACCTTCAGTCTGCACCCTGATCTCCCTCCCCTGTTGCTTTGTGAATGCCCGGCGTGAAGGAAAAGGGGCAGGGACAGCCAGGCAGGACCCAGGACAGCCCTGCTCCAGCTATGGGGAAAGGACAATCTGCAGAAGGGCAGGGGGCTGGTGCAGGAGCTGCAAGGTCTGCACTGTGCCAGTGTAACACAGTGTAATTCAAATTTTTTATTATCTAGATGAAATTCCTGAAAGCTGGCAGGATTTTAGTTTTAGCTCAAGGATGTTTGAGGAATGTAAAGTCCTCATAAACCCTCTAGCCTGGGGAGAATTTCATCCATTAAAGCAAGGCAGGGAAGTATCAGAATCATGCATTTATCCAAAGGTGCAACCACACTCCCTCTCCAGAGCCAACCCCTGTTACTGCCATGGATGCAGCTTCAGCTGTGGAACAGCCCTCACCCTACACACACACACACTCACAGTATTTAATATCTATTAATGTTTTATCAAAATCATGAGTAAGTAGAAGGAGGATACTAATTACAGAACCTGGTATTAAAGAGGAACTACTGCACTAGATCCTTTTTCCCCAAACGAGGGTTGCAGGGGAATAATATAATTAAGGTATGTGCAGAAAAAAAATGAAATTGTTAGCTAGCCAAAGCAGTGCTCTATAATCAAAACACCATTCCACAAATGCAAAGGTCACCTTACCTAAAACTGAGCAAAATTGAAGAGAAGTCATTTAATAAATCAAATTCGGAAGTAGGTTTTTTCTCTCCTTCTCATAGAAATAAAAAAAAATAAAATAACATACATGCCCTCCGGCCAATGTCTGAAAGCAAAAAAGCAATCAGGTGCAACGGTTACATCCAGAAGAGTTTCCCCATTTCAAGTCAAGCTCACTGCGGGGAAAACAGAGCAAACTAATTATGATGTAAATCCACAATGAATGATGCAGAAATAGTATGCAATGTAAACAATAATTTTGAAATTCCCAGTTTATATCAGCACAGATCTGTTTTATACACTCCAGAAGTGTAACTCAGAAAAGATATTTTTGTACTAATGAGAGACTTCTACTTTTTAATCAAAGAATAAATTAAAGCATTTTCAAAAGCATGCCAGCCTCATTAATTAGTTCCATTAAAATGTAAGAGATGAGTACATACATTTGCCTCATTTTGCACTTGCATCTCTTTACCTTAAATATCCTATCATGTATTATTACAGGCTTGGCTGGAAATAATATTATTATTAATATTCCTTGATACCTTTCATTAGAAGATCCTGCATTCAGTTGTTTACAATTTATCTCAATTAAAACTATCTGGGTATTTTAGAGAATTTCAGCCAAAGCACTTCTGCATTTCCCAATGATGAAAAAAGAGGAAATAAAGTATTTAATCTGTGTAAAAAAATTCCAGCTACTGCTTCTTGAACATTAAAAAGCCCCAAATGGGTCCACTCAAAAAAATAACATTTTTGAAAAGGTTTGAAATCTGAGACAAGGCTGCTTTATGCGTCCCTATGAAAATCCACTGGCATTTAGGAAGTTTTAATCCATTCTTTTTTTTTTTCCATAAACCAATTTATTAATCAAAGGATGGCTAAGTCTTTAATCTTCATTTCCTGATTGCACCAAGCTAAAAGTGAGAAAGAACCAGGATGGGGACTCTGCTGACTGCCCACCCAGGTCTAGTGACTTCCAATATGGGCTCCCTCATTCACCTGGTCAGAAGCTCCATTTGCTCATGACAAAGCTCATATTTCCTCCCAACATCTCCCCATTCAGAGGGTGATAAAATACCATCTGGGCAGCTTCTCTTAGCTGAACTTAGGGAGATCTCTGGGTTTAGGCATTTCAGCACTCTCAATCACCTGATAGCTCCAGTAGGTATTAGAACAATGCCTCAGGACAGAATTGCTTTATATTCAATTCTCTTTCAAAAGGTAGAAAAACACCCAAATAAAATACCCACACACCATTTTCTGAAATGTCTTTGGATGGCCACACTTATCACTCAGGAGTGAGGAAATGCTAAATTTAAGCTTGTTTCTGCAGCCATAAGTCATTCCTCTTTTTCTAAGAATTATCCTAGTCTTTCTATTTTCCCCACAGGGCCAATTTCATCCAGTGCACAGCAGGAATCACGTTCACTAAATGAGCAACGATTCAATAATTTCTCCTTCTGTCACTGTTCATTACTGGTCTAGAGCCTTTCTTTTTGCATACTATTTAGACCAAGTTCTAAACCCAGCATTATTTCTGTGCTTGCCAGTGCAGTATCAGACCATTTCCAACACACTAATTGATCTACTTTCGCAATTTCCCTGTGAGGTAGGGGGGTTTATTATTCTCATTTAGAAATGGCAAATTGAGTCCTTTTGTGTGTGGAATAAGTAGAAGAAGGAGTTCCAAAGTAAAAGCCAAGTGAGTACAGGGGGGAAAAAAGCTCGAAATGTTGAACTACTGACTTCACTCACCAATTGAGGAATTAGACCCATGTCTAACACTGCATTTCTACACACAACTAATTGAACCTGCCAAGGTGTGGGCCCATCGCTGAAAGCACAAGATGCCAATAACACTTGTGCACCAAGGCGTACAGTCTGGTTTGCAGAGCTCTACCAAATTGTAAGTGCACATCTCACTGGTAGCAAGGAATGTAGTGATGTTACTAAGGGGCAGAACAGAGATCATCTACAGCCTGAGAGACAGAAGCTGCCAGCAAACAGCAACCTGCACACCAACCAGCTGAGCTGCCAACCAAACAGGCACCAGCGTGGTTTGGTCACAGTGCTCAGTGGCTTGCACATGTTCTAGTTAAGGTCACTTTTAAGGCAGCCCTGGCTGCTTAGGGCAAGCCTTGCTGCAGCTCCAGAGCCACAGTGGGTGCTGCAGGCAGGGCTGGAACAGCTGCGGCTTTCACATGAGAGGCAATTCCATTAAACAGCTGTGAACGGAGCAAGAATTTACTTTACTGTGACTTTATTCTCTGTGATTTTATCTACTTATCCTTACAGAATAAAGCAATTTGAGTGTGATTTTATTGTCTCATCGGTCAGACTAACAGGTGTCCCAGCTGTAAAAGTTACCAATAGATGCACGTTTCCCCTGAAGAAACTACTTCAGAATTTTTTGGTTCTCTATCAAACAAAAGGGATTCTTTAGAGAGGAAGAATCAGCAAACTCATGCTTGTTTATTACAGTATTAGCACTAGACATTAATTTAGAGGAGTGGCAAACCCAGCCCACTGTCATTGCAAATGTAGAAAGCACATGAAAACGGAATTTCTCTGAGTGAGCCTACAAAACACGCTCCTTGTGATACTAAGCCCTATTCTGTGTGGGCTGACAGTACCACCACATTCACTGCATTCTGACAGCTGAGTTAAGAAGTGTAACACCATGATATAGAGGTGTCAAGATTGCTGAAATTAATACTGGGATGTGTGGTGTTTAGCTTGTTGACTCAGCTGACTTAGGTGTGTTTGAGAAGCAGTGTCATATGACAGTAGAGGCACTGCAATTTAGCATAAAGCAAAGCTATTTCTTGTTAGAAAGATTTCTGATGCTTTCTTAGAAAATGCATATTTTATACTAGACTTTTAGCTGAAGATATCAGTTTCCTGCACAGGCACATGTCTGCTATTACAGATGGGGAAAATGCAGAGGAGATGGAGCTACTCAAAAGGAGAGAGGCCAAGGGAATGATTTATGATTCTGAATTAGGATGCTTTACTTTCATTCCCCTGCTCTAACCAAGAGACACTAAGCCTTGGAAGGCAAAGGTTTTTCACTGTTGCAATAAGTGATATCCTCTCTGAACTCACTTGTGTCACTGAGCTGAACAACAAGATGAGTCAGAATCAGGCTGTGATGCTGGGGAGAGGTTCCAGAACCCCCTTTCTTAAGAGCCCATATGTCTACTGCCTGTCCAGGGGAGAGGCTGCTCAACACCAACGAGGACATGGTTTCAAGTTGAGCAGTTCCAGCACCATCCAGCAGACATAACAGTATCTCTCTGACAGATGCTATCAAGTCCCTTGCAGTGGCTTACATATTCTTCAGCTCTCTGCAAGTATCAAGGTCCTTTCACTCTTCATCTTTATAAATAGGAAAGAGAGAAAATACTCTATAAATTAATTTAGTTTGATGTGGGAGATTACTAGGGTATCCTAAAGTCAGTAAACACCCTTGAGTAACAAATCTGTTGCTCTGAACCACATAAAGACAAAATTGTATTATACTGAAATTGTTCCAGTGTAGGAGAGTCAAAATTTAGATCTATAATTTCATATTATTCTTTTTGAGGAGAGAGGGAAATCTCTTGTTTTACCCAGAGAACTACTACATGCTTTGCATTTGCTGTGCCTCAGGGACCTTGAGATCAGCCCAAATCTTGGGAGGTGAGCAGAAAGCCTCAGACATCCATGACAATGAGCAATGACTGAGCTACTGACGTGGATACCAAGCCCTCCTGCACAAACAGTGTCTTCTTCACATCCAAGAACGCTAAATTCTTACTGACTCAGCCTTGGGGTAGGCTACATTTTAACAGCACCACCACTGCTGGCCCCACTGCAACAAACTCCAGTGTTTCCTCATCAAGTTCTGACCACAGCTGTGCAGATGACAGATTTCTGTAGAAATCTCTGAATCCCTAGAAATTTTGGAATACGCCGGTGAGGGGTGAATCACCTCAGGTTGAGCAAGACACTGAGTGCTAATCTCTCATAGTCTAGGTATGTGCTCTGACCACTGGTTGTTGTGCAAGGCCTTTTCCTCAGAATGTCTCCTGTGTGCCTTTTCAAACACGGGAAGTGGGGAAACAACCTGTTGTCAGACTTTGCCACTACCCTCTGGGCTCCGGACAGCTCACCCAGAACGAAAATTTTTTATTATTTCTTTTGTCTCACTGGTTTAAAAATATTTCAGTGGACTACTGGTTAGAGCAAAAAGGAAAATTACCAAAACGACTCAAACCTCCTTGGCAGCCCCATGTGTAAGCTCATCATGACATGCATACAGATATTTACCTTCCAGGCTCTGCAACAGTCACTTTATGGTTTTAAGTGCATATCTCCTACAGACAAAGAAATCTGAGGTCGTCATTTATTACATTCAGGTTACCTGAACATCTTGCATTTTAGTAAAGTTTCTATGCACAAGCAATATTAACATCTGTTTCAAGGATCTCTGCTGGAATTGTAGCTTCACACAGCCAAATTGCCTATGCTTCCACTGAGGAAATGGCTATTTATTTTATGCAGCCATCTGGGCTCTAAATAGTATGTTTTGTCATTCATGGTCTTGTTTTCTAGAGTTTCTTATATGAAATTTGATTCCTTCATAGCTTATTTCTTCCGCAAATGGCATTTTTTTTAGTAATCAAACTTGTGAATGAATGTTTCATTAGAGACTTACAACATCAGTGTCAATTCATAAATATTTTGGATTGAGAGCCAAACCCTAATTGCAACAGCTTTGATGGTCTACATTTTTTTCCCTGTGGAATCACATGTAAATATAGTCTTTACAAACCCATCTCCCAGTTAGATGAAAGACATATGTTGTTGCTGAATTTAATACTTCAGGATGATATTGGTCAAGTTGTTTGCATGGTTTGAACACAGACCCTTACAGCTCAGGCCTCATCTCTTTAAACAAAGGGGCTCATGTTAACGACTAAAAGCAGAAATAAATATGCACAAACTTTTACCTACAATCTATTATTTTTGCTTGGACTGTGATAAAAATACAAATACTTCTTTTTCTCCTCATACCATACCTTCTGTCCCCTTGATAGATTTTAGTGCCAAGTCACAATCAAGAAGGGACTAGGTGTCTTGGAAGGCTACTTGGGGAAATGAATCAGATGAGAACAGCTGACTTTCCCAATCCCAGTTTGCTGTAGTCACAAACTGGTTTGTGGTACATCCTAGAGCTCACTAATGGACACAAGGGAACCGGGAGCAGGACTCCTAGCACCCTCAGATCTGATTGTTGCTCTCTAGATACACAACCAACACTCTCCTTTGAGCCATGAGAGAGCTCTCTGTAACACAGACCAAACACACCCCCTTTCCACACAAGCAAACCAAGAGATCTCTTCTCCCAGAAATCTACCCTGCCCAAAAGCCAACCCCACAGCAATCCATCCCCTGTATTCCTGGTACATCTCTTCCCTGGACACATCTTTTTGTGAGGAAGGGGAAAGTTCTCTCACTCTTCCCACCAAGGGTTAATTTCCTTCACTCTGTGACTTGCTCTGCCAAGGAGGCCACGCAAAGCAGTTGACACCAACCAAGCTGCCCTTTCCTCTCTGTGAAAGGGATGAAGCAAGTAACAAGCTACACCACCAATAATAAAGGCATCATAGGAAAGTACGTGGCTAAGCCAGGCAATATAACCTCATAACCACAGTTTACTTTCCTCCTCCCAGCTAATCACCGAGCAGAAGAACCAGCCCTGTCCTCTCTCCTCCTCATCAGCCATGCTACAGCCACTCCTACAGGTACTAAAAACAGGTTTCAAACCACGGAGATGGAGAAGAACATATTCCTATCAACTCCCTAGAGCAATTCCTTTTGCTGCTTTTATCTATCTTGACCACTGGTAAGGAAATTTCCCAGTGTGACCATCTGAGCTGGGGCTGAAGCAGCTCCAGTGACCCAACAGGTCCCCACTTGGCTCCCTGCACACCCCACAGTCACAGTCACACCAGGTTTCCTCACCATCTCAACCTCAGGTTTCCCAAATCAGTCTCGGATGTCTCCTTCCATGAAGCAGCATAACTCATGGTACAGTAACAAAGAAACAGCTCACACTGAGCACTAAATGTACCCCTCAACATCATCACCTTATGTTACTAGTCTTACCTTGCCACTCCTGCACAATCCATGCTGTTTCTACCCTCCTATCTTGTTCTTCACCTTCTTTTCACTGAGGTGCAGTGGCCTAATCATCAGGTTCATCATCTTCACCTGGATAAGATGAGGCTGCTGGCAAACACTTTCCAGGCAGCAGAAATCTCAATCTCTTCCTCCAAGCTATTTCTTAAAACCTCTTCTTCCAAGAATACTTTTACATAACCAACAAACCTTCAAAGACAGGGAGGAGCCCATCACAAACCCAGAGAAATCTACTAATAGTAGGTTTGCCTACACTGCTGTCAACAGGTCCATAGCATTTGTAAGGAGACAATCAAACCTGAAAGGAGACAAAACCCTTTTCAGCTGGTTGTCTGAATGAATAAAGAAATAATTACTCTTTCCTCTGAGGCTAAATTCAGGCAGATTGGCAGAATTCTCACCTTGCTCAACAGAAGTAAGTATGAATAAAACAGGTCTGAGCAGCTTTGCCACTTCAGGAGCCTTGGCTATAGAGGAAGCTCTACCTCTTCCCTTTAGCCTGTGACATAAACCATTGGCCTCTAAAGTGCCTGAGCACTTTCATTTCACTGGGGTCATTAAGCTCAGGAAGGTGACAGCTGGGAGGAGGCTAATGTTTGGTGATCATCTGGTTCACACCCTGGCAGACAAATTATCAGCCAGGTGTGGTGTGAAAGGCATTGGTTGGAGGGATGTGTGACCCCTGCCAGAATGGGACCTGGCTCAGGCACGTGCCCTTCCCAGTGATTGGGAACCATAAGCAAATTCTCCTTAAAATAAACAAGTGGAGAAGCAAATGGTGGGGTTCTGCAGTTGACTGCATATGCAACTTCAGGCCAGGACTAGAGAACACCTTCCCTACCCTGTAATGATGAGTAAACCCCAATTTCACTGCAGATTACAGCGGTTTACTAAAGCAGTTTGACTACATGATGCACTAATTATGATCTACCCATCTTGTTCATAGGAGTCATTAAGTTGCTGTATCTGTAACAGGCTTAATAACAAGGTGAAGAGAGAATTGGGAAGAAAAAATCATTTACCTGTCTCATTGGTCATTATTTCCTATACGACTGGGATGTCTATGTGGAGAGAACTAAGTAGTGGAGAGAGAATTAAAGCACAGAAGATTATATTTAAATAAGGGAGAGCGAGCTCTGTCCTTGTACTACACCAAAGCAATGGTCTCATAAGTGGGGTGTGTGCACTCAAAGGGGTACACAAGACAATCCACTGGAATGGATTAAAAATTAAAATTAGAAGGGAAAGGAAAAAAACCTCTAGTGTTTATTCCATGTTTATCTCATCCTTTTTTAATTCTGTGTATGTGTTGTATAAGATACATAATACAGTAGTGAGGTTACATGCTCAAATATATTTTATTGATAGGGGTACATGATCAAGAGGACTGGATTTGCAGGTAGCACCAGGCCAGCTCTAAAACTGGAAGTAGTGTTGAAACAGCAGAACAGCTAGAGCAGGTAAATGCCAAAAGTAGCTATAGTACTCACTAATCCTAGTGCTAGGACCAGAATATCCTGCCCTGAGCATCAGATCAGAAGGAAATCATAGTCCTAAGTGAACAGTTCTCTGGATGGTAAAGTTACAGTCACAAAACAAGGAAAATTCTGTTACTCACTACGTCTCTTGCTGCTCCTCCAAATAATTGCATAAATGTGAGATTCGTGCTGTAACAACTCTAACCTGTTTACAGATGATGTTTTAAACCTACCATACTATTTTCTGCAGACTTCCCTAACTCAAAGCATGTCATTCAGTATTGGCTTTATGCTTCTTAATAATGGCATTAAGTAAATCGAAAATTGATTGTTCTAAGAAAAAAAAGTTTATTGGAGTATAAGAATATGAGCATTGCTGCAGTAGGTAGCAATAATTCCTTTGGGTCTATCCTGTAATTCTTAACAGTATATATTAACTGATACATCGTAACAGCTCATTTAGAGCTATTGGGTCTATTGCATAAATATGTGGTCAAGAGGTCTTCAGTGTACACTGCTGTTACTGCAGACCATAAAAGCTGCTTTGGAGCTGTCAGCCTAGTTTGTGACAATCTATTTTAATCTGAAAAACAAACAAACAAAAAATCCTAATTACTTTGTAGTTGCTGACGCACATTTTAAGCTGATTGGTGCCACAGCTGAGCATTGTCTGAGCAGGGGAGCTGAAATACTACAGCAACTATAAAGAACAGGTATTGCTACCATCAGACAAATCACAGGGGACTCAAATTCAGAGTTAATAACAGAGATGCCAGCCATGTGTTTACAGAGAACAAACAATGAGAAAAGGGAGGATGTGTTTTGTTTAACTCTGTACTCTGCTACTTTAAAAACCTACGAGGAACCATTAAAGCTATGTTTATAGTCAAAAAGCAATATCTGCTTGCTCCCCCACTTCCCAGCTCAACTGCCTGCTGCCAGCCAGCTGGGAAAGCTCTGCTGGGAAAGGGGGTGCAGCCCAGCTCATCCACTGTGGCAACACATTTGGATCCAACCAGCACACTGAGAGCTTGCAGCAGAGGAGCTCAGTGGAGAGAACGATGCCACCTTTTCCTGTCTTCTGGCCCTTTGGCACGTTCCATTCCTGCTCTGCCCATAGGCACAGACAAGTGGTTGGGAAGGTCAGAGAGGCAAACAGCTTGAAAGTCAAGAAATGCTTGGGCTTCAGCTGATTTTAAGGCCAGGCAAAGGCTAATGTAAATGCTCAGAAAGCCCAGCTGTCTGTCTCTACCAGGCTCTTTGCTCAGAATGCGATTCTCTATAATCATGTCATTCAAAGAGACTTTTGCTAAGTACTGAGGGAAAAGTGGCTTCCTTTGGTGAGGGGAGGAAAATGCCTGTTGCTGCAAGCTATCCATCATCTTAAAAAAGTTCAAGATGTACTAAAGCTCCCTAAATTTTTATTCCCAACAGAGCAGGATAAGATCGGTGTTTCCTTGACGGGCACTCCTCCCGTGTCAAAATCTACTTCCCAATACAGTTTTGCAGACATTCACCTGCCTGCTAGGTTGGATAATAAATAAATGCCCATCATGTCTTTATTTGAGAAAGATTTTCTTCTTGCTGCTTTTTTTCTTTTCCTTGCACAACTGGGGAAAGCCAGCCTCCTCCCCCACCCCCACCTCCCCCCAGCTAGGAAATAGTCATTTTGAGGCAAGACCTTAAAATTGATGATTTTGAAAGTTTTCCCTGTTGCCATGCTGTTCTGCTCCTGCATTCCTGTGGTGCCAACAGATGAAGTTGTAAGCCTGTTCGCCTCCCTGCATCTAATCCTGATACTACTCAGCAGCAGGGAAGGTGGGCAAATGTTCACTAGCAGTTGTTGGCAAAGAAACACAGCAGGATTTAAACTGGATGATGCCACTGCATGTGTAAAACAACCATTTGAGCAAATGCTGCTACAGTAGCATCTTTAACCAGTAAAACAGAATTCGCTGTTAACCTTTTGTTTTCTCGCTGGCTGTACTGAGGAGTTGTGATTAATTGTATTTCTTTTTAAAAAAAACCCAAACAAACCCCAAAACCAACAACTAACCAACCTTACAGATAAAAATATAAGTGCTTTTAGCAGCTGCTGTGACAGATTTTTAGTGTGTTCACATATAACAAAAACAAATTGCAAAAGCAAAAAAGAAACAACGTTCTGTTGCATTCTGGTAAAATTTTCTTTGTCATTTTTCACAAGGTATTTTCCCCATGAACTTCCTTCTCTTCCCTTCCAGTTTGCACAGCCTGGTCTTTAGCTGATGTGCCCCAACCCCAGATGTTTCCCAGTTTAACCATAGTCATTTTATGGCATTCTAGGACTGTTATGAATGGCAACCACCATAACAGTAATTTGCCCTGCTTAGCCACTACTCAAAAGCTTGATATGGATCCCCTACTGGGACATCAAAACAACACCACCCCAATAACTCTTTTCCCCCAGGCTCTCAGATTTCTTTCTTCTGAGAGTTGTTCACAGCGACCATAAGAGGTCCTTCCTTCAAACTGAGCTCTGTCATTCTTTAAAGTTATCAGTTTGGTATCTGAGGAATATACCTTGAAATATCAGCTATCAGTGCACCCAGTGTTAGGAATGGGGAATTAACTTTTCCCTGTCCTTCCCTGAAGATGATGGGAAAAGACTCATTCACACAGCCAACCACAATGAGCTACTGCAATTCATAAGGCCATGTTTAATTGAAGAAATTGCATTTTGGCAATGCTGCTGCTTACCTGGTGCATTTAACTGAAGGAGGGCTTTCCCATTAGGAAATGTATGCAAGAGCATTTTACAGCTGTGTATTATCTCCCTGGATCTCCTAGTTGTGCTTTAAGTCCTAAGCAAAGGATGTTTTCTGTCCTTTTTATTGGTTTAGTTTCTCCATCCCACATTTAGATCAAGTGCTGGATCAAGTATCTTCAATAGGGAAATATTTAAAGCTTGGAGAGTCAGTAAAAACCTGAACAGGAGCCTGGGCAAGAGGCAGGCCAAGCACATGCATCAGAAAATTCCTTTTCGAAAGGCAAGTTGTTGTCATCATTTCACTTCAGCTCAGCTGATGACCACAGGTGGAATATTCAACAGCTGCAGTCTTACAGATTGAAAAATCCCATATTGGAAACCAGGGAGACTAATGCAGCAGGCCTGCAGCATCCCTTGTCCAGGGCAGTTCTGTGTAGAATTGCCACCGTCCCTCCTACGCTGCCTGAGTGGCAGCTGACACAACCACACCTGCAGAGCCAGAGGTGGTGGTGGATACTGCAGAGAAACAGCTGCTGCAGGGTGAGGCTCTGTCCCACTTACCTGCACACAGAACAGAACACAATGTGCTCACAGATTTATCTGTCTGGATGGGAGATACATGTAGGATAGTGGACTCTGAGAGGAAGCAGTGCAGGAAGAAATGTGCCTTTTGTGAAGGCACTTGGAAGCACTACAGTGAAACTTAGAAGGCCAGAACAGTACAGCTGTGGACAGTTTTTCCCTTTCATCTGGCAGAAAACCATTTTTTTATTAATTTTTTTTTTTTTTTTTTTTCTGCCCAGTGTTTTTTAAGAACAAAAAATGTTTGGAGCACAAATATCAGAAGTAAAATTGAGTGGGACAGAACCAGTCGCTCCACTGGGACCTTGCAGGAGAACATAGAACACTTTTCCAGTGAGACCTTTACACTTAATTTTAGTTATGCATCCAACCCTAGGTCAGCAAGGATCAGAGGAACCATAACATTTTAAAATTACATCCCTTACATGGAGACAAGCTCAGAAAATGTTTGTAGAGCAATGAAATGCATTCTCCTCCTATATCTGCACTATCTGGCATTGCATGAATTTCAGCTGGGTAAAAGAGGCCTCAGAACTGAACCACAAGCCTTCAAAAATATAAGACAAGTTCCCCAGTCACTGAGACTTTCCTTTAATACAAATTTGTGTTTGGCTTTGGATTTTATCTATTCTCTCACTCTAACTCTGTAGTGTGAAACTTGGGTTTCATTCCATTGTATTTATTTTTTTAAGTTCTCGTGCCTTTGAAAGCTTTCTAAAGGTCAAATGAACAGAAGTACCAGATATTGCCACAATTGCCTACAGTATCATGCAATCATTTCATATTGCCTTAAAGCTTTCTAAAAAAAAAAAAATCAATGCAACCCTTTCTCTTCATCTCACAGAATGTGGATAAAGGTGTGGATTTGGTGTCAGAGGGAACAGAAAGTGAGCCAAACCCTTTGCCATCAGACATGATGCAGGCTCTGGGTGATGTGATGAAGGGCTGTTGAAGCCCTATCCAAGCTCCCATCTCTAGGGCAGCAGCATCCACTCCTGGACACAGCTATTGTGCATTGGAACAAGGTGTTTAGCCTTGTATTTATTTAATCTTTGGGAAGATAAAGAGGGATGTTCCGCTGAGAGCTCTTTTGTTTCACTCTGTATCAGTTCAATAGGAGAGAGAGCAGAGCTAAAGCCACAAGCAATGGTTTGTGTATCTGGTAAGCCTTCTAAAGCCTTGTCATCATATGCTGTATTATGTTGTCTTTTTTACCGAGTGACCATTGCTCTATTGTACACCATCTGCCTTTTTGTGACTTGATGAACCACATTGTAAAAGGCAGAAATCAATAAAGTTCTCCAGAAGCCAAAACCCACTGAGGGAAAAATGTTTTCCTGCAGCACCATCTTGTGGTTCCCGATTTTAGTACTGAAATTGTCCCTCCCTCTCCCTGGGCTGGGAAGGTGGAAAGTCTTTTCTGCAGATTTGGGGACCACACCTAGCCGTCAGCAGCTTCTTTGCAAACCACAGAGGCACCATGAGGAGCCCGGTAAAAACGCCTGTGCCTTCTTGTAGCTGACCTGGACCCTAACACAGATCTTGGAAGGGATAGAAAGGACAAAGGAAGATTGAGTTTGGCTCAGCAACATTCAGCTTTGTGTGTGTGAGGCACTGGGGAAAAGACATGCTCCTGTTGGACGTGGGGTAACCCCACCCTGAAACTGTTCTGTAGAATCCTAAAGTCCAGGAGCACAAAAGCAACAAATCACTAGTGACAGTAAGCAGCAGATCAGCTGACCAAAACATCCACCTTTATGTGACAGTGTCAGTACTGTTCACATCACATGCAGGTCTGTGAATGAGTATCTGTGATTTGACCCTAAGGTGGCAATACTGACCCTCAATAATAGTGAAATAGCTATTATGACATTTTCGGTTCAGACAACACTTATTTATGCAATATCCATGGCTTGACAGCTACTGATTAAATGAATTGTCAAGCTAATAAAGAAATTAAAATGTAAAATTGGAGCTTTTGTCCTCTTCAACTGAAAAGCAAAACTTGCAGCTTTTTAGAACATTTTTACAACAAAGTTGCTGCATGGAAAAGGACAGGGCCCAAGTTCAGGGCACTGTTCTCCTGACTGCTGTCCCACTAAGAGGAACATAACCCTGGCTGTGACTTTCTCATCTCACCTCCTGCTCTTACAGCACATGCATTTTGCTTATGCTCATCTTGTTCTGGTGCTGCCAGACACACTTGCTGCAGGCACACTGATTGCTCACTGTTAAACACAGTTGTTTTATCGGTGTGTGTCCCTTTGTCAGGATGTTATGTGACACTGAGAGCAGTTGTGCTGTCAATGACACGGAAACAGAAGGAATTTATTGCCCTTCAAATCGAAATCATGAAGCACCATGTGAAAGCCCACCTTTCTTGCTCTCCCCAGTCACCAGCCAGGAGGATCTCTGTGGTTTGTCACATGCACAGTTCAGCTGTGACAGTGCCTCTAAATTCACGGAGCAGGAAACTGGTTTTATCTTTGTCAAAATGTCTGTAGACATATTTCACCATTCTTAAAAATAATACGAAGGAAGAGCAAACACACAACAGATTTGGAAGGCAAACAGAGTCCCCTGTTCAGTCTCCATCATTCTGCTGCTCCACATCAAAAACATGGTAATACTTTTTGCTTAAAAAATTATAAGCAAACCGTCTCCAATGAAATGCTTCTGGCAATAGTTGCAATGTCAGGCTTTAAAGCTCCTGCATATAATTATGTCTGATCATCAGTAAGCACTTCAACAACTTCATGAGATTGCCCATATGAATATTCCACCCCCATTACACTTGGATTTTAAGTGATGGGGTTTTTTTAGGACTGATGAAACAAAAAAATTTACTAAGTGGGGAATTTTGAAAGTACAGAGTTTCTAAGGATCGTCATAATATTTAATCTCCAGCTTAGGAGCAAAGCTCCCTTCCTGCCATTTGTAGCTTTTGGAAATTCTGCTACATGGACCTCACATCCCCAAAGAAAAATGCAAGTTTTTACATTATTACGGGTGACACCAATTTCTACTGACATTCTTTTAGGTGCTTACTCCTACTTTGCACTCAGCTGTTGAAAACTGTTACAAGCTTGTTTCTCTTATTTTTGTTGCACCAGAGAGAAACAGAAAGAAACTGCATCTTGGAATCACCTACCTTGGGAGACAAGGCCACCTGAAGGCCAAAAATGTTCTGTGGTGCAGCCATACACCATGGAGAAGAACAATGCCAGAGACAACACTCCCACAGTTTCCTTGTGCACTCTGTATTTTTGCCAAGCAGATCTTTAAAGCAATTGCCCAAGAGATTTCCCAAATCTTCTGTACCCTGGCAAGGAATTGGAACTTCTCAGTCAGAGTAGCACTGCTGTGCTGTGGGGCCATCCAACACTTAGGCTGAGCTTCCCTCACTGCCACTTTAATGAGGGACAACACTCTCTTAATCTTATTATAAGACTGACCCCTAAACTGAGATGGGCACATAACTGGTATCTTTATTCCCTCCACAAGGATGCTATAGTACTAAAAGAACACTGACTTTATTATTCGGAGGTTGCCATGAGCAGTTTGCCTTTCACCTTTACCAGTTTTTTTTGTACAGGAGGTATGGAATGAGCACAAGGAACTATGAATTAAGAACTTTTATTGCAAAATCAATAGTACCATCAAGGGTTAACAACACTGTATTCCTTCAATACTAAAACCAAAACGGTCATTTTCTAGGAGGTAGTCAAATAATCCTGGTGTCTTCAGCTTGGTCTTCAAGATGAGGTGCATGTTGCTATTCACTAAAGAGAAAAAACCCCAAATATGAGTATGACTAGATTTAGGGACATCTTTACGCTCCCTGAAATATTTCCTTATTGTCTGATGACCTCATTGACACTGTTTTATTTCATTGTGACACCTTTAGTAAGCTCTAAGTTTGACATGTTCGTGCAAAGTAGATGGCATTTCTCTCTCAGATCACATTTGTTTCAGTACTCAGTTGCTCTTCAGCATTGAGGAGGAATGCCAGGATATGGACCTGTGTGGATGCATCAGCTGAAAAACACCCCTATCCATACAGAAGGACGGGTTTTTCAGTGTCTGTAAACCGATCTGCATCTCCTGAAAGCAGCAAACTCATTGCTTTTCCACTTTCCCATGCCACAAAGCTTGCATACGGGATAAGGAGCACTGGAATGGTGGAGAGCTTTAACCCAGGACTGTAACCCTGCCCATGGCTCTGCTGTCAGCACCCCAGCACAGCAACCAAACTGTTGCAAACTCATTGCTTCTCCCACAGCACAAACTGAAGCTGATCCCTGATAAACAATGTCTTTGACAGTGTCTACTGGACTGGGAGGCAGCAGGTATTTAGTAGTGCATATCTTCAGTATTCTACACAGAATACATAAAACTACTCTAATATGAATGAACAAAAGAATAATTCAGTGTAAGTGTAATGGGTTTTTTACCCTCCCTTTACCTTCTTTTTTTTGTCCTTATGGTCCTTTCTTAAGTCAATCCAGTAGATGAACCTCTTCATCATTAGTCTGTTCACGACGTTCTCTTCTGTCTCGTGCAATCTGCCGTACTTTTTTGCCCATCCTTTGTAAAGGATTGATACATGGACTGCAACACAATAAAGCAACAGCTGAAATTGGTTGACTTCCAAAGTAGGAATTAGAGAAGGTCACAGAGACTTCAGCCATGAAATCCTAGCTCCAGTGAGAAACCTCACAGAGCTGCAGCTGATTTCAGAACCCATCACAAGGTTCATCTCTAGAACATAGATTAAAGTAAGGAAAAGCATTTCAATATGCTTTTCCCATCTCTTACACTTTCTTCATGAATTTCACCTTACCTTCTGATTCATACAGAATCACAGAGTCATTTAAGTTGGAAAATACCTTTAAGATGATCAAGCCCAACCCTTAACTCAGCACTGTCCAGTCCAACACTAAACCACATCCCCAAGTGTTACATCTACATGGCTTTTAAATACCTCCAGGGCTGGGCTCAACTACTTCCCTTCCTGTTCCAAAGCTTGACAACCCTTTCAGTGAAGGCATTCTTCCTAATGTCCAATCTAGACCTCCCCTGGCACAGCCTGAGGCCATTTCTTCTTGTCCTGTTGCTTGTTACTTTGGAGAAGAGACTGACCCCCACCTGAGCACCTCTTGTCAAACAGCACAAGGACCTGCCAAACCTTTCTAGGGCTTTCCTAGTTGCCCAGGTTTGCTTTCTCTCTCTCGTTTTATTTTTTTCTTGTCAATACAGACTCCTATGGGAAACCTTGGAATTTGCTCTAGAAGAGGCACAGTGGAGTTCAACAATTATCCCAACAGCGAAAGCACTCTCATTTTTTTTGATAACTCTAGAGAACCATTTTTACTTTTGTGCACATCCTTTGCAGTACAAATTTGGCACTGTACACAGGGCCCTCTCAGCAATGACTGTACAATGCTCAAAAAAAAGAGAATTTCTATCCAGAGAGAAGGTTTTTGGCTCATTAAAGGAATGCTTTCCAAAGCAGTATTCTCTGTCAACTGTCTCTAAAATCAGTAAAGCTCAAAGTTTTATGGCATTTCTTCTTTCCTAGAACTCAAATATATGATGTTGGAAATTTAAACCATTTAGCATCTGTTTAATTACTGCATTAAAAAAACAAAGCAAAAAACCAAGTCATAGCAGAATAGCAATATTCCTAATTTCACTGGCTATCAAAAAACACAGAAACAATCATTTAAACATTAATGTGAATTCCCTCAAAATGAACACATATTAATTCATTTTCCAGATAATTTATGGTAATTTCATGTTGATTCTTTGCCTCCTGTTTTCAGAGTCACGGATGACTCAGTGCAGCTCTCTGTATGCTGAGCATCAGCTGTTGAGCACAGTGTAAGATGCAATGTGGAGGTTTTCACAGCAGGTTTTGTCAAAATGTGGGACTCCACAGCAGTAGCCATCTGCTAAGCAGCTACATTAGTAAAGTCTATGTGTGTGTATACATGGACCTATATGATCCCACACAGGCTATTATATCTTAGTAAAGCTAAAGTTGGGGGAAAAAATCTTCAGTAAAAAGACAATTCTGTCATATTTAAGTTGTAGCAATAGCCATTCAATATGAACTACTATCTATGTTAATTCCTTCCATCCCATTTTAATGATTTTGATGTTGTGGAACTTACATTTTCCCATTACATTAACAACACACACACATGCAGAAACTCTTCACAGTATCAAACACTAAACTGCTTGCACAGAACTCACAGGCTGCAATGTGCCCTACACGTTAAAAACCCCCATGCTTCACATTAGCAGCATATTTAGAGATAATTAATTCCCAAGCACACTCACAGCACACCTTTCTTATTCTCTTCAGGCCTTCTACTTTGCTCTTTCCCTCCGTGTCTTAATGTGTAACATCCTGGAGGCCTTCGTGTTTTATGTGCAACTTCCCAAGTAAGTGAAGATTAAACCCAAGTTCTTTATAACCAGGTCTTTAGAAACAGTACTAGGGCATTAAATCACTTTTTTTCCCTTAAGCCAAATTGACTCTGTGTTTTATTTAGCTTCAAAATAGAAGGCCTCATCTTTTGTGTTTGCACATTAGTTCCTTGCCCTTTTTGTCCAAACTTTTCTCCCCTCACCTACTTAAAAGGTGTCAGTTTTCCATATTTTCACCGTTCAGAAGCAGTACTTCTTAAATTTGCTCTGGTCATGCTCTACCACTTACCTTCTCTGCAAAATGGCACAGAAACAGATTGGCAGAAAGCCCAAAATCAAAAATCCTCCTCCGGTGAGCAAAATCAGTCGAATTGCCAGTTGCACATCTGTGGAGTCAGCAGAAGTCTGCATTAGTTCTGAAATATTCTAATATATCCACTGAGGTACAGATGACAGAGATCAGCCTCTAAGACAGACATCTTCACTGCCACCAAGTCACAGCCGTGCTGCCACTTTGCTTAGACAGAGGTTTCATCAGCAAAACCCTTGACAACATTTATACCTTAAGACTTCAGTAAATACCAAGGAAAATCGCCATCTTTGAGCTGAATTTAGAGTTGGGCTTAATGATCACAAAGGTCTTTTCCAAGCTAAATGATTCTGTGATTCTAAGTAAGTATCTTAGGCAAAAGACTAGAACTGGTCTCAGTTTTCACCTGAGTTCGAATAGCACAAGTGTTTGTTTAGTTTCAGAGGCAAATGGGTTTTGAGTGAGCCCAGAGCCTGGGGCAGGGTTGAGTGGGAGGAATAAATAATAATTAAAAAAAATAAATCAAAGTCTCTCAGGAGCTGCTTTAAGAATAGAGACAAAATCTTTCAAACAAATGCTATTTATCTACTTCAGTTTATAACTTTTGCAGCGTTTTCTTAGACCCTCAATTTATTCCTCATGAAATTGAAGACAAAACTTCCAAAGAAGAATGATTCAATATGCAGTCTGTGACCATCTTACAAACACAACTGCCATGATCTGAATATCTGCTAAGTGCTTCTATTTTGCCAACAGATTGCTACAAGGCAAATAGTAAGTGTTTGCATTTTCTTTGGACATATGCTGAATATGCAGGAGCATTCAAGGAGTTGATTAATCTATGAACAAATAATTCAGTAAAATAATCAGCCTTTGATATTGATGCCCAAACAATAAAAGCTTAACTGGAATGAGGAATCAAGCAGTCACAGCTGAATAAGCATGTTTAATTTTAACATTTGCTTGAGTATGTGTCTTAAAAATGAGCAGAAGAGCTATAATTTTCTCTGTACAGCTCTTCCTCTTGCTATAGTGAAGTCTTTTATACATAACATAAAGGCCACAAATAAAGCCTTTACTTCACTTTTTATATGAACAAATGTGACTACATTTCTTTGTATGTCACTTGTTCTTTGCTCGTGCAGGGCTGGATGAGACATCCAGACAACTCTCTACCAATGGACTGTTTTCTTTATTAATATATATGAAGAAATAAATGCAAGCTTACACTTCCTTTAAAGAGAGTGGTGTCCTGAAGAACTGAAGTTGAAAAGAGCAATGAAAACTGTGTTGTCTGAGGAGAAGCAGCACTTGGGCATGAGATTGAAACCCACAGCAGCAAACTTACCATCTTTAACCGGCATGTGACACTGCAGGTCCTGGCCAATTTTCATAGGACAACAGTGATTTTTCAAGCATTCAGATGCATTCAGGCTTTCTACTTGACAAGGAATTAAGGGTCTTTCGTTGCTGAGCCGGCATGCTTGATAAAGACAAAAAAAAAAAAAAAAAAAAAAATGAGGTAAGATCTCTACTCCGGTAGAAATGCTCAAGTAGAGGGAAGTCATCAGTGTCTCTGGTATGTTTTGACTGGTTAACTCTGCCAGAAAACAGTATCGCTGACTTTCATGTATGTTCTTTCCCAAAACCTACTCAATCTTTACATTAAAATGAACAGAAAGGCATAGAAAATCTTTAGTAATTTGCTTTGTTTCTGTAAGAAACAATTACGAAGCTGAAGTTAAACACCATCCTGCCACTTCGTTGTACTTAGGTTTGTAAAGTAAGTGAAAAAAAACCAAATTAAATTTTCTGATGGGATTGTTTCTAATTAAAAAAAGAAAACAGAAATTTAAGATCATTTTTTTGGGAGGACTATGTTGCAACTAACCATTTCTGTTTGGCACTGATTATATGTTTCTACAAGCAGGTGAAAATCAGCTGATAGGAAAAAAAAACCCCATTACTTTGTTACTGAACAAAATATTTAAACAATTTTAAGAATTTTCTATTTAATAATAGATTTATTGATAATCATGAGATCTTCTGTGGGAACAGCTTAAATGTATAAGATAGTCATAAATAGTAGATGCCTCTGTATATTTAATTCCTGTAAAACATTGCATCACATCCCTTATGTGACAGAGCAGCTGCAAAGCATCATTTCTTTCCAACAACACTCCCAGGGCTGGTTGCATTGTCAATCTCACATTTATCACAGAAATTACTGGTAGCCAAAATTCAGTTTATTAAATGGAGTATCCTATGCAAAACTTTCCAGCAAAATTCCATCATTTCCAAAGCACGATCACGTCACTGAGAATGAGAGGGTTTTACAGGAGGGAAGCCAATTTGTGATTGTTCCAAAGGCACATTTAGCAATACCATTTTTAAGAGATCTCATGAATTTTAGACTGAGGGTTTAAAATACATTAAATGCTGACAGGTAGGGGTGGGAGGGTGGACTGGAAGTGAGGCAGAAGTGGAAAGGGGAAGAGAGCAACAATGCTGCCGTGGTGAAGTGACACTTACTCGTTGGCCTGAAGAAGTTTAAGAGAGATTCAAATACACCTTTCACTGTCATGTTGAGTTTGTTGGGTGCTGCTTCACTTTGTCCTAAATCTTCCTGCACCGGTACTGCAAGAACTGAAAGTTTATAATGATTAGCTCATTACTATAAAAATATCCATAATTAATTAAATGCAATGACATTTTCATGCTGATTATCACACATTAAGAAGGCATTTACAGTCATTATGAACTGTGCTTACTGAGGGCCAGCAAGGTTAAGCACAGATGTCTTTCTGTTGCATTCACTTATATTACTTCAAATTGCTTCATGAACCACAATGAGTAAAGAACTAAAGCTGTAAAATTTAAATTAAAGAATCCATTCAGGTGGAAACTGGCAAGGATAAAAAGCCCTGCTGTTCACCCTATAAGGTGCAGGTCACATGAAAACACTTTATCTATCCAGGAGTTATATTTCTCTTATGTATACAAACAGATAAAGATCAGACCCCAGCTAAAACACAGAAAGGTGGTGAAAGGACACAAACAAACATACATCTCTCCCAACATTTTGCTTCAGACAGCAATCTACTGCAGTTGTGTAGGAAAGAGCAAAACATCCTGAATATAGAGGGACTGCAGTATTTACCCAAACCCTAGGGATTTCTTGCTCTGGGACTTCTCAATCACCTTTCATTTACACTACTCCAAAACATGTGGCATCAGTAAACCTTGCTGCCTCCCTACATCTCTTTTTCATTAAAGCAAAAGTGCAAATCACAGTGGGACTCCACTGGCAATCAACCACTCCCCAATGAGGGGGAAAAAAGAAACCCAGTATTCCCCCGTCTGCCTTTTTTTTTCTCTACATGAGAGAAACTTACACCATCACAACTTTAATAGCTTTCTGTGATGGAGTTTGCTGAAAGCCATTTCATGGTTTTAGAGTTCATTGTGAACAGAAGTGAGATTACAGCCTAACCAAAAACTCAGGTGTCAAACAACAATCTTTTGGATAATTACTGAGCTAACAGCAACACGAGCATAAACTCCCTCCTTGTCCTGGGGCACAGCTTGCCCTTTCTTTGCCATACAAAACTTCTTTGGGAAGGAGAAGCATCAGAGAAGGGAGAATTGAAGGTATTGTCAAAATAGAGAATCTGAAACTAATGTATAACAGAAACGTGACCACCAAGGCTCACACCAACAGTCATGTCATGGGGCCCCTCTCCCTGCCAGTGAACAGTACAGAAGAACAGAAAATTTTAAAGATTTTGTAATAATTTCACAGGAATTCCATGAGATTTCATAATTTGCAGTAAGCAAATACATCCATTCTCAAGAGACTATAAGGACACCTTTAACAGTGTGCTGCAAAAGAAAAAGTCAAAGTGAGGAAAAACAGAAGAATCTATAATCAAAGTTAAAATAAAAGCAAGTCGCACTGCCAGGGATGAAACAAGCAGCATTTCTTGTACAGATGCACAGAGGAAAAGGGGAAAGTTACAGGAAAAAAAAGATTTTGCTTTATTTAAGTCTCAGGACTGATCAATCCCCTCTGGAGTAATTGCTTGCAATATTTCTCGGTACTTTTCAATCATTCCCAAGACAACACAACTGTAAACTTCTTGCTAGTAAAAGAAATTGCTGCTTCTTGGAAAATGCTTTTCTCCTTGCAGTACTCACGTGAATGGATGCTGCAAAGCAGGATCAGGACCACGACGACCCACGCTCGATGGGTGCCAATGGGCAGCATTACTGCAATAAAACCAACAGCAAGAACAGCAACAGGGTCATGCATAAAAAAATTAGATCTTGACTTTTTTTATGGATTTATGGATTAGAACAAACCTGACAGATGATTGCTGCACAGAGAAGAACTGCCTTTTTTTTTTTTTTTTTTTTTTTTGCAAGAAAGGAGGCCAAACCAGCGAACACGTATATTTTATCAAGAAATGATTTTGAAGAAGTTACTCAGTTAAAGAGAGTTTAAAGGAAGGAATCTTGTTAACAGAGACTAGCCAAAAATTTATATCTCTGAAGTGCCCCAGAACTGGACACCTGGCATTTAAAAAGATCATTTTTAGCTAAAAATTAAGATTCAGCTTCAATGAGCAGATTCAGGACTGAAAAATTAAAAATTTGGAAGCTTAAAACTGAATTCTAGTTCAGCTCGTTGAATTCTTCAGTCTTTTCAAAATTGGAACATATGAAATGCTTTGTATAACATTTTTAAAAGGTTCAAATGATATTACGGACAAAATGATATTATGGACAAAAACAGTTTAAGAAATCCCCAAGTCATTCACAGTAATTTCACAGCAGGTTTAAGCTGTGTTTTGTACCCCCAACCAACCCCTGATGGCTACTTTGCCAGATGCTGTATTTCACTTTGCCTGCTGCTCCTCTTTTTAACCTCAAAAGGTCTTTTTTCAATTATTACCACTTAGTTGTTAAGACATGTTAAATCTAGAGAGTATTTTGCTAGTATCGATAAGGGGAGAATCCCATTTTTTGAAGTGCTTTACAGAGAAAAGACTAGCTGTTACTTCACACAGACACTGCCCTTTGAAGGGCCAGTTCTCTCTGCACTCCTGCTGCTCCATGAGGAGCTTCCCTGCCTTCAGATATACCTGTGCTATAGAGGAATACACATATATAGAGAGGAATTCTGTCCCACAGAGAAACTTTGGTAGCTAAACACAAAATTATTTTTAAAGAGGACAGGAATCATGTTTTCCAAGATACCTATTAAAATCTAATACCATTCAGGACAAAGTGGGAAAACGCTTTTAGGGAGAAGGAAAACCAGGGAGATAAGGAGAAAATTCTCGTTCTTGTCATTACTTACTTCTTTTGCTGTTTTCTCCACTCCTGCTGGAGCTGCAGCTCTCGTCAGTACAGCACCTGCAGACTGGCTACACAGGACCACGACAACCATGGAGCCCAAGCACATCACAATGGGCTCCCCACAGTTACCACCAGCAGCTCAGATGGATGGAACAGGATGGATCAACAGAGGGGCCACAAAACAGCTGAATGTGTTTTGGGAAAAATCAGCCCCTCCAGAGACTGTTAGAAAGCCTCTCAGTCTTCTAATTCACCAAGTTAAAAACAAGTCCATACTTTTAACAATCACACTCCAGTGTGCAACACAGAAACACCACCTAATTGTGCAGACCAGGTAACAGATGCACCAGGAGATTAAAACACATTCCTTTTCAACCAGAAAATGTTTGGTCAGAATGCTTATTTAGAGCTTCTCACTGATCCATGAAAGGTGAATTAATTAGGTAACAGGATCATCCCACTGGTTCACCAAATATTTGCACAATTGAAGCACAAATTTGAAACATGTATTTCTTAGACCCAGAAAACCAAACATATCCTGGGCTGCATCAAAGGAAACATGGCTGAGGGAGGTGATTCTGCCCCTCTACCCATTCTCCTCAGACCCCACCAGGCATTCAGCAAACAGCTCTGGAGATCTGTCCTGATTTCAGCTGGGAAAATTCAATTTCTTCTCAGCAGCTGGCACAATGCTGTGTTTTGGATTTAGGATGAGAATAATGCTGAAAACACACTGATGCTTAGTTGTTAAGTAGTGCTTGCTCTCAGTCAAGGACTTTTCAGTTCCCATGCTCTGTCAGTGAGCAGGAGCACCGTAACCAGGAGGAAGCAGGGCCAGGAATGCTGAGCCACTCTGGCCAAAGGAATATTCCACACCACAGAACATCCTGCTCTGTCTATAAACTGCGGGAGGTGGCCGGGAGGTGCCCAGGGAGGGGCTGGGCATTGCTCAGCGTGGGGCGAGCAACTGCATTGTGCACCACCTGCTTCTCTTGGATTAAATTTCTCTCACTCTTCATTAAAATTATTATTGTATTTGATTTTAATTATTAAACTATTCTTATCTCAACCCACAATTTTTACCCTCTCCCCCCTCCTATTCTTGCCCCCACTGGGAGGGAGGGCTGAGGGGGAAGAGGGGACTGAGTTGCCAGCAGGGGTTAAACCACAAATCCCCCAAAATTAAAGGACATGGACGTTTGGGAGCTTGCTCAGAGCAGGGTCATGAAGATGATCAGAGCTGAACACCTCTGCTGTGAGGGCAGGCTGAGGGATCTGCAGTTGTTCAGCCTGGAGAAGGCTCTGGGGAGACCTTTGAGCCCTGTCCAGTATTAAAAGGGGCTACAGGAAAGATGGGCACAGTTTTTAGCAGGGCCTGTTGCAGTAGGACAAGGAGTAATGGTTTTAAATTAAAAAAGGGTCAATTTAGACTAGACATAAGATAGTTTATCACAATGAGGGTGGGGAGGCCCTGGCACAGGTTGCCCAGGGAAGCTGTGGATGCCCCATCCCTGGAAGCGTTCAAGGCCAGGTTGGGCAAGGCTTGGAGCAACCTGGGCTACTGCAAGTGTCCCTGCCCAGGGCAGGGAGGTTGGAAACAAATGTTTAAGGTCCCTTCCAACCCAAAGCATTCTAGGATTCTGTCATTTCTATTAATTTCATTAATAAAATGCTCTTTAAATATACTAGTAGCAATGTTTTTAAAAAATACAGAAGCCTAAAGTAAATGCAGATAACCCCAAATCAGCATCCTCCAAACAGATGAGCTGCCTAAAGTAGCTGCTGTTTCTTACAAAAGCCACCTGAACTGGTAACTTTTTTCAAAATTCACATGCAAATGTTGTGTTGGGTTTTTATTTCATTTAATTTTCACTTAGCTTAAAGGGTGAGTATCTTTAACCTCATGTGCATCCAGCATTAGCTTGCTACAATAAGCAACAATATATATTTATGTGCTCATTGTTTCATTCTATACCCAGACTAGACACAGCCACTCTCAGCAGTACCAATGAGGAGATACCTCGAAATATCTAATACAGAACAGTCAGTCTTCATTTTCTGAAGCTTATGATTTACATGCAATTAAGACTTACCATGCTGATTTATCTCACTGAACACGGCAGACAGTGAGGTGCACTAATGATACAGTAATGTGGGACTTCTCAGACTGCTAAGAATCAGAGAAATTCATCCCACCATTTTAGGTTGAAGACTTAATTGATTTTATTAAATTTAGGATTACTGACCCTCCTTGCTGTAATTGTAGTTACGCCTGAGGCTACTGGCTGAAAAAGCACAACCAAACCAAAATCCACCCCAAATAATTCTTTGCTATACTATTTCTGCAACAGTCAGTTCTTAGCATTTATACAGACCTCATCCATGTGATTAGTCTTTGCCTTGAATGACCTGCTTTTATTGCAAACCAGTTTCTTATACTCCGTGCAAAAACATAAGAAAACATCTTGTCCTATTGAATCCTCACCAGATTCCTACAATTCCAAAATTACTTATGATTGTTGCTCTTTCTTATTATCCACTTCTATAAAGTACTCAAAGCACACAAAAATTACTCCTTGGAAGCCTATTGTAAAGAAATTTTTAAACAATGTAAAAAAAGTCATTATGGTAGCTGACTCATTCGTGGCTGAGCAGCAATTATTTATCTCTACCTCAAACTCTCGAGATGAATGACCTTCAGAACTATGAAAGCACAAGTGACAGACGTGTGATACATTTAAAACAATTGTTAGAAGTAGGGAAAAAGATTCATCCCCTGATGCAGGCAAAAGATCCAGTTCTCTGTCAAAGACTTGTGATGCCAAAGAGCTGTTGCTGTAAATCACAGCACAAGGATGTGATGTGAAACCCACACTGCGCTTAAGTCTAATGAAACTCTGATGGAGGAAACTGTTGGTCAAGCTGGAATCTATTCAGAACACTAAACTCAGGAAGTCTAACCTCAGTTTTAACATAAAACTGCCTTACACAGTTAAGGCAGTAGAAGTACTAGTCACTCCCGTTTTCATGAATGTCAATATGCCTGGAAAAGACTGTGAAAGGATCTTTCAAGATGAAAATCCAAGTACTGTAAAGTTCAACTGGACAAATCACGCTTATTGCACACTATAGTGGAAACAGGTTCAGCCTTGTCCCTTTTTAACAAATATTAGCCACCAGAAGCAGTAACACATGTCCCCCCACCCCTTAACACAGGTTGTAACTGCAAATCTTGCTCTTCCTGGAAAGAGATGAAACCTTAAACAATATAGAGAATAAAAATATTTGAGACCCATCTTTTCCCTGGTAGATCAGTACAGAATTCCACTTAGCAGAACCATACAGCAGGGTTCCCGAAGTGACTGAGGAATACCCACTGGAAGCTGATATTTTCCCTTTTACTGCTCAATACTGAAGGGTTTTGCAGACAGATGTGCTGCAGTTCAGGAAAAAAAATTCTTTTCACAGTAAGTGCTCTTATGAAGAAGCAGCATCTACACTCAGTACCATACTCACACTACTTGATGGCCTTCCTGGATTGGGGAAGTAAAGCACAATACATAATATTTGATATTCTAGATATGAAGAACTGAAAAAACTCATCAGTAACTAACTCAAACAATTTCAATAAAGAACCTAATAAAGATTATCTGTTTCAATAAAAGCTGCAGAGAGATTTTTTTCCTTGACAGAGTTTTCATAACAAAAAATATTAACTCCCCACCATCATTAAAAAAAATTCAGTAAAGAAAGGAAACATCAACTTCCTACTTTTACAAGCACTGTTAATTCACAGGCTTTGAGCTTAACCCTACTGAATTTAGACCTTGGCATGATTCACAAATACCTCTCACTCTTTTTAAAGAACTTTATTTTAAAAATATTTTAATTTATTAGACCATACTTTATAATAGTTACCAATAGGACGAACCTGAACTCAAGCATCAGACATTTGTTGCACTTTCAAGTTTTGTAACAACATGACTTCTCAAAATTAAAGTGTACATTTAGATTCACAGTTTAATTTGCTGAAATTGAACAACATTTAAAACCACCGGAATATGAATTGAAAGGGATATATGTTAAGCACACAAATACTGAAAAAGGTCATAACCCCAAAATGCACTTGAAAATGGAATGCATCCAATTAGTCAGACTGTAGTGTAGTAATTTCACATTTAACCTAGTTAGCACCTTAGTGAACTCAACCACTGAATGTGAGCAATGGAGTGTGTGTAATGGAACCATTTAACAGGTACTGTACCATTCCATAAGGAAACTGTGTCTTCTTGAGCATTATGTGCTGTATTTATGAGAACTGATAATACTTGAGAGTTTTCTAAAATGTGTAAATAAACAACGGCTACAGTTGAAGTCTAAACAAAGAAATACTTTCTACTTTTTGTAAGTTGAGATTTTTAAAAGCAATCATTCATAAGGATTGCATCAACATCAGTTAGCAGAGGAAGATCAAACTTTATTGAAACTGCTTGCATACAAAATATATTGCACTATAACCAAACAAATGTCAACATAAAATCCAATCTGTTGTAGCTAATATGTACAGAGAATATTGCCCAAGAGCAGTTACATTACAAGGTCAGTCTACCTTGGTTAATTATCTACAGTATTTTAAACCAAACAGCTTACAGATGATGTGTGCAAGGTACCAATTTCTGTTTTCAAATACTATACATTCCCAAAATAAATAACTAGAAATCAACATTAATGTTTGGCAATACTTTTTAAGACATTTTTATATTTGTTAAATCATGTGCAGTTCGTTGCCAGTTTTAGTATGCTCACCTGTATGCAAGGAAAAAAAAGAATGAAGAAAGCAAAGAAACAAAACTCACAAAATACATCAGAGGCAAGGTCAAGTTTGTACAATTCTGTACATAAACAGTGGCTCTCCTTCTGGAGTAATCTGAATAAAAATGGATTAAAATGAAGGTCCTTATGCAGTTGTGCCCAGTAAGTTTCACGTGTGATCAGAAATGAAAGAAAGCACAGCTCCTCCCACCTCTTCCCACCCCTCCCTGGTGTACAGCTGTACTTTGGATCAAATTCTGTGACACCTTCAAATTGGTTGCTAATTAGGACCTTGTACCTCAAAATAGGATGAACGTTTCTTCTAACTCCAACATCTCCAACTACTGTATCTGTACTTTCCAGGGCGTTACATGTGGTGATGTTTTTCCTACCTCTCCTGAAATAGCCCCGAAATCAAAATAAGCAATTCAAAAAGTTTAGGAGGATGAAAACCATCAATGCTTTAGGCTGGTCATCTGGCCAAATAGCAGGCACACATTACTAGCTTGTGAACATGTTACACTTGTTCCCTCAGTAACAATGAATTTTTTAGTTTTCCACAATGGAAAGGTTTTTTTTTTTTAGTTTTTTTTTTTTAAAAAAAAGCTTCTGTACTGCCTACAAAGAAAAAAATTACACCCCTTTTTCAATAACACTATTTGCCAAATCTTCAGTGCAAAATAAATTTCCTATTCTTATAACTGCCTAACTGAATGTTTATGTAAGGAAAAAATTATGGAAAGCATGCACTTGTCTATAAAGTACTAACGTCTGACAAGGATTGCTACATATATTTTACATTTAGTGTTACCAACTCATCTTCCCTGATTTCTGCATCCAAATATAATATTCCTACCTGCCAAGATATAAAAAAGGCACAGATCATACAACTTTTTTGCTAATGAAAATGACAATTGTTACATCACACATATTTCAGGGTCCACCAAAATATTGAAAAAGGTGGACCAGAATGTGAACTGACACAGGACATAAAACGACATAGCATTTCATGAAGAACTGGTAAGTTAGATTGAAAACAGAAGCCAATTTGATTACTGCAAACACTATTTATTCTGAAAATTGAAATTGAGCAGTGAATTTGACCCGATGTGTTAAAATGGTACAACTGAACAGAAAGTTTACCAATGCACAGCTCAGTATTTTTTAAAACAAACAAACAAACAAAAAAAAGAGGAATCTTTCATTGTTTGAACTGCAATATGTACTTGGAAGCGATTTTCGGAAGTTCAGGTATTTTTATGCAAATATTTGAGTAACTTCTTATTCTGAAAACAACTGCATCCTGTTGATGTTAAAAAAGGCTAACAGAGAACATATGTTCATTTCATGCCCTGCGCCATCTTGCCTACTATTTGTCTTTGGCCTAACAAGTTTCTCTAACATGGAATAGGAATTACTGAAACAGTATAGGAAATATGACTTCAGAGTTATGCAGTTTAGGGGACTCCGTTCACCAGCGGCTGTTGAGCGTCGGCGCTGTCCGTCTTCTCCTTCTTCTGGCTCCGTTCTTTACCCGTGCGCAGCCGGCTGCCTTCGCTGGAGGTATTCTGTAATGTTTTAGTGTGGACACTCCTTTCATTATTGCAGTCAATTCTGATCTGGAACAATTCAGAGTTATATAAAGCATTCTCCTCTCCTCCACCCCCTTGGCCATCCGGGAGGAGCAAATAGTGCCATACCCTCATGGCTTTGTTAAATGTCTCCAGCTGGAGTGGAGCGTGTAACTTCTTTTCTCTTAAAAAATGCCACATATTTGTGGCCTAAAAAAATAAATCTGAAACCTGAAACAAAAAACCTCCCATCTACCTGGCCTTGAAAGCTAAAAAAAAAAAAAAAAAAAATTTCACTGTGCTTGTGCAAGAAAAAGTTGAAGAACTACTATCAGATACATCCTTGAAACATCATTAGACCTCTAACAATTCAACTTTCTACTCTTTCAACTTTCAAAAGTCTCCCAAAAAACATAGTATCCTTTCATGGCAGCTTTTTAACAATCAAAAAACCCAAAAAATCTACTCAGTCCCTTTTCAAATCTGAAAAAAGTTCCATCTAATACATTCAAAAAACTTTTGCAGCCTTTTTAAGTGTTGATAGAAAATGTCAAGAAAGCGTGTTGAAAGCAAATTTTTATGCTTGTAAAGGGGATAAATACTTGTTCCTTAAAATAAACTTGTACAACTTGATTAGCCAGGTTTCAACAATATGCAAGTGCTTATTTTCTTATAAAATATAATCTCATCCAAATCTCAAAGTAAAAGGAGAAAATCCCCCATAATTTAAGTGCCTTAGGGCACATCAACTATGAGCCTGATAACTTTATGAAAGAAAACATTTGAAAAAAAAGTAGAAATATCTTTGTAAAGAGCTATAAAATATTTAAAGTTATAAGGTATTTCAATCCATTAATTGAAAGGTTTCTTAATGTGAGCTTTTAACTTACTTTGTAGCTTCAATAGCAAATGTTTTGTTTAGTAGTAAGGTATTTTCTGAAGTTTAATCTTTCTTATTCTGAAGATTCTGGCTACAACACTTCTTATGAAGTGTTAAGGATTCTCTTCCCTCAGGTACACAGAAGACAGACAGCAATACACAATGCAGCAAGAAATAAAAGCCAAAACCAAAAAGCTACCAAGAACAAAGACTGAAATCAAGCTGGTTAGTAGTAAATCCTTGGGACTTGTGATCACTTCTTCCCCACACAAAGAGCCAAGTGAACATTACAAAGTTGCATCTTCACACAACTTGATATATTGAAATCCCTGTGTCATTTTGTAACATAACTCTTGTATATCTGATTAGGGAATTAAGGAATAAGGAACCACAAGGCTACTGTGTCACTCACAGCCTTGAAGACTAATGTTACTACATGACCCTTGTGCAATTTTAAACAGTACAGACTTCCCATATGAGCAAAATTACCTCAAGAGATCCGTCTGCTGTTCTCCCTTTTGCCTCTCTTGAGTTGCGCTGACGGTTATCTGTTCGTGACTGTTCATCGTTTCCTGTAAGAAGAATTAATCAACTAAGTTGTTCAACAAGGACACGTGATCTTTTATCACTTACATTTTTCACAAGCACAGTATGGAATTCCTTCAAAATGTTCTGTCTCATGAACATTAAACTAACATATTACTATACTGAACATTGTTGTTATCATGTAACAGTTCTTAAGCGATGGGCCAAAAATCACTACAGAAAATGTTCTCAGGTGATAAAAGTAGACAAAACTGCAGTGTTTAAACACTTCAGTTTAAAAGAGATTGTCTACTAAAGAAAAACCACTTCTCAAAAGGATTAACCATTGAACAGAAGTACACAATCAAGTTTAGTAAGATTTAACATCCTCCCATTTTTTCCAATGGCTTACGAGCCTCCTAAATTACTAACAACCTTCTTCCAAAACAATCTTATTAAATTAAGCAATACCCATACTTTAAAAAAAACATTTCAAGAAAAAAGCAGAGCTGTAGGCAAAAGTATTTAAACAAATAAATATAATGAAACACCACATGACCAAGTTTTATAAACTTAATGTGTATATTTATATTGAAGAAAAAATTTTTAAGTTCTTCCATCCTTGTTTTGCCTGGTCCTTTCCACTGAACACATACATTACAATCTTATCCTGTTGCATGCAAATCAAATACAAGAAGATATGAATATGGACAGCTGAATAAGTAATACAGACTATAAAATATTTTTGTGTATCTGGTGATAAACCAGAACTTGATCCTTGATGTCCATGTGTGAAGGCACAGCACACAAACTTCAGACAAGAGGAAAACAAATGATGGAAAAACTGTATCATAAGAAAGGAGGTAAAAAAGGATTATTCCCTGTGCTCATCATTCAACCCATCTGAAACAAAATACTAATTTAGAAGATTGACAAAGTGGAGAGAATTCAGGAGATGGCCACCAGGGTGCCCCAGAGGTTGGAGCAGGTGACAGCAGAGGCTAACAGAAGTGGGTTTGCTTAAGGATTCTGACAGTGACATCTTTTCCAAAATGGAGTGACATTTACCTTTGAATCCTCCACGTCCCCTCCCTCCTTGGCCTCTTGCACCCCCTCCACGTCTCCGCCCGTCTCCCCTGCGCAGATAGCTGTCCCGCTCCTCCTCTGCCGGGGCCGCCGACCAGTCGCTCAGTTCATCTCTGTGATCAGATTCTGTTTCAGAAGCATTTGATGCTTCAGAATTAGTTCCTATCAAGAGGATGAAAAAAATCCAAACACGCCAGTGTAGCTTAGCATGAAATTACTAGAGTAGAATTAAAAATGTATATATTAAAAAAATTTTCTTCTTTGTTAATAAATAGGTTTGGGATTTTTTTTTTTTTTGCCTCCCAACCTCTATAACACAGATAGTACAGAAAGATGCATAATATATGTTGTTTCTTCAAAAAGTCAAGATAGACACTAATAAAAGTTAGTTGTGTGTTCAAGGCTAAATAAGTGTGCCACACAGTCACTTGGTGTTATCAGCTTACCATAGATTATTGAATCTACTATGAAATGTAATAAATCTAGTAAAACATAAGTCTAATAGACTAGACTCCTTCATATTTCTGAGACTGAAAGTTATAAATATAACCTGTCCTGTCTCCTCTCACCACTGCAACTCATCTATAAAAAGAAAAAAAAATTCCATCATGAAACAGCCTGTAACAGACTACAAAAGCAAAGAACAAAGTTAGAATGCTAGAAATGTATCAAATCCAAAATAAATGACTATTATAATTTTTCCAGTTAGCAGATCACCTTCACTGACAAAAGCTGGTTCTTTTCCCCATTTTTCCCCCTATAATATTATTAGCAAGGTGAGTTCACATTCTTCTAAAAACAGTCAAAAGCACAAAAACATTAATTTTGCATAATGTAGAATGCAAGTTAAGACTGTCTTACAAAGCTCACACTACAGGCCTTTCACTCAGGACAAACACTGCCTGACCTACATCAGGGATAATGAAGTAACAGATTGCTCTGAAGAAGCACAACCCGGAAAACTATTCATTAATGAATTATACAAGGTTTCAAAGAGGAAGACACTATTTTGGTGACTATGGTCTTCTAGTAAAAATATCAAAGTTCAATTTAATATGAGAATAGGTTTTTTTTTTAAAATTGAGCTACACAGTATTTTCACCTATAAATATTTATATTAAGACAACCTCACACAGGCTTAAGGGAAAACTGAGGCTTTACTGTTAGATATTGTTCAAAATATAGAAAAAAATAACAGTCCTTGCCCTAAAGAGGTAAGGCATAACTACGTATGCTCCACAATACAGAACTCATAAGCATGCTGTGAAAGACAGGAACTGCATGGAAATACGTGTAGATTACAGGAGAGCACTACACTTCTGAGTATTTTCTACAGCATAAAGCCTTCTATAATCTTCAAATATGAATACTCCATATTAACTGCATTTTTGTTGTAACAGCTCTGTTCCCAAGTCCAGTCTTTCTCATGAAATCAAGAGAGCAGTAGGCCACTCTTAAAACTTGAAGTGCAGTTCTAGTCACCTACCTGAAGCATAGCCTGGCCCACGCCTGCTGTGCCCCCGGTTTCTGTAGGGCCGACTCCCCCGGCCGAGCCCGGGCCCGTCGTCGGTCATGTACCCCTTCTCCTTGTCCGTGCGGTTGGGTGGTGGCCTGGAAGTAGCTCCAATCTGCCGAAGCTGCTCATCAATTTGCAATCTTTCCAAACGCAGCTGGTCCACTTCCTACGCAAACACAAGCACAGCAAGTCATGTGTAACCACTGTTTAATCATCTGAGGGTGCAGACTTGCAGTTCTCAGAAGGAAAGAGCACTTCAGCATTGCAACTAATCATCTACTTAATACTCAAACAATAACTCAGCTTTGAGAATAAACTGTTTACCAAGAAGACTTTCTAATGTGTTTGCTACCAATACAATTCTCCCTGTGGCACAGTTTACAAATTTAGGTTTGTTCAAAGCATATATTGAGAAGAAGCACTCAGATCCCAACACGAACTTCTCACAGCGTAGCACATAACAAATATCAAAGTTATTAAACAATTATGATGTGAGAGTATTGTTTCATAAAAAGGGATAGTGGTTACCCTGCTGTTCAATTCTGCGTGGTGATACTGAACACTGTCAGGGATGTGAAGAAGCATAAAAGCACAGATAGCAAAGTGCTGTAACTCAGGCACAGAGGCAACCAGCACACAGCATTCCCACCACACATAACTGGGTGAAGAGAAACAGGTTTCAAAAGAGATACAAGATTATGTTTAACTGAATAAACTCAAAGCTGTCCCTCCTGTCAGCATCTGGCCCTGACATCAAGGCTCAGGCACCTGGCCATAACCACTGTAGGCGAAAGTAACTATAGGGAATAATTTGGGATATTTTTTGTTCCCTCTACAACAGGCATCAAGCACTGCAAACTGCTGGGGAAGTCATGGAACCAAGAGGCAAACACAACATATGAAGCTGTGTTACCTACAAAACATAGCCCAGTATGAAATGTCAATCCACTACAGAAAAAGCAGTTCAGGGATTTTGCATGAAATGCTCACTGTCAACAAGATCCTGAACAGAGCTTTGCAGCTCCATGAGGGGACTGGCTATTCCTCATATATATGTAGTTGGCAGTACTTTGAGGTAGATTTTTTCATTTTCTTATTCATCTGTAATTTGTATTCTGACAAAGTTTTTTTTACCCTATCTTTCAGACAAATTATTCTTTTAATAAAATGTTGTGTTTTTACATGGAAAACCTGTTATAAACCCAATTTTTCAACAACCTCAGAGCCCAAACAGATTTTAGTCATCACATTGCTATCATCTTAAGTATTGATGGAAAAAAAAAAAATCAGTGGTAAATCAGGATCATTTTCCTCACCTTTAAATAATTAAGATGATAATCCAGAAGAACAGTTGCATTAGTGATGCTATCCTTGGTTCCCACAAACACAAATGGTACCATGCCCTAAAACACAGGAACAAGAGTCCTATGGTTATTGATTAGGCATTGAATTCTGAAGAGAACCCAACATATTACTGTAAAATTTGAAAACAAGTCTTACAAGACAGATAAGCATAAATTAAAAAGTAAATCAGAGAACAGTATATTTAAATTCTGATACTGATTAGATCATGTAGTCTGACTCCCTTTAGGCAAAGAGCTTTTTTACACATGGAAATTTAGACCATTTGCATCACAATGCCAACTTTTATATTTCTGAAGAAGTGAAAACCAGTCAATTTAAAACACTTCATGTTTGCTCTCTCTAAAATTAATACCACCTTTGCTGATCACATCTATACTCTCATACCAGGTTCTTTCAGTCTACCTTTGATCTTTTAAGAACATGAATTAAATTAACATCATGTCATGAAACAGAACTTGATCCTTCTTGAGGATATCTACATTTGTGAAAGGCAAACCAAAACATAATCAAGAAAGAGTAGGCACTTCAGGTTACAACTTCTAACTTACATTTCTTTTACCTTTCAAGCATGTTAAGCAATTCAAGAAACAAAAAATGTAAAGCTGGAAATTCGATGTCTGAAATTAGGTATTTTATCTCCAAATATCATAAAGATTAACTTAGGCAGTCCAAGCAGGACTGCATTGCAAAGGAAGGTTTTCTGCAGAAGTGAAATGATTTGAGACACAAATGCTCTAAGAAATAATCACAGCATGATATGCCAAGGTTCCCCAAGAGTGGCAAGTCTGTAATTTTGTCTCAGCTTTTCAGGTCTTGTTTTTCTTTGCCCCTCTCTTTCTTTTACAAACAAAAGACTTGCATTAGACCTCACACATCTGCATTAAGTAACAAGAAAAATATATACACAGTCCTCCAGTCCTAAGAAACCTCAACACTAACTTTGATACCCATTAGAAGTCCTTTAGCCACAGGCATCGTTGGCTGAAATCTTTTATTATCTGGGGTATTTTAAGTTTCATAAATATTTAATACAATCTGATAAAGAGCCGTGAAATTTCTACTAAACTGGCATTAACTAGCTCACAGTATCAATTATTAAAAGATCACAAGTCAAATGATTTAAAGAGGCATTTAAGGAAAATGTTTGCTGTTGCTTTTAGCAGTGGATTTAAGGTACAGCAATGCCAGCTATTAAGGGTATGAGCTGGTAACCACGTCAAGCAATTTCAGCCGTACAAATGCATCAAAGTGCTTATTTATTGAACCTTATTTTTGTCTTCAAAGCAAAAGTACCAATCTTCAGCTTGGCTGCAGTGGTGAATACTGAGCAGACCTTATGTGCATAATAAATGTAGAGATAAAAGTAATATATATTGCCATCTCAAACAATACCCATCTCATTTTAAAAATATGAAAAACCTAAAGATCCTGTTATAAAATTATGAGACACATAAAACTGTACCTGAAATTAATGGGCAGTATTCTAACAGAACCCAATGCTGTATTAAAATTGAACTGAACTACTGTTCTACTACAAGAAGGGCTGCAGTATCCCAGTTCACACATGGCCACCAAAAAAACTTTGAAGATAATCTTCAGAAGCTGCATTTTGCATAGAAAAAGGTAAGCAAATAAGCCTTTTCAAGCCAGAAGACAAAAAAGAAAGCCTGACATACTAACTGCAGCCATGAGTACTTGCTCTTTTACCCTTCTGTGAATCTATTGCCTGCAGTAACCACGGCATCCTCTTGCTTGTTAAACTAGTTCTATTTTATGCTGCAGGAATTTATCATTAAAAACAAATACAATACAGCAGTGAAACTTTTCAGCCTAAATATTGGCTATTTTACCTTTTCAGGTAGATGTAAAACTAGTGAAATAGTAAAAACCCCTTACTTAATTGAATAGTCACCCTTTACAGAAAGATGGAAATTGGATTGTGGGTCCTCAGTAACAGATTCACACAGTGATAAAAGACGAACTACTCAAGCAAGAACACACGGGCTCCAGAAATGTATTTCGTATCTTATCCAATGTGGCAAAGGTTCTTAACTGGTACATATTTAGATTTTGAGGTAAATTAAAGGCAGTTCAGTCTTCTTTAAGCACATTTCTCATTTGAAATTGCAGGGAATCTTTTCTTGCATTGAGATGTTAAAACCTCCATGCTTTGAGTTTTTTTGCAAATCTGCAACTTTGGCCCTCAATGCAGCCCCACATAAAAGTGCCTCAGATTTCCAAGTTGAGGACTTCATTAACTCCCCTGACAAGGCTGAGAGCCTTCCTGGGCAAACCTGGATTTTCACATTGTTCATGCTTCTTTTAATTTAGGTTGCAATTTACAGGCTATTGTGAACCAAGGTACTATTTTTAAAAAGAGAGTTTTAAGAAAGAGCACAAGCTTTTCCTTACAACATCAGAAATTACTAATAAAAAATTAAACCAGGTAAAAAACTAAGATCAAACTCAAAGTAGATTAGTGAATGAAAACAGCAAGTTTCATATATATTGATTTACAGCCTAGCAAGTGCTGGAAAATGTGTCATTGCTTCCATCATGAGTAAGATGAAATCTCTAAGAAGGTATGTCACCAAAAATCTTAAAAAACCCCATTTTTTCTAACACAGATAAGTCAGAACTATATAAAAATGCCTCTCAGCATTAATAGTAGAAGATGGAATCCATCATATCATGGAAAACACACATCATGTAAAACTTTATCTTACCACTATGAAGATACAAGAAAGAATTTAATTTATCACTGGCTAGAATACAACCAATTAATACATATAGAAATCATATTAACTGAAAACATACCTCTTCTTGTGGAATATTTTTATCATTTTCGGCTTCAATTCTCACTCTTACAACGCCAGATTTGTCCACTATCTCTTGAATCAGTTTTCCATTTTTTCCTATTACTTTTCCTACAGAAAGAATATACAGAACATTCCACCTTTAGGGTTTCCCCCAAAACCTCACAGCGTATTGCTGTACTCTAATTAGACAAGGATTTAAGTACCAGTGCAAGAATTTGTCCAAAAAAATCCTCTACAACACAGGTTTAGTTAATGAACCATAAACTGTCTGTGTAAGCTTGAGGTGTTAACTTGTAACACATATCGATTACAGAAATATTCACTATCTTGCAGCTTATTTGGCTTTGCTTTGGTAGGTTTAAAATAACCTCAGTGATTTACAAACATTGCTATTTGCATTCAAAATACCCAACCAAACCCAAAGAATCCTTCTACAATGCCCTAGCATTTGCTGTAACTACTTTTTGTGTAGAGCACAAAGCAAAACTTAGTTCATTTACAAAATGTGAGCTGATGGAAGTTTTCTGACACAACCAAAGATACTGTATGAGCCAGATGTAAAATTCTCTTCTCTGAAACTGAGCTTTTTAGAGATATTTGACAGTATCTTATAATTCACTAAAAAGTCAAAGATAAAAATGGAAATAAATTGTACTCCAATAGCAGTAATGCGCACATTTATCTTACAAAGCAGATGTTCTAGTCTGAGACAAAGAAAATGAAAACTTTGGTTCTTTCCAACCTCAGCAAAACAACTTGCTGTCTGAAAAATAGTAGGACAACTAAGCTGCTTGGGAGGTAATGAGGAAAGGCCACATCCTTCAATCACAGCTTTCAAGAAAAGCTTAGAGCGATGTCAAAGATGTTTTCCATGGGTAACAAAAATTAATATCCAGAAACTATTCTACCTTGTATTTAAACATCAGCACTCTGCTTCTAGTTTAAGGTAGTTCTCAGAAGGCATTTTTCCTTCCTATCACATAGTTAGCCTGAAGAATTACATACCTACTAAATTTCTTGGAACTTGTATAACATCTTCAGCAAATTCAAGGTAACTTCTTGCCTTTTTCACCGCATCTTGATCCTAAAATAGATACACGCATGAGAGGAAAAAGATTCATTTTCCCCACGTTTTTTGTTTTGCTTGTTTGTTTCCTTCTTTCTTTGTTTATTTTGGGTATTTTCTGAAAGGCTTAAGAAGGGAACTTACCTCTCCATAAATATGGAATGTACAGGTATCTTCATCAAGGTCAATGGCAGTCACTCCGGGGACTTTTCTGGCTTGCTGAATATTAGCACCGTGAGTGCCAATGGCCAAACCCATCAGGTCTTCACGTACAACAAACTGTTCGTGGAACCGTGATGCAAGTTGCCTAGAACTCTGAAGAAGAACATAATGCCAGCTCACTTTGACTGTCAGTACACTGGAGAGACACATCAACAAATTTTGAGCCTATTTTTCAAACAGGTACTTAGCCTGCTTTTTATTCAATCAATCCTTTTAATGCATTCTTCAAAAACACTGAAGTCTCCTTCACAAGTCTTAAATATTAACACAAGGTTGGCCTCTAGCTGTGTTGACACCTCTGTATTTTGAATTATCCTTTAATAACTACAGCTATCAGGTGTTACTAGGTAAGATGGCATTCATATAAGGTAGTAAAGTAAGTATTGTGTTGATCAGCAAAGCAAACCTTGTGATCTCTGATTAAAAAAATACACCCATTTCAACAGGTGTCAGGAAATAGCAAGAACTCAATCACTAACACAAAAATTCTACAGAAAACAGAGCAACTGTGCATATCTACTGCACTTAAAAATACTAAAATGAACAATCCATGCCTCTATACAACAACACAAAAATTAAGGTATAACTGCAATTATACCTTTATATTGAACAATTAAGTTGGTTGAATTGAGAGAACAAAAGCTTTAGAATTTCATCCAGGAATCACACTTCTACAAAGACAGAAGGGTCAGCCTGAGAACTCACAAGCGAGAGCATAACAGAACACAAGAACAATAGTTTAATGCACTGAGGGAAGATAGAGAATTTCCAACTGTGATAATTTATTAAGAAAGTGTTTTGCAAGGAAGGAAAAAGATGAAACCCAAAATATATAATCCTATACATGTTTCTGCATCACAATCAAAGCTATAACTCCTGTGAAGACACACACAAGCACACTTCAAATTTGCAGTCTAACCTCAGCAATGAGACCCTACAGAGGTTGAGAAAACCCCAAGGAAGTGCCCACAGCAAGCCCTATTCTGTCTCAGCTAAACTGTTCTGCTTTCTGACCTGCTCCTGTTAAAGCTGCTGATGAATATCCTGTGCTAAACCACTGTCACAAAGATCTGGCTACAGGAGACAGTGGTGTAATATCCAAGTGTCATAAAGTACTTCATATACTCAGAGCTCTATCAAGCACTTTAGTAACTGCATTACAGGCAAATCGTAAAGCTAAACTTACTTTAAATGCTCACAGTTCTACATTCTAACAGATAATCCAAATGCTGATTTACCAGCTGACATCTGTTACAGACAGTCAAATGAGAGTAGAGAACAGGATGATCAGGACAATGATCAGTTGTTAACACATGAATAAGATGAAGCTACATCATCACTGGGGACCTTGGCTATGACAGTCAAAACACAGTTACAGGGCTTGCACTAAAAATATCATCAGCTTTTCTGTAAGTGATTTATTACAAGGTGTTTTATTTAAACATTGGAAATTCTGTATTCTACTTCCAATACATTAATATGAAAAAAACCTGTGCAAATAGTGTACTAATACCTACACAGCAGCCATGACTGAATTCTATTTAGATATAACGAAATACAAACCAGAATGCAGAACATTTGTAAATTCAAGCTTTTTAGTATGTGAAAAAACCCCAAACCAAACAACAAAAAGAACCAAGTCAGACTCACTGGAAAAGAATGTAAACAAAAGTAATCAGTTATTTTACTTGATGCTCTAAAAGCCACATTTGAGATTTAGAGCCATGCAAGTCAAGAAGCCAATATGCAGAAAAAAGGTACAACAGAAAAAGATAAAAACACCAATGGAACAAAAGGAGCTGGTCTAGTGATAATGACTCAGAAAGCAAGAAAGGTAAAACAGCTAGAAGAAAAAAAAGTGGCAGACTTTTAATGTTCAGTGAGTATGAGACACAAAGAGGTCTATTAGATGGAAACAGTGAACTATTTATTAATAATACAGTAAAGCCCAAAGTGTTCACTAAATATTGTTTCTGCAGATAGACACGTGCAGTCTGGTGTTATGTCTGTGTCTCAACAGAAACCGTGACTATGATTTTTACTATCTGAAGCTTTGCTTTTCAGCAATGGATGGAATTAGTTTTATATTTATTCTAGCTACAAGAAACACAAATGCCAAAATGAAGCCAACTTTTGTCATGCACATTTTAACTGTATATATTGGTCTCACAACCTTCAGTTAAGTACTGGTTAGGTAGAAACTGAAGTTCAATAATGGTTTTCTTGTGAGAACCAAATAAGAGTTCAAGACCTTCACACCAGCAAAAAGGTTCAGTGTTACAATGAAAACAAGAATCCAAGCTTAGTTTGGGAAAGGAATCAATGAACAGTTGTTGGTGCATGCACTTGTGGGGGCACGTAAAGAGAATTAGCTCTAAAGAGGCTGTTGTTCTTCCCACCTCCAAAATAATACTTTGCACTTCAAGAGGTAAACTGCCCACACAATTGTCAGTTCTGGAGGAAGATAAAGAAGAATGATTACTGAAGAGCTACAGTGGGGTGCTCAATAAGCAACACCAATGAGGAAAAATTGGTCCTTTCCTGGTACTAAGAAAAATTAAGACCCAAACAAACTTGGATTACAGCTCTCAAACGCAGAAATCAGGAGACTAAAAAGAGGACAACAGAACTGAGAACTTCTTGTAAAAATGAGTACACCCAGTGGATACAAGAGGCCTGAACTACTACATGATATCCCACTTCACACTAAAACCAAAGAGATGTAACCCTTGGGATGGAGGGGAGGAATGAAACCTGGGTCTGCAGTAACACTGCTGCTACACGTCCATGTAAACCTGAATTACAGTAGTTTGAGTGGTACCTCTGGTTCTTGACAATGCATCTAAAAAGTTTTCAGAAATGTTATTTTATCTGATTTGTAGATAGGAGAAAAATCATGAAGAAATGTTAATTCTGATGTATAAAGAACCCCTTATTTCCTAGCCTACTCCTTTTTTTTTTTTTAACCCATGGACAAGGATGACTCAAGCTTCTTGCCAGTCAACACCCACTCTCCAGTCACAGGAATATCAGAAGCTGTATCTGCTGTAAGATTATTTCCTAACATTTTATCTATAGACAAACCTATCCCTTCATACACTCTACCAACACCAGTCTCACTATGTTATTTTGCTAGATCCAGTTCTAGTCCACATCAGTATTATGACATATTGACTGCCACCTATTTTTAAAGCTATCCAATAAGTGGCACTACTCGTGCACTAATTATGGCTAATTATTTTCTGCTTCAAATTATGAAAAAAACTCTGTGTGTACATGTGTCTATGCATTTGCATTTAATCCCCCCCCAAAATCCTGCTGATAAAAAATGAGCCTTTGCAAGAACAGGCCCTATAACTCTCAATGTCCATTGTTTTACACCTCCAGGATTACCATTATTTCACCCCAATGCAACCCCCACCAGCTAAGAAACGCATGAAGGTTTTTTTTTATTTTTATTATCTGTTTCACTCAAATTACTCCAGGGAAAACAACCAACATACCTCCAGCTGTTTGCTGGCTTCTTCATTTCTCAGTATCAGGGATAACTTGGTGCGAAGACTCCGAAAGTGCATATCAATCAGCATGTTTGCCCGCTTTGTTGTTACATCGTTGATTGACTAAATCAGGAATAAAGGAAACAGTGGGTTACATATCAACTCCTGAAAGAAAGCACTGCCAGTGGTACAATAAGATATTTGTACTTACCAAAATAATAAGCTGGTGGTTTTCAGAATCGTACGTTACAGAGAAAGCTCCAACTGCCTTTTTGAAGTCCTTATGTGCAGATTCTTTGGCACACCTAGGAATAGAATTGCTACAAAAGTTAAAAATAATAACCACTGCATTTTTGGTTAACAGCCAAAAAGATTAATTCCTTAACACAAAGAATGTAAATAAAGATTTTCCAAGCTCTCCCTTTTAGTGCAGGTGCTATTTTATTCTTTATAATTTATTTTACTCATTGTTCTTTCATTTGTTTTCAGACGAGTAGGATTAGAAATATTTCAGAAATTTTCTGTACGTACATCTACGAAATGACAAGTTTAACAAAACTGCATTAAAGAGCTACAGTGATTACAATTAGCAAGACCAAAATTTCAAACATCATGAACCAGCACAACACGTGATTTCACTGCAACCACTGCAGCACTTTTGTGCTCATCTCATGCTGTGTTTGGCTTCTCCAGCCCTCCTCTGTTCCCCTTGCTGCTTTGTGAACTTGTGGGCTACAACATCAACTGCAGAAATTTGGAGTCTAACCTGAATTTATAGCGCTTTCCACACTGAGGCAATAACATGCAACTCAAAAAAAAAAAAAAAAAAGCAGAAAGTGACCTGAAGGTAAACAAGGGGAGTCAATATTAATCTGACTTTCAGAGCTATATCTACATGAGAACAGCATGTCCACCTTCTAGAAGAAAACTCTCTGTTCTGTATCATACTCTGGGAGGCTTGATTACTGTACAGCTATTCCCAGAGCCATCAACAAATAACAAAAGTTAGCAAAGTAATTTGACATGGACAACAAGAGCTCACATTAATCTGTGCCTATCACTGAACAGCTGTAAGAATGAAAATCTTAACTTATACCACACACAAACACTAAAACCTTGAAGAAAGCGTTTCCTCTTCGAAGACTAAACTGCAATTTAAAAATCATCTTTTTTATTTCTGAAGTACAACCATGTCAATATTTGTATTTTCTATATTCTTACATGAAAATTTTTAAAAATTAATTTAGAGTGGTAAAAAACATCATTATTCTTTTTTGCCTCAGATTCCAAAAGTTATCCACATTTTGAAACAAGTTATAAAGAAACATTTGTACTCACATTTGCCTTAAATCTTCGGGAACTGCCAGTTTGATTTTATGGAAAGTATCTTTTGTTGCGGGTTTATTGGGGTTCACAGATCTCAAGCGCTCAATTGTGACAATTTCGTTGTATGTAGCATCACAGGCTGCATATTCTATTACGTAGAACTGATATAAAAATAATAAAATCATCCAAGCCACACATTTTATAACAAGAGTGAGCATTATGCTATTAAGGAAAAGGTACTTTTGTTAACTGCACAAGTCAAATTTGACTTTTCAGGTTGAGGTTAATGGTAATTGCAACTGTCCCAATCTCTGATGGGAGATGAAGAGAGATTAGTTTAAAACACCATGCACATCAATATATAAATAGAAAAAAATGGGAAAATAAAGTATAAATAAATATAAAATATATATGTATATATGCATATTCCTACCTCACCCTTTATCATTCTCACTTTAGCCAACCACCAACAGCAGGGTTCTTTTTCATTTGCCCTGGAATAAACCTAAACAAAATACATACATTACATTCTTAAAAGACATCACAAAAGCTGACCAAATATGATCAGAAACTCTATAGAATAAAATTCTGTAGAATATATTAGTACATAAAGTACACATTACATGAGTACAACAAGTCTCTAAGCATCACACAGCAAACAGGTAACAGCTGACCTATCTATTGAAAATACAGGCAGGAGATAAAGTTATGTATGCAAGATTGTACAGATAAATAATATTGTACCCAACTACTGGCATTAGTTGCTTTAGTCTTGCATACAAAGAGAGATAATTCAGACTTCTACATCTGTTAATATTTAATCAACAGTACTTCTAATTGTGTGTAGGTCTACTGACCAGTGGGTGAAAGAAAGGACACACAGCTTCGCTTTTGTAAGACATATATGATATCAGCCACATTCACATCAAGTAAGTTTTGCTATTTTCTTATCTTTCAAATGAAAATAAACTTACAAAACAGGCAAATCTTGAAAGTTCTCTCTAAGTTAATTATACATTTTATGATTTTATAAAATAAGGAGGTTTTAGGTATGTGCTGCTTTACAGTCAATCTATGTATACGTGTAATGATGTACATATACACATATATTTATATATTTTATGTACACAAACATATAATGCAAATTATCTGTTCAGCATGAAGTTTTACTAATAGAGACATTATTAACTTAGAGCTGAAGAACTACAGTCCAGCATCTACTTCTAAATTAATTCAGTTCTGATAAAGGACTGATCTGTAATCAATGAAACAGCGATCGTGTTTGTAACTCAGCATGGAGGTCAAGGGACATGGAATTTGACACGGATTTCTCTCAGTCCATGGAATTTGGGGGGTTTACAACTGTCAAAATCTGCTTTTGATGATGTGCTTGACACTGTGGTTCATGTAGTGCTTGGAATCAAAGATGGTGACAGCCCATTCCATGGAAGCAAACCTTCCAGTGGCCTGGCTGACATTTGTCCCACCAAATTCTCTCACTTCTCAAAGCAAGTGTTGGGAATGGAGCATACACACCTCTACTTCATCGCTCTCATTTATGTCTTTATTATAGCCTGCAGGTGGTGGGAACCTCACATCATGGAATGGTATTTGTCTCTCTGGTTGCCAGCTACAAATAAAAACACAGTGAATGGCCTAAACATGTTCATTTTCTTCATAAACAGAAATCAGAAACATTTTCAATTCTTTAATTTTACTTTTTAAATTTTGTGGACTATCTGTGCATATTAATGTGATCCAATGTACACATAATAAGGAAAACACACATATAAGTGATGATTAAGCACCTTAAATGAATCCCTGATGTCACCTGCAGCCTTTTGAAATCATCCAGCAGCAGTTTTTACTCCATTTACAGCTATAGGTCTTAATCCCACCATTAGAAACACAGGTTGAACATTTCAAAACACATTTGGACATTTCCTTCAAAACAAGCCTGTATGTTCTTTTTCTTTGTTTCTCCTACAGATTATCAAAGTTTGATCAGGATGCAGTCTGAATAGAGTTCTAAATTTCAGTTTCTTGAACAGAGACTGGACAAATTTGATTTCTAGATTAGAAAATTGGCATTCCTCACTTAGCTACAGAACTTTTGTAATAACATAATCTGCTAAAACTAAAAGAAGACAAATGAGATTGAGATAATCATGGGACAACTGCTGACTTATTGGGTTGTCAAAATGTAAATTCAATAATATGTTTATTTTCCCAGCAAAACTATTGTTTTGTACTTAGAAGTATTTAAACCATTACAAACATTCATACAGAAATGTCACAAAATAGTAGATACTGAACATAATTCTAAACCAGCCTAACAGCAAGTTTAGTGTATCTACAAAGTGCTACCCAAAGTCATATTTAGGTTAATCAAATGCAAGGTTGATACTCTATCATTTGTAGGTACAACACCAGCAATACACTTACTTGTTTTCAAACGAAACTGTTATTGAATCTTCATGCACATCCTTTACAAATGCCTGTGGAGGAAACAAGGTATAATTATGGTATACTTTTGGACATTTAAAAAAATAATTTTAAACCTCCTGATACTTTTCTTTCACAAATATTGATGAAGCTCCCAATGCAAGTGTGCTTTCAAGTCAGCCTTTTTAATTTTGCAGTAGACTCACAGAAAACACATGCTGAAAGCTGATAATCTCCTTGGGTTTGTGACTGCCAGCACAGTGATACACAAACAGAATGCCCAAGCTATGAATACATTCTTCCTACTTTTGAGAAGTAACAGGAGAGGTTACTAAGAAATGACAAGAGCATTCTGAATAGTTTAATAAGGGAAGTTTAAAATGTTTGATTTTATAATCACATTTTTATGTATAGACAGGCACAAAAATTAAACACCTGTACTTCTTAAACCCTCCCAACCCCCCCACCCCCAAACCTCTAAGTTCTGTCTCTTCTCTCTTTTACCTCAAAATACATTTGAATACAGCACTAGGAAAACTCATCTATATCCATTTCAGCAGAGTTTTGCCCACATTTACTTCATTACACTAATTCTGTAGTGCACAAATTTTGGATAAATGCTCCTCAGCCTTCCTTCCCTGTTCTCCTGGGCACAGATAACAGTGGTCTTGTCCCCCAGGACACCACAAACAGAGGACAGAACTACTATTCAGCACTGACAGAGCTCCTCCTGCCTTAGACACCCAACTGACTGATGTTTGTTTGATCAATTTTCAGCTTTAAGCCCTGAACATCCCCCCCTGCTCCCACCTACAGAACAGCAAGATCAATACTCAAAGAACTCTGGGATTTACCAATGAAAATATTTTTCTTAGCTCCAAATGGTGGAGGTCACAGGTCAACCAGGGATGAAAAGATGGTGCGTTTTTTTCTTTATTTTTTAAAGCATCTCCATGAACTTCTGAAACAAACTGGTGAAGTGCTGAGTATTCCACTGTTAGTACACATATCCTTGCATGGTAGGCAGATTAAAGCCAATGAGCCAAAGTGAGTATAATTTTGTTCTACCAACTGAAATCTATCTTAGGAGATCAAAAAATTCTCAGTAAATCAAAAATAATTTAGCAGCGAATACTGCTTCTGTAGAAGAATTAGTTAATCAAGTGTGGAACATTTTATTACCCTCGCACTTACGTTTCCAAGACAAGACCAGATCTTATCTCTTACAAGAAGGTAAAAGTTTCTTTCTCATATGGAGTATAAAAAGTTTTTCTTAAAAAAAATAATCTTCTAGTATTTTCATTTATAAAGTACTCCAAAGTATTTCCCAAGTTGCAGTAGTATCTCAGTACAAAAGAAGAGCAACACCTGATGACTGACAGAATTCCAAGAGCAGGTTATACTAAAATGAAGCAGTACATGAGCAGTGTCATCACTCAGACACACTCAGCACTAACAGCGACAATGACAACAGCAAAAAGTTGTTCTACACCTTGCTGGCCTCTCAATACTCTGAAGAACAAGACTATTATTGCTAGCAATCAAAGGATACCTAGAACAGTCTCTTAAGTACTCACATAATTATATATTTCAAAATGGTAAGATATTCCTTCAAAGGGGATTACAAGCACAGCTGATACTTTTCAGTGACATGATATAAAGAAGATTGAAGACCACACCTGAAGATCATGTTGATAGTAGTACAGAAATGCTATTTACATAAGGAGGCAACAGAACTCTCCAATACTGAACATTTACCTAATGTTTCATATTCCTGTGTATTCTGTAAGAAAACTCCAGAACTGGATAAGCCTTTGAACTGTACAAGGGTAGTCCTGACTCATTTCACAACATTACACACATCACCTTCAAAGGCTTCACCTACAGTTCTTCCAATCTCTGTCATGTGCACGTTATAACCACCTATTCCTACTGATGCACTGAAACAGATGCCTTTAATTCCTGAAAAATACTATGATCACTACCAAGTATTAGGTATGGCTCCTTCATGCCACAGACTGGAAGAGGATAGACCTGAACATTATCAGTAATATTTGAGTATGCAAAAGCAGAGATTATTTCATAAAGCAAATTCAACAGAAATAGCAGGAACATGTAGTAGCCTTGAGGAAAACAGATAAGACTAACACTAAACCATGCCCCGAGAAAGAATTTGGTGATAATTTTCTCATGTTCATAAAATGTCAAAAAAAAAAGAAAAAAAATCCCTTTTCCTTGTACAAAAGACACTTTAGGAGAAGTCATGAAAACACCAAAAGGTGCTCTAAAACAGCACTCTGAAAAAATTCCAGGAAATGACAGAAAAATAAACAGCAGTTAAAGCAAGACTACATCTCATATCCAGAACTGAGAGCATCTGAGCCATCTTGAGCAGAATTCCAGGGACTGCAGCAATATACCTGACTGGAGGTGATAATGCTAAAATGTACCATTAATAAGTAAATCACAAATAAGTTAAGTTGAAGAGTAGCCTGGACTTTTAAACAGTTCAGCAACTATTTTATCTGGAAAAAGCAAAATTTGAGACACAAAGCTGGCTGAAAGTGGAGTGAATTACACTCTCCTGTTTAAGTTCTCCTTAAACAGTTCTTCCACATTGCTTTCGTCACATCCCAGGAACCTGAAGTATCCTGAGCCAGGAACATCAGGATAACTGTTGACTGTACACAGGTAGAATCACTGCAGACACTGCCAGTGAACCACACAAATCTGACCATTTCTTACATCAAGTTCAGAAGTAAACCACACAAACAGATGGAATACCTAGTTTTCACTCCAGCCTGGCCAAAAAAGTTGATGTCATAACCCTGTGGCTTGTCTTTTAATTTACAGTCTTGCAAAATTAAAAAAGTTCACTGTAATAAATTTTTAATTAATTACAAAGTGAACAATGCCTTGCCAAATATCTAATTTCAAACATGCAATATGTGCAACATTTCTGGGCACCTCCGTGTGATATTTATGCTTAGAAACAACCAGACAAAACATATTAATGACTGTTAATAGTCATCAATATTTGGTTGTCTAATCCCATCTACCCATAGGAAGCTGGTTTTCCTTGTTTTTAAGTTTCTTGTGACACAGAAAAATGTCAGAGATACAGACAATGAAAAACTGATGTGATAAGTATCACAGCATTATGTCAGTTTTCCTCCAATATAAATATTTAATCAGATCTGTAGTACATAAAATGCATTTGGACTCTCCAGCACTATATATTTTCTCACTTCCAAGCACAAACAGGAAAGTTCTGAAACATTTCTAAGTTCTCCTTAAAAAAAAAAAAAAAATATTTAAACATGAACGCCTTTGAAAAACCAAAATTAATGCTTATCAGAACTGTTTGGTTGTCTCAGTTCTGTGATACATGTGAAGTTATACACAATGCTAAAAAGAAATGAAACGTTTAACACCACAAGCCAAATTCACAGCCACAGGACAGGCCAGCCCCAGATGTCAGCAGAGGGAGAGGAGACTCCATCTCACACAAAGTATCACAAAAAGTACAATAATCATTCATCAGCCTTTTCTAAATAAAGTACATGAGTTAAGCATGGAAATTCAAACATAAAGGTGCATATCCATGAGTTTGAAATGCACCCCCATGAAGGGACAGAAGAGTGGCTATGATGGATTTAGACACAGATGAAAAGCCTTAAAAACACAGTGAAAGTGGATGGAAGCAAAATGAGGGAACAGGACAGTGAAAGGATGCAACAGCTGAGGTACCACTACTGCTAATAGCAGAAATATCAAAGAAGAGTACACAAAACAACCTGTCAACAGAAGCACATTTTACAATGGCAAAGGTTGATCTTTCTTCTCTAATGTGGAAAAAAAAATAAAAATCAAACGTGGTTAGTTTTTTTACACCAAATTGGACTTTCAGTCACATAATCATTTCTTTTCTCTCCATGTTTCAGACATAATTAAGTAAAAAAGTTTATAACATGGCATTTCTCAAACACATGAGCATTCACATTCTGAGAAGGGTTATATGCTGAAGATATGGTCTAAATTTTAACAATTATTTGTTATAAAAGTAATAATTATTGGAAGCACTAGTATATTTGTTATTTTGTACTAAATGTATTAACAGACACTTCAAAGGAACAAATAAAGGCTTCAGCTGCCATGAAATTTTGCTTTTTTTAAAGTCTGCTCACATCATCAGATGTGAGCATTGTCAACCATTTTAATAGAGGAAGATAATTAATGTAAGGGGGGAAAGTAGGGAAAATATGCTTTTTAACATAAAGAAAAGCTACGTTGATACAAACGTGCATCTACTGTTAGCATAACAGTTCTGAACATGTCATACCTGTTGGAAGGAGAATGTCAAAAGGGAACTCGGTGGATAATCAAATCTGAGAAAGGCTGGACATACAAAGGAACAGAATAGGGAAAGAATAACAGTCACAGAAATGGTCACCAAGAAAGGGATAAAGGTAGAGGCTGTTGTCCTCAGAAGGACTGAGCAGACAGGCTCACACATGTACAAAGAGACTGGAGACACTGGCTGAGGATATGTCTGCATGGAACAGTGAAAGGAAAGAGAGGAAAAAATGGATACAGAGGGCCATGGTAGACCAAAGGAACAGTTGCTAATAGTGAGACCTGGAGTAATAAAGTAGTAATAAAGATGAATGATTTTATCAGTTGCAGCTCCAATGGAGTTATCCATAAACCCCAGCAAACAACAGCAAAGCGCTGAAACTACTGGGATAAAAAGTGGAAAATTTTCACAAGGTTATAGAGCAAGAAGTGGCAAAAACTGGGTTACAGACAACAGATAGATGTTAACAACAAACACCATTCCAAAACTGTCTGCCTCATAAACAGCACGCTTTCCATCTTTAGCAGAGGACACAGGAGAGAATCACTCCCAAACTGGAAAAGAAAAATCAATTCCACGTTGGAAAGGCATCCAGCATGTCCCCTTTTAGAGGGAAATATCTAAGGCTAGTCCCAAAAAGATTAGACAAAGGCTGTCTATTAGTCCTCTGTGAATGAGATAAGAACTTCAAAACCCAATTTACTACTCCTATATAAGAAAAGACATGACAAGAAATGCCCTAATAGTGCACAACTTCGAGATTTAGTTTCTTGGCTGTGAGCTGCAAAAAGGCAGTTCCCTCCCCCTGGATTCACAGTCCTGGTGGTTTGTGGGACTAGACTTCACAGAATAAGTGAGGGAATCTAACATTTTCTTTCCAAGGATTCTGGGCCCAGCCACATAGCAAATCATGACTAAGCATCTCTAGGTACCAGATTGACAATTATTCCTGAATCATGCCCACTGACTGCACTGCACTTTCCACGGAATAATTTATCTTAGGCAAGGAGAGAAAAAAAGCATGAAAGTATGAAGTATTCACCAAGCAACATTTGAACTCCATTCAGAAAGAACTACTCTCAACTACAGCAGTGACACCAACACACTCCAGTACTCTGTGAAACACAGAGCACCTGACCAGTATGAAATTTTAATTCAAATCTGGGTCTGAATGTATCCTCAAACCGCCTCCTGCACTTTGTGTGGAACACGATCCCTCTACACCTGTGTTAGAAAAGGCTGCTTTACTACCTTAGGCACAAGTTTTGTACTGGACAGATGAAGATGCTGCTAGGTACACTCAAAAATGCTCAGGTTCTCAAAAAGACCTACAAGGAGGACATGAAAACCCAAAGAAGCAACCAGGTGCCTACTTGTGCCACTCAGGCCCTTCCTGACTCCAACAGCCTCATACTCCTCCCCTCCACATCTCAGCATCAACACAGAGGTGGGTTTTTCCAAAATATTTACATGTTTTGCTTAAGATCTGCATAATTATTCAAAGCCAAAGAAATATTTACAACTAATCAGTAAACCACGAGATTGAATAATTGTTTTGCTTTTCATTTTTTTTGAAGTGTTACTGCTCTAAAATACTTCTCAGGAGGCTCCTTAAAGAAACTTTCTAAATGAAAATAAATAAAACCATCTTGCAATTAAATTCACACTTGACATCATCACCTACTTCTTGCTATGCTGGGTCAACACTGGTTTTTTACAACCAAATTCCTCACCTGCAAAATAGGCATAAAACTCAAAAGAAAAAATTTAGATAAATTACTTATAACAGAGTCATACTCAGACATTACGACAAAAGAAAAAAACTGTTAACTAGAATGACTAGAGGAAAATTGCTGGTTTACACTGAACATTTCTGCATGAGTTTAAGGAAACTACAACTTTTATTTTGTTTTTTTTTAAGAATTGGTGCATTTATCTTAACTGTGATGCTCTATCTAGAGAGGTAATAGAGGTGAAGACCAATAAATCCCTGTGCCTATTTGTCTCCTCAGATAATTTAACCAAGTCTTCTCAGAGACTAATAGGAGAGAAAAAAAAAACAACTTCCTCCATGTCAAAATTTCTAAAAGTTAAAAGGCAAACATGATATGCAACTTGGAGGCAAAGTCTGTCTTATAACCTGGATACACTATCACAAATGAGCTTCCATGAACATATGCTCAAACAAAACTTTCACCTACACAAGAGGAGTACAGGGCCCCATGATGTCAAAATGCAGCATAAACAATAAAAGTTACAGAAGCTTTCAATTCTCCCAGGTTTCTTCAATAATATTTGTCACTGAAGACTGCACCATGTCATTTGTACCATCATCTCTTTCCCATCATTGTGCAAATACTCAAATACAATTTGATAAAAGCCTCATTAAAAGTTGTCCTGTGCAACATATTTATTCCTTGTGTTTCTTTCTGAGCGAGTACTGTACCTTTAAAAATGTAAAGCTGACTTTTTAAAAGTGCTAAATTATTTAATTCCAGGAAGCAATACACAGATCTAGAACTTCAGCTGCAGCACTGTGAACTCACAGGATGCTTATTTACCATATTCACTGGACTTGTACCATACATACTTTTTTAAAATAGGTATTATTTTCAGAAAGAGATAACATCACAAATATTTAAAAAATAAGCTTTTAAGAGGTCTTTTCGAAACACTGGGAGGTGTTGGAACTGTATCGTTTGGATATCTACCTGGCTCACCACAGGAACACCCGAGTGTGAAACTCTACCTGTTCCTTCATTGCTAACATAAATATTGGATGTCGCACAATAACCAGGCCCAATTTTTAAAGTCCCAGGAACATTTAAACCACGGGAGACTTGCAGAAACCCATCCAGGGCTGTTTCTGGTGTGTTGATAACAGGCAATGATTGTAGGCCCAAACCCACCATGCTTCAATTTTATTTTCCTGTGATTAGAGTAAAACCACAAATTACACCCCTATTAACAAGCTGATTAACACAACCCAAATCATGCAAAGCCACACAACACTGCACGGTATTAATAAACATATTAAGTGCTCATCATATACGTTCAAGGCTCAGTGATGGCTTTATTAAGCACAGGGGCTGGGAAACAAACATGGAATGCCTCTAAGTAGCTTCAGTAAGAAGCACATTTGATAATTAAATGTATTTAGGGACTCAGCACAGATATATTTGGCCAAGCTACGCTCTCTTTAACATCAGCAGGCACCGACCCCTGCCACGGCATCAGGAGCAGGAATCCACCACAGCGTTTTACCAGGAATGTGTATTGCCCAGGTCCCCCCTCCTCCCCGCCGTGCAGGCCGTGCTCCAGCAGTGCAGCTTCTCCTGCAAACCCGGGCGGCCGGAGCGACTTTCCTTAAGTAGCGACAAAAGCTGAGGATTTAGCAATTAATGCCCCATCCCGGCGCTGATCCTCGCCCGGCGCCGGGGCAGGGCGGCCCGGGGCTCCCCTTCCCACAAAGGGGGCAAGGCCCGAGGCCTCCCCGCTCCGGCTCCTCATGGGCCTCGCGTCCCCTCGGCCCCGCTCGCTCCCCGCGGGCACCGCGAGGGACCCGCCGCGGCCTCGCCCCTGCCCCGCTCTCCCTCCTCCTCCTCCTCCTCCTGCCCCGGGGCCTCCGCGCTCCCTCAGCGCGGGGAGGAGGAGCCGCCGCCTCCTCCTCCTCCTCCCGTGCCCGGCCGCGCTCCCTCCCCTGGGGCCCGGCCCGGCCGCGAGCCCCCGGTACCTTGTAGAAGGCCCCGTTGGAGCCCCGCACCTCCACCACCAGCTCCTCCATGTTGTGTGCGGTGCGGGAGAGCCGGGCCCGGCGGCGCCGCCTCCCTTCCCTTTCTCTGTGCCGGCGCAGGAGGCGGGGGAGGAGCGGTGTGTGTGTGTGTGTGTGTGTGTGTGTGTGTGCGGGGCGGGGGCGCTGGGTTCACGCCGAGCCGGGGAGGGGGGGGGTGTGGCCGCCGGTGAGGCTGAGGAGGGGGGGTTTGTGGGCGCTCGGCCGGTCCGGGCCGCGGGGCCGCCGGAAATGGAACCGAAACGGCGGCGGCGGCGCGCGCGGGGAGGAGGCGGGGGGGGGGGGAGCCGGGGGAAGGGGGGGGGGGGCGCGCGCGGGGCCGGCCCGGTTCGCACGCGAGCGCTCGCGGGGCCCCGCGTCACGTGACGCGCGGGGCGGGAGGGGCGGGGCGGGAGCGGGGCCCGGGGCCGGCGCGCGCCGCCGCTCGCTCGCCCACCCGCCGCCGCCGTAACGGGCCCCGCGCGCGCAGCCGCAGTGGGAGCGCGCGGGGAGGGGGGGGGGGGGGGCGCGCGCGGACCCGGCGGTTGCGGGGCCGAAGGTCCCGCCTCTGTTCCCCACCCCCCCGCCGTCTCTCCCGCCCCACCCCGCGCCGGTCGCGCGCCTGAGTGACGGCCCTCCCGTCTAATCGCGGGGCGCGGTGCGGCGCCGCGCGCCTGAGCGGCGGCCTCGGCTGGCCAATCAGAGGGCGCGGGCTGAGCGGCGCTGGTGCGCGGCCCCTCAGGCAGCCCCCTGGCGGGGGGGGCGGTGTGCGGTGCCCACACCGGCCCGGCCCGGGACAGCGATGAGGGGGGAGCGGTGCGGGCGGAGCTGGGGGGACGAGGGGTGCCAAGTAACAGCCCTGGGGAGCGATGGTCGTGAGGGACCCCGGGAGAGGCGAAGGGAATGACGGGCCGAGGAGCGCGGGGACTGCTGGGATGGAGGGCGACATGGTGGCCGGGCCCGGCAGGCCTGGAGTCGGTCCCGCAGGGTCTGCCGTGGAGGGGGAAGAATGGCCTCCCTGGCCACGGTCACGAGTGAAGAATAAAACGTGAACGGGATACACACCTTGAGTATTACGTGCAGTTTTGGGCACCTCGTTATAAGAAGGATGTAAAGCTTATTGTCGTCCAGAGGGGGGCAGCGAAGATGGGGAAGGGCCTGGAGAAGAAACCACACTAGGAGTGCCTGAGGTCACTTGGTCTGTTCAGCCTGGAGAAGTGGAGGCTAAAGGGAGACCTCAGACAGGTCTACAGCTTCCTCATGAGGAGCAGAGGAGGGGCCGACCCTGATCACTGCTCTGTGGTGACCAGTGACAGGACCTGAGGGAATGGCCTGGAGTTGTGTCAGGGTAGGCTTAGGTTGCATATTATAAATAGGTTCTTCCTCCAGGGGGTGGTGGGCACTGTAACAGGCTCCCAGGGACAGTGGTCACAGCAACAAGGCTGACAGAGCTCAAGAAGTGTTTGGACAACACTCAGGCACGTGGTGTGACTCTTGGGGATGGTCCTGTGCAGAGCCAGGAGCTGGACTCGATGATCCTTGTGGATCCTTTCCCACTCAGGGTATTCTGTGATTCTGTGAACTGGCTCTGCACAGGAATGGTCTGGCTGTGGTGGTTGGGCTGAAGGCCTGATCACCTCCCAGGGTGTGTGACACCAGACGAGCAGTGCTGGGCCCTCTGCAGTCCCGCTTTGTCCAGCACACTAACAAGCTCTCCTCATAGCACGTACTGTTATTACAGAATCAGAGAATCATTAAGGTTGGAAATGACCTCCAAGATCATGTGTGACACTGCATACAGTTCACTGCAGAACCTGGAGGTTCTGCATTTACAACTGAAAGTACACTGGGACAAAAGCTGCTTGTTCAGCCTTACAATAGACCTGCACAAACATTATCATGATCTTCCTATGTTTTTTCTTTTCCCCTACTAACTATGAAGAATCAGAAGGAAAAAAAACCCCAACTGTAATACCTTTATGTTGAAAAATAAATATATTACTATGGCTGTGATTTTTCTGAATATGTGTGTAATGTTTTCCTAAATGAGTCGTGGTGTGATTCTGCACCTACTGATGAATTTTCAAAAGCCTTGAATCAGCAATGATTTCATCTTTCCTCTTGCTTTTTATATTATTGTGCTGCAAACCTTGAAAAATAGTGTTTCTCAATATGCTGCATTTTGCATTAAAGCTGTGAAAGGCTGTAGCCACAAAAACTTTTCCTTTCTGTTATTTTTTTAATGTAGGAGAGACTGAGAGTTATCTGTAGCAATCCCTGCGTGCTGTGTTCACCTGCTTGCTGTGATTTTTACTGTGTGCCTTCCTTCACAGTACTGAAGTAAATGCAAAGGTATGATTACTGTGCAGTGTACCCTGAGGGGATGGTGTTTGATTCTCTTTTCATCAGGTTTACTCTTCAACAAGTTCTTGAGTACCATTAGGGATCAGTTCAGTCTGATGGTTCAGTTTGATATCCTGCTGTGCTCGTTAAATAGGCAGTCACAGGATTGACCTGCTTGGGGGTGGCAGAGGGTCCAAGAGGGACTGAAGGAGGAAAAATTTAAAGATGAGGAGCAATGAGACAAGATTTGTGTATGAATAAAACCGTACCAGACAGAGATTAGATCTTACAGACTCTCCATAAAGAAATTTAGGTACAGTAGACCACTCTTGTCACTTGTTCACATTAGAAATATTTTTTTTTTTTTTTAAAAATCTAAAAACCATCTAAATGGTTCAACTCAGTCTGCCAGGAGAGATAATGATGCCCTGCATTCATTTTTGCATTCATTGTTTGTCATAATTATTTTCTTTTTAATCAAAAAGGTTGCTGTCATGCAGCAGATTATCTCTGAGCAGACAGAAAATAAAGGTGTCTCATTTATCTCTGACTTCCAGTGATGATTTCACCACTCTTCGTAAGCTAAAGCTTATGCACTGTATAATCTTCCCTAATGCTTAACTTAATTTTTCCTTGCCATTGCTTAAATTCAACATTTTTTATTTTGTCCTGACTAGGGGATGTTCTAATCCTTGTCTACTTAATGAGACCGTGTATGTATCTCCAGAGCACAGTTTTTAGTTTTTTTGCTGTTTGACTCTTAACCTTCCCTCTTACTTTTCAAATTACATATTGTTTTTCCTATTTTACTTTGAACTATCTTCTGACTGAATTGTCCATGCCTTCTGAAATGTCTTCACAAATTAAATAGTTCTTAGGTAGACTTACACTAAATTAGATCTTAAATGTGTCTTTATTTCAAGTGCAGTGACACTGTAATAACACATTTCAGTAATTCCATTAAAGTATTTTAATATTGAAGGTAAAATGTTATTTAATTCAAGTGTTAGACTTCTCTTATATATAATCATAGAATCACAGAATGTTTAGGGTTGGAAGGGACCTGAAAGATCATCTGGTTCCAATCCCCATGTGTGCAGTGGCTATGGGATTATAATTCAACTAAAATTCCCTACCTCCCAGAATTCTTTCATATTTCCCAACAATCCCAACTCACTTGTTCCAGGTCCTGGGTGTGGTCCTGTGGCTGACCAGTGCTTCTATTTCTTACTCAGATCTACTTAACCTGGGGGCTGATCTGCTGACTGGGAGGCATTTCTGGCACTCTGCATTTGAAATACCTCATTTACTCATCAAAATAATTAAAATACAAACCACAACAACTTTGACTTTTATGGATTTGACTTTTATGACTTTGACTAATTAATTCACTCAAATATTTTCTTAAATATTTATAGAGAATATAAGAAAGAGTTCTCTTCCCATCTTATCCTGCTTAGGAAAGCTGGAGGACAGAAAGCTCAGGAAAATGGCACTCCTTGGCCATATCAGAGCACTGCATCCTTGATCATTGGTACCAGTTTGTACTATTTCCCTGGGATTTGTATCTTAGGTATTCCACTTGTCCATTGATCTTCCAGGAAATGATGCCTTTGATTCCATACATTGAAAGGATCAGGAATTTAAGATGTAACCACCAGTGCCAACTTTTCAGAACAACAGCAACAATCTTCCCCAGCATCCTGGTCTGTGAAGGGCCCTTCCTATGGACACTGGGTAAGAGTGACAGGAACTACTGAGTGTTTTCCTCACCTTGGGACATCACCCTTAAGGCTTAGTGAGGGACTACAGATAAGAGTTACTCCTGAAACATTCTTTCTAAAAGATGATAATCCAATTAGCTAGTGAAGTTTCTTAATGGAATTTTATACAGTTCTCATTTACACATCCATTTTGGGCTTCAGCTTAGTCTTGCTGAGGTTTGCAGAGATTTTAACTCAACCTTTCAAATTTCTATCTGCTGGTCTTCCATGTGCATCACTTCACATGGAAGCCCCTCCTAGCTGACTGTCCCCTACATTATGGTTTTCAGCCATACAGGTGCTATTCAGACCTCAGCATTTGTGTCTAAGCCTGGTAGCCCCAATAAATGGATTTTGCTTTTGACACTGTGTTTGATAATGAGAAGAAGGACTTTGCTTTCATGTGAGATACATAGGATTCTGAGTTTTTTCAATTAGACTAAACAGCTCAGACTGTTGTCCTCTCAGTTTAAAGCTGTAGCCAAAAGTTTCAGAGGGCAGGACACTTATCACACTCATTTAAACATGCTCTTTTCTTCCTGATTTACATAGTAGTTTCAATAAAGGCCTTTCAGTGATCTCACTGAAATAATGATGCTATAATAACTAGGTCAGTAATTGGAAGCAGCAGTCAAAATCAATAGAGATATAAAGATGAAAAACTTCCTAGACATTGCTTTATGATTAATCAATAATAGCTGAAGGTTGACTATAACCAAAGTATTGCAGTTTTATCAGCCTGCCCTTGACTAAACTGATACCCAGAAATGACAGATATCCAAATCAGGGTGTAGAGCAGTGAGTGTTCCCAGAACTTGTGAAAACAAGCTGAACTAAAGTAGGGAAGATTTGCAAATGTTGCTCTCGGTGTACAAGAAATCAGATTATGCTATGCCTGTTCGTTCAGGTCCTTGAACGGTTAATGTGAACCTTATCTGGGAGTGCCAATAAAATACTCGTGTAGAGAGGCAAGGAAAGTAAAACAACTGAAAAAAGACAAAACCGATACTGCAAAATGATTAAAACTGAAAAAACCCCTCATTACATGTATTAGACTGGCGGGTAATAGTCTTTAATCTTGTAAAAATATATTAGTGAGAAGAACCAACTAATCTCTATTGATTTTCTATCTAATTTACTTAAGATGACCTTCAATGAAACTTGACTGTTACTCTGTTTCTTTTATAAGTCATTAGTTCACCTTCTCTGCCTCCATATATATAGTTTTCTGTATAGTAAGCTGAGAATAGATGGGCATCCAAGGTTCATTTTGTCACAGATTCTACTTTACTGTAGATATATGTTTCCACTGGTGGTTTTCAGTTTCTACAGTATACTGTGTCTTCCTGACCTGAATATGGAAGGAAGCCTGAGGGATTTAAGACTCCTTTGTGCCTGCAGTACATAAGCTTCCCAGTTTCAGAGAGAAGAGTCAAAGAAGTAAATACTGGGATCTGAACTTCACGAGGTTATTAAAATTTCTAACTTGCAAAACTATAATTTTCTAAAAATAAGTCTTTTAAAAATAATTCCTATTAACTATCAAGCTCTAGCTCAGTTTGCTCATTCAGAAAACAACACTGTCATTCATTGGACCTGTGAAATAATTGTCTTGATGGGTAATCTCTCTCTTATTTGCTCCATGTTATTTGTTGTAATAACAGGTCTCATTTAAAATTAATAGTAATTTCTACATTCTTCTAGAACAATGTTGTCGGTCCACAACTCTCAGTAACTGATTTCCTTTTATCCCTTTGAATACCAGTATTGTATTTGAAAACATAGCATGTAGCATTTTGCTGCTTAATTACTCAGTTCCATCTCCCACTCAGGAGCTTCAATCCACTTCTCTTGTAACCCCACAAGTGCATTTATTAGTATGTTAAGCCTACATGTTGTTTCCTCTGCAGAAGCATATTGGTACTGTCAACCATCTGTGTGAGTAGACAACACTCACATTCATGTGTAGAACTGCATGTTAGTTTATTCAGCTAATTTTTTTCTTTTTTAATCACTAACCAACTAAAGAGATGAAAGCAAAAAGATTCCCTGAACTACGTGTATCTCTGGAAACTGTAAACATTAATGTTCTATTATCATCATGAATATAGGCATTAATGTTGCCATTTAGAAAAGGAAAGCTTAGTGCATTAGGAGTTAACCTGCTTTGGTTCATAGAATTAAGAACTGGATCCAAAAGTTACATCAAAATGGTTGTGATTCCCTTGACTATCTTGAGAGAGAGGCAGCCCTACATTTCAGTGGCCATAAGTAGAGCCTTAGATAGCAATTCAGATGAAGACAGTTACACTGCAGGCAGCAATGCTTAGATAATTCCACACAAGTTTTTACTGAGCTTTCAACCAGCCCCTGTATATATGCTCTAGTGCAGTTTATTCATCAGGGTACTGGGTTTGTGTGGCCAGGTTTTAGTAGAGTGTGTGGGGAGGGGACTACGGTGGTGGCTTCTGTGAGAAGTTTCTAGAAGCCTCCCCCATGTCCCACAGAGCCAAAGCCAGCTGGCTCCAGGGTGGACCTGCCACTGGCCAAGGCTGAGCCCGTCAGGAATGACAGTAATGCTCAGGTGGTAACATTGGAAGGGAAAAAAATTATTGGGCAGAAGTAATTGCAGCCAGAGAAGAGAGGAGTGAGAATATGTGAGAGAAACAACCCTGTGACACCCAGGTCAGTGCAGAAGAAAGGGCAGGAGGTGCTCCAGGCTCTGGTGCAGCTCAGGGTGAGGCAGCTGTGCCTCTGCAGCTCATGGAGGTTTCACAGGGGAGCAGAAAATCCATCCCCCTGCACTCCACGGAAGATGCCGTGCTGGAGCAGGTGGATACCCTAAAGAAGGTTGTGACACTGTGGGAAGCCCACCCTGGAGCAGCATGTTCCTGGAGGACTACATTCTGTGAGAGGGAACCATTCCTGAAGAACTGTAGCCTGTGGGAAGGACTCACCTTGGAGAAGTTCATGGAAGGCTGTCTCTCGTGGGAGGGACTCCCCACTGGAGCAGGGGAAGAAGTTCTGCCTCTGAGGAAAGAGCAGCAGTGGAAACAACAAGGCGTGAACCAACCATAATCCCCATTCCCTGTACCACTGAGAGGGAGGAGGTGGAGATTTAAGAATAAAGCCTGGGAAGGAGGGAGGGATGGGGCAAATTTTGTTTGCTTCTCATTATCCTGCTCTGATTTTGATTGGTAACAAATATACCTAATTCCCCCAAGTCAAGCCTGTTTTGCCTGTGATGGTAATTGCTGAGTGATTACTCCTTGTCCTCATCTCATCCATGTGCCTTTTGCTGTATGTTCTCACAGAGAGAGAGTGACTCTGGTGGGCCTGGAATCCTGTCAGGGTCAAACCACCACAATCAGCATCAGTGACGAAGATGGAACTCGTGAGCTTGTTATATCTACATTTCTAGTCAATCTAAACCAGAAAGTTATTTGTACAATGGATAGACATTTCTAGAATCCTCATCTAAGTCTGTAACACAGAACACAGGCATGTTTTCTAATACCCCATGGTAAATCAATTGAGTGACCATCAGGCAGAGATGTTGGCAGTGTCTTTGTTTCGTTGTGAGTACGAGCAGGACACTTCAGTCCTGAAGCTGGTACAGAGATTTATGAAGGTTGATTGCTGCCTCTCTTGAACTTACTACACTTTTAGCTGAGATTAATCTGCAAAGATCACATGACTCTTCCCAATCCATAGCAGAATTCCCAGTGATGTTGGGCAGCAATAGGTCTCTATTTCAAAGGCTATATATGTCAGTACATTTATATGGCCTTAACATTATTTGTATTGACCCTAATGGGGACTGCTGTGCAAGTACTATATAAAATGTCATTCTCCTGCCAGACTGTGATATTTAACTTCCTATTAGAAGCATATAACCTAAATGATTTGTATTTTCTCCACTAAATTGTTATAGAAAACAAAGCTGTAGTCTTATGCTGTAGCAACAGGTGAAAAGTGAGGGAAAAAAAAAAGCAAAAGAGGCAATTAGTTGGTAATTATAGTCTTTTAGTTCTGCTTTCTGTTTGTTTGGTTGTTTGGTTGTTGTTGTTGTTTTTTTCCCCCAGCTAACATAGCTGACATTTTTGCCCCAATAGCTGAGATTTTATCCTTCACTAGTTTGAAACCCAGTCTTTGTCATATCATTCACACAGCGATTTCAGGCGCAGTAATAAAGTCTCAGCACAAGAGGGCCCCCAAAGACAACGTGTCCTGCGGTGCGGAACAGGCGATCGTCCAAGTTGGGGTCGGGAATGCCGAGTGTGCCGTGTATTCAGTGATGTCTTAGGATAGCTCATGCATTTCACTGTAATTTGGAAAGAAGACATAATATCAGCTTCTTAAATACTGACTCCGGACTGCATTAGGACTCAAAATATTTCACATAACACAGGAAACATACTTGAACCGAATTAAACACTGAGAACTTACAATGACTTTTATTTTTATTAGTAGTAAAGTTGGACTCTTATAAAGGATTATTTTTATTATTGCTTAATGTATTTTAATTTTCAGAACTGTCTTGTATGCCATGATCTAGAATGTTCTTCCATCACTTTCATGCACTCAGAAGACCATCAAACATTTGTGCAGTACATGTGTTGAATCCTGAAGTTCCCTTATGAACCATTTAACTGGACTATACTTCTTCTAAACTAATGGTCCTGTTCATTGCAGCATAGAATTCTTTTTCATTTTCATAGCCTCTCAAAGAAAATCATATTTACTGAAGGTGGAGAGTGAGGTTGTGCTCTCTTGGGCTGTAATGAAAAGTCAACTAAATGCTCTCATTCTACAGGAAGGACTTTGGTGCTGTACTCTTTACTCTTTAAAAAGCTCCACTTCAACAATGTATTGCTGAACCAAATCAAATGAGATTTGCAGCAAAACCGTCACAATATTAAAAGGAAGGTTGCTAAAGGATCATACCTTCTAATTAATTTATTAAAAAAACAAAAAAAAACCAAAAAAAAACCAAAAAACCAGGGAGTATCAAAGAAGGAACGGAAAGTTATTAATAACTTTTAAGCTCCCTTCTAATGACAAGTTAGAATAGCCTATCTTTACAAAACACCAGAAAAAATAAGGTCATAAATTTAGAAACGTAATGTTCAGAAAATTTTAAATCAGAATACTTAGATAAAAAAAAATGCATGTGTAGTAAGTAAAGTCAGTAACCCCTTAGAATGGTCTAATTTTGACTAGTGAAGAGGTGAATCTGTACTATAAAACTCAAGTTATACACTAAAAGTCAAGGCCCTGTCTTTATAGACAGACAATCAGGAAGTTTTCCCATGACTTATTAGAAAAAACAAGTGCAAGTACTTTATGATGGTTCAACCAAATATAGCTCTACAGAAATTAAGACACATATTGCTACTGTAGAAGGTGATATTCAGGTCATCTAACAAAGGCTCTAGGCCTGTGTCCAACAAAAAAACAACACTCAGGTTTTCTTAGAACCAGTAAGAACTAGTTTTACTGAAGTGCTGTAGTGAACATTATCTTCAAATCTCTTAATCTGTGTAAGAAAATATTGATCACATATCTTTGGGCTTAGATTTGAATAAACTTGAGTTTAAGTATTGCTACTGTAATCAGTCTGCTCTTATTCACAAAGGTACATCTGGGTAGGTTATCCAGTACTAATCAGTACTTTGTCATTAGCAAAGTACCTGGAAGCTTAGCATAAATCTCATGCAGATGTATCACTGTGTTATTAGGAAGCCAGGTTCTTTTATGTGTAAATGTCAATAAAGTATTTGATTCCATTGACTGGTCTTTTATTTGCCACTATGAAAATAGCAGACAGCCAGCAGAAACACTGCTGGACCTAATTTAATGTAATTACAATTATTTCCTTCATAACTGATGGTGTCGTACCTGAAGGGAATTCAGCCCCAATTTTATATGATATATTCACTGATAGGAAAATATAAGTTAACTGCTAACTCATCTCTGTATTTACATATTCTACAGAGGTGAAAGCCTGCAAATGTTTTGTTCTGGTTTTGAAAATATGATTGGAAAGGCTCTTGCATCACAAATTGTGTGACAGGGATTCAATGCCACAGACACAACATGGTGTCTGTTCCCTCACCCACCTCCTATCCTAAAAAAAAATAATTAAAAAATCATGAGACCAAATAGATGATTTTGTAGTCTTCTAGCTTGTGATTACCATCATAAGTTTTAGTAGAGTTGTGGCAGAACTCATTTGTCTCCCCACTGTATACATCTTCTGATTTTGTTAACATTACTGTCAAAACATCTAGTCCTGTACTAGATGTTAGTAGAAGTTAGATTAGAAATTCACACCTTTACAAAAGATTTGGCAGAACTCCAATGTTTTGATGTCAGTTGTGATTATTGATTTGTATTTTGAAGAGGTGTCATTCACTCGACGCATCAGTTTTCCTTTTGTACATGTAACATTTTTCAGAGGAGGTGGAAAAAAGACAAGCATGTTTATTTTATGAGGGCTCTCTGAATCTCTTGGAATAACAGACATTGCTGAACTTGGGAGATAGGGGAAGAAATGTTACAACTGTGGAAGGAGAAGTGCAGATTTCAGTGAGTGAAAGGCATGGTTCCTGTTGCAGAGAAAAGCAGCTGCAGTGCCTGATTTTTTGTCTGCTGCCCAAGAGCACAGACTGCTTGGCATCACCTGGTCTGCAAAACAATTGTCTGGGCTGGTGACATGCAAAAAGTCATGAGTAGGAATCACAGGTTATTTTTTTTCTCCCTCTGTGTCACCAACTAAACCACACCATAAATGTTGAGGTCCTATGATAAGATTCCCTTTGGTGCAGTGGTCTGCTGAGCAGAACTACCCCAGAGCTTTGCTACTGTTCCAGTGAGGTCAAGATCCCTCCTGTCATCTACTGCTTCAGTCTTCAGGATCTAAGCTGCCCAGCTACGAACAGAGTTGCACTGCATGACCTTCAGACATGCTTTCCAACATAAATTATTCTATGATTCTGTGATGGTGCAGTAATTCTGCATTTCAAGCATGTTCAGATATTCATGCTATTTGATGGAACAAGAAGTGATGTCCATGTCCGGTTTTCATTAAATATTGAAATGCCACATCTCTGGTTAAAACTAAACATTAAGAGGCAGTATTTTTCTTCCTTATTAACTCTTTCAGTACCTTGTTAAAGCTCACCTGCTAAGGACATTGTAGCAGATGTCTGAGTTGAAAACTATACCACAGAAATGTTGGAATGTGGACGCAGGTTCTGCAACATGGGATTTATAGGCATGTCAGGTATTGCCAAAAAGGTAGCTGATAAACTTGGAAGGAGGAAATAACAGAAGATACAGTTAACCAACAGCTGAGAAAAACATCTCTGAACAGAAGAAAAATGTCTCCGAGATGGCTGTCATTTCCCGGGAAGACACAAGCATTATCAGTCAGAATCACAAGAGACCACTTGTTCTTATATGACATTATGATGATAGGCATCTTAATCCCTGAAGTAGTGTGGCAGTTTCCTGTAAAGCAGGTTCTAAACAGTAAAAACACAAATTATTTTATCAACCCCTATAAACGGAAATCCTTCTATAGTAAATTCTTCCAAAGGCTTTAGTTATGTCACTCATAAAAGAGAAGAAAATGAAGGCAGTCAAAGCTTTTGGTCCATTGGAAACCCATTATGTGCTTTACTACAGCCCGAGGAAGAACAGCAGAACTGTGGTTTCTTGAGAGGATATGAAACAATATTGCTCATCAGGTAGTTTCTCAACTGTTTGTTACTGACTGGACAAAGAATAAATAAATCTCAACCCCAGGGCTGAAGCATTGGGAAATATCACTCTATTACCAAAATGATAGTAAGAGTTTTATAGAGAAGACAGGAAGAAATCTCTGGATGGTACAGTTGAGAGGAAAATGGAAGGCCAAACAGGAGATGTCACTGAAACAGATGAAAATCTGATCATGGATATGAAGAGAATTACACACTGGTGAGCAAGCAGCTCTATGAGCCAACAGTTTGTGGATGGTGAAGTTGTATGAACTGAAAAAGCCAAGATACTCGCTGAAAAAACATTGGCATAAAGCTTGTTTCCCTCTTCTTCCTGCCCCATGTCCTGCAAGACTGTGGGAGAAGACAGAAGAGAAAGCCACCAAGTGTGGTCCTGATGGAGGACAGCAAGGACATGGGCAGGCTGTGTGGCACAGCACCTTCCTCATTTATCTCCCAGGTCTATCACTCCAGTAAAACAAACATCAAGTAAGAATGAGTCTTAGTAAAGTCAAGAACAAGTTTTGTTTTCTATCTGAATAGGAGCAGAGTAGACCCAACAATGCTCTGTGTGTGAAACAGGTCTATCAAACCCCAGCACTGCTTGGGAGCGTAGCAATTAGCTATTGCTGGTGTGTTCACTTGATTTGATTTCAACTTTGGCAGCTTCCCAACATGAAAAGGAATTACTAAAATAAGTCATTCAGAGATTCTATTTAATAAATGAAAGGTGAGAAGCTGTGTGTTCCCCTGTAGGTAACAAAATTGTACATCAGAACAGATCAAGAATTTTCTGAAGAGAAAAGTGTAAATAAAAATTATATAGGGCATTAGGAAGAAAAATGAGGAACCACAACTGAGATATCTCTTTTAAGTCTGTTTTCACTCTAAACTAAGTAAACAGTGATCAGAGTAGCATCCTTCTTGGTCTGTTTATAAGGGAGAGACATTTCCCAGCTCTCTCAGAGCCTAAAGCAAGTGCTGTGCAAGCCATTCAACACTTTCAACAGCTAAAGATCTTCTCTGGTTTCAACAGACATGAGGACAAGTTTCCCAGTGATTTTGATGGAAACTAGAAAGAATCTGAGAAAAAAAGGTAGAAAAGTATTCAAACTTCACCACATAAAAAACCAGAACTTAGCCTGTAAGGGTTTTGGGGGAATTTTTTTATTTCAGGATTCCAATCTATATAGATAGAAGAAAATCAGTATGATGTTCTTCACTAGCTATTATTTGTGAGATATGTTAATAAAAATCTGGGCTCCCTGAAAACTTTACTCTGCTTGGCCTATGTCAAATTAATGAACATTAAGAATTTATCCAAATTGGTTAATTGCAGCAGTGTATCTGTCAAAACATGAAGCCTTGGTTCCTAACCCATATTCTTGGTCTCTTGGAAAATGGGTGCTTATCAAATGACAGTCTTAATGAAAGAATAATAGGTACTCACTTTTAACTCTCTAACTGCTATACAGAAGGTTAAAAATACAAATTTCCCAGGAAACCATTTGCATTACAGTTGTTTGCTATCTCCTAGAACTGCTTGCTTGTCCAGCTATTTTTGTGCAAAGGGAAGAAAAGCTTTTCAGCTAGAAAACAGGATTAGATTTTCTTTTTGGTCAGTACCATAAAAAAGAACAGCTTACATTGGTTTCCTTTTCCCCTTATCACACCATAGTTTCAGATGCATAAAAACATTGGCTTTCCTATCTCAGTGTGAAAGCCTGTCATTAACAAGTGATTATTCAATTTACTTTTCCCTTTTTTCCCCTAAAATATGGCATGAGCCTTCTAATCTTTCACTCACATGAAACAGAATAATTATAACTTCTTTAGAAGCATTGCTGAAGGTATTTTGTCCCTGTTGGCAGGCTGGAGGTGATTGACGCTTGGAGGTTTGGGGATTTTTTTAGAAGTTGGATTAATTTATGGATTTTTGGTCACTTTCCACTGTGAGCTTTGATAATAGAGGCTAAACACAGGAAGATTTTATCCCTGTTAGGACTCAGAAATGTAAAATAGAATTTTTCTTTTTATTAGAATTTTGCTCCTGAGCCAGAGGCTACAGTAATAACAATAAGTGAGATAATTTTGTAAGCATTATCTGTAGGAAATGTAATAAAATAGCTACAAGAGGAAACATGTTTGGAATTATCTTGTTGAAAATATTATTCAATATGTTAGAGATTAGAAACAATAACATCTTGTTTCCTGTGGTAAAAATGTACTAATAAGAATGGTCATATTAATAGCATTGTTGCAGGCAGCCTGTATTGTTGGGGTTTGACATACACTGAAAGAGCCCAGCTTTTTTAAACTTATATTTGGATTTTGGAAGAAATAATCATGATTTCTTCCTTTTTTTATCCTCAGTTTGCACTGCAGGTACTTTTTGAGAGCCATAAAGTTTGAGGTTTCACTTTGCAGACTGCATCCATAGCTACAGTTCTTTTGGTTTAAGGGCAGTGTTGGTTGACCTGTTTGATCTCATCTGATGACTTGAGTCTGCTCTCATTCCTGTGAAGTACAAGGGAGACTGGGCGGGTATGGGTGGTGGTCCTTTGCTGTGCTGGTCACACCAAACTAATTCATTTTACCAGGTACCAACTTAGTTTTCTGAGTGCAGGGTTGAGGTTGTGGCTTAGAAAAGAGAAAGATGACCACAGGATAAAACAATAAGCACTTCTAGCTAGAAAGAATGCAAAAGCCAAAGAAATAAAATTATCAGAAGAATCAAAGAATTGAAATGATCAGTACTGGACTGAGTCTAGAATATCTACAAGAATATCAAGCATTTAGCAAATACATCAGGTTTAACATGCTGACTTCCCAGATCTCCTTGTCAGGTTCTTGATTTCTGGTGTTTCCTTTGGTCTACCGTTCCAAATTTACTTTTCTATTAGATTTTCTATTTTTATCCATTTTTATTTTTTATTATATATTTTATTTTCTACTGCCTATTTCAGACTTTAAAATTTATCTGCAGAATATACTGCCTTTATTTTCCGTCACGTTCTTTCTGAACCAGCTTCTCAGTGACATTCCCAGCAGTTTCCTCTCACTACATTTGCTGCCTTATTGCACAGAACAGAGCCTAGAGCAAGAGCTCACTTGGTTGGTGCAGTCAAGTTAGAGGAGCAGGTTTGTCCTTGCTCCAAACCATCGACAATATGAGTAGGTAAAATGGTTTCAGAGAGAGGGTACAGGACATATGCAATGTAAGCTACATGATTTCAACATCTATTAAATTTATTCCATAACTTGAAAAAAAGGAGTTCTGAGTCTGAGTCTGTTAAGTTAAATTAAATAGAAAATGGAGAAAAAAAAGAGCAGCTGCTAAAGGAGGCAGATAATAGAAAACCTTTTTATCATTTTTCACAGTTAAAGTGTTTTATGGAGAGCAAGGCATGCATGAAGAGACCTTGAGGCTGAGTGTGGTACTTGTGGAAATCATTGAGTAGAAGCAGGATATTTCATCAGGAAAGGCAGATGGAAATGAAGAAAAACTAGGAGCCACCTTAGTGCTTCCACATCCTTGCTGGCATTCACCAAGGCACTATTGGGTGTTTTGTCAGTGGGAGGATATAAACAGACAGAGGCATTGCCAGGCTAATGTCTGCCTTGAAGTTTGTAGTGAACACTGAGTTTGAGGCATGTAGAGTCAAAATTTAAGGTGCTCTCAATACCTTAGGCTCCACTTCAGATAGTTATTGGTGGTGTCACAAAGATTACAGTACTGGCATGTTAATCTGACCAGTCCAAGACTGAAGGAGCCCCTTTTGAGCATAATAGAGAATTTCCAGTGGGTAACCCAAGATATATACTGGAAAGTGAGGGCTAGAACTCATCTACTGTTACTGTTTTGCCACATAGCTGTAAGTCTTACATCTCCCCTGTAACAGAGATATAGGACTTCGTGTTTGTGTGGAATCAAATCAGAGCAGTATCAAAACTAAGAACTCCTCAGCTCGTATGTGGTAGGTAGGAAAACACATACAGTGTAAGCATCCTAATCCACTAGATCAAAACCCCCTGAATTTACTTAAACTATAATTGAAGCTGCTTCTAGTTAAAACATACAGGCTGTCATCAAGTACTGCAGGTTGCAGGTATTAGAGTGGTGCAACATAGCAGGTAGCAAGACTGACAGTGAAACTGGGCTTGTTGCTAAGTGGTGCTGTAGATTTAAAGCCAAGGAGTGGCATAACAAATTAGGAAGTCTGTTAGATATTCTGTTTGTGAAGATCCAAATTTAAAAATAACTAGTCTGAGCATCAGCTTGTTTCTTGGGCTGAGTGACATGTTTTGAAATTTCCTCTGTACACAGAAAATGGAAAAAGCTGACTAAAGAGTTCCTATTGACCTGTAATGCAGAGATGTTTCAGGCACTAAATGCCTTGCTTATCTGCAAATCCAAAATATCTTCTACTGCATGAAATGTTGGGCACGTCCTGGAAGGCAGAAAGTAGCAACATGTTCAGAAGTATAAAGTTAAATAGGTCTCACTGATTGACTGCCATGCCATGTGGAACAAATGTGCAGCTCTTTTCCACAGCAGTAGGGGCATTGTGAACTTCAGGGTGATCCAAGCTAAGGATGTTTATCCAGCCTTTATGTACAAGGCTTTATGCATAGAAATTGCATATCATCCTGAGTTTCCTGCTGCTGGGTTTTAGTTTCATCCTAGGAAAGGGAGCTAAAGCTGTTAATTTTAAACAGTGTGCATTGCTTCCTACTGATTATTCACTGAAGGGTGAGGTGATAATTGAAAAAAACTCTTCCTAATATGAACAGGCTTTGGTATTCAGACACCCCTAGAATTCAGAAAGACTCTCAGTTTAATAGCATTAATCCTTATCTTCATTAAAACACTTATTTACCTGAATTACAATCTTCTCCTGACATGACAGATATGTGAGGAGAGCACCAAAAATCACTGCACTGTTTCACCCTTTATTGCACATCTCTCTCTACCTTGCTTCCAAAGCCACTATTATTCACAGCAAATGGATTTTTATATAAACACGTGCCAGAAGCAAGCAGCAGTTCCCTGCCAGGCTCTTCATGCTTCCCCTCCCGATTTTGACATCTCTCAGTTCAAAATTGCGCCTTGTGGGGGTGCTGTCCTACCTAAAATAAATTGCATTGCATTATGCTGTGAAAGGGCTCTATAGATCAGAATAATATAGTGGCACATATTTGAAGACGTTTCCTTTCCCCCAGCCCCCTTCAGCATATGCTGTTCCTTTATTTCCCACAGGATTCTAAGAGCAGCTCTACAACCGAGTTTCTCTCCTGCCAAAGAAATCTTCAAATAAAAAATGGATTTTTTTTTTTCCTTTCAGAATAACGCAGCACCTTTCTATATGTAGGTGAAAAACTTCCTCAGGTCAAAGTGAAATGCATACTTCAATGAATGGTCTTTTCTAAATTATATCAAGATAAATAGTTTTAGCAGATTTCAGAGAAATTACTGAAGATTTACATCCCATGTGTGATTAGCATCCAGCTGCACAAGATAGAAAGCCAAAACTGGCTTTGATGGTACCTATTTAGGACATTATTTGAAGTATTCTCCCAAGTAACCTACAGTCTTCCTCTGTTCTTGTGATAATTCGTAAGAAGTAAGTCACAGTAACAATTCTTAAGACATTTTAAATCTTCAAAGTACCCAAAAGAGACTAAGAATACCTGTGTGACTTACAGGCTTTCCTCCCATTATAAGGAAAAGATGCAAGTATGCTATGGACCTTAAACCTATGAGCAGATACATCAAAGAAAATATTTATCTGGTTTTAATATATGTGCCAATCAGCAGTGCACTCATGGTCAAAGCTGGAGAGCTCAATAGATTTGGGAACTATATTTTTTTGCTTCAAGAAATCTGCAGTAAAGGCTTGGTCTATTCTTTCACTTGACTCCTAGTTTTCTTAAAATCTTACCATTTGAGGCTGAACTTTCAATTCTCAGGGTGAATTCATTAGAAGTCTCAAAAAAGTTATTTAGATGCTTCGGAATAAAAAAAAAACAACAGAGAGCAGGTTTTGTATTTAGAGGAAAATGAGATTGTATAAGGCTTTGTACAACTGTCACTCATTTTTTGTTGTTTGCTGCTCACCTCTGACTGAGTGAGGGAAAAACATTCCAGGGTTGATGTGTAGTTAAGAATTGCTTTTTGAAGTTAGGAAGAGAAATCTATGTTTCATTCAAAGCACTTCCTAAGATTTTAAACAGAAAATAATATCTTGCTGCTTCTGTCATGTCTCAAGGGCTTCCTTTACATTCTCCCCCAGCAGCCTGAGAGAGAAAAGCTGCTGGTTTCAGGCTGCTGCTGTGACAGGTAGCAGACCTCACCCAAAGCAAAGTCATGAAGAAATTCCTCAGCTTCACAGAGAAAAACATGCAAATAGAAAGAGCATGCTTTTTAATAAGAAGTGTAATTTAGTAAAATATAGGAGTGAAGCAACTTAAGTTTTTCAAATACGTAATTTTGAAAATGCGGTATTTACATAAACTGGAAAATGCTTTTGTCCATTTTCCAGGCAGAACTATTTACTGAGTTTAATTGGAATTCATAAATACTTTTGATCCCTCAAAACTCAATACCACAGGGCCACAAAGTATTTCAGGTTGGAAGGGATCTCTGGAACTCATCTAGGCTAACCTCTGGCTGAAGGCAGGGGCAGTTGTAAGGTCGGGCCATGTTGCTCAGGGCAAACCAACACCAGGAAACCCCAATTCCAGTATATTTGCTATTTGCCAAGAAAAAAAACTAAGTGAATCAGAATCTAACTGATACCATTGAAATTTGGGTCTAAATTCTCAACATACTTAAGTTTAAGAGCCTTGGGATTGGGAGCTGCATCAAAGAGCAATTCTGAGGCAAAACACTGAATTTAACCCATGTTGTACAACCAGTGTCCACCTTTCTGATGTCTTTTCTCTGTGCTGAGTTACAGGCTCCTCACTACAGACCAGGCTGGGCCATGGACTGTGTTAGCTCTGGGCTTTTATCGTGCCTAGTGTATGATGTGTAGCCATCAGCACATTCTGAAAAGCTTTGTTACTTTCATAACCACCAAAATATACTGAGCCGTTTTATACATGCAAATACAGTTGCACCAAATTTTTAGTGAAAACAGACATTCAGACTAAAAATAAGGAGTCATCTGTCTCAGTAGAGACGGGTCCCATGACTGTGTGCCCAGTGAGGAAGAGTACAGTGGAAAACAACACTGATTACAGGGTGGAAATAAAGTGAATGATGCAGTGACCCACCTGGAGTTTGGAGAGACCTTCCTGTCAGAGAAAGGATCACCCCACCCACAGCTACATCTGCCCAACTTGGCCCAGCTGAGACTTAAAGGCTGACAATCAGGTGGCATTTTGATGATTATTTTTCAAAGGTTGATTATCAAGCACCTGGAAAATGAAAACAAGGCTAAACAAGACCTGATTAGGACAAGAACTTGAAGTGGTTGATGTACATGTGGAAAGAACACCTAGCATCTCCATCCTGGGGAAAAATAGTTGGTTTTGTGATCTGTCTAGGGGCTTGTGTTATCCAGTGCCTTCTGTCTGAAAACACCAGATGGTCTCTGGGTCACTCTTGGCCCTTGTACTGCAGTGGGGTGGTGCAGCTCATTGCTTTGGGTATCAAAGAGCAAGTCATAGTGTCTGTAGTGCTTTACTTGGGAACTGATAAGTGGCAACAAAGCAGGTTGTGGTTGTGGAAGTAGGAAAAGGATACCCTGAAAACAGAATGAATATTAACAAGCAAAGATCAGTGGTTACTAGACTCTAAAAAAAGCAGAAGAGTGAACATAAGTATAAACAGTCACATACCAGACCAGAGAAACCCTGAAGAATTCCCATGGAACGATGTGGATTTTAACCTGGGAAAATTGACAACCTTTCTGAGAAACATTGGTATAAATTAAAGATGCCTTTTTTCCCAGAAATGAAAAAATCTCCCTTTGCTCCATTGCAAGTTCATCACTTCTGCAATAAAGCTGATAAAGTCTGGGGAAAACATATCAGTGTTTCTTTGTGTCTCAGCAATGTTCACAAGCCTCTCAAATCCAGTTATTCATAAAACAATATCTTGTGCTTCTTCCAAACATTGGTGTAACCACAAAAGGCTCTGCATTTAGTGTTTTTTAACACAGCCCATAGAAAATCTGTATCCTTCAAAACCCTTAGATGCTTATCTTTGGCTGCAAAAGCTCAACACGGGAATTTTGTTATTTACTTCTTTATTTCTTTCACTCCTTATCTTCTTTCTCTTAATCCACTATCTCTTCATTCACCGAAAAATACTATCATATTTCTTGTGGAGTACCTCCATAGAATGAGAAATATTTTGCACTTTAGTATTTAGTGTTCCAGCCATTGCTTCTCTTCAGAGACAGGTTTTGTTAACAGAAAACACACAACTTCTTTCAGCTGCCCTGTGTGCTCCTAAGCATCTCCTCCTTCGCCTGTGGATAAGCTTAGTTTGGGGGGGCTGTGGCAGATAGGACGGGTTGTTGAGTATTTTATTCCTTTCTACATGCTTGTTAGGAGCAGTGTTAATCACACTAAGGTGATTTGTTCAATGTGTTTCTTGTATTCCTTCAGCACGAAGACATTCAGACTCTACCCCGTCAGCCATCACGGGGTAGGCAGAGGGAAGGGTATTTCTTGCTTCTGCATCCCTGTGTGACCAGCCTGCTCCTGGAGTACCAGAAGAGACTTCAGACTGAATTTTGTCAGCATGATTCTCCAGGTTTCTAAAGGACTGCAGCACTGCTGCAAAAAGTTGCAGTGACAAGGTCAGCTGAGCTTCCCCTGGGGGCGAGGCTCTGTCCTCCTCAGCCTTGGGAGAGATGAAGAGCATAGGGCACAGTCAGCAGAACCACCAAGGGGCAGTGCTGGGGGTGGGCTGTGTTGGTTATGACTACTTATTACCAGACCATGCCAAATAATTGCTTGAACGAGTTCTTAAACCATGAGTTTTGCTTATAACAGTTGAAAACCAAGAACTTGAGGTAGCCTGTTATTATTAGTGAACCTTTGAAACTTTCCAAACTCAGCTAATCAACTGTTAAATCAGAAATAGCAGACAGCCTTTCACACAATAGCTTTCCCACAAGTTCCTTAGGGCTCCCTAAAAGATGGGCTAATAAATTTTATTAACTTTCCCTGTGACCACTGTCTCATATTCCTGGTATGTGTGGGTGTATCAAAATTGAAATACTCTCAGATCAAGAGATTTGACTTGCCTACCTCTGCTGAAAGTCACCACTTCAGCAAAAGAACAAAGTAGAAAAGGAGGATAGATTGTGTAAGTAGCAGCTATTCAGATTGCAGGTCTCAGACTGAGAAGCTATTTTTGCCCAGAGAAACAGAGCTCAATACAGCACTTACATTTTAAGTACCACACATTCTATCAAGCATACATGATTTCTGAATAGTTTCATAGGTAAAAAGATCAGGCTTCATTTCTTTCTCTCCTGCCAATGCAGCTCATGCATCTTTGAGCTTTAGTTCTGCAAACACATCCTTGACTTTACAACCCCGAGCAATCCCAAAAGAATGTTTTTTTTGAAACCCTTCTCTTTTGCTCATCATACATCAACTGCATTTGGTTCTGCAACTGTCAGTGAGGGTAAGACAACACCTGCCTTCCTACAAATGCTGTGTGTCCATGTCAGCCAGACTTCTCTTTGGGACTAAATCACATTTTCTCTTCTGCACTCGCTCAGTTCATGTGCATATTACAGTGCAACTCCTCAGTCTTTTCATTGGAGTGAGCTCATCATCCTCCACCTCTCATTCCTGCAGCAAGTTGTTTTCCAATAAATAAGATGCCAAAGAACATAAATGGTATTTAGGGAGGAAGGAAAGAGAAATTAAAATTCAGATCAACTTGAAAGAGTTTTTGATGAAAACACTGTCAGATCAATAAAGTTTTTGGATTTTTATTTTGTTTAAAAAAGTTGATTCATACATGAAAGTTTAAGGAGGTGTTAAAACCCTCCAAAAAGGATCTGTCAGGTCAAACAGTTAAATTAATTTAACCAGAAACTCCTTCTTCATGCCCCAGGCCAGTTATTTGCATAGATCTGATTTCTTTATTTACATAGATTTGTATTCTTACAGCTCCTTCAGCTTCTGTGTTATCTTAATTATATACATTATATAAATAATGAAAAAAACAGTCTATCTCTGTCATGTCTGGCTTTATTTAACCAGCAATTTAGGGACTGTTCAATATTAAGATATAATCAAGCTAACAGTCCCTGCTCATGCAAATAGTTCCTAATCTCTGGAGAAGAACTTGCTGACATGAAATCTGCATTTCTATGTTTATATATTTAGTCTTCATAGGGGGAAAATCTTTTGCAGTGAAGCAGATGGTAGGAGATACTGTGAAATTTACCACTGAACAAAGTACACGAACATTTTATCATCAAACCTTTGAAGAGAAAATATCTTTTAATAGGGTGGAAAGTTTTATGAAAAAAACCCAGTGTCTGGGGTAAGAGGCTGACAAACAAGACAAAGCAATCCTTCCCCTGTCTTTGGTAATATTTTTATTTTTTTCCTGAAGGCACAGGAAAATTTGTTTTCTAGTAACTTGATAAAAACCTCCAAACATACTGGGAAGAGTTCAAATAACTGGGAAAAAAAAGAAAGAAAAAAGAGGCAAAACTAATTTGTTTTCAGAGCAAAAAGAACATCCAGGCTTTCCCAAATCAGTGCAACCTTATATATGTGGCTCTCCTTGGTTAGGAAAGGAGCTGTCTCAGAACCTGGGAGGGCTGAATGTTTGTGAGACTCGGGACAGCTCTTGGGGTGTAGCGTGATCACATCTTTTCCTGGGCTTTCCTATGAGGATTGCTCAATGCCCCACACATGTACAATGTTACAAACAGCATCAAAACCCTGCTGGAGAGCTGACTGTGAGTAATCAGAGTAAACTGCAGAGCACGGACACAACAGGCTCCCCTTGGCTTGTCCTACCTCGGAACTGTCTGCCATCTCTCATCCCCATCAAAGCTGGTATGACTGAGCTTCTTACTCTGGCACAAATAAAGAAAAATAATCCAGGCAAGAGCTGTCACAAGCCTGGATGGCTGTAGCCAACTCACTGCAGGACAGCAAAGGGCAGCTTTACCAGTCACAGATTAACTAATGTGTTTTCCTTTCTTACAATTAGTTCACCTCCTTAAAGAGGGAGATAAGAAGCAGATGACTTTGGATGTCCTTTTTATCCCCAATGTAGTGCTTTATCTGCACCCCCAACTTGCATTTTGAGCTGGAAAAAGCTGGGATTTTGTACCAAAATTGGTACAATTTACAAATTACAAAAGGTACGATTTCCATCCATCCAAGGTGGATGTAGTAAATGTGACCATTCATAAGTTAACATCTTTTACTGACATGAGTCAAAACCAAACCATGCAAGGGTTAAAATACCTTCTAAGAAGGTGTCAGGGGATAACAAGGGCTGGCTGCTCTGTGCAGGATGGTGAGTGGAGGATAACAGGACTGGCAGGCAGGGGTTTCACCAGCATCACCCCAGAGTACCTGAGAGAGCGTGACCAGAGCGAGCCCAGATCCATCAGACAAGTCCCTGATGGTCAGGCCAGTGTGAGGTCTCACTCCAAAGTCAGCCTGCAGGTCAGCAGCAGATCTGAAGCTGGGTGAACCAGATCTAGCTGAACTGGAGACCATCCCTCTTCCAGCAGAGCTCCAGCTGTGACTGCAGGGCCAGAGCCGAGCTCAAACGGGGCACCTGTTTTGTATCCAAGGATTTGGGGTTCCAGCTTTTGAGATGAAGAGACAAAGGTACAAATGGATTCGGAATTTGTGATATTTTATCTGGTTTTTAATAGGAATTTCTATTGGTTTTGTGTGGCACTTTTGTGCTGCCTTACATCAGTCTTAATAACCAGAGATGGAGGGAAAGACCAGAGCGACACAGACTATCAGCATTTTCTTTTTTAAGACCGACGCCCTCACGTTCCAATTAAGCAGAGCAGGAACTTACTGCTCTCTAAGATCCCCCAGCAGATAATTTTGGCACAGTTGCACGGTGGCACAGGGTGTTTGCTATGCATGCCAAGGCTGCCCTGATGAGCCCAGCAGACGTGGCTGTGGCAGAGGTGCCGAGGGTTGGGAACGAGCTGCGCTGCCAGAGCTGCACTCCCAGCTCTCTGCATTCAGGGCACGTGCCTGTGCTATGCCTCCCTCCTGCCAGGGCACTTTGGTTTCCGTGAGTGAAGCAGTACATTCAGCTATCAAAGGGAAAGGGTGAAGGCAAAGAAAAGGCCAGGAAGTTCCGATGTTTAATGAACCTTTCATTCAGTATATACAGCTTCTCACGTAAACTGAGCGTGTGGAGGAATCCCATGGAATTCAGACCAAGGCAGCGTGTGGGCTAAATGGCTGAGCGAGAAAGTAAGCAAAGAGGGAAAAGGTTATATTTGCTTTTATTTGGTTATCAAATCCAGTCCTTGTCATTTTGGGCAATCCTATTCTATAATTCAATTCATAAAATGATGTATGAGTCGCAATTTTGTTGAGAAAAAGAGGATGGGGGAGAATTAACCTGCTCTAATTTTCTGTATGACCTTAGCATTTGGCATGAAGGATGAAAAAAGAGGATGATAGGCACCATTGTTCCTTTCTCCACAATAAACTTGCATGAACTAGGAGGTAATTGCTCACCAGGGTAGACTCCTAAGAGCCTGAAGAATAATGATGGTCACTCTGAAATAGTGTATTAATTACCCTGATGTTCATTTTTCCCCTATGCTGGGTAGAAAAACAGGTATCTTCTGGAGCAAAAATTAAATCCCTGGGCTTTGAACTGCATAAGGATCTTTGGTTCTATGAAACTGGAAAGCCAGTGTTCTCTATGTTTCCTCACTTCCAAGCTGAACAAGCAGAACTCTTGGCCCTTTGCAGTATAAGAGCTAGTGAGGACTCAGAGTGACTGTGTTATTTGTGCACTCTGTGTGTTCTCCCTAGCACAGCTGCAAGATGATATCTAGATTACAGAAACTGTGTAATATTATTCAGACTATGTTGGATCATGTAACAGAAGCTCCTGCCATGAGCAGGGGATGTGATTCAAAGTGAGTGGGATATGGGCCAGTGCCTTGGTTCTTGCTTTCTTGGCCTGGCACTGAAAATGAGCTGATTCCCTTGCCTGTGGCCAGGTAGAGCCAGGGAATATCCTATGTCCAGGACAAGGACATAGCACGTTGCCAGGAGAGGTGCAACCAAAGAGTTGATTGCAGCTCCCCTGCACGTGCCAGTGCAGCTACTCTGGTGAGAACCAAGCAGCCAAGAGCCAGCAGCACAGCCTCTACCATCTGACAGAGCTGCCTGAATAAGTACCCTGTGCTGATCTACCTCATCTAGCTGGCACTGAAGCCACTGTTTCCATGACTTCATTGTCACACCGAGGGAGATGAGATGAGATGATGCCCAAATGTGCCTGTGCAAGCTGCAGCAAACGCTCTGTGGTGCTCACAGGTCCCTACAGCTACAGTCACCCTTAGCAGGGGCTCAGTATAACACCCACTCCTAACTCCTGATTCCTGAAACTAGGTTTTATGCAGGATTTGGGCAGCCCACACAAGGTTTTGCTGGTCCTCTTCTTAGGGAGCATTTTGCTTATACTGAATATATATAGGAGAGTTATTGACCCTGTTATTACAAATGTAAAACACTTCAGAAACCAAAATTGGTCTTTATAAATATTCAACAGGAGATTTGCTTATGATTGATAGTTTTACATATGACATATGTAGGTGTTTTTGCTTTATATTTTGTAACAGCATAACCAGAATACTGCATGTACTGCATGTTCTGTGTGAGTATGTAAGTGGTGCAGCAAGCTCTGTACAAGATCCAAATGCCATCCACAGACTAGATGTGACATAAACTTATCAAAACCAGGAAAGGGAAAGCGAATTTCAGCATGTTGGACAAACTGTACTTGCCTAAAATGTGAGCTTTTCTATCCCATGCTATCACACCTCCTTAATAACCCAAGGTAATAAAAGCTAATAATGAGGCACCTTATGATTAAAGTAACTCGGCTGAACAAATGAAAATGAGGAATTGCTATGAATCCTGAAGAAAAAAATTCAGGTGTGGGTAGTAGCAGTTGACACTCCAGCCCTTGGACTGTGAATGGGTAGTTGATCTTCAGATCTGGGAAGCAGTTTGGCCTTGTGCCACCCCTTAGAACTGCAAGATTGTGATTAAAACAAGACCATCACAGAACCTCAGAAAATGAGTTTGCCAGGCTGTTTCATCCTATAGCCTGAAGGCTTAGATTAAGAACTTGTGTCTAAGCGACAGACTTTGGATCTTCAAAGGCTGTGGAATCCTCCCCATAGGAGGCTCCAGAGCTCCACTGCTTTTATCAGTCTGAGAAAATCACCCTGCTTTGACTGTGGGTTAGATTGAATTTTTATCCAGAAAAGAACTGGTTCAATCTGTAACATTTAAAATGAATAATGAAAATATCTTCTTGGTTGAAAAAGAAAAGCAGCAAGTTTTGTTTCTCAAAAATGCATACTATGCTGATCATTAGCTTCATCCTTCTCGGAGGTGTGCCAGCTCCATGACAGAAGATCCACCAGAATACCTAATTACTCGCGGATGATTTGTGGTTGGTGTTGCAGGCATATGTCAATAAAATACAAGGTCTGTTTTGTAATACCAAGGCACTAATCCCACTCTCTTTATTAATTAAATGGAATTATGCACATCAAAAAAGTAAACAATATTTGGCTGTTGTAAGAAAGTTATTCTTGCTGCCTACAGAGGAAGTCCCAGTGGGAGCCATATTCTGCTTTCATTGTGCCTCCAGTATTGGACTGAATTCTGTTATGGAATTGTGTGCTCTATCTGTGGCTGGAGTGCTTTCCTGTATTGGAGGCAGGTCTCATCTCTGATTACTGACATGATGTCTTAGATGTTCTATGTGAAATAAAACCAAAGCAAACTGATGCAAGAGCTTAACAATGACCTCTGACAACCTTTGGCAGTGCTGTTGTGAGTACCTGTTATGGAATTCTTCAAGGACACACAGCAGTTCACTGTGCAATCATCACAGAGGTCAGTGATGGCTTTGGTATGGCTTGACAGGGAAGAGAATAGAGTCCAACCTTCAGCTGAATCTTTGCAAAGAGTACTGCCAGAGCAACTGGTTGCAAATTAGTAGGTGATGGGATGTGGGGGGAGTCACCATGCCCAAAGCGAGGTGGAGGTCTCCTTTTCCCCAGTATTGTGTAAAACATCGACCTCTGTTTGTTTAGGCACATTTCCAGTACACCCTCTGCCATGAGCCCTTTCAGAGGTGGGAACAAGCTGGGAACAGGTACCAGCACGAGTGTTCATGGTGTCCAGATGTTCCTTCCCTAGGCTGAAGCATTAAGAACCAGGTGAGCTACTCACAAGTTATAATAAGATTTCTCAGTTTTAGATTTGGCAGCTTTCACTGTTTATTTCTCTCTCATATTCGCTTGTAGCATTTAAACTAAGCAGTGTTTTCAGGTAATTGAGGCACATGGGAAAACTGGGATTAACAGAATCTATTTTTCTGTGTAAAGTATTTGGCAGAAAATGACAAGCTTTCAAGTGCTTTTTCCTTTTTAAAATGATTTTGGCTGTTATGAGTGAGGGTTAAAAAAAGTCTCCAGTGTGAACAATTGGCCGCTCACCCAGCATAGAATGGCTATGACTGTTACCCTCTGCCCTTGGGGAGTGCTGTAAAGTCTTGGTAACAATATCAGAGCCATTTTGGCAAGTACAAATAAAATGAGAAGGCAAAAATTTTAAAGAAGGCTTCTGCTCAAAGATAAGCTTGAAACTACTGTAACTGCTGTAGCAGGAGCTACTCTTGACTGCTTCCCCAGCCTGCTGACGGAAGGATATTGGAATCCCTGAGGACTTTATGCTCTTGATCTGCTGTGAGTCTGGGGAAAATCCAGCAAAGTTTCACTTCCATCTTCTTTTTTTTTTTTTTTTTTTTTTTTTCCAGTTCAGTTCAATGTGACTATTTTCTATCATATTTAGGAAATATTTGTGATTGGATGGAACACGGAAAATCCAAATGATAAATGGCTCTGAAACAAACAGATCCTGGAAGCAAAGGAAGGTGGGTGCCTGGACGAATGAAAAGCATCTGGAAAGATGTCTAGTAGAGCTGACCAGATTCCAGCCTGGCTTTTGCCACATGTCCCTTCAGAGCCTGTGGTATTTCCCTGTGTTGTGGATCCCCAAATGAAAAGGCATTTTGGCACTGCCCTCCCCACACTGGGTGCCCTGTTCCACTGGGGAGGTCTCAGAGCTAATTTAGGTGAATCTCATCCCCAGACTGGGGTTGGGGTTGTTCTCCACAGGGTTTCATAGCAGATGGAATAGATCTCAGGCAATAGGAAGTGTCAGAGGGAGAGATGTATGGGAAAGCCTGTATTTAGCTTCCACGTCTATTTAGAGCTGCAGTAGAGCTCAAAGGCTGAACTTTGTGTGTAGACATCGATTTTGTCCTCCTTTTGTTTGAATATGTGTTCATTTGGTGTGAGGCCTCTATAACAGGTATTCCTCAGGTTAAGGGTGTCTGCAGTGGCAGTTCCTACATCCAGGAGTGACCTTGCTACGAGGTGGTATTTTGGGTGAAAGTCTCCATTCTTATTTAAATGAGAACAAGGAAGAAAGAATTACAGCTAAAAAACCCCACAAACCCAGAGGGAGCCAATTTCCCTGCTGTTCAGGAAGTGTCTCTGAGACTGTTCCTTAGGACCTCCTAACATGCAGGTGTCCTAGTGATGAGGGAGTGAAGCCCAAATCTTTCTGCTCAAGTTCTTGAGATGGTTTCTCCTCCCAAATCCACGATTCTTGTTCCCTGAGTTGCCTTCAGTTCTGCTACTCAGCCTGTAAGTAGCATCAGACTGCCCAGACCAGCTGTGGGACTCACCAGCCACTTCCATGACTTAGAAGGTCAGAGTCATGTCCAATGAGGGCTTACTAAAAGAGGCCACATTTAAAAAAAAAAGACAAGAAATTCAAAGAACTACTCTTGTCCTTGCTTTTATTTGATGTCTATGAGATTCAGCAGGATTTGGGAACCCAGCATGAGATCAACCCCTGTTGTTTAAAGTGATTTTCATCAAGTCTGTCTCTGATCTTTTTCATCAGAGCATGTATATTGCTTCCTTAATGCACTATACTGCACTTCCCCTAACGAGCAGCACTTACTGCTGGGCAATCAGATGCAGGCAGAGGAACCTTTTCACCCATCTGCCTTGAAGACATTTCTTTGTGTATTTTATTAACTGGATGCATTTATTAACATTGTGAGATATTTCATTAATATAAGCAAAAAAGAAGCCCCAGCCACCATTTACTGAAGGCACTATGAGGCAAGGTTTATGAATCTTTCATGGATCTAACTTAGCATGCAGCAGGAATTGGGTGAAAGAGTCCACCTTCCCTCAAGGACTACTTCATGGCACACCTGGATTACATATTTCAGCTCTTTCATTTATTTTTTCAATATGGTAAAATAATTTTTTCTAAGACAGCTGAAAACATGAGTCAGTGTTGAGTCAATTCAGCAAGATGAGTGGAATAAAAATGGCATGTTGTGGGCTCAGCCCCACACTGCCACTCACTCATTGCCCTCCACTGGGATGGGGGAGAGACTTGGAAAGGCAGAAGTGAGAAAACTTGTGGGTGAAAATAACAGAAAAGGCCTTGATGCTGTTCAGTAATAGCCAAAACATTGGTCTGTTATCAGCACTGTTTTGGTCACGATTACAAACCACAGCACCCCACAAGCTGCTATGAAGAAAATTAACTCCATCCCAGCCAAAATTATTACACTGCTGAGAAGTTTTCGAAAACGTTTCATTGCTAATTCATAAAGAGAAAATAATTTCTTAAGTTGCAGAATTATTTCTGTGCTTTGGTAGTTTCTAAGCTCTTGCTTATAGGGTGGTTTAATAACTATATGACAGCTGTTCAAAGCTAATTTTAACAGGAGAGGGAGATCATCATGCATTACCTCAAGACTATTTTGTAGTTTAATATGTTTTTAAAATGGTGACAGATGTAAATAGCTGCTGTATTTCACTGCTGGAAGCAGTGACCCAGGCAGACAGGGATAGGCTGATGCTCTCTTTGTGCTATTTCCAGTTGGCAAATGGTTCCTGTTCTGTACTTCTTACTGTATTTTCCCTTCATTATTCTAGACTATCTCTTTTTAAAAGCTACAGTCGAATTTCAAGGGACACATGTTCTTAACATATTTCACAGACTACTCTCCTATTTGGGAAAGTGCTCTGGAATATTGACTCCACTTGTAAGATTTTAGAGGAGTTCATTATCATGCTTCAAGCACTTAGACCTGTTCCCATGGCATATTGGTTGACATTAGTCTAGTATATCACCAGTTCTAAAGCTCATCTTTAGGAGGAAAGAGGACTTGAGCAATTAGGCCATCTGTGTATCTGTTTGTGTTTCCCCTCCCTTCTGGTAATATTTTTAACCCAGCTAAATTTGGCAGAGTGATACAGGTATATATAATCATATTACCATGAGTTTTGTCAGATTAGAGGGCTAAATAGAGAGATGGGTCACAGAAGTGACCAAGAAAAGATGAAGTTTGCAGGATGATTGTTATTAGACACCAGAGAGTCAACATAAACAGCTGCTAATGCCTCCATTGCATCAAAGTGTTTCAAAACACATATTGATGTTGGTATCTAAGAAGCTGCGATCAATATGACACCACATCTCATTATTTGAAGTATTTATTTTGTAAACAAATAACAGACAGAAAGCAAAGAAGAGTTGTCTGGCTTAACGACCTGTCTCTGCATGGCTGTGATATCTTTATTTCTGAATGATCCTGAGGCAATAACATGGCTATTCACAAATCCAAATTCTGTAACTGGCACTGAGCAAGTTAAAACTGGAGACCTGTCTGAGGGGTTTGCTTTCTGACTCACTGGGTGCTTGCGTTTTCTGGGGCTTGATATGGATCAGACCACAACGTTGTGTTTTCAGTTCCCTGTGAATCAGAAAATCTTCAGATCAGAATCAGAACGTTTTCTGGAACACTGACACCTGGTGTTTTGAAAATGACACACAGTTCCTGAGGCTTGCACTTTCTGACTGGAAATTAGGTTGTTTCCAATCTCCCTTCTATTTTTTTGCCAGTTGCAACAAACGCCATCTGATTTGGGAATCATCAGCAGAGATCCCAGCAGCCAGCACTAGGGCTGGCCCACACCACTGGGTTGTCTGTCCTGCAGCCGTGTTTCACCTCTCAGATGGAGTTTTGAACAAGAACCTGGTTAGAAGAGCTGTTGGGCTTCAGTGTAATCTTCAGAACACTGAAACCCAGGAATTCCTGCAGTCACTGAACGTGTTGGCAGAGCTATGAAGTCTCTTCAGAGTCATCTCTTGGGTTTCTTCAGTCAATATCCATAATTTTCTGATACTTGAACTAAAGCCCTCAATGCTGGCAGATGGACAAGGCCTTGTAGACTCGAGTGTCGGAAACAAAACCTCGATGAACACCGGAGCGTGACTAATCCAACCGAAAACCTCACCCACATTTTGTTACCCACTGGCTTTCTGCCTACGTGCGTACTGCCAATGTTGCCACTAATAAAATTCCTGTTAGCATTGTAAATCTGTTTTGCTCTTTACTGCATATGCTTTGGGAATATCTGATAATTCAGAGCATCAAGGAAAAATGTTAATTATTGAGTACAAACTATTTGAGGTGCTACACTGCCATGAGACCTCCTTTCCCAGATTTCTCTGTTTATTATAGGCCTTTTATGTACATAAGTGAGCAACAAGGAGGTGGGTGGGTATTTTGCAACTTAGTCTTGGCCAAGATGTTCATCCTTACGTACTGAAATAATTCTTTTCTCTCCTAACCTCTACTTTGAGAACCTAGGAGGAAGTGCACCTTTTTCAGAGGTTTGGGGTTTTTTGTTTGTTTGTTTTTGGTTTTGTTTGGGTTTTGCTTTGTTTTGTTTGGGGATTTTTATTTTTTTTTAATTTTTTTTTTATTCACATGCAGTCTAGCAAAGCCCACAAAGCTTTGTGTAAACTACAGAAGATTACTGAACCTACCAGTGGGCTCTGAATTATTTAAATTTCAGCACATGATCAAGTACTTTGCTGGATGTTCAGACCCAGGGCTGTTCTGGGTAGAGGTTCTGGGGCGATTCCTCTTTCTTTACTGACGTTGGTGGTCTGGATGGAATGAAGACATCTATCAGACAAGCAAGGTCACTGGGTTTAAATCCTTTATGTGAGGTTAGAACACTGCTTACAATTTACAGAAAATACTATTTGTTTTTCACTTGGAAGTGTTAATGAGTGAGTATCTTCCAAAACATCCTAATGCCAAGCTAGATGCTGTCTGCAAGAAGCTGTGAAAGGTTGGGCTCATCTATATATACACCTGTCTACACCTTGACCTGTGTATGATTACACGGGGATTCTGTTTTCATTCACATCCTTTGCCCGTGGTGAGTCTTTACCCAGAGAAAATGTGTTGTGAAAGGAGCTTATGGCAGACTTCCATCTGTCTCTGAGTTATATGATTTTTTTCATACTATAAAATGCCAATTTACTCTCGGATTTGGAGTCTTGATTTTGGAAAAGAAACCTCAGTGTGTAACCAGGTACGTGAGCAAGCATGGTTGTTCAGAAGCACCTGATCCAGGGGAGACCACCCAATCTTGTGTTGTCAGAGTCATGTACCTGCAAAATTCACAGTGTCTCCTCACTTCTCACACAGTTTCTCATTATCTGGAATGTTCCCTTTAATGTAGGACCATGTTTTTAGTCCAGTCAGTCAGAAACAGCGCTGTTGGAAGCAAACCAACTATTTGTAAGAAAGAATTAAAAATTGGCAAATTCCCCTCTAGAATATGGTTGTTGGTGCTTGTGGACAGTATTTACAAGAAGTATTAATCCAACATAGTGTAATAAACAGAAAAGTAATTGAAGATCCTGGTAATGGGTTCCAATAGTATATTTAAGTGCAGAAATTCTGTTTCCCTGCTTCATTAATCACCGTGCCTTTTATTATACTTAGTGAGTGTTTATGTATATAAGCAAACTTTTACCACCCAGAAATCACATGTAAGTCCTGTCAAATAGAATTTGATGCTTCAGATGAAAAGTTAGGCCAGAAGTGACATGTTACTCATTGAAATGAAGGACATGTCACACACAATTTCCTCTTCATGTCAGGTTGAGTCACTTTACCCCACTGTCTGGCATGTGAGATGTGTCAATGGCAGTGTTCCTATTTCATGCACAACATCTGTTTGTAGCTCACTGGTTAGATGAGCAAGTCCCCATGTCATCCCTGCCAGCTGTCTTATGTACTGTTTCAAACTGCTGTGAAACATGAGGTTAACTTTAATATGGGACGTGTCACGGGCTATGCTCATTTGGCTTTGCTCAGCTAAACCTTTGACACTGCCTGGAATTCCTCCTCATGGCTGGCCCTGGCTCTGCTGTGGATTATGCTCTGTCTCCAGCAGGTTACTTTCAGAATAAGTGAAGGATGAGCTACTGGTCCTGCTGCCTTCCCACAGACAGATGTGAAAATTGGCATGATGCTGAGATGGGGCACACAAATAACAAATAGAAATTTGCATCAAACTTTGGCTTGGCAATAATTTGGGGAGTGTGATTTTAATCTAGTCGAATTGGCCTAATTTGTATGACTACTGAGTTTTCAGTGTATGTGTCTAAAGAGCCATATTTAGCAAAATAGTAGCAGAACTTGCAGTTGTCAGAGCAGATGCAGAGCCAGCCCATCTAAACAGGGAAATTGGTAGATTCTGAATTTGATACCACTTGTGAAGAAAATAGATTGTGGGATAAACAGCAAATATACTGGCATAAACTCTTGCACTATTTTTGTCCTTCATGAGATGAAGCCAAGGATTACTCTTAGAGGTAAGCAGGATGTAAGCCAGGTCTCTGTCTGAGACTCAGCACTTTTTCAGCATCACTGTGAATGTGGATCAATTCCCTGGGTTTTTCTTAGCCTGTTAGGCCCAAGATGATATAAAGCTCCAACCAGAATCGGAATTTCCCCATCATGCTGTTCTTCAGTGCTAGATGGATCCTTTGGGAGATGTAATTCAAGGCTCTAAAGTTTTTTGAGTCCTGGGTGAGAGATCCATGAGAGCCCTTACATATGGAATTTGCTTTCCCTGCTCCTGGACAGGTTCTGGATGTTGTGATTGCACAGGGTCACCACAGGGTGGGTGTATTACTGGGACAGATTGGAAAAGGAGATTTGGTAGTAAGATCTCTCAGTTCAGCTGAAGTTCCTCGTGATATCAGTTTTGTAGAATCACCCAGAGAGGATGATGGGTATATTTAATAAATCCTCAAATACATAAATAAATAAAAATGATCATCTGAACTGCCTGAAATATTAAAGAACATCGATAACTGAATTACAACATTTTCAATTTGGGTCCCTTTATGAAACATGTTATTAAAATGGCTGTAAGTATATTCTGACTCAGGAACTGGTTGGTGAATTTAATCTTCAATTTAATTTGCCTCAGAAAATCATACCAGCAATGAGGAAGGATTGGTCAACGTCACATGATATTGTATCAATGCTACCGATCAATGCAATTCTTTACAGACACATACATCACTGTAAACCTGGAGAATTCCTTAACTTCATTTATATTGCCCCTGCTTTGCATGATCACAACTGAAAGAACATTAGACCTTCTAATTTCTCTTTCTGCCCTTGCTCAGAACACCTGCACCTTTCATTCAAGGTTCTGTTGAGCAAGAATTCAAAAGAAACCTGCAGGCTTTGGCCAAGGGAATAAATAAGTCTGTCATCTGTGAATATAAGTGAGAAGACAGCTTGAAATGTCACCTGGGAATTATTATGCAAAATAGAAGGAATGCAGAAGGCAAAACAATGTTAACATTTAATTTATGTTTTAATATTATTGTCTTTTTATATTTTAAAGGCACAATATAAAACTAAATATGACAAAAGGATAAATGAATGTAGCATAATTAGCACAAAAATTACACCTCATTTGTTTTGTGGATATTGCTCTGTCTGGATTATAAATGGCATGTGGATACAGTAGAAAGTGAAATAATTCAGAATATTAAATTCTTTTAAGATGGAGCCATGGGGGCCTTAATATCTTGTTTCATTCCTGTGTCTAATTTACTGTTCTTGTGTTGTCAGCAATAACACTTCCACAAAAGCACCCTCTCTGTCCCTGATCTGAGCTCTGCCAATTCCTAGTGCCCTGTCTACAGCAACAGCTAATGGGGGATGATGGTTTATACTGAGTGGAAATCAGAATGTGTTCCCTCACCATAATGTTTCCAGATAGAAGCTGAGATAGTGCCCATTTTGAAATATTACTGGAAAAAAATAAAAGAGTAGCATTCTAAATGCTATTCTGCAAAAAATTGTTTTATTTGGAAAAAAAATCAGTATGTGGAAATTAAAAAAAAAGACCAGAAGTTATGAAATTAGAAATACTGCAGGTTCTGAAAATTACTAAATCTGATGATAGTACAGTCATTGAAATGGTAAGGATTAACTTATATGCCCTGAAAACTCTTAAGATCCTTATTTAAAAACTTTTGATTTAACCACAGTATTTCTTGAAATTGCTTTTACTTAGGAGCTTTTATAGCTGATTACACCCTAAGTCATAATCCAAGAACTAAGCTAAATTTGACAGGTAGTTAAGGGAAAAAGAAAATGTATACATAGGGCCTCTTTATTTTCCCATAGTGATTTAACAGTTGAAAGGTTAAATTCATTGCTCTTACACTGGAATAAACTCATTCAGCAGAAATCAAATCCCAAAGATGTGGTGCTGGAGACTAATCAGGTATTTGTAAGAATATCTCATCACTGAATGTCTTGGTTTTATGCCATATATCCCTTCAGGACCAGGTAATTTTCAGAGCATTTGCTACTCTGACCAAAATCTTGTGTTGTCTGTTGTGCACTGGAATTTGTGTGCTGGAGTTCTCTCCATTCCTTTCCTCTTACTTTACATTGTTATTTATGCTTTCAATACAGTAGAATAAAACAGAAGCAAACAGAATAGAAGCAAAATTTCTGCAAGAGATTTTATTGGTTCTAGTTTCTATGTAGAGCTGATAAAGTCTTTCTCCCCAAAATCTTCCACAGTCTCTTTTCTGATGAAGGCTTTAAAATATAGATATTTTCTAGATTTGAAAGAAATCCTGAAGCTCTGCAGCTGTGATATCATAATATCATACAAAATAACTCTAGGAGAGACCTTGAGAAGACATTGAGTCCATCTCTTCTCCCTTAGGCAGAATGAACTACACCTAAAGAATTGTCAAGAACAATTTATCATTCTAAGCTGTTCTTAAAAACCTGAAATGCTGGTAAGGCTATAACCTTACAGACTAATCTCATTCTTGATATTCTTAACATTACAAAATTTTTCTTATGTTCAACTTAAATCTTCTCCATAGATTTTGAAGTCCATTGTTTGTGTCCTGTGCTCAAGTGGGCAAGAATACAATGGAGGTCTTTTTCATCTTCTCTGTTTGAGGGTGTTCAGGCTTTCTGCAGGCTTTTGTGAAGTCTAAAGTAATTTTATTCAACACATGCTGATCTCATAGTGCTAGATTTGCAGCATGATGTCTAGACACCCTAGATAATTAGCATTTTTACTTATTGATAGGAATCAAGGGGCCATGCAGAGAGGAGAAAATATTTTATATTTTTTTAAGCCTGGAGTATAATAATAGCTTGTCTGTGCAAATGGTACTGGGTCAGCTAACACACAGTTCTGTGTTCCCAACATGATGGCACTGGCCCTGCTGCAGACACGTTTCGTGAACTCTTGGCGACTTCCAGCAAAGGAGTCCTTTGAAGTGGCTGAAAATTTAGCCTTGTTTCTTCACTCTTTTTGCTGGATAAATATCTGAGCAAGCCAGGGGCATCTTTTCAGGTTTTACAGTCAGTGTCATCAGCTGACGTCGACTCCATGAAGTAGGAACTAAGTAATGTGTTAGAAATGGATTTGAAATATTAGGAATACCATCTGGGTGTAGCTTTAGCTTAGCAAAGGGTCCCTTCTTCAATTTTGTTACTGGTTTTCCTTTTGTTAAATCTGACTAACATGTCTGCTCAGTGGATGAATACTCTGAGTGAGGCCTCAGAGAACTCATTTGTTACAAAAATTTGAACTCATTATTTTTAAAAAATTAAGCTGGATAATGAAATGATATTGTCGATGTTACTATCCTCCGACATCATAATTTTAGAATTGAACATAAAGTCTACTCCAATTAAAATTGTTGCATGGAACATAAACCCAGGATGCTATGATACTGGAAACATTTAGACATGCACATAAGCTTTTAAAAAAGTTCCCAGGCACAAGAACAAAGCTTTTATTCATTCAAAGGATAAGTCAGATGAAGTGATCTTTATACATTAAAATTGCTGGTTGCACATTGTGCTAAAGAGGACACTCATCACAGAGGCTGAGCACAATAAACCAGGGAATGATCAGGCTTGAAAGGAAATGTAGTAGCTTTTTAATAAGAAATGGAGTTTCTTTATGAGGCCAAAACGCTAAATGAGTTAACAGTGGGCTTTCATACTAATGTTAAATCAGGAACAAAGACTGAGATGAGAAGCATCTACACACCAACATTACATACAAATTTCACTCTGGTCCCTGAAATCTTACTTGTTGTGGCAAAGACCTACATTATCCCTGAATTACATACATTATGAAAGACAGCACTTCCTACTGGGACTTGTGCTCACTAAGAATGAAGTTTTACAGCGGAATTCTGGTTCCAATATTACATTTTTTCAAGGAAAACCGTGAGTAATACTTGCTGAAATAATACAGCCTCTAATTTCCACGGGAAGAGCATTTTACAGAAAAGAATATGTGTGGTTTTGTCTCTCTTTAAAAAGAAATCCTTCATTTATATCCCATCCCTTGGAAAACCCATCCATAGGGTGAAATCACATTGCTAACTCTTTTATTGGAAGTGGCAATGAGAATATTCATCACCTGCAGGTGAGAGATCAAGGTGAGGGTGAAAGATAAAATGAATGAACAGCAAATTCTTTCCCTTGCTTTTTGAGCGTTGTTTGCAATGCTAATGCCGGAGTTCTTTGTGTCAGTTAAGATTACTGGTATAGTCCATCTTAGAGGAAGAAAACTATGTCAGTGAGCACACATCTGAGCAGGCTTTAGCTGTGTCTCATGTTGCACAGGGTTGTGGAGCTGATTGCAGTACGTAAACAAAAAAAGATAGGGCAGGATGTTTTGACTTCAATCACTGTGACAGCAGTCAGATACAAAATCTACCCTCAGATGTTGTAGCCCAGAGTAAACAATGAAACTCACTAAGAATCTGACATCTATTTTTCTTAAGAACCCTTTTCAAAGAGACAATTACTCAGACATGTAAGGGTCTATTTCACCTGATGTTTTTATTTTGAATAAATTGGCAGCAGAAGCTGACGGCTTTGACACTTGTTTGTCACAGAGATGTGCAGTGCATCAGTATCTGTAATAATTAAGCTTTATGTTTCAAAACATCTCAGCAACTACAAAGGAAATCCCATTAAGGGGAAGGAGGGCTGTACTTCTGACTGGATATGCAGTGAAAATATCTCTTCCTCCCAGTCCCCTATACCTCTATGAGTAATTTTGTTTGCCAGAAGATCTTTGGCATTGTGCAGAATCCTTGAACTCCTTGGTGGGGAGGTTGACATCATTGATACTGATCTGTTTGGCACATATAATAATTGGAAAATATGGTTAAAAAATAGAATAGACTCCTAAAAGCAAAAACAGACTCAGAGAAGGAACTATCTTCTTTTCTGCTTCAAGAAAATAACATTTGACAGAATGCACAGCAGTTAGTGGAAGGTGCTACTGTCGATTTGCTGTCTAACACTTGCTTCTTTAAAGAAGTTTTATCTCTGTGCACTCTCTGATTGTTTTTTCATAGCAAAGCTTCTGCACATCTCATGAAATCCATGCAAGGGCTTAACTCCCCATGACCACAAGACCAGGACCAAGCCGATTAATTCTGCTTATGCAAAATACTCTCCCTCAGTCTGAAGCTTTCATTCAGGAAAATATGTGAGTGTCTGAGTGAGACACAGCTGTGCCCTAAACACTGCCTAGAAGGGCAATTATTCAAAGAAGAGGTGTTAGAGTACCAGTCCCACACTGGCTTTGCTCCTGAAGCCAGAGCTACAGAGGATAAGGAAAGAACACACACATGCAATGAGAAAATATTTTTTGCTATTATCAATAGTATAGCAAACTGAACGGCCTTTGGCAGAGTAGGGGCTATTTTGCCAGCTGCCAACCTCCATGTCTGGAGCACAGGGTGACACTCCTGCCCTTGTCCCAGAGATTTCTTTGGGGGGACGAGGGAGACGCAGCTGCCCAGGGACAGCCTGGGCTCAGAGAAGCAGCACTGATAAGCAGGGGCTTCAGCTTTGCAGCCCAGCTGAGGATTCTCTCTGATCTGGTATTAATTAAAAATTCATATGCTGAGCTGAATGGCAGAAGCTCTTCTGGCTGCAGCTCTGCTGGGGTGTGAGAGAGGAATTTGGGATTGCTGCAGGTACAGTCGTGAGGAGTCTACTCCAGTTCAGGGCAGAGATTGATTCCTGTCTTCCCCTTGCAAACCTTGGAGTTTTGGGTTCATGACAAGCTGAATGTGAGTTAACAGTGTCTGCTGGCAGCCAGAAGAATTCACAGTTTTAGGATCCTATGCAGTATCCCTGAGGGAAGATAGGATTGCTTACTGTCCTAGACTTTTATGAGGCACCCCACAGAGCCATGATCTTTTGTGCCTGTCTCTTCTTTTATGACTCTGTGCTGCTGCATCACTCTACCTTTGTGGACATTATAAAATTCATTAGCCTCTCATGCTATAGAAACCCAGTCCTTCCAAAACCACTGGGAAAGGCACCCATACAACAGACAGATAAGCCCACAAGGAAATCAGCTATATAATCTTAAAAATAAGTTACCTCTTCCTCCAAAAGCAGTCTAGGGAAGAAAAATGAAAACACTCAAAATGCAGAGAGGGATAGAGGGATGAAAGCAGCTCATACTCACTTGAAATAATTTCATATTTATATGAGGGGGACCATATATTTTTAGATTTCTCCAGGTTGCCTTTTCATTTGATTTGATAGAATAAAACAGCATCTGCTGCATAGAAATGTCACAGAAATATCTTGGAACTCTGGTGAATAAAGAATTTCTGTAATAGCAATAGCAAAGAAAAACACTTAACTGAATCTTTTTTAAGCCTAGCTCCCCTCCTTTTCTTTAGGTTTGGCAAGATGTAAGAAAGGAATTTTCTGAGGTGTGCTGCTCTCAGTCTGTTAAGGAACACATACATAAATGCACCTAGAAAAATTTAGTTTTCATATGGTTACCAAGCCTTCAGCTGCATTCATTTTAATAGCAATCAGAGGACACTCACTCCTGCTGAGTATTACTTTCTTATAAAGGCAGCTGGACACATTTAGGGGCTAAAGCTGAAGTTAAAGATGCAGAATGATTTCTTTTCCATATAAGTGATTTGTTGCATATTTTTTCCCTTCTTCAAGCAACAGAATGAAATTTCACTCTCCTCCGGGAGTGGAAGGGACAAAACATTTAAAAATGATTGAAGGGGCAAAAGTGTCTTCAGATGTTATTTTTTCAGTAGCAAACTTCACTGGAAATTGCAGCTGTTGCCTCAGGGTGAGTTTTTGATCATCACACAAGGAACGCTGCACTTGGGTCATGGAGCCCTTGATTGCCTTGTTTCCTCAGGCAGATCTGGAGGACTCGGATGTGAGGGAAGTTGTGAGTTGCCAGTTCACAGGCCTATTGGGAATGGTCCTGAGCAAGGACCTGTGCCCTGTTGTGCTGGAGATTTTTCCAGATGAATTTCTTCATATAGAAAGGTGCAGGCAGCGAGTGGTTTACAGAGCCAGACTGAATCCCAGAGAGAAACTTCCTTTTCAGAAGGATGTGGTTTCCACTTAGCAGCATGAAGGCACCAGCTGGAGAAAGCATTAATTTAAGTCACCTTAGGAGCCCTCTAGACACCTGTGGGATTAGTTCAAAAAAGTGAGAGTTCAATGGCATGGCAAAGAATTACATTCCCATGCCCTTGCCCGTGAAAAAGCCACTGTGACAGAGCTGAAACATGGAATTAAAATGTAATGTATTAAGATCCCTTATATAGGGGTCTCACCTGCAGGCTTGTCTGGTGGTAGCCTGTGAGCCTGAATGGGAAGAATTCAGATTCCTCCTACCTTCCCCTTCACAGAACATATAGGAAAGAACCTATGCAAGATGTACAGGAAAGAACATTGTTCGTAATCAGAAAGAGCAGGACCAGAGTTTTCTTCAAAAGCCCCTGCCAGGTTGGGTTGTGAATCCTGGTTTAGGATCCTGCCATCTCTGCCAATTAGTCATGGATCAGTGGAATGCACCCCACTCAAAAGAGGGAAGCAGCAACATGTTTTATTGAGGTAAAATAATGATTTGTCAGAGTTCAATAAATTTGATGGAATTTAATACAGTTTAACAGTGTTATGACAGGGCTCAATAAGTTTTATGGCAAGGCTCACCTTATTAATTACTGCGTGGAAAAAAGGAAAATTGAGCTAGAATGGTACACACAGAGACAAGAGATGCAAAGGAAAAGGAGAGCCCTCCCATCGAGCCCTGAGGTTCAGAGAGGACCCCCTAAAACTCCTTATGGAGCCTGGGTGTGGCTGGATCCAGTCTCAGTCTCACCCTTGGACAATGGTTTATGTCTAATGGAATTATCTATATAAGACTTATAACAATTAATATTGATGCAGTCAATATTAGAGAATAGTTGAAATAGCCTGAAATAGAATTAGCTTGGTGAAAAGACTGAGGGGTTGAGTTTCTCCACAGAGGCATAAGAGCAGCTTTGGGTTGCTGACCCCTAGTTCATGTCTGAGCAATGACCAAAGGCAATTCCGTGGTGACTGCTGTGTCCTTCCAACTTTTGGTGCTTCTCTGGTGTAGCCTCACTCCCGTGAAACAGAGAATGTTTCTGAGAGGCTGAGACAGTGTCTAGATCCATAAATGAGAGCTATAGCACACTGAAATGGAGCTTTGTGGTAAGCTCTCCTTTTTCCAGTAGAAACATTAAATTGGTTTGAAAAGAGAAAAAGGAAAGGCAATATTTTAAGTTTGATGGAAGAAATTAAACTTCATGTTTATTGGAATCTTGTGACAGATGTGGTCGAAATGTGTCTACTGATAGTACACCTGGGCCTCCCTTTTGATCTGACTGTGCTTAACTCAGCTTGAAGAGATATTTGGGAATGGGCTATGGTCACTCCTGTACTTTCCAAGAAGGCAGGCGTGACACCTCCAAAATGGGGAAAATCACACAAAAATATTATGTAAATCCAGTGTTGTGTAGCTCTATTCCCCCCTGGGAAATATTAGACATATTTCCTAAGAAAAATCAGCACACATTTAGCACAACTCACTGCATTTCCCCAAGAGGTACAGGTCTGAAAAAACACAGAGACTGAAGTACGTGCTGGCCCCTCTGCAGTAGTTCACTGTGTGGCAGAAAAATCTACATTGTGCTCTGAGTACATCACTCCCCTGGCCTCCTATTCCTCATCTAAAATGGGCATTGAATTCAGACTGATTTCATCGGCAAAAGAAGGAACAAAACAAGAAAAAAAATGTCAGAAATGTTGCAACATGCCTAATTTAATTGGATTTTCTGTTCTGAATCAGAAGAATGAAAGAAACATTAAACAGAACATGCCCAAATGTTAAGGCAGCATGAACAGCACCATCTGTCACAATATTTCTCTAGTTATTTTTAATCTCTTACATAGTTAAAATTGTGTTTTCTTAGTAAGAGGCATTATTGTAGAACATTTATCTGTTACAAACAGGTGGTAAGGTATTTATTATCCCCAGGATCCATTAGAAAGAATAAATGACTAGAAGAGAGGTAACTGTACACTTTAGATGCTCTGCACCACTCAGTATTTGATAGAAATGTCAGAATTGTCATATCAGATCATAATTGAAGGTCTGGTGACTTTGTAATCCTCCCTTTGAAGGTGACCACCACCACGTATGTCAGGGAAACCTCATGGTAAAACATCTTACAAAACAAGCTGTTTTTGGGGAAAAGATTCTTCTTAAACCCTGAGCAGTTTCCAATGACCAGAACTGAGAGAGCACTGGTTATTTTACCCCTCTTCTGTGTAAGTGTGTAAACCTGTTAAATCCCCACTGAATTCTTGCCTTGAAGACCACAGGTGGTCTGACCATCGCTGCCCCAGCGAAAGGGTTGCAAGAAAGGGTTTGAGCAGATGCTCAGGTGTCTCAGTGGCACGATTGCTGCACTGGGAGGCCGTCCCTGGGCAGTTCTAGGCATTTTTGGTCAGCCAGGGAAAAGCAGCCTTCTCACATGAATGGTCTGGAGACATATTAGGGCAGGTGTTTAGCTGGGGTTTGTCAGCAGAGCTCCACTGATGTCAGGGATTTGCACTAACTGAGCATCCAATCTGCTCCACGCACATTCATGCCGTTCCAAATTTTGCCTTTCTCTGTTGTGAAAATTGTCAGAGAATAAAAAGCAAATAAAAAGGCTTCTTGAGATAAGTACTTTTTAAAGATACAGAAAGAATAGTTTCTGCTATTACAACTTGTCTAATTTCAGTCTCATTAGCTCTTTACCTTTCTCTGAGTTTTGTGTCAAATTCCTCCTTTCTTAGAATCATGATTCTGCTTTTCGATCACCTAATGAAGATGCTTTTTTACAAATACAGAAGCTAGGAAGCCAACCGTTTAAAGCAATTTCATTTGAGCTGCATTTTCGTGAGCATACACCTCTAACCAGGCTATCCAGTAATCCTGGGCTGTTAATCCCTGGGAAATAGATGATCTGGCTGCAGAGCAGCTGGCCCTGTGGCTCAGTGACCAGCACTGTCTGGAGCTGACATATGCTGGCTGGTCCATGCAGTGGCAGTGCTGGCACAGGCTCTGTCCAAGCTCATTAATTTAACCTCCTTCCCCAGCATTCCCATGCCCGTGGAACATGATGTGGGCAGGCAGGATCCCAAGCCTGGGCAGTCCCTTTGTGCCTGCAGGATGGCACTGGGGGTATAAGAGCTCAGGCCCTGGGGTTGGGATATTTAAGAATGCCAGATGCCTGATCATAAAACGCCGCAATTTCACGGGCTGCCACAGTCCCGGTGTTGCCAAGTCTTGTGTTTTTATCATGCATCTCATAATATTTAATGTTGTACTCCAAGCTACGGCATCTGAATATTTGGGATTACGGTCAAACTGTTCACATTTACGCACTTGTTTTTAAAGGTTATTTTGTAGCTCCCTAGCTGAGAAGAAAAGCTCACCTTTGTGACCCTAAAGGTACCCTTATCATCTCCAGTTTTGCAAATACTTCACACAGCCTATGTATAATTCCTGCTTAAATACATTTTGGATGCTGAGAGGGATAAAACCCCTCCTCTGGAATTGATTGCTGTATCTCTTTGGACAGCCATGGCAGCTTAGCTGTGAGTTGGTTTGTGCTCTGCTGAGTCATGCACCAGGGCTGGCAGAAAAAAAGTTTAAATATCCCAATCCTTTATAAAGTTGCTCGGGAGAAATTGGGCACAGCCCCAAACACCTGCTGTTGTAAATGGATAATTCCAGAGAGATGGAAATAAAAATATTGGGAATCTGGCCTAAAATGTCTAGGAAAAGGCTTCTGTTTGTTGCAAAAGCATGAGGCAGTATCAAAATGCTTGAACTGTTTTTGGAAGAGAGGCAAGTCTCTCCTTTTTGTGACTGTCACTGAGTTTCCATGTTTATCCCAGTGGGAAAGAGAATGCACAGCTAGGATAGCCTCTGGTCCCCCACCTGTATGGCAGGAACCCTCTGCTCCAACCAGCCACTCTCTGACCCTCCTCAACTGTCCCAGGAAAGGCCAAAGTTACCTAAACCCAAATTTATTGGGTCCTGTGTGGTTTGGGCTGCAATTGCTGCCTGCTGCAAAGCTGTGGGTGTATAAACACCAGATCCATTTGTTTTGTTACAATTATCTTACATCTCTTCAAACAGCTGCTGCTAAAGCTGATCAGACACAAGCTGGTGTTAAATCCTGTAGATGTGTGTGCCATGGAATTCACAGAGCTGGGAAACAGCTGGAACACAGAAGTCCAATGATTGAACCTGAGGGCTTTAGGAAAGGGCACAACCCAAAATCTGTTTCTAAAGGGGTTTACTTCATCTTCCTTCTTCTGTTACCAGAGATGATGGGATTAAGATGGGAAACCTTTCTCGGAAGGAAAACTTCAGTGAAAAGTTTTATGACTTAAATACATAAAAGAAACAATATTTTTTTTTTGTTGTAGCTTTAATATGCAGCTATGTGGAAAGACACATATATTAACATGTCATCACTTTCAGAAGCAGAAAAACAAAGAAAGGCCACCCAGAGAAATGCCCTATCCCTGGCAGAAACCAGTTGCAAAATAGCTGTTTTAAAAGAACCCCTTCTCTGGACATTATGAAATTTAAAGGACTGGCCAAAAAAAAAAAAAAAAAAAAAAAAAGAGCCAGAAAAATGTCCTGTAAGAAGGCCTGTATGGATTGGCAAGAGTCTTGAAGTGTTTTTTTTTTTAATTGTGTACTTCACTCCTTTTCCACAGACAGGTTATTTCTTATTGACATCATATCTCTTTTCTAAGAGATAATATGGATTGCAAACATAAATAATGTGGCTAATGCTTATCCAATGTGGATGCTTATCCAATTACTGCGTGCAAAAAATCTGGAGAGCAAACCTGAAACCCTGACTGTGTTGGAGTCAATTTTTCTGTGTGCTCAATGAGGTCAGGATTTTTCTTGGAAGCACTTTAAAGTAGTAAAAATGACTGTGGTCAGGAAAGGAACAATAAAAGGGATGGATTTGGGTTTTCAGGTAAGGGAAAACCGCAAAATCCTCTTGGCAAACAAGTGGTCTTAAAATACAGAATAACATTCCCTTGTATAATACAAGCACACAATCAGCACTAAAAGACATCACTTACACTTCTCCATTAACAACCTGCTCAGGGATTTATGGGTGAAACATATAGCACTGAGGAGAGTGTCAGTCAACAGAACACATGCTGAAAGCTGTAAGAGGCTTATATGGAGATTATATTCACAGTGTATTTCAGGAATACATGTACATTCTGTCTTCAAATTCTATTAGCTGATGAGTGTCCATCAGCTTATGGGCACTAAGACTCATCTTCGAGGCTCAGGCCACAGAACCTGGAGAGAAACAGAGCCAGGATTCGAGGAGGCTCCTGTAGTTCCTGTGCCATTGGTACCTGGGGACAAAAGGCTTCATTTAAAAACACTTAAAGAAGTGGAGAAAACAGATCACCTCCCTCTTCTGTTACTGCCACGGCACGAGAATCTGTAAGAAGTGCTGGCTGAAGGCAGATGCAAAACTTGAAGTAGCAAATGGACCAGTTTGATACAGTCTCGTAACTACCATGGAGGGTGACCATGGGAGATGGGAATTCTGAGCAAAATGCAGTTTAAAAGGCCAGCAGTTACGTGGCCCACCAGCCAGTATTGAAGTCCCACTGCCAAACAAGAGCAGATCAACTACTCTGAATACCAACACTAACTGGAACAAACCAAGAGTTTACAATTGGTCAGATATAGCTTACTGGACACAATGAACAGAGGAAGGAGAATATTGGAAAATCAATTACAGACAGTTAAATATCAAATTCAAAATTTATATATATGTTCATTTACATAATTTTAGGAGAAGTTCTGTAGTGCTTTTCAAGGATAAGCCTAAAAATTCTGGTGCATAGTGAAGTTTGGTAGACAGGATTGAAAGCAACAATAAGATTTGTAAAAAAAGGGTGGAAATCTGTGAGTGAATTGACATAAGCTGTTGAGGAAAATGAAAAGTAGGAGGACAGAGTTACTGAATTAGATGTAACAGTGACTGAGGCAATGGATTCAGTGTGTCCTTAAAACACAGATCCTCTACCTGATTTGTATCCAAGTGCTGTTTCAGAAAAGCACTGGAAGGAGCTCAAAGACTACTTTGCAACAGGCCAGTCATTGCTGCATTTTACAAAGCGATATTTAGGGAGTCCTTATTACAGGTGCCTGATCATTTTCTGAGTGAAAAATTTATTCTCTTCCTTTATGACATTTAAAAACCTCCTGACTCAGGAAATGTCTGCAGAAGAACAGGTGTTGTTTTCCCTTTGTGGAAAACAGTATTGTTGCTGGTTGCACACTCAGTTCTATTAACCCATACTTACACTCTCCAGGCATTGAGCTTCCACTGAATTCCATTTCTGCTGAAGCAAAACATCCTTTTAGAGCTTGTGTTTAATGCACTTTCTGAATTTCATATTGATGCAATGCTTCAGCTGAGCCTTTCCCAGAGAATACTAAATTCATGAGGTAGAATGACTGTGCTTACTGTTGCTCTAAAGCCCATGGAAATACATCCATTAACTTCAATTGCTGCTGGTCTAAGCCTTTAATGACAATGGAAGCCCACAGTAGGAATAGAGAAAGCACTGCTTTGGGTGTGTTTTCAGGCTTTCTGTGTACAGCAGAGTCTGCTGCTGCTGCATTTAGTGAGCAACTCGTCACTCTTTGCACAGAGTGCCTTTCTTTTTGTAAGACCCTGCAGCCCTTAGTGAGATACTAATAAGGTGAATTATCTCAAGGAAGGCCCTCTGTGGGCTTGGGTACTGCAGCCCTTCCTCCAGCAGTGTGTCCTGCCACAGTGGGTAGGACTCTGGGTCAGCAGGGGGATGGTTTGCCAGCACACACACACACGGTGCATCAGCCCCCTCTGGCCCCAGGTTACCTCTCCTGCTCCAGCAAATCTCCAGCTACTCACAGCAACTGCACAGCAATAAAACAACTCAGTGTAGCAAGTGGGTGGACATTAGTTCCATGAGAAATCTGTGAAGGGAACATAATTACTGTAGGCAGAATATAATTACTCAGAGTGGAATCTGGCTTGAGCTTTATGGGCTACAGCTTTTCTTTAGAGACAAGTACTATTGAGATTAAAGAGCATAACGAGTCTGTGCTTTTGTTTTAGATTTCAGATGGAAGATGGTTAGTTCATGAGCTCCAAAGCACCGTGATGGGACATTAGTTCATTCATCTGTCACCTGCACGAGTGAGATTTCTTGTTGCACTATCTTCAACATGTGCAGAGATGGAGACTCAGTATTCACTATAAAGTTATGCCCCTTTGAAAGCTGTTAAACCAGCTCCTGCACCTTGTTTTATTAAACTTCATCCTGATTTGCTTTCTGTTGCCTACCTCCCAGAAAGCAGAAGAATATTGAAGGTCTTCTGTCAGTTTTTACAACTTACATATTGTATTATCTTGATCAACTGGTAGACAAGAGAAGTTTTATGCTGGTCATTTAGTAAGATATATTAGTTAAAAATTACAATAAAAATTATTTTAGATACACTGAAAGGTTCTATAGTTCCAGTTTTAAAGTCTAGTACATTGATTATGTGGCATAATTTCTTCTGATTGTACTACACTGGGAGTTGAATTGGTCACAAATACAGAGCCATTTTCCATGTGAAAATTTTGTAAGCAAGTATTGAACCTGTGCCCCTGATTTATGCATAGTGCTGAAGCCTTCAATTACTCTTATTATGTTTAGGTTTTGATACACCTACTATGATACACTTTTAGTATAAGCAACAAAAAAAGGATTTCATGAAGAGACCAAATTTTCTGGTCTGAAACTACAGATACAGGATCCATGAAACCTGGACTTGATGAAAAAATATGAGCATGCAAAGGGCATGTGAAGCCTTTCTGTTGCCATTTCGTAATGCTGATTGACTGATTTCACAACACTGACATTTCTCTGATGATGAATTTTTAATGAAAATATGTATACATGTTTCTGAAAATGTAGTAAATGTTTTGAGAATTAAAAGGTAATCTCCTTTCTCCAAAATCTTACTGTCTAATTTCAAGTATAACTAAATACAAGTAACTCACAAGAGATATTTGGAAGGCCAAAAGATATGACATTGGCTCTGAAAAATTGCCAGTTGTAGATGGGGAAACTGATGCACAGAGAGGGAAGGAGCACACAATAGCTGGGATTACCTACAGAACTGCATTGGTGCCTCTCTAATCCCTGTGCAGGACTCTATTCCCTTTTCCTCTTTTCTTGCTTAAAACAGTTCCTTTTCATTAAATTAACTAGTATAGGAAAGGAATTCTTTTGAGTGTGAAGTAAGATAGATAATATTCCTTACAATGAAGCAGTCTTTGCAAGTAATATATTAATTTTCAGTGCAGTTGTCCATTTAACAATAGTTTCCTTGTCAGCACAGACTGGGTTTTTTTTTGTATTGTGGGACAATCAGTGACTTTAGACCTGGAAAGCTGTGTTGGATAGGAAAGAGAGAGGAAAGAGAGAAAAGAGAGAGAGTGTTAAATCATAGTTGATATGATTTATGGCTGTGTTTTTTCACATCATCATTATTTAACTGCTGTGATATTCAGTCTATGAAAAAAAAATTGTGTGGGTTTTAACACCTGAAGGCTGAACAGAAATGTAGCTTTTTTTTTTTTTTTTAATTTTATTTTGTAGCAAGAGAAAGGACCAAGATTGACAGCACCAGGGAAGAACAACGCTTTTCTTAACCACACAATGCATATCGCAGAGGAAGCAGTTGTAGAAACATCCTTGAAAAAGCCAAAAACACAATGCAGAGGACTTTATCATGGAAATAAAAAGAAATTCACTCCTGTGCTTTGCATGTTCCTGATCTCTCTATTCAGACTGCTAACAAGGGTGTTGAATGACTAAGGCCTGCACATTTCTGCCCATCTGTCTGCTAAAGTATATTAACTCATGTTTCACGAGCCACCACACACTCAACAGATGGTAACAGCTCCCAATCACTTCTAATTTAACTCAGCTTTGGACTGATAACCCCAAGCTCCCATGAAACTTAAAGGGAACCTTTTGTTGAGCCAATAAAAGCACAAAGCCCTCTAATGTTACCATTCTTCTGAACTGTGTCATAGGCTGCTTCTACCAAACTTTCCTTTTGTTTGGGAAAAGAAACACACTGAACCAAATTCCACTGCACTGAATACAGTCAGTCCCTGGCAAAGATCTGGTCTGTGCACTGAGCCTGGTCCTTAGGAAAGGTTTGTACAGACCACATTTCCTAGAAAAAGCACACATGAAGAAGCTTGTGGCAGCCCAAAGTGGCAAAATTATATAGAACAGCACAGGTTTGTATCAATGTACCAGCTCTGGTCACATCACTGGGTGAATATGGCTCTTATTTTGGATCCAGTCTCACATGTTGCAAGGTACTGGGGACCTACAATAGTGATAACTGGAAATGAGTTTGATATCCTTGGTACAAATCCAGGTATTTAAGTGAAGTTACCTGTGGGTTGTCTTGTGTTAAACAAGAGAAGAATTAAGGCTCTAAGATTAATATTCATAATGTCTATGGTGTCCTGAAACCTTAAAGAAGAGCAAGCTGTCATTCCTCTATTAAAAAAAAAAAAAAAAAAAAAAAAAAAAAAAAAAAAAAAAAGAGAGAGAAAGAAAAGCCTTAATTCCTTAAATTCCAATTCCTTCTTAAGGAAAAGCACTGTATTGCAGTGAACAATATCAACTACACGTCATTCTAAGAATCCTTCAGTGAAGTTCTGTGGTATTTTTGTGGGGGGAGCATCTGCACCACGGAGACCTCCCAGGAGAGGGACTTTTTTTCCCACAGGATGCCCCTGAGGGATCCTTCAGCCCTTTGAGTGGGGTGAGCTGATCTTCTGGGTGCCCTGGAGTGAGGGGTGTCCTCTGTGTGAGTGTGAGTGCAGCTTTGGGCCATCGCTCCTGCCTGGGCAGTGACAACATCCCCGCCGGGCACAGCAAGCTGTGACCTCTGAGATGTCACTGCAGCATCGTCGTGGTTGCCCCCTCATTTACCAGTTTTGGCCCCGGGTTTCATCGTGAATTAAAGTTTGTCTGAGTTTATCATCTGCACTTAACTTTTGTGACAGTGTTTTCTATCAAATAGGAGATTTGGCTGGACCTATTAGCCAAATCTATGTTTTATGAAAATAGCACCCCACTTCAAAACATTTTTATCCCTCCAAGAGCTTTTGCATTAATGAAATGCCAAGTATAAAGATCATTCAAATGCCTCAAGTAGGCCTTGATATTAAAAAGCTGTATTAGCAGGCTAATTTTTAAAAAAAAAAAAAAAAAAGTTTCCAGAACTTATAGGCAATCTTAGCATTCTGGTTTTCTTTAACAGTGAATTGCAAGGCAGCTACTTGAACTTTTGGGGATGTTGCCCTGAGTTCAGACAGAGTGTTAGTCTGTTCAATGAAAATTTTGTTCTATGTGAAGGAGTTCACTGCTCTTCTTTTACTTTCATTTTAACGATGCAGAACCCAATAGCTCTGCATTCTTCACATGACTGAATGGAGGATAATATTTTCCATTGCTCAAAAGGGGCAGAAGATTAATTTTACTGATTTTTTCATTATATTTAAAATAAAACAGTTTGATGTATGTGTGACTTTGCTTTTTATAACTGTTAGAAGTGTAGGGATCTTAATACTCACCATCTGCTATAACACGTGCATGGCAAAAGTGTCTTGTTCATAGGTATCTTGCAAAAAAGAAAGAAAGGAAACAGCATTTCTTTGCTATTTATAATAGCATTTCCAGATGTCTCACTACCATTTCCAGATATCCACCACAGGGATAGGAGAAGAAATCTTCTGAATGCCTCAATCCACTATTTTTTCAAGGCTGCAAAGTGATGTAAAGCACAGAAACCTACTGCAAGTGAGAAGTTGTAGAATCAGGCCTTAATATAATTTGGACAATTTAGTTGAAGTAATTACTTTACTCTTTTGATTCTCTTTTTTTCACTTGACTTTTTTCATAATCACCTTGTCTCTACAGGAATCTTTGCCTCATCAAGCTTTGTTCATCTTTTTTTTTTTATTATTTTCTAGTTCAAATGGGTTGAAACGAGTCAGTCTAAAACAGAAAGAATGAAATACATTTTTTAAAAGCATCTTCTCTTTTCCATTTGGTTGAGTACAACATTACAACACACGTTTAATTTTTCAGATGCTTGTATTATCCACATCTTGGTTTATGGTATCTTAATCTTCTTGACCGGTTTTCCATCCCACCCTGGCATCTTGAGTTCAATCATTCACTGGAAAAATATTAATGCTAAACTTCAGGTATGAAGTTGTGGGCAGATGCCACTGATATGGGAATGAGTAGTAGATAATTTTTGCTTTGAAAGCCGACATGATCACAGTGGTTTCCAATTACAAGACTCTGCAAAGAAGATAAACTGCTCATCTCCCTGATCTGCATCTCAGCTAGAGCTATATTTGGAACATCTCTGATTGTGAGAGATGATTCTATGAAGCTGTTACTATCCTTCATCTGTGATTGTAATAGATGGTTCAGTGAAATAATTAAAAAACCCTGAAATTCTGTTCTTTTGAAATTTCAGCCCTGCTGAGAGTCCCATCCTCAGGCCTTTTTATGTGGAGCACTATGTAGACATGCAGCAGAAGAAGCTCTGACCCCGTTTCCTAGAACTGAAGTAGTCCTTGCAGATCACTGCTCTCTTCTTCATCTCTCTTCATTTCTGCTCCTGTGCCCTGAAGGGATTCACGTGTCACACAACAGTTCAACATGTCAATACTTGTCTTATGCTCTTTCCTCCTTCAGGGACAGTTCATTAAACTGTAATTTAAGGCCAGTTTTGAACAATCAGGGGCAATTGCCAGAGCTTTAGGCACTGAGAGAAGTGCCCTTCTAGGTTAAGTAGTAAATAAAGTAATTTCACAGGAATGTGAGAGGAAACATCTAGACCTTGACTAGATGTGGGATGAACTTTCTATAAACTCTTGACCAAAACATTCTTATGCATGTTTATGCTTATTTTCTTCTCACTACACATCCCTTTCCAGCTGATATTTTGTTTAAGTAGCTTGATATGGGTTGGGGCAGAGAGAGGGAGCTCTCTCTCTAAGTGTTTTTGCAGTCTCTGCTCAATTAGTTGTCTCTCTTCACCACACTACCCTGGGGAATTCTGGTAGACTTGTGAGGTCTCCGTGCTTGCAAATTATTGAAACATTGAGGAAGACAGCACTGGCATCCTGGTCCTGCTTTAATGATTGGGCTGCTGCACCATGTTAGTCCTCTGAAAACAGCCAACAGTGACAAATGCCTGCAAATCACTTCTCTTTTGCTCCCACACAAAACTTCCCTGTACCTAAAAATCAGCAAAAAAAGAAAAAAAAAAAAAAAAAAAATTCAAGCAAATGGTTATTTAAGTCAGGCTGGAAGGACAACGTGCACTGTAGAACTAATTCTGCAGTTCCTGTTCCTCCTCTGAAATAAATCCTCAGCTCTCAAGTGACTTGAACGCAAATACATAAATTTATCTTGTTTAATTTTAAACCTACTGCTTTTGGCCATCTCTCTGGGAAGTATTACTCCATAGATTTTAATGGCAGTTGTAGCTTGATATGCAAGCATACCACAATAGGAAAGAAAACCTTGGATAATTCAGGTTAATAAAATTCATGCCTTATTTTTAATTTCACTCCTCAAAGAAAAAAAAAAAAAAGGTGTTTACTGAAGGGCGGCTTCTAAATAAAACAGAAGAACAGGAAGAAACAGAATTAAAAAATTACTTATATTTTTTTAATACTTGTTATAAATGGGCCTGCCAGGTGATGAAGCATTTCCAGAGCAGAAGGTTAAATACACATAATGGAAAACAGCATCTCTAGAACGTTAGGAATAGCAAAATTTGAATACTGAATAATGTTTCTGGTTGCAGCTGAAGCTGAGAAGAATTAAACAACTGCTGAAACTGTTTGACCTCACTAAGCCTGCAAACAATTTGCATTTTGTGTTTGAAAATGTCACCCCTTCAACCACTGGCATTAGGAACACCTGGCAAGGTACCTGTAAATGGGAATGAATTGTGCTTGGCCTATGCCTCCCTGGGAGTCACTGCTACAATCACTTCTGACTAAGAATGAAGCAGAATTTAAATTTTAAATCAAATACTTTGGCTACTAACAGAAGTCTAAAGTTGCAGCCCCAGAATCATCTGGACTAATCCATTAAACCTCCAAGGTTTCTGTGTGAATCTTGTAATTCTTTTTGGCAAGTGTAGAAACACTCACAGAGATGGTAATTCCAACATTTTTCCTGGTGGAGCTTAGTATGATGATTTTGTGCAGTGACTGTCCTCCTGCTTAACAAAGCAGGGACCACAAGAGCAAAAAGAATGATTTTCTAGAGATTTTTTGAACTTGAGCTGGAATGATTTGCACCCACTGTGGACCATCATAAAGAGGTATTTCCTGCTATTTGCCAGTTAATTTCATGTGCATATTGCATCAGCCTACATGAGCTGGAAGGATGTGAAAAAAAACCCACAAAAAATAGTAGTTCAAAGACATCACTGTGCATTTTTATCAGATTGCACAGGAAGTTCATTATCTGACTTAAACCTTTTTAGAACTTTCCAGTTTCCTTGAATCTTGAATTTTAGAGGAGTTCCTGGATTCCTGATTTCATGATTTATCTTGCATACAAATACCAGTATGTTGGAAGAGGCCAGAGCTCTCGGTACTGATGGTAGCCCTGGGCACCTGGGTACATCCACCAGCATCCCCACACAGCCTCCATCAAATGTACCATACAACCTTGACAGGAAGAAACATCTTGGTTTTTCTTGCCATAAAGTGGAGACAAATAACTGCTATTTTATTTAGTAGTGAAAAACAGAGATGTGAGTTTTATGACAGTAGAACAAACACAGTTTCAAAGAGATGGGAAACAAGAAATCAAATGATAAGTTAACACAGTGCAGAAAGATTGACCTTTCTTGATAGAAAAACAAAGCAAAACAAAAAAAAAATCCCCAAACCAAGACGAGGAAATTCTCCAGGAGATGGTTCACTGAACAGCATATAAAAAGGTCATAGCATCATCTGGGAGGGATTATTCCCCTACGTTTTGTGAAAAGGTTTTGGATATAACCTACCAAATGAGGCATATTAGGCATTGAAGGAGCAGTTCACGTTTGCCATTGTTCACTGGATAAATACGTAGGTGGGCCCCTGAGTCAGCTTCCAGAAACTGTTTGGCTGCCTTGAGATCAGGAGGGATCTGTCTCTACCAGCAATTGAGGTTGGTTGTTATTTCCAAGACTGTCAAACCTCAAAACCCATTTAAAAAACTATGTAAAAGGAGTAAATATTTACATCTATTTATCATCTGTTGTTATAAATACTTACCAAGCTTGCCTTCTACACAAAATATTAGTAGTGAAATTACAGACATAGCACGTAAATTTGTAACATGTGGGATCTGTCTATCATGGTCTGTAACACTGATCAAAGAATACTGAAACTGGAAAAGGCATTGGTGACTTGGAAGTGCTGTAAAACATTGCTTTCCTTTCTAGAGTAACAGCTGATTTCAGAACAGCAATAGCAGGTGGATCCCCACTGTACAAGGGGATTGCCAAAAGAATTGCCATCTAAATTGGAAAACTGGGCAGTACAAACTCAGGCAAAGATGCATGACCCTGGTCATATTCCAGATTGGACTTGAGTCACTTGGGCCTTGCCCCAGTGTCAGTGATTACAGATTGCTCCCCACAGAAGCAATCAGTTCTGTGGTTTTTGTGCGGCTTAAATTTGGAAATGCCTCCTGTTCCTGTGCTCTGCCTGCCTTCTGCCTCTGTTTCAGGGAAAGTGTCAAAACACAGTGTTCTGCATGTAATTGGCCCTTGTATAAACTTCCCTGTGAGTCAGCATTTGTGGCAGGTCTGCTTTAAAGATTAGAGATTTCAGTGTAGTCTCATGGCACTGCTGGAATGTGACTCCAGTGACAGAGTCTCCCAGGATGTGGTGAAGACAATCAGAAAGAGAAAGGCTTTGGGAACCCAGACAGAAGTAAACCTCATATTGGCACCTAATTTTCCATGTTTTGGAACACTTATGATGTCATCTGTTCAAAGAATTCTGGTGACATTCCATTTGAATATAGAAGTTGTATAATGTGTTCCCTCCCTCAAAAAGATGCTCTGTGCTAGAGTTCATTCCCTTTCCCGAAGTGCAGATATTCAGGAACATAACAAACACACACACAAAATAAAAAAAGCTATCTGACACTAATGACCTTACTTGTAGCATGCAAAACAGAAAAATAAATGAAGGCAATGGGGGTGGTGATAGGGAGGATGACTACTGGGAGACTTGACACAGAGGTGACCTGTTTGCTCCTTTCTCTACTGTGGAGCTAATTAAACACAGCATCCCTAGAAATAAAGTGCTGGAGAGAGAGAGTAAGCAGTCAGTTGCTCCCACTGCATATGTCACTTGGGATTATGATTATACCCATTGCTAAAAGGCAGTTGAATAAGCAAATGTTGTTTTGCAGGAAGCAGGAAAAAAATTCCATCTATTTCACTGTAGAGCCAGACATGAAATGTATAATTCTGGTAATGAGCACTGGAAGTATGAGCTATGTTTTAAGCCATTTGAGTTATATTTTAAGCCTCCCTTCCCCCTACACTGTTTAAAGATAAGGAAAAATGATTTTATGTAACAAATGCATTTTGTTGATGTAAGAGTGTGTATCTCAGGCTGATACTGAAAACTGTCTCGGTGCTTTAATGCTTTGGGGCTTTGTTAATTTTGTTCCCAAACTCCTCCATCACTGGACACGTTACCTCAGTCCCACACCTTGGGCAATGCAGATCACCCGACCGAGGATTCCTGCAGGGAACATGTTTGAATCCCAGAAGACTTTCATTCATTTTTGCTTTTATTTTTCCACTGCTCACTTATTTTTTCTCCAATGGTCTCATGGGACAGCTACAAAAACCCAAACCTTCAAAACTATGAACTATAACCAGAGGAGTAACGTGGGCTTTCTGTGTCACCACTGGTCTGTGAGGTGACACTCATGCTCCTTCAAATTCTGGATGTCCCAGGGGCTTTAGCCCAGGGCAAATGCTCCAGCCAAAGGTGGGGATGAGGCTAGAGGTCCATGGGGGCTTTGGCTTTCCCTAGGACAGGCTCACAAGAAGCTTCATGCCCCAGGGAGTGGCAGGGAGAGGGGAGGAGCTGGTCCCAGTGAATGCCTCATGTGTGGGCTGATCCTTTGGAACGTGCAGGTGGATCAGAGGTGGTGCCTTCACTTTTGCTGTTAGGAAGGTGTGTGGACCCAGTGCCATGCCAGTGTTTCACTCTCCTGGTCTCTCCTGGTTTACCACTCGTTACCTACCACCTTTGCCCGGGTCTCTGTGCCAGCAGCAATCTCTGACAGCTCCCCTGATGCTTCCACAAGTGTGACAGAGCCTCACATCACCCCAAGGCTATCTCTGCCTACAGGTGTCTTTTTTCCAAAGCAACACAAAGACCACCATTTCTGTTCCCCCGTGTGCTTCCCTGCATGCACAGTGAGTTTGGGTCTCTTGACTCGCCGTGCATGAGGCGGGGTGGGCAGTGTAGCCTGACTGACCCCGCTGTGAGTGCTCCTGTGCCTCTGATTCGTGGGACTGTGGCCTGGAGTGTTGGGGGAGACAATGTGACATTTGAAAAAGCAGCAGTAAATTGGTCCACAGCTGTGGATGCCTCACATGGAGACCGGAGTTGCCGTGCTATGTGAGGGAAGTAATGTTTTCCGTGTTTCCTCTGAGCCAACTCATCGAGATGAAATTGAAGCCAGTTTCCTGCTTCTAAACGCTCTCTGATTCTGAAACTGTTTTCAGCACCCTCCTGGGTCCTCTTCAAATGCGTGTCTAAATCAAACAATCTCTTAGCTCTTTGTTGCTCCTTTCCTCTGGCAGCGTTTTTGCTGGATGGCTCTCCCAGCACAGCCCCCGTGCCAATCCGCCTTCCTCGCCTTCCTTGTGTCCAGACAGCTCCGAGATCGTCAGTGAAACCACCCTGAGTCAGCAGAGGAGAAGCAGGAAGGCAGATCAAGAGGGCTGTGGAAGCTCAGATCTGCTGGTTAAATGTATTTATTTATGAAGCACATAAGGGGTTTTTTTTTTACCCCTTTTCTTCTCTTGGTTCAGGAAATGAAGTAGGGAAGAAATGGCCAACTCTTCCCGTATCTTTGGGAGAGCTGGTGGCATTCTCACTGTCCTGTTCACAGCAGGGTTAGAGCTGCTACTCAGAAGGTGACGCAGAACACCACAGGGACCTTTTGCAGAGGATGTTCAGCCAAGCCTGTGCCAGACAAACTCCATATGCGAAGATGATTTTCCAAAGGCTATTTTAGCCGTGTGTGCATTCTTTAGCTGCTGTAGTGCACTCAAGTCATTCTGAGACTGAAGTCTGAGGTCAGCAGGGCCACCTCTTCTAGTTTCTGTCAGTGGAGGAAGCTGATGGGTGCACTGTTATTGGGAAAGGAATATATTCTTTCCAATTCTTACAAAGGAGTGGAACCATAATTTATGTCACTCATCTTTAGTACTGCCTTTAAAGAGGAAATCACACTGCTTAGTCTTGAAGGCTTTTGTGGCATCCATGCTAAAAATTAAACAAAAACCCCGGAAATCAGGAGAACTTGTAATTATTACCTTTTCCTACTGTTTTGTTTTGTTTTGTTTTGTTTGTGTTGTTTTGTTATTGTTCTTTTTGTTTTGTTTTATTTCTGTTTTTGTTTTGTTTTTTACTAATGAAGACAAGGTGATTTTGAATTAGAGATAAGAAAAACAATAGAAATACATTTCAAAAAGCAAATGGCAATAATTTGTTACTTTAGCAAACTTTTTTCATACTAAACTGTTATTTTTATACAGCATAATGACTAAGGTGCACTAGTTATTTAAAACTTAGAGCCCTTGGCTGCTGTAAGAATTGAGGTGCTGGGCTGTGTTCAGTGTCTGATTGAATGCCTTTTCTGGCACAGCACAGCAGATCTCTTTATTTTTAGTGCAAAGTGTACATGAATTGAGATGTTTGATTGTGTTTGTGGTGGACTGAGGTTGGTTCAACACCAGGTGCCCACCAAGATACTCTATTGCTCCCCTCCTCAACTGGACAAGGGAAAAGTTGCAAAGGCAGCCACTTTTATTCTATTAAATCTTTCTCATTTTTACCAGTTTACATTAATAGTGGTATGAGTTCATTCATACTGCTATGCTATATGTAGACATTCAAAAGGTGCTTAATTTCCATTGAAAATATTCATGTGCAAATGTTCCATATTTTTGAAGTGGTTGCAGTTCTGCTGAGGAGGTAGATCCACCTCTATTATACCACACATTATTTCTTTTATATTTAGATTTTTACTCTGAGAAGAGAGCAATGTACTAGCTGAAAATTGGTTGTATACCAAAATGAAGTGCTGGCTTTGGATTGTCAAAATTAGACATTTTTTTAAAAAAAGAATTAATAGCTCCCCATTTCTGTCTTGTTGGTGTCGCTGTGAGAAAGAGATGCTGTCAGGCCTGTGGCTGCACTCTCTGCCAGTTGTCCCTGCCTTATTGCAGGCCTGGCCATGCTCTTTCTGTGTAGTTTGGTGAGGTGATACACTTTTGTCTTGTGTTTCAATGAGCAAAGACATCTCTGCATCACTTGGCCCAGTGCTGCTGGTCCTGTGACAGTGGAGGGGTCTGCTTAAGAGAGTAATATTCTGACTTTTTTAAAAGGGAAAAAAATGTACTTGGCCTTCTTACGTATCTCTTTGGGGAACGAGTTTGCATTTTGTTTTTATTTGTTTGTTTTCTTAAACTAGTGTGAACTGTTGAAAGAGATTTTTGTATTCTTCAAGTTCTCTGATGTTTTCGGAATAAATACAACACAGCAGGAGGCACTGACTTTAAAAAGTTCAACTTCTGGGCTGCTGCAAGACTGGAAGTATAATTTTAGTTCTATTTCTCACACTGAACCATTCATTCTTGGTGGCAGACTGGCACTGCTGAGTCTGAGTAGTGCCTTGAGCTACCCCCAAACTGGTGGCAGAATCTGCATCGTTTAACACAGTTTGTAATCTTCAAGGATCTTTTGTTTTCCAACTAGGTGCTTGCTTTGAGATATGTAGTATTTTGCTGTCAGTTCTTTGCATGTACTGGATTACTTTGCTTTTAAACTGAGTAATCTGCAGGGAGAAAAATATTTCCAAGATGGAAAAGAGTTAATGTTTCTGCAAGAAGAGGAAACTCTGAAAGTGTCTTTATACCATAAATGAATGGGTAGACATTAATGTGGACTGGAAACCTCCATCTGATGCAAAAAACCTTGTTATGGGTCAGTTTTACAAGCTGCTGAAAGTCTATGAAAATCAGAATGATTGGAAGTAAAGCTCTCAATTTAAGGAGATGTGTCAGCTCTTGCAGGGGATGTGATTGCAGATGTTCATAGGAAGAATGCTAAATCCTTGTCCTGACATGAATTTTTATAAACCTTTCTGCAAGCAAGATGAAATAAATAAGGTAATACACTTGTTTTAGTATTCATCACATTTGGCTTTAAGTCAGTATTATAATACATCAGAGCATTAGAGTTTATGGGTGGGAAAATAACTTTGCCATCCTATGGAATAGGAGCTCTGAGATCTTTTCCTGTTCAACAACAGAATGAAACTGGAGCCTTACAAAGTCAGTGTGTGGTTTCTTTGGGCTTTATTTATTTTAAATTGCAATATTGATGGGGAGTGTAGAACCAGCAGCAAAAACACCCGGCAGCTAGGCCATATGGAGTTGGGTTATTGACTGTTCAGATTTCAAGTTCCTACTCTGAACAACGGACAACATGGGGATTTTGGAGAATGTCAGGTATTCAGATTGGCAGCCTGACAGCTAGATTGGAAAGGTTGGCTTCAAAGTGTGATTTTTTAATATTTTTTTTAATTTTTTTTTATTTTTGAAGTCCTCATGATCTCTCTGGATCCTCTCTGTGAGACAAACAGGCCATGTCTGTGGGTTCTGTACTTCTTGCAGCACTGTGTGTGTCTATCCATAATAAATGCCTGCAGTTGGATGCTGCACAGAGCTCAGCCTGCCCTCTCTCCTTGTCTCTCCAGTGACTCAAGACAAGCCCAGCAAGACGGGAAGCTTTGCAGCAATAGTGTGGAAAAGTTGGATCAAATGAGAAAAAAGTATAAACTGCTTGAAAGCAGAACATATTATGGTTCCATGTGCAAATAATTCCTTAAACTCTATGGTCAGAACATGCTTACCAAAATGTTTTGTGCCATCCCCGTGTTGATGTGAAATATAATCTTTATAGGGATGCTGGAATTAAAGATGCATTAAGAGCTATTGTAATTGCTCTAAGTTAGGAAGGACTAATTAATCAGACTGGATCTTTTGGACAACAACAAAATTCTGTTTTGCTGCCATGGAACACTAAACACAGTTATTGCTGCCATAAGTTTTTAATTTTTAAAAGATTAAGGGCAGGATCTAGGAGCAGGAAAGAGCACTACTGGAGCAGTAATAAGGAAAAAAATCCAGCTTGCAGGAGCAGTTCTTCTGTTTATAGAGAAAGGATTATAGAAAGTAAGGCATATGTGCTGCATGACTGAAGATCAATATGAATTCCATCTCCTTACAGGCATATTGATCTTGAACACGTACATCACTCGTAATCTCCCTGCTGTAACTGGCAAATGAAAGTATAAAAAAAGAAGATGGCAGGACTGTGAGTTAGGAGATTAAAGGAGAGAAATGTTGAGAAGTGTACACTTTTGATCCTTGGAATGTGAAAAGCACAAGGTCATCTGCTCTTGTGACTAGGTTGACTATAAAAGCTAAGTGACTCATTGATTTCATACCCCTACCCTGTAAAATATTTTGGTTTGTATCACATAATCTTCCTTTCCATTAACCAGAACTGAATCACTTTATAAGCAGCTTGAGTTTAGTATATCAGTCAAAGATTGATTGTGCCTAGGAACCATGTCTAGCTTTGGGAGGACACTATTTATGTGTTTTTTAAGGGTTGAGGAGATAGTAAGAAAAAAAATTGTAGGCATTTCTGTGAACTGAAAAGTGGTTTTTTCTGTGTGTTTTGGTTGCTGCCTGTTTGTCTGTTTGTCTTATTTTTTGAAAGTGACATTCAGTAAGGAGAGCAAAGGTCTGACATTTGTTTTAATACGAGCCTTTCCACTTCAAAGAAGTTGGTAACACCAGCAGAATCGGCCTTGTTTGTATCAGTGTCATTCCCTGAACAAAACCAAATGACATCTCTGATCTTTGAGTTGTTTGTGACTAATTGTGCAGTTCTCATGGGTGAATATAAGCAGGCAAGTACTTAATCTTTTGTAGGAAGTAAGGAGACTTATTGCAGAATTTAAAACCCTTTATTTCCCAGATCAGGCAAACCATATCCCAAAAATGAGTTTCCAAGACAAACACCAGGGGGGTGTTAAGGGTGTATAGGTGAAAACTGTGTGCTGTTGGGTGGAGGCTCTAGCGCAGTGTTTGAGCAGCCTGCTTCATTATTTGTGTGCTCAGAGTTACTGCATTGTCCCCATCTCACAGAAAGGGGTCAGATGGTGGGGTTATGTCAGTGTGGTACTTTAAAAGAATGTGTTGGAGTCATGTGGGTGGTGTTGAGAAAATTGCTTGGAATTAGAAGTTTAGTGGTATTTCATATTGACATGGAGCCATGTATGTGATTCCCATGAAGCAGCATGAGCAGGGTTTAACTGTGGTTGAACACATGCCAGCTTTTCAGGAGTTTGTGCATGGAACTTTGCTGTAGCTGCCCTGCTTAAGTCATGAGTTTTGTCTAAAGTGCTGTTGTTTCACAGGCTTTGTGAACCCCACGTGAATGATTCACTGCAAAATGCTGCGTAATGATTCTGCCAAGTTCAAAAGGGAAATTGAGAAAACAGAGAAAAATGAGGGATGTCAGCAAGTATAACTCTCACCACACCACCTCTGCAATATTTTTTTCCCTGACTCTGTGGAGATGAAGATGTCTTTTGTTCATGTCTCAGCATTTCTTCCCAAGCCCATGTCTAAGGACATCACTGAAGTAACTCTTGAGTGCTGGTTTATCCACAGTATTTCTGTACATTAACTCAATCCAGAAGTCTCTACTATCAGTATTTACTTGCTTATCTTTGTCAAACAGCATTTCAACATAATTTGTTAACTGCCTAGGTTAAGCTGCTTTTATTAATGTTATACAGATCTTATTTTACTCATATTGCATCATGACATTTTATTGGTAATGGATGTTCAGCACCAAGATTCTGTTTTCCTTTTTGGATGGGGAGAAGGATAATTAGTTTAATTAAATAATAAAAAACCCCTTACTTTGAGTTATCATGATTAAGGACATAGCTAAATTAATTCAAAGTGATTTTTTGCATGAGTGGCTGTACAAAATGCATAGATGTTAAAACGGGTGTGAGGAACTAATACTTCACTTCTGTATCAAGCCCTCCACATAATCTGTTTATTACTAAATAATGTACTTGATGACAAAAGAATGTACTCAAAACATGATTCATTTTGCAATGAAAGAATTGCTTGAAAAATTAATTGGGGAGCATTTTTGTGAAACATTATTTCATCTGAAATCATAATATCATTAAGGAAGGTCAGTTAGCTAAGCGATCTCATGACTTTTTGGGCTAAACTTCCCAAATCATCATTCTGTTCTCTTTTTCCCCATAAGAAATTGATTTTTTTTCCAAAATTTTTATTTCTGTGCTATTCATTGCAATGCATTTTGGTCCCCACCCCAGAAGAACTATGTTAATATTCTCTTCACTGGCCCCTTCCCTCTTTTCTTTCAAGCTTGGTCTCCTATTAAAAGGTGGCTGTAAGGAGAACAATGGAGTCTACATTGAACACCCAGACTGAATTCCTTGTTATTCCTTGGGAAGTGGGCAGAAAAGCTGGTCTGAGTAAACCTGGGTGTGAATCAATGGCAGGTCACCCTCTTGTAGTGCTTTCTGATGGTGTCTTCCTTCTCTCTCTGTGTCAGGGTGGAATCCTTGCCTTCAGCAGTGCCCTGGCCAGCATCCCCCAACTGCTCCTGGCCAGAACAAGACTTCCCAAAGTGTTTGAGAACATTAGGCTGGCACACTTGCACAGAACTAAAATGTCACCCCACCTGAGAAAAGTGCATATTTTTGAATAGTTAGCAATCCTTTAAGTAGAGGCAGTCGCAGCAGGAGGAAACGATTGACTTGAATATACATATTTTTGGAAGAATCTTTTTCCTTCCTTGTTGACTGCCCTGTAATGGGGATGATGCCGTTTATGTGAAAGGAAGAAGCAGTAGGCGTTTCTTAATTGGTTTAGAGGTAACTGGAGTAGAAAACAATTAAAAACGGGCAGGTATAATAACAGCCATCCATCAAAATAAATGATTCTGTAAGCCTGAGAGCTCCGGGTGTCCTGCTATTCCCCTGCACGAATTTAAATAAGGGCCACTGAAGTCAGCTCTCCCGAGGCAGAGACTACTTTTTAATATTTCTTGGTATAATATCAGTGAGCTGCTTGTACTGCAGTGCACAGCACCCATTTAAGCCAGGACTTAAACTCTTAGTGGTCAAAATCAGGCTGTGTGTGCCATGGTTATGAACTGTAATGAAGGTTGCTGATGTTCTGCTGGGGGCCTGCAGGGACTGTGAAGGTGTTGAGGAGTCCATTCGGTGCAGGTAACTCGGGGTGCAGCTGCAGGTGGAGCTCTAGGTGGGACCCACAGGTTGTGAATTGCTGACCCTTTGTATAACAAAGGGCATCTGTGGCCCTGACCAGGTGGACACTCAGACACAGGTGTTGATGATTCCCCCGTACTTCCCCGCCCTCAGAGCATGAGGAGATAAAAGCCCAAGGGTTCCACTTTTTGGGTTCTTCTCTTTGGGGGCAGCAGCTTGGGGCTGTTATTTTGTTGTTTAGTTATTGCAGCATGAATAAGTTATTTTAAGGACCCGGATTTCTGAGACTCTGCTGTGGGAGCCCTGGGATGGAGCTGGTAAGGAAACGTGGTCTGTCTGTGAGTGTGGGGGGAGCAGCTTTGGTCCCATCTCTGGTGGTGTGAGAGAGGCTGACAGAGGTCAGTCCAGAGCTCCTGGATGGTCAGACAGGGAAGTTTCCTTAACAGTGGAGGTGAAGGGTTGTAGGGATCCCCAAGAGCAGCACGAGGAAAGCTGTGCTGCAGTGCACAAATACAGGCGAGGCAGAGGAGGTGGAAGTGGTGGAGCATCATGGGAGATGAAGAAGTGACAGATCAGAAAAGCTGGGATGCAGACAGGGCCTTCACCTGAGCAAGGGGGCAAATTCTGCCTCTGGAGTAAATCTGACTTCTGAGCTTCTCTTATATGATCAGTGCAAGGCCAGGAATCTTGCTGTTAGCACCCAACTAATTCCTAGTTCTTGAAGTATGGGCTTCCCACTGGGAAGTTAACTTACTAGAATACAGCAAAATAAGGTCAATTGTTCAAAAACTCAGCAAGGAGAGGAGATTTGCTTGCTGGTTTGCTTTTATATTTGTCAGTAAGATTAAAACATCTTTCAGAACTAGACAGAATTGAAGTATATTAACTTAATTGGCACGTTATGTAGATTAATAAAGTCTAATGCTTGGAGGTTGTAAGTATATTTAGAGTTTATTATGACTGTTAATCAGAATTAAAAAGTTATGAAGGAATTAAAAAGCTCTGAGGAAATTTCAATGCCATAAGGACTCTTCTACTCATATAGCCCTTTGGTATTAACTTGCTGCCAATATATCAACTTGTCATAAATATGTAAATGTGGACTGTACTGGTACTGCACTATCCTTTTAGCATTAACTTCTTACATGTTTTTGTTAGGAGAGTATGATTTGGACACTGCCTATGCCAACAATAGAATGCCTTCATGGTTGTCTGAAGTCATGGACTCGTCCCTGTGTGTCCCAGACCCTTGGGATTGATTTCTGTCTTAATTCAGAACTTGTTTTTTAAGATAATCAGATAGACTGTGACTACTCTGAGTTTGGTACAGGTACAACTTGTGGCCTGATGGTTAAAACTGGAGTTCACTTATGGGCTGAGAAAATGTTAAAACTTTCAGAGCAGTAGCGAAGGCACAGATTTTTCAAATCTGCTCCATGGAGTCTGGGGTTTTGTGGTGTTGAGAGGTTCTGTTCATGTCTAAATGTAGGATAAAGGAAATAATTTGCTTCACTTTGCTCTTTGAATATGCTGTTTGAAACTGATACGAAGGGCACAGGAGTCAAAAGCAGTTTTAGAAGTTTGATCATGAATATTTCAAAATACTCAACTTTTTTTCAATTCCTTCTTTGATCTCCTAGCTTAAAAATTTCAGGATCAACTTTATTTGTGACTAATCCTGCAAACTTTAGTGGAATTCTGCCCAAGGATAAATTATCTCAGGATGTTTAATGACATAATTTCTAAACAGAGGTGCTTTCTTAGCAAACCTATAAAACTGTTAATAGCAGTGCAGAGGTGATGCTTTATGTTTTGTACTGAAAGTGCAGAAGTTGTCTCCTGAGTTCCTCATCCCTTGCCAGTTTTGTTCCTACTGTGTGCATAGTAAATTTCATAAAATATTAACCTATGGTAAATATTTAATACATAATTTATTTGCATTATATAAGTTCACTCTCCAATATATGAAGTGCTGAATAGATAGTTATATGAATATTTTAAAGTGACAAATATATAAATATTTAAGTGGCCAAGATAAATATTTTAAATGTAGGTACAAGGGCCACATTCTCCCTTTTTTCCCTTAGTTGAGTAGGTATAATTGCTGACAGCTCTTTATTCTGCAATTTTGAACTAAAAGTCTCAGAGAAAGTAATGTATGTTTTTACTTATGTCAGTAAACTTTGGATTAGGTCAGTAAATATGGTAGGTTTTTGTACTGCATAAGGAAAAAAATTACGTTTTGTTTTCATGCATTAAGTAGAATTTGGTGAATGTTGCCAAGAGACACAGCAAGTATTAGCTTAAATTTAAAACTGAGTTGGTTTTAGCTGGATTCAATGAATGGTAAGGGTAATACAAATGAAGGGAATCAGTTTTTGACTAATAGGAAGTGTGAGGAAAGATCTTTCAAATTTGGTAGAAGTAATACTTGGGGCTTGCTCCCTGCACTGCAGTCAGCTCAGGAACATGGAATGAGTGTGTGAAATGCAGTTTGTCATCTCCAGCCACTCCTGCTGCAGGATCCAGCAGATTGTCTTGGTTTGGGCTGTTGATATTATTTTCAAAGGGCTGTTCTCTGGGCAAATCCATGACCTGCTTCTCCTGCAGGCACAAATTGTATTCTACTAAAGATGCTCATCAGAGTGCTCTGTGATCTAATGTTTGTTTTCACTTCGGGCAAAGAATGGCAAGCATGGTAAATAATCTTTATTTTGGTTATGTTGAAGACTCTGGCTCTGCTCACTGTGCTTTTTCAGTGCTCTGTTTTAATATATAAACTGTCCTTGTGGCCAGGGCCAGGGCGCAGGGCACAACTGAGTTGTGCCAGCCTGGTGTGTCTTGATACTTTATGTACCTACTTTATGAAAGTTGTCCAAACAAGCCGAAGTTCAATGGACATCTTAGGACACCCAACAGTTGGAACACTTTAGCAGTTACACCTAAAATAAGCTTATTATGTACAGAAGAGGAAGTGATCAATGCATCTGCAGATTAGACAGGACAGCCACTCCATCATTTCCTACAGGAGCAACAAATGTTGTTTGGAGAACCTGAGAAACTTGCACAACAACATAGCTGTTTATAACCATTGGTGGTGGTTATTTTTCTTTTTTTTTTCCCATTTTAATGAAATTTTTTTTTCAAATAATGTGATACAGAAAGAATGAAGTCATTATTTCTTTAGGGCTAATTAGAGCCACAATTATATAAGCTTTCAAACAGTTGAAAATTATAAAGTTTCTGCTTGACTTCTTTAAAGATGTGTCTTATTAACAAAGCTAAATTCCTGTGCACTGTCCAAGAGCAAAACCAATCAGCTCTTAATAACTTACTTTGTAATTTCTAGTTTTATATAAATTAAGCTCAATCATGTCTTAAAAAAAAAGGCACAAATGCTAAACTTTACCAGATGAGAGGACATATTTGTTTTTGTGGCACAGAAAACTTATTCAATACATGATGCTGAGTTTTGCTTGCTTTATTTTAAGCAGAGGCAAAACAAGACAGAGTCAAACTTTCCTCCTTTGAACTGCCTCGACATTTGCCTTGGTGATAAAAAGATGAAATGCACTTGTGTAAGGTCCAATTAGGCAAATTACGGACTTGTGTGTTGAAACTTTTGATCTGCTGAGTACTTTGGCCCTGCAGTGTTGCTGGTGAATTGCATGGAGAAGAAACCTAAAAGCTAAATTGCTTCAGGGTTCTTTGGAATGGAGGTCTGGATGTCAGGATGAGAATAGCCAAATCCCAGACTGAAGCCTGATTGTTTCAGTACTGAGACAGGTGTATCTAAAGGTGGTAACAAGTGAGTTTAGAGTACCCATGATGATGTTGCACAGAGGAGATTTACACCAGATATGTTACTGTTCTCTAACTTCATGTGGACACTTTGATGGACTGAAGGAGTTAGAAAGATTATTTTATTATTATTACAGAGTAGAACTAGAGAGGAAGAACAACTGAGCTCCTGAGATAGAGCATGATTGGATCAATCTGAATCAAAGTTACTGCACAAATTAATGCACTTCTGTTTGCAGATAGCTCACAAGTTGTGTAGCACATACTTGAATGTGAACTAGTGGAAATGCTGCTCACTGCTCTAGTAAATACAGATTTTTTCATAGCAAGTATTCAAAATTTAAAGAACGACTGCTTATTTTCAGTAGAGATGTTTATTCCCCCTTTGAGTAAGCACAAGTGCTTATATGTCATGGCAGACTCCTGGTTTCAATTCTTAGCTACACAAGACACTTGGAAGCAATCATCAAGAAAGGAAAGTTGATTCAATGTGCTCAGAATTTATTTCCATAGCTTTTCAGACCAGAAAATGCATGGACTGAGAACTGATGTCACAACAGCAAATGTAGTCAGGTTGTTTTTTGGGTTTAGGCACAAATACTTTTTTTTTAATAGCCCCTGAGCCACAGTAAAATAGTTTGGAGGCAGAAAAAGTGTAATATGGTGTAGTTCACGAGATATCTTCTCTGTGCATTAGATGTGCAAACTTTTAAAGTGATTTGCTGTCACTTATGTTATCAATGATCCCAGTCCATGCAGCAGGTCAGCTTCTCTTGCAAATAGTAGGTTGGGATGTAAAGGAGTTGTTTTTCAGTCTTCACAGTTGCCCTTGGCTTATTTAGGCTTCAGGCAAGTATACTTAGAGTTTAATAGACAATCTGTCCTCTGCCTTAGTTGGAAAAAATACAGTTTAAAACATGCTTTTGGGCTTTAAAAAAAAAAAAAGGTACTTTTAGTCATGTCTTTGCTGGCTTTTTAGTGGTAGAGTGGTCTCTGTACCTTATTTAAAAGGATTTTTGGTTAAAATAAAGACTAAAGAATGATATTTAATGTAAAGACCTTCCTAGATACCTTAATTTTCTCTGTATTATTTTTAAGAGTAATATGAGTAATACTGTAGCAAAAATGTCAGGATATGCAAACTTCTCACAATCCCTGGCATGATAGAAACACCTTTAACTTATTACCTCTCTATTGTTTAGTTGGATACTGTTTGATTATGCAGATATTATTCTATGGGGAAGATAACTGAGCTGGCACAGGTTGTTACTCTATTATGCAGGAGGGTGAAGAATGTAATCTACTTTTTGAGAAGGAAGGGGAGCAAGTTAATAGATATTGATGTGATTCATCAGATCTGGAGAGATGCTTTTTAATTACATCTTACTTGATTGGAGTTTTTCAAAGCTGATTACATTTTTCCTCATGAGTATCAGTACTTTTTTTGAAGTTAAATGGACTGCACCTTAGTATTTAGAACTCTCCTGAATGGTGGCAGATCCCACAAAGCAAATATAATAGAACTAAATTTAGTGAGATGATGCCAAACACATGTTGTGCTGTGGCCTCCACCAGAATTATCCAGGTGCTTAAATTTTAAAACATGCCTTAATATCAAATTAAGTCCACTTAAGGTTTGAATTAGCCAAGGAGTATATCAGTGGAAAAAACCTGCTTTCCTCAACCAGGGAAGTATTTAAAGTCTGAATAGATGCAGTTTCACAAGAGCTGATGAGTATTTCTTGGATCACTACTAAAATTACCAAGCTCCATTCTATGGGCAAAGATGCACTTGGAAAATCCACATTCTACATGTAGTTTAATCCCTTGACATAAATGTAAAGTGGGTGCTCACAGGCATTTATTATAAGAATACATTTGTATTTGGGAATGTTTGCAAGACCTTGTTTGTTTTGGCAAAAGATACACTTTAGCAGATTCTGTTTAGATTTCTATTGGATAAACAAAAACACTTTCTCTTTGTCATCTCGTGGAAGACCAGATAGTTGAGAAGCATGAAATATAAATGAAATCTGTACCTTCAGTGCAGAGTTGGAAATACTCTAAATAGAAGAAGTAGAGCTGAAAAGAAGTAAAAAATGAGGGAGTCTCTTTGCTGCAGTGTAGCTCCATGTTTTTTAGCCAGTGCAAAATATCTGTCAGATTGCTGTCATTGTTAGATTGCTGCTCTACAAAGGTTCATGTTTGTAGCTTTGAGTTGTTATCACTCAGAAAAAATGATGTTTCAGAAGTCCAATTTATTACCAAGGGCTTCAGGGTCCTTTGGGAACAGCTCTTGTAGAACTTTGTAGTACTGTATGTATGTGTGTTAGGGAGGCATGTTGTGATGCTGATAGTAAAGCAATAAAAACTTTTTGAGTGAATGAAGCCACAGAAAAATTACCCTCCCTTGCAAACAGATGATTGAGAACTTCAGATTTCTCTTCAGCCCATTCCTGCACAAACTGGTTTTTCTTCTTGAACTTCAGACAAAATTATCAATAAATTTTGGCAGCAAAATAAAAAGATGAAGAAAACGCTCTCTGTAGCTGGATCTAACACCAGGGAACTTCAGGAAAGCTGAATAATGCATTAGAGAAGTGCAACTGCCCCAGTGCTGCCAAGATCTCTGGACTTCTCACAGAATAGGAAGCACTTGTGAAGTGGCAGCAATTGGTAAACAGTCTAAAGGGGAGAGCAACCAGGCTTGATTGATAAATCCATGTAGCATTTTGTTGGATTTACATCTGTTATGTACTCTGGTTAATCTGCAACTGCTCCATCAGTAGGGACTGATTCCTGAAGGCTCCTGGGAAAATAAAGGCTATCAGCAAAGACTGAGTTACCCTCCTTGCCAGAATCTTATTCTTAGCAACAGGAGCAAAGTAATAATGATTCTGATGTGCCATGTGTGCTTCACATTGGGAACTTTTCTGGTGGCCTCCATGTATTCCAGAAGCCTTCAAGCCATTGACTGAACTGTAGTTTCATGTTTTTCCACCATAATGAAATGCCTTCTTGCTTTTTCTGATGTCTGATCTATCCTTTGAATGTCTAACAGTAACTTATGGGAGATTTGAAGCAATTTCACTGGAATGGGTAAGAAGGGAAAGAAGATTCCAACTGAGGCCAGATAAAACAGCTCCCATGGCCACTATTTGCATGTTTTTCTTTCTAGTGCACCTTAGTTTGTTTACATTCTGCTTGCAGCTGAAATAAAAGCTGGTATCACATGCCATGGCCCGAGCCACCAGAAGTGCGTACTCTTTCAGTAGTTTCATGAGATTTAATGGACATGATTTCAGTCCAGAAAGAAAGGAGAGAGAAGATGCATCAGCTTCACAGAACATCCTTAGAGGGAGTGAGTGTGGTATGTGTTTGTGTCAATTGAAAGAACAGTTCTGTTCTGCTCATAATTCCTCAAGGGGTTTTTCTCACTCTCATGCTCTGTAAGGACTGAAAAACCAGGATGTAACAGTGTAGTGTAAGAGGAGTAGAACTCTACTTGCTTAGCCTGATATGCATCTTATGCCAATATGAACATTGTGCTAATTACCAGTCCCTTTAGGGTCATATTAGTCCTGGAATTGCAACTGCTTTTATTAATATTGAATTTAGTTAACTCCCTTTGCTTTGTAGATATAGGCAGGGAAAGGAAATGTTGGAATAGCAGTATCAGGAGATAAAACTCTTTTGTTGATCATGGGACAGACCAAATCATCTCCCCTGGAACTGTGAAAACTTCACGTGGAAAAGATGGTCTAAATAAGAGTCACACCTCGGAGCTTTTCCTCTCTAAAATAAGAGGTCTGGATTTAGGAGGGAATTATTGTACTTTATCACTGAATGCAGCTCTAGTAGAATGAAATGCAACGAACTACCCCTTCCCCCCCATAACCCTGGGAAAAAACTAGATAATGCAAGCTGTAGTTTTACTGAAAGTCTGAGGTATCTATTTATAGATTAACAAATTTGTTTTAATATTAACTTGGTGTTTGTCTGGAAGTACCTTTTTCTGCTATATGAGCAGGTGTGCAGGAGTGACTGATACCCTCTCTGTATGAAGGCTCCACTTTCTAACTTTGTCATTACGCAATCTGGCCCAGCTTCCCTACAACGTGTTAGTTGAGCCAGTTGATATTTGCCTTTGTATTCCCAGTAGGTCAGAGAAGGAATTATGTATCAGCCAAAAATTTGTTGTTGTTTTGTTTTTGTTTCTTGTTTTTCCACCCGAACTTTTCTACTGAGGTTTTCGGGCATGACTTGTACAAAGCTGCTCTGAGAGGGATCTTTTATTTGACAGCAGCTGAATAAATTCAGAAGTATAAACCACAGAGATGATGACTTAGTGTGCTTGCATTTTATTTAGGAAGATCTGCTTTTACAGCAACTGACGGGAGGCCTGATGAGAAATGAGGGATCTTCAGCGCCACGTCTCCCACCAGCTCACATGCCAAATGCTTCACAAAACTACAAGTTGCATTCAGTGACTATCACTGACTCACTGTCATTTTGATAGCACCACTTTATTTTGATGTTTCTGGTGCTTCTAGAGGAGAAGGTGCTCTATAAAATTTGAGAAGGCAATGGGAAATTTGGGCCTCTTTGTGCTCTTGGCCTGTGCTGTAAATCACTATTAAGATTGCTTTAACTAATGCTGTGCTAGAAGTCTGCCTCAAGCTGATTTGTTATAGTAGGTTTCTGACAGGTTTCAGGTGTTTCTGAAAACGAGGTTAGAAGAAGTTCTTAGCTTATTAAGCAATGGAGAACTTTTTAACATAATAAAGCACACCTTTACTTAATAAGAGAAAGAAAATATGATGAAAGTTTGGATATGTGTCCCTTGAAAATTCTCTGAATTGTGGAATTTCAAGCCAAAACAACAGGATTCTTCCAAGGCAAGCAGTCTGGTGTTGTGTAATTATACACAGTCTCCCATGGTGGATTCTCCTCCATTTGTCATTAAAACAACAGTCTTCATAGAATGAAGGGGACAGTTATACATATAAGGAAGATGAAAAGAAGATTCATAGTCTGTATGCAGATTTCCAGGGTTTGCAGTTGAAAAGCTGGTCTAAAAGCCTGGAGGTATTTCTGCTGCTTAATAAAGTTGAAAATTGAAAGGTTATCCATAAAATGGAATTACTGACTTCTCATATACTTCTTACTTTGCAACTTTTTGTGTTAAGAATTAAAAATAAGAGTGGAAGAGAAAGAAGATGTAAAACCTTAAGATGAAAACAGAAGGCTGAAATGTGAAGCAAATGAAGTCTTGCTCTTTCAAAATCTTTGATTCTATAATTCTTTACAGTTTGTCTGCATATTATCTGCAGCTCTCAGTCACCTGGGTTTCTTGATTATTTCCACCTGGTCTTTTTAAATCAGAGAACACTGTGTTTGAACAGGATTGGGCTCTAAGGCTCTGTTCCATATATTTTTCCATTAGTCTGTGAGTAAAAAAGAAAAAAGTCACTGTATTGTTTCAGGTATCAATATGAGCACATTGACTTGCTTTATGCACTGGTTTTGAGAAATGCTTTGAAACTTAGTTTTTCCTGAGCAGTACCTAGTTACTGTGATAAATTTCCACTTCCAGGGCTGTTTGTAGCACTTTAAGTGCAGCAGTGATTTACATCATCACAGTGCTGCAGATCAGTGTTGGAAATGCTGATAGGGAAGTGGGTGCTGCCTCCAAAAAAGCAATTGCTGACAGTTACTGTTTCTTTAATTATCCATGATGATTTAGGCAGGCAAGCCAACATGCACCAGGGATTTAGGTATTTAAGTAAGATGTAAATTAAGTTGTGGAAGGCTCTTTTAGGCTATTTAGAATTCATATTTCAAATCCTTTTTATTTCAGGTAGCAAAGACCATGAATCTTTTCGATCCCTTTTGTTTAACTATTTTGGAGCCCTCCTTTAAGAAGATGGTTTGTTGCTTTCCTGATGTTCATTTAGTTTGGTGCTGAGAAGAATTTTTTTTCAGTGCCTGAACCCTTTGAAAACAGAGCCTGTCTGAATAAGGACCACCTGCTTTGTATTGGTTACTTAAGTGGCACTTTAGGCTGCCTTGTGAGAAGCACTTACTGATAAATTGTACAAATGGCCTTTCTATTCTAAGTAAACACTGTTGAGGAATGAATTCAGTGCAGATGGTGCCTCAATCCCAGCTCAGGTGGTGTGAGTGTGACTGCCAGAGTGTCTCCTGCATGGTGGGACAGGGAAGATTCCTGAAGAAACACTGAAGGACCTGCAGTGCAGCTGGGTTCCTCCTGGACCAGGATGCTCCTGAGCATCAGGAAAGGTTTCAGCTCGTTAGAGAAAGCTGGTTTAGGTGGAAGGTGAGCAGATTGAAAACAGTGCAGATGTATTCTCAGAATGAATGTGTGGTTTGTTTTTTTTTTGCCACAGTATTTATTTCCAACGTTCTTTAGTTGCGATTAGTGTAAAACACCCTAATGGAACTTTTGTCTCTTTGGTTGACTACAGCTTACAAGTGAGTTATTTTTTATTGGTGACTATCAAATATGCCACAGAAATAATATTTTTACACTATCTGCAACTGTCTTCTGTGCTACACTTTGCAGTACCTCTTAAACAAGGATGAGCAGTAAAAACCTTTTGCAATCTCCCGATTGTTTTTATTAATCCTCAAACACCTCCTTTGTTTTCTTTCAGTTAGAGTACATTTGTACAATAGTTGGTGTATATTTTGAGGTTTCTGTGGACTCTGAGGTTTGAACTAATGTAGTTGTGTTGCAAACTCCTACTCTGCCCCCCATCTCAGAAGGGTTGCTGTCGAAGGGAAGCATGTTAGTTGGGTGACCTCTAGCAAATAAAAGAACAGAAGCAGGTGCTGAAATAAAAGTTGGTGCAACATGTTTGCACAATTTGAAATAAAAAAGACTAACTGCCACTGTCTGCTGAATTATCCATGAACAAAAAAAAAAAAAAAAGATGGCAGTGGGCTAAATTATTCTACAAATACACTTAAAATGCTTTACTTGACAACAGCATGCTATAGAAGGCAAGCAGTAATCTTTTTCTGTAATGACAGTGTCAGTCTGGATGTTGGAATTGCTCTGTGCTGGCTTTCAATCATGGATATCTGCAGGAGTGTGAGGGTACATAAATACAGAGTCAAATTCTTCTGTCAGGCAGAAGCCCAGTGTGTCAGGGTAATTGAGGCCGAAGCTGGGGCTGCCACTCTAATGGATGGTTTGTGTTTGCATATGGATTTTGCTTTGGAAGTGCCAGTCACATGCTGTGAGAGCAAAGTGTGATATTGGTTTGTTTTTATTAACTTTCAGTGGCTGTTCAAAAAGATTTAATGGATCCTTATGCTGTGTGGATTTGAACAAGTTGCTTTACTCAAGCTTGTTTTCTTTTTTAAACAAAGAAATGGCTTGTTTTCTTAAATCTGTGATACTCTTGAAACTCAGTGGTCTCAGAATCCACAGCTGCCCCTCTGAACACTCTTATGAGAAAACTAAATTGCTTGGTCTATTGCTGTAGGATATCTTCAAATAATGTGTGATGGGATTTAGCTGAAGAAAGAAATTGTAAGTATTTTGTGTTTGAAGAGGGACAAAATCTCTAAAGTGAAATAAATTCTCTTATCCTCTCAGGGCTTAGCCCTTAGTTCCTCTGGGACTGGTTATTTGCTATTTAGCAGTGATACAATGTTCACTTTTTTAGGCTTTTTCTAAAATGCCACTTAGAAGTAAGAGATTATTTTAAAAAGGGATGCAGAGTGGAGAAATAGAGGTCTTGTACACGACACTTGGAAGTGCTGCCTTTGCAATGTACTTAGGTGACAAAAATAAAGCTGTGACTTTGACATCATTATTTCCTTAAGCATCAAGACCTTTGAATCAAGCTTATTTGTCCTGGGAGAAATGAATCCACTGTTGGACCAAATGATTTAATAATAGATTCCAGATGTCTTATTTTATGGAGAAGGTGAGGTTGACTCACAAATGTTTTACCTATCTGCTGCCTTAGCTTTGTCCTAGTCCATTGAGATAAGAGGACCAACAGCTTTTAAGAGACTATACTATTTTTGTGTCCTAATATTTTGGACACATATAAAAATTGTGAAATCATGGAGCCAGATCGCACAATCAATCCAGTTGGAGAGGTCTTTATGCTTAATCAATTTGACTTTGATAAGAAAAAAAGAATGTGGCAGCTGTAAGTAGCTGCTAATTATATCCAGCCCCCAGTAGATGGAAATATTGCTACGACTTTAGTGACTTCAATATCTTAAAGTTTCATTCAGGGAAGCTCATGATTCCTTCCTTCTGTCTCATACATTAACTTGCTGACAACCATAAGTCATCTAAGGTAGTGTTGTATATGCAGAATACAATTCTGATGCCTTCTTAGGCTCTCATTCATTTTTCACATTCACTGAAGTACAAATATATCAGGTAAGATGAAAATAGGCATTTCTAATTATGTTCATAATATACTAATCTATCTGTAACTGTGCTGGTCATCAGATAATGACAAACTGATACAAAAAGGAGGTGAAACAAACTTGTAGTTTTGATTTATGCTTCAGTTGTGTAACAAATGATGGGGGTAAGGGAGAGACTGAGGTAGGAATTAAGGGCCATCAAATATTTCAGTTTTTATTGGTTGCTGTGGGCCAAAACTAAAACTGTTGCTGTTAAATGGAGAAGAAATTGAGGTTTCTTATAATTCTTTATGACTCTGATGATTCTTACTATAGAAAACTAAATAAAGGATATATTGTGTATGTCTAAATATATATGCAATAGAAATAGAAGAAAAAATAGAAAAAGGATAGATAGGTATGAAAATATAAATCAGGAAAATACATTCAGACATATTAGTGGCCTAGACCAAAACCATCACAGTCTATTTCATCCTTCCATCTTAAAATCACATTGCCCCAGATTGGGGATGAAGGTGCTTTTATGGTACATCTCATCAGCCTTCCAAAGTGTTACAATAAATACATTTGCAGTAAGAGGTTCACAGACCACAGGGGAGGGATGGGAGGAGAGGCCTGGGGGAGTTGTGGAAGAGATTAACTTGCTGATGAAATATTTTATGAACAAAATAAAGGATAAACCTGAATAAATTATTTGCTACAGTGGCTCAGTTTCCAGCTGCACTGGCAACGACATAGTATGTTCCAATATCATTTGTGAATTCATTTAGCAAGACCTACAGTATGTAAAAAGCTGATGAGGTCACCAGTGTAAGACTGCTTTGAAAAACCCAGCATGATTTTTTTTCTCTCAGAACACCTGATTGTCAAAGAACAGGGAGGAAAAAAAAACAGGCTTTTCAAATGCTGAATTGTGAACACTATTCTCATGATAAATTGTTAATAATTTTGATGGAAATTAGGGTGGTTAGAGAAGAGCGCTAACACTAATGGATATTTTAAAATATGAAAACGTTTTCTATTCCAGTTTTTAAGCCAAACCAAAGGAGTGGTGAAATATTGCAAAATGCCTGTACATTAAAATTGTATTTTTGAAATCACACAATGACTTGAAACAGATGCATTAAATTCACACATCAAAGCCTTCTGTGCATTTGTACTTTAATCTCTGCTTTGATCACTGCCCATAGATAGTTTCTTCTCCCTCCCTGAGAGATCAGTGTTTGTGGATTCCCAGTGAGGTAAACTTTAGGATCTGCTTCCCAAGGCATTGTTGTGGACTGTTCTGTTTTCTGGTGCTTTAAGGTTAGGAATAGTTCAACAGTAAAGAAACAGTGCAGTAGTTCCTTCAGAAAAAAAACAGCTGTGTGTTTTCCCCTAAGGGATATGTTGCTTTCAGATTTAGACCCCAAGGTCTGTTACTGTCTTTTGATCTTCAGTTCTGTGCCTGCACTTGGGTTTCCATATTTTCTGTGGATGCTTAGCCAGAAAATTTGTATCTTGATTCCTCAGGATAATGAAAGACTCAATCTACCAGGAGTACTCAGGCACATTTGGACTGCTTTTTATTTTTTTTTCCCCTCAATGCATTTTTGGTATGTGCAGTCAGACCATGTGTGGGATTTTTGGGGGGTAAGGGGCAGCAACATTCCTGTGAGTCTAAAATTTCTTAGAATGGTATCCAGGCCTTGCATTGTTGGAGGAGACATGAGTAATGAGAATCTTGTTATTGATTTTGTGGTCTAATCTTATTTTCAGTTATGCAAAGATTCATTTCACACTTTTTGGTAGAGTTCATTTGGAGATATTGGACTCTTTTAGGGAAAAAAAGTCTTAACATCCTTTGCTTACAGTATTGTATGCTTTGTTGAGGACTTTATTTTACTATTATATTGCATCCTGTCAGAATCTGAGCCTCCCCAGGGAGAAGAAAAGCTGGCTGTTTGTTCTCCAGGCCACGGTTATTTGAGTGAAGTGGAATAACAAGCGATTGGACAAAACAGTGGTGCAAACTCAGGAGAAAAACATGTGCATGTCTTAAGAAAAATTAAGAAATTATGCATGCTTCTTCTGTTGGCTTAAAGTGTTATCAAGAGGTGCTTTAAACAAGGTGAAATTTGTCGTTTCTTGTGGACTACAACCGAGGAGAACTAATTATCAGGAAAAGTTTTCTCCTGTGGACTGCAAAATCAGTCTTTAGGTCAGAATAAATGATAATGAAGAAGTATGGTTATTAAATCTAATGCATGGTTTCTAGAGAATAAATCTGAAAGGTCATGCAATAGGGTATTATCATACAAAAGCTTTCAAGCCTGTAGATTGTGATTTGGTTAATAAAATATGCTGAATATCTAACAAATTTGCATCATGCATGCTTCCCTCATCTCTGTTGAATTGTTAAGTGAGAAAATGTAACTCTCAAGAAGATTCAACATGAGGATGGAAGCAAAGCTCTTCCAAAAACACAACCTATTTCTGTGGAAAAAAACTTCCAAATGATAACAAATAGGAGCACTGAAAGTCCTCAAAGCCCAATTAAAATGTTTCTCTGATGGTGACTGCTGGTAAAGTGTGTGGCATGCAGGATGTGGGAACTTTAGAGAGCACAGGGGTAACTTTGTCTGGGGAACAAGCTGGAGGTGCTGCAGGCTATTACAGGTGGGTCCTGGCTTTTGTTTTTAGTGCCTCCTGCTGAACCCTGCATACCTTACATCACTCGGGGTCAGCAGAGGCTGATCTGTTCAGAAAATAAAAACTCTGCCAGATCAGTTGCCAAATGTAACAGCAAAGATTAGTTTTAGGGCAGGGGTGTGGCAGGAGAAGTCAGAGTGATATGTGCCTTGAAAAGTCGTACCCATTCCCTGCAGTTCAAGACTGGCCATAGTATGCTTTTTTGTGTTCTTTTTTTGTTTGTTTGATTGTTGGGGTTTTTTGTTTGTTTGGATTTTTAAAAGTTTATTTAGCCTTTGGCCAAAATATTTGGACTTTTTTTTTTGGATTTCTTGGCTTGGGGCCTTTTTTTTTTTTTTTTTTTAATAGGGAATGAGCTTCTGCAAGATCCCTGAGCAATCAATTGAATGCTTTTCTAGAATTATTGTTTGCTGCCTGATTTTAGCTCTCCTTGTTGCGTAAATAGACACATTCTGTCTGACCATGAAGATCAGTTCATCAACCCACTTACAGAATTTCTTTGCATGTTGAGAACAGGGTATTCTCCACTCTTCAGGTCTTTCCTGCCATGCCAGAAGGTACTCCTTATCTAATGATTTTTCTTCTTCCCCTGTGGGCAGTTTCCTATATATTTTTGGAAGGGTCCTGCCCTTTGAAGGGAAGATGTTGAATTGAAATGAAGTTTCAAAGAGATTGAAGGCTTTTATTAAATTTCAGACATATGGTCTTGAATGCCTTTGAAAACTTGAGTCCAGTGGCACACAGAATCCGAAACAGCTCCTCCACTCTGCTGCCCCCTGTAAGGCGTTTCAGTATGCAGGTAGTGCAAAACAAATTGCCTGCTGTGATTCACTAATACAGCTTTCCTTATTTTTTTTATTTGATTAACGTCTATGTTTTAAAAAATAGTGTTCTTTGTATTGTTTTTCTTCCCCTCCACCCCTCTTTTGACAACCAGTGCCTGTATCACAACTCCTGCTGACTCTAGAGAGGAGAAACATGGAAGGAGAAACATGAAGGTTTTTCTTCACTGAAGGGAGAAAGTTTTAGAAGACTCTTTTTAATGATTCAAATAGAAAAGCAGTCAAAGCTGTGCTGAAACATTTACATAGCCTTGCATCTGCTATAGCCTGTGTTGGAACAAGGAAAACAATGTTAGAGTATTATGTATAGAGTGCTTACTTCTTGCTTCAGGCCATGTCAGATGAGAGTTCATTCGTGGTTCAGCTCTTGATCCAGTTCTTTTTGCTGTCAATGTTTAATATTATCAAGGGAATATGAGGATATGCCACTGCCAAATCCAGTCATACTGCTGGTATTTCACTTGATCTCTAGCATCTTGTTGTAAATGCAAATTCTTGGCAGACATGACTGGCATTGAGTGAGCATAATTCCTATTTGCATTTTGGGCTGCTGTGGTGATAAGAAGATGGTAAAATAGGAGCCTGGTTTGGACATAGAGTTTTTGTTGCCTTTAAAGGAAGTTGTGCTCATTCTCTGTGGGCTTTAATTTTCCCCATCCGTGTAATGCCAAGTGGGTGAAAAACTTCCACTCTGGTCTGGGTTCCACGTTATGTGTAGAAGAAAATGTGGTGCTCAATGCATCTTTTGGCTGAGGAACCAATCTAATACAGATTTTGCTGGTGGTAGCATTGTTACTATGTTTTCCTACCCTCTTTCTGCATGTCTGCTTCTTAACAGCATTTTGGAACTTGAACTACTCGGAGTACAGGTTGGTTTCTCAGATGAAATTGAGACCACAGAAGTTCCAGTGTTCATGTATCAAGACAGGAACATAAGCAGATTAGGTGACATTCCTCATTAAATTCAGGTATTGAGGATCTCTAATGCCACGACTGATTGAGAATCAAAAATTCTAATTTTCTGGTTCTTAATATTGCCCCACCTCTAATTCTGGACAAGTCACTCTTTAAAGGCCTAAATATCTTTTAGCAGAGGTCTCTCTACCATGGCTTAGCTGGTATCTCAACAGCATATGAGGTAGCAAACATAAGGGAGCTCCAGTCTCTACTGAGGCTTCAAGACAGCTCCAAAATTCCTGTGAGAATTAATACAAATTGATCATTAGAATAGTAACCATGGTGTTCAGTGAGCCTAAACCCCACATCCATCCTTTGGAAGAATGAGTGGAAAAAGAAATGCCATACAATATGAGCGTGGGGAGAGAGGTCACAAGTGATGTCGTCTATCTTATTGACAGGTGTTGTGTGAGCTTCAACCCTGTAGAAGCAGCACCAAATTACAGGAGCTTTGTAAGATGAGTGGATTGTAGACTTCACTCTCCTTTTTGCTCCCCTTCTGCAGCACTTGTGGTGTGAATGATCTTCTGAAATGCTTCAGAAATTGGCTTGGTGGGAAAAACTGGGCAACATTTGGTAAGGGAAAGGCTTTTACACCAATGAACACTTCCTGCACTCTCAAGTTTCTGTACAAATACAAATGAGGAAAAAATGCTTTTAAAGAGATTCTCAAATGATAATCTAAACCTTAGCTTATTGGTTTTCACATGGGCAAATAATGGGAAGGATTGTAAATTGAGGCTTGTTGTTATTTAACTAATAAAATTTAAATGTGTTACAGATACTCCAAGGTACTTTAACAACTTATTCTTGCTCACAAACAGCAATTTTTAGAAATCAGTGTTCACAGCTGGACTTAACCAGGTTAATAGTAATTCATGAGCGTTCCTTCACAGTCCATGTGCTTGTTGCAATAGCTCTAGCCTGGCAAATTCAGTTTGATCCAAGCCCTGCCTATCCTGGTGAAGGGATGCTGTGCTATCCACACAGGATTAGTGAAGTGCAGGTCTAGTGAGGCACCTTTGAATCAATCTGTCTTGCAAGCTGCAAGTATCTGGAGACAGACTGCACTAAAATAGGTTTTCATCACATTGCCATCATTTATTCAAGTGAGGAATAATGAACCTTCATTTGTTAAGCAGCCTAATGAGAAAGAAAGCAGATTTCTACTTAAACATTTATAGAAAATGAAGTAGGTATTATTACTTCTACTATTTCTCCATAGTGATTGTTTCAGAATGTTAAAAAACCCCTTATTTTACTTTTTTTGTTTCAATTTCTGTTTTCCACTTCTGTTTATATCTCCTCAAACTTAAAGCTACAGTAAGAACAGTCCCCCTAAATAGAAGAGGGGGGCCGACGGGTTCCACTTATCAGAGAAGGGAGAGAGGCCCTGAACTAAGTGACCCAGGGAAGTTCTTGATGTCCCATCCTCGGAAGTGTTCAAGGCCAGGTTGGATGGTGCTCTGAGCTACCTTGTCTAGTGAAAGGTGTTCCTGCCCATGGTAGGGGGCCTGGAACCAGCTGATCTTTAAGGTCCCTTCCAACCCCAACCATTTAGTGAATCTGATTTGCTATTTCCAGATTGAAATCTCTTTTTGAATTTCCAGATCAAGTTATCATCAGGCGAAAAGGACTTTTGATTTCTTGCAAATACCATGTCCTAAATTTTACATTTCTTTCGGCTTGGTAAATGAAGGAACATTTTCCCAAGGGAGGAAATAGTGTCTAAAGGAAAGAAATCATTTTTAAAGGTAAGATGTCAATTTTAGGCACAGATTATGAGAATATAGATGCTAATGATGGTCGAGTCTTGGGTTATGTGTACTGTGGTTGTCATTGGCAACTTAACATTAAGTTCTTAGGTAATTGCAGCTGGTACTGTCTGGTAAAAGCAGTTTCATAGTTCTGTAGATAGAAGTGACTAATAGTAGGGTTTTTAATGCCTCCCACTGCAAAACAGTGTGTCATTACAGCATCTTCTAAATATATCTCATCATGAATTTATCTTTTCCTGTGCTACTGATTGACTCCTGTTCTCCTGAGACATATTTAAATGTCATTTTATCTTTCGGTGGCAGAAGTGCTGATAGTTTATCCCAGAATGAAAATGACATTGAACAATGTTTTGAGAAGAAGAGGTAGAAGAATTTCAAACCACTGTTTTGCGTTGTGGTGGGAAGTGGTTAGTTCCAGTGTTATCTGTAGTTGTTAGTTAAAAAAAAAAAACAACACCCCAAACTTACTTGAAGGGATAATTAGAGAATATTGGCAGATTGTCCTGCAAACTTATGTTTTGAATTGTCAAGGTAATGCATTATTGCATTCCAAATGGTTACTTTGCTTTTTTTTTTCTTTACTGTAGCTGCAAAAAATAATTTCATGTGCTCAGAAAGGAAAAAGCTGAGCACACCATTATGCCTTAACAGATACATTCAATGACAGATGGCTATGCATGTTGAGTGTTGTTTTAAGCTATAATTGGATGCTTATGTAAGTCTGCTTAGTCAAATATGTGTAATTAAGCTGTCTTGTTACGCAGGCGAAATTAGAGGGCAGTCCAGGTCTCAAAGATGTCAAAAGTAATGGCTATACTGGACTTGTTCTGTTGAAACACTCACCTAGACAAAACCCAAACAGAAGCATCTGCTGTTTTCAGTTACTGCTGTTTACTGCAAGGCCTACAAAATCAGATGAAATGAAAATTAAATGACACAAAATGCCATGGGAGGTTTTGTCTGGTCTATTTTTAGACTTCAAGACACGATGTGCGTGTATGAGTGAGGGAATGAAAAGGAGTCACAAGTGACATTTATTCTTCAAACAGCTGGCAGCTTCCTTATTGTAATGAGGTGTAATATTAGTGCAGAAATTTCTAGTTGAAGCCAGTAAGTTGGTGAATACTAAGCAGAACCCTGAAAATTGATGTGGTTGTCTGATACCTGTTCTTACTGAGTAATATCCTGAATTCACTGCTAATTATATCAAAACAACAGAGTCAGTGAGCACCAAGTGTTTCTGCTACTTGATGACAAGTAAACCCAAGCTGCAGAAATACAAGTTGTCTGTGCTCATGTGCTCTTACTCTGACATGGAAGGAATGTTTTCCCTGTGAGAGAAGAAAGCCATGAGTATTGGGGCTTTTTTAATTTGGTTATCTATGAGTTGACCTGCCTTATAATTTTATATTATAAGTGTTTTGTTCTCTTAATTATTCTCTTCAATTTACCACTGCCTTCATCCTGCCCTCATTCCATGGCAACAGAGAAAAGCAGCAGTGTTGGAAGAGCTGCTTGTTGTGTTCAAATCAAGTTTAATTAGTTCCTATATTCATGTGAAACTCTGCTTAGTTCTTTAAATTAATCCCGAGTGCTGAACTTGTCAAAACCATGGTAAATGTGTTCTGTACTTGTATTTCTATTATTGTTAGTAATTAATAATCTTTATGGACTCAGTAAACTGAACCTTTATACACATAGGCCAAGTTGTTTTCCATCACAGAGTTGAGAACAAAATGACTGCTTTACTATCATAGTCACATAAAGAGAAATATAAAATAAGGTCTAGATTTTCAGGTTTAAACTAGGAGGATGACTTTTTGAATGTTTGCTTCTTTTCCATGCACAAATCATACCAACTTTGAACAGAATGTTTTTAGTAATACCTGCATTTGATATTCTCCTCACACACTTTTCTTCAGCAAAAGGTGTTTGCAGGAGGTACAACAATTGCCATCTGCTTTTCTACTGAACATGATCACATTCCTTAAAAAGGCATTTGCTGCCCTGCCCAGAGGTGGATTTTCTGCTCTGAGTACCAAACAGAAGTCTTTGCTTTTGGCTTTGTTACCCAATCCTCAGAGAAATGCAGGATTATAATGCAGTTCCTCTAGTTGAGTCTCACTGCAAGGTTTTGCTGTGTGGCCCAGAATTTTGGTGTTTTTGTGTTTTCCCCAGGAACTGAATAAGGATGATGCTGTATTTCTGAACTATTTCTGAGAAGGAAGATGCTTCATAATTAAGTGCTTGAACTTCAGGCTTTCCCAGTCTTTTGCTGTATCTAGTCTGGAGCCTTGAGCAGTCACCTGGTGATTTCAAGTTGCTGGGCAACTGGGAGATGCAGTACATTTGGAAAATATCAGTTTTCCCCCATAACTATTCCAACACCTTTATAAATTCTGACTTAAGGATTACTTTTTCAATTTTTCCTGCCTAATCAGTAAGTTTAATATGTCAGGGTTTTTAAAAATGGATTTAATTTCTCTCAAATGAAAAAATAACACCCTTTTAATTGTTGTCATGTTTAGCTTACAGAACAGAATTGATTAGGAAATAAGTCGCAGCTTCAATCCTCTCTCTTTGTCATTTCAGGTACCTTACATTCCATATCTTTCAATTTGCAAGGGATATTGTTTGACACAAATGCTAAGCTGTATCTGGAATTGTTTCTCAGTCTATAAGGTGAGTTTTTCATGTTACCTTAACTTTATTGTTGGCTGCATGATAAAATTAAGCCATGAAGTGTTGCCTGCATTTGGGTGTTGACACTTGGGAATAATTTATTCTTTACAGATGATTCCTTCATTTAGAAGTTTATCAGTGTACTTCAAGTAAGATGACAAAGTCGAGTATTTTACTGTTATTGGACAATAATTTTATGGAGAGATGCTTGGATAGTATATAGCAAAAGAATTTTAAGGATGAAAGGGCAACATGGAAAGCATTCCATCATAGCTCAAGTTTTGCTTAAGAGTACTTAAATGGGTTTAGGATGTCATTTAATGAGGCTCTTGAATATCATAAAAATTGTACTATGTTTATGAAGCTTATTGTAAAACACCACCTGCATCTTTCTGCTTTATGGAACATACCTGAAAGTCCTTTTGAGGAATAAATCAGCTGTGGCCTCTTTATAATGTCTCTAAGCCTGTGACTGTGGTGAGGAGAGGGGCAGGACTGATTTGGTGAGGGAGCTTTTGTGTCAATAATCCCAGCTACGGCTCCAAGTCTCTGCCTGGGACTTGGTTATGTTCATGCTGGAAGGAACATGAAGCTGAAGAGATGGAAATGCAGTTGCTTTTCTCTTCACAGTTATTTTAGAAATGCCAAATGGAGTGGCAGGAAGCACTCTGTGTTGAGGGAGACAGTTCCTCATCCAGACAGACTTTGTCCAGCTGCAGAGTGCTGGTGTAACATGTTTGTGCTTTGGAATCAAGCACAGATTTATCTTCATTTCAGGTTCAGACACCTTTGTAGTCCTTTGTAGGACTACATAATTGGCTGAATTCTCTGGAGATGGGGGTCTCCATCTGTAACTGTGAGACAGCCACAAGATCCTGTGCATACCTGAGTAGTGTAAACATCTGATTCAAAGACTGGGTTAGGTTTAGTCATGGGGCAGAAAGGCTTAATTCTGTGTGAAACAGCATCATTAAGCTGACCTTACCCTGACTGTCGCCTTAGATTAAGTAATTCAGCAGAATGGAAAAGCTGGAACAGAACACGTCTGCTGGGTCAAATTCCTTGCTGTGTAATTCTGCAAGAGAATCAGCAGTCTTAGCTCTTTTCTTAGATCTCTTCATTAAATCATACTTGAATCTATTGCTTAAAAAGTAAGCTTATAAAAAATTGCAACATGTAAGGTCTAAGGTCAGTGTTATCAGTTGAAGGCAGAATACCATAATAAGTTTTGCATACACCTACTCAGAGGGGAAATTATCAAGTGAGAGCAGGTTTGTGTGTGTTTGTCGCTTCAAATTTGATGAAAAAGGAACACATAGGAATTTAAAGTGTGCAAAGCAAAAATTTAAAATTTAGCAGGCATTCAAATGAGTTTTGAGGTATTATTGACAGCCACCTTGCAAGTCCATGAGGTTCTGTGGGGTTGCACTAAAGTTTATTTTTAAGTGGGTAAAAAGAACTGGTTTTGTTTGCTGCAGTCTTGACAGGAAAAAAAAAAAAGAATGGAAGTTGGTTGCCCTCTGTTTTATGAAGTGATAGGGGCAGTTCTGCAAATCAGCTATTGAGAACTTGAAGATCGGTATTTTAAAGTCTTGTGATCATTTGTACCTTTTTTTTTTTTTTCAAATACAGATAAAAGAGTTTGAACTGAAATGAGGCAACTAGTACCATTTCCATTAAAGAGCAACCCTTAATTTATTCTCCAATGAAGTGTATTTTTCCTAGTATAAATGCCTATTTATCTTATTTTTTTTTGGCAGTGTTTTTCCTGTGCAGCAGCTACTTCATAGTATTCTGTCCATAAAAATATGTATAGTTAAACTTCCTTCTCTACAGTGACGGTGCTATCAGTCACACTTACTTCTCTGCTAGCAACACATACATCTGCAATATGGTCTTTCCCCATTCCTTTTTTATTTGCCAACAGATGCCCTCTGAAAGCTTGGATAGTACTTTGCTTTTACCTGATCTAGGAGAGTAAGAGTAATTTGTGTCTGGTAACAACAAATTTTCTATGAGTTAGTTGCCTGTTAGAAACAAACAACTTCTCTCTGTCCCTGGTAAATACTAATCCAGACTTCTGCTTTCTTTCACAGTAGAGCCTGAAGGAGATGAGCAGAAGCTTCTTTTTCATGTGCTATGGAAAAAGATTGCTTTGTTTCAATACTTGAATGGTTTTTAAATATTATGCACTAGGTAACTGTAGTTTGTATCTGTGTTTTTGTTCACACACAGAAAAGGAAAGGGAAAAAGTGAGCTTTGACATCAGACATCCTCCACTGTGGATTAGGATCAGCAAGGCTGCTAGTAGGTCATGTATAGCTGCTGAACTTCAGCTGTTCATTTATTTTCTGTTTCCCTTCTCCTGAGGAAGAGTAAAACCCTAGATCTCACTTTCTTACTAATGTTGAAGAAGCTTGAGCCCTTTGTGCTCTTCAGCCACTCTTTTCCATATTTATAATTGTGCCTGGTGTCACTTCATTCCAGGTGCAGGATCTGGAATTTGGACTTGTTAAATGTCATCTGAATGCTCCAATCTATCAAGACCCCTCTGCAAAGCATCTTGTCCCTCCGGCGTCAAAAGCACTTCCCAGTTTGTTGTCATTAGTAAACTTTCTAATGGTGCATTCAACTCCTCTATACAATTTGTTGATAAATATTTGAAAGTGAAGTTTAGGGTCAGTTTAATCTGCCTGAGAAACACAACTTCCTTCTATCAGCACACACTCCTGAGAACTTTTTATAAAATTGGTATTCAGTGACAGATAAGGGTTTGCTTCAGATCTCATCTTGAAGGTGTAAGGTATTGGAGAAGATTTTCAGTCTTTGCTGTCCCCACTGGTTTGAACAATAGTATCTTTTGTTGAAGGAAATTCAGATGCTTTCTTTTCTCAGTATTAGTTTTATCAATTACACATGTTCTTGGATATGAACTTTTCATCCTTGGGAATAGGGTATTGAAAGAAAAGAAATGCTACTTCTCTTTTGCTCTTAGACAGAAGAGGCATGAAACTTTTAGGAAATGCCTTCCTTGCATCTTCAGACAGTCTTTTGTTCTGCTGTTGTCTATAGTTTTCAAACAGTTAGAAATGTCTGCACTGGTTTTGACATGGTCAAAGACTCTTTATTATTTTTTATTGCTTTCAGTAAATAACAAAGAAGTATATATTTTTGATGTTGCTGTCTGGTTGCTGTGAATGTGAGGGAGAAAAATGTGCTGTTTGCATTTCCCAGTGCGATTCATCTCTATTTAAAAAGAAAACAGTATCATGCTTCCTTAAAAAAACCCAAACCCACTAAAGTCCACAATTACACATCCTAAGAAAGGAAATGCCTCTTCAAGTGCTAAATTAGCTTGGGCAGTGAGGAGACATTGGGAGCCTCTCATTCTTTATTGAATATTCTTTTGAATATTGCTTAAAGACAAAATCCAAAATGAATAAAGGCCCCTAACAAAGCAAATAACAAGCAGCAGAACCCCTACCTATAAGTATTAAAGTAGGTTTTGAACAAATATTTACTGTGTTCTAAGTATGTTAGTCAAAACTTCTGTTTAGATCAATAAGCACCTTTGCTGTCATAGTCTTTCAATACGTGTTGTGTGACAGGTTGTGGAGTTTGGGGTTACAGACATATTATCTATCTGGCCCAAAGAGGACTCTTTAGTAAACAAAAGCATAGAATTTGGAAAAAATTAGATTTAGTTTTTTCCACAAATTTCCCCCTGTTTTTTATCCTGTGCATGGTTATCAAAGCCCTTATAACTGGCTTGACACAGTTGCTGTCATCACTTTATTCTTAATACATGCTTTTAAAAGAGGAGCTCATCCACTTCCTCTCCAAGGCATCATAAGGATGCACTCATTTCTCACATAAAAGCCTACCTGTAGAAATGCTTGGAAATGTATGCAGTGATCTTTTAATCTTTTTCTCTTTGTGACTATTTTCTGCTACTTTGAAAGCCTTAATTCTATGATGACAACATTTCACTCCTCTGTCTCTTTAGTTGTTTATTGCCCTGCTTCCATATCAATGCTGCATAAGCAAAAGTAAAAGTATGTGTAAGCATTATTGCCACTACCAGTTCAGGAGTGGGAAGGATTTTTTTCTCTCAAAACATAAATTTGTGCTTCATAGATTGCCACTTGAGCCTTTTGGGTCCAGACACACTATTAGGATTTCTACTTGTCTGGCTTGGGAAGTAGGTGACTTTAAAAATAAGAACCTATGAGTATCTCTGTCTTTTTGTAAATAAACATACCTATTTATGTCTTCAAGTTAGCTGAGGATGCAAAATTGGTAGAATTTTTGCTGCTGAATGAAAGTTACAGCCACATAGATATTTTTGTTTAACACCAAAATTAAAGCATTTACGGATCATACAGATAATTTTTTGTGCCAAATTTAGCAACATGGTGAAGGTAATACTAACTCTTCCAGAAAAGACACTTACCAGAATTTACTGCTAGCTATTTGTATGGGGTGTGATTTGCTGCATAATACATAGTACTATGGATATTTAAGACAAGATCTGCATTTTAAATGTGCAAATCATAATCATATTAGAAAGAATGTCATAATTTAGGATACCATGAGAGCCACAGGTTTGAGTCAGACTTTTCAGAGCTAATTCAGCTCCCATGTCTTTTGTCATAGGTGTTGAATTTATTAAGGCAGAGTTCATAAGCTCTAAAACGTCGTTTCACAATCAGTTTTACACTTGGAATAAGGGAAGAGTCTCCATACATGCAGAGGATTTCAGGAAAGTCAAACGGACAGCAGTCTGATCCTCCTGCATGACACTGTTACTGTGGCTGGGGATGGACATCCATTGCTCCTGTGTGTTGCTGCGTGGCTCAGGCAGAGCCTGAGTGCACAAAAATCCCCAAATGGAGAAAGGATAGTTTGGCTTGTTTCTGTTCAACACAATTTTGGTGATTTGTTTTGAATGGGGCTAATATTCAGTCCTGGTGAATTGGAGCATCTGCAGGAGCTGAGCCTTGCTGCTACCAAAGGACACGAGGTGATTTCTGATGATCTCAGGGCTTGGTTCCACAGGACTGAGGAAACATTCTAGTAAGCTTGCTCTGCAGTTCAAGGAGGAACAACACAGGCTGGCACGTTGCCCTTGGAAGTGCCAGTCTCTGGCCTGGAGTAGTGAAGTATCACAGGACTGCAGTTCTTTAAAAGTAGAGAGAAGTCTTTAACCTCAGCTCCTGAAGGGAATTGACCAACTGTCTGCACCATCTGCTGTCAGGCTGCTGTCTGCCAAAGGACATAAGTGATGGTACCTTGTTCTAAGCTGTGAGATTTTTTTTCTTTTTGATGTGGAATTAGTGATTCTGCGTGGAATCACTGTTCTTGGAAGTATTGTAGACTGATGGGTTTAGGCTTTGAACAATGTGGTCTGATTGATGAAGGAAAAACTGACTGAGAATAGAGTTAAATAAAACTGGAAATCTTAGAGTTGTCTCAAAAAATAAATTAATGCAGTATTTACAGGGCAGTGGGAATTAAAGTTTTTAACCTTTTACAATATTTAGAATAATGTGAATTTCAGATTAACAACTGAAATGGGGAGCTCCTAAGGTGGTTCAGAATTGAAGTAGCATATGGTTTGGATGTTGTAATGAAGGAGTTCAGAATGGAAAGCTGTGGTGACTAATGCTTGGTACCAAAGACCAAAGGAAGAATATTTCACACAATTACCATGTGAAAAAGTGGTTCTTCAATAACAGCAGCAAATGGCATAAGGTTCAGTTGAATGTCATGCTGTGGGGTTTGGCTCAACAACAAGCAGTTGATATTTATTAGAGACAAGCTGGTTACTGAGCATTTAATTTTTTCTAAAAGAAGGTATTTTACTATTTAGCACAAAAGAGAGACAAAGTGGAAGATACTCTGATCTGGAACTACCATTTGCTGTCCTCTTGAAAAGTCAATATAACAACAAAAATCACTTTCTGTTAATCACTATTTATCAAACTGAAGCCTGTGCTGTACCATCTGTGAGTTGTGGTGTAAGGATATATTTTATTTTTTGTGTGGAGGCATCTCAATATCCAGCAATGAGTGCTTTAGATATGGATAATTGGTGGTTGCCAGGTGACTTCAGCCATTGTGTTTATCATAATGTGTGCAGTCAAAATTTATTGCAATATTGATTCATTTTAAGGTAACTTCTGTCAGGCAAAGTGTGTCACAAAATCGTTTCCATCTTTCATTCTTCCTAGTTGGCATATCACTATCTATAGCTACATTCTGATGTATATATTTAAAATTATATATAAAATAACAGCTGAAATGTATGAAACCCTTATGAACATTTTCTTACAAACTAATCTAAATGTATCAATTACGGAAAACACAACAGCAAGCCCAAGTTTATTGTATTTTAAATTAGTTTGGAATATTCCTGGAGTAAACTTTATTTAAGAGCTCCAGCACTAAATTCTAGGTACTGTTTACTTAAAATATTACACACTATGCTAATGGAGGAGTGTGCCAGCTGCTCATAACATAAGAGTTACTTTAATGAATGGCGCATGTGGGAATGTGACAGCGTTAATTTAAAGTTTAAATGTATTTTCTTGCACCTAATGTTCCCTGAATGTATGTGTTGTAACAACTACTGGGAGTTTGAAAGCTGCTAAACATAAATTTTGCAAATTATTTCTGCAAAACATGGCGTTGCTAGTGGAAGAAACAACATGACCCTGCTGCTTATTAATTTTCTGATAGCTGTACCTGTATTCCATGAAAAAAAAAAAAAAAAAGGAAAGAGGACTTCATAATATATCCAAGCCCTTTTTGGCCAATGTTTAGCACAAGCCAGTATCATCCACTCTCATGCAATTAAAGCCTCAGAAAAGTCACTGATATGTGTATGCAGCTTTTTATTTCATATTTCATGTGTAATTGGGAGGCTGCAGCTATCATACTTCTAGAATGTAATGAAACACTAAGCCTATGGAAAGAAATCTGGGTTTTATTTCCCTGTGTGAGATGCAGTCAGATTTTTACTTATTCCAAGTTTTCAATGTTTTCACCGAAATTAAACCAACATTTCTTAGCCCATGCAAATATCTCAGGGGGATCTCTTGAGCCTCTTCTGTCATGCTTAAAATTTTTCCACTGTTTCGGTGATCAGTTTATTCCAAAATTGAGCTAAATTCTTTAAAAGGCTTATCAAAGCTTAAAAAGCTTTTCTGTGAACCTGCAATGCTTAATAAGGACATTAAATCTTGTGAGAAACATTGGCTCTAATGTGGTCTGCAGATGAAACCAGGAAGGTGATGAGTTAGAGGCTGTTTAAACCTCAGTGGAGCAGCTGGAAACATTGTCAGAGAGAAAAGGAATATTTTTTTATATTATTCACGTAAAGGTTATTTCTGGAAGTTGAGAGGGGGCCTTCTGCAATCCAATTTCTTAAAACAAGATGGGAATTTCTAGGGGCAGAGATCAGACTTTTGCTGTGTTGTGTGTGATGGAATTGAGGTAAAGATGGGTTTTCAATACTCCATTTTATTTCCAAGCTTTGTGTATCAAGTAAAAAAGTTTTAAAAGCATATTTGTGAAATACCAGATGTCCTTCAGGGTCAAGTTATTTCCATGTAAAGTAAAAATTTTGGCAAAAAAGTGCAATACCCTACGTATAACTGCACTTCTAGAAGAATGGCCTAATGTTTCTGAATTAAAATAAGAGTGAAAGAATCATGTTCCATAGGTAGTGAACCATAGTTTGCTCCCTGTCCTTGGATATTTTGTGGAAGTTCTATGTTAGTCAGAGAAGAAGAAGCTTTTATCAATGTTTGTGTGATGTCAGTATTGGGGAAAATCAATTGAAAGGTCTTTTGACAATTTTTTTTATGTCCTGGAAGGTTTGGAACAATCACAGGGATAGAATATCTAACTCATAAAGCAGGATGCATTTGAACTTCGAAGCTCATTTCTTTCTAAGCTGAAGAAATTCAACTGTTATACAGTTACAAGCATTATTAAACATATTACTAAATGGTTTAGAATTTTTTCCCTTTTTTTTTTTTTTAACAGAGCTTGTCTTCATCACTGGATGTCAAGGTGTTTCAATTGTTTCAGCAATTTGTCAAGTTAGGTTGCTGACATGTAGAAAAGTCAAGTGGTTTGCCAAAGATTACTCAGCAGACTGATGGAAAAGCAAGAATAGGCTTTAATCTCTTCATTTTGAGTCACTGCAGTCCCATAATCATTGGACCATAGAATGAGATGTGAAGGATTATAGAAGTTTTATTATGTGATGCTGCTCCTCTTCTCCTGTGTTCTTAATGTTGGGTATATGTTGTTTGACAGCTGACTGACACCTAGACACATTTGTGTTTGGTTATGTAACGTTAAAATCTTGACTATCCTTTGCTGGTAATGTTTTTCTTGTTTCACAAACCAAGTAGGAATGCAATTGTCATGTTTTTGGTTTCACTTTACAGAGCTTAATAAAGATCATCTAGTGGCCTGTACTTAGTTCTCAAAGTTTCATATTCTTGAAATCCATGGAAATGAGAACTAAGCTCCAAATTCACCCCAAGATCTGAGCTTTTCCTTTGGAATCTGAATGTTTATCCTTCTTGGAGTTCAGAGCTGTTAGAAAAGTGAATTCACATTCATGATGTACATAAATGGAACTATTAATTATGACTTCCAAGCTGTTTGGAACAAATGTTCTACTTGTGTCTAGAACTACACAGGAATGTGGTTTTTTTTAAATTAAAGTGGGGTTTATGTACAGTGAATAGTAACACGAGTGAAGAGTAGGTGTGCATATGTATTAATGACTTCTCTTAAATGACTGCATCACCACACACAATTTTTTTCTTAAGAATACAAGAAAATATGAAATACAGAAGAATATATGTATATGCTTTTCAGCATGGAATTCAGATTTGTGTTTCTATCTAGTTTCTTCTTGGAAAAAAACTTTTAAGTGCACAATCTTCTTCAAGTATTTAGATCTGTTCATGTAGTGTATTGGGGATAGTAGATCTTGCAGCACCAGGCAGTACCTGCTTTCAGGAAGCTGCAGCTCCAGGAGTTAATTTGTCAGCTTAAACAGGCACTTGTAAACTTTCCAGTGACAAGAGAGTTAAAGTCCTCTTGTGAAAAATAGGAACTTATCTGTAGTTTGTATCAGGGAGATGTTCAGTCTTGAAGCTAGGAGTGAGTAAGCTGGGATGATTAAAGTGTAAGTGCATTATTCACAGGAAAGAAAGAGGATGTAAGGCAAAGAAAGGAGGTTGGCATAATGGAAGAGGAGGGAACCAGGGGAGCCCAGAAGGGCCTTGGAATTTTGAGCTTGATTTCTTTGGGGATTTTCCTTGAAGGCTACCAGCAGACTAACTCATGATATTTCAGGGGAGGGGGGAGGAACTGAAGAATTTTTTTGAGAGTAAATAAGGGTTGGAAAGTCAATATTCCTTGAATTTCATGTTTTATTTAGAGACTTAAGGGCCTTCTGTGTGAAGGGAAGGTTTGGGTTGTAGGGAGGGAGAAGGACTGCAGAGCTGGAGACTGGATGATGCCTGAGCACATTCTGCCAAGTCTGAATGTTCAGCTCCTGTGCAGCATCTCACGGTGCCGGTGGCTGCAGCCAGTGCAGGGCACAGGTGATGCTCTGAAGATAGAGAGCATAATGCTGCTGCTGAGCAATGGGGCCAGGCTTCCAGCAGGGATCTCACAGCCTGGGAAAACACACTGTTAGAGAAAAATGGAGATAGCATTTATAATATCCAGTCACTTCGAAAACAAATTGTTGAGGCCGCCCGGTTATTACTGGGTAAAATAAATAACTGTAGTCAATAAATTCAGGTTGGAATCCTGAAAGTGAATTATTATTTCTGTCTTGCAATTAGTTTGGGTATTGAGAACTCACCATATACATGCTGGTTTATTTTTTTCCCTTGATTTTCTTCCCCCTGGAAGGAACAACATATTTTCCCCTGTGCTTTATTTTTTTTGAATAGTGAGTGGCAATAAGATAAACCTTCCATCTATCTGTGTGGAAAAGAAATTACAACACAGGAAGCAGTGATACAGCCACCACAGCTTGAGTTTACAGCTTCTGAATTTAGTCAAGTAAAATTGCTTTTAGCTGTATAGATTGAAAATGTACAAGGAAAGGGGAAAATAACCTTCAGAAAATAATCCTCCCAACCTCTGTGATACCTTAATTTTTTTTGAGCAGCAGAACCGTTCACCAAGAGGAGCATGCTATTTTACAGTGTGGAAAACTTAATATCCTGCCCTTGTACTTCTTTTTGGTTTTTTTCTGTGTACACTGGGAAAGTTAACTAAGAAATTTAGAGGTTCTCATGAGCTGTCAAAAAAAAAAAAAGGAAAAGAAAAAAAGGAGATTGGCATATCACATTCTTGGCCTATGTTTAGCTTGCAGCATCATTCTGAAGGACAGGCAGAGAAACTGCGATGTAAGAATGGTTCCAGCAGTTCCAGTAATGAACATACCTTAATGAGAAGGTTAGACTGAGACTATCAGCAGCATTAAAATAAAGAAGTCAAAAACTAGTCAAGCTTTAGCACCAGGAAAAACAAAACGAAAAATGACCAATTGCCAGTCATAACTGATTACTTTTTTCCGAGTTCAAGCAAAGTGTTTCTGGTTTTTGCACTGAATTTGCACTATATCAGTAAAAACTTAATCCCTGTAGTGCCATGAACCTCACGAAAGCAGACAGCTACAAAATATTGTGCAAGAAAATTAGAAGTAGATTACATATTATCCTTGAGTTGCTCTTAGTATAAGAGGCCAAATGGTGACAATCTGCTGTTTCTTATCTCTAAGAGGGCATGTTTGATGTAGGAAGAAAATCCTGAAAATCTGAGGTGTGTTTGAGATGCCAAGTTGTGGTGTTATTGTAAATGGCAGTGTAAGTCCAGCTTCCTTCATGTTGTTCACAAGCCTGTGTGGAAGGTGAAGCTATATAGTAGTTATCAACTTCTAGTTTCATTGTTTTGGCAAGGAAATGTCTTTCTGTTTTTTTGTTGTTGTTGTTTGTTTGTTTGTTTTGTGTTTTTTTTTTTTTTTTGTTTCCCCTATTTCCTGTCTTGAGGAGAATGAAGTTTGGTGTTGTGTTTTATGGGCACCATTGATTTATTCAAGACAAAATATTTGAAAAACCCCTCTTATTCTAGGCACTCCTTGCTAGATTAGATCTCCAAAATGGCAGCTATTACTAAAAAAAAAAAAAAAAGGACATATCCTAAGAGGAAGACCATCAGTGAGATGACAGCTGTTGGTCCTGCAGTGATGATGTTTCAGCTCAATGCAACTGAGCTCACTAAGTGATAACCTGCAGTGCTGGGGAGCCACAGAGGCAGTAATGGGAGATGGAGCTGTGCCGAGCAGTAGATCTGCAGTGATATCAGTGCAACATTGGACCAAGTTCTGATACACTTTGATTATTTCCAAGCACTTTTCAGTGCTAGTGTTTCAGAACTGACCTTAATTGTGCCTGATTTTTCCCTTTGATATGTATAAACAAGGCATGTTTGATACGAGCTGCTGAAACAACTGCCTTGGTTGGGTTCTCAGGGGCTGGTCAGCACAAATTATTCTGCAAAGTCACTCTAGTATTGTCATCTATGTGGTTCAGGAAGCTCTGTGAAATTTGGAGAAAGTGGTGGAACAAGGTCTTACCTTGATAAAGCTTTTTTTATATAAGTGAAGTACTACTTTATTTCCTGAGACTTTTCCATAACTAACCCAAATAATCTGTGTGGCTGCCAAACTTAATTTCCTTATCCTTCTGTGACACATAGATTCCAGGATGAAAACCATGTGAAACAATTCCCTTGAAATATACTCAATATCTGGAAGTATTTACAAGTCATTAAATCTTGGCCTCTAAGCAACATGTATTCATGTCCTGTGGGGAAAGGGAGAAAGGCTCTTTCAGTACAATATTATTTCTATTTGAAAACTTAAAATGAAATAAAGCTTTTTCTATCTGCTCTTAAGCAAACCGATGTTTTTCAGGCGTTTAAATTCAGGTGAAGAAAGCTGATACACCCTGGTGACTGTGAAAACTACTCCTTTGTGCAGGTTTAGTTTCCTCTCCTGTATCCCAAATGCTTAGTGTTCATACACTGAAAGTGAATTAGTTGCTCAGTGGTGACCTTGGCTGTACTGAGCATATTTACTGAATTAACTGGAGGAAGATTGGGAAGGTAGAATAACATTTTGTGACAATACTGTGCAGTATCAGTGGACAAAAATTCCACTACTGGAAACTTTAAATTAGCATTTTCTCCTTTTTAATCCTCATAAAAATATCTGTTTAATACTCCATGCAACCCCCTGCATTTGGAATTGCATGGTAGTAATCAAGAATTACACCTAAAATTAAAACCATCATGTGTAATCCATATGGAAACGTGAGATTTTGGTGCTGTGCAAATACTCTGTGAAATATAAGCTGTAGGTGTTAACTTCTTGATCTGTGTGGATTCCCAATGATTTCTGCGAAAAAGTCTTAACTGTTAACCTTTAACTTTCCTTGAAGAAGGAAAAGGAACAATTCTGGAATATGAGAATCCTGTTACATGGTAATAACCTTTGGCATGGAAGGTGTGCCTAAAAAAGATGCATTAAATAGTTAAACTTGCATTTAGTGTGAGTTGTTTTTGAAGCAGAAATGAAGAAATTCAGAGGCTGTAAAATGACAAATAAAGCAACAATAAGATCAAAGAGAGATAAGAATAGGGGAAAAAGAAATCGGTATCTTTAAAATACATTCTTCAAATCTGACAACACGCTATAGATTTCTCCCCAGCCTGGACAAATGTGAATTATATATATTGTAAGAAAGGAAACACGAATTTGTTTATGAAGTTATTGCAGTAAATTAGTAGTTTATTGTATGATATTTAAGAACAAAATGACCCCTTAATGATCTCTTTTTTAATAACAATGTATGCAGTCCAATGGAAATCTGCTGTGGTAAATGAATGTCACTGAGACCACTTGCTTCTGCCTGCCTGTCATACCCGGTAGAGGGAATCAATATGAGAAAAGCTGGCATAACTGGCATGTATTATAAATAAAGCTGTCTTGGGAAACTACATAATGATTCATCAAAATAGACTTATTAGTGTTCAGTATCATCAATCATTTCACTTAATCTTGGTTCACCAATAAGTTTATTTAACACATGAACACACCGTATTGAGGGTGGAAAAGGAACTTTAGAACATATTTGGCTTAAACCACAAAAAATGTAGGGAATCTCAGAATGCAGAAAACTGATGTGTGCAACTCAGAGCAACATGGATGAATAATTTTGGAGCTTTATTTGTAGCAAAACTAAAGTTGGGCACTTCTGTTCTGATGTTTAATTCGACCAAATGAATTGTGGGTTTAATTTCCATTTTGTGTTTTATTCAATCTTTTACCATGCTGGTGACATTTTGACTATGTATTAGTATTTCATGGAATCAGAGAATTATTCATGTTGAAAAAAACCTTTAAGATCTTTGACTGTCCAGTCCCCCAATAAACCATGTCCCCAGGCACCATGTGACACATCTTTTAGGTACCTCCAGGGATGGTGACTCAACCACTTCCCTGGGCAGCCTGTTCCAATGTTTGACCTCCCTTTTGGTAAGGGAATTTTTCCTAATATCTGGTCTGAATCTTCCCTGGTACAACTTGAGGCCATTTGCCTCCTTCTGAGATTTCTCCAGCTTGGGAACCCCCTCCAGCACTTTATTGTGAATTAGAGGGAGAGAGAAACTCCATTAGAATTAGAGCCAGGCTCACACTAGTGATAACAATTGAAAACAGTGTTTTTTCAGCATAGCTGCAGCTACTTTCAGGAACAGATGGTGTGACCCTTTAAGGGTAATTATATCATGATCCTAATTAATCACAACAAGACTGACCTTTTGCTGACTTAAAAAATAATTTCAGTTAGATAATCTTCATTCCAACTTTTTTTTTTTTTTTCCTTGGGTCAGATCTGGATGTCCATATGCTCTGTGTGCAATAGGGCAGCTTCAAGATGTTAGTATAATGAAATGTCAGCAAATTGACACCAGTTATTGTCATGCTAGGTCACAGGACTTACAGGTCAACTTTTGAAGTGGTGAGTCCAGTTCTTTCTCTTACCACTTATCCCATGTCTGTGTTTTACCCTAGTGCTAAATGCCAGCGAGTTTTCTTTCCCAACAATATATTCAGTAATTGAGCAAGTCAGCTTTTAGGGAAATTATTTTCACATATGCCCTGAGGAAATTTTATCACTGTAGTCTGGGCTTTGGGTTATGGACTTTCTTTGATAAGAACTAAGTTACTTTTTTGACCATTTCTGTAAATAGTTTTATCTGCTTTGCCTAGGCTTTTTCTTTCTGATACTTCTGTGGTTGTCCTTGTGGTTAGTACTATCCTTGTGGTTAGTACTTTATTTCTCCAAATATCAATGCACAAATACTGACTGGTTATTAACTTTAGTGCATTTTTTGCCTATTTCTAAATATGCCTATTGGGAACTTTAAATGCTTTATCTCAAATATTAAAATACCACGTAAATTACTGCTTCCTATGGGACAATGATTGTTTTCTGCTCTGAAAGTCATAAGATGTGATGGTCAAATTATGCAGAGAAAAGAAAAAAGCAAATATTTAATGTCCATTTTCATTTAACAAAAACTGCTCTGTACCTCCGGGTTTTTTGTGTGTGGTTTGTTTGTTTGTTTTTGTTTGTGGTTTTTTGTATTTTTTTTTTACCTTTGTTCTTTTTTTCTTCGATCATGTATTGTTAAGGAGATGTCATGAGGTCTAGGTGGTCCCAGCTCCAGCTGTGCTTTTTCTTTTTGTTGCTTATTTTATCTATTTTAGCCTGAAATGCTACAAAATTCTTAAATGGTGTAGAATCATGTCTGGTCAGATGAAGTGCTCCAGTTCTTTGATCCAGTAACTACCATCAAGAAGTGAAATTTAGACGTAAATACCATTAAGAAATGAAATGCTGTAAATAATCAAGCCCCTTGAGAAGCTGAGACATTTTTGAAAACAAAGGAACACTGGATTATTATTTGCTTCATGATCCCACTGTCACTTCCAAATGTGCCAGATATAATAGTTGAAGAGAATGACATGTGCTAAAGCACATTTTGTGCATTTCAGGTGTTTTTCTGAGTGAGAGTGGAAAGCATTCAGCTGAGCTGCATCCCTACACTGAAATATTCTGAGGATCACAGCAGCTTCCAAACAACAGGAAAAGAAAAATATTTTATGTATCTACCCATTATGCACACACATAGCATAAATAATTTGGTTTCTTTGATCTTGCTTTAATTCTGGCTCTACTGCGTGTTGTTCTCTTTTAGAGCAGCAGAATTCTGCCTGCTGCTGTTTCTTTCCTCTTGTCTCAGGAGAGGGTCCTTAGGAAGCAAACCTCCCATATTTGAATTATAGAAAAGGGGCTAAAATAGCTGTTCCTGTTAGGTAGCTTTTGTCTTCTAGGGGTTGTTGGTCATGTTTCTACCACACATTTCTCAAACCCTCTCTTGGGTTCAGTACACTCAGTTTTCTAGTGTAGTAGGAAATCTGACTTCTCTTAATGTGTAGGTGAGATAACAATAGAATAAAGTTACTTGATTATTATTTCTGTTCCCATCCTCTTTCACTTTTTTTTTTTTTTAATTCAATGCTTTCTATTCTCTTTTGGGTTTTTTTTTTTTTTGGACTTAGAGTAGAATCCTCATACTTGAGAAAAAAGGTTCAAAAAATATTCTTAACATTACAAATACTAATTTTCCCCATTAGACAGGGGAGCTTTGAGAAATTAAATGTCAGTTTAAATAACAGACTATTTTCAAAATTGAGAAACTTCTTTTTTGAGGAATGATGACTAGTAACTCTAGCTGGGAAATATAAAACTTGGATCTTCGTGTTGGTATTTATGCAAATGCCCTCCCTCAGCTTAAGAACCTGGTAAAGTCTTGTAATTAAAAAATTACACACAGGCATTTCCAAGTTTTAAAATCTAACAATATTCCTGCAATATGCATAGAAAGCAAAGTTCTTTTTATCTTCCTTAGAGTTTTAAAATACCTTCTATATTACTAAAGAGCTTGGTTAAAACTATGGAGTGATTTGAATTGCTTTCATCTCTTTAATCTCTCTCCCCAGTTTCCCTGTAACTGAGGTAAAGTTTTTGATTGAGGTGCTGTGAGTATTTAGGGTTGCACCAACTTGAGTCGATGCAATGTGAGGGCACCTGAACCCTGTGGATGGTAACAGGAATGGAGTGTGCCTTTGCAGGATCACATTGTCTGGCCACCTGCAGGTTGCTTATTTGCTGCTTGTTTTTGCAGTGGAAGGTTGTTGCATCACTGACAACGTCGTATCATGTTCTCTCTTCTCTTTTCATACTCTCTGTCAAGGCAGTAACATTAATTTGTGTCCATTTGAATAGTGCTCATTGTCACATGGAAGGAGATCTTGTGACAAGCGAGGGATTTGTTTAGCAAAAACACTTTCAGTAAATGGCAATTTTGAGAGACTCCATTTTACAGGAAGAGTGGCTAAACAATTCAAACCAATGATTTTTTTATTTCAGTGTGACTATTTTCTGATGGGCACATTCCAAGGGCTTTGATGCAACTTTGTGTTTGCTGCAGGAGTCCTGTAAGTGCCTGGTGTTTTGTCTTTGAGCTCCGATGTCACTGGCATGCAGAAATGAGCTGTTCCAGGAGCAGCCCCGTCCTGCTGCAGGGCTGGGGGCTGCAGGTGCTGAGCTGGGTGGAATTGGCACAGTGCAATCTGTCCTCATCCTACACATGGTGCCTTCACCACCAAAATTCTGCACTTACACCTAATTTATAGACCTGAAATAAAAGAAACTATGGAGTCCACCTATAAAGCTATTGCTGCAAGCAAGTGCTTCAGATCAGTGAAGGTGTAAAGAGGAGGTGGTGTGATTTGACTATGAGGGTACTGCTGGGGCTTCCTGGGCTGGAATTACTGGTGTACAGGTCCAAAGCTCTTCTTAATTAGGCAGAAGATTGGAATGTTGTGCAGACAAAATTAGATAATTCTAAGAACTATTAAAAAAAAAAAAAAAAACCCTCTCTCCAAAACCCCAGCAATCCACCACCACGCTAAAAAACCTTAATGGCCCCACACTTAAAAATTCCTGTATTAAACTGAGGTGATCAGACAGAAAAAAATCCTTTTAAATTATTCAAGATCTGCCAGTTATGTACCCATGAAAATGCAAATGCAGCCCCAGGAAGTATCAGCCCTATAGGTGGCTTTTTTTAGGGAAGTGTTAATGACACAACCCTGAGCAGTTGTTTTATGGGCATCCTTTACAAAGAAAAATGGATATGAAGTAGAATTGAAATAGAGGTGGGCAAGGACCATAATGGGTTGCCTTTTTAATGTAGGGAAAGTAAAGCATGAAAGTGGATTTGATTAGTTTTTACAGGTAGCAATATTTAAGCATCACAGGAAAAAATATGTTTGTTGAAACTAGGAACCAATGCTGGCACCAGTTTTTTCATATATTGTAAAATAAACTCAAGAGTCAGAACTAGTAGAAATTCTGCTAAAGCAGAGCTTATAGATAGGACTTCCACACAGCTGCTTGCTGGCAGTCTTCAAACTGCATCCAGTTCAGAGTGACAGCCAAATATTAGCACATTATCCAAAATTATTACAGTGATGTCTGGTACCTAATTAGCAAGGGATATCAAGTAGGAAGCAACTGCATAGCCTTAAGCTCCATTCTTTTATATGTAAAAGCATTTGTAATTGGGAAGATGAAGTGTTCAACCTGTGGACTAAGGACTACTCTGTGTCTGAGCATAGGAAAACATTTCTTGTGTTCTACAACTGGAAGCCCCTGGGGACAATAAGTTGAATAAAGCAGCTTACCAGCCAGCAAGGTTCGATGAAAATGTTTTGATGAAGCCCATGACAGTTCAGCTTGGCCTTTTCAATAGACAATAATATATTAGAGGTTGTCCCAGCACTTTTGCCATCCTGTTGCTGCCAAGATTTTGTGAATATCTCCAAAACTGTGCAAGAAAACCCTATTATTCATCAGTGTCTTCAATTTTGATGTCAAACAGCTTCTGCTTCTTGCAAAGGGACATGCTAAAGGAATATGCAGTTCTGTATGGGCTGAGGTGACCTTTTAAAGGCTCAAGTATTTCGCATTTTCCTTGGTCATTATAGCTGTCTTTCTTCTAGAATTTTGAGCTTTTCAGTTTGAGGAGCTTTGATTTTTATAGAAACTACCCAGAAAGGCTTTAAAAGAATTTGAAGCTATCACTAGGTGTATTACTTTGTGTCAACTTTTTTTTTTTTTCATTTAGGTCTGCTGGAGACTTATTAGTGTCTTATAAAGGGCTAAGGATAATCTGTCTTTCCTGTAAAATGACTTATTATTTCTTACCTCTTTTTGTAGTAAGCTTACTAATTTGTCAGAGTGAGCTGTGATTTTTAGCTGATGCTCTTTCTGTTCTGCCACTTCTATTGACAATTTTCCATTGACAATCAGAAGGAGAAAAATCTTTGAATATAGACTCAATTTCAGGGTGCTTTAAAGAAATAGACTATATATGTTAATTAATTGGTGGTGTCAGAAAACTTTGATAAAGATTTAGGGAATTCAGGCCTACTTGATGTATTTAAATCTAAACTGAAGTTTTGTTCAAGTGGTCAAGAAATAATTAGAAAGGAGCAATAATTCAGCTAATGTTGATAGCAACTCATTTGGTGTTAAATCATTTAAAAGATTTTTTAAAGCTGTAAAGCTTTCACAACAACCAGCAATTGTCCAAACCAATGGCCATTTTTATTTGCAGTGCTGTTTTTATTTGTTAATATATCTAGGGTAAGGCAAACTTACTAGGATACAAGCTTGTAGGAACTGCCCTACTGAAGAGGAACTAGATTGTGATAGCTCTCATCTGTTTGATTCAGAGGACAGTGGGTCCAAGGGCCAAATTAACTCCTGTTTTATCTAGTGTGAAAGAAATACTTATCTGAGGTTTAGGCAGTTATTATTGACTCAGGATTCCAATTACATTTGTGGATCAATTATAGACTTGCTGTGCTGCTGCAGCAAGCAATTTAAGTGGCACTTTCCTTCAGTTCCTCCTGAATATGATGCTTTGCTGAGGCATTGCAAAGATGAAATTCACTGCTAATTTGTGAGCTACACTGCAGCGTGAGGGCCATATTATTACATAAATGAGTTGTCAGAAATCTAATTATATGAAATTATATAAATGCAATTATGTATTAGCTGATTATATTTTCCTGAAGAACTTCACAAAGACAAACTCTTAGTTGCAGAAATTAAACATATATGCTGGGTGAAGGGTGGATGATGCTGAGAACCAGCGGTGAGCTGGGAGAAAACCAGTTTATGTTCCTTGAAGAAACATATGTTTCTGTTAATTCAAAAGAAATGTGAAGCATAATCTGTAAATTCAGCCTGTTGTACGTAGTTTATTTTTTAATATATGCTCTTACTAAAAAGTGGAATGTCTAATATATGGTTTAACCAAGGGTGCCTTAGGATACTTTCTTAGCTTGAGTATTTATCGAGTATTGAGCAGCTCTTCTCCACCATCAAACCAAGTCCTCTCTTAGAGTTCTGTCCCAGTCACTGGACATCTAGAAATGGTGGAGACAGCAGCCTCATTTCTACAGCTAAGAACACGGTTTTAGGCCTTCCTAGCACATTGTCACTGGTAATTTTTAATTTCCAAGGGTGTCATTCTATCAATTTCATTAGACCAATGGTTGTAATAAAACATAGGAAAACTTACATCATTTTCCCTGTTACCATTTGTGTGTGGAAAAATACTCCTTGTTCTTCTACTTCTTTCTTCATTTTCCATAATGTTGTGTGGTCATATATTCTGAAGACTGAGTATTTTTTCTGTTTCACAACTTTGTCATTAAATGCTTAATCAAACTAAATCAAATTGTGATTTGTATCTCAGTAAGAATTACTGATAGCTCCAAGTTGAAAATGTGTTGTAGGCTCATAAGGAATGCTTGTGATCAAATAATATCCTAATTACTTATTAAGATGTTACAGAACAATTTGCTAATTACCTATTCATAGAGTTATAGAACCATTTGGGTTGGATTGATGAGGTGCCCTGAATTACTTTCAGCTCCACTGTTATATTCTTTCACTAATTACTTGAAATTTTGATTTCAGCCTTAAGATGCATAGCTGTGTGCTGTAAATTTTTAAAATAATCTTCATTCATCCAGGGACTCATTTAAAGAGCATGGTTAGTTCTCATAATGCTTAGGAAAAGGGACTTAAACTTGAGCACTGGGCGTTAGATGGAGTTTTGTTTCATTGCAAATAGCAACATTGGACTGACATCTTGAAGCTTAAAATTATTTTTTTCATGCTAGGAGCCCAAGAAATAGGTCCTATGTATGTTATACCCACTAAATAGAATAATTTCTGTAAAAGAATTTTCTAGCATGGAAAACGTTACAGAATGGCAGAACAGATTTGGAAGTCTGCTGCTCTCTTCTTCTGCCATACAGCAGAATAAATTGCATCTCCTTTCTTAGTAAGTTCTGATGCACTTGTCTAGTGTGTTCTTCCTTCTTCTGCTCCTTTTAGTAATTAGCAGTGTAACATTCACATAAATATACTCCAGGAAATCACATCTCTTGTTAGGTATTGGATGGATGTAGCATTAAACCCAAAAACTTCATTTAGGCACTTACAGCCCAAAGTATCCAAAAGAGCTTTACAAAACAAGCAAAAGAGGAACATTTAAGAAGGATTGGTGCCAAGTAAAGGTGCTGAGCTCTGTGCCCATCTCAGATCTCTGGTAACTTTTTCCATGGCTGTTTTGCAGTGTTTCGGTTTAGGCTATGTGGGTGTGATAAGCCTGAATAGAGATACTGGGCACAGAATCTGCATTTCTTATCTATGACTGAGAACTTGGATTTAGGGGAAATATCAGCTTCGGTGGCAAAGAAAGATAAAGACAATTGGCAGGTAGTCCAATGAACACCTCTTTCTGACTTATAACTCGTAAAACTGTGTCCTTCTAATCCAGAGCTGGATTGGATTCTCAGAGCAGGAATGTGCAGAGGCCAGGACAGAATCAGATGAATATTTGGTTTTTAAATCCACCAGATTGTGCCATCTTCAAGACACTTTTATGGAAAGCATGGATATAGCTCAGTATTTGATACCCTAAGAGTGAAAAAGCTTCAGGAGAATAGATACCATGTTATCTATTCTGTTAGGCACAGAACTGTCAAAATATTTCATCTGTGGTTTAAACATCTCTGCTTTCATCTTGAGCTGAGACTGACATCTGTCAGATTGTGTGGTATGGGGGAAATGTGATTTAAAGGTTACAAGAGCAGATGGGATTCAGGATTTCAGATGAAAGTGAATGAATAGGAAGGTCCTTAAACCAGTAACTTAATTAGGTTTTCACTTCAGCCTACTGAGTAATGTTTATGGAGATTAACAATTCTAAATAAACAAGAAATAAATGGAGAAATATAGAGGCATAAAATACAGCAGTAAAAGTCTGATTAAACTGATGAATGCCACAGTCAGGATTTCTCTGTTCCACTGGTTCCGTGTATCTGTTTAGTACTTGGGAAACTTCAATATGATTTGATGTCAATAATATTAAGCATAGTTTCATGGAGGATTAGTTGCATCAGTATCTAATAACAGCAGAGAAAAATCCATATTGTTATTGCAATCATTCATTTTCAATGTTATAATTGAAGATTGCTAAAAAAAAAAAATTGTAGTAGCTGGTATTATTTGTAAGGGAAATGGGTTTTGCATGAGGTTTATAGTATCCACCAAGAAACTCTTAATAACATTATGTACACTGTGTTCCATAAAACATACCTACAGGGTACTAAGACAGGAGATGTCTTTTGTTATGAGCCAGAGTATAAACTACTTGTACACTTATACTGTATGGAAAAGTTTGGAAAAGTTCATCTTTAGCCAAGGCTTTGAGTTTAACTGAGCATTATCCATGACTGCTGAGCTGTTCTGTTGTGTTCAGCACTCCATGAGCTGTCTGCCTGGCTGACCTGCCAGTTGCTATCAGCTGTCCTTGTCCTCTTCAGCTCACAGAGGATGAGAATTTGAGCAGTGTTTGACAAGCAGAAATGCTCTTTTGATATTTCTGGTTTAAGGACAGGGTTTCTTTTTCCTAATGAGGTTACTGTTTTTAGCTACTTCCGAAGTAAAACATGCACCCTGATACCAAATTTAAATACAGAACGATGAGAAGAGTTCCCAAGGAGTTAACAACAAAGAGATATCAAGTCTTAATTGTTGGAGTTGTAAAGTCTTTACTCAACTGCTAGAAATAAGGAAAAAGGTTGTAATGAGGGAAGACTTACTGATATCAGTTCAGAAACTTGTGGAGGGGCTGGTGGGGGAAGTTTAAGATATTTGGTTAAAAACAGCTCTGCTGCCGTTTTGCAATCAAGAGAATCATCAAAGCAACCTGAACTGGCTCAGTTCTAAAACTTGCAACTACTATGTTTACTGAACAGAAGGTAACTTACTCATTTTCAAGTCACTTCCTGGAGATCCTATGGATGGAATAACATTATTGCTTTCTCCTATTCCTTTCTGTTGTGTTTCATGCTTTCTGTAGCCACATCCAGACCTTGGGTCTACTACATTCCTCCGGTTTTGGTTTGTTTTGGGTGTGGGTTTTTGTTTTTGTTTGGGGTTTTTGTTCTGTTTTGGTTTGTGTTTGGTTTTGGTTTTTTTTCCCATATCTGCCTTTGTGCTCTTTTTATCTGAGTTATTTCTAATGTAAAGACTGACTAAAGACTTCAATAAGACAGAGCAAAACTGTCTAACTGGAGAGCATGAGGCCAAATTTGGAACTGCAGAAAGTTCCAACCTATTTCCCAAGCAGCATAAAAAGAAACTTGTTTAATTACAGGAATTTTCTTGTACATTTAAAAGATGGTGTTTAATTTGGAAATATATAAAGAATGCCCAGTGAGGGATAAATGAATATTCTGTAGTATGGATTTCAATGAATTCATGCAGATTCAGCAGGATTTTCTTTCCAAACAGAAACTGCAATATAAGGCTTTAATTTTCCTTTCGCAGTGGGTAGTTTTGCTGAAATCTCACTTCTAGCAAATCTTATGTTGTTTACACCTACAGTTTTTGATCTTCTGTCCCTATACCAGCTGTCAGAAAAGCACCAAGACTACAAATTGCTGATTAGGCACAAGGAACTCGAGCTGCTCCCGTTTGGAAAGGTCAACACTCTGTCCCCTGTTGGCCCCATTTGAGCTGTACCAGTTCTACTTTCACTAATGCTGCCTGTTTGGCAGCGTGGAGTTGATCTCAAATTTCTGCTTAATTTGGATCTGAAATAAGGTTATAAAATGTTATTACAGTTAGTTGTCATCAGAGGTCATGGTTTTCAATAGAGAAGGAGCTGCAGTGCCTTTTAAATAGTTTCTTGATGAAAATTTGTACCTGCTGTCCCCAAGAAGCAACAGTGTGATGATGCTGTCTCAAAAAATGCTTTTCATCAAAGGTTAGAAATAACCTTTAGCATTAAAGAAACAGTGACTTTACAAAGGTGATGACCAGGTCGCAGTATCTTTACAGTCTGTTTGCCAATTTGCTTGGGTGTTGGCTTTGTTTTGGTGGTGGGTTTTTTCCCATTTCTAGCCTCAGCTTTCAGGCAGAAGCCTCTGCCTTCTAGAAGGGGAAACAGAGCTCTGTGTCAGGAAATCCTTTGTAAATATTGTAATAGATGATGCATTTTTCATGCTGTGCAAACACAGTTTAATCTCTGTCAGCCAAAGCTTCAAAATGAGGAGCCTGTAGTAGTTTGCCTCCCAGACCTATCATTTGGCACCTGTACATGTAAGAGATTCCCAAATTTAAAAATTAGTTTGCTCAAAACCTCTTCCAGCTTTTTTTGGAGCGCAAAAAAGTCGGAAAGATTTTGTTCAGGCTGAGATTTGCAGGATTAGGTTGTGGTTAGACTTTTGTGAATGACTGCTGTATTCAATCATTTACAGATAAGCAAAAATCCGGGGAGGCAGAGAAGGGTAATGTGTGCAATCTTGAGAATTTTCTTTGCTTCTCTAAATAAAGAAAGGAACAATAACAAAAAAGGACAACACAGAGGGTTTGGATCTGGAGGTAACTAACAATGTCCATGGCACAGGTCACTAACTTTGTTATGAAAGATGCTTAGCTTGAGTCCTGAGCACTTTTATAATTAATGCAGCAATTTAATTATGTAGGCAAAAATAGAAAGAAATTTAAGAAATGTGTTTTTCCTTGGTGTTAGCAAAAATCTTTTTCCTGTTGAACAAGAAATCCTTTCCTGCATTGTATCTGACAGTAAAAATGTCCTTTGTTTGTGTCTCAAATTCTTTCGAGTAAGTTAAACTTGATTTGAGCCAACACATAAAATATGCTATTTTTTTCCTAATTTACAGTACTCTTAAAACTTAAAAATCTATTACTGCTCTTAAAAGTTATTTAAAACAATTGATAAAGCTCTTAGTGCAAGCATTTAGATTAAAAGTACCTTGAGTTATATTTTTCTTGGCATTCTTTTTTTTTTTTTTTTTTTTAAATTGAGCAGTGAACGCATGTTTTCAAGAGAAATTATATGAGGATGCAGGGCCAGGACTCGAAAGGGGAAAATGTTCTAGAATAATTTCTGCTGGTCCTTGTTTTACCAGTCTGCAGTGGCAGTATGTACACTTGTGTAGTACTAGTGTGGCAAACAGACACAGAATAGTAAATGTTGTTATGTGTGAACTAAATGAAGTATATACAGTATGTCCTGCCTAAACAGATTAGAAATTCAGTTCTTATTTTAATTATATCTTTAGTTATGTCTTTGCCAACTCTGTCTTTCATCAAGGTGGTTGTATAAAGGAAGGAAAACAAAAGTGTTGTGCTTCCCCTTTCTCCGCTTCTGTGCTGTCAGTGCTTTAACAGAGAGTAAGTAGATGGTAATTGGCTTTCCAAACACAGAAATTTCAGCTTGCTGTGGAGTGTTTGCTTGAGAGCTGAAAATCAATAAGGAAATGAGAAAGCTGCCATTTCTAGTACTCCATTAGCTGCTGTGCAATAAGATCTCATCAAATAAATCTTATCAACACAAGTGCATTTAAAGGCAGAAAATTTCAGGAATTATGAGTGTGAAGGCTGCACTTTGCCAGTCCCTCGTGCATCAACAGTTTAACCACTGCTGAATGGGACAGTTGATAAGTCAAGCACCAGTGACTGGACAGATTACTATTGATTTTGGTGGAGTTTGGGCCAGGTTTTAGTAGCCAAAAAGATAAGAATTGTTCAGCTGAAAATAAATGATGATGTAGGACTTATTTTCTCATTCATTTCCCTATTGGGTAGAGGGAGAGAGAACATAGAGAAGACATTTACAAAGAAGGATGCAACAAGGCTTGGAATGTTTGGTATGCTGCTTTAATTCGGTGTAACACTCAAATAAGGGGGATTTATTTCTCGTATTAGTGTAGGATAACCAGAAGTATTGATTTATTTCACTTGTTAATAGCATCCATGTTTATTAGAAGAATATAAGATAATATAGTAAAAGTGTTAACAAAGGAGTTTAATGAGAAGAACCACAAATCCGTCTCTCTGACATTATTTTTGTAGTGTTAGACTTGATTGTAGGAAAGGAGTTTAGGAAATAGCTACCACCTCAATTCCTGCTTCTTTTCCTTACACAGAGAATTGTTGACTGGTCAGCTGTAACTGGTGGTTAAATGTGATTAACTGATGGTCAAATATTGTTAATCTTTCCCAGATACTCACTTTTTTCCTCTTCCTTTTTATTTTTTCCCCTCCTAGTGGTCCAGAGGAATACTTTTTTTTTTTTTTTTTTGGCTGACATTTGTTTCAAATGCCATTTAGAAAGCTTTTTAACTGGTGTAAGATTACTCCCAACTTCATCCTGTGTTTGTAATACAGGAAATACAGGATGCACATTTCTTGCAGTAAAGATTATAGTCAGCAAAGTTTACTCTTGTTTCCACTGATCCCAGTAGGGTTATTCTATGAATGCATGTGGAATTGCTTTTGAATTAAGAAATAATCTTCTTCCTACACTGACAAATGATTTATTAGAAGGTCAATCTAAATCACACTACTTGGGAGATTGACGTTTGCCATGTTTTATAGTTAATAAAATAATGGATGTTAAATAGAATACTGTTTTGCTATGGGGCTGTTCATGCTGTTTTTCTCTGTTATTTTTCTGTTGAAGTATTTCATAATTGAGTTTCTTCTGATTTTATATTCATGGCATTTTAATTATATGGGCTTCCCTCCTGGCATGCATTAATGTGGTAGCACCTACAAATCTAGTGAAATACCCATTTTGATAATAAATTTCAGTGGCTGCCGGAATAAAAATATTCTGGATCAGTCAGAATATCACTCAGATTTGTTTTCTAGGAGATGGAAGTCTCAGGCTTTAGATTTAGTGTGGAATCTAATGCAATGTGAGCTGGAGAAGCAGCCTTGGGAGTAGAAACATAAATTTAAGACTCGTTCCTCCCAGCTTCTTACACCCAGCATTGAGGGTTGCAGGGCCTGCCATTGACTCCAGAGGGAAAGATGGAGAGTGATTTTCCACCTGTTTTCTGGGAAATAGATGGCTGGCACTGAGTGGTAGGTGATGAAGGTTTGGGAAAGTGTCAGGTAGAGGGAGGTGCTTCATCTCTTTTTTTTTTTTTTTTTTTTTTTGTGTGTCACTGGTGACTGTGGGTCCAGCTAGGCCTCTTGGTAATGCACCCAGGAGAGTTTAGGTTTGCTGATCTGAGGTGTGAACTTCAAAGACCCTAAATCCTTTATTACATCTAGAAGTGTTTTTTGTTTTTTTGTTTTTTGTTTTTTTTTTGTTTTGTTTGGTTTGGTTTTTTTGTGTTTTTTTTGTGTTTTGTTCTTTTTTTGTTTGTTTGTTTGTTTTTTGAGGGTCTAGAGTTTGCTTTTGGAGGGAAGGTTGTTTTAAGATTTGGTTTTGCTTCTCATTACCTCACTCTGATTTTATTGGTTATAAATTTAACCAATTTTCTGAGATTGAGTCCATTTTACCTGTGATGGTAATTGGTGAGTGATCTCCCTGACCATATTTTGATCCACAAGCCTTTCTTTATAAATTTTTTCCCCTGTGCAGCTGAGGAGGGGAATGCTAGAGCAGCTTTGGTGGGCACATGGAGTCCAGCCAGGGTCAACCCATCACAATGTCAAAATCTGTATGAACAGTAAAAGATTTATTTTTTATTTTGGAGTTAATATGGTTTGGCTTTGAATTAGTTACACAGAAACTATTGTGTAAACAGTAAGTTATACTGCAATTTTTAAAACCATTTCCAGCCTCTGGAGCTGTGAGGTGTACTTCCAAATTTATTCATTAAAGCCATTGCTGTATGTCAGGAACCAGTTTTCTCAAACAAACCAGCAGTGTGCTATGAGCTGAATAGCTGAGTGGGCTCAAGAAGCATATGGTACATGGTTATTCTTATTTTTCTAAGTGGGAATATTTTTACACATGTGCAAGTAGCTATCCCTGTTTTAAAGTCAGTCTAATTGTTGTGAGCTCTGAAGAGACAATGGACATGAGCTCTGTGATGCAGATGATGACTTTATCTGTAATCTTCAAGCTTTGTACATATGTGCAGACCTAAAGATGCTGGTGAGGTTGTAGAAGGCTTTCTTCCCTCTATTCTTAGTGGCCAATTTTTTAGACCTTTTAGATACAAGTACATTTTGCTGTGTGTTTGCATCAATGTTCAATTAAAACGAACAGAAAATTAATATCAACGAAAAACCTAGCTGATATATTAAGAAAAGGTGGAAACAGTTTTCCTGTCTTTAACAAACCAAAGTTATGTGAAATGTATTCTATCTTTACAAATCTTCTGAGACTTTATTACATTTGGGGAATACAGTTTACTGAGAAACAGAAGAATAAAGTTTTAATTTGTTTCTTCTTACAAGCAAAACTGCAGTTTGCTGTGCTAATTAGAGCAGCTGGATTACACAGCCTGCCTTAAATCCCAGAGGAAATCAGGAAAAGAGGCTGAATTTAAGTATTTCTTTCTGTCTCCAAGGTTTTAAATTAAAACCTCTTTTTGGTTAATGAGAAAAGCTTCCAGATTCAGTTTTTATTTGGGAGGAGGAGTGAGAGGGAATTCTTCCCTGTTCATATTTCACTCAAAGCATGGCCTTTTGTTTTAGAAGAACTATGACAGTCCAACAGTGGCCAACAGTAATTTTAAATTGCTTGGAGAAGTCAGAGGTCTCAGAGAGATGTCTGAACACAGAGGGGAATAGAGTATAGAGAAGCTCTTGGAACAATAAAAGACATGTTGGTTCTTCCTCAGGTCTTTTAACAGAGATATGATTTTTACCCAAGGTAGCTGATCTCACCTTGGGAGATGTATTTGGATATCTTGTCTGATGCTAAATGTATTAGGCCCGGTCTTTATTTGCATTATATTTTCAATTTAAGTTCAAATCATAACTGCTCTGATTCCCCCCTCATCTTTTTAAATCTGATTGTGTAAGTCTAGCTTACTGATAAAATATACACTCACTGCTTCTGAGGTTTGATTTGCAACTTTTTATTATGAATAGCTTGATTGCAATGTAAATGTCTGGATACTAATAGTAGTCAACCTCAAACACTAAAATACCTTTAATGTGCTGACAAAAACATGGACTAAAAACAGCCTTTGAAATACTGTGAAAAGAATTTACTGAACTAGCTAAGAGAAAAATGTCAGTTTGTCTTGAATCATGGAAATGAAAATTAATGAGAGTCGCTACATATGTAAATGTGTTGCTTCTGAGAATTGTGGCAGAGATCTGCTCTTCTCATCTGCCACGAGGAGAAGAAAACCAAAGAATTTGTTTTAGTGAATCATTAGGGAAGCATATCTAATAGAAATTAATGGATAGAATAGGAAGAGTAGTTTTATGCTAGGGCAAAATTTACCTTCATCAGCCAGGTTTTTCAGCTTGTAACTTACTCCAAAATACGAAGGTTAACTAGCAGCAGTGTTAGGAATAATCAAATTATGTATGTGTCTTAAGAATAAATGACTTCACAGTGCAAACCCCTGTATTCCATTGTTTCGATATCAATACCTGTTCCTACTGAAGAACATGGTAATACAATATGTCAATCTTACTCAAATTATGATTTTTTTTTTCTAATTCACTGGATTTCTGATTGCTTGTAATCTTGTGCCTACGATTACTGAGCTTGAGATGGAAATTTCTTTGCAACAAAATGCCAGCTTAATGATAGAAAGATCATATTCAGGTAAAAAGAGCTTTGAAAAGTCAAAATGTGCTAATTGCTTTAATCACCTACAGTTTTACTAAGGCATAATTAAGGTTTAAGTCAGAAATTATTCCCAAGTAGTGCAAGGAAATCAAAGTGATTTGATGATGAACCCTTGATATTGTCACTTCGAGGTGCAGTATTTAAACCACTTGTAGTTGTGTGTTTATCAGGTTGCAGACACCCCTACTGGCACTGAACAAGGTTGCACAGAACATCAGGGGTGCTGCTGCCTGAGTGGGCCACTCCACCCTTCCAAACAGGGTTTATTACCAGTGCTGCATCATATTATAACTATTATTTCCATAGACACAGTGTATTCTGTTGTCTGCTGTAATGAGATTGCTATTTCTAGTCTAAATCTCCACTGTGGGAATCCTTTTAAAAATTAAAATAACTGATGTCAGAGAGATGAACTCATGAGGTCTTTCAGAGAGCCATGAAGGATATTGGGTTATTTGTGTGGAAGAAGGGCCTCACCCTCATGCTGCCCTCACAGATCTGACCAAGGGCTCTGTGCAAAATAATATCTCTTAATCTGCTAAATTTTCTTTTGGAAATGAGAGGAACCATGCTGAGTGTTGCGAAATTCTGAACATCACAGCAAAACAGAATGGTTGGGGTGGGAAGGGTCCTCTGGAGATCAGCTGGTCCATCCTGCCTGCTAAAGCAGTGTCACTGAGAGCAGTTTGCACAGGTTCACATCCAGATGGCTTTTGAATATCTCCACAGAAAGGAGCTCCACACCTGGGATTTAAAGTTGAAGTGGGAATTCATTGCCTTAAAAAAAAGTCATCATGACCAGCAGTTACAAACTGATCAATGGACAGAAATTCTTTTGTGCCCAATATTCAGAGAAAAGCATCTGAACTAAAAAACCACCACCTGGACCACTTCACCAGCAACCCAGTATTAAATGGAGCATAGGTTCACAATTATAGTATACAATTAAGTTTTGCAATTCATTGGCACCTAGTATTGTTAGCAGTAAAAAATCTTTAATAAAGTAGATCTACATCAATAATGTTGACATTTATACTCATGTGTATAGAATTCAATGAAGCAATGAGTATTATGCTTCAGGTTATAATCTACAAGCCAGATGAGGTCCAGAGAAATTTTTTTACATGTTATAGAATCCTGGTGATGTTTATAGGCTCATTATACTAGAAATATTCAGTATAATTCTGTGTTAATGATACAATTGTAACTTGATAAGCTATTGGGATAATGTGCAATTTAAGTTCTTAATGTGTTGAAGATCCACACACTCATCGAAGAGATGGAAGAAACACCAACCTTAGTTTGCCACAAGTGTGAAATTAAGGATCCTCATTGCCAGGAACATGGAGAACTGTAGAGTTCAACAACCATTGTACCTCTAAGAAAACGAGTATGAAACGTGCAGGCCAGGGATGAATCAAACTGGAAATGCATTTATGACTATTTTAGTCTGTGGAATGAGCCTTGTGTGAGGGTAACACTCATCCTTCTGCATCGTTGGTTTAAGGGCTGTAAGGAATCAAAGACAAAGCTTTGAGCAAATTAGCACCAAGTTGGCCTAGTTAGCAAACTTTTTTCGTAGTTTTGTTAGTCATAAAAGGAAACAGAGTTTTACCAGTGCTTGTAAAGAAACCTTTGATTGGCTGCCTGCCAGAGGCAGGCTGGTGATCAAATACAGAAGCAGCTTTGCATTTCTGTCAAACAAAGCTAGAAGATTTTTAAATCATTAGAAAGTGATTACAGAAAAGCAATGAAAGGAGTAGGTAAAAATAAGCATTATTCCAGTGGCTGAGGTTTCTGAAATTTGATAGCTCTTATTCCCAGAATATCCTGCATAGAGGGAAACCACTGCTAGTGAAACATGAGCTGCTGCAGTGGAAGATACTATGGAAGTGCTTTGATTTATAATTAATACAGTGCAAGTGCAGTAGCATGCAAATTCTTCCAGACTACTTTTACAGAGCTAGTGAACTATAGGAAATAGTGAATTTAATCTCAGAAAAGCTGAACAGTTTTCATTGCACTTGCAGACTAATGATTGTAGATCACAATCTTTTTTTTTTCTTTTACTTTACCCTGTAATATAGATTTGTGCTTATATCAGGAATCTCACACTGACAAGCAGTTTTTCTAAAGGCTTGATATAGACTGTGTATTTTTTTTTATAGATGCAGAAGGAAACATATAGGCAATGTCACTTAATTTGTTCCAGGATGGTTTCTCATCTGAAGTATTTGGAGATTTCTGCTGGTGCAGCATTACTGTGCTCTTGTCTATCTCCAGATGGGTAATGACAAAATGGAAAGCTTGCAACTTTAAATGTTGACACTTTGATTTTAAAATCAGAAGGTACCAAGAAAATTTAGGAGTAAAAGTTTTGAAAGGTTTAGGACTTGAATTCCAAATTTTGTCAGCGTGCAGAAATGTCAGTGAAGTTGGTGCAATACTTCATCATGTGAAACGGAGCACCCTAAATCAGTAATTGAATTTGACAATATTTTATCAGAGAAGAATAACTTGAAATTCATGAGTAGGACCTTAAGGGTATTGTGAAACTTATCTTTTGTACCATTATAATATCTAGAGTCAGTCATGAATTATCAGTTATTAATTACAATGCTGGAGACAGCTGACCCACCTCAAAGGAAGTGCAGATAAACAGTGGTTCCTGACTTTGGCTAGTGAGAACTCATTCAGATGTTGCAATTTCAGAGAAAGCAAGACTGAAGACTATTTGGAAGAAGTCTGAATGTTCCTATTCATGGTGTTGTTGCTTGGGTTTTAAGAAAGATACCAAAACTTCCTGTGTGGTTTTCTTGCTAGAATCATATCAAAAAAGCTACCCAACGCCCAGGAAACTTGTCCATCATCTGATATGTTTGCCAGTATTGACATTCAACACTTAGAAAAAGGTGTATTTAGCATGTCACTCACTTTGCTTTATTCTGTGATGCTGTTCTATTTATGATTCCACTCCCAGCCATGAATATCCCAGTGCTGTTAAACAAGTATGAACTGGTTCAGTTTGCAGACTTAGTCCTGCTACTCCCCAGTCAGTGTTTGTAAGGCAGAGGCCATGATATCCATAGTAATTATATCCAGAGCCCTTTTGAGCTGAATTTATTCCTAAAAAGCTAGTGTACAAAATACCTGTAACATGTACAGTGAGACATGAGTGGCTACTTTTTATGCATTCCCTATTTTCATTTTTCTCAAGCCAATTGAACTGCTTCCAGGCTACATAAAATGTTGTGCACAGGGCCATGTAAATATGGCTTAGCTCTCACCTTCTTTAAATTGTACAAAAGGTAGGAGACTACCTACCTGCTGGAAAAACTGGGAAAGGATATATTAAAAAAGGATGCATGAAGAAATCTCACAAAGCTTATTGTGGACCTATGTTTTCCTGGCTAAGAAGTTGCATGTTTGTTTTTATTTACCATTAGTTGTGTACTTAACTGTGCATCTGATCTAGTGATGCTTTCCATCAGTCATTGCAGGTGCTTGTCCTGTCTCAAGCTCAATTAGCTTTTGTTCTAAAGCAGTATCGTGGAAGGGCTGAAATGAGCACCTTGGGGCTGGGGTGGATTTCATAGTGAAAGCATCAAGGAGTTGATTTTTGTGGCTTGTAAATGGAGACATTTCCCAAAGGGAGCCTGTAACTGGCTGCTTGTCTGATGCATAAGGATACCACACAGTCATCGACTGAAGAAATGAACTGAGACTTATCTTTAGGGTTCTGGAATGACTCTGAAGCCACCAAATTTAAATTCACAGGACCTGTAGAAGCTGCACACATTTTAAGCATCCAAAATACTTTATAACAAACTTACACCCCAAGGGCCAGTTTTTTATCTTTTTTCTCTTAGGTTAGTGGGTTTTCACTTGTTGCAGTACTTCAGAGTTGCCAGAAAGGTTTTCTTATTGTAACAGTTGTATGTGGTAATAACAAGGGTTTGTGTTTTGGGGTGGATAAAATAGACTTCTGGTGCTTAGTGAGCTATAGTACCTTTCACTAAGGAAAAATGGAGAACTGTTTGTCTCAAGTGGAGCAACATCAACTAAAATAGTGTAGTATTTGCACATCCTTTTTTGCTCAGCAGGTGTTGTCAGCCTGGCTAATAAACTGTCTCAGAAACTGATTATAGAGATTGAAAAAATCATGTCTCTTATAAATCATTCCACTGTTCCAGTGCCTTCAACCCTTTCACTTCCTGATGAACCCTCTCAAAATAAGGCAAAAAAGTTTCCTTCGGATAAATTTTGGGTTTACTTTGTTTGTTCAGTATTACATGCGCCCACACAAATATACCCATGATGAAGTGCACTCAAAATAATTACTCCTCACAAAAACGCAGTTGATACTGGATGTATTACTTGAAAGTCTGTTTGTGCCTTCAATTTGCATTGCTTTGAAAATCAGGTGCTTTTCAGAATGTTATCTGTAAAATAGAAACTTCAACGCGTAATTAACGCTTGCTGGATACTGATTAGGCTTTCAGGTTTTGTATTCTAAACAAACTCTCAATTTATATGATAATTATACGTATGTGCAAAATTCTGTATGGAATTATATTTGATTATGCTCTTCAGGTTTTAAAATTTGTAATTAAAATAGAGTAAATCAGTAAACATTTAAAAGTATAATGCTGGATTTTAAAACGTGGCATCATTAATCTTGTAGTGTCTCATGTAACCTCATGCAGCACTGTTACATGTGCAGTGCCATCCTCACATCCAAAAAAATTCAAATTCTTACAATGCTGCATTAGTAATTCTTTAGGAAGAAGTGGAAATGGCATTTTAAGAAAGATAAAAATGACCTGGGAAGTTCTCCTTGAACTTCCCAGCTGTGCTTAAATATTCCTTTAACAAAATGATTTATTCTAAACTTCAGAAATAAAAGGCTGAATGCAGGAATATAGCACCAAAGCTTCCAGAATGAGAGAAGATATTCAGGGAAGAACATCTCTGTTGGTAACACACTGGAGAAGGGCATGTTGTGTATTGAGGCCTTGTTCTTGCAGTGCTATTTTTCTGTCTGCCTCATCTGGCTTGCATCCCACATCACAGGCAATGTTCTTAATGTACAAAAGTAATTACAAAGGAAAGTCAAAAGCAACTGTTTGACATTTCCTGTTATTTATTGTTGAGGTGGTTTAGCTTTGATTTGTTAATCAGTTCTTATATTTGAGTAAAAGGTTAAAGTAGAACCTTTCATGGAAACACATGATAGCTGGCCCCAAAGACTTTATTTGGACTTTTTGAGAGCAAGTTAACTTCTAAACTTCTTAATGGATCACATCATCTTTTAATAGTAATTTTTTTCAGCTCTAACTTACTAAGAAAATTTTTTTTTTTTAAAAAGTCTTTCCATTCAGACTTATTTTAGCAATGTAAAATGCACTGCTTTAACGTCTTTGTCACTTCTGAATAGATTCAGGTACCTCCATGCAATGAACTGACCTTGCAAAAGTGTGTTAAAAGTTCTTTAAGTCTGGATAAACCAGTTAGCCTTCACAGCCAAACTACCTCGATTATGACATTGTTTTGAGCTGCCTGCTGCGCTTTGATATATATTTCTAGTTTCACTTTGCCTTTGTTTTCATAGGTGCACTCTAGAATCTCATTCTTCAGGGCATGCTTTTTTGTTTTACAGTGTCTTATTTTTAAGTACTCATTCTCATGTTGTCTGAATTCCTGGTTTTCTTTTCCACTCACTTTTGGTTCACTCTAAGGTGACCAAATAATCTTGATGCTGGTGTAAATTGGTGGTGATATCTTGGAAGTCCACTGCTCTCACCAAAGCAAAATTACTAAGAGTGGGTGGAGAATCAGAGTTGGAGATTCTAACATATTCAAATAAACTATTTTCCAGGATAGAGGATTTACATTCACTTCCCCATTAAGAGTAGCAATATATTAATATGGGCTTTTAAGGATTCCTGCTTCATTGAGAATAATTAACCATTGACTGTAATTTATAAAGCAGTGATCTAGCTGCTTGATTTTTATGTGATCCTGAGTCTATCATCCATAGGTAAAGCATTTCTGATTAAAGTCTTTTATTAGCACCATGAGACAGTAAAATTAGCCCTGAGATCTTGCTCCAAGTTTCATTGATTAGGAAATATGAGTGTTTCAATAGTGAAAATGGTTGAGATCACCTAAAAGCATACATGAAATAGCTCTGTTCATCTGAAAAAAAGGAATAATTCAATATTCAGTGGTTTAGACTGCTACAAAAGTGACAGTACATTCACACATTCAGGGTGTGAGAACCACTGTGTTTGTCATTAAGCCAGCACATTCTGTGGTTTGGGCTTTGCTTTGCCATCTGAAGAACTGACTGATAACAGCAGTGATTATCTTTTTCAATAAGACCAACAGCTCTTTGTCAATCCCCAGTTCTTGGATTGTATAACAGAACGTTGAAACCTTCACACTCTACTACCAAATTGGTGTAATTTCCAAAGAACACAGATGGGAAGGTAAAAGCAATTAGCAACCTTCCTGCTTTGGCCTTGCGATCAAAATTTTCATGATAATAAGAGAAAAAGTAGCCACAGCAGGAAAACGCTACAATAATCCATCCAATTAATGTAGTGTTAATTATGGCACAATTATCTCTAAGTCTTTTTTCTTTTCACATCTCCTAATCAGTTTTGTTCTGTTCTTGTCTGATAAGATAGATTTTCTTATCTGTTGTAAGAACTTGGCTAAGTAATGAATGTCAATTATAGACCACTAAGAAAGTAAAGTGTACCACAGAAGATGTTATAGCCACACTTGACAGAGAGATCAAGTACCCTTTCATACTGCTGCACTTGGTTTCTCTCCCTACAGATGTCCATCTCTAGCTTGTCTCAGTTCTATCAGTGCTTTGTGTCAGCTGGAAGACCTTATTTACCTCAAAAAGTGGAATGATACTACTTTTACTTGTAGAGACAGAATGGAAAAAAAATGGCAAAAACGAAGTTTTTTTTTTTTTAATGTCCTTGAGATCCTATACTGAATTGGAAATGCATATTTATGATTTCTGAGAGATTCTGTATGACTCAAGCTGTAGGGTAGAAATAAAACAGAAAACCCAGATGTACTCAAATCATTACAGGATTGATTGAATATCAATAAAAATCTAATAGAATAACATGTAGCTTTTAAAGAGAAAATGGACAAAAATATAAATTACTGTAATAGTCCAAGGTGACATCTAATTTTTAATCTTAGAAAGGATTTTATTCCAAATGAATCATATTTAATTTTATTTCCTTTCATTTTGGTGCTGATGCTTTTCTAACTACAAGGCATCAATGAAAGCAGATCTAACTGCCTGACTTCTCCTTAAGGTGCTGCCAGTAAAGCTGGCTGTTGTGGAACTATTAAATGGGTTCAGTATTTTTTTACTACACAAGAACTTTTATTGAAGTGGAGTGGATTAGAATATCAAATTATATTGTGAAGTTCCTCATTAAAGGGATAGAAAAGCTAATGATCCCCATTGAATCAATTTTATTTCAGATAGAGTACAATGAGTACTTGATTAATAAACCATTCCTGAAACTTATTAAAATTTATCTTTTGAAAAAAATAATGTTGGATATTCTTTTGTGTGCATGCAGATTTTGAGTGGTGCTACATTATGTGGATCAGGCTTTGCCTGATTGCAAGTTTTCAGGTGATGGGGCTTCTGAGAAAGACTAACACAAATTCTTCAGTAATCCTTGTTGTGGTCAAGTCAGGTTCTGTGGAGTGAGAAGGAATATACTTTCTTTAAGAGTTAAGAATGTGGGTGAAAAGCCAGGGGCATCTTTGAAGGAATTTCTCTTCCACATCTGTCCTATGTAACTTCAGGACAAAATGATCTCATATAATCTTTCTAATTTCAGTATCGAAATAAATGACAGATTATACTAATCTTTCACTAAACATGCAGAGTAGAAAAGTCAATATTAGTCCTACCACACCTCTCCCTTTAAAAGGCAGTTATGTTTAACTTCTTGGTTTTGCATGGTCCTGCAATGAATAACCTTGTATTATTTTTAACTGCGTCCTTAAGAAGAGCTCACTGAAGCCAAGCAGAACACTTTTTATGACTTTAGAGTGCTTTGGATCTATCAGTTACCTAAATATGGCCTTTTTATTGTTATAAATCAATAAATCTGTTGCTCTAGAGCATTTTCAAATGTTGCCCTTGAAATAGTTGCTTTTTCACTGAACGGCCGACTTACAGCAAATCACAATGTTGCCAAATTGCTTTGTATTGCTAAGTTCCAATTTCATAAATGTAATAGATCTTTAAAATTCAACATGTCTTCCTGGCTGGCTGGTCAAAAAACTGCAGTCAGCTGCTCGATGTCTAAGCAGAGAGCAGTGAAGAGTGGTGTCCTCAGTGGTATTGGGACTGGGGGTGTCAGGGACAGTGGGATCCAGGGAACCCCCAGCAAGTTTACCAGCACCATCCAGCTGTGTGGGGTGGTTGACACTGGAGGGAAGGAATGACATCCAGAGATACTTTGATGGGCTTGAGAGGTGGGTTTGTGAAAACCTTATGAAGCTCAACAAAGCCAAGTCCAAGGTCCTGCACCTGGGTTGGGGCAATCCCAATTGCAAACCCAGGCTGTGCAGAGTGTGAATTTAGAGTAGCCCAGGGCAGAAGGAACTGGGGGTGTTGGTGGATGGAAAGCTGAGTTTGCCCTGGCAGTGTGCCCTGGCCTAGGTGCAAAACAGTGTGACCAGCAGGCTCCTCTACTCTCCTCTGGTGGGACCACGCTTGGAGCACTTTCCAGCTCCAGGATTCCCAGCACAGGAAAGATATGGACTGGTTGGAATGAGGCCAGATCAGGCCACAAAGATGCTCAGAGGGCTGGAGCACCTCTTCAGCCTGGACAAGAGAAGGCTCCAAGGAAGCCTTAGGTTCTTTTGTACACATGGTCCTGTGTCTAGTTGTGGAAGAACTAAACCCTAGAAAACATTCAATTTTGCTCTGTTTTATTTCTTTTATACATCACTGCTCAGTTTAAAACACTATAGTCTAACCAAATCAAGATAAAATTTTGGCCTTCTTTCTTTAACTTATATGGAAAATAATGAGCTCAAAAATTCTCCTTCCTTGTAAGAAATATTTATTACTAAGAAAACCTGTTTCTGCAACGCATTGAAATATATACAAGAAATAATTACTGTAATAGACCAAGCTAGCTTTGCTTTGATGTAATATTTTCCCTAAAGGAAAATAATAAAAAGACTAATGTATACATATTCATTAAAAACTATCTGAATATGTAGTTCCTCGGTGGATTGCCTGTGCTTTACTATAATCTAAAGCTCAGAGCTTTGTATCAGAAAAGCAGATATTTCTTTCTGATTAACCCAAACAATTTTCTTAAAGCGCAGGTGAATATGTCCTGAGAAGTGTTTTACTGGGTTGATGTTTCCGAGTTAAACTGTATTTAAAAAAGAGACATCTCAAGGCTGACTGCTGATGTTGAGCAGGACTGGGAAGGATAAACTATTAGAACAAGCTGATGCTGCAGAGCAAGGAAACAGTTGTATTTTATTTACTTTGAATAGCTTGATGCGTGTAACAAAGATATTGTAGTCACTAGATTTGTTTGTCTGGGTTTGTTTGTTTGACTTCTTTTTTAGTTAGACCTCATCAGAGGTAGAAAAAGCAGATAGGCAGCAGTAGTAGTTCCATATAGTTCATGACTGGTTTAGATCACTTTTGTGACAGATTTCTCTTTCTCAGTGGCTTTATTTAAGGCAAGGATGCCCAGATTTTTAACAGTAATTAGGCACTTGGTGCTTCTAGGAACTGAGTGTTGGATATGTTTTAAAAGTTCCAAATTGATTCTGTGCTTCAGTTTCACTTTCTAAACCTGAGATAATAATTACTTCTTTAAAAAGGTATTGTGAGATAAATGTATTAAATCCTGCCATGGGCATGGAACTTAGTCTGTTCTCATATGTCTATCACAGTCTAGCAAATTAAGTACCTAATGTGTCTAGATGTCCTTACCTTGAAGAAATTGCTTGGGTAAAAGTTAGCATAATATGAACTATTTCTGTAAATAAGATGAGGGTTTAGGTGCTGATCCAAATAACAATACTAAGGACTCCAAATGACTTGAACCAACTTTGATTCAGGTCCATTAAAACTTGTCATGAACAGATTTCAACACACAGTTTCCGCAAATTAATTTTAGTTCTGTTGTGTTTCTTTTGAATAATCTTGGGTTATTTTGGTAGGATCATTGGGTGCTCAAGAAGTTTCACAGTATCTGAACTGAAATATTTGACTTTGTTTTATTTATGAAGCTCTAATGACTGTGACAGTTTCTGTTTAGGTCAAAGGAGTTTTATGTTCTGAGGCAGTAAATATCACTGCTATTAAAGGCAGTCATTCATTCCTTTACAAGTGGCACAACAGATAACTTGCTATTACCTTTTCTGTGTTAGGAGAATCAGCAAATGTTTGTTACATCCAGTGCTGCTTTAACCCTTTTTACTTATTCCCTCTGTCCGTTGCACCTTGTCATGAATGGACTTTTAAGAGAGAAGCAACAGTGAACTTCACTAATTTAAAACAGCGAGTTAACAAAATTCAATGGCAAACGTGACAGTGCTTTAACAAGATTTGGTGGCAAGATACACTTGATTATTTACTACCTGGAGGACAAGGTCTGTCAGGGAGACCTTTCCACTGAGTCATGAGGCTCAGGAAGTACCCCCTCATTTTCTAAACTTCTCAGGCTGAAGCTGGATCCAGTCCTAGTCCCAGACTTACTTTGTGGTTTATGTCTACAGGATTGCATGTTCACAATCATCCTTTGTATGAGTTAGCTAAGATTTCATTTAATTTAGCTTGGTATTCGTCACTTACTGAGGATCTGTTGTGGCAGGGAATCTCTCAACCTTGAGGAGTAACCTTGGGAGTTATCCTTACTCAAGGGGAGATCCTGGCGTGCAGCCCAGAGCCACGTGGGTGAGCTCGCTGGGCCCTGGGCTGTGTCCACTGCTTATAAAGCAAGATGATTGACTTATTGTGATATTTGCATACTGGCAAGACTGTCTGGGTCGCTGTTCCAGACAGCCCTTGGCTGCCCTGTAGCCCTCTGTCCCCCCAAAGTCTGCAGGAAGCTGGATGCAGGCACCACAACCCCCGGTCAGGGGGGAAGCACACCAGCACACAGCCAGCAAATTAAAAACAAAACCTGGTCAGAGAAAATACAGGGATGCTCCAGGACACTGGTGTGTGCTGTCCTGTATGTTGTGTTCCAGGCATGGGGCTCTGCCTGTGACTGCTGTGCAGTTCCACCAAAATGTGCCGTTTTGTACCAACCACCAAATGAATCTAGGGGAATGCTCCCTTCTGTGTCCTGAAACACCTCTGATGGCTCTGCAAAGCCCACCATGACCATGTTTAAAGATCTTGTTTTGGAAATAGTGTCTGTGTGAGCAAAATAATTAATTCTCATTGAACTAGAAACTCTTGCAGGAACTGAAACCTTGCAAAATTTCACTGTGAAGCTGGGTTTTGAAATACACATAAATATCATGCATGGCGTTTTCAGCGATGGGACTGAGGATTTTTGAAAAATTGTAAATTTCTGAACTTTATTTTATAATTGAGTGTCCATTATGATTCGTGTGGCTCTGAGTGCCCTAGCAATGAGCATAAATTGAGGCAGATTCTCATTTATGCAAAACTAAGGATCCAGTCCCTCCAAATGAGTTCAAGTGATTTTTAAATATAGACAAAGAAAATTAATTCAGTGGTTTCATTATCAGTATTCCAGTAAGTACTAGAAATAATTTTATTTTCAAATTAAATCTATGGAAATGAACAAAGCTCATAAAATTAAGAAATATAATTCATATTTAAAGTTAATTTCTTAAAGTGTTCTAAGGGCAAGCAAGATAAAATGTCTGAGTGAGTTTAATCTTAGATTTATCAAGGTCAATAAAATTAGGATTCTTTACATTATAATGTTAATACAGCCAAAATTTAAATAGTTATCTTAAACATTTATTATGACTGCTGTATCTGTAAGATAAAAACCATTAATTTTAAGTGCCAACAGTGTAAGATAAGAAAGTGTGGACACTTCTAGCTAAGGAAAAGATGACTCTAAAATTCACTTAATCATGGACTTGTAATGTGTAGAGCAAAGTACAAATTAAATTTTGATCTGAAACATTAGTTAATACAACAATTTCCATTTTCATTCACCAATAGCGGGTCCATGGTATTAATTCCTCTTGAAGTCTGAGGAAACAGAGGGAAGCTGAGGGAACTGAGGAGAGGCCAAGTTAACTGGGAGCATTTAGCCTGGTCAAAAGGAGGCTTGAGGAGACCTTAATGCTCTGTAAAGCTCTCCTGAGAGGAGATTGTAGTCAGATAGTGGAGTGGTCTTTTCTCCCAGGTAAAAGCTAGGACATGAGGAAACATCCTCCTGTTGTTCCAGGGGAGCTTTAGATTAGATATAAGGAAAAAATTATTCACTGAAAGGGTATTCAAGCATTGGAACAAGATGCCAAGGAAGTGGTGGGATGACCATCCCTGGCAGTGTTCAAGAAATGTGCAGATGTTGTGCTTAGGGGCATGGTTTGGGGATGAACCTGGCAGTGTTGGGTTAATGACTGGATTTGATAATATCAGAAGTCTTTTCCAGCCTTAGTGATTCTCTGATCTTTAACTCATGATCATTTTGGCAGAGTTATAACAGGATACAGTTCATCCTGTTGACTGCATTTAATTGAAATTGTGTTTTTAGTATGCTTGGTTTGTTCCACTGTGATGTTCAACAATACAGTTTATAGGCCCACTTTTTTTCCAGAAGTTTTTTAAGAATCATATATCTTTGTCTTCAGTGGCAAACCCTTTCTTACTGAAAGGATTGGAATAAAACTGAATTCCCAAGTAATCCAGAATTGCAAAATGCACTGTCCTTACACATGATTCTGGTGTTTCTTTTACAGAATTTCCACTTAACAGGGTAGCTCACATCTGTAATAAATTCAGCTGGGCAGTCCTCTGGGTAAGAAAGCTGTCCTGCTTTTTGATTTTTGAGTGTGCACTTAGACATATTTTGGCCACAGACACACGATCTGAAAGAAGAATGTGCCTGAACTGCCTGACCTTTAAAAGTAGTCTGGGCATGAATATTCATTGCTGTGTGGAGATTTGTGATTCTGTCTAAGGGGCGGCCAATACTCAAGGACAAAGTACAACACTTTGTGACACAGCCAGTGTGATCATTTCCTATCACGTTGTCCCCTCCTGTATCAGGTGTCTGGCAATACAAACTTCATGTACGTGGCAAAGGTAAAATGGAACAAAAAAATCATCCCTGGCTTTCCCTTCTTTTTTGCTACTGTGTTTTGGCCCCGGGTTAAATCAATTAAGAACTTGTGTTTTTAAGGCAGCAATTCAACAGAAAGCTTAAAAAAAAATTCAAAAGCTTCATAAGTTCTACTTTGTTTGTATGTTATTAGCAAAGTGTCCTTTCGATGGCTGTGGCTTCTAAACAGCGTGACAGTGAAAATACATCATTTTAATGTTCCTCTACCACTAGCAATGAGTGTTAATTAGAGCTGTATTTTGTTTAGTCTCTCTTTGGATTATTTAGGATAGTAATAAATTCAGCTCTGCTGAATGGCTGTTTGTACAATCCATTTTTTAATTCAGTCTTTGAGGCAGAAGACTATTCAGAGTAAGGTTCATAATTGTTCCAGAGTGCATTTGATTTCTTAGCATCAAAAATCATCTCTTATTTCATTAAGAAAACAGTATTTTTCCCCCAGAATAGATTTAGTTGCCCACACTTACTAAATGGAAATAATAGTTTATGGTTAATGGGTGGAATGCATTTTTTTTTTAATCTGATGGCTTTGTCAGTGGCAGTATTTTCTGTTTGATATTTTTACATAATATTTTGATGGACACAGCATATTTTCTGTAAAATGTAAAGGATGAAATAATTGCTAAACATAAATTCTGCCTTGTCAAATTGCACACTAGAGTTCTTTTTGACAACTGGCTACTTTTCATGAGCATTTTTTCTCTCTGCTTTACAAGGAATTAAATATGGTAGCCTGACTCTTTCTAACTAGTACTATGTTTTTAATAGGTTATCATTTGTGTGTATGGCATTATTTTTTAAGTATGAGGCTAAACAACCATAGCACTGAAGTTGGAAGTTGAATGTTTTGTGTCTAATGTAATATTTCTTGTTACCAAAGAAACACATCTGCTATTCATAGATGTCTCTTCCTCAGACAATATATTCAAGTTAGAAGGCATGTGATAATTGGATTCTTTAAAATTTCCCTTTTCTAATTAATGAAAATTTTCCCCCCATTCTTTTTGGCTTAAAACCTGGGTTATGGTGCAACTGATTTGTAACCCTGTTAATTTTTAATTATATGGAGATGGTTTATATTAGCCATTATTTGTTAAAAGTCTCAAATTTGAAAGGTAGAAAAACCTGTGCTGAGCTGGAGGAGGGAGAAAATCAATTAGATTTTATGATTCCTAGGCAGTACATCTGGTAAGATCCTGGAGTCTAAGTAATGAAATAATTATAAAACTGTTATAGAGTGCACTACTTCTGATTTTTGAGCTCTTAAAAAATTTGCATTGTCAGGTTTGAAATACATTCCTCTTCCAGGTATTACACACAAAGTGCTCCTCTGCAGTTTGTTTAGATGCTCTTAAAACTTCCCTCCCTCACTGTTTCCCCATGACTTTCATGGTCCTGGCTCTGACAGTGCTAAAGCACTTCACTCAAATGCAGAAGAGGGTGTACAACCATGTGTATATTGAGACATGGCACAGAATTTTAGACAGGTTCCCTTTAATTTCAGTTTAAACTAATGCAGTTCCCAACTTAGGCAAGTTTGTGGTTTTGTTGGAACAAACCCCCCTTAAGGGGATCCGATTTCCTTCTCCAGTCCTTGTACTTGCGCAGAATGGGAGTTGCCCTTCTGTTTTTGCTCAGGTTTTTTCTTGCACAGGCTTTGGGATTGCCCTCTCCTGCAGCTAGCAGAGGATGACAGGGCGTGGATTTCGGAGCCTGCAACCAGGGATGTCTCAAAACCTCATCTATGCACAGTCTCTGGGACACATCAGGCTGGAGCAAGCGAGAAATGAGGTTCTTGCATTCCACAGACAGGGGTTTTGTTTTAAGGAAGGGAATTTTTTGTTGTTTCTGAATCTGGAGCATTTCCTTGACATTAGAACTATCAAAAGGCTGTGAAGCATAGAGCATTGCATACAGGATGATGCCCAGGCTCCACATGTCAGAAATCCTGGGGTCACAGGGAATGTGCTCGAGCAGTTCGGGCGCTGAGTACGCCAGAGACCCGCAGAAGGTGTTGCTGAGAATGGTTTTTCCATTTTTGTCCCGAGACAAGGGTTTTGAAAAACCAAAGTCCGTCAGCTTGAAGTTAAGGTCATTGTCGAGGAGGATGTTGTCACACTTCAGGTCCCTGTGGGCAAAGTCCGAGTCGTGGCAATGCTTGATGGCAGAAGCCAACTGCTGGAACTTGATGCGGGCCACGCCCTCCTCCATCGGTCCCTTGACGCTGAGGTAGCTCAGGAGGCTCCCCTTTTCCCCCAGCTCCATCACGATGTACACCTTCCCAACCGACGTCTCGAAAATCTCGTAGGTCTCGATGATCGAGGGGTGGTGCAGCCGTTTGAGAGCCTCCATTTCCCGGGGGAGAAACTTCTCCAGGACGTTCTGAGAGATTTTCTTCTTGTCGATGATCTTGATGGCCACTTTGCGTTTCAGGTGGAGGCTGTAGGCGCATTTCACCTTGCCGTAGGAGCCTTCCCCCAGCGTGCTGCCGAGGCTGTAGCCCCTCTTCCTAAGCACCACAGCATCCATGGCGGGGGAGCCGCAGGGAGCTGCCCCAGCGGGAGCTGCGGTGCCTCATGTGCGGTGGCTGGTGGCCCTTGGCCCCAGGTGGCTGTTTGGAGCCACACTGGTGTGGCAGGAGTTTTGGGCTGACCCCCCCAGCGCTGATCACCGGGTGATCTCATGGACAGTTGCCCCTGCCCAGGCTGATGGAAACGACCTTTCTGTCCTTGGAGCTGCTCTGTGACATCGTGGAGGGCAGGGGTTGCAACCTGCGTGCTGCAACCAGAAAATGGAGCTAACCTCTTAAAGAGATATTTCTCTTTTTAAGATGGCCAAAGTAGCAAGAAAATTATTATATCTTAATTTTTTAATACTGTTTTTCAGTTACTGTATTACAGTATATCCTTACTACAACATAAGGTACTGTTTTTAGTGGATTTCAGGGGAAAGGAAAAGGAGAGGATGGTTTTAACCATCTGAGGATTTGTGGGAGTTTTTTATTCTTTTTTTGGTAGTGTGGTAGATCCCGATTTGTTCATAAGCATTATTCATTGAGCTTGACTGGAATAACAGGTGACTGCCAGGGAGTACTGCAAGTTCAGTGTATTACGTCAGCATTGGTATGAGCTTTCTCAAAGTGTGTTCCTTATTTCACAAGAAATTTTATGGAAATCCAAAATTGTCAGTGCAAATCATCTCTCCATGTATGCAGTTTTCTTTCCTTGCTTTTAGCAGCTTGTGCTGGTGAAATTACTGAGAAGTCTTGGAGGAAATATAGTTTATCAGCCACTGCAGACTGTAGTTGTGTTCCTGCAGAAATACTCAGAGTTGTTTTCAAATTGATGGTATCCCTTTAAACTGAAGTTAAGGTTTAATTAATGAGTCTTTGAGGTTGCTGTAAAAGTGAACAAACCAGAAAGCTTAACTACAAGTCTGGAGTGATAGTAGTTCTCAGGAGACTAAAACTTTTTTTTTCCTCATATTAAGTGGTGCCTGTTCTTATTTCACTGAGACTTGTTTTGAGTTTAAGGATGATTTACAGTGGATATTTAGTACATGCTGCTCTGCATGTTTTTGCTGTAGTGTTTAAACAACCATATGGAAGGGAAAATACCTTCAGATTTGAAGAAGGGGCAAAGAGCAACTCTGATGATATTACAGAGAAAATGTTCTTAAGGGCATGGACAGATATAGTTTCAAATTATGGGTTTAACTATTGAGCATATCATACCTTTGTCTGACCTGAAGGCACAACCAGTACCTGAACTGTGAGAGGGAAGGTGTAAATTGTGATGGCATTGGGAAGAACAAAGAAGAAAAATCTTTAAAATACATGCAGTAGTGCATAAAGATTTACAGTGGACTATTAGGTGTGGTTGTTTCCAGGGCATTAATTTAATTGGTTCTTTTCAGGTGTAAATAGAAATGTGGCCTTGTATTAAATGCCAGATAGCCTCATATCACCCACTCATGCTTAAAACCACTCCAGCTTCTAGTGTAGATGGCTTGTCTTCCTGTCAGCCTGTTAATTCTTTGGGAAATCTGTCTTGCATGTAGACACTTCTATATTTGGTGCAAAGTACCTGAAATGTATCATGTACACTCTGCCTGTTGCTTGAGTATCTTCTCATAGCCATTCTTTTGAAATGCATAGGAGGGGATGCAGGAAAATATTAATTTTGGTGAAACTCTTAAGCAGTGATTGCCCCCCAAGCTGTGTGGTGGTACCAAACAGATTGCTCCTACAGTCTCTTTCTTCTCACAGTCTTTTGTTTTAAGGGCATGATCAAGTTTGTGTGGAAATGCTCACATTTTCACATAATTACATATTAACATAAAGGAAAAGGAGTTGGTTTTGGTTTGGTTTATTTGTTTGTCTGTGTTTTTTTTTTTTTTTTTTTTTTTTGTTTTTTTTTTGTTTTTTTTTAAAAATAAAATTGTACAATTCAAATGTATCAACATATCCATGATTTTTTTGAGTAATTGACTGCTGGCATTGTCTTGTGCAACAGATCTGGAGAGTGGTAGATATTGGTTCCCTGCTCTTTAAGATCAGTTTTAATGCCACCACAGAACTGATGAATCAAGAAAGAGAGTCTGTATTCAGCAAAGCACTTGGTTCTCCCAATGTTAAATGTGGTTAAACTTAATTAGAATCTAAGTGACAAGTCAGATCTGTTATTAGTTAAGTACATTTTTGTGTCTGTTGGTGATAATGTAAGATTTTCTTTCACTAAAGTAGCTTATTGATGTTTAAGTAGAATTTGGACGAACACTTAACATCAGCATATTAACAAATTTACCAGATATTTTTTTTTTCTGGTGTACATCTGTGTCAGTTGCAAATGTAATAGACTCAGGGCTTTAATGATTCAAATTAAATTTTCCAGTGAGAGAAATGCCAATATAGACCAAGAATTAATTCTGAATCTAAAGGGGGAAGAGCAAACTATTAATTCATTACATGTGTCAGGAGCAATTCAGTACTTTCCTTTAAGTTACTGTGATATTTGGTCTTAACATAGTAAACTGATCCTTTCTGTGCATACTGTGCACCCTTTACAGTTGCTGGAGTCCTCATCTCCCAAACAGGCCTGGTTGTATGTTGCCTTCTTTATTATTCCTGTGCTCCTGTCATCTTCTTTGCATAAACCTTAGGTCACCTAAGAGAGAGCACTGAAATCCCCACTTTGTTGCTCCAGTTTAGGCCCAAGTGTACAAGTGGTCTCTTGAAAATCAGGTGCTTAACACTGATCAGGGTTTAGTACAATGGGGACTGGGTGGCACACTGAGAGTGCAGGGAATAGTTAGAAGGTAAGAACCTTTTAAGTCCTGCATCAATAATTTCTTGCATACCAAGTCCTCTGGTAAAGAATTTTTTATAGGTGTATAACACTGTTTTATAAAAATGGGATGCCTGCATATTTTCCTAATACAGAAGACTTATCAAAACAATAAATTTTATGGATTTCTTAGAGTATTGCCACAGGAAGTCTTACGTTGACATCAAATCCTTTCTTGGTAATTTCCTGGAATATTTATCAGTGTCTGAAGGTAATGCAAAATAAGATTTATTTATATAAAACATATCTGGAGATAAAAACTTCAGATTGGCTTTCAATTGCAACGTCACATATGTGATTTTTTGTTCCTAAGGTGCAAGCTTCTATGTGCAACTGCTAATGTAGAATTGCAGTGTGTGGCTCTGCATTCTCCATGGTTGTATATTCTCCTCTGTAGTTCTACATTGTAGGAAAGCTGGAGTTGATGATATTGTCATGGGTTGATGTGGAACCACTTCACATTTCTCTGTTGGGGCTTTGGTGTTGTGGGTGTCTATTCCCTGGACTGACCAGAGAAGACCCTATCAAGATAGTTTTCTACAGTAATTATAAGTTCAGTGCATTAACACTTCAAAAACAAGCAGGGGGAAAAAAAATGTTGGACATTTTCAAGCAATTCTTACAGAAACAGGCTGTTTTAGGAGTGCAAGAAAAGTAAAAAAATATTCTTTTAATTTCCTTTTTTCTTTTTGTTAATTTTGTGGGAATTTTGTGTGAAAATAGTGTGGATCTCATAGGAATGTTGCATAGATACAAAACGAGAACAGACTGCTTCTGTGAAGTCACAGGTATTGACCATCACTTGGGAAATATTTCCTTCAAAGTATATTGGGTTTTTTTTTTTTCAATATGTACATTAAAATATATTAAAAACAAATAATTAAAAATAAATCCCATGTGCTGGATGAAGTCCTTGGCTGCTTGGGTAGAAATGCTTTTAGGTTTATATTATACACAGAGTTGGAGAAATCCTGCTTTACCTGTCATGAAATCCTTTTGTGTAGGAATCAACTTATGAGGGGAGATAAAGGGACAGTATATCTGAGAGTACACAAAATGCTAGCTTAGGTAAAATGCAGGCTGCTGATAACCCACTAAGCCTTCCTGGGTACGCTAATCCTAATTTATGTTAAATCGTAATTAAGACAGTTTTGTTTATTGCTTGTAGCCATGAGCACCTGGAAGACTGACTAATCCCATCCATGTGTTGGGGACAATCCAGCTTCTGTTGTTGACTCACAATGCAGAAAAATTTGTATTTGTGAGTTGTTTTCATCAGTATTTTTTCAGGCATTTATAGAGGCCCTTTTTTCCAACGTATCAGGAACTGGAACAGAGGAAGCATCCTAAATAAAATGAAGACATTTTTGGAGCAAGAGGCCAAAGCCTAAACAGGCTTGCTGGTTTTTCAGCCAAACTATAAAACAGAACATCTCTGATACACCCATGGAAAAATAGATTCACAACCCCTGTTGTAGCTGTGCTACTGTTTGATATTGCATGTGTAATTACACATAACTGTCAGATTTTCAGGTTTCTGAAGGTTTTTTTTCAGAAGGCCATAGGTGGCACCAAAGAAGAGAAATGATGAGTGATGAGGAAGGGGAAAAGGGGTGGCATAAATTGAGTCTCAGAAGAATAAAACCATAAGAATGGGGAACACCTAAGCTTGCTTTCTGCACAATTTCAAGTTTTTTGTTGCTTTGTTTTTCCTGTTGTAAGCTAAGCCCACCTTTTCACAGAAATGTTGCTGTGCAGGTAAAGGTTTTGGACCTGTACCTAATCTCTCATGTATTGGGCCCCTGGTTGACAAGGACTGTTGTCTGTTTTTTGTATAGTATTTCTTTTTAAATCATAAGTAGCAGCACCCAGGTCCATATAATGTCTTACTCTTTTCCCTTTGGGGGAATTGCTTCCCTAGGACAGTATTCATTCTAATGACTGAAAGTGAACCCTTTTAAAAATCATGCAAGAGCGTTTCACATATTGCTAAATTTTTGAGCTATTTAGGGATTTCCCATGGTTAAAAGTTTTCTAACTTTTAATTTTTTTAACTTAAAGGTTTTCTAGCACATAGTGTTTTTCCAAGAGAAATAACTCCTAGTATTTCATTGTCTGCCTTGCTATGATGGAAAACAGGCCAACTACTGTTAAGTGGCAATTATTTTCTTTGAACTTTTTTGAAGTCCACCCATGTAGAGATCACTTGGAGGATCTGATGTGGAAATTTGGACCTAATTCTTCATTCATTATATATACTAATAAGTATCGTTCTGAATTTTTTATTAGGTAATGATACAATACAGATAAAGAATTAGGGACTAAAGGTGGAATCACACAAAGATGTAAATAGCAGTCTGTACAAAATTCAGATGTGAGTGCAACTGCTTTGCAAAACCCTCAGACTCTTCTCATATTTGTAAACTCATGGTATTTGCAATTACCTGGATTTCTTGCTGGTTAAAATTACAATTGATTCTCGCAAGAAAGAAAATTAGAATTAAAAAAATTCCAAGTAAATGAAATTCTTATTGTAGATACCAAAGTGAAGGCTATATCTCTAATAATTTCATGTGGATTCTTCTTACAGACAGCAGAGAGCAGCAGTGTGATGACCTGAATCTGAAGGAAAAATGTTGAGGAATACTGAAACAACTAAAAAGTCAAATACTTCCAAAAAACACAGTTACTGCTTTGACACTGGTGTTATTTTTTTTTTTTTTTAGAGAGAGACTTTTGCAAAAGAAATTAGAAGGTAGGAAAAAATGGCATAAACAATAAAATAAACATTATAAAAATATTTGTCAAGCAAGATGTCTTTATACAGTAAAAATAAGTGACAGCAGAAGGTGGGTAAGTAATTTTTTTGTGAAAATGAAAGATAGTGTTTGAGCTGTGTTTAGAGCTGTCCAAAATGATGATGTAGAGTAATTAAGAGTAGAAGACAAACATTAGTTCACAGATTATAAAGAATAAAAATTACTCGAATGCTTACCTAATAGTCTGAAAACTGATAAATTCAATGAAATTTACTTTCAGAAATCATTAACTCTGTTTACAGGTAAATTGGAAGTCATTATTTTTGCTCATTTTAGGAGCTGAGAGGTACAGATCAAACCACATAAAATCATTCAGGGTAGAAGTTGTTGTGTACAGCATGAAATATTGTTTTTAAGGACTTGAAAAGAGTTTCTTTCATATATCCCACTTCCTCAATTGATATTTTATTAACCCAGACCCGAAATTCTCAGTTTTGTTTTTCATCAGTGACTGTGCTTTACCCTCCATTGTTTTCCTCGTAAAAGCAGGATGTAGACACTTGTGGGTAATGAGCAGATATAAATACCTATGAGTCAGATAAATTATGCTGCATCCCTTCATTCCAGGGGAAGCTGCTACACTGAAGGATGTAGGCAGATGCTGTTGCCCTGGTGATTGCTTGTTGGAGTCTGGATTGCACTGGGTCTGCGTTCCTCGCTCCTCCTTTGACGTTTGCATTTGTGCAGACGGCTCATATGGATAAAGGCTGCAAATTAAATGCCAGAAAATGAAAGGGCATGCACACAGCGTGGATATGATGTGCTGAAAATGGCTTATAAGGAGTTCAAGATGTAAAGATGAGTGTATGAGTAAGATGTTTCACTGGAATTGTCCCTTATGGCTGTTATTATAGGAAATCTTAGAAATATATTTGTGTCACACAGGGCTGTTTTGGTGGTCTCTTCAAAGCATTAATCAGCTTAATATAGAGCTAAACATACGTGCATGAAACGTCAGTCCTGCCAAGCTAATCTGAGGGCCTGAGTTCGTCTGTCCCATCTGAGACACAAGAAGTGGCAAGTGGTATTTTCTGATGGTTGTCTATATGGAAACTTTCTTTTCCACTTTATTGTCCCTCTTTGCTGCTTCAGGCCACAAGGTCTGATCTGAAGCGCATTGAATTGAAAATCAAAGCTTCTACATTCCACAGATTATCTTCCAAATTCTGAAAAAAATACTCTTAATCTCGCAATTTTTGAATCATAGCAAATGCTTAAAGCATTAAAGTCTGTAGAGAGTGTGCAGTAAAAGTATCTTTCCTATTTTTGTCACTAGGGCTTTTCTTCTGGTTGGTGGCACATTCCTGATGCATCAAGTTCTCAAATTTTGTTGTAATTCGAATGTGTTGATTGATTTTTCTCTGAAATCATCTCCGTGGTGGGTGTTAGCTGCTTGGTTTTTAATTTTAAAAAGTTAAGCTCTTTTTCAGGAGACAGCTACTAATGTAGTTCTTTTATCTTTCGCTACAAAGGACTATGACAGCACCAGAAGTGTGACAGGGAGCTGAGACTTGGTCTGGTGTGATAATGACCTTATTCTGACTTCTTCTTCTGCAAGATTTAAGAATCAGACTTTATGATAAATTTTGGTACCAGGTTTTTGACACGGCAGTACCCCAAAATCTCTTTGCTATTTCCTAATGATAAAATGGTCTACTTTGCAAGTAAATAATGCTGTAATTCGTTGTATCTCCAGTGTTACACACAAATGGTGGCACTGAAATTCAAGAGCTTTCTCGTTTCTGTTGAGGTCTCACAGTGAAACTGTGCTGTGAGTAACTCAGAGAAGGCAGTGCAAGAACAATGATTAGTTAAGACAGGAACTGTGAAAATAACATAATAGAAGCCAAGTCAAGTTAATGAGGTTTTTATTAAGAGGTAAAGCTTATTGATCTCTTCCTACCAGTTGGCTTTTAGATTATATTAGTTTTTGTGTTTTGCCTATTACAGGACTGGTTTTCTCAGTGGACTCAGAAGTAGCTTTGGTGCATCAGAACTGATACTTTCCACTAAGTATTCTGCTTTTACTTTCTACTGCCTGCAGGAGACTGCACTTGCTTTGTAAATGGAAAAGCTTATTAAAGACAATGGGTGCTTTGGCAGCAGCATGATTATTCTAACAGTTTATTGTAATGATTTTGGAAGGGTAAGGCACATAGAATTCATAGAGCTAATTTAGGACCTGTTCTGTCTTTCCTATTAGTGTATGTGTGTAGGCTCTTCTCGAAGTCATTGAGAGGTTTTAATATAAATTCAGTATGGTGTGAAACCTTTTTTTTAGTTCTGCTAAAGTCTTACCATCACTTCATGGTGTTTTTGTCTACTTTACTGCTAATGATGCTGCTGAACTGTAAACAAATATAAACAGGGTTATCAGGCAGAATACATTAACATAAACATTTTAATATGCTCTTTCCACCTCTTCAAATGGATCTGGTATTTAAATGAAACATTAACTCTTATAAGTAAAATGGAAGTTTTATTGTGTTCTTTTAGTAATATTATCCCACTATTAGAGTTTACAATGTGTATTTTGCTATGCTTAGTCTTGGAAAAGCAAACAAACCTAGTGTCGATCAAAAGTTTTCGTGTTTAAATAAGAACTTAAAAGGCAAGTAAAAAAATTACTAGAAAACTAGAACATCTTGTTTAAATGAGTTGCTGTTTGACTCTGTTGGGGGAGGGGCAGAAATCAGTGTACATCTGGAGGTTTTTGTGAAATGCATAAGAAGAGGATCTGAGTTCCATTCCAGTTCACAGCAAATTACATTAAGATGGAAAATATTGATTAAGATTAGTAATTGGTGTAAACAACGTGTCTTTGAGGTGTCTGGCATACAGAAAAGGCATTCTGACATTAATAAATGGCACAGATCAAATTTATTAATAATATAAATAGATGTTAAGGTTGTTGAAACAAAAATATTTTGCCTCCCTTTTTTGATACAGAGTGAAAAGAAAACAATGTGGCAGTGTAGTATTGCCCTCAGTTTTTTAGATTTTGTGAGTCCACAGAGAAATAACTTCAACAGGTACAGATATCTAAGGGACAGTTATAGATTTAGGTATTTCCATGACATATTGCTGGCCAAATAATGGTACAAGATGTCACCAGTGGTTTGTAGTTTTAAAAACATTATCTGTATTTTTATACCTACCAAGAAAAGAAGTCAAGGAAATTCTGAGTGTGTTTTTATATCCTTATTGGGATAGTTGGATACAACTGAATAATATAAAGTCTGGGCATTAAAGATAGACCCTGATCTTTACTTTTGTATAGCAAATAACCCTTGCATTATGAATAAGAGAGACTTAGATGCCAACATATGGATGTTTGGGAGTGGTATCTTCCATCTCTAGTGTTTCTCCTCTCCCAAGAATACCTCTGCTTTAGTTTCCTTTCTTTTATATTTGGTGTTGTGACAATGGAAATGTGTGTTGCAGTAGTGGTTGTATTACCGGGGTTTCCCCCCTTATTTGATCTAAACACTATTATTCTTGTCTGAAGTTACTGAAGACTTTTAGTCCTACAAGTAAATTAACAGGATTGTCCATTAGAAAGGAAATCTGTTCCCTGGCAACAGTGACAGTTCCTTGATAGCAGTGAAGTCTTGACCTTGAGTCATCAGATTGGCTTAACCTGCATAGCTACTTTTAATAACTTTGCAATGCAGAGTTCTTGGGATATTTTAGGCAGATGTGTCAAACCTTAACTAATCATGCATAATTTCACTAGTTATCTTTTAGTCAATTTGGCTGTGTCAAATTAACTACAGGAGCAAGATTAGATCAAAGTCTTCACAACGTGCTCCTCCTCAACAGATCTGCAAAACTTGCTGCTCTGCAGAAGCTGGAGCTATGTTGTTGTAACCTCCTAAACAGAGCAGAAGAAAAATGGGAAAAAACCTCTGTTTTAGAGAGGACTGTTAGATTACAGGAATACAGGTGCCTGGTAGAAAAGGAACCTTCTCAGCTGGATCTTTAACTGTTGTGTGAGGTGTATGAGGATGCCTTTCCTTTTTTTGAGACTTAATTCACATTGCTTATGTATCCTGAATTTTGGATGTGAGTGAATGCACAAGCTGTGAATTACTGGAGGGTTCTGAGGATGAAGTATGGCTTTCATTCTGTAAGCCAGGCTTACAGTATGGGCTGCAGGCTTACAGCGTGCTTCTGCATCCACCTGTCTGTCTAACACCCTGTAATAACTGGACTGTCTTAAGTCAGTGCTGATGAAAAATTTCTGTGGGGAAAAAGTGCACATAAGGAAACATAACCATTAGGAGTCAGCATAAAGATAGCAGAACTAACACGGTAACAGATGGGCAATTTTCAAAAGCTGACTCCTTGGTCACAGAGAGATATAGAAAACCCAAGCACAGACAAAGCAGACTGAAAGCCAGGAACAGTGAAGAGCTTTCATCTAGTTTCCAAAATAGATTTCTAGAGGCCAAGAATATTTGTCTCTGAGATATGATTATGATTATCTTAGTTTTTTTTAATTCTTGAGTTTTTCATCAGAGAAGTGGCTCACTTTTTTTTACCTTTTCTAGGTTTTTAGTAATAATAACCAGACATGACTATGGCAGATTGTTTTTAGGTGAGTGAGTAGGGGGACTAATCCTATAAAAAAAAAATTCCTAGGATACAGTTTCCTGAACAATCCTGAAAATTTTATATCAGGACCATAATTGCATATTCAGAAATTGCATGTCCAGAAAGGCATTTATTTGTGTTTCTAGTTTATACTTAAACCACTTTGCTGGCCTACATCAGAAGTGTTAGAGAAGCAGATAAGCAGTAAGTGCAGTTAAACCAATTGTTGTTACTTGAAAAGTCTTGTCAGACCAAATTATTTAGTGGGGTCATATTATGGGTGATTAAACCAAGGGCTGCTTCCTGGTGATCAAGCAAAATGAGATAAGATTAGACTGTGAGAGAGAGCATCATACACTGCTGGCAATCAGTCAAGCTGGGTGGGAGCTGCACATGCAGATGTAGAGAAGATGGATCAGAAGTAAAGGAGCCCCCAGGACAAAAGTCAGCTTTACTTGTGGACCACAAGGTGGGGAAGGTACTGAAGGGGGGAGGCTCTCCCTGCCCATGTTGCTCAGATGTGATTTTCAGAAACTCTAGGGTGGTGCTTACTTGACACAACATCTGATTTTTTTAATACATATTCCTTGTGGAGTGGATTTGTCTGTAAATATATATTAGAAAAGGCCAAGATATTTTAATTGTCTTCTGGATTTTTTTTTTTTTGGTGTCAGAAATTATGTTGATGAATAGTGTTCATAAAGGGGCAAGATCACAGGCACAGCTGCCTCTGAACATCACTGAAGTTATAAAAGTATTAATTTTTCAGTGGTATCATTAAAAGAAAAATCCTTTATGCAAATGTATTTAACTTTACAGATAATTATTCAAACTGTGGGAGTTACATTACTGCTTTTCTTGAAGATGTTTGCCCTTTCTATCATTCTGGACATTTCCATTTGGCTCTATTAAAACTGATAGCTCTGCTCCATGGTAAAAAGCAGTATTTAGCTTTAAATTTTAGTTCCCTTCATTGGTTATATGACAGACCATGACCAGCAACTAAATTTTAAACTGATATTAAGACAAAATTAGCACAATATTGAAAGCTTCAAGTGTTCACATCTATGTTCAGCTCACAAAGCTGTTCTATATTCAAATAAAAGTAGAAAATATGTAACAAAACCCAACACTGTGAGCAGAACTCGTCTTTTGCTGTTCATGGACTGCCTAAGTACCAGTAAACAGTTTGATGGATCTCTTAGCTTTACATAAGTCAAAGATAGTAGAGCTCTATGTGGTTATGTACAACCTTACTGATATAACATTTCAAATCAGTAAACAGATTCACTACAAGCACGTTAAGCTAAAAAAAGTAGAGTTAATCCCTTCTGTCATTCTCCTGGATACAATGAACTGTATTGTGAACCAGATTTGGCTCAGTATCTGGAAGATAGATACCAGATAGCCTGGTAGACCCTACCTAATTAATGGACACCAATTAAAGTCTTCAGAGATTAAGAATATCTTCCTGTTCAATAGAATGTTATCCTAATTTTCAAAGCTCAGAATATTTTTCTATTCCTAAAAATAATAAGGATGTTCCTAGTGGAACATAGTCACATAGCCTCAAACCCAATTCATTTTACCAAATTTTCTTTGCCTTTTTTTTTTTTTTTTTTAATGCAGTCATTTATTCAGCATATTTCATGGCAGTACAAGAAGTCATATTTTCTGTTTCTTTCTGTCATCTGTGTTCTTTTCATCCTATAAGCATTAAAAGAGCCCTCTGGCTAGAGTGTTAGGTGATTTTTATCCCTATTTCATTATATCAGTGAAAGAAAACAAACGTTATTTTGAATATGTAGGGTAACTTAAGTAAAAAAAATACAATTACCCTAGGCAGTAAATGAGCATGGACCACTTAAATTTTAGCTTGAACACATCATTTTTTTCTATTATAAGACTATTTCAGGTATAGTAGGCTACAAAACAGATGAAGTTTTTCAAGATATAATTCTTTATTTTAATACTTTTCACTGTGTTGCAGATCAAAATGAGTTCTGTAGATTTAATTTAGGTTTTTGGCTATTAACAGTTTAATGGCTGCGGAATTTATATCAGGATCATGATCATTTTTTAAACTGTAAGCATGCTATAAAGGTATTAAAAAAATCTGCTCAAATTATTGAAAATTAGGCTATTTTTTTTTCCTGCCAGCAAAGAAATCACAGAATTAATGAGATATCAAAAAAATTTGCACAAGGTACAAAATATTCCAAAAAGCAGGTTGCATTCATTATGTATTTCATCAGTAAGCACTGTTGGTTCTCCTCTGCATTTCAGTGCCAGCTGAAGTTCAATGCCAATAGAAGGTCACCTGGGAACGAACGGATTCCAACACTACCATTACTTTATGAGCTCTTTGCTCATTTTACCACTTCAACATCGGGAAAGATAAATTTTATAATCCTGAAGTTATTTGAATTAGCTGCTTTAGAACCCCTTTTTTTTTTTTTTTTTTTTTTGTAAATTACGATACTCCAAAGCACCTCATTTTTACGTTTTTGCACCGAGAGGAACTTATCGAACAAAAACGTTGTGTACCGAACGTGTGCCAGAGGAGCCCGTGGGAGGTTTCAAAACCTTTGAATGGCTTTGTGCCAGAGACATCTTGGGCTGACTGTGCTGCCTTCAAGTAACGATCTAGAAACAGTTTTAAGATTAAAAAAAAAAAAAAAATGAAAACCTCTACTGTATAAAGCTCTTGCTATTTCTAAGCAGAATGAAGACATTTGAGACATTGAGATGCTGACGCTGCCTGCTTAACTTTTTGGAGCCAATGCAGTGAAAGGATGAAATGGGTGATCCAGTTGCACACACTTAAAACTGGGCCTAGTTCCATCTTTTCTGGGTGACTTTGTTTTGAAATAGGATTAATTATCTTGCCCAGTAGGGAAGGCACACGGGGGTTGTTGGTTATGGGGTATGGTGTAGCTGAGAACTCTTAGAATGACAGTCCTTGTACTTACAACCTCTAGATTGTAAAATAATGGAAACAACATCATGACTTAGAGGAAAGACATGACCATCAAGTATGAAAACAAGGCTACTTCTGGCCGTCCACTTCAGATTTTTGTCTCGATCACATGGAAAGAATCAAAACAAACAAACGGAGAGAAGTGAAGGGGCATTGGCAGCTATGCCTCAGTCTGACCAAACAACATCCACTTGTTTATTCCCTATAATGCCAGTGATTACTCTTGAGATAAGAGCTATCCATGACTTTCTGTGTGTTTATAATTTTTCTTTAAAGTAAATTCAATGGTGTCATGAAATTCATGCATTGGAATTGTGCTTTTCCAACCTTGAAAATAATCAGTACATCTCCTTAAAATTTCAAGTACTTCCCCTCACCTCAGCATATTCTTCTGGCTAGTTTAGAAGCTTTCCATTCAGTATGGTCTTTTCATGATCCTCTTCTTTTTGCTTTATGGTGTCTTATGGTTCATGCCTTTATAAGGGTCTGTAAGTACCAAGCAGATTGGTAGCACAATATCTAAATACCTACTACATTTTCTAAATTTAGCTTTAAATGTCTTTCTGCTTCACTTCCCAGCATGAATCCTGCATACTTCGGTCCTTTCTAAGGCAAAAGCCCTCATAAATGTCAAATTAAAATGATTTGCAGAGTTTTGCTCTTTATTCTCTGTCAGATATTTCTTGACAGCCTAGAATTTGCAGTAACCTCTGATCTTTCACACTCTTGACAATCTCAAACTGGAATATTGTTAAAGGATGACAACATATCTCGCATATTAACATCTATGTTAAACTGAGGATTTAAAAAGAATTTGAATAGCATTTGACACCAAATAACTTTTAAATGGTGACAATTGTATGCTATTATTGGAAATAATAGTTCCTGATCATATCAATAGGCATATCGTTTGGCAATGTTCCTTGAATTCTCTCTGGAAAAAGCTACAGGTTCAATATATGTGCACATTATATTTCCGGAATATTTAATGAAGTTACATATTTATCAGGAGTACTTCTTTGGGGTAATCTGGTCAAATATACATTTTATTGGGCTGTAGCTGCAGACTAGAGAAAGTAGTGGTTAGAATGGTACAATTTTTACAAGAGTATGTCACTATTAGGAAGTAAGCTCCTCCTGGCTAAGACCCGTCTGCTGTAAACTGTCCTGTACTGCACAGGAAAGAAATATTTACTCCTCTTTATGATCGAGTTTGTTCTTAGCACAGGTTGAGCACAAAGGCCTACTGGCTCACTGCTTTGCCTGTTTATTCCCTGGGATGTGGCCATGGCCTAATTCCTGGGTGAGGGGACAGTAGAGAAGAACAAATACAAAAGGTAGTTTTCTTGGAACATTGGATCACCTACTTCAGCCCTTGCAGCTGTGTGTAGCAGCAGCACCATTCTTGACTTGGCAAAAGGCTCAGGCAGGGCCATGGAGTCTCTGGGAGTGTATTATCATTTTTAGAATGCTAATAGCTTACCTGTGGCAAATTTTAAAGTTTAAGGATCACTCCAGATGAAAGACCTCTTCCTCCTATGCTGCTGTTTTCCCTGGGGGCGGTCATCCTAGTTCTCGGATTCTTGCAAAATTTGAACTTGCTGTCTTTTTCTCAGAAAAATTAGCAGTGATTACACCTGAGGAAAGACTGCAAGCCATGACATGGTAATTATTCTAAGAGATAATTAAGAAGCAGAACAGAAAAATATTGCTGAAGGATGAAGACAGCTGGATTATAACTTAAAGTAAAAATGCTGAAACTCACATCCACACAGGGCAGTATTTTTGAGTGTTATGCTGTAGAAAATGCAGTCATCTCACCAAATATCTGTCATTTTTTATTCACCCCGGGAAGCCACAGTCATAAGAATCTGAGTCAGAAGGGATTCTGAGAGCCTGTGCTATTCCAACCATTCCACCATCTTTTCCTGCATCAGAATCAACTGTATCTAAAGCTTTCTCTCTAGAGTTTCCCAGCCTGTTATTGAAAACTTGCAATGATGAGTATCACACAGTGTCCCTTGGTGATTTGTATCAATGTTCACTGCCCTAATTGTTGGAAAATGTGGCAAAATCCAATATAAATTCCCCTTGTTGTACTTTAATTCCCTTATGTCTGCTCTGAACTTAGAGAGAGTTTATAGATTTTTTTTTTTCCTTTGTAGGAGCAAATATAGAAAAACATTCCTGTGTTTTCCTTCAATCTACTCTTTTATGAAGTTAGTCTTTAAAAGAAGTGACCAATCCAAAGAGAAGTTAATTCAAAATGATAGAGGATACTGAGCCAGTTAACTTCAGGGCTTATTCTGATGCTGTTTGAAGTGATAGGAAAGTGATCTTGAATCACAGAAACTGCATTTTTACCACATCAAATGCCAGTGCCTTCATTCCTTCTGCAGCCAGACATGCAGATTGCTGGGCACAGAGCTGGCTAAGCTTCTCAAACACATTAGCAGTGTTAGCTCTACCATGTCCCAGCCCCTTGCCAGCTGGACCGAGGGGATGGAACCTTCACGCCATCCAGGATACCCAGATGGTGTTCTTTACTTTTAATTCCCTCTGCTTTTGCTCTCTGGTAATGTGCTTTCATGGTCATGTTTGCCATCTATTTAACTGTGTAAGTAAAATTAAATTTCCTTGTTTTCTCCTCCCCTTTTATTTCCTCTACTTGTTTTACATGGTGGCATCTGTGGAGTGCTGTGACTTGCATTACATGTTTAACTTGCAAATTGAGGAGAAGGCCAAGACAAACTTCAAAAAGAAGTCCTACAGATTTGTTAAATATTCTTAGAGTTTACTTTGCAGAGTGACAGTATCATTAGAGTTATTTTTACATATTCTTACATAAAAATAAGAAAGCAATTTTAACATATAGGAAAATATAAGCAAGTTAGAATTTGCTCCCTCATTCATTCATGCAGTACCTAATTCCATCTTAGCATGTTGAGAGTAATAATTTGAGATTGAAGGAGAGAAGCTGAAGTTATTTTGAAACTATCTAGGATTTCTTTTTAACTTTTAGTGAAAAGTTTATTTTGCAGTAAGTTTTTTTATATACTTTATCTAGGAGACTGCAGGGGTAGGATGCTAGAAATGTATGATTCAATTTTGTGATCTAATTATATCTGAATGGTTTAGAATGTAATGATAAGTTGCACATATCCTTGAAGCCTCTGAGTTATACAGATTACAGTTATTGAAATTATCATTTTATTTCAGTTGTCTCAGAGCACTCTGGGGAGCTATTGATGATCTACTCCTTTCTAACCAAATTCACATGTGTCTCAAACTGCTGGTTCTATTCCTATTCAGTGCCATGTTTAATTCCCAGTAGGCCTTTACTCTTTTATATTCACCTGTGTTTATTGACACAGCATATGAAAATCATATATATATATATATATACATCCACACATCTATCTATATGTGTGTGTATTCACATACATGCATACACATATATTGTAGAAGAGCAGAATAAATATTTATATATATATATTGCACTGAATAACCTGACCAGAGAAATTGAAGTGCCCCTGAATAAAATAGCTTTGTGTGAGTGGAGGTGGCTCCTCTGCATCTTGTTACTGCTGCTTGAGTGCCATTTACTGCTATATCCCACATTATGTTCTGTAGGCACTCTGATCTCAGCTGAAAGACTGTTGACATCAGTGGGCCAGTTAGAGTGACTTTTTATCACATTCCCCTCTTTGCATTTTAATACACTGGCTTTCAGTACCTTACTTCAATATTCCTTTATTGTGGTCTGCAAACTTCACAGTTTAGTTTTATGTGCACCGTAGGAAGCTGGCAGACAACAGCCTTCAAAGTTATCAGAAAGAAATTGTATCCTCTAAATGGCTTGTGGGGAAGTTCTGCTAAGTCTTTATCTCCAGATAATCTTGAGTATTCAGGAAGCATGCACATCTGTGAGTGATCCATTCCTGATTTCCAGTTATTTATATTTGAATCCATGGTTACTGGGCAACTTCAAATCTCCCATGCTGGCACAGCCTCGATTGACAGTGGTACCTCCATCCAAGAGGAACAGAAATCCTCTGTGTTGGCACACAGATAGTGGAACTGTATGGTAGCAATATCACTTGCATAATTATGCTTCAGTTTATGCTTAAGAAAAAGCAGGCATTTCCAGCTTAATTGTTGCCCTTGTCTCTGGGAGGTATGTTTCTTCCAATTTTTTTTTTTTCCTTCTCCTAAGAAATTTAGCTGCAATGTAATTGGGAACACAGAAATGCCAAGCAATGCAAAAGTACATGTTGGTGAATATGCAGGCAGTAAAAGTGCTTCATGAAGATTTGCAGCATGAAGGTATTATTCTCTTCCTTCCCCTCAAGTGATCCGAGTTCATGACTTTACCAGGACATCCTGGTGGTGTAAATAACTGCTTCTTGTGCTGTTTGATTAGAAAATGAAATCCAGAGTGTAAGGGAGCAACTGGCTTACAGGTCATGAGTAAAGCTTCCCAGATCTGGATATTATACACAGTGTGCTTCAGTATCAATAGAAAATTCCACTTTTCCTAATTTTTCAGTCATGGGACTTTGTTGAAGGCTACGGAATTCAATGGACAATTAAATTCTCTATAGGGCTAGAAATACAGTAAATATGTCTTATTTGCTATTAAAGCACTGGTAAATCATATAAAAAGTCCTTTACTCAGCTTGCTAGAGTCGTGTTGAAATCCTTAAAGCATTCAGATGGTGCAGTAATTGCACACATCTGATGCCAAGATCACAAAACTGGTGGAAGCTGTAGCTCCATTTTTGCTTTAGGTATATCACGTTCATGCTGCAGTGAATCAAAACAAAGAATTTAGTAATACCTTCCCATGTTAGATTTAAATCTAGTGCTCAGAGTCCAGTGGGTCACGTCAGCAGCAGAGCTAGTAAGTGAATTTGTATTTTTATCTGAATAATCATCGTTTTAAGCTTATAAATGGGTCTCCTTTTTATGAGCTACTAAGTATGCAGCTGTTGCCTGAGCTATATGAACTTCCTCATTAGGCTGATGAACTTCAAAGCAATTGGGGTTCTTTCCAAGTATGAAGGGAGGACACACAATACATTTCAACTGAAGTTAAGGTTAAAAAGTACTTTTTTTGTTTTTGAACATTATGTTCCAAATAATTAATTTCTTTTTCAACTAAAAGAATGTCGTTTTTTTCTTTTTTCTCTAGCAAGCAACTCTTTTCCCTTGCCATTTCTAATCTGTAAAATTAAGTTTTACTTGAGTGAAGGTCTTTATTGACCTCATGTGTACCTGATTTTCCTCTGTGGAGTTCAAAATAGGTACATAGCCTACGAATGAATTCTGGCCACATTTTAGTGCAGAGGGATATTTAACAGTATCTCCTCAGTTCTTTAATTTTCATGCTTCTAGATTCCATTTTCCTATGGTTTAATCATATTCTGCTCAAGTCCTACTGGGTATGTGTAATTTAGATGGGATATCTGTTTAGTTTTATTAGAGGTAACATGTAAAAGATTTTCTATAGAAAGCCTCTTATTTTATGTTTTAATAAATCTCATTCGGGAGACAGATTGTCTTATTGATTTTAGCATTAAGGAAAGATAATTCTAATTGGAGCCTTGAGTCTAGGAATGCTGCTTAATTCTTTGGCAAAAGGTGAACTGAGTGGGCTGTAATGTGGTTGACTCCAAGTTATTTTGTGTTTCTGTCCAAATACAGTGAAGGACCCAGCAGAGTAAATTTCCACGTGGTAAAATTCTGCACTGTGGTGAAGACAACCTTTTTTTTTTTTTTTTTTTTTTTTTCAATGACTAATAAGAGGTTGAGAGAATAAAAGATAACCTTTGGAAATTTAGCCTTGCTTTTCTCATGTGTTAGGTCATGGAAAGTGGTGCATAATGAGAAAAGGAGGGAACCACAGTATGCTCTGGGTGCTGCTGGTGAGGGAGTTTTATGGCAGGTTCATAACATAACAGAGACTTCTAGCATGAGTGGGTGGTTTTTCCTTCTATTTCTATGGGTTTGATGTGAAACTGGTTTAAATAAAGATTAAAGGGCTGGACACTGACTGGCTCAGAGGGGGTAGCTGAGTTGTTCTGCCTTGGAACAAGGAATATTTGCCAGTGAGGGCAGATTCCCTGAGGTCAGATCCACACAGGCTGGGGCTGCTGTACTTGAGCAGGCACCTGGACATGTAGGCTGGTCCTTGGGGGTACCTGTCCCTCATAATCTAAGGCATGGGATGACCTATTTACCACTTATTTCATAAGTGTGCATGACTGCTTACAGTTTTGGCAGTGGAGCACAGAGTCTACTATCCCCCAGGTAAAATAATTTGCTTTCTTTTTGCTTATGGGCACACTAAAAATGTAGCATTTTGCAAGAAGACAGTGCAACACATTGTAGGTGATATGCTTTGTAGTTTGGTGAAATCATTTTATGGGATATGGCTTGACTTTATAGAACTCAGTGGAGTATCACCATTATATATATGTGCAGAATAGAATGTCAGTGGCTTTAAGATGAGGTAGAAGTGATCCTCTGCTGAGGATGTGGAAAGGCCAAGAGAAGTGGTGTTCAGATGAAGTTGTACCTGAAACTCATTTTATTACTGCTTCTCCTCACTGTTACTTTTCCTTTTCTATTGCTTGTGCTCCAGTTCTTGTGAACTGTTCCGGACTGAACTTGATGTTTATCACAGATGTAGTTGCTATAATTCTGAATAGCCCGAGTATTACACATTTCATAGATACAGAAACAAGAAGTAATTTTTTTTCCACAAAGTCTGCTAGAAAGAAGTGGATCATAAAGAGAAGATGTGTATTGACCAAGTGGTGTGATGTGGGCATTAGTTATTATTCAGTTTTTCTGTGGGACAGTAGTTTAGGCTGAATAGGTGATTTATCATCAATTGAACAATCAGTAATGTTGCCTTGCTGAGATGGCTTTGAGTTAGTGCTGTTGGAGATCTTCCATTCTGAGGGATATGCCAAATCTTCAGAATAACTGAAGTACCAGGAGTATCTGAAATCCCACAGCTCTGCTAGTCCTGGTAACAGGAAGCAGGATTTTTCCCAGAGGAAACAAAGCTGAGTGAATGGTATGCATGTTTCCTGTACAAATTCCTCACAGTTTAAGTTGCAGGAAAATATGCCTGAGTAAGCACAGAAGGTTGGTGTTTGAAATCCTCACACTGATGTATTACCACTTTGAGAATTCCTCCCTTCCATCTACTCAGTGCTCTGCACCTGATGGGGATCTTGGGTGTGTCTGCAGATACCAGAAAGATGGCAGTGATCCAGGACTGGTGCAACAGACTGAGATGGAGAAACTGGAATGAAATACCTGCATTGGTACAGTGTACTATTTAATTCATGAAACACTACAGTGTACAATTTTTACTTCCTTAATTTAGTTAAGGGTTGATTTTAATTAACAAATTCAGCCATTATATAAACTGAAATGATGCATAGAGAGGAGACAACATCAATGTCTCAGTTCATGGGAGCATTCTCTGTATTACTTGCAGAAGTGGAGCTCATTATGTTGTTTACCTCTGGAAGTCATCCTTCCTGTATTTTTTTTTTCTCAAGAGGCAGCTTCTCTGTGACTGTGTTGACTGGAGTATTAAGATATGAAAAGGTAATCCTGTAACAGTTGGGATTCAGTAGCTGTACGGCAAAAGGAGGAAAAAAACCATCCTACTATGCTCAGAGAACAGCCCAAACCCTATAATTAAGATAACATTTCATTTGACAGCTGAACAGGAGCCAGCCCTTCAGTCATTTTGGAGCTGGTATATTGCCACCAATTATTTTAAATCTCCTCAGTTGCCAGATATTGTTGTTCTTCTGCTGCCTGGCAGGGCACCAGTGATGCTGATCTATGATCCAACCAAATAGGAAGAATAAATTAACAGCAGTGTAACTGGTACATTGTCAATCCACCAAAATTAACTACAAGTGCAAGAAAGACTGGCATAGGATAATGACTGTGTCTGCAGGTTAGACCATATTTAAGGTACTCTTTACTGAATGAGAATGTGGGAAGGCTCCATGACAATGAGATCAAACTAGTTACTTCTAATATTTAAAGCTAATATTTTAAAAAGTTATTAAATTTGTATTTTATTCATGCTATTAAGAGCATACCTTGAGTTTTCCAACTCAAAGAGCAAGATTTCCTGACCAAATTTCCTATTTATGCTGAATTTTTACATATTGCTGCCATTTATTATTGAGCATACAAGACTAGGTATATCACCCTTTTGGAAAATTGTTTGGGGTACAAATCTTGTAATTTCTTGTACCCTGTGATATGTGCTTAACGGCTACTGGTGGTTCTTAGGTAAGCCTCTGTCACAGCATCTAAATTTCTATCATCTCTTAGATTTGGTTATCTTAATGATCAACCCTCCTGTTCTCCTGCCTGTGCATTTGCTTCTTTTCCTTTAGTTTGAATCAGTGTCAAATGTTTCCTATAATGGATTGCAGACTGATTTCATTGTCCATTGTTCTTTCTCTGTTAGTAATTAATATGGTACATAAGCAATGAGCTGGTTGACTCTTTTCCTTACTGTGAATCATAAATATGAAGTCCTTAACATAAGCACATTTTGTCCTAATTTGTGAAGTTGTTTTCTAGAGAAAAGTGAAGTGTAAATTTTGAAGTAACAACAGTAAAAGCAGATGGAAATCTTATCTTCAGAGTTCTAAAGGGAGCCCTATGTAGGAATATAATTGAATTTCATGTAAAAGGACAATGTTTTGGTTCTTTTATTTAAATGAAATGGATTGGTATTCCCAGAACAAAACATTTCATTATGGCTTTGTCCCTTGCAGTTAAATAACTCATCTCATCTAAGTTTTGTACATTTAGATAGTGCACTCTGATTTTTATTTTTTTTTTCTTTTCTATTGGTTTTGGAGACACTGAGTCATTCTCTTGATAGTAAATGTTCTTAAAAAGGAAAAAAATATGCAAGAATCTTATTTAAAAGCGTTATTTTTAAATATATGAATCATAATCATCTTACTGATGGATGATGAGAGAGTTGGTGTCATTGGGATTAAATACAGAGTTAAATCACGTACAGAGGGACTTGTTGCTTCAGTGTACAATCACGTTGTCCTTCCCTGCATCCTTATTTGGAGTGGCACTGCCTTTCAAGATAAATACATAAAGTAGCACTAACAAGTTTTCACAGCTCTGCTTTAGGGTACTGGAAGGTTTATTTATATGTTATATCTCAAAATCTTCCATCTGAAGCTGGAGCCCTGCCATCTGTGGTTAACTGCGCATTAAGGGGACTGCTGCCAATACAAGTGTACAAGACGACAAATATGATCAGTTGGAAATTATCTGCTGGAAATAAGACAGAGGCACATCTTGGACGTAACTAGAGCCCTGGATTAAAGGAAGGTGTTAAGTTTCTGTGACTTATATGGCTATTCTTCAATACTTCCCCACTTTAGGCACTCCAGCTCTCAGAGGAGGTTTTTCCACATCCCCTTCCCCAGCTACATAATTGCCAAGGAAGTGGAGCTTTGCTCTATTTTGGAGAGTTTGTTCACAGATGTAGCAGTGAAAAAAATACCTTCTAAAACTGGACATATCCTGGCATGCAGAGAAGATAAATAATATGATTTTACCTCATCCTGCATCCAAATCAGAGGTTGTGTCTGAAGGACATTGTAAGGGACTGGACTTGGCAAAGCTGCCAACACGTTGGAAGTCTGTGGGCACCTTTGCCAACAGACAACTGTTTAAGACAATTTCTTGTAGAAGCACAGTGTTTTTTTGTTTTTATTTTTTTTTATTATTTTTTTTTTATTTATTTAAATGAAAGGCTTTTTATGCCCAGAAGAAAGTGCTTCATTATTGCTTTGCCCTTTGCAGTCAAATAACTCCTCTTCTCCATTTTTTGTGTATTTAGGTAGTGTACTCTCATATTTTTAACTCCCCAGGAGTTTAACTCCCCAGGCCTCTCATTTCAATGAGACATGCAGAGCATGGTTAGACATCTGCCAGTGCAGGTCACAGCATTTCACTGAGCAGATTTTCAGGGCCTTAATATACATGTAGGTAGCAAAACCTCTGTGGCTGCTGGTGGAAATATCCTAAGTAAAAAAAAATTGATATAGGAAACAGGAGGCAGAAGGCCACTAGTTTGATCTAAGTTGTTTAAACACAGTGTGTAGTTACCCATCTTAGTTATATGATTTTTGGGCTCAAATAATACTTCATTATACAGGTATGGGATCTAATTCCATATAGCCATGAAATGAGGTGACTCAAGAAATCAAGTCATGATTTATGGTTTCCATCAGTGTTGGCATTTTTAGTATACATTCATTGTTTCTTGATTTCTTCCTCAAGGGTGATAGAAATTGGCTGATAGAAACCAATAAGGTAACAACACTGTAACTTTAAAAAAAAATAAAAAAATTCTGTTGAGCAATATAAAACTATAGCATAGAAGAATGAATATCCAAAGAAGTTCTGCACATTAAAATTAACTATAGCAATGCATCAAGCAACTAAATATTGGCATTGATGGAGAACTGTAAATGTACTTGTTGGGAAAGGAAAAAAGATTTTGAGCTTAAACCAAAAAACTTGCATTTGAACCAGAATTATTAATATTTTCTGTGTGGGAGGGATATGGGAAAAGACATCTTAGTTTTGCTTGCAGATTAATTTTTCAAATGAGAAAGGGCAAGTTTCATTAGAAATGATCTCCCTCTGTTTCTGAAGATGAGGTAGAGGAAAAGGCAATTTATGGTTGACATTCATTTGGGTTTGCTTTTCTTATATGTGCAGCAGTCATTTAAGCAGAGTTCTGGGAACGTGTATGGAAAATGTATTAGTTTGTGACTCCCATGCATTGAATTACTACATGACCTCTCCTTTGCTTTTACTGCTCTGCTGCAGAAGATATAGAACATCTGAGGATTTCTTCCCCCACACCCCCCAATTTACATGTCAATAAACCAGTATTATACACAGAGGAAGAATGAAGGAACACAGAAGTTAATTAATCTTAAGATTACACAGGGCTGAAATGTAATTTTAGAAACTGCCCTGGGTTTCCTGGGTAATTCCATTATCCTGGGAAGAACAAAGAAGTCCTAGTAGTTCTCTGCTTTAACATTTCATATCAGTGAGGAATAAGTTGTTTCCTGTCTTTGAGCAGCCAAGTCCCAGCCATGCAGTCAAGCTGGCTCCTGGCAGAGAGCTGTGCTCTGTTCCACACTGCCTGCCCCCAGTGACAAGGCACAGAGCAGTGATGCTTTTATTTCCCTTCCTGCAGTGGGCAGGGCTGCAGCCACAGCATCCCAGGGCTGACCATTTCTGTGCTGAAGCAGGGGTGAGGTTGCCATGCCATGGTTATGTCTTCTCCTCTGGCCCCCTGAAGTGTTCCTGATGTGCCACAAGGGGATATGTGGCTTGTCCCCAAAGACCAGGGCCATGGTGAACACCTCCCATGTAAAAATCTCCCCTTCCACGTTCCAGACAAGGGAAGTTATTTTCATACCTTTGTTAATGAATAATAACTGTATTCCCTGCTCAATCAAACTGACTTCTGCCATTGCTGCATACACAGAAGCTGCCCTAGAGGGTGATTATTCAGAACAAAATCTTTATTTGTGCCTCCCTATTACCCACAAGAGGGTCTGGAGTCCTGGATTCAGTTCCTTAAACTTGCATGGTAGAAAATGAAAAGTTGTGTATTTCCCACCTAGGAGCAGAATGTGACAACCACCAAATATAATCCCTTGCTCTAAGAGGTACAGTCCTGTCGTGTTCATGGCATTGGTTTAATTGGCAGTGGATTTCAGGTGCACAGTTAATGTAAAAGGAATGAAAGGAAAACAAAGGCTCAGCAAAGATTGTTGGAAAAAGGCTCTACTTTTTCTGTATGTAGTAAGGATGCCCCTTGTTAAAAACAGAGGCTTGTGAAGACCATTTTGTATCTGATGGTGAACAGGGAGAAGAAATGAAGACTTTTTGCCAACTTATTAGAGAGAAGCTCACTAATGACAAACCATGATAATTTTTCTTTTTTTTTTTTTTTATTTTAAACTATACTTTTTAAAGGAAGAAATATTACCAAAAGCACAGGCTTGTCATATGGGAGGAGAAGTTTTCTTTTAGCTGAGAACTCCTTTTTCCAAGCTGTACATCAAGGGAGTTTTCACTTCAAAGCTATCTACACTAAAGAATAGTAACATCTAATGAAACTGATAGTTAAAACCTCAACTATCACATCATAAGCAAGTTGATATAATAGTGCCTGCAACTATTGCACATCCTCTTTGATTTGTTTCACTTTTGATCTTTATCACATGCTGGGCCAGCAGAGCTTTGTTCAACCTTGCAGAGATTTTTATTTTTTTTAAATTAACTAATATACCAATAAAAATACATTAGCAATTTCTCATTATCTTTACATGATCATTATTTGGGCTTAATTAGAAAGGACATGGATAATAACTGATCAGCTATCTGGGAAAATCAAGCCTCACTGGGGAGAAAGAGATCAAGGCTATATTTTTAAATAAAACAAATTCTTGTCGTTTAAATATTGCAATTAATTACATGAGATGCTGGCTCTGCTACAAATTTCCCTATACTGTACTTAAGTTGCATAGAAATTCAAAATGCTATTACTTTTCAGGTTTGAAAATAGACTTTATACTTATAAATTGAAGAGTGATTATATTTTTTGGGCTTGCTTGAAGATTGGAAATAAAAATTGAATATACAAATTTCAGGTATCTTCAATATTGGTACCTGCATTTCTTCATAGCCAAGTATTGCATTGGCTCAGTTTGTTTCAAATAATATGTGGGAGTGGGCAGAATCCTGTATCTTTTTTCTAAGAGCAAAAATCCAACATCATCTAGATGATCTGAAGATTTTGCTGGCTTATGCCATTATTTATTAAGAAAAAAAAAATCTTTGGAAAAGATATGAAATTTTTCCCATCAACTCTTCCAGATTCTTCTCAATTAAATTTTTTTTCTTTTTTAATTTTATTCCACTGAGAAGGAGAGGAACTCTGACAATCAGTTTTGCTCCTGATATGGTCTGTCTGGAGAAAAACCCTTTCCCAGAGGGCACGTGTGTGCATGCACATGTGAATTATGAAAGGAAGGCTTACCTCAGCAGTGATGAATTCCTAGGTCTGGGCTTCCAACACAGCTGGTTTTTCCCCCAAAAAGAGATTTTCCTTGTTGAGAAAAACAAGCCTTAGATTAAATTCTTGAATATTGACTTCCAAAGAGAGTAAAACAGATATATTTACGGTATTTGTTAGCTAAAGAAGAGTCAATCAGTGTTTTGCTAAAAAGAAACAATGTGAATCAGTAGTAGTAGAACAGAAGCCAGAGAGTCTTTTAATTTTAATATTTTCAATAATCTTCCAAGCACTGAATTTACTGAATTCCCAGAGAGTTTGCGACACTTCTGTTTCCTTTCTTTTATTCTCATGTTCTCATCCCTAGTAAAAGGCATATTTTTGATTTTTCTTAAGGGGAAATAAAAAAGGAACAACAACTAGAACCCAAAACAACCCAGCCCTTGAAAATGGTTTTGCAGAGCTTTAGAACTGCATTGGTAGACTTTATGTAAATCACATTACAATACTGGATTTACATAAAAATACAGAAAGTCCTCCAGGGTGCAAGTGTATTATGAACACATCTGCCATCAGAGACAGTCAGCAGATACAGAAATGAGTTTGGATTGTGGAGTTACTGAAGATTAGCAGAGTCCTACTAGCTGAACTCAATGTGATACATTTCACTCCCTTTACCTTGATAAATCTGATGATAAGAGGAGACCAGCCTGTTCTGGACTGGGCTGCCAGTTTAGGAAAGTTGCAGCTGGAATACCTAAGCAGCCAAATTTCAGCTCAGGTAGGGGCTCGATCTATTCCCAGTTTAGAGGAAGACTTTCGTTTTCTTAGGATATTGGGCAAAAAGCTGCTAAGATAATTAAGGGATGGGAGCACCTCACATGCAGAAAGGCTGAGAGAGCTGGGACTGTTTATCCTAGAGAAGAGAGGACCCAGGGGATTTCTTGAATATGTGGAAATATCTGAAGGGAGGGTGAAGAGAAAACAGAGCAGACTCCTCTTGGTGATGTCCAGTGACAGGACAAGAGGCAGTGGGCACAGAGTGAACCACAGGAATATAAAGCATTCTTTTTCATTGGAGAAGACTGAGTGCTGAAGGGTGTTTGGAGCAATATGTTTAAAATGCCACACTGTGAGATAAAGTACTTTACTGTTGAGTCATTAAGGCAGTGGTCCACTAGCAACCTTTTTGCTACTCCCGTGTTCCCATTGCTCAGGGAGCTCTGCTTCCATGCCATGAAACAGTACAGTCATTATCCAGGAGATAATGAGATTATCCAACCTGACTCGGGAACCATGCAGTCAGTTTATCACAGGAGGTGTGTAGCTTCATCTGGCTGCTGATAAATAGCTCTCTTGGCAGGGATGAGTAGGCTGAAGGGAGCTTAGTTCATCTATCTACTTGGAAAGATTTATTCAAGGTTCCCCTAATTTAAATAATGAGGAGCAACATTTAAATAATGTTGCAGCTTATGATAACATTCTCTGGATTCAGTGGTGCATCTTTCATTTAGATGTGGATTTGAACACTCCACTATTGTTCACAGTAGATCTGGTCGAAGCCACTGAAAATGGATTAAAAAATCAACTTCTCAACAGTTTGATCTGATAATAACTGTTCTCTGTACAAGATTCTGAGAAGTGAGTCGGCAATTTGAGACCTGACTATGGCATAGTTATAAAAGGAATTGTTTAAATTATAAAGGAATACATTTAGCCAAGTAAAAACTTTCTTTAGAAAGGCAACTTTATTTATTTCACTCTAAAGTTCATTTTCAGTTTGGAAAAACTTATACTATTTTTCCATAAGTATGTATTGTTTCAGCAACAGATTAAAGGAAATCAGCTCATTGACTGTAAACACCTCATTTATTTGAAGTAATTATGTGAAAAATTTATTCCAGGAAGAATATTTGGTATAAAATGAGTCAGTACTATGCCCTAATGTTTCCGTATAAATGAGGCTTTGTCTCAATAAATTAAAGCCTGTAAAACCATAATCTTAATAAACTTTACAAATTACTTTGCTCATGACTGTTAAACTGGAATTGTTATCCTCTCCAGAAGGAAATAACTGTTTTCATACTTGTTTATTACTGAAAATCACAGTAATTGGAAGGCATTCTCTTTGATCCATTATAAGGTTGTATATAGAAAAAAATACAAGCCATTTTGTGTTATAATTGAATAACTTTGGAAACCAGATATTCAATCTTCAAACATTACTAAATGAATTCACACATAAACATTCAAATAATTCTAGAAAAAAAAAAAAGAATATTGTGGATTTCTTCTTGTTTTTTGTAAGTTAGTCCCTGCTCAACAAGGTTTTCAGCTATTCCTGAATAGGAACTTTGTGCAGGGCCAGCTGAAATAAATGAGCTTTCATGGCCATTCAGCAAGTCACTTATGCATTACTGTAATACTGAGTTTATTAACAGGTCCTTTAAAATAACCATGATGAAATGCAACTTTCATTCTTTCTAGTTATGGGAGGCAGAGTAATGAAAGGCAGATCTGCATCATGATTTTGTGGCTTTTGACTTTTATTCCTCCCAGAGCTTTCTAATTCTCCTTTACCCTAATTTATTCCCTACATCTAGATTACAAAACCAACCAGAAACTCTGTTTTCCCTGTACATTTCTCTGCAAGTTTTAGTTTTCTAGGCTTGTTTTCAAATTGACTGACTCTGGGAAGTTTTATGAGTATAAATTATGATAAAAATGGACTTAATTAAAAAAAAGTTAATGTAGAAATTTTTAAATGTAATTATGCAATTAATTGTTTTCATAACTGTGATTAGAATTCTATAACACATTTAAGAGTCAATGAAGCATTTCCTAAGAGGATTTCAAAGGTGCAAATTAAGTCTTTTTATGTAAAGAGTAGTTTAAGGAAAATTAATAATGGAATGTGTTTCTGGTGAGTTTCTGAAGGCATTCATACAAAGCCTTGTGTTTTTATTTTTATCAATGATTTTTGGAGGAAGTGTAGAAAGCCTGCTTATTAAATTTGCCATTTAGAGGTGGTAAGAATTAAAATTATATTAGTTAGAGCATGGTGATACAGTATTCTGAATTGTGTGCAGAGGAGAGCCCACTCAGAAAGCTTTGGATCTGTGCCTATGTTCGATTAATTCAGGAAATCTCTGTGGTGTGGAATCGATTATTCTAAAGACTGATTAATCTGCAAGGTATTTAATGGTCATGATGTGCGAGGAATGAATGGTGAGTTAAACTGTAGGATGATGTGCTAGAATGAAGTTGATGAAATTCTTGTTCAGGAAAAGGAAGTAAAAACACTAAGCGTTCTGGAGAAAAAAGTTTAGCTAGCATTTTTTCCTCTGTGTTCCCACTTGTGAAGTATTTGATAGTAAGTAAACAAAAGGCCACAAAAATACTTGAAACAGCAGAACTTACATCAGAGAGATTTTAAGATCTCCCTTTCTTAAGCTTACCAGAAAGCAGACTCAAATGAAGCATTATTTTAATGCATGAGAAACTTGATGAAAACAATTTCTTACCTCCAAAGGGCTCTTTAACTCTGCAAGGAAAGATGCATTCAAATGGAATATTTTTTTTTTTACATAGCTTTGAGGGTGGTAAACACTTAGGATAAACTAACAAAGGACAAAATGGAGTCTTCATTTCTTGTGGTATTGAAGAAAAAAGTAAATGCACCTCTGGAATGTATCCAGAATTAAAGTTAAGCATTTAGGCTCAATACAGAGGTTGTTAGGCTTGTGATATCCTGGAATTCATTCCAAGTGTTCTAGTGGTTCCTGTGATTTGAATTCGACAAGTCTATAAATTTCCACTGTAGTTCATGAAAACTCAACTCCTCACAAGTACTTTGATTAGCAGAAACAAAGGGAAGAGATATCAGAAGGACAAGCAAGGATGGGACAGTGGAAGAAAGGAGGATCTTAATAATGATGTATCAGCACATCGAGACACTAAGGAAGCAGTTCTGGAATGACATAATACTGTTTAGAGTTTAAGTGAAGTAGCTTCATGAAGAGAAAAACAATGGCCATTTAATCCAGACTTCTGCCAGTGTAGTCTTGTTCTCTGAATTTCTGCATGTTTTCTGTCCTTTTTCTTGTTTTGTGATGGATCTTAAAAATTAAGGAAGCTGAGATAATCACTGGTACCTCATCTATCACAGTGTCATTGGGCTGAGCATTACCCTTCAGTGGTGGGTCATTGTTCTCTTAAATGGAGAGGTTTTGTATTATAATGGAAGTTAATTGTTAATAAGGCTGTGAGAGAATTGCCAGAGTAAATTTCTAAAATACCCTGGGCTGCAATTGCACGTTTTCAGATATCTCAATATTTCTGTGTGAAAGGGATCATTAATTCTCCATTTATAGAATAAGTGGACTGCTCAGGGCTGTGCAAAATCCAGAAGCTACCTGCGATTCAACGTAATTTCAGGTTTTACCTCAAAGTTTGCCTTTTAGGGCCAAGGATTTCATGTGTAGGGACGTTGAGGATTCTTTAAGCCACTGGTCTATGTCCAGAAAGTGATATGGAAGTAGGTGAGTTTGCTTTAAATCCCTTGGATATATGAAATAAGGTGTTTGATCAGCATGACTAGTGGGAGGGGGTGCAGCCACAGTCTGTGAAGGGAGATTAGTCTTTTGCCTTTTGAGTTTTTTGTGTGATTCAGGCATATGACATGATCATCGTTTAGAATATTAAATAGCTAGATAGTGTTTTAAATCCAAATTAGAATGTTTTGCAAAGCTGTTATGGCCAGCTGACTTAGGTGTTTTGCTGTTTTATATCTGCAGTAACAGGGCAAATATACCAAGAGCTGTTAGAAATTTATGTTCTGTTATTATTAAAAAAATATGGCATATAAAGTCATAAATTAAGAAACATAATAAATAATTAAAAAGATCTTAATTTAAAAACGACTTTTTTTTTTTTTTCCAAATTTCTCTCTTATGATATCTCTAAAACCCAGCCCAGAAGTAGATAAAATATTAGAAGCATTACCTAATCAAGACTGCAAGTAATGAATTGTGAGGTCGTTTCAGGGGAGTTTAAATTGTGAATATAGACTGGAACTAAACTTGACAGAAGTGTAAAGCAGGTATGATAAAAAGTTGCATGAACTTATTATTCAGCTTCCAGCTGTCATAAAGGAGTTGTAGTCCTGCTGGTTAAAAACACTCTGTGTGACTATGGATTTGATGTAAAAATGATTTAGCATCTGTGGGTTTATTCAGACTTCCTTTTTTTGCTGAGCTCTTTTACTGCATCAGACAAACTTTATCTATTGATGCTTTCTTTACTCCAGCTATCTTTTAAAGGAAGTAGATTAATTTTTTTTAACACCTTAATCTATTAGCTTCTTTACATTGTGAATTTTAATGGATTGTGGTCATGCCTCATTTACAATTTTGAGAGTTGTCTTAAAAGCAAAATATTCTTCTTAAAGGTGTTGTGAATAAGAAACTATTTGGGTGGGGTTTTTTTTTTTCACTGTGAAATTCTAGTTTGTAGTCCTCTAAGATCTATGGCAAACTTCTAATGGGATAGATTGATTTTCCGTGTTGAAGAGTGTGGTTAGGCACCCACTTTGCATTTATAGCCAATCAAAAAAGACCATCAGTTCTTCCTTAAATAATGATTTTTAAATATTTGTTAGAAGAAATGAGACAGAGGCTTCCGTATTCTGTCAAAATTTGAAACTAGGACTTAAACTGCCCATTTAATTAGGTGACATTTTGCCCCCTTACACTCTGTAAGTCTTGTCCTTTACACTTATGACAGGTACAGATATATTTATGGCATTTAATTATAGGTGAAGGGACCAGTTCCTGCCATAGCCATAATGTCACAGAATAGTTGATGTGGTAATTAATGATAATGAGAAATACTTTTTCTTGTTATTTATTAGTGGAGGAATGTCTTACTTCAAAGATTGTTCTACACTTGAGAAATATTCAGTGCAAAATGCTGAAGCAGCCATGACATCCAAGTGAGAATGTGAAGATTTATCTTGGCATATGGTGATGGAAAGAAGGCGATATGTTGTGACAAAGATCGTAATTTGACAGTTAAAATAAATACACTGTCAGACAAAAATGGTATGGTTGATGAAAATTATGTGTTGTGTTCTTTCCCTCTAGTTTTTCTTCTTTGAGTAACACACAAACATTTATGACACTGGTAATCTAGAACTGCTGTAGACCCTTTGAGTGAGAACTGATGGCACAGCATCTCACATTAGAGCATTGCATTTTGTGGATTTTATTTCCAGAAAGAATACTGCAGCATTTCACAGCAGGCATTTCACATTTCACAGCACCAATGTGACTATTACTCACAAGTGAATCATGAAGGTTATCACCAAAGACTAAAAAGACAGAACCACGGGGAAGATCTTCCAGGTCCAAGAGCCAACAAAGTTGTTTGTCCTTTCTTTTTTCTGTCCCTTTGGTAGAAAGGAGAAGGGGCTCACAGGAGGCCTGAAAACACTCAAACCTTCAAAAGAAGTTAATTTTATGTGTAATTGAAAAGTCCTGAAAAGCGTTTGGTGGGGGACAAACCACCCTGGCGCTCAAGCCCTTTCATTAAGGTAGAATGTTGTGCCAGAGATCCTGGGTGTGCCAGCTGGGCTGGTGGAAGAGCAGCCCTTCCAAGGAGAGCCAGAGGTCTGGGATCAACCCTGTGGGGAAGGGTAATGAGCCCAGGCTGCTGCTGAGCCGGACAGGGCAGAGGAGGAGCTGCCTTGGAAGTGTTTGGTCGAGACTTGCTCGAATGTCCCTTTGCTGAGCTCTCTGTACTTGCTTTGGCACTCAGGAGCTTCGTGGAGAAATACCTTTGATATGGAGACGTGATTATTAAGTGGTACAAATTATTTCTTGGCAAGTTGATTTATTCAGACCAAGGATTTGACTCATAACATCTGTTCTGTTCACCTCTGTTATTCCCTTGCATTTCTGTTCCTATTGATTGTGTAAAAAAAATTGGAATAGTTTGTAAGGAAATGCAGAAAGACACATTTTTTGTTAGATACAACATTTTTTCCCTTAGAGAAATTAGATATTGGAGTGTGCAGTGGCCAGCTGCTACCGTACTTTGATGGATATTTTGCTTTTCTGCCAGGAAAAAGATCTGAATACATTAAAAAATATATTAAATGCAGCTTAATACAACTTTCCTCTTATTTAGTTTATTGTACAGTTCTTATCAATATAAAGGTATTTGCTTCTGAAATCTCTCTAATAGAAATGAGATAAATAAATGAGAAATAAATCCACTAGTCTCAAATTTAGGTTTGACCCAAGGCTTGTCTCATTTTCTGTCACCAAATGTAACTAAACTGCAACATATTTTGAAAGTTTCAGTCAGTAACTGCACCTCACTGCCCAGTATATGTCAGTATAGTTTTTCATTATATTAGATAATTATCCAGAAGTTTAAAGAATCATGACTGTACTATTTTTCAGAACTGAGTCTGACTGATTTAGTTTCTTTTTGTGTGGGAGCTGTTCCGTAACTTTGATCATCCTTTCCTGTTCTCTTTGGTTTTTTTTCTGTTCTGATGCTTCCCTTCACTAAAGGAAGGATGAGGGATGGAACCACCCACACTATTTAGGTTGTGAGCTTATTATAGATTTATTGGGTTGCCTGATAATGGTTTCATTAGTGACTTCAGTGGCATCACTGTGGCTGAGAACCTTTTAAAATTAAGTTTCCAGCAGGTTTTTAAATTAATCCTGAGGGTTTTCCACTCCATAAATGTCATTTTTGAGCTGTCCCTCTAAAAAAATTGGAAAAGTTGTAATTTTTCATGGAATGAAAGGTGTTAAAAGTCTCTGAGCAAGGTTGCCAGAGCTTAGTAGTACTTCCAGCAAATGTGTGCCATCACTTGAAGATCTCAGGTTGCCTATTTCTTCTTCTTCTAATTACTTATCAGTGAAGTCTGTGTTCTTGAACTGAAATGTAGAGGGGAAAAAATCAAATACTACTCAGAAAGTCTCTGACTTGTCCAACCTCTTCAGTTTCCCTAGCTGGAATAGAAGAAATTAGTGTAACAATCAAGATTTCTCCTTTGCATAATGTTTAATAATGTGTTTTTGTCAGATTCTTCAAGAAGCTTGGACAGATCAGCACCAAAATAGCACAGGTTTAGGTTTGTGCAGAATATTTAATTTCAGTTGTATAACATTCATATAAATTTTAGTTTTAAGAAGTGCATGATATCAATATATGTACATGATGTTATTACACTGTGTTATAGAAAAACAAATTCTCTGTATGACTGTTGCATCTGCATAATGGGAATACAGAAGGCTCATTTTAATAAGAGACTGGCCAATGCAATATTTGGTTAGGTTCATTGCAGTTTTTTCTGTTATTTTAATGTATTTGTAACCATTTAAACAATCCAACAGCAACAAAACAAAATAACAACTGAGCCAGAATCAACCAGCCTAAATTCCATATCTCTGAGCCTACCATCTTTGGTTGGGTTGTGCCATGGATTTCACTCATAATCATGCTGTAATCTGAGTTTAACTAAAGAATAAGCACAAGGTCAGCATTCATCTGGCAGAGATTCCTGCATCTGAAGGGTATTGCCTAGAACAGCCACCTCCCGTGGTTGGAAAGCACTGCTGATGACAATGGTATTACCTCTGCTAACAATGAGCCTGTAACATCTGGCCTAAAGAAAGCCAGTGAGCTTGTTTGCTTGTTCACTTTTTCTGTCCAGCTGCTGGAGGCTTTTGAACCTGGGAGTTGCTTTTTTCTTGAAGTTGTCTGCCTTTTCTGCCTCCCTGTGCCGTGCCATGTCCTGTGGCTTAGCTTGCAAACTGGGGTTTGTTTGACTGCATTTCCTTTGTTTTATCTGGTTGCTCCTGAAGCAGCCAAACATCTGCAAATAGCTTGTTTGCTTGCTTATGGAAAGCAACCAGACAACTGAGGTTCATCACACTGTATGCAGAGCAGATAGTTTTCTGAGTGCATTCTTCTTGTAGCTATATATATATATCTACATACCTTCATGGGCACTTTTTTCAATGAGGTGTATTTAGGCCCATGTGCTTTAATTGAAAGCAGATGGCTTTTCTGAGCAAGCAGGATAGACAAAATGTCTTGGGGTGTAGAAGCAGAATGGTGCCTCGAGATATGTACAAGGTAAATATCTCCTTGTCTGTCTCCATGTGTACAGAACAGTGAGAGAAAGCAAGGAGCTGTTCACCAGCCGTGTCACAGCAATAACCCTGTGATCTCAAGAAAATGAATCATCTCCTGGTGGGATCTAACCTGCTAGTTCTATGTTTGGGTCTGCTTCTCATAAAATTTTGAGATGTCTAAAACAAAGGGAACAGTAACCTTCTGAGAACACACATTACCTTAAGCTGTGCCTTCCCAGCATTGTCACCTCTCGGGGCAATCTGCTGTTCGTGAGTGCTCGTGTCTTCCCAGCAGAGAAGATGGTGCTGCCTTGCCATGACTCAGAACAAGGCTCTGTTTTACAGGTAATCTTGAGAACAAAATAGGTCATCTCTTGGGGCTCCTTTCTGTCATTTATCACCCTGTGATAAAAGGAGGAAAGAGTTAGCCCTGCTTTTGGCTTTTACCCTTGTGCAGTCTGACAGGGACACTGTTATTCCGATGGGATAACGTGGTCTTGCCAGCACAAAATCATCTGTACTGTGCTGCATCCTTGTAGTGGGCTGGACATGCAAGAACTACCATGCCTAGGCCACATTTAGAAGGAAGAATCAAGACAATTAGTGAGGCTCCTGATGTTGCTTTGTAGGTTGTATGTGGACCACAGGTAGCTCAGTGAAGGTCTTAAACTGTAGTGTCTGAACTATTAAACAAAAGGATGATGCATTTCATAATAACAGGGGCTTTAGATCATAGAAGACAGGGTGTGTTATCTCACTTCTCTAGGAAAGCAACAGAATATCTTGCAGACAAGACAGAAAACTGATTGCTTTTGTTTGAGGGAGAGGATAAATCATCTTTATCAGGGTTGAGGCTGCAAGGCAGAGTGAGAGCCTAAATGCTGGAGCAGGGATCTTGGTAAGTCTCCATTTCTGGAGACTTTTATAGTGGAGAGCTTGTTAATCCTGTGGTCTCCTTGAGTGAGCACTGCTTCCTAACCTCACCATCCTTAAAAGCCTGCGCTTTGCTGAATTAAGTCAGTGTCTTCTCTTTGACATACAGCTGCTGCTTCTCAGGGCACAGCAGGTGAGTCTTGATGGTAATATTTAACTGACTGCTTTATTCCTACGTTCAGCATGTTGCTTAGAAACAGGATCTGCATGTGGGAGGAAGTGCATTCTGGTAGGAACTCAAAAGTTGGTCTCCTTTCAGAATACAATTAGAGAAAAATATGCTTGCCCATTTAGGGAACTTTACTTCCTTATAAACTCTTCACTCAATGTTTGATGCAGAGTTGAGGTCTTGCTCACAGGTTGATTTGTGTTCTTAAAGAAGAAATGCAGCTCCATCAAACACTTTGTAGTTCATATACTCTAAATAATTCTGAAAATTGTTTTCTGATTGAATGATACTCAGACCATATCTCTACTGGTGCTTTTAATGTCTTTTGTCTGTGTCCTTTTTGCTAGATCAGCAAACTGTGAACCCTGAATGTTGAAGCTCTAGAGCATTGCTTGGACAGAGTAGAGGCCAAGCATGTTTTTGTTGTCCTTAATCTACTGCACAGACAATGTCTTTATTTTATAAGCTGAAATTGTCTGTCTAAAGCTGAAAATGAACTTTGTGGGACTTTGCAACCACCTCACCCAGCTGTAAAAATGTAAGCAGATTCTTAAATAGATTGATTTATAAAAATTAAGCTTTTCTAGAGTCATCTGAACAAGTAGCACCTGCTCAGAGTAAGGCTTGAAACCTGCTAACAGATTGTTTCAGGTTTTTTATGTAGATCATTATTATTCTCAATATCTTAAACCACATAAATCTAGATCTCTAATAGAGGAGCTAAAGTCATGTGATAAAAGCTGTGGCTCTCTCCAAAACTCTGCAATTGCCATTGAGCTCAGCTGTGCAGATCTAGCTTAGAAAAATAATTTGCTGAAATCTGACAGTTTGATTTATGCAGGGAGCTGGCTTTGAGTGAAGCAGCAGAATAGTTCTTGGTTTATTGGGGTAGAAGGTATTCAAGGGGCAATTTGCCAAAGGAAGTCTGTGTGTGTCTGGTGACACTGTTTTTGGCACTGGGCCATTTGCCCTGATGGATTTGCAGTAAGCTGTCCAGTCTGTCACCTGTAGCTCCAGGAACTTGCCCTGAGGTCCCATCTCTCATTCCTGTCCTTCTGATGAGTGGAGGAACTGCTGCTTTTGCTGCTGCTAAATCCAGTTGGGCTGAACAGTTTATGAGTGAAGGTTATGAGGAAGTAACCCTGGTGCCAGAGTAAGAGATGCCCCATTCTAGAGCAGAATACTGGGCTTGCTTCAGAGCCTCTGTCATCTGCTTTTCCATTTACCTGGCACTGGTACAGCTGATGTATTTAATGACCAATTAAAGGTGCTGATTGTGCCTGAAGATCCTTCCATGTGCTGTCTGCATCCACTTTTTTCCAAAGAACTACGGTTTTCAGCTGATCCAAATGTAACACAGACTCCGTGATACAGAGTGGAACAGCAAGGAGAGGAGTTCTGTGTCGAGTACAGGGAGCAAGGATGAGGGAGAGTGTTTAGTGGGTACAGCTTCAGATTTTAGAACACTGGAGAGTGATCACATTGTGAGTGCAGTAGGGCTGGAGTTTAATATGAAATTAGCCAAGTCAGCTGGACTGGAGGTGGAGTCTGGAGGGTTTGGGGTGACTGTGGAGCTGCAGGCACACTCTGATACCTGGTTGCAGTGGGAAGATACAGAGTTATGTGAGCTGATACATCTCCATTAGGTGAATGGGGCAAAAAATCTTAAGTAATGAGACCAATTGTAGTGCAGATCCTGCCAGCAGCCATGGAGTTGTTCATGCACCACAGCACACTTTGTTGCTGTGGTAACCACTGTGAGATTTTTTTTGAATATTTATGGTGTGTTGAAGGAGTTTGGGTAACCTAAAGATAACATAGATTACTCTATTGTGTAAGAGTCCCTTTGGTGGGAGATGAGACTGATTGGTCTGGAAAAACTTACCTTATTTTTCCCAAGACTGGTAAAAAAATGCTGAGAAATTGGCACTTGTGTAGCCTGGGGAGTGGGATGAGGTAGTGGTGGTATTTGGGGTTTGTCAGAAGAAAATCAGTTCACAGTTCCACTTTTTTCTCTTCCCAGTACCTTTTTTGTTTGTGCATTAAGCTTTTGATATCAATGTTCAGTCCTCACAGGATGATTCTTTTTAAGGCAGGGAATGGTTCTGTGAAATCAAATTAGGTAGGAGATGTGTGGATCACCATGATTGTGCTGCTGTGGGTGGAACCTGGCTGGAGAAAACTTAACAGGAGCTGTGAAGGCCCAAGGGCATCCATCTATGTTCTGGTAATGGTTTTTTTCTTTTGGCATTTCTTACTTGGCCACATGGCAGGAGCTTTGACAACATACACCTTGTAAAGGCTTCTGTTTTCCCGAGTGCAGTGTCAGCAAATACCTTGTAAAGGTTCTTGTTCCCAGAAGCTCAAGGAATGGGAAGACAGTTGGGCGCTGGCTGTTCTGTCCTCATCTCTCTGAACTGTTTCTCCTCCCTGCAGATTCCAGCTTCTCATTCAGCACAGCAGTAAAGAGCAGCCCCTTTTCTCGGAGAGTTATTGAGAAAATGGGAAGTTTTATTGTGTGTTTTTGAAGCTCTTTTCAAAATAAGACAAAACAAACAAACAAACAAAAAACCCAACAAAAAACAAACAACAAAAAAACAAACCAACAAATAAAACCTCAAACCAAACTCCTATCAGCTCAAGATCAGAAATATAAAATTAGCAGGAGTTTAAATATGGGGAAAAGAATTTTTCTTTTCTTAGAGAAATCCCCTCAAAAATACTTATTTATGACATGCAGTCATTTACCTGAACACTTGGCTTATACTGCATGGACTTGGGACTTAGGAGTTTCTCCCTTCACTATGAGATTAGAATCATAGAATTGTTTAGGTTGGAAAAAAACTTCTAAGAGTATCAGGTTCAACCAAGGACACAGAAGCATTCATTTCAGTTGTGCTTTTCTCTTTAATATACTCTTGGCCATGACACAGATGCAGACAGTTGGGGATTATGAGTTTCAGCCTTTTGTTTTGTTGACAGGTGTTAACTCTGGGGGTTTGCCAGTCCTCACTGAGTGAGACTTCCTTCTCCTGTGCTAAAAAGCTGGCAAGTGGCAGGAACTACTCTTACATTTTTTTCAGGATGTTCAGGATCCCTCCTGAGCTGTGACTTACCCACTGCTGGGAGACTAGTCTGGTTAGCTGACATATTGTTGGTATTCCTTTCAATAAGTGCAGTCTGGGCTGGGGAGGATTCTGGCCAGGGAGGTGGTGATGTCCATGTAGGGAGATGAATATATAGATGTATTTCCTCAGCAGAGCGGGGGGCAGTTTTGACACATGGTGCTTGCTGGGCCCCAAACCACAGCTGCTTGAACTCCTCTAAGTTCGAATTCAGCAGGTCTCCAGTTCCAGGAGCTATAGGAGCAAAAAGCTCTTCATTTGAATCTTCTTTAAATGCTTTCTGAAATACACACAAAGGAATTATCTGCACTGTAAAGTCTAGTGCTTATAACTCAGCCAGAAGACTGGAAAAATGGTCTTCTTAGGACTCAGGGAAACCTTTGCTTTTGCCCCAAATCTGTCTCCAAGTCACACTGGTACCAAACCATCAACACAGAATATTTTTGCAAGCACCTTCTGATGGTAACCTCACATTTGAATGCTGAGGTCAGATGTCTGACTTTCTAAAGGGTCAAGATATGTACAGCTCCCAGAATTTTGCCATTCAGATGTGGTTTAAGTGGTATTTGCAGAAAAAATTTCTTTTTGAGGGTGTTTAATCATCAGTTTCCCAATCTTAATGACTGTTTCTGTAGCTTTTACTTGAAATGTTTTCATTTTTTTCAGATACTCTTATGTAACTGCAGATTAAGAATTTTATTTGCTCTCTGTATTCACACAAGTTCTGCTTCAAAACAATCCCTTTTCCACTGGAAAAATTTATTACTTGGTGATAATAATTAAATAGAAGGAAGACTATGGCATTGACAAAAGCTGGAAGATATGTAAATAAAACTAAGATTTCTTCTCCCATCATCTGTCTGGGGATGCCAAATAACAAAAGGGTCATGAGGAATAATATTTTACTTTAGATTGAACAGTAAACCAGAGATAACTTAGATACTCTGAAAGAACTGAATGAAGTTTATCTTCAACTATAGCAGGAAATCTCTGTCCCATGCTAATATTTTAATTTAGGTAACTCCATTCTGCCTTTTCTATCGAAGGTGCCCTTGGTGTTCAGTTATTATTTCAAGGTATTCTTATGTGATTACCTCTTCTGTAGGAGCTTTATTTTCCTGGTAAGTGCAATGACTCAGGTTTATCAACAGAAAATGTGAATAATAGATAAATGCACAGAAGTACATGTTCAATTTGGAAAAAGTGTCTCCCTAGCAAGTCAAAAGTTGTTTGATTGGACTTAGAATAATGCCACAAATGCTGCATAGTAGGTTTGTTTTCTTTTTCATGGGGGTACATTGAGTGAATTTCTCTCTTGAGTGAATAATTTCCTTTAGAATTTACTGCCTTTAAATGTAGAAAAAACTGCAGAAGAGTAACTGGTCTGTGTTATGTTTATGGTACTCTGTGATACAGAGATGTGTTACAATTATATTTCTGGAAGACTTGGGAGATAGACCTAATTTCTTACTTCTCTTTGCTTAACAGCAAAACAGCTAAAATGTTAAGCAGTAGAAATATATAATGAAACCTAAAGGAACTGCAACCCTCACATCACTTATTACTGCAGTATTTATAAAATAATTTACCAGAGTTAAGTTTCCAGTTCCAGCTTCATGGAGAAAACAAGGTTTATCGTAGGCAAACAGATGGTTTCCTGAAATTATTATCGTTTTCTCTGTTCAAAAGACCAGGGTAATAGGATATCAGCAATCCCTAGTGAGGTGAGTCTGTGACCATGAAGTTTATGCACAAGAAATTCACAGGCTTTGCTCATCTTTACTAAAGAAGAGATTTCATCTCTACACTGGAAAAATAAATAAAGAATTAGAGGGGCGTGAGGAAATTCTTTCAGGCCTCTGGGTTTTGGTTTGAAGAGGGAAAGTAGTAACTCAGTTTAAAAAACAAGATCCTGTTTTGAATTAATAATTCCCAGAGAATGCTCATCTGCAGTTGAGCTTCTTGGATGAAACAAACTATACAATTTTAATTAATTTCCCACCTGTAAATTAAATCATTGATCTTTTATGGTAATTTTTCTTATGGGAAATTTTATATTGCTGATATACCTCCACTGATGATTTATATATGTCACAGAAGGGAAACTGCACATTAGAAGTGCAGGGTATGATTGTAGCAATGAGTCTTATTTAGTCTTGTGGGATTGGAGAGATGCTAATGGAGTTTTAACATAAAATCTGGTGTATAATCTGATTTAAATCCCAATTCAGCAGCTTTTGAAGTAGTTGTTACATTTCTTCATTGAGCATCCTTTTGTAACTGAACTTTCTCTCTAAAAAAGGTGGGCTAATGACTGAGGAATGAAAATAATCATCCAAATTAATAAAGTAGTTATGCATATTTGAGCTGTCATTTAGCTGTGATTCTTTCTCCCAGGTGAATGTATGACAGGGACAATGGATTCACCATGCCTGACTTCAGATAAATGGAGCTGTAATTACAGTTATGTCTCAGATAGTTCTCTGGACTTTATTTTCAGTGGAGGCACATTTTGACTTTAAATTCCTTTGGCCTGTTGCACTTAATAGTACTTAGAATCATACTTAGAAATTTCTGTCATTTTATTAACCATAAAGATGTCTGTGCTGCTGGCTTGGAAGGTTTTTTTGCAAACATTGAGCAGAGTAAATGGTTTGCAGTTTTTTATTCTGAGTTTTTGGCGACGGATGGAATTTAATAGGAGACAAAAAAGAAAACTATCTCGATTTTTTTTTTTTTTTTCCCCAGATTTTCCTGGATCTTCTGCCCTGGATGCTTTCTAATATTCTAAAACACTACATTTCTGTAAGTACCACAGGAAAATTATGAGAAGTACACGTAATATGTACACGAGTTATTTTTCTTCCTAACACTTCCACTTTTCATACCATTTATTTTCAACATTTCATTAGAAGTACTAATGCCAGGAGAACATCAGTGCCGTTGAACTGTGGCAGCAATTTTGTTTCTGTGAGTTGGAGAAAGTTTGTGTGTGAAAACACTACACGTAAATGGTGTATGGGAATGTATGAGTTACAGAACTCTGGAAAGGTATCACGTGAATGGGTAGGTGTTAATAAGGAATCTTCTGGCTCACTGGAGTATTTCACAGTCAATAACGATCAAATAATTATGAATTAAGATGAGAACAGTTGGAAAATCAGAGGTTTGGTAAATGCTTGCAGCTTTTCTGCATTTCATTTTTGCTGTTAGTCTGATGGATTGCCTGTCAAGTCGGGTGAGTTATTAGACCAGGAATTACAAAGCAGTGAAGTAGTATCTGGAAAGGGATAGAAATATCTTAATCTTATTACGGTGTGCACAGCTTGGCCACTTTTCAGAGGGCTGGGAGAAGCCTGGCACCTGTCTCCCTTGCATTTGGGACTGCCCCTGCCTGAGCCATGTTGTTACCAATCCCTCTTGTCTAGTCGTGTACCTTGCTGCTTATGTCCAGGGAATGATGATTAATGAGCTAATGAATTAGGAGCACCTGTGTAAAACTGGGTCTCTCCCAGTCTTCTTGTCATCTGCCTGCTTCTGTGCCCCAGATCTTCAGATGCTCTCATTTTCTGCCTTTGGTTCTCTTCTGGCTTGGAGTCTGACCCAGGAGGGAAGTGCTGCAAAGTGAATCCTTCACTGCAAAGTGAATCCTTCAGCCTTGTAAACTCAAAATGTAGAGCTCCAGAGGACTGTGCTTAGCTGGCATCTATGAACTCAAACCACCATGAGGCCAGTATTGGGTATGCAGAGAAGTAGCAACCTTTTAATGGTGTTTGCCAGCTGAATACCCAGCTCTTCTCCTAAATTCCAGATGGATTTACCAGCTAAGTATAGCCTTTTTGTCAGCACAGGTGCAGTCTGTGCACCCACAGATCCCTCAGTGCAGAGCCACTGACCATATCTGGTACCCAACAAAATATGAGAGATTTACCATTCCATTTTATTTGTATTAAAGCATTCTTTGGTTATAGAACCATGGGTAGAGATGAATGTAGAGGATGATGCCCATACCACTTAGCTGGAGTCTGCAGTGGGAGTCTTTAAATCCTTCTTTCTGAAGCCTTTATCTTTCTTGGGATAATTAAGCCATAGTTGATACTGAGTGAGAATATGTGCCTTTAGTTTATTGGTTAGAGGTTCTTCCTAAGAGATGGAATACATCAGTCTCTTTCAAAATATTTATGCATTTCTACAAATATGTGACTAGAGCCTGGAACTGATGTCTCTCTGGTAAGCACTCTAACCACCAGGGTATTCAGTAATTCTAACTGTTAAAGTAACTAAGATGTGTCCCAAAGAGAATCAGTTACAGGAAGGGGAATCGGCAGATTCCTACCTGAGTATTCCCAGGTGGCTGATGCAGATGATTCTTTGATCAATAAGTTCACCTTTGTGAATATCAATGCGTACACAAATTGGACACTTGCACCCTGAGTTAGTGCTGTTGTGGCAGGGTGCCTGAAATCTTTTTGCTCAGTAAAGAAAATTCATTCCCTAGGCTTGAATTTAATTCTCTTTTGGTTGTTCTACACTGGGCATTTAAGGTGATCAGACTTGTAGCTGAGTATCTGCTGATGCTGTTTCCATGAGACACAACTGGAGTGAAAATGCTCTCAACAGAAAGTACCTGTGAGTGAAAGGTCTTAACATCTTACAAACACCTTGAGATGCTGATAATATTTCAGGAAAACTCTGCGGGAGAAAATTCCTGGAATTTTTGCCTCCAGTTCTCCCATTATCAAAAGTAGCCATTTCCTGAAGTATTTTCCAATATTTTCAAGACTGTTTGATGAAAATGTTTTCTATCAAAAACCAGGAGTATTACTCTTTGTCTTCTAGTAGAAAGTTATTAATAATAGACCTGTTATAGAACCTGAATTTTTATGTTCAATACTCCACATATTAGAGTAGCGAACAATATAGGAAAAGAATATATAAGTGTTTAAAAAAACTGGAAAAGGCACTCACAAGTAATGATTTGAATATTTGTTTTCATTTGAAACTCACAATTTTGTTGGGGCAAAAAAAATTGTTTGATATTTCCACAGCTTTTATTAATTAGAGCCTTCTGCACTTTACTGGGAATGTCTCAGCTGTGGCTGTGCAGTGAACATCCATTTCCTTATCCAGCCTGACACTGCTGATAGCTCTTGTAATTCATTCTCTTGATTATGTTTGGCAACTGATAATTTGCCGGTAGCTGGCATATCAGAATGAGAATTTTTGATGAGCATTCACACCGTTAAACTCTCATGACATGACTCAATTAGAGGGAATTACCTGAGAGTTACCCTTACTTGTTTTCCCTCTAAGGGGAGTATAAGATAAACTGAGTGTCCATCCTATTAAAAAAGGAAAAGAAGCAAACAGCCTAAGGCTTGATGGAGATGGAATTTGGAAAAAGAAGCAAGTTAGTCTTTTGACTCTCATGCTGATCTGTCTCTTAATGAGACAGGATATAAATTGAGAGGCTTATTGAGACATGACAGGAGAATATTTTTCCACAGTCTTACCTATAAACTGATAAATACTTAATTTCTACTTATAATCACAGATTATCTGCTGGCATATGTTCACATGTGCGTTTTTGTCTCCTCATAAAAGCCTTTGCTATTCCTTCAGTTCACATACAATGTTTTGACACGTGCAGGACAAAAACCTGTAACATAAACAAGCATGTGGTGAATTCCAACAGCTGAGAAATTGAACTGTTCAATCTCAACCAGAGACTGAATGGTGCTGCCTCTTCTGCCAGTTGGCAATCTCATGGAAGAAGCTTTCCACATTATAAACAAAACAACATCAAAAAAAAAAAAATCTGACCCCTGCCAAAACCCAAACCCAACACTGTCTGTACAGTGTGGAGAACTGCAAAGGTGAACTTGGGGAGTATTTCTGACAGAACAGCACACAAATGTGTTCATTTGTGCTGCACAGTAGGTGGTATGTGTGGTAGAAAAGAAGAATGAGCTAAGTAGTGAACTAAATAAAGCTGTCACCAGCTTTCATTTGTATGAAGATATTTTTTGCCAGACAATTTTTATCACACAGAATCTGCCTATTGTCAGCTTGCAAAGCGTTATGGGATTCTGTCCAAGACATGTCAATGTTAATTGACTTTCTGTATTTGCTGCACTAATTGATAATAACCAAGAGAATTTTGGGAGCAGGAAATACAATTATGAGAACTGTACTGAGAACATATTAAGAAATGTCATAGTTGTTAAAATTCTGGGTAACTTTGGGGAAATATTTTTCTGAAAGGGTAGATACCTCTGTGTTTTACTTAGGATTTCATGTTTGTGTTCAAATGATTATGAACTGCTTTATAATCTTCTCAGCACAGAAATGTTTAAAGTCAGTAACATTGCTCCAGTATAGTGAGAGATTTCTAGCAGAGAATTGCCCTATGAGATGTTTGTATCCTAGGCAAAAGGCAGCCTGTGTCTTTGTTTCCTCATTTAGTGCATCTTTAGGTCTATAACCTGCATCTTTTTGGGTTAACAGAAGCAAAAGTTTATACAATGTGGTATCATCTTGTTGACATCATTCTGTTATAACCCCTGTGATTGACAGCAGTGAAGCTGATAATCATTTAACCCTTGCTCTTTTTTTCCTCTTGATGCTTTTACATGAATTTTCATTTACAGCTCACCGGTGACTAATGATTGAATGGAACCTATTGTTTATTGAAATCTGACCCTCCTTTACAGATCCACAGAAATGTAGAAATAATTAAATATTAACAGTAGACTCAAAAATATCCTCATTAATAAACATGATTTCCTAAAAACATCAAAATTTCCCCTGACCTTGTTGAATCATATTCCTTTTAAATTTTTTATTGTTTTGTTTTCAGAAACAGTGCTCAGATGCTCCTGGGTTGGTAGTGGTAGAATTGCTAATGGCCCATGACATGTGTTACCATGACACCAGGATGTTTTAAAGGCTTTTTATAATTACAGTGCTTTCAAGTCCCATATATTTTTCTGAGATTACCTGGCAGTGATGTAGCCTAAACAGATTGTTTGCAAGTCTTGCAAATGTTGAGAAAAGGGTGCATTTTTATTTAAACCATAGATCTTTTTAACAGGAAAATGATTGTAGCACATGTTGTGGGAAAGGTAATTCTCCTTTGACTAGAAATTCGAATGAGCAAAGACTGTAGTTGTCAGCTTAAAGTACAATAGGTGGGAGAATCTGTAGTTACTTGTTTGAGTGATTAAAATGCCAAACCAAAAAGGACAAGAAATTCCCTGAGTAGGAGCAGAGCTGTACTTCCCATATGGATTCCCTGTAGTCAGTGAAATTACAGAATTTATTTTTTATTTTTAAACTTTAAGCAATGTACCATACATTTGGTGAGATATTTAGACATAAAGTAGAGAATTTTGATGTTTCTCACTTCATTTGGTTCTTATTTTGGATTTAAATCATAGTTTTCAATGTCAGAATTATTTGCAGGATTAAATTTGATTTTTCTGGTAGAGCATTTTAAATGGGCTGAAGCAGAACTTTCAGGATCAGATGGTAATGCCTTTCTTTACAGTATGTAAAAATCTCTTGATTTCCCTTTCATTTGCTGAAGTGACTATTTTCAGACCTTGATTGAACCACCCTGATGCAATTATGCATAACTCCTCCTCCTTTGGATCATTCCCATTTGTATATAACTCCTAATCAGAGTGCTTTCTTTTTTCTTTTTGATCTGAATAGCTTCTGTTGCTGACTCTGACTTTACTAGACAGGGAATTACATGTCTGCAATACTTGATGAACAAGTTTCAAACTCTGTAGCTTGTCACTGTATTGTTTGGTTGCAGGAGACAACTCTGGAAATTCTGTTAACTGGTTTACTAATATTTTTTTATTATTATTGTTTTTAACCAAAAAGATAATTTTTGCAGTTCATATAGGTAGTACACTGTTAATGAGAAACTATGTTCTGCCTAGAAGGTGGGGCAACCCTCAGACTTGTATGTGAGAAAAATTATCCACCTTGTTCTGAACTTTTTTACACTTTCAAAACCAGAGGGGATCATTGAACACTGGGAGAGGAAAACTTTGGCTGGTGTTCTAACAGAGCTCTAGGATGAAGGGTGCTGTGTCTGTCACCTAGCCAGGAATTACTTTCCTGGCATCAGGAGTAGAATTTGTCAAGAACTTGCTGACAAATAGGAGTCTTTTTGTTACACATCAGAGTTGTCATCTGAGCGAGACCAGGAACTTTTAATTTTTAACAGCACTTCTGATGAGAAGAGTATTTCTAGGCAGGGATAAAATCCTGACAACTTCAAACCACATAACTCAATGTCTGTCAGTAATCCTGGTATTGAAGGTGTTTGCAGAGAGATTCCTTAAGCCTGTCAAGAAACAGTCTGGCAAGGATCAATAGTTAACTACTGGGCTTCCTTTCAGAAAAGTCTGAAAAACAGTGTGACAGTTTAAAACAAAGGAAAACAACCAACAAGATATAAGCAAACATTTGCAGTGTTACTTTCTTTGCTGCATTGTTCGAACATGTAATGATCACAGTGATCTTCTTGACTTTTACAATGCTTAGAAACCAAGGTGTAAGAAGGGAAAAGAGACTCCCACAAAACTTCTCTGTCAGGGAGTAGGGATGGGAAATTATCTCTCTGAGATTTATTTCTTTTCTGCAATGTGTGGTTTTGCATAACATAAAGCTCCACAAATAAGGTCAGTGTATGCATAAAAAAATAAATCCACTAAATGACTGTAAGATTTGTAACAAATCAAATCACTTAAATGCAGTATAATCAGAGAAATGCTGTGTGATGGCACTCAAGATGATCTGTTCCATGACCTTCTCCCTGGCACCAAGGTCAGGCTGACTCACCTGTAGTTCCCTGGATCCTCCTTCTGGCCTTTCTTGTAAATTGGTGTCACATTTGCTGACTTCCAGACACTTGGGACCTTCCCCTTAGCCAGGACTGCTGGTAAATCATGGAAAGTGTCTCTGTGAGCTCTTCCACTGCTTCCCTCAGTACCCTTTTCAGTCTTTCTGGGTTTTCTACAGATAACAATAATAATAATAACAACAACAACAGAAACTATTATGGAGTAGCCAGATATGACACATACTTTTGCATGGTGCGTGTTTCCTCTGCTAGTACAGCTTGTGTTTGTGTCTATGTGTATTTATAAAATAAAAAAAAAATTGTTTTGTGATCCAGGAATTTATTTAAGCTTTGAAGAGAATATATGTATTGTCACTTATCCTTGCATTTTGTTTTATTCATGAGTTAGAAGGTGCTACCTGTTGTGATGCCATCATGTACTGTATTTTATTACCATATTGTCACAGTTAAAAATAACCATATAGTTTACTGTGTCAACTGCATTCCCACTGTGATTTCGTTACACTTTTTTGGTTTTCTGACCACCTGTTATTTTTATTGTGTGTTGCTATTAGTGGCAGCCTTGTTATGCTTGTTTTGTTGAAATGCAGAATCCATATCTGGCAGTTTTGGTCAATGTAAACAGGACATGCAAAATACAGCAGTTCTATTCCCTTTTGACATGTATGGAGGTGCATTCTTATAGCAAGTAATTTTGTGTTAATGCCTGACTAATAACCTGTAGATTCTGTCATTTTCTTTGCTTTTCCCTATTCTGTATGTCACTTTTGTCACTGCTGAGATTAGTTGTTTTATTTTTGACATCTCTAGTAAATAGGCACTCCAGAGCTATAAGCAGATTGGGCGTAAATGCACAGGTAGCACTCCACTGACTAATTCAGCTTACTGGGATTAAAGTGAAATGCATTTATAAAGTTCAAAAGGCACTTAGAGCTATAAAATCTTTTTCATTGCAGTTTGCCACATTTTACAGTTAAGCTAACAAATATTTAGGTAACAAATTATTAAATACATAGCAAAAATCATATTTTTTTAGGATTAAATGGGATTTTTATTAGTTTAGTTACATGATCTCTAAGCTGGTATAAAGGGACTGTGCAGCTGCGTTACTGATACTCAGCTCCATAACTTGAAACTTATTTCTGCTTCATTGCTCCAAGCAAAAAAAAAAAAAGGTGCAAGCTCTTCTCAGCACAAAATACAGTGAATCACAACAGTTCCAAAGAGAAGCCCCTATCAAGTTTAATGCTTGAATGAGATGGGGAAATACAAGAAGAGAAGGAGTCATTAGAGTGTTCTTGTAGATGGAGAATATAATAATCCTTTCTTTTTCTGCTGTGTTTGAGCAGTCTACCCTGACCACTGCAACTGTTTAAATTGCTAAAATATTTGTACAAGTTAATGCTCATCTGAAGTGTAATTAGCAGTTAATTGACAGTGATAATGTGAGTTTATCTTTTGCACCAGCCGTGTTTGTATGAAGGGGCGTGTGCTGGAACACTGCATCCAGCTTTTTAGTTTGTGGAGTAGAGCTGACGTTCCCCAGAGGTTTGTTTTGAGATCAGGTGTGACACACCTCATCCACAGACTGCAAGACTTTTCTCGCTGCTCATAATCTTTAATATACCGCTTTCTAATAAAATCTGTGTTCTGCAACTGTTCTGTTGTGTTGGGTACCATGAAGAAGCGCTTCCAGTTGCTGACAACAGCAGAGCTACAAGTTCAAGAACCTTGCAGAATCAAGCCTTCGTTTCTGCTGGTGGTTGTGCAGGAGGTGGATTCTGTCAGGCATCAGATCAGTAGCTGATATTTGGAATGATGCAGGCAGTGTTCCAGAAGGCAGAGTGACTCATGGTAGTACAATTGTCCTTAATTCCTCCCAACAGGTAGAGAGTGTGATTCTGTTATTTGCATTATGTCCTACGACATTAACTGCTGGTCTCCAAGTTGCTGACGTTAAAAGAACCTTTCTACCTGGCCTTGAGCATCAAGTTTAGCTTCATTAAGTGACATCCTTTTAATAAAATATTTTAAATAAAATATTCACAGGGAAATCTTTGACAGTTTAGCAAGGAAAATGTAGGTGTAAAAGCTTTTTTGTAGTGCAGACAGTCATGACAGACAGAAGAACGCGGGTGTCTTGACATGCTGTTCTTGTCACTGTTCCCTGGTGGGTTTAGGGATGTTTTATAGCCTCTGGATACAAGTCATGTAGTAACACCACTAAATGTTAGAGATGAGATAACCTGGATTACTTTTCAGTGGATCTGATTATTGAAACAAATCCTTTCTGATCCCATACATAGGATCATATCTCTTGTTCTGTCTCAGGACTATTAAAAGTGGTTCTCTGAGGCCTGAAATAACCTTTAACCAAAGAGACCAAGTTAATTTCTGTAATGATTTAAAATAGAACAGAAGTTTAGAAGACTATATAGTAGTTTATCCAAAACACAGGTTTTATAGTAGTTTAATATTTTCTGTGATACCCTTGACCTTAGTTGTTTTTATGCAGCACCACAGTCAGGTGAGGTCACAGATCTTTTGTGTGGAGTAAGAATTAAGTCTCGTACTTTGTTTTACTTGTTCCTCTTATGTAACTACTAACCAGCTACATATTTAAATTTACTTTTTAACAAACAATCGTAGCAAGTTTAAGAATTTCCAGATCTCTTATTCTAGAGAGATGTGTGTTACTCTGATCACTCTCAAATATTAACACATACCTCCATGTATTATGTCCCCATGACATTTCTAATTTTGAAAGTTAGGCATAATACAGTAATATTTGGACTGTCTGTGATATCTGGGGCTATGCGTTGGTCTGGATAGCAAAAAGTTTCTGATTTTGCTGCTGATTCACTAAAACCTCCCTTCTGGATCCTGTGTTGCTCTGCAGAGAAGGGTGCCACTATAAATCATAGAATGATAGAATGATTTGGGTTGGAAGGGACTTTAAAGATCCTCTAGCATAAAGTGTCCCCACCTGTGGTTCTAGTTGGAACTAGAAAATAAAATTGCTTTCTGAACATCGTGCACAGGTATGGAAGGAACAGGATCTCATGTTCTGATTTTCAGTGATCTAAGGTGCTAATTTACACATAAATTAGGAATCAGTTTTACCATAATATTCCATCACAGCACAAAAAAACTCCCTCCCCCTCAAAACCAGTCACCAAATCCAGCACATCTCGGATTGTGTGTGACCAGGCTTAGTGTAACTTCTGCTGCAGGGTATCCCTGTTTGGATATTGCTCTTGGATAGTTACCTCATGGGATGTATTCTGGCCTCAAAGCTACAAAAGGTGGCCAAAAAGACCATTTGGTGTATTAATGATCGCTTTGTCTTGTAAAAAGTCAGGAACTTCTGGGGGGCTTGTGGGTTTTCAGGTCGTTTTATGGTTGGTGGGTTTTTTTGTGTTTTTTTTTTTTTTTTTTTTTTTTTTTGTTTTTTTTTTTTTTTTTGTTTTGTTTTGTTTGTTTTTTTTTGTTTTGTTTTGTTTTGTTTTTTTTTCTTTTTTTAAAAACCCAACTTTACTTGGGCATAAAAAATAGATTCTGGGGAAGAACAGATCTTTTTGAGATTTAAATGAATGTCAACAGGGTGAGAAGGGACCAAATTTAATCATGACACTTAGTAGTGTTTTTTCAGGTTTGCTCAACCATAGTTAAAAGATTCTAATTGGTTTGCTTTAGTTTTGGATGTAAGGCAGAAACTGCACATCTTTTCCACACTATTTGTAGTGTAGTGATGCCCATAATGTATGTATTTAATTCAGCTTTCAATTGGATATAATCCAAGGCCATGCTGGAGAACAATTAGAGGAAGGACCTCTATGAATAAACTAGATTGCTGTTCAGCCTTGTATTATTACTTTCTGAAAGGTTTGCAATTACTTCATCGCCTTCATTCAAGCTACCTTTGTAAAGGTCAAAAAAAGAGTGGTTTTTTGTGGGGAGGAAGTGTGTCTTTTGGGCTTTTTTGGACAGGAATTTCATCTTAATGACAAATGGCTGTTTTCTGATAGGAAGGAAAAAAAGAACTAATGGTTCTGTGTAAAAGACACAATTCTGAGGCTTTTTTACATCTATATGTGGCTAGGGGACTAGTAATATGGTTTTATGAGGAATGCAGAGATCCTAGTTTAGGATCCTCTTTTACATTTTCACCAAGTTATTCTTTCTTGTCAGTCATCCGTAGACAGATGTGGGGATTAACCACTCTATCTAATTAGGCTCCTTGATTAGTTGTGAAGCTTTTCAGTTGTACCTGTCTCTTTGTGCTCAAGTCTGTGCCCTTGCCAGGCTGTCAATGGCATTGGAGTAACCCAGATTCAGTCTAGCTGGGATGTCTGCACACACTGCAAACAGATCCCTTTGCAAAGTGTTGCCCCGAGTTATGTCAGTCTCCCACAGCTCTTTGTGGGCTGTTCTGCTCCTGCACACAACGTGAGTTTTTCAAGCCTCTCACTCATTCAGTCCCTGTCTCTCTCTCTCTCTCATTAGTGTGAGCTCAATTCAAAGCTGGAGGCCAACTTTAGATGTTCCAGATTATCCTTGGGGGAGCCTAGAGAGTTAGATTTCCCTTAGCTGGACTTGACCTTCATGAACTCGCTCTCAGTGCATAAAATTTGGCAAAATATATTCAGTATCAACTTAAACTGCACTTCAGGAGAAGCTGACTTATTTATTTAACATTCATACATGAGGCTGTACTTGCAAGGAGTTTATTTCAGCTTAAGAGATTCAGTCTTTCCAGGAATTCAGATATCCTTCATTTGAAGTGGGAGACAGTTTTATTCCCATCTAGTAATTTTTTAACAATTGAATCATCCACTTTTTTCTTGGCAGAAAAATCTGCCTATTATTTTTCTGTCTTTTTTTTTTTTTTTTTTTTTCACTGGGAACTTTTCAAATAAGGACTGTTCACCTTTATCCTTGAGCAGGAAAAGGAATTTATTAACATAAACCATTGTCATGTATCACTGAAGAGTTGAAGTGAAGTTAGGTGACTCAGTTACATGAAGAAGACACCCCAACTCTTCAGTACTGAGCCTTTCTCTCAGATTTGTTATGTTTAATTTCTTATAGCCTCTCCTGAACAAGGTTCTCGTATAGTGATTGAGGTTACTTACATAGTTGTAATTCCATCTACCGAATTAAATCACTTTTTTAACCATATTGCAGAGTGATTACCTGCATGTGGTGGTAGATTTGGTGGGCAGTAACCTCCACTGATGGCAGCACGATATCAAGATGATATCCCTTGTCCTTTTTTTGGTAGGACAGCCAACAGGTTCAATTTACAAACACTGATATTTGAATGACTGTATAATAGATATATCTAAACATATTTATTGTACTCATATATTTGGGATCAATATTGGTTCTTTCAGACTTTCCTGTTTTATTCATGCTAATATGTGTCAGGCTGGTTAGAAAACACTGAATTATTCCCTTTTAATTTTCAAAGGTGTTTTTTTTTTTTTTTTTTTAGTAAGGATGTGGTGAAAAAGTGTGCTTTGGTAATTGCTGGGGAGGGAAAGAGTTGAATTTACAAATACTGGAAATCATTGTGCAGGCAAAGAAAAACTATTGTTATTATTTAACTGAGAGACTGCGTTCTTGGCCAGGGAGCAGGTATCGAGGGCAAAAACATCAGATGATCAATATATGTGCACTGACCTCAGCTGGCTGCTGTAATCTATTAGTTTGATGTCTTTTTCTGTTGTATTGGATTAACTCTGCTTTTTTTATACCAGCATCAAGGAGGATGTATAAAAAAAATCATCCAGACTTGAGGTTTGTGGTGCCCAAATTCCAAAGGTGGTCAGAAACACTCCTTTGACTAAAAAATTATTTCCAGTATTCATATTGCTGGCTTAGGTTTTTTTAGTTGCACACTAAATATAAAGTAGTCTGTGTTCAGACTCAGGAGAGGGAAATAAACTTTCCCAGAACATTTTTCCTTAATATGTAGGGTTTTGATCAACAAAGCTCCAGGGTAATGTGCTGCATATTAAACTATATCTTAACAAGACCAAATGCTTGAAGGAATAAATTCAGACTTAAATAAAGAAAACCTGCTATTGAAAAGGAGTGGAGGCTAGCTGAAAAAAAAGTCTGTAAATATTTGGATCCTTTTACCTGTTCTACCTTAAAATTATGGCTTTTCTTCCGTTCTCCTGTTATTTTTCTTTTTATTTACTCTCATATTGATTCATTTAGTCTCTTCTACTGCTAGAAAGATTTTTTTTTTTTTTTAGCCTTCTGTAGTTGGTGTAGTGGGAATTGAATATGATGAATGAAACAGGTAAGAAATAAGTATTGATTTAGCATTGTGTTTTCTGTCTGTTTGGCATTCTCTGGAAACATATTACATTATTCTGAGTTAATAATCAATTAGTAATGAGATTTCTGTAATCCAGTAATAGCTGCAATAAAGGACAATTTACAGAGCTGGATATTGTTGGCTATAATAGCATATGTAGCATTGCTTTTGGCCACCATCAAATATTCCCTGGAATTCATCTTGTTGGTAGAGTAATGAAAACAGTATTGACTATATTTTGTAAATATTACTGCATAAAAATCAACAACCATCCTGCTTTAAAATAAACTAGAAATGCATTGAATGCAATTAGTTTTCTTCTTTCCTCTTCTTATTAGAAGCTTCAGTAAAATCTAGTAGTAGGTAGGTTAAAAAACAGACTTTGGAAAGCTTTCTGAGAATGGGACAACTTATGTTTGCATGAGTAGAGTAAAAAATTCTGAACTCTGCTGAGGTGGAGTTTTGTGATGTCAAGACATGGAAGGCAAAGGAAAATAAAGTTCTGTTCACTTTCAAGACTTTACTAGTAAATTGCTCTCTCAGTCAAGATGATTTAGACATTCATCTCTCAGGAAAACATCCTAACCCACAGACTTTCTCCTCCCCCTTCCTTTTGAAATGTTCAGAATACAGAAGAGGATTCAAAATGTATTGAATATAAAAGTAGTTCCTTTGAGGCAGTTTCCATGTTTCACAAACTCCAGCAGTTGCAATCAAGGTGCAACTAGATTGTATTTATTTTCTTTCTCCGTAAGACTGATTTATTTTTATTTAGGAATAACAAGTGTCTATTGTTCTAGAAGTTAAATATAATTTTATTACTCGTTAAGCATCTACAGGTTGTGATTTAATTATTAGAAATAACATACATTTGAACAGTCTCAGATTTTCAGTGAAGTCATGACTCCTTACTGACCTGCAGCTTTTTGTTAACTTCAAATTATAGTAATTTTTATGCCTCAATTTTTTACATGCCTGTTAGAGGAACCCTGGACTTCCTGATGCCCATAAATGTGATTGGCATTCATTCAACTGTAGGCTGACAATTTGAATTTTAAGAAGAGATCCTTTACACTTCTCTGTACTGTTCTGGTAAATTGTGACTGGAGATGTTGTAACTCGAAATCTTTTTCCCCTGTTCTTTTCCTGTGTAAGAGAATTACTAGACCTGCATCTTGAACCTTTGCTGTTCAGCCTCAGTGAGTTCTGTTATTATTCCAGCACTGAATGAGGTCTTGAAACTAAAGCTTTCTGACACTTTGTCCTGCTTTCTTGTGTAGCTATTTGTCTTCACAGAACATGTTTCAAACTACTGCACTGCAGTATGCTTAATGTTTTTTTCTCCCCAGAAGAACTTACATTTTGTTGTCGAGGTGACAATTTCCTATATGGTCGATTAAATGTTTGAGAGCTGTTTATAACTTTACAAGGATTTATTAGGAGATTGGATTACCAGCGAGATGTGCTTGATTTTCCTTACATAGAGTAAGATCTTTGTCAAACACGTTTTACAAATATTTAGTGCTTCAATTTAGCTGGAAACCAACCAGAGACGCATTCTGTGTAGTTTAGAACTGCATTTTTTTCCATCCATCACTTATTCCTGGGGAAATCTGAATAGATTGATAGCTAAGTAGAATTCTTGTGTTCAAGGTGATAGTTACTGAGCTCACCAACAGAAACTTCTTTCCTCCCTGGAGGCATATAGAGATTATAAAGCCACCAACCCTCTGGTGTTCTTCCCTGAGCTGGAGTGCTGCAATTACACTACACTTGACCTTAGCCAAAATTCCAAGAAGTGTCCTGACCAAATCATTTCTCTCTCACTACATTAGTGAAAAGTAAAACACATGGGCATCTTCACTGCGCATTCAACCTGGTGTGGATGCTGCCCATGTTGTTCTAGATGGCTTAGGAAAGGACTCACCTTCTGTGTTCTGGGAACAGTGTTTTTCCTTCTCATCTTTGTGTGTGTTTGGTTTCACAGAAATTAATGGTGTTCCCCAAAATTTTAGGTGCAGGCATTATTTGTAATGGATTATTTTGGCAGCTAGTTTATCCCATGAATTCATAACATGAGAAGAGGAGAGAAGGACTGCAGCATGGTGGTGGGAAATGGTGACTAGGGATTGGATGTCAAGTTGGAGCTGAGTTTGTCAAAGCAAATGTGCAGAGAATAGTGATCCTATAATCCTAATAATTCTAAGATTATTAACACTGTCATATTTTTAAATGTTTGCAAAGCTAACCTATTTGTTTTACCTTTTCAGTGTTGGTAATTAAGTCAGGAACATGAGAATTTTACTGAAATCACATCAAACCTGTTCTCTTTAGGAAGGAAAATTGTTCCAGGCAAATTGATTTAAAGTGCTCTCCAGACAATTGGTGCCATTTTGATTTTCAGTACTTATCTATTTAAAAAAAAAAAAAGTTGCTTATAAATCCTAGCTGCACATGTGGTGATGGACCTCTCACACTCGTAATTGCTGGGCATTGTCAGAGTTATCTGTTGGGTCTGTGCAGTCCCAGTGGGTGTCATACTTTGCTCCTGGAGCTTTTGATGTTGGTGAATGCACATGTAAGCAGTGGCCATTAACAGGGTTATTAGAGTAGCTGACATTCTCCCTACAGAGAGCACCAGCAGTTGCTGAAGGACACTGTAGATTCTTGTGCATCTTTGTACTAAAAACAAGCCTTTTGCAATGGCCAGATGCCCATTACTGCCTTTCTAAACTCAGCTCTGTGTGTGCCTTTGTGAGAAACAGAGACTGCCCAGTTTAGGAGGAACAGAACAGAACCAAGAGCAATCCATTCCTGCAGTACCACCTGAGGAGCACCTCAACTCACCAGCAAATGACAACAGAGTAAGTGCAGGGATGTGACTGAAGCTCAAAGGATGCATTTTCTTTATAAAACGAATGTCAGACTGAATTTCCTGTTTTTTTGACCTTCCTCATAAGGAACAACGTTTAGGATTTGGGAATCTGCCAGTGGAGCTCAATAATACAGAGCACCTGCCCCTTCCCAGTGATGAGCTCTGTGAGCTGTTTCAGCAGCAGAGGAAGGGAATAAATTGCAGCTGATACACCACTTCCAAAAGCTGGCTTTGGCTTTAGGTATCACCTTTCTATTCCCAGTTTAAGTAACTCATTGGGCCTTCCTTTTTCCCTCGCCACCTTTTCTCTCTTTTCTAATTTGACACAATGGCCTTTAGTTATGTTGGCCTGTTTTTCAGAAAATTAATGCTCCTTAACATCCTTTGAATTTGCTTGAGATAAAGATCTAATTAATCTTAAAATGGCAGGCAAGTATAATGCTAAGGCAAATGGTAAATCTGTGTTTAGGAGTATTGCCTCCTTTGTCTATTGTTGTAATGCATTTCGAAGTTCCATTTAAAAATTGTGAATTGATGCTTTGGCCTATTTGTATGCAAATCTATTTCAGTTGTTTCCTGATGATTTACACTTGGAATTTGTATGGGATATGCTGTAGGTGAAATTCAGTAGAATTAATTGATATTTTTTCTTTATGAAATTAACTCCATTATTTACAAGACTGCTAAATGCTGTGACTGCTGTCCTTTTCATACTAGACTATGGACTTGATAGTAAATAGAAGCCACATGATGTATTTAAAAGTACAAAGGATTTGGCTTCTAAGGAAAGTTGCTGTATTAAAATGGCAGAACCTTTGTCTATCTAGGCACCTACCCGCTAGATTTATGAAAAATTGTTAAGAGTACTCAAAAGACTGTCATCAGTTTACAGAGCTGAAATGTCAGAAATTAATTTTTATAGCAGTTGTTAGTCCAGCTATGTTCCCTTAAATAAAATCTATCAGATAAGACTCTGGAAGCTTTCAAAGTGCTTCCTATTTATCAGACCCTTGGAGTCTACACTCAGCAAAACATATCAATCTGTGAACAAAAATAAGCCTGTGTATAAATCCTTTCCTAGATGCAAAATCACTTCAACATATGGACAAGTACTTTACTAATATTACAGTTTTATCAGTAATTCAAAGTGCTGGAAAACTGAAACACATTATAAAGCATCTGGCTTGCAAGGGCCTGAATGCAAACTCTGTCTTTACCATGGCAGAACTTGGAGGATTTAGGAGTCTGTACCCTTCTGAATTTCTTGTCTGATTTTTAGGTTTATAAGTGGAACATGCAAACATTTTCTGCCCACTGGGAAGTTTGTAATCCCATTTCTAATAATCAGGAAAAAAAAAAAAAAGTAAGCTGCCTAGTTTGAATGCCCTGTTGATAAGCATTTCACCAGGACGATTCAACACTTGCACTGGGCTGGATTATCTGCAATAGATTTCCTTGTCACAGAAACATTTTGCTTATGGGAAGTGTTTTTGTGCTGCTACACCACTGAAGAAAATTTTAGAACGTTTTTGTGGCTGAGAGTGTCCTCCTGCACATGCCCTAACATCCATCTTGTAAGAAATTATTGCTTTTTTCAGTTTTCCCTGCCTAACTTCCAGTGTGTTCAAAGCTACATACAACTATAATACAATAGGAGAATTACTTTAGTACAAATGATCTTTTCAACAGTTTACTGTTGCCCTACATTCTTTGGTTTATCGAATGGCTGACAAAAATTATATGCTGCATGTTTGAGAGAAGCAGGAAAAAGGACATACTTGATCCTTGTCAATACTTCTCCCTCTTACAAAAACTCTTCAGAGACTCAAGATGGTTGAAATATTGCCTTTTCTTTATAGCTCATTCAATAACATATTTCCATATTTATAGAAAATACATGGAATTCACAAGTGTGATGGACGCAGCCTTAGAGCTGGGTCCAATAACCAGCATTTAGAACTCTGTCTTGTGTGTTAATCAGACTGATTCAAGTTTTAAACACAGAACTCAAAACATTGAAAATGAAATCCTTGAGGGACAAAAAAAGATTGCATTCTTCACTTTGTAATCATTACAGCTGCTCATTTCTTGAAATGGGAAGGCCGGGTTTGAAAGGATTTTTTTCTAAATAACTGCAAGCTCAACCTTGATCCGTAACCCTCAGATTTTATCAGGCACAAAATTAAAGGATTAAGCGTCTTCTAAATTGGCACGCTGAAAGTTTTGGGTTGACTTCTTTGCTTTGTGGAAAGAGGAGGATCCTTGGCTACGGTAGAGGTGGCTGAGCAGGTGGCTCCTGATCCAGAATTACCGTTCCAGCTGAGGAGCTGTGCCGAACACTTGGCTGGGAGGCCGTCTGGAAGGAGCTGGCAGTTGGAATAACAGCAGAGACAGATAACCTTTTCAGGGGCTTATCAAGGAGACTTTGATGTAGGAGATGGGGGGGAAGCACATAAAAGATTTGAAGGGAGATGGCAGTAGGAGAATGTCATTAATCTAGGGTGACAGAGAAGGAGAGGGGAACTGTATGGGGCAAGCTGAGAAAATAACCTGAATTGCTGATGATTTTTCTGGCTGTTTGAAGAGGAAGCAGGTTGTTCCAGAAAGTGCATAAATTTCTGGAAGGGACCTGGAACATCTGAAATGACTTACCTGTCCGTGTTTCTCAATTAATATAAAATAAATCATATCTTGTTTATCTCCTGTTCTCATATTACTAAGTAAGAATTCTTTGTCAGCAGCTTGGAAATCTCTTTTTCTCAGGAGGTGGAAAACTCCACTCAGTCCTGTGTTACTTTAGCATTTTGTTTCTGAAGTCTCATCTTTATAAAGCACAATTTTATAAAAGATCTATATATATTATTATATATATAATAATATAGTAATGCTATTATTACTTAAAATGCATAATTTGAAAAGATACCACAACACATTTGTATGAGTTGTTTTAAATATATTCCATGATTTACTATATAAAAGCCAGTACAAATTAAAAGTAAAAAAGCCTATGATTGTTGCTTTGAAAATTCAATTTATATCCATATTTGAAAGGCACAACAGCAACAACACAGGATTCTTAAGCCTGTAAGTGCCAATATAGGCATTTCTATTAAATTTAAATCTAGTTTAAAAATATTTCTAAGTAATTTAAGACTTCACAATGGAATAAGTTAGCATACACACAACAGCACACTCAAGAAGCAAATCTGAAGACATCAATCATTATTACTAGTTAGTGTCCCAGTTGTAGTGCATAAATAAATGGTTCTATGACTAATAAAGAGAATTTACAGGAAGGAGATACTGTATTTCCTTTAGCAATTATTTATTCATTAACAAGTCAAACTTTTGAAGCTTCACTGAATAAGAGTAAGAAAGTTGGCAAGGAAAATACGATGAATTGTCTGGAACTGCAGCTGCCAGTAAAATGATAGTAAAAAGTACACTAAGGTCAGTGAAATATCTCTTATGAGGTAGGTCTCATTTCTTCTGTATTTTTCAGGTTTTCTGCAGATTTTTCTTCCTTTTGGCTTTTTTTATTTTTAATGGAAATCCCACAAAGATGAAATGAAACCTTCTCTTTTCCTCCTGATATTGAGGACAAAGGCCCTCTAAATACTACACAATACAGTTTTCAGTAGAAAAAGAGTGGTGCACTCTATAGAAGTAAGTACCCACAGGAGACTACAATCAAAAGACAGTATGAACTTGATCAGAAACAAAGAAAAAGTGTCTGTGATTTTTTTTTTTTTTTTTTTTTTTTTTTTTTTTTTTTTTTTTAGTTAGAAGAATTCAGGAGCAAGTCACTCTGTTAGCATCAAGGGCAGCAGTGCCCTTCCTGAATAAGTGTCTTGGATAAAAAGTATTCAGTACTGCATTTCCAGCAAAGAATGGAGATGGATAGCATGAGAGATGGGGAACATTTACCCTACCCAGCATTTAACAATGCTGATAAATGCAGCTCACAAAGTTCAGTGCTTCTATTTCCTTTGATGCCCAAAGAACTAAGAATTTGGTCTCTGACTGAACTGCTGCCATCAGCAGCTTGTGTGTTTTTGGTACCATGGAGAGGCACCATCTAGGACAGGAAAGTCTGAGAGACCTGGAGCAATCAACACCCAGGGCAGCACATCCTGCAGCGGGATGCAGCCTTTGGCACTCGGGTACACCGAAAGACTAATGCTAACATCATAAAAAACAGACTCTGATTATGTTTTCTGCTTATATTTTGCTGTCATATGTGTTTTAAATCGTTAAGTTCAGAAACTGGACAAGACATGGCAAGAGTACAGGGCAGTGCAAGATGGGGGTTGTGTACTTGCACGTGTGGCAGGTCAAAAAGGCTGTGTCACAGTGAATGTTACAGATGGGAAAGATTCATTTTGATAGGCATCCTAAGTCAAAGTAATGAAAAGTAATTCCATGTTTGCTACAGGTTTTTATGTTGAAATGCACCTTTGACACTTGCAGCAAAATTGTGACAGGTGGTTAAAATGGTTGAGTAATTTCATACAAATGTCTCTGACTATTGCCTTTTCATTTCACTGCAAAGAGCATGAGAGTATGCCAAAAAGTATAATCCTTCAAAAGAAGCCTGTTGCAGTCACAAGAAAAGATAGTCTTGTAACTGAGGTGTTACCTGGGATCACAAAAGGTCTGTTTTGTCTCTTAGCTCTGTGTGTGTTTTGAGAGTGACCTTTTGGGAGTGCTCTATAGTCCTTGTACCACTGCTCTGCACTTAAGGCTGCATGTAGTGAGTATCCTGTGAACAGCTGTGGAATTTTTATAGCATCAAAAAATGCAGCTCACGTGGCCATAGGGTGCAGATCCAAGGCTTCAGAGTTGAAAACAAGACTCAGAATGCAGAGCAGCAAGATGGATCCCAGGGAACTGAGAGTAGCAATTCTTTATCTTGTTTCTTCTCCCTTTCCTCACCATTGCTGCGACTGAGTTCACTTTCCTCTTGTGCTCTGCTATCAGGCCATGGATGTCCCTGTTTTACCATGCTCCATTTTTGGGGGCATGTTGACATCCAGTCTCCAACAGTGTTGAATCTAAATGAAGAGTCAAGAAATTCTTGATACTGTTTGTAGTTCTGCAAATCAGTCTGTCTGCAACCCAGTTGTGTAACCAGTGCTGCTGCTGCTTGCTTAGAAACTGATTTCTCAGCCTTAGCAACTTCTTTGCAGTATGTGGTTGAGAAGCTAATTATCTGAAGCTAATTACTGTTTTAAAACAGAGGTAGTGGGGTGTTGGTGCATGGCTAAGGTAAGCAACAATTTGCATATATGAAGATTATCAGATCATGTAGGGATTTTTGAATTTTAAGTGTTGAAGGCTGATACAGAAAGAGTAACAATTGGTTGTGAGCACAAGGAGAATTTGCAATGGCTCTTCTGTTTGGTGAACAGTCCGGTTCAAATACTCACAGATTGTAATTTGATTGTTTTCCTTGGATTTAGGAGGCACAACTTTGAATTTGGTACTCAGTCTTCAGATTGACATAAAGTTGAGATTGTTATTTCCTAGAAGAGTTCCCCTCTTGATTGATGGGAAGAATTCCATGCTTTGGCAGAGAGGTAGATTTTCTCTTTTTAGTTTGGAATGATATCATGTTCCCAGAAAGCAAAAAAAAAAAAAAAAAAAGGCCTTTTTTTTTTTTTTTCCCTAAAAAGCCTTGCTGCCTTTAAAAAAGAAGATTTAGCTTTCTGTTTTACTTTGCAGCACAACCTCAACTGTTCTCTGGTATCAAAAACCAGTGTAGTAGGCACATTGCCATATTATCTGGCAATGTCTCAATAATGAAATTTTCTGGTCTTTCAGTATGAATCCTCAGGGCACAGGCCTGAAAATGAGATTCATTCATGCTATATTATTTAGACACTTTAAGCATCTTTATACTGAGGCTAAAGGCTTTTAGTTCGTATTTGAAAATAAAGACATACCACAAAAAAACCCAACGAATATTTACAGGTTATATTTACAGCCACTAGCAGTAAAGACAGGGAAAAAAATCAATATCATTGTTTTCCCTTATTGAATTTTTTTTCCTTAGGATCTTAACAGAAGGATATAAAGCAAACTAAATGTCTGCTGTTATTAATGTAATTTAATATCCTAAGAGCTAAAAGGTATTTCACTGAGTGTGACTTCTAACAGCATGGGCACTGACAAAGGAAATTATCCAACTTTCCCCCTAATGTTGCTGCAGAAAGCTGTCTGGCTTTCCTTTGCTCTTTTCTTTTCCCCTCTCCTTTCCCCAGGTGAGCTCCATCCTTAGCTGCATGTCTTAAGTTTCAACTTCTGCTGTTTCTCCTACTGTGCTGGGAACCTCACCAGTGCACAGAAATCAAAGTTCTGTCTTTGCTTGGTTCCTCATGCTGAACTCCAACAGAAGCTCTGCAATGCAAAAGCTGTAAAATGTTCTAATTTCATGCCTTGTTTTCAGTAAAAACTGGAAAACAGGCGCTTTAATCTGTGTCTTCTCAGTTGATTATTAAAAGTGCAACTGCTGGCATTGATTGTGGTGAATCCAGTCAGTTGTATGTGAAGGAAAGAGAGATATCTCTGATACCGCCTTTGTTTTCCTTCAATTCATCTCTTTTTGGGAGGGAATCCTTGCAGAATGGTAGGGGCAGTTTCAGAGGTGGCTCTTCCATGTCTTCCCTCCTTTCCCTTGTTCATCTTGTGGTAAAGGAAAGGGCTAGAGCAGCCACTGGAATGGAAATGGGTGATTATGCTACTCCCTTGCTATCAGGAGTCATTTACTCTGTTATACACACGTGCTTCCTTTCTACCCTGAGGGGGAAATGCTCTCACCTGAGAAAAACTAAAATTTAAAAAAGTCACACATATTTCCTCATTTGTTCTGCTTGTGGAAGAGGGGATGAGCAGAAACTGTTTAGTTTCCCCTAGAGTCTTAAGAAAAATGGCATGAAAAAGTCATAGAATAATTATTTATGACCAAATGCAAATTTAGTGCTTTGCTAAGTGAGGCTTAAAGAGCCTGAGCTGTTATACCTACACAGCTTGGTGTATCTGCCTCTTTCTGGAGCTTGCTTCCCTATGGCATTTTGAAGGAATCTGTAACAATGTTCTGTTTGTTTCTACTTTCAAATGTTTGCAATGCCTAAATTAAAATAAATAAATAAATAAAAACCTGTCATACATATTATCCTTTGTTGTAAGAAGTTAATAATTACTTAAATTGATTCTGTCTCACTGAAATGCTCTTTCATCTCAAGTATTAAGACATCCTTTCAATTCAAAAAGATTTTTTCTTTAGAAAAAGAATTCTCTTAGCAACATTTGGCTGTTGGCAGACATATTGCTTTGTTATTATTACCTTTACCCACTGAGGTTTGCTGCTTCTGTTTTAGCTAAAATCACACTTCTGTAAACGGTCTGTTGGTTGTGCTCCTCCCTTGCACTCCCAGAAATGGAAATATGATTTCAAAGAGTTTTGAAATAGTCCACACCAACTGCACTCATTTCATCTGATTACATAAAACACAGGGATTACCACACTGTCGAAATGTAGAGCAAATAAAGTAGGTCCAAAGATTTTTAAGGATTTCAACAGTTTGCAATGAATGGGATGAGTGTTGATTTTTGAAAGCTGCAGTGTAACTCTGTGTGAGAGACAGAGTTCATATATAGCACCATGAAATGGCTGATGGCAGTTTTGCCTCCTTTCTGGGAATATAAGAGGCAGCAAAAAGGAGAATTGTTGTGGTTTTGCCTACACAGGAAGGTAAAAGGAGGAGGAAACTCCATTTTTCTCATTCAAAAAAGTCGTAATTCTAGAATAATCCTAAAACTGAAACAGTAGAGTTACTGGCAGTGGAGACAGAGTTGGTTTCGTGACAATTTTCAAAGATATTACATTGGAAGAGACTCGGGGATTTTTACAAGGATATTTAGGTAGATAAAAATTCACAGATTTTATTTGCCTTTTACATGTGTGCCTCATGTCCTTGGAATCCAGACAGCAGGAAGGTAGGCTGGTAACCTTCTGATGCTTGTCCTTTTGAATGGGTGAGAGGGAAAACTAATGCCATGTGTTCTGTTAAGCAGGAATCAATATTGCTTGTGTCTGGATTATGCATGAAACCCCCTATTTTATGAAAGTTGCTGATAAGTGGTATATTATCCATATTTTTTCTTCAGATATATTATTATTAGATTATCTAATAATATTATTATTAGATTATCCTGCTAATAATTATGTTGATTTCATGTGTTGTGTACAGTGTAACTCAATCCTATCTCTGTTTCACCCATTTAATGAATGACATTAAATAGTTTGACCTGGAATTGTGAGCCCAGAGCTGAACTCTAAATGTTCATGGACACTTCATTGTAGCAAATCTTCTGACATGGAAAGCTATTAGCACTGCTGAATAATAGTTCAGAGTGTCTTTCATTTTATCAATATCCCTAATAGATTTTGCTGATGCAGGGAAAAAAAAAAAAAAAAGGCATTCTAATTTTACTAGAAGAGTCTTCTACAGGTTAATATTATGAAAATGCCAGTAGCTGTGGGAGGGCTTGAAAGAGTTTTGAGAAGTTCCTATTTATCTTGTTAAACTCTGAAAACGACCTTTTTAGTGCTGCTTTAAAAGATATTTGTGATGGTTGGTGTCTGTGATTTGGTCTATTTTTGTACAACTTTCATAGTTCCAGACGTTTTCACCATTTTAAGTGCTTTCAAAGCTACTAATGAAGAAAATTTTGTTACATCTAGGTATTAATAAAACTAGAGATTTAAGCTAGGCAAAAATTACCAAGTTTATATAGTGAAATATATATAGTGAAATATAGTAAAACCCCAATTATAAAAATAATTACCCTGCTGTATAAATTATATATTTTCAAAAGTAAAAATGTCATAATTAAATATTCTCAGAAATAAACCTTGAAGTGACATGTCCTAACTTCAAGAACAGGTTTATTTTCTATATAAGCAAGTGTTAAACAGAAATGATTACTTTAAACTGTTGGAAATAATACTTTATATGCTGTCTTTAACCTGCATATTCAATCTGGTGCTTATGAGAACTTGATCTCTTTTTCACCAGCATTTGAGATTTTTGGAGGGTAGACAATATATGGTTGGCTGTCATCTTCATCTTACTATTTTCATTACCTCTACGGTCTTCATCATTCTTTTGTCTTTAAATGAAGTATCCTTCTTGTTGCACTAGAAAGGGCTGGAGAAATGGTGAACATTCATTGAGCCAGATATTGTAAAAAGTAAGAGATATACTTTTTCAGCCTAACTACATAATTTTAAGCAATTTATCCATGGGTTTATTTTCCTCATAGTCTTCTTGCAGGGGAAAGGAGAGAAATAATAAGAAAAAAAAAACTGTTAAGGATGCACACTCATAGTCTTATCAGCTTTAGAAATTTTATCTTGGTAGAAAGGAAATATTATTATCCTTGCAGAAACCCTTATTGATTCTTAGTAACTAGAACATAATAAATTTTATATGCTCCATATAGGAAAATTTCAGATTATATTCTTAATATTTTTGCTTCCTTCTCCCTCCCAGTGACACAGAGTGCTATGATTTGTAAGTCTGTGAGGAATCTTTTGCTGCTCTCTTGGAATAGTAAATCCAGTACAGCTGTACAAAAACCCACAGAAATTTTAATGAGAAGCAGAGTGCAAAATATTTTGATTAATATTCCAATTCTCTGCCTGAGTGCCACAGTGCCATAAGAGCTGATTTAGCACTAGCAGAGAAATCCATTGTCAACCATTGACTTGAAATATATGGATTTAACCCTAAATGCTCGTGATGATTCACTTTCTCCACTTTGAAATGCACTTGGCTTCCAGTACTGGGTGTGACATAAATACTCAGATTCGACTTGAAAAAGCCTCATCTATCTCCTGCAAACAGCTTTTCTGCTCCTTTCTCTTCCCCAGGCACGACAAAGGATCTGAGATCAGGATCTGTATTTTTTTATTACTGAAGAAATGGTTGTGCTGGAGGGAACACATTGCATTCCCCTTCCCGTTTGCTCTTCCCTGTCACTCCACAAACACCCTCACATGAGCTACAGAGGCATTTCCTGGAGACATGACATGTCTGAGCTCTCAGAGCTGAGGTTTTGTGCTCTCCCCTCATCTCATGTCTCTCTAAAGGCAGTAGGTGTCTGTGGAAAACTGAGGCAAACCTGTACAGAAATAAATTACAAGGTTCAGTGGGATACTGTTGGAGTTTTCCATGCCTGGAGCCATCAAATATCTACCCTCTCTCATATTTTGTTTTGGCATACATTTTAAAAAAATGTTATTTTTTTTTAATTATAAGGATTTGTACATTGAAATTCCATGCTTGCTGAGGAAGGATTAAAGGAGATGGCTGAATCTGATATTCTTTATGAAGTGGAATAAATAAAAAGCATAATCTTTGAATTTATCAATGCTAGAAAAATAAAGCATTGTTACCCTAATTCTATGTGTTTTTTAAAAGCAAGATAAAATATTCACTGTTAAAATCACATGAAAACTTATTTTCGTGAGTTTTTTTGCAAGGCAGCTATTATTTAAACAGAGTGACCTCACTGACCCTCACAATAGCCAGAGATATCTGAAACTGAAATATGTCAAATGACATATCTTCCAAATCCATATCTGAATGACAGCTGCCATCTTATATTTTAGTGTTTGTTTTATAGATCTTTGCATGGAACAATTGTTATGTTAGGTTAACCTAGTCCCACTTGTATAAATCAATTGTTTGTCAAGTATAGAAGGTTAAAAATAGAGGTCATACTAAATATCTTCTTCACAGTGACAATTGTCTTATTAGATGCTTGTCTAAGAGTTGTCTTTAATAGAACAAGAGCCACATGGAGAACTTGTTTGTAGGTATGAAAAAGTAAAACTTTATCTTTTTAGAAGAGATATTTCTATGCTGGGATTTCGAATTTATGGTGTTGATCCAAGTCAGCATCTGTTAAAACTGGGGATGATCTTTCTGTTAACATCACTGGAGTCTGAAGTTAATTTTAGGTCTCTTTAATCATTGCCTAATTTAAAGTATATTTTTGAATATATAAATATAAAATAAAAGCTGTGTTTTATAAGGTATATAGTTATGCCTACTACTTAACCTGTTAGATATCATATAATACAGTTTGCCAATGCAAGTTTTAGGCATAAATGGACATCCTTCAGTTGTAGAATGAAGATGAGAGTAATTATTTGATCAAGACAATGGAAAATCAATTTAGGCTTTGAATAAGTAAAGTTTTCTCATTTGTTCTATATTATAATGATGTTTTTCAGCTGATGTCCCAAGGTTGGACTTGTACTGGACTGCTAAACAATGGGCAGTAGCACTTACAGAAATATGAATTACTCCAGAGTATGTACTTGTTTAATTATTAGTTATTGAAAAGTCTAAACCCTCCAGAATGTGATTTATTCATGGAGTTACCAAATGCCTTGTACTTCTTTTGTGTAATCAAGCTTAGTATGTAGCCAAAACATAAAATAATTACAAATAGTTCTGCATGTTATTCAGAAGTAGTTTATTTCTATTCTGCAGTAATGCAAAAATGAACAGTTTTCAGGGACTGGATTTTGCTGCTTTCTGTAAAAATAAAAACTATCATTTCAAATCTCTTTCTATATTGAGTTAGAGTACAGTTTTTAAGTGCACATCTATCTGCTGTGCAGATCCTGGTGTCTGCTGTGGTGTCTAACATTATTGCATGGGTGGCATGGAAATATAGGATTATTTGATCCAAATCCTAAAATTAGTGTAATAAATTAATTCTTGACATAATGTTATATTACACTTGCCAGGTTTTGTGAATTAAAACATGATTTGTGTAAGAGAGGAAACCTTAGCTTTCAGTAGTGATGACAGTGATGAATTTTTCCAAATATCTCCCAAATTTTATTTCTATTTATTTCTTTCTTAAAAAATTGTGGCTTGTTTTTTATTTCCTTTTACTATTAATAATGTAATTAGTGATAAGTCAGCACAGTGTTTTGTTGTAGAGTTTTTATTTATATTTATTTGAACCAAGACTAAATACAAATGCCTTTGAAGTATAATGTGATACCATTCACACTGAAGGAATGGAAGGTCTGAATCAAAGGAGAAGAATTTTTTTTGATCAAAGGGCCAACTTCTTTGTCACTTTTGTTAAGACTGAAGCACATATGACCTCAATTTCCGTGTAAAAACTTCCATTTTAAGATTGCTTTTGCAGATTTGGCAAATCTTGTTTTTCATTATTTCTCTACTGTTTAAAAATAATTTATCTGTGTTTCCCAGAGTGGCACTAAAGTTGAACTATGTTTATCCATGTTTTTGTCTTTTCTTGTATTACAAGCTGCTGTGCACAGCAGGGATATAGGGATATTAATAGAGTTGTTGTTTGCCAAGTGAGTGGTAGCATGAATAAAAATCCACTTTATTGCATAATACTTTTTTCAGTTGTTGTATTTGCCAGGTTGATGTTACAGACTTTTTTTTCCATTTTTTTCCAAATGGTTCCACTTGGAAATTATACAATCCAGAATATTTTCAGTTTTGCTGTGTCTCAGACAGCAGTTCTGTTGTGTTACTAAATGCACCTCACAGGTACCTTTCACTTCTTGTGACATTATTGCATTAAGGTCATTTCTTCTCCCTTTCTTGCCAAGGCAGCACTGAAAATACTGAAATATGCTGGCTTTGAATTTAAAGGGAAATTTTCAAATATGAACTCATGTCAATAAATTAGAGCCTGTGACAATGTTCTGATGCCATGCAGTAGGAAATGTGCCAAACTGGTGAAGGATTGCAAAGAAAACATTTACTCTGTGCTTATCCCTTTGCAATGAACCATACAGCTGCTTACTTTATCCTTTAAATGGAAAATTGTGTGACTTTGTGCAGGGCCACATCAGACTTCTCCTTTCCTAATTGTTCTAAGCTGCCATCTCATGAACTGTCCAGGTTTAGTTTAATGAAAAATCCCCCTCAGGTTCTTGATTCCTCCACCTGAATGTATTTTCTTTGATCGGGGGTGATTCATTCTTGCAAATTAATGTATGTCTGTGGATCTTTGGATCATTTTGTTTGTGAATGTCAGCTTGAAGCATCAAGAAATAGCTGTGAAGTAATTTCTCTAATTTTGAGAAGGTGACATTGTTTTGGCTGAAGCAGTAGCAAGACTAAGAGTGATACAAGTGTATGGTTTGCCTTTATTTTGTTTAATGCTAAATGAATTTAGTGTGTTGTGATGAGATGACTGACACTTCTCATATCTGTTGTGCACGAAAATGCAAGAATGCAATCTTAAGAAGTAGAGTTTAAAAAAGCCTTTTTTTTTTTTTTAGCACCATGTCAAAAATGACTACATATACACAAAATAGGGCTCTACACATTGTTTAATCTGAGCAAGTCTTTAGGTTTAAAAGGAAAAGGACAAGAAACATCTCTTCTTTGCTAAAATATTTATAGAAATCTACAGCAAACTTTCAGAGGTTTTTGAAGATCAAGAATATGTCTTATCTGCCTCTTTAGACCAAGGGATCAAAACTTAACTTTTATATTAGTCCCTAAGAAAAGGAGCTTTTTCAACATGGGGGTAAAGAAAAAAAATTGTTTCATCTGTATCAGCTCCCTGATGCACATTCATCTCTGAAAATCACCTGCCTAAACCCCATGGAACTGAACTTTCTGAGGCTCCAGTGAGGGGAAATACTGCTTCAAAACAAGGCCAGATTTTGTGACCCTGGTGTAACTGATACAGGAGCTGATAGGTCTCATTGCCATTAAATTAATATAAATAGCCTCTGAAGTGTTGAAGTGATTCATTGCTGTAATAATTGGCTGTTTCTCTGACGTATCTGATATCATTACCCAGACAGTGCATCCAATGTGCTGAGGAGGTTGGAATCAGGGATTTTAATTGTCAGTGAATGATTAGTTTCCTTGGAGAATTTGGGTTCGAATGAGTGATAGACACAAAGTTCATCAGGAGTTAGTCGAGTTGTTGGCTTTCTACAGCAATGAGCAACCACCCCACCTTTGCTTTTTTTGACATGTCAAAAGAATTTCCACCAAACTTGACAAGAGTTTCGACTCTATCCCATATATGAGACAGACTGGTAGAGGAGCAGCATGTGTGAGTCATGAGTTCACATTATATTGTGTTCTGGAATATCAAGAGAAAGAAAAACCAATTTAAGAAAGCATCACTTCAGTCTTGCTCTGTGTTAGACACAGAAGAATCTGATTGCGAGATATGAGAGCATAAGAAACCAGTTTTCAGTGATACTGCTGCTTGTGAAACAGTTTGCTTTGTTTGGGCCACTCTGAACTAATGTCCTAGTTGTGCTGAGTCTGGTTAATATGAAATGATATCTTTCAAAATAAAGTACCGGTTTAAGACTGTGTTTAGTGATAGCTCTGAAACAGGATGCCAAAGAGTCATAGTCATTGTCCTCTGAAGAAGAGTTCAGGGATTTCTTTTCCCTCACATCAACACTATTGATTAACTTGCACACTCAGTCAGAAATTTCAACGTGCCACTGCATAAACAAATTCTTTAAGGAATTAATAATTTATCTGAATGAGAAAAAATCCTATTTATTTCCAGAAGAAAAAATACTACCAGTTTAACACCAATAACTTTAGTAAACCATGTGAATTAAGTACTGACAATTAACAAAGTATATATCACCTTGTGGAGCATAAATATGCTTCCTTATAGTGAAATTTCTTCTACTATAAATGCCCAGTTTGTTAAATTTTTTATGAATTTGTTTTGCTGTAAATGGCTGGGTCTGTCAGTGACAGAAAGCAAGTAGATTCTCTAATTAACTGTAGCTTGAGGGTAACCTACTGATGAATTTAACAGTCACAATGTAGTAAAAAGCCTCAGGATTAACTGCCCAGAAATAAATGACCTTGCTGTCACTGGTCTGTTGAGCCGTATGGGTGACATTATACATTGCTGCTTGTCTGGTGACATGACTGTCACCTCTTCCAACATATCTTTAACCTTGTTGCATCATTTTGTACATGAAGATTAAGGAGCAGTGTGCTTGCAAACACCCCAACTTTGCCTACAAATTGGATCAACTACAGGACAGAATTTCTTAAGACAAGACAAACTTGTATCTTATCAGTCACTGTGTGAGAAAATACCTGGTTTTGTGTTGCAGTTACCTAAATGATGCAGTTTACACAGTGCCAGCTGCAAGAGGCTAAATAGCTCCCTGAGCTTAAAATAAATAAATATAGAAGCTAAAACTTGCTCTGAAACATGTGGCTTATTTAGGCATTAGTGAAAAACTTATTCGAGGAACTCAAAAGTTCCTCCTAAACAATCTTACTTGTCAGGTAAATTTCCTTGAAATACAATAACTTCAGGTTAAAATCATTTTATGTTCTTATGTGTGAGTAATATGCCACAGATGGGAAGCTGTATTGATTTGCTAAGTTGCAGAGTCATCTCTTTGGACATCCTGCTTTTTTCTTGTTGTAGAATCTAAAGGAACTACTCTTAAGTAAAATTTCCACTTTGTGCTTTTATGGAACAATTTGCTTTTGTCTTCTATATCTGTTTTGTAAGCTGTGGCTTGTAACATTGTAAACATCGAGTTTATTCATATCTTTGGGCTAATCCAGAGCAGTTAATTCTGGTATCATTACTGATTCAAAGCCATTTGACTTGCAGGGGAGAAAAAGGAGATGACAACTCACATTTGTCCTTTGGGGGTTTCAAAACCAGACAATAGACACAAATATATGTAAGCCAGCTATTTTTATTCTCATGTGCCTGTTACAGTCGTGCATGTAGTAGAGACATTCACCAACTTCATAGCTAAATACATAGCCAAAAGCTGATCTGTCACCTTGCTGGATCAGATCTGTGTGAAATGGCCAGGCTTTATTTTGCAATAAACCAGTGAAGCACACAGTTCTTTTGGTGGTGGCTATTGTCAAAACAACTGATTTGTCTCAGAGTAATTTCTGTTTATGTTATCAGCAAGGATTACATTTTTTTCCTTGTCTTTTCTTGTGATCTTTTCTTCTCTCCACACAGTGGTAAATGCATACCTACCTTGATCTGAGCTTATGACTCATTTGATTTGCCTTCAACAACACTTAGAATGGAAACAAAAATAGGACATATTCTTGAGCAAAACCAGCTTTCAGATGGTGAACTCATCACCTGGCTCAAACTGCAAAATGTCCCAGTAAAGGATGGAGCCAGATGAAATGTGTTCTTCCCTACATGCTGCATCTAAAATTCATTGCCTTTTCTGCCACTTACTGCCTCATGGTAGGATTATGCTTCCAGTTTTCCAAACAGAAAGATGAATTGTTATAAAGGTTCTTGAAGGGTAAGGAAAAGGGTCCCAGCTTCCACTCCTTGCTTTGCACAGCTCTGGCCTTCTGTAAATACTGAGTGGTGGGGTAAATGTCACTTAACCATGTCATAGTCAAAGCTGGAATTACAAGGTAAAGTTTAACAGAGTTTTGTCATCTCCCCACTCCTGAGTGTTCTGGTTCATTTAGGCTGACAAAGCTAAATGCCTCCTTTTAAGTAAAACTTTTGCCTTGAAACCCAGAAGTTCCTGGTGGCTGGTAGAGAACAGGTACCACTTTCCAGCATATATGCACAGAATTGTTGTCCTTTTTGTCTCTGCCCTTGGCAGGAGGGTTGGAATGATAAGATTTGTAAGACGCCTTCCAACCCAAACCATTCTATGATTCTATGGAAGTGCTTTTGATCACAAAAGAAGCATAGGTCTTTGTCATATTAGTTATTTTCTTTTTGCAAAGCGTTCTCCAGTGTGACACAAACAAACCTGCAGAGATCAAATGTAAAAATAATGGTGATTTTCAGAGGATAAAAGTGTGTAGTCCTGATCCAAACTGTCTGCCTCTCCTCGTAGATACCATGTGAAAATACTCTTGTTTTTCAAGTTGAATTGCTGAGTAGGAAAACCTGAGGGAAAATAGATGTAATTTACTTGTAAAACTAGAAACTGTTCTCTGGCCAGCCTGAAGTTTCAGTTTCAGTCTCTTGCAAACTCTGCATTTTAATATCTTGAGGCTGAAATATCTTTGGGAGGGATGAAGTTATGCTTGTGGGTGGGTGACTTGGAGCTCATCTCTTCCAGTCTGTGGACTGACAGACCTGATCATATTTTTCTTAACCATCATTTGCTGGATCCTGGCCTTACAGTGCCACTGTGACTGATGAAAAGCTTGTGATTTCTCTAGTAAATATTTCCTTGCTACCAAAGGGTAAGAATCCAGCAATATGAAGCATTGGAAATGACATCTGCTAGAAGGTAACCTCTAGCCAACCAGCAAATCTATCAATATTAAACACCAGAACACATAAGACATCTGTTTTTTTAAACTACACCAAATTTCTGAGGTTGAAGGAACTGACAAGTGCTGGGGATATTTTTGACCATCATTTTTTCTTATGTTAGGATTTGTGGGAGGCAAAATGTAAAATGCCAACTTATACACCCCCCTCCAAAAAAAAAAAAAAAAAAAGTCTATCAAATGTTTGGCTTATAAAACTGGGTGAGGAATCTGGCCTGAATCTCTCCCAAGTTTGCCATAAAAATGACTGTGTGGGTTATTAAGAAGCATTCAATTTGTGTATTGTAGGGCTGGAAGGAGCAACCCTGCAGTCTCCAAATCCATCTGGGTTTCTCAGTCAGTGGTCCATAATATAACAGAGGGAACCTATAAAACTAAAGGCAAAACAAAACATGTAAAATCACAGAAAATTAACTAAAACTAATACACTTTCAAAAGTTTGTACAGTATTTATCCTTTTATAACATAAGCATATTTGCAGTTATGATATACAGGGAATCTGTGAATGAATTTCCCCCCTCCCACAAAAAATTGCTGTAGTTTTTTACATTAAAAAAAACCCTTGAGAAACATGATTTTAAGCCAGAGCCTACATATTTTTTTTTAGCATCTAATTGCTACTATCCACTAACTTTCACTCCAGTAAAGGGTCAAGTGCCACATCTGTAGGTGACTTCTTTCCATTTACACCATGGATCTCAGGCACACTGACACTCTAGAAGAGTGGATATTAGCTGACCAATTCCACAAGTAAATCAGCACTGCTGATGCTGCTCCCAGTGTCATTTGTGTCACCACTGTCCCTTTCTGCTGCAGCACAAGCACCAAAAGCCACGCTGTGACTGATGGTTTCTGGCCCGAGCACTGGTACCACGCTGTTTGAAAATTAGAAAACAGAATTTCTTGCTTGAAATTATTTAATCCTGAGAGAGAGAGAGAGCTTCTGATTCATGCACTCAGACGTGGTAGCCAGGCAGAGCAGTGTAACCCACAGTACTCTGCTCAGATGCTGCTGCCAGCAACAGATCGTGCTTCCATCATCCCACTTCTCTCCTCCACTCTTAAGAGAGAGAAATCTCGACTGTGGCTTGGGTCCAGTTTCTGCTCTGGCTCCCCCAGTTCCTCATGCATTTGCCTCTGCTTCTCCTTTTGTGAATGTTTTCAGTTTGGATCTGTCATTTTACAAAAGCATGGCTCTCCACAGGCTTTCTGTTTAATATGATGTTGCCAGACTCAGAGGTGTTGGGATTTGTCTCAGTGCCTGACCTCAAAACTAGGACCTCAAAGGACAAAATGTATCTCCTTGTTTTTCCTCACGGTTTCTGAGACATCCCCAGGTCTTAGAGATTATCCCTGTGGATCATGTTATCTGACCTGTAGTACAGTTGCCATTTTGGTTGATGGGACAGTTCTTTAAAAAATTTAGCGAGACTTTGCCCATCCTTTCGAGATGGATTCAGGTCAGTAAGGTGAAACTGTGAGCTCTAGACCCTGTGTCTCTGATCTGATCACTGTGAGCCATGAGTGTCCATAGGAGCAGCAGCCTCACTGAGGATTTGGAATAGTCCATCTGATTTAGGATGGTCCTGGTTGCTCCGCTGAAATGTGGAAAAACAGCTGATAATGCATTATCCAACCACTGTGAATGATAAGTTTGCATAGATGGAAAGTAGGCTGCAAAAGTTCAAAGACAATATAAATCCCCCAAAATAAAAAGATATAACTGAGTCTTTATCTGGACACTTCTAGAACAAGTCACACTCCATCTTTCTGTACTGTAAATGAATAGCACTGTGTTATAATTTGTGTGTGGTGATTTTTTTTTAGGAGTGAAAACATTTATTTAAGAGTCTGAAGTTTTAAGTAAATTTTAGGATTTTTAAATGCAGGGGCTCTGAGGCTTTATCTTTCACTTTGTTCATACTCAATCTCTGTATGAGATTAGGAGTTTATGTGCAAGTCTACAGTGAGTTTTTTCAAATTATTTTGAATAGTATGAGTCTGTTTTAGGGGAATATGGCAATGCAATTTTCCACAGGCATTGTAACCCATATTTTTTTTTTTCTTTGCTTTAAAGGAATTAGCAGTCAGTGATGTGTGTGTGTTCTTATTTTTGTGTAAGAGAGAAGTTTAGTGTGAATGTCTGAAATGGAGCAGGTCCTCTGAACTTGCAGCAATACACTGTCCTACCTACCTACTTGAGAGAGACACTTTTTAAGGTCTAACTCTTTTCTGGGTAAGAACATTGTAGGCTTAATGTAGCTTTCCCACATACATCAACTGAATGGGGGTGGCATGTGAATTAATTAAAAATAAATCTTGTTCCATATCTTATTTTTAATCCTGTATTTTATTTGCAGTTCATATCCATTGTAAAGCCCTCATCTTCATCAGTCTCAGGGAGAGGATTATTAGTGATATCTTTCTAAGCAGTGTATGTATTTTTTTTTAATTTTATGTGGCTGTAAAGTAATGTAAATATCATTCTTTTATGTCTACTTTAACAGAGTAAAAATGCTTGATACAGGATAAAACAGCTTTATAGTGCAAAAAAATCCACCTGTCTCAGCATTTTCAATGCTGGATCTGTGGTATTAATTAAAAAATTTCATCTTCATTAAAACATTTGCCCCACGTTGATTTGTGCTCTGTACCCTCACGTCCCTTTCCCACCCCTGCACTCCAGCCTGTCAACAAAAGACAACTGGAGTTTAATCTGTGGATTGGTCCTACCAGGTATCAGTGATGTCCTTCATGGCCTTCCATCTACACTCTTCTCCTTGCTGTCGTCAAGGCACTAAGTTTTGTTCTACACTTTGCATTATTCTCCAATTCAGATTTGGTGAGCTGTATCTACATGTCATGAGTAATGAGTGTGTTACTTCAGTCTATCTCTCTCCCCCTGTTTCCCTCAGGTAAATAGTTTTCTAATTTACTCTCTAATGGAAAGATTTTAGAGGTATAATTTGAAGCATCTCTTCCTCATCCTGCTTAACATTTTGGACATGTAAGAGGGAATATAAAAAGCCTGTGTTGTCAGTCTTCCTTTCTCTGCAATATTGCCCCTGTTATTTTTGTACTAAACTTTATATCTATTTGTGATAGCTGAGTTTATATTTGGTAAGGCTTCAACTGCGTTGTATGTTGTTGTGACTGTGTATTTTGCTGTGATGAAGTGAAGCTCCCACAATGAAATCTGAGTTATTTGGCTTGTTATGATTTTGTTACTAGGTTTTTCTGCAAGAAAAATACTGTCTCTTTATGACCAGAATGACTATTTTTTGATGTAGTTGTTTGCAGTGGGGTTTTAGAGGATATTCTTGGTGCACTTGGGAGAAAAATGGGAAAAATGGTTGCAATCCAGATACTCTCCCACTGAAGCTGGTCAAAAAAACAAGTGGTTTGTGCATCTGTTCACTTATCCAGGTGGAAAGATTATTGATAAAAAAACCCAATTTTATTTCAAATCTAATTACTTGGCAGAGGCACATAGCTATGTAAAAATTTACTAAATTATCTACTTTGAGTCTATCTTATCAATCTGGTTTTGAATCATGAGTCTTGTATTTAATAGAATTGGTGCAGAGATGATTCTTTTTGCAGAAGTTATGCTTAAAATAGAATTTGAGTGGGTTTTCATTTTTTCCAGAATCTGATTTCTTCCTCTCTCCCTACTCCTTCCCACCCAGTTCAACAAAAGTAAGCCCATGGGACAACCTACATTCAAGCTTCTTCTTTTTCTTTTATTATATAAGAAGATAAAGCTGATCAAATACCTATGGGAATGGCAAATAACTGTGCTATGACACTATTTTACAAGACAACTTGTCAAACTTACAACCCAGATAAGCTGCCATAGGTAAACTGTCATGTCTTCAACCAAGTAATACTGTTCCTCTGTCACCTCCACTGGGGGAAGACTTACAAACCTCAGCAGTGTCATTTGGCAGAGTTCTGTTCAGTGTGGTATGATTTTTAGTTTCCACAGAAAATCCAATTTTTGTTTTTGTCTAAGCTGCAATATTTTACTTGATGCCTTTACACAGTTTGAGTGAGTAGTAAGTCCTGGCAGCCAGAAGCATCTCAGTCCTTCATTACTTCCATCCATGTTTTGAAAATTTCCCCAGAAGGTCATTTCAAAAGTGATCATTCCTTTCCAAAGCTTGAATTTTTGGAGTGCTTTTTGCTTCTTGATCTTGGCATAAATGTTTCTTTCTTTTCCTTCCATTTCTATGCCATGGCTTTTGCAGCTATTCAGTTGACTATCTGAAAATTAAGCTTTCATTGCTTTCAGCTGAAAACCCCACACACCTGGGCACTCCTGAACATGTTCTTACCCTCCTATCACTCCTGTAACAAGGAAGAACAGTCATTATTTTTTACTGGGGTGCTGCAAGGGTGATCATTTACTGCTTATAAACTTCTTGGAGGGTAAAAATGCTCCACCTTCTAATGAACCTTCCATTTTTAAGGTCTAAGATATAAAAGAATAGCATGCCATGAATGAATACATATTGTTATCCCTGGGATTTTTTTCAGGAAGAAGTAAATATCCCATGAAGAAAATGTTCCCTTTCAGAGCCTTAGTGCTCTGCTGAGTGGCATTAAAACAGCCTTTTTGGGCTTAGGTAACTGTCACAAGTGTTGCCACTTATGAGGAACAAATAGGAAAGTGTGCTGGGAGTAAACAGGAGCAGATGCCTTTTCTGTCAGGTCTATTATGGTGAGAAGATGTGCAGAAAGAACAGAGTAGGTCTTTACTCTTGAACACGTCTTCTGATCACCGTGTGATCACTCAGTGCCAGGCACACATCATTCATTTAGGAGTTGCCTCCCCCCCTCAAGTGGGAAAGCACACAGGTCAAACAAGCCAGTGTTGCTTCTGAAAATCTTGGTGGCAAGGAAAAAACTTTTTGTTTGCTTTATAAATGAAGAAATTGTGTGTTTTCTGCTCTTTCAATGTGCATCAGGACAAACTCAGATTGTTCCCAGTGAAGGAGGGAAGAGCTTTCCAAATGGTGAACCCTGGCCTGGCTGGAGCACAAAAATCTTGACTCATTCTGTTTTAATTTTTTTTTTATTTTTTTTTTTTTTTAAGCAAGTAATTTTTTTTCCACTGTAGATAACCTTCTTTTTCAAACTGAAAACATGAAAGCATTTTACCATTTTTGTGCTACGGTTGCACTTACACTGACTTCTGGAAAGTCTGCCCTCCTGCTGCTAAATCCTTCAAGACCAGAGAAATGCAACACTTGGTACAGCTTTTGTTGATTTCTTACTTTCAACCTAAGCAATGACTTTAACTGTACATCTGAAAATAGAAGAAAACGTAAATGAAATTTTTCTACTTTTAATATTAACAGTTTGGTTAAATCCTTAATGCTAATTATTTCAATGCTTTAGTAAACATTATCTGCAAACTAACAATCGTATAGAAGTTCTTTTTCACCAGAATTTTAAATCTTGGAGAAATCTCAAACACTTTAGCAACTCATATTCAGCTCCCTCCCACTTCCTTCATGATCACAGCAACACCAAGCAAGTCCCATGACTGTGTTTTGCAGCAATTTTCTTTAAAGTCTCCATTGTTGCAAAAGGGGAAATTCTGTGTGCATCCAATTTCAGTTTTAGGTTCCAACTTCCTTGGATCTTTATCTTTTTGTTGACTCTATCAGTAAGGGATCTACTGTCAGAGACCATCCTTATCTTAGTAGTTTAGGCTGTGAGTAGTTCCCCTACTGACTTTCTTTGATGAATTAACTAATGTAATCTCTTTTCCATGTAGTATTTCCATATTTTTGAACACACTCTTTGTTGTTCCAGAGCCTTCAGCCACTCTTTGTTTTTTTTTCCTTATAATAACAGTCTTAACATCATAATTTTCTGTTTCAGTCATTGCTATAAAAAAGATTTATGGAGACTAACTTTAAAAAAAATGCATCAAAGATGATATTTTAAAGAAAAATGTTGAGCCAATAGAATGTCAGTGCTTTGGAAATCCTCGGGTAGGAGTGCACTCTTACTAACAGTATGAGCAATACTATCTTACCCAGCTACTGCCTTCTTTGTACTGGTTTCATTTTCTGCCATTTGGGTTGGGACAATAGTACTTTACCTCTCTAAATAATTACATGGGTTAATTTGTTAACATCTGCATGATGCTGCAAGTATAAGACTTTCTACTAATTCTAGGAATTACAATTTTTATCACGACTTTACTATTCTTAATTGGAGGATTTGGAGCACGAGTAAATAATTCCAGCACATGCAAAGGCTTCTGTGATGGCAACAGATTAAGCACTTTGCCTTTAGCATGCAAACAACATGTGAATGGCTTTCAGAGGGATGTTTTCCTTTCTGACATTTGAGATAACTAAATTACAGTTATTGCTCCATAGCACAGAGAGAAAACTTAATTTAGAAACCGAGTCCCTGTGACTCCAGGTGAGACAATTTGTAATTCACCGTTCCTGCAACGAGGAAAATGATCCCACTGTGGTGAGGAATTTAGCTGGTTATATGCAGCTGAACATTTGTAATTGTTTTTCTTACAACCATCACTGATGTTTGCAGTATGGCTGAGTTGGTCTTGCTGCTATATTTAGTCATTTGGTTCAGCATTTGGGACATCAGTAAATCTCTGGTGCTGTGCAGTGCACAGAAGCAGCTCAGGTAACTGGCAGCTGTTTAGTTCCCTGCCTGGAGGCTCTGAAATTTTGGAGTGGGCAGGCATTGCGATACATGGAGGAATTCTAAAGCCATAATTTAGGGGCAGTCAGTAGATGAGTGAGGTTACATTACTTTATTTACTTATGTGCACAAGTAAATAAAGATCTATGCACCCTTGATGGCTTTTAAATTGAAATTACAAATTAGCTCATCCAACACCCACTAGAATAACAATGGTCAGACAAGGGGAAAATAAACATTAACTTCTTGATAGCTTCTCGTTACCTTAATCACAATTCTGCACCTAAAAATGCAGGTGCTGTATATGAGGTTTCTACTGGAACAAAGGAAATGCCTCAGGAAAATTAAAGACCAGTTGAGATGTTTGCCTGTGCCAAAATATGCCCCTGGGGACATGGACTAGCTGATATTGCTTCAGTTTCCAGATAAGCTGGATTTCATTTAATCCATGTATGAAGTTAAGTATTGGCTTTTCCTCAAAATCGCAATTACACTGACACTTATAGCAAGACACAGCAAACAATCTCCTGGCCTCCTGCAGACAAAAAATAAGCTCTTCTCTGTATTCCTCCTTGATCATTCAGCAGCAGCAGCTGGGAATCTGATGCTCAGAGCAAAGGGCCACTGCTCAAGGGAAAGTGCATCATCCTCTCTCTGTTCCCTGTGTTGTTGCATTTTCCTTTTTGTGAAGTCTTGTGGTGCTGCCTTATGCAGGCCTTGCACAAAGAGATGTCATAAATTGGGATTCTGCAGAATATTAAAGAGATTCTCATCATCTCCCTTGAGGGTGTTGGTGTTAAAAGTTGAACCATCAGATCCAAGGGAGTGAGAAGCAATGTACTAGCCAGGGAGCTGTTGTCACTGTTCCAGAGCCTTGTCTTTAAGATAGTTTGGAAAGGGAGGGGCTGATCCCTGTCACAAAGAAATGACTATAAACTATCAACTATTATGGCCTACTGTCCAGATAAGAGAAATGTATTTTGCCATTTTGCCACCAAAGTGGATCTGTTAATCAGCTCCCTGGTACATGTGGGGTCTGGCTGTCCATAAGCTGGATGAGATCCTCTCTTCCAATCTGCAGGGTGTTGACATTTCCATTCTGAAGTGAGAAGAAACTAAGATCTGCATTTTTCATGAGAGCGAGTGAAAAAGCTATGCTTTAAAGAAGAAAACCTGCATAGGGAATTTACACTCTCTAAACAAGCTGAGATTTTAATCTGGATTCATCTTCTCCCAGGTCCAACTGATGAGCATATTGGTTATTTTAGTTGGGAGTTGGATATTTATTTTATTTTATTTTCGTCTTTCCATATGTTGACCTGTCTGCTGACAGAGACTTTCTTACCAAAAAAAACCCTCCAAAAATTCATCTGAACTGGCATGTGCCTGCAAAAAAGTATATTTCTTATCAATTCTTTGATCAAAATTCATCTGTCTTCATTAAGCTCCCAAACTGTTCCACTTTTTTTTTTGCTTTACAACTACAGGAATAACAAAAGTAGCTCCTGGCCAATAGTTTACAAGACAAAAGTTGGTGTCTTTTACTTAGAAAAGTAGACCCTGAACTTTCTTTCTCCTTTTCCAGAAATGATGGCCTTCTTCTCATTGAATGGTGGTGCTATGTGTCATCCTTTTTTATCAGCTAATTTTGCAGGAGGGAAGTAGGGTCAGAGAACGAATGAGCCAAAAGTAGAACTGCAGTGCCAAGAGGTGCTTGTTTTGGTCTCTTCTTTCTCTTGTTCCTCCCTAAGTACATTGCAATTAGGACAGGGAAATGTCTGGTCCAGTTGTCATGGAAGTCTTATTTATAAGTACCATTTTGAAAATGATTATGCTTTTTATAGCTCCTGTCAACATCTACAAGGACAGAACAACTTGTGCAGCTGGCGTGGGAAGCCGAGGTAGAACCTCAATTTAAGGAAAGATTCCGGTTTCTTGGGCCACTGTCAGAGGTAACAACAGAATTTGGCCTTGATTTTATATTTCCTTTCCACATTTGCAGACAAAAAACTGTCTGGTTGGAACAGAGAGGGAGAAAATAGATGAGGAAAAGTAAAGAAAAGAGCAGCAGCACTGTGAGTTGTGCTCATGATACCATCAGTGAGAGGCAGAATGCCCTGCTAGGGGGGGTTTCAGCTGATAGGTTGGCATTTCATCTCAAGCCAGTTGAGAGGATAGTTTGGAAGAAAAAGGTTTTGTTGACTCTTGAGATTTTTGAGACTTCAAAGACTTTTGTTTTCTCTGAAAGAGAAGTATGAGATATTTCACCTTAAAAAAGCAAAACCAGCAAGAAGTTTTTAAGTGCAAATATACCCAACTGACTGGGGCACACAGTGAAGATGTAGAAATGCATTTTACCATCTGTAATCATTCCTCAATATTTTAGCTAAATGTTGTGGAACGTTCTGCATGTGACAAAATAAAGATGGTGTAGTAACTATTCAGTGTTGAGGTAACTTTTTTGTTAGAACAAAGGCATTTTCTATACTCTAGAAAATATTTAATTACTCTGGCAGAGCAAATAAACAACCTGTACAGGGTTGTTAGCAATACAGATATATACTTTTCTATACTAATTAGGAATGGGCTGTAATAGATGACGTTTCCAGCTGAAAAAGGTGAGAAATGCTGGCCTTTGGGTGGGTTGACACACTGAGTGGGGAAACCTGGTGCCATGGATTCTCTTCTTGATGTGATCAGGGCCCTCTGTGTGCTGGTAGCTTCACCTGCCCATTTGCCAGACATGGTGCTTGTATGTTGTCAGCACTGCTCTCAGATGAATGTGAGGGTGACAACAACCCTCAGCTTGAGATATCACCTTTTTTACCATAATAAATACATTTCAATTGCTAATAATGGGCCCAAGAGGCAGAGATAGAGGATTTTATTAAATATAGCTTATAGCAGAAAGCTTTTCAGGAAAGCAAATTACTGTCATCAGTGATGTGTGAGGAGATTGACAATGTACCACTTTGGAGTGGGAAAGGCAGGAACGTAGCCAAAATTACCATTACAGAGCAAAGTTGTTCTGTAGTTGTGTCAGGCCTCCTCTTTGACCCACGGATTTTCAAAAGAGAATCATTACTTTTATCATGGATTTTTCTGACCTACAGTTCATACTAGAAAGGTACCTCATTAGATTGTTAGCAGTATGTGCTCAAAGCATGGGAAAAATATTGTCAAAAGCACTTCACCTGCCTGTCCTCTTCTTTGAAGCACATCAGGAACTTAACTTACATTCTAAAAGTAATTATCCTTTTATTTTAGCATCCTTAAATAATTACTGTGACTGTTCAATAACTGTTCAATTCTCCCCCTTTATTCACCAGACATTTTAGTTAAAAATATTTTGCATCAGCAGACAGTTGATGTATCCTAAAGCAAGATTTATTTTAAGTACTCTGAATCCAGAAATAAAAGTGTAGCTAATACTTTCTTCTGATTTTTCTATGCTGATTTAAAATAGTATTGGACTGCGAAAACTTTTTTGCTTTGCTGAAAGCTGGAAATGTCCAGAGTTTAGTGGATGTTTCCCTTAATTTTGGTCATTCCAGGTTATTCAACCACCTGAACATACATGAACTTTCAAAAGCCCTGATGCTGAAATGGTCATCCATCACCTCTGTGCCCATGTGAGCAAATAAGGGGAATTGGCTCTTGAGAATTTTCAAAGGAAAATTCCAAACAGGTGAATGTTCTAAAACATGGAAAATAGATTTTACATTTAATTGCTTTGTAAAACTGATTTTTTTTTTTCACAAAAGAGAGATACTGGGAAAAAAGCATAATTTTTATACAACAAAGTGGGTTTTTTGACATGATGCTCAATGGACGTAAAATGTAAATGTCAACATTTCAGAAGAAAATGCCTTAAACTAGTCAAGATGAATCTGTCAACCTGTATTCTGACACTTTGCCATGAAACCAGACATGATTCTATGGATGTTTCTGTAACATTCTTTCAGCCAGCTCAAGAAAGCACTAAAATACATCTGGTTTCATTTCAGAAATTTAGAAGTATCCTTTTTTTTTCTTATTTGGTAAGGAGTAATGAGTGGCTGCTTGTCAAACCGATCCCTGTATGTTTAGATTAGCTCATTTTACCAGACACAAGTCCATTTTTTTCCAATTATTTTGATTTACTGTCGAACCTAGTAGTTACTGTAACCTTTATCACTCAACACTAGCTTTGCTTTCAATCCCTCTCTCTTTCCCTGCTGTATTGTGCTCTCAGCACAGCTGTTGGTATATGGTTGTGGCCCCTGTGCAAAGGTAATTAATTTTCTCCTCTAGAAATGCAGGTAGCCTTGAGAATTCAAAATTCTGTAGCCTAATGATCAGGTGTACTAAGACAGCCTTCAGCCCTGGGTTTAGCCTTGGGCAAAGCTATTAACTATTCATCTGCCTGTTCATGGTGATCACACTGCTTTTGGCCTTGTTGCTGTTTCTATGGCTTTGTGGTACCTGGTCATGGGCAGATAGTGTGCTATATAAAAAAAAATAAGAGATAATCCATTCCCCAGGGAGGGGGGGGGCATGAAAGTGAGAGCTATCAGATGATTATGGATAGGTGGCAAGGACAGAGAGAAATAAAGTGCTGGTGGAAGCACAGTAGGCAGTGGGGTCAGAATCTGATGTTCTTTTAGTTTCACATTAAACACTGTACAGCAGCCTGTAAAAGAATGATCTGCTAAAGACACATTCACAAATGTCTACGCTAGTAGAAAAGTGTGTGGATTTGTTCTCAGGTCATTATTGCGAAGTAAATAATAAATAAGAGAACAATGCATCCATATTTGACTATGGGAAGCAAGATGAAGTAGATGATCACTCACAATCATTAGCACTTTGCATTTTATATAAAGGCTATGTGCAGCTCCCCATTTTTGTCATTGTTTATGTGTAGAAATATCTGCATTAAAGGTGACAAGTAAGTTCTAGTTGGATGTTGCCATATTAGCTGGCCACAGAGACTGCCTATGCAGGGTCCCACGTGTATGTCTTGAGCCTTTTTCACAGTACTTCAGTTGCTGTATTATCCATTGGCACCTTGTTTTTTTCTGGAGAAGATTTCAAACAAAAGGAAACGTTCAGTTGGTCTGTGAAGTGGAGGCAGCACATGTTTCTAGGCTTTGAAGAGCTGTTTTGACTAGAATTCTTGAAATAGTTGCCTTACCCTATTTAGGTGGTTTGGAATTGGAAATGATGATTCGTGTTTTTGTTAAGCTTTTGTGTTGCCAGTTCTGCTGCTTTCCGTGTTTACTATTACAGTAGCAGCTACAAAATCCTCCCACAAGCAGACTCTCACTGTTTAAATATGACACTCCATGCCCTGAGGAATTTGCAGTCAATAGGCTGGGACAAAATACAGGGAAAGAAAAGTCCCCTCTGAGCTGAGGAACAGCAGTTTGTTTAAAATCGTTCAGGGCTGCAGCCATTAAGTCAGTCTGGGACACTTGGAGGTTTGTACACCTGGAAGTTACTGCACCAGCAGCCAGGATGTGAATTTACAGTGCACTGGCTGCTCTGCACTGACCTCCCAGGTGGCCACTAGCTGTGAAGGTTTTTATTCCCCTGGAGCAGCTGGGGAGGAGTGTGCTGTAAATGACTCTGTGAAAGCTGCTTCTGGCATAGGTCACAGCATCCTTGAGGCTGCTGTAAGACGACCTAATTCTGTGCCTGCCCTGCCTGTCCCGCTGCGAGGAGGGATCACCTGGCACGAAGCTCCAGCCCATTTTGCTCTGCAGCTCTGAATTGCAACAGAAACCCTCTCTCCTTTGGGGCAGCTTTGGGAGGTTATGGTTCCTGTAGTTTGCCCTCACCCCAGCTGCCTAAACTGCAAAGAACTTGCTGAAAGAGCTGCTGGTACAGGTGGAGATTTCTAAGGACTCATTTCCCTTCAGGCACAGGGCTGTGCTTTCTCCTCAGCTGTCTGAGGCTGGGGTTATATCTGTAGGCCATAATCATATCAATCATCCTGACTGGGAACCAGAACCCAAACTTGGCACTGGAATATTTTTCTCTGGTGGTAGCCTTCTGCAAGTCCAGTCTACAGCAATCCCTTGAAAGTAGCAAATAGGAATCAGAACACTGGCTTTTTAAATTGGACAAAGCAATTATTCAGCAAATAGAAACATATGTTCTGCAATGAAAAAAAAATAATTCTAATTGTGACCTTATTTTTTTTTGAATTGTCATTTCCCATTTATCTGAGAGCTGTTTTCAGGGGCTTTGACTATTTAGGCTAGAGTAATACAATTTCTTTTTTTTTTCCTGAAGATTATATGAGCATTTGGGAGGAGCACGAAGAGATGAAAATTACATGTGGAAAGAAGGAAAATAATTACTTTGGGCAAATTCTGGGAGAAGTTACAAGACTCATGCAGTTGAAATCTGTCACTCAGCTGTGCAGAAGAACAAAACCTGCTGTGTTCCCTATGCCTCCCTGTCCAGTGCCAAATGTCTGCAGGACCTGCCTGCTGAAGGAAGAAGAGGGAAGCATTTGAGCATGCTGCTCTTGCCACAAAATGCTGAGCTACTGTTCTGAAGGATGGGTATTTTCAATCCACTGGCATCCTCTCCTCATTATTGCTCTCCCATTGCCTGTGTGACCCGAGGGATTTGCTGTCAGACCTGTAACGATTTTGCACGGATCGAAGAGTTTTTATTCTGGCCTTGATTCCTTTTCCTCTATCCAGCTCTCTGATAATTTCTGTGGGCCAGATGTTGCTTGGCTATCTGTGCTTGACTTTCAAGTTAGATGCTCTTTATTTGTCATTATATATTGATTATAGAAAGAACATCTCAACTTTCTGCATAACAAGCTGTATCAAAATTGTTGCAAGAGGCAGTGATAGTAGACTTTATTGTCCAAGGAGATGCTTGGTGTTCTTCCAGCTTTTTTCCCTGTTTGCATTTATCATCCTTTATGTGTTCTCTGGTATGCTACTTCCCCAGTCAGTGGCCAAACTTTCATCTGGATGAATCAGCAAAGACTTCAAACACAAGTGTTTTGGCACAACTCTTTTTGTAAATTCCAAGTCCGGGAGTGAACTGCTATTTTAAGATAAACATTGTAACTCTCTTAAATTTTACATTTGGGCTGAGCTTTATCAAACAAAATCTTTGGCAGGGAGAGCTGCCACTTATGGGTTTCAGAATCATAACTGATAATTATGATGTGACTTCCTTAATGTGAGCAGCAAACGCAGTTGAGGGAAAGCTCTTTCTGAGCAGAATAATGCTGTGTGCAGTATCCTCTCAGATTAGTGGTTATGAGAGTACACTCTGCCTTGCCCTCACTGCTGCTCTCCTTTTCCTCATCCCAAGACATCTTGCATGCATTTCTTACCCTTCAGGTACCTAACAGTGAACACAGGATCTGAGCCCGAGGTTTAATTAAATGTAACAGTGCACATAATCTCCTTTCCAGGAATGGACAGCTGCTGTATCTCACAGGATGAAACCCATACCAACCCAACTTGGTGCAGCTCCAAAGCACTGCAGAAGTCTCTGCAGTGCCAAAAAGTGGCCAAAAAGCACACTTGATTCTGTGCTGCTTCTGGGCTAATTCATTCAGGCACTTCTGCAATGCTCTTGTGAGTGATTCTGCTTCACAGCTTGGTGCATATTTGTCTGGGTGTGTCTTTGCCCAGCACGCACACAGGTAATGTTTTCTTTCTAGAAGAGTTACTTGAAATTCTTGAAATGCAACTCAATACTGCTTAAATACTTAATAAATAAAAATAATAATAATTAAATACATAAATACTTCTATTATTAAGAATAGTGAATATGATCAGGGGAATTATGAAATATTTACACACCCTGCTATGGGATGAATGTGAGTAAGGGATTCTTCTGGTATTGAAACATGTCTCTGACCAAATGAACAAGCTGGGCCCTTGAGAAAGGAATATGAAACAGCCAATTAATTTCCTGTGTACCTCTAGCATAATTGCTATAATCCAAAATTGCATTTGAAAGGGTTTGTACTACGGAGTAAGTTGCTCAGCAATTATTTCCTAAAGCACTTAACTGCAAGGTGAGGCAGAAGTGGCTGAGTGTATGCTCAGATCTTGATTCCTTTGCCTAACAAGGGAGAACTTTGGGGTTAAGCTTTTGTTCATCATGAAATGAAATGCATGTGGTTCTCCTCAGTGTGAATATGGTTGTCTGTGTTTTAATAAGTCTTTGACCTCTTGGCAGACTTCTTATAAGCTGTTGAATGCTCTTAAAGATATTAAATACCCTTATGTCATACAAATTAGTTGACTAGAAGAGGATGACTTATGTATTTTGAGTAATGTGATAGTTCATTTGTCAGAGGGTCTAAAAATTGTCTTTGAGGGGAAGACTGCAATGTGAGGTCACATGGTTTATTAGGGATCAGAAAATCTAAATGGGAGAGAGACAGAATATAAACTTCAACTTTTGGAAAAGTCTTAGCAGAAGTTTATATGTTATTAGAGGTCAGAAACATAATTCTCAAAATCTCCAAACTGGAGACTACACAGTCTCTTCAAGATACCTATTTGAGTGTTCCATTTCTTTCCCAGTTTTGAAGATAGATGCTACACTTCCTCTTTTATGGTCCTTTAACTCTGTAAACCCTTCACAATTTTTCCGAGAGAGTGTTGTCAGCTCTTTAAACACTATGGGATGGAGTTTTCCAGGTGCATTGAAAACTTCACAAAGAAAAAGACTGAGTACAAGTACACCTGGTTCTCTTCATATACAACATACCATTTATTCTGAAGAGGGAGGTCAAATATTAGTAGACATATTAGGAAGCCCACCTCTTGAAATATGAGATTTCAGTAGAAACGGATTCCTAGGGGTATTGTCAAGTTAAGCTGACTAATATTTGAGGCTTTTTATTTTTTTGCCCCTTGTTATAACTGGAGATGTTTTGGGCAGCTTTTCTGGACATGGAAGTTTGAGGTTCTGTCAGTGCCTGCAGACTACAGAGGTGAATCCAGTATTATTGAGGTAGTGAGGCATTCAAGGTTTGGAAGGAAAAAGAAGTAAATTCCTGGGACTGTTCAGGTCTTATACAAAATTTTGGAGTTGCACAGATGTGCAGCATAGCACATGGGGTTCTCAAAATTCAGACCAGTTAATTTTGCTTTTAGTGGATGTGTTTAGGCTCTGTTGGAGCCTTAATGACACTTATTTTGCTTGCCTTGCAGAGAGCTACTATTCCCTGTATGTTAAAATCCATTTCACCCTCTAAACTTAAGAGAGCTGTGAGTGAATGTTGAAAACACTTGAGTGATGAAGTTATTAGGATTTTTAAATCTTCCAAGGGATAGGCATTTGTGCTGACACTGAAAAATCAAACAGTATGCCATAGGATATAGCACATATTCTGATTTGGCAGAATGAAATATGAGCTGCTGCTGCTTGTGTTTATGAAGTGAGAATTTAAAATTTAAACTCAGACCAGGGTGCAAAGGCAATTAAGCTTAATATAAAGGCAAGACATAAGAGGGAAAATGATTCTGAGCTGATTCAGTATTTGGCATATGTGTAACTGCTGTTGTATATGGCAGACAAGTTGCAATCAAAACCTTTTTACTTCAACATGAAAATATTTCTGTCAATACTGTGTCATTTTGGTCTTCTACACCTGAAGAGCACAAAGAGCAGTTTTAAACAAAATTGATCATAATACATGTAAAGCATCCATGAAATAATGCATTTTCCACTGCATTAAAATTACATTTCGGGAATACTAAGCTGATAGTATTTAGAAGCCTCCTTTCAGGAGTGAAAATTATATTCTCAAATACCTTCTACTTGTGTTCATCCTGCCTTGCAATTCAGTTGAGAGGCTTGCAAGGAAGCATAACTGATCACCTTGAAAACTGGTATGGACTTTGCCTTCCTAGCAAAGATGTCTAAGTGACGTTTAACAGATAAATTTTAACAGATTTTGCTTCTTTTTGGAAGATCATGCAGTTGCAATACTCCCTGTTACCATTTTGTTAAAAAAATATAAGAATTGTGGAAATGCAGTAGGTTACTAGAAGGGAAAACATTCAGTAACTTTTTCGGAATTAATTCCAATTTTATTTTTAAAGTGAAGTAGAAAGGCCATTTACTGAAGAGAGCTGGACTTCTCAAAAAAAAAAAAGGTATTTTGCTGGTCAAACAAATCATGATATTGAGGGGCATTGTCTAAAACGAGATTCTGAAAGGGCTGGGAACATTTGGGTCAGATAATGGCACATTGCTGATGTCAGAAACAGAAAGCTGGAGCTGCACCTCAAAGCTGGGCTTGGATCTCACAGGGAGAGCTGGGAGGGCTTTAAGCCTCCCCTCTAAAGTCTCTTCTGTTCTTCTCCTGCCCAAGGAGCTGGCAGCTCCCAGCCCTGGCTGCTGCCCAGCAGTGCTGCTCCTCTGAAGCTGCAGAAACGTTTGACACTGCAGAACCCTCAGGCCACACTAAAAAAAAAAAAAAAAAGGGTTTTCCTTGGCTGCTGTCCCATGCTGTGACCCACCTGCACCCCTGGTGCTGGGTGCAGGCAGGAGAGCACAGAGAGGGTGTCTGTGCAGACCCCTCTCTCTTTCTCTCCAAACTTTGGGGCTGTGCCTGCTGGAAGTAAGCCAAGCTTGCAGGGAAGCAGATGGAGTTTAGAAGCAATCTCTGGGAAGGACATTATTGCAAATAGCTCTTAGTCTACCAACCAAACTAAAAACTTTTAAGTTTTCCTGCAGAAAGTTTAGCTTTGGCAGAAAGCAAAGCAAAGCCAAAGAAAACATATAAAAGTCCTTTTCCACGTGGAAGTTGTTTTGAGGTCTGTCAATAGCTGCTGTAAAATCTCCATGCTTCTAGTCTGGAGAATATCCTTCTTTGTGCACAGGCTGCTAAAACATCATCTGCCACACGGTCACCTGGGGATCTCCCACCTGTAATCTGTGTTAGTTACAGTCGGGAATGGCACTGGAAGAAATGGCCCAGAGCTGGGAGATCCAGTTTAGCTGTTCTTAAACTTTACCACATGTGTGGCTGTGTTTGTAATTTGGCTAATGAGCAACACAAGGCAAAGAATGCCCTTGCCTTTTTTTAGAGATACTGTGGGCCTTTCCAAGGAGAGCACAGAGCACTTTTTTTCCCAAGTGGTGAATTACCTAATTTCAGTAAATTGCCTCCTTTCCAAGTTGTACAAGCAACTTTCTTTTATAGCTCTACAAGGAGATACTTCCAGGTGCTACACATAGTGCAGAAAATACATTATGGTGCCAGTTGCTCGCAGACTAAAAAGAAAACCTCAATGTTTTTCTCTTTCAGAACCAAGTAATTTCATTAATATTTTTCCAAGCCAATGAGCAAGTAAAGAATATCTCCCTGCATACTGGTTTCAGGCACAGTAGTAACTTCACACAGAAACATTAACAGCAGCTTTTATTATTCATGGTTTTGATCTACTTTGTGGAGACAGAACAGCACTAATCAGTTGATTTGACTTCCTCTGAAGTAGCTATTGTAAAGCTTATTTGGGAAGAAGATAAGAAACATGAGATGTCTTTGCTCTGGAAAAGAAAACAAAAGAAAGGGTTGTATTATTCTTTTCTGTAATCTGTGTTTTGTTGTTGGTGTTGTTTTAAATTCTTTTTCTGCTCTTTTTTTTGGTGGGGGGGTGGGGAGTGGTAGCATCAGTTAATAATAAGAAAGAGGTATAAGATAAATTTCATTCATGTGCAGAAAATGGAGGGGAAGTGATATTCTAGATGTGAGCTTATACCTAATGGTCATATCCTTGTCAAATGTAGGTGGTTGTTACAAGTGTTGTTTTTAAAGAAAATGCTTTCAGCTAGCAGTCTCAGGAAAAAATAGGATTGCATAATTTAGAGGGTCGGGCTTTGTAAGGCGGAATTTGCTTGTGTAAGTCTTCTGAACACAATCTTCATCATTCTAACTCATCCTCCAAAACTGTTAAAGACACAGTTTTAAAGGAGAGGTTTTTAATGTGAGGTGGTCATGGACTTCTGTAGGAATCTGATCTGGACTGGAAGCTGTCTTGGCTTCCTAAGACATTAATCACAGCCTGTGTTCGAATGATTGCGTATTTTTAACATTCATATGATTTTGCTCTTTTACTGCACTTCTGTAATTTTCCACATTTGTTTGATGGGACAATTAAATGCTACTGCTTGTGAGATAAATAATTCATGGTTTCTGAAGCACAAATAAGTCTGTAGTTGTACTATATGAAGGCAACATTTTATGCAGTTTTGTTTTAATTCATGCTTTGTTACCTTTATTATCACTGATTGCTATTTTATAATAAAGCTACAGTTTACAATCAGAATGGATATGCTTTAATTTAAATTTAAATTTAAACTGAGCTGGAGACTGGTACTAGCAGTGTGTTTATCCTTTCCAGAAATGCAACTCTGCAAAAGGCTGCTCTACTATTAATCCGTTCATATGTGTGAACGGGAGATATTGCAGATATTGTCTAGAAAGTATTAAAAATGAGTACCTGGAAGAACTGAGTAACCATTATTATGCACAGAAACCTCCCCTATGAGTAAATAACATCTACAGATCTCTGGAGATGATTTGTTTCAATGCAGCTTGAACATAATATTTCTATTTGCAAACAAATTTGATCAGATACAATAAACAGTGCTGGAGTCTTAATGTAATTCTATTACCTATAAGTCAGTACAGAAAACAGCAATGCAGATGCCTGACAAAAGGCAGAGTAGCTTCTTCACCTTTGCTGATAAATATAAGTGTAAGTCGTGTAATTCTAGTAATCAAACAGAAAAATAAGAGAAAATAATATCCCTAGTCTTGTCAAAACATAAAGGGAAAGTAGATGAAAGTTGATGCTTTGAGGAAAAATGCATGCTAGATTTAATGTAAGGAATACTGATGTAGAGCTGAAATTCAAAAACTAATAAAAATATCCTTTGATATCCCAGTATGAAGGGAAATGCAAACTGCTCCGAAATAAAGATCAGACAGGATAGAATTGCCATTTGTTTTAGGGGTTTTTGTCTTGCTATGCCTATTTTTAAGCAATCTAGGGGTTGGAGGGTACCTGGGGACTTCAAGGACAATGTACAGCTATTGAGACACTGAATCTAACAGGTTGAGGAGAAAATTTGGGTTTTGTTTTTCTACTGATCTTTCACCTTGGGTTTAATCATGGTACTGTAAAACTTTTAATCACTAAAATGGCAGTGCTGTTGGATAGCTTGTTCAAGTGTTGGAATAGAGAAGAATTTTATCACAGCTCTAAAGTCACCAAATGCTTTTATTTCTGCAGAGTGCAGCTGGTGGCACAGCTTGTCAGCCAGCACAGTGCTGATGGTTCTGAAGAGAAGCCAAGGCAGCAAAGGTAAGACCGTAGGACCAATCCTGGGTTATGTTTGCCATTGAGGGGGGCCCAAATAAGGTTGTCAGGTATGAAAAGCAAGAATATAGCAAAACATAAATGAGTCTGTGTGTGTGCCTAGCATTTAGGTAAAAAAATCCCCACCCAACTTGTAAAAGAAAATTGAGTCCATTGTGTCTTCTCCTTCACTGATAGGATTAGAATATTTCTACATTTTGTTTAGAAGAAAATTAAATACTTTTCCTGTCTGTCAACTACACTATTTTTGCTAACGTGTCAATACTCAGTAGTAGGAATAATGAGACTGAAGCTATTTTTCAAAACATATTAAAAAAAAAAAAAAAGGCATTATTAATTTTATTTTGTTTAACAACAAATTAAACACCCCCTCAGCTAAAAGGAAGGATCTCAAACTAACAGGAAGACAGGCATTACTATCACGGTAGAAATTCCTGTTGTCTTTACTGACAGGAGGATCCCACCCATTGTGAAATCAAAGGAGTAATCAAATCAAGAGAGATTAGGTTTCTGCCAGATCATGTTGGTAGAAGAGTTCCAATCTGCTTGAAGGAAATAGAAACGAACAGAAACTTTTTCTCTTCTCCACCCCTCTAACCAAGAGCTTTGAGACCTCTTGCTGGCTGCCTCTATCCAGCATGCAACAGCTCAAATTTCATGTTTATATTCTTCCTGAAAGGATTTTTAGTAATATACTGGAATAAAAGGAAGCAGCATGAGTCTGACAAGGGCGCTGCTGGATCTTATGGCAACTTAATGGCTCTTCTTCTCTCTTATCTCTCTGCTTTCAAACATTCTCCAGCCAAAGTCTAACTTGTCATCGTCATATGCTCAGCAGCACCATCATTATCTCCTCTAAATGTGTGTAACTACATGTTAATATTCTGCTGGGTTTGATTATTGCTTTATACAAGACTAGAAAAGGGATCATCAGCTGCAGAATGAAAATATTATTCACTTTTGTAGAAATTTTTTTCCCCCACTGTGGGTCCATGCTGTTTTCTTTGAAAATGTTAACTTTTTTTTTGCTTAAAAAATACCCTTTTGTTCTCTGATCATCTGGGTTCTAGCTTTGGAGAGACTGCAAAATGGTGGATTATTTTAAACTCCTCTCAGTGTAATGGAATGGGTTCCAGAGTAGAGGCTACTAGAAAAAAAAACCCAAACAAACAAAAAAACCCAAACCAAAACAAGTATAGTGCTAAGGAAAATATTCAACAGGATTACTTCCTGTGCTCAAATATCCTCCTTTATGAAGCAAATTTCCTGCTCTTGTTATTTCCAAAAGAAAAATAAAACTTTACGCAACAGCTTTGGAAAATGGAGGAGCAGAGGCCCACACTTCAACATATGATTATGGAATTTAATCTGAGTAGGCCAAACCTCTCACGAAGATTGCATCTGACTCTGTAAGACTTGGCAAACCTCCGAGTCAGAGAAATCTTTCTGCTTTTTCTGTTAAAGGCAGAAACACTCTTCAATTTTTCTTTTGGCTGAGAAAATTCATCTAATTTCTAGTCAGAGAAAAATGAAAGAATAGCCTGGCCTGAAAAGATTGGGTTAATGTGTTATATTTTATATCAAAAAAATGAAGGACCTGAGAAGGTTTGTCTGTAACTCACCTTTTCCATTTTAGCCTTCCCACTGACAAGTTTACCTGAAAATCAATATTTTACATTGAAAAAAATACGTTCTGTGTCAGGAATATTCCCAAGCAATATAGATCTTAAAGAAACATGCCAACACTTGCCAGGTAAATATTTGTAATGAATAATCTGCCTGAACCCAGGGGGAAACTGCAGATCTGGAAGCAATGGCCAGTTTCTACAGTGGTGCTCTGGTGTTCTCCTTTGGTGTTTTTGTCCTCTCTATTTACCACAGGGCAGCATTGTTATTCTTCCTTTGGCAGTGATGACTTTTCTTCTTGCAAATGTCAACCCTCAGCAAAAAAAAAAAGCATCTCTTAACCAGTAATTACACAGGCTGCTCTGCAGGAATAAGGCACTCAGGACAGAGGAAATCATGTCAGCACCTCTGGGAGCTTTGTGTTGGTCCCAGTTTGTCATGTGCAAATAGAAGGAGGTTGAAGGATTTTGGTTGAGCAGGGTGGGCACCCACAGAGCTGTGGGGGTGAGAGACAGACAATTTTTTCTTGTCTCTGCTGTCATTTCTTGCTGGGATATGTGTCACCTAAACTCTGTCTCAAGCCCTTCTGTCAAATGAAGGTGTTCATACCTGCTTGTGTCTTGTGAAAGAACTCAGGGTCTATAATGCATAAAGTCTTCTTGATTCTATATTCTGAGGAGGCAGTGAACTGATGATTGGATTCTTCGCACTCTGGAATAGGAAATCTGAAGGATTTAATCATTCATAGCTGGTCAATTCTTCTCACTGTGAACCAGGATTGTCTCTTCCAGGGAACTTGTACTGGAAGAAAATCCATAGTTATTGGATTCTGCATCCATACAAGTAGCCTAGGTCTGAAAATATCTTGTTGTTACAGGAGTAATCTCTCCAGAGGTAGACTGCCCAGCAGTTCCTAATGTTTCAGTCCTGCATAAACCCTGATTTGATGTAGAAGTCACTAAAGTTATCATGAAGACAAAGTGGAATGATTCTCTTATGTCACGGCGGCAAATTGGAAAGTGGAAATTGGTTTTATTTTTAAAATTGCCACATTCTCCCTCTGTACTTAAAAACAAGTGCCTTTTACTCTGCGTGTAAAATAAGACAAAAGGTTTAGTGTACTGGAAAACCCATGACAGCTGTCCTTGGAGAACATAAGTCAGAATCTATGTTAGTAGGGAGCTTTGCTGCAGATACTTGGAGATTCCAGCCAGATTTTATAAAGAGAAATTATGTCTCACTCTGAAGAAAATGTAGAAGAGACAAAACCCCAGCCTCTCTCATCTGACTGTGGAAAAGCATTAAGGCTACATATTGAATGTAAATGAAGTGTTTTGATTATTCTTGCAATTTTATGGAGATTAGAGCTTTTCTGTGAAGTATACAGCTAGAGACTGACTTTTTTCTATCACAATCTGAAGGCAAATGTTCAAACAGTAAGAACTTCAAAACAGATCACCCATGCTTCTTTATTTATATGTACGTATGCATATATATGTGAGTATCATTTTAAGGGAATCTGGTTTTATTGTAAATTAATATTGTTTCCCCAGCCTTAGTTAAATTGCCATTGCACTCCTCAAATACTTCTGGGACATGGATCATCTTTTGTAGTGTAAGTGTACAGCTCCAGTGCAATACAGCCTTTATTATTACTAGTGACCAGAGGGCTATCTCAGCTTAGAGAATTATAACCAGGGGCCTTTTGGAATATTTAAACATCAGAAAGAGTAGTGTTGTTGTTTTGTTTTTTTTTTCCTGTCCATCCACTTTACTGAATTTCATGATTTCAGCTCTCCAGCCCCCCAGTTGCAGCAGCTGAGCTGCTCACTCTCTGTTGGCTCTGTGGGTGATCTGAACAGGAAAAAATCTGCCAGTGCCACCACACAGCAGCAGCCTAGAAAGTGGCTGCTTTCTCTTAGCTGTAATTCTTCACCCTACCACTGCCCTTCCCATTGCCCAGTGCAAGCACACGGGCCTCTATCACTGACTGGAAACTTGTGTCTTTGAGAAAACTCATTTTTCCTTTGTGTAGCACATTGACATCATTGCATAGTTCAGTATTTTCTTCAGTTTGCTTTCCCTTATTCTAAAGAATTTAGAACCAGATTGTTTTCCAAGCAGGGACTAAATAATTTAGAAGAATATGAGAATACAGGAGCAAGTTTAGACACACACTCAGTGTTGTGCAGTATTTCTCCTAAGGCAATAAAGACCACCCACACTGAGAGTCCAAGTACAGTGTCCAAAACTCATGAATTGTCTTTAGCTTTTTTTTTTATACTTGTCACAGTGTATTTTCATGTGTCTGTGGCACCATGGCTGCCTTGCAGGTACCTGGCACTTTATGGTTTAAACTGCAGCTGTGAGAAGCTGTGAAAATATTGTGTTGCCAGCAGAGCTGATAAAAAATTATTTTTCAGTCTGGTTAGAAAGAATTAATATATTGTGGCAAGCCACTGAAGTGAAATGGTCCAGAACCAAAAGGCTAGAAAGGATTTAACAAAGTGGTGGAGTAGGTTTCCAAAGCACATGCTCTCATTCTGACAAGCCAAGAGATGGCATGAGAGAGGAAAGAGATTGGTCTTCCAAAAGTATTCCAGGAAGATTCTTGAGGACTGCAGACCTCTAGGCCTTACTTCTCCAGGTCAGTTGGTTGAAGCTATGACTGAAATTGGAAAATCTGTAAAACTGAACCCTGTGATTTCAAGGGATATACACTTATGTATTTATATCGACATACATATGTATGTAAGGGAATCCAGGCTGATTTAATTAACCACACTCTATCTAGTACAGCAGGAATTTCCTCACCTCTGTATTTCACAAGTTCTACGAACAGCACTCCCATAACTAAAGCTAAAACAAGGGAGGAACTGCTCTTTTTTGTTTTAAAGGGACCTGTGTCTGGAGTGACTTCACCTTTTATTACAAAGAGAAAAGAAAGATAAAGGAGACTACAGGCATTGATGCAAAGAGATCATAACATGAATGTTTTCTAAGAAAACCCCCTGGTATCTAGCAGAAGGATTTTCAAAGTGATCCACAGCTGAATGGTTGAAATCTTCTCTCATGTCTCCAGCAGAGATGGAAAAACAGAGAGAGAATCAATCCTTCACATTTTAGAGTTCTGCAGATCAAGAAGAAAGCTGTGAAATGCCGGATTCCAGTTTTCATAGCTGTCCAAGAGAGCAATTTAGCTTTCCTCAGCAGCATGGCAGCAATAAAAAGAGCACAAGTAGAAAAGAGCTAGATATTTAATAACTTAAAAAGTCTTATTGACATTGGCACATACTTGTTTTCCACAGTATTTTGTGAGAGTTGTGCTGAAATGGAAGCCTCTTAATAAAACAGTTGATATCTTGCCATAAAAAAAAAAGGTATAAAGAAAAGCCATTTCAGACTGTGTTCCACACAGTGTATGTGAATGAAGGGATGAGTAATGAACAAGCTTGCCAAATCAAAGTAGATAAAAGCAAAATAAACAATAAGCCCACAAAACATTGTCAATAGGTAGCACAACATGCCCCTTTTTTAGTTGTGTAATTCTTTTTTTCTGGCACAGATTTGAAAATATTTGTTTCAGCAGGAGTACGAGGCCCCTGTGCTTTCTACAGAAGCCTCACACGGGTAGTTTCCAATTACTGAAGCCAAAATGCTTGGCACTCTTCAGGAAAGGGATTGGACACTCGTAGGAAGAGAAAAACAGAATTGTACAGCTATAAAAGTTGGATTTTTTTATTAAAAGAATATAGGGTTCAAAACTCAAAAGCTCTACAACAAGCCAGACTTGAACCAATTCTTGTGAGAGATTACCTGTAGACATACGATTTTATTGTATCAGTTTTTCCCTGAGGTTATAAGTTTTATTACTGGTTGATGCTCAGTAAAATCTATGACCATTGGCCTAGTATAGCACATCATCTCCTACAGTTCTGTCTTCCTAATTTTTCCTGTATATTAAGCTTTTCACCAGGTCAGCTGGAGTTCACATAAAAAGACCCTCACAGGGTTGTATTGAAGGTGCTTTGTTTAATTTTGATGGATGACTGGCTATCTCTATCACCAGGCACAACTAATCAAATATTTTGTCATCTTCCCAGTTAGGATGTCAACATGTGGTCCATAGCAGCTTCTCTGAATTAATACTTTTTGAAATAACAAACATGGTAAACACATAGACCAAAATATAAGTGCAGAGAAAATATCCTTCTTATTCCATTTCAGTAACATCAGTGAAGTGGTGTCTTGGTTTTGGTGGGAGTTTTGTTTTGGTTGTTCTTTTTTGTTTGGTTGCGTTTTTATTTTGTAAAAACATATTAATTTGGTTGCAACAAAGAAAATAAAGCTTTCCTTTCTTCAGTCCAGAGCTGAAGACCAGACATTTTGCCCAAATTGATAAAATGTCATTATTTTAAATACATTTTTATCTTCCCCTGGAAAAGAAAACACTGTGTTTAGCATAGAAATCCTTCTCAGTGTGCAGTCTCCAGATGGACTCTATCCAAAATCTCCCGAAGTCAATAGAGAAATGTTCATGCTCTTCATTTGATATTGGATCAAGACTTATTTTTAGCTCTAACCAAAATACTTTCACACTACTGGCCTGTTTCTGGGAAGTATAAACTTGTATATAAATCTGCACTTACTAAAATGTTTCAAATCAGTAAATAAGTGGTTATGAGATGAAATTTTCCCCAACTGAAGTAAAATTCCCACTGATTTTTAAAGGGCAATATTTCATTCTTGCTTTGGGTGGGATGGAGTGTCTCTCTTTTTTTTTTTTTTTTTTCTTTCTTTTTCCTTTTTAGGTTTGTCCTCTTTCTCCTCATGAACAGACAAAATGAGCTACATTTATATTACCATGTATAGGGAATTAAGGCACAGAGTTTCCATTAAGAATGATCTGTTACCTCCAAAAAATGTTAATGTTCCTATTTCTGCTTTATTATTCTTCATTACATAGTTAATAGAAATGGAGTTGGATGCCTAATTGCACCCTAATGAAAACTTGTCCTTTTATCTATGGTTAGGAACGGATCCATGGACATGGTGTTAGGAAGAAAAGAACTTCCAAATGAACGGTGAGATCTCTTCTTGAGAGAGCTCTAAGGAGAGAAAACTAGAAAATCTAGTTGTTTATCACAGCTTTTCTTTACTATCCTTCTCTCGAGTGACTTACAGATCAAAGTTAAGTTTCACAGCTTGCATTTAATGACCTAATTTGGATTGTGACTGGTATCAAAATGCTGAACAGAACATTTTCTATTTTCTATTTTTTTTATAGTCTTTCTGCACTGAAACCATCCAGTAAACTTTAGATTGCTTTAATTGCATGCTGATTCCCAGCTCTGTATGCAGAACAGAACTATATGTTCTTCATCCATACTCACAGGACTGTCTTTTACTCCAATGTAATAACAAAAGACTAAGAGAGCTGCCATTTATTTTACAATCTCTTGTGGTGATAAAGTATTGCAGAATGGAGAGGGGAAACAAGTTACATTTTTAAGAGGAAAGATGAACATTTGCTATTAAGGGGTATAAGGAGCAGGAAACAGAGAAACATCTCTTGCAAGATAAAAAATGCAGAGACTGGTGAAACTGGGGAATCACTGTGATGGTGGGACCTTGTACTGTGTTGCATGAAGGGTGAAAGTGGCTAAAGGTGTAAATTTTGTATTATTGCATGACTTCCTTTGGACTTTTAAACAGTAATGCTGCTTACGCCTTCAGACAGGTTCTAAATATCCTTCCATAGAAGTAGCTATAGAAAAGCTATACATTTCAGTAAGGACTGCAAAATGCTGCCTGCAGTGAATGCTTCTGAGCCCCTGAAAATTGATTATTCCACGCTGTATGTTTTCCTAAGCCATTTAAATGGATCAGATAGTTATAGATATTTGACATGCTAAGTGATGGTCTGGCTAGAGCAGCACTTGTGTGAGGTAAGTGAATTGTTTCCAGTAAACTTGGCATCTCTGTATTGTTAATATGCTACCACCCACCCTTAAAATGGTCGGTCAATTTGTTGCACAACATTTTTGAATTAAGTGAGCTGTATGGATTCATTGTGTTCATTCTAAATATGTCATTGATTTTTTTTTTCTCTGTGACTCGCTCCATTATTTTTTTTTGCTTCCTCATAATTGATTTACAGTGTATAAAGCACTTACTGTTTCATGCTTATTGAAAAATGAAATGATAAAAAGCAATAGATAACGAAGATTTTTTGCAATCTGTCCTTCCTCATTACAGGTCTTGCAAACAGTTGTGCCTTATCTGAAATACTGATTATTGCCAAAACTACGTAGGAAGCCAGAAACAAGGACAAGTTTTATTCCCATGGTGAATTCATTAATTAGCATTTTCAAAGCTTTAGTGGGACACCACTTAATCAGCTGGTGAAGTAATATGAAATTCCTGATGAATAAGTGATTTTCTTTCTCAATATAAGTAGTAAGCATAGGGAAATAACTAAGAAGAGGAGTGGGCTTGACATGAAACTGTCTTTGAACTCTTGATTATGCTGCTCCATTGCTCTCGTTCTCGTTACAGTTCTCTTAGTTGAAAAATATGCTAGAGACATACTGCCTTTGCAACAGATAGTGGTGAGAAAAGAGTGACTTAGAAAGCTTGAAATACTTCAGCCTATCTGTCAGGGGCCCAAGATAGCTTGACAGAATTGTGTTTCTGCCTGGTCTGAGGGATAAGTCACAATTTTAAAATATATCAGAAGCAGCCAGGACAAAGTACTAGGTTTTGATTTTCCTGATGTAAGCCTAAAGCCTCTCAAGTCAGGTGAATGTTTCTTTGTTTAATAGCTAAGTGACAGGAGATTTGGGTTATCTTTTCGAAAGCTGAGAGAATATCCGAGAGGTGTCATTGTGTGTTCAGTCTGATAGTTTAAAGAAAATTTATTATGTTTGAAGAGACCTAGTATTTCTTTCTTTATTTTTATACTAGTTTCTTATCTTTTGCCTCGTCTGGTTCTCTCCTATAGTTAGTCAGATTTGAGGACCCAAGTTTACATGAGCAAGCAATCTTGTGATGACTTCCATGGAAGTTTTGCTGTTGGGAAGACATGAGGATTTGTGGGAGAACAGCACCATGTTCCAGGGCTGAAATCATTAGTGCTGAAGTCTATTATCTGGCAGCATGAGTTGCTGATGCAATATGGAAATAAGCAAAATATTTATGACTTGAGCTTTGGCATGTCCATCTGACTCATCTTGCTTTGCAGTGACATTTGAGAAAACTTCTGCAATTTCTCAAACATGTAACATTTTGTCCTGCAGCTCTAGTCCTTTATAAAAGGAGATTTTCCTAATTTATTCAGATAAGGGGAAGTTGCCATATCTTATGACATCTTTAAAAAGACCAATCATACTTATAAGTGCTTAATTAATCACAGCATGAAATGGGCACAGTCTTCAAGGACAATTACATTTTTTTTCCTTGCCTACGAAGTTTAGTTGGCTGCTTTCTTTATCAGAGCTGCTTGATATGAGAGAATACAGCTGAAATAGTTGATCAAAGAAACACAAGATCATCACTGACACTCTTTAGTGTAAGATGACTGACCTCTAAAGCCTAGCTAGATATTTCTAGCCCACTGGTGTGGATGAAAGCCTACGATCTCCGCTCCAACCTTCAGAATATGCCCTTCTGTTTCAGCCAAAGATGGAGCAAAAAAAAAAAAAAAAAAAATCCCACAAACCTAAAATATAACAGAAAGCCTAAATGCAGAGATGGGCTCCTTGCCAAGTGAGGGAGTGCCTGGTTTGAGAACAGCCAAGACTCAGGTTCTCTGCGCTGGTCAATGAACTCATTACTTCTCACCGCCGAGAAACACGCGGCTTCCTTTGTCACACAACCTGTCTCATCTCATTAGCACAATGACTCGAACACGTTGACAGCATGTAATGGTTTTCACTGCATATGCTAAGAAGTGGTTTTAAACCAATTTGCAGCTTTCTTTGTAGGCAGAGTGTGACTGCTGATTGCTGCTAAGGCCCCCGAAAAAAAAGTTATTCATTTGCCACGATTCCTGTAGGTAAAATATGAAGCTGTGAAACAGAAGATACAAAGCCCCGGCGTGCTCGATTCTTTCTCCCTATGTTAATGGACTCCCACTCGCTCCCGACTGGTCACTGGTACATTGCAGTGAGTGCATTCACACTGAATCAACCCTCAGTGACTCAACAGACAGCTCCTGCATTGGCCCTTTGTCTCCCTGAATGCTGTTAAAGCATAGCTAATTCTCGGCGCAGAAAAGTTTAAGGTTTTCAGAGTGCATTGTCTGCGTTTGATAAACATATTTAAATGTTAGACTTCGTTCTCACCACTAAACACCACCTGCCTTACTTGGTCATGTTGTTTCCCCATAGCATTAATGGAGTGACCAGAGCCTTCAAGAAATGTCCCACCTGTCTATTCTGTTTATTAATTATTCTTAAAAAGAAGCTCATCACATAGCAAGTTCATTAAATAATGAACTCTCTATTTAGTGGTGACCTAATGTTTGAGTGGTAACCCACATTCAGGAAGAAATGTTAAAAAGGAAAAGTAATACCATTTTTAAAATTATCTCATTTCTGATAGTGAATTGCCTGTCAAGAGCTGCTTTAGACAACAGTGGTGGTTTGGTTTTTTGTGTTTTTTTTTTTCACATTATTGCTGCTAGATTTAACCTTCTGTCCCCTTTCTAGACTCTGTATCTAATGTGAGACTGGCACGTAGTAGAAAGCTGTTAAAATTCTCAAGTCCTGTGGTAATACTGTGGCTCATTGGTGCTGGGTGATGTTCTTTGCACTGCTGCTGTAAGAAAAAACCACATGACCAAAATTAAGCAGAGACCTGCATTGTTTTCAGGCAGGACTATGAATACCTTAGTTCTACTTGACTTAACATAACTGATTAGGGTACTGCCTGTATTTTATTTTTCCTCCACATAACCCTAAAAAAACTTTACTATATCAGTGTCCTGATAACAGTAAATAATTGCCATGAAAAATTAAATCTGAAAGTGTTCTCAGGAAAATTGTCAAGTCAGAGAAATTTTTCAGGGGAAAGGAGAAACACATTTTAACTTCCTTGTGTTCATTTTTGCTGAGAAAGGAATTCTTTTTACAGTTCATAGGACCTTATTTAGGCCAATGAATCCCATCTTAGTCATGGCTACAAGATACCTCAGGTTATTGCTGTGGAGTTATTTTTGAGAAAGGGATTGAAGTGTTTTCCCAAAGCCTGTATTTGAAATGCTTTCATTATTCCTCTGAAGTATCCTGAGACAATCTGAGTTTTACTTTCACTATGATTTAAATACATTTTCTGATAAATAAACCTAAGTGATTAACGTGCAAATAACAGGCAAGAGGTACTACTTGAAAGGGTGAATGTCCGTTCTGACAAGTGATACAATTTTTTTTTATCTCTCTAAACATTTGTGTGTAAAAATAGACCTTTTATACCTCTGATTTATTTTCTCTTGAGTTAATTTTTTGAATTATGTTCTGATCTGAGGTTGTTGGCAAAAGTACTAAGTATGGAAAAGTGATGTTTGTTCACTTACCTGGCAGGTTGTCAAGTTCTAAGGGTAGAAAACAAATATCCCGTTTGAATATCCAGGTTCACAGCTCTCTCCTGCTCAGTGAACCTGCTGGACTCACAAGCACCTGCACAGCACCCAGGTGGATGAGTGGATTCTCCTGTGTGGTGCCTGATTGCTTTGTACTGATGCAGCCTTCAAACAAACATTTCAGTGTTCTGCTTAGTGCTGGTTTGAAAGGTTTCAGCCTTGGGTCACAAACAGGGTTTGTCATGTGCAGGGACTCTGACCCAGAGTGCCACTGGCTGTGTTTTATTCTGCTGCTTCAACGTTTTTGGTTCAGCTTCCTCCTGTTATATCTAGCTCAGCTGGTAGCCTGTGGCTCCAAGCTGCTGTCATTTGATTTAACCACTCACAAATCAGTTAAGTCAAAATTAATTAATGAATTCCTGTTTCCTTCCTCCTGAGCTCTCCTAAATAATTCGTTTTTAATTCACTCAAAGTACTAAAAACATTTGGCTTGACATTATTTGTTCAAGGTGACTACGAAAATTTAGCTGCTCAAAAAAGCCATTTGGAGAATGGTACTTTTGAAATGCTTACAGAGTTGTTTTTAAATGCCTGGCTTTATTGTAGACAAGGGGGGAAATATAAGTCTTACTTTCAAAAGTGGTGGAAGCTGAATAAGAAAAAAATATGGCATTATATCTCCTTTCCCATATGGTTAAATGGCTCTTGGGGGAAAAAAAAAAAAATCAACATTAAAAGTTGGACCTTATTGACTCTCCTGGAATTCAAAACACACTCAGCAGAAACTCATCAGAGCTGAAGCCTCCTACTAGGTTTTTCCCTTTTGAGACACATCCTGAGTGGAGAATGAACACGCTACATCCTTTTATGAACTTATTAATTGTAGGGTCCCTACAAATTTTATTTTGCTTTCACATAATAGTGTTTCTTTAAAGGAGAACAGAAGAAAGGCATGCACAACAGCAGGGGAGCCTGTAGCTGCTTGCATCCTGAGCTTCATAAAATGAACTTGACCTTTCAACAGTGCCAGGATGATTCCTGTGACAAACCAGCAGCAGAAGAGGAAATCAAGAAATATTAAAGGAGCTTTCAATGAGTGAATGTGAGCTTAGAGTCATACTTGGCCCCTGTTGATTTATTTTTATTTAAGTAGTAGCCTAATCACAGCTGGTAACTGTAATTTTTTCAAAGACTATTAATAGCTAAAGTTACTGAAAAATGAGTCAGACTTCCTGGGCAATTTGACTCCTGAAGATTTTTTTAAGGCAAAGGTTGTTAATCCAAGTCAGGTCAGCCCATCCAAATGCTTCTGGAGTCTGTGCAGGTTGTGTTCTGCTTTGATTCTTGTCTCAAACTTTGCATTTTGAGCTGGCTGCAGATACTGCTCTGACTTTGCAATCCTCGTGATGAAACGATGGAAATGAGTGCAAAAGGTACTTAAGGATAAAGATTATTTTGTAATATTTATGTTAAATCATATTTTTCACCTATCCACTTGTGCCTTAATCAGCTCTGCATCAAGTTTCAACCATGCAGATGTTTGCAGTGGAGGTCTAAACACTTGCTCTGGAGTTTTTAAAGCACTATTTCTGTAGCATAACAGAGCAAATCTGTCCTCTGCAGAAGTACTCTCTGTTTGCTAGTGCTGGTAAAGAATATGTCTTGCTGAGTAGTGAGGCTGTATGTAAATAGGGTCCAACATCTGCAGACAGGCATTTGCATTTGTTTCATTTTATTTTATGGGTTTTTTTTCCATGTACAAAAGGTAAAGGTATTCAGATAGATGTTGGGAAGGAACAGCTTCCTCTGCTTCATAGATTCTTTAAGACTCCTTCCCATGAAAAAGATGATGTTGTTTTTTCCAGAATTCAGCTCAGCCACCAGTGATGTAATTTTTGGTAAAACAAAAGGGAGAAAGTCAAGCTGTTCCTGTTGCACAATGCCTTTGTGTGGCTTTTATGCTCAGTAAAGAGCAGGTATGCCTGACATATTTGCTTTCTTAAACACTACTGCTCAGCCCTTAAAAGAACAGACTGAGACAATGAAGCCAGGCCTATGTACAAACATTTCATCCCTCTGTAGCTACTCTAATATCCATATGATTTCCCCCTGGAAAACAGAACATCTGCTCATTTGAAAGGCTGTAACTCTACAAATTGCCCTCTAACCAAAGATGTTATAAATGACAGTTGCTTTGGAGGAAACTTCAAAAGAATAATATTTTCTTTAGTGTACTGAAACAAGAAGAAAATTATGAAAAAACAATGTTTGGTTGTTTGTTTTTTCATGTTATGGACTTACAAATATTGTGTTCCTTGGCTGTTTTGCAAATAGCTTTGAACAAAAATAAGTATTTTTTTTCTCTGTAGTTTTTGTTATCCTGAAACCTTTAAAAAATCCTCCTTTTCTTCTAATTTAGAAAGAAGGAGAATTTCATCAACATTTTGCCTTCAAAAGCAGAAAAAAATCATAAAGAACCTCTGATCAGTTACCTGCAACCATTTTTCTTCAAATTAAGCCAGTCTGAATCAATAGTAATTTCCTCTCCATTTCTCCTACAGAACTAGGGTTAAAAGATGGAGAATTTGAGCTCTGGAACTGTGCTGAAATTTTGATGCTTTTGTTTCACACGGTTGAGATGAGCTCTGTGCCCTCCTGTGTGGTTTGCACTCCCAACAGGCCACATGTGTGCTCAGGTTGCCCCATGGGCTCCACTGAGCTGAGAGGGGAGGGTGCCAATTCCCAACCCTCTTCCCCAGCTGTTACCCTTCTATCCCAGTGCCAAATGTTTTAAACTCAGTTACTTTCCACTGTTCTACCTGGAGTTGGCTGCACAATTCTTTCTCCTCCTTGGTCCTTGCTGTAATTTCTGAGGGAGGCCTGGAATTACCCATTTGCTTTACTACCTGAACAATGAATTGGTGGCTGTTTGTCTTTATTCAAGAGATACTCTTTTACTGTGCATTGTCATTTTTTAGAGTGGCCGCACATAAATATTTTAAAAACATAATGGCAGTAATTGCTCATGCTATTTATAATTTTTCGAGTAAAAATAATTAGAAATTTTACTAGAAATGGTCCTTAAATAAATATTTGTATTAATAATTAATTACTCAATGAAAACTAACTGCCTGTCACAATGATGTGCAGCACGAGCCAATGCTTTGAATGTTATAAATAGCAGGCTGTTCCCATAAACATATGTTGAAATCAAAGGCACTGAGTAATGAAAATCATGCATGCTAAAGAGAACAGTATGGTGGAAGTTCTGCAAAACGACCCTAATGTAGCACAGATTCTGACTTGGCAACTACAAAACACTTTGCTGCAGTGGAACAGATTCCCAACTGGCATAACTTGCTGTAATGTCATCAGAGCTGATAGCCAGCATTTTAAAATTTGGGTGATGATTATGAAGGTCCTGTCACACGTGTCAAAGTTCTTTGAGGTACATTCTGCAGGGCTTTCCAGATTTGGATGCTCAACTCTTTACAGTGCTGTTGCTTTCTTATGTACACCCTAGTGGGCTTAATACTTGGAGCAAACCTTGAGCTATGTTCCTAAATATCTCTTCTACAGAAAAATGGTAAGGACTTTGCTTGAAAAAAAAAAAAAAACAAACAAAAACAAAAGAAAACCAAAAACAAAACGAAAAAAGCAAACTAAACCCAAAACAACCCCCAAACAACTAGCTGAAATATTAAAAAATGCCCTTTATTCTTTCTGTTGAGCAATGTCTTTCCAAACTGAGTTCCAGAGTTCATCTGGGCAGAGTGATTCCCCATCAAAACAAGGAACATTAAGTTCCTTGCTCTTGCAGTATTGTTAACTTTGTTTAGCCTTGTTTAATCTTTTGTGTAAAAATATGTTGAAGCTTGACATTGAGCTAATAAATGTATGAATATAACCTTGTAATGATGCATAATAATAAGCTCTAATGGAAATATGCATCTCTACTTTTTAAAGAAAAAGATATATTTCCTGATGGGTGGCATAAGCTGACCTATTTAACTGTTCTTTCAGATAATAGATTCAGAATTAAAGAGAAATCACTGTCTAAGACAATCCTCTAAACTCTTTATGGGTGAAAGATTCTGAAAATTGAGGCTTTGCAGGACTATGGCCTTAATCTTTCCATAATTCTGTATTTTCTGACTAATGTCTGAAAGGTATTTAAATCATCTCCTCAAAAAATCTCACTTGTACATCAGTGTATATTGCCCTTAACTACTGTGGTCTATGTGTTGTCATGCTCTGTCTCACAACAACTGTTTGCATTAAAACTGGGGATAAAGCAGGAATACAATAGACAGGATTTTTATATAAATATATATATATATATAATTTTTTTTTTTTAGATTGGCAGCCTAAATAATAATGCTAGCCTACCTTACTTAAAAAAAAAAAACCTCTATGTCTTTTGTGACAACCAGTGAGATCATAGACTTACAGAGCTGTAGATCTTGGCAGAATAATTGAAAACCCAGTTAGGTTGATTCATATTATGTTGCGAGATTGCAGACGATTAGAGATATATCCCATTTCCAGTGAAATACCTGAGTTAGGATTTAAAGGTTGGCCAAAGAAATCACTTCTTTTACTCAGATAGGATGCTTGATCCAAGCAAAAAAAGCATCAGCACCCTTTTTATCCATCTTTTCATCACTATGTCGATCAGAGGAATGCAGTGTATTGAGGCACAGTCTGCATTGTGGTTCTCCAGTGATCTGTCCTGATATGCACTTGTTAATGCCACCCTATTCAAACACTTCCTCTAGGTCTTGGTTGTACTGTGTAAATCTAATTCCATTTGCCTTACAATCAAAACCCTAACTCTGTATATTTGACCTTGCACCAGATCCTGCACTGGTGGACGTTTCCTCAACTCCACTGAAAAAAAAAAAAAAAGACTAAAAAGATATAAGTACATATGGGGAAAAAAAAATATGGCATTCCATTAAAAAAGCCCTAGTAAATAATTTCTCAGTTACATTCAGAAAGTACACTTCACAGTAACGACAAGAGTACTTTCCTTTGATTAGCATGCACAGAAGTTTTCATGAGGATCCTCTTTGCAATAAATGATGTAGTATTTATTAACCACAGATTTTATTTGATTTTTTTCCCCCCCACTGTATCTTTTTACCATTGAATTATCGACTGAATCCATAGAATGCTGTTTATGAGCAGCGAGTTGTAATTCACACACGCTCTGAGTGCACACGGGACTGGCAGTTTGTTCAGCGACAGGAAGAGTCAAGGCAGTGTTTGATGATTCATAATAACACACGTGTAACCCAGAAATGAAATACTGTAAACTGTGTTGAACAGCCATATAATGGGAAAGAGAGGGCTTCTCTGTCATTATCTCCACACTTGGTTATATAAACATTGCACAAGTGCAGAAATGTGATTAAACCCACTGGGCTTCCTGCCAGTACATTTACTATTTCCCTTTATGTGGTCTTGTATACCTTATTGCTCTGCAGAACTCCCACTGTCATGTGTGTCATTGATACATGCTCGTGAAGGGGAGGAATTTGCCATCAGGAAGGATAATTGTGGCTAATACTCTGTGGTTTTTCAGCAATACTTTTTCAGTACTCTTTTTCCATAAGGTAGGACACAGTCCTATAAAATTCATCCTCCGAGCTTAGAAGCTGCTTAGGAAAGCTGTGTGGGTTTGAACCAGGGAACATAACAATGGAGCTGCACCTGTGGATTTTGGGCTGTTCTCTAGAATTTCCCAATTTTTCATCATTTGTCGCAAAGTGCGGTCACAAAATGTAAATGGATAGAATAATGGAACTTCAAACAGACATGATGGGCCACTAATGAATGATATGAAACTGAAAGGAGAGAAAAGTGTAGTTTTGCTCTATTTTTTTTCAGTCCTGCTGAACAAAGTATTATGAACTCCCAGGAACTGAATGTTTGTGAAAATATAGCTTTGACACATTCATATCAATAACAGAGGCAATCATTTCCTTTCTTCCAAAATCTGCAGACCATGACAAAGCCAAAAGGTTGCTGAGAAATACCTTGGGAGTGCAGAAGCTGTAGGAAACTGTTTCTGCTATATTTCAGACTGAATTACAAATATTGCAGTCCTTTAAAGGATATCAAATACAGTCAATCAGGCATACCTCCAGTAATCTTTATGTGGTTTGTCCCATATTCAAAAGGATAAAACAGATGCAATATGGCATCTAACTGCAAGAGGAATTGAACTTGGTTTCTGAAAAAGTTGTTTTGACTTAGAAGGACTTGGATTTTCATTCAAATCTGTACCTGATGTGTTGAAAGACTACTACTGATTTCCTTGGCATATTGAGAAAAGCCTTGGTGATTTGTTTGTAGCTGTAAGGAGCAACTCTGTGCAGACAAACAGAACTGACAATGCTTTAGTCACAGATTACCACTTCATACAAGTGCCAGTATAAAGTCACTGTCCTTTATGCCAGGAGAGGGGTGAAGGGAATCTCTAGAGAGCTGTTGATGACCTTCAGTGTGAAATATTTCTTCTCTCAGCCTGTAGGAAATTGGCTGTTGAGAGTTCCAGGATGTCCCTTTCAGGTCTAATAGAAACCTTGTACAACTTGTTTTATATCATTACTGATAATAACTTAATTTTAAAGTTTTAGTGGTGTAGGATGAATATAATTTGGAATGAACAGTTTAGCTGACCACTTCCTGCCAGAGCTCAGATATAATGGCAATTCCTGAGCCTATATAGCCAGAATTCACAACAAATAAGTAAATACTCCAAGTGTTCTTTTGAGTAACATGTAGAAAGACTAACATTACTTGTATGTGTTTCACACTCTCTTAAAGCAATTCTTTTATCTGTGCTGTGATTCAAATAGTTGATACTGAGCTTACACTGGGAAAATAATTATGAAGGATAGAAGTGTGTCAATTGGAAATCCTGGATGATATGTTGGATGTACAGAGGCTTGTAAATGGGTGGCAAGTTGCATTCTATAGCCCTGCCTTATGAATAGCCCAATTGTAAGCAATCCAAATTTCAAAGCACAGGCTGGCCTGAGGAGGTGTATACAAGTGATTAGAATTTCAAAGACCTCAGAATAAACACCAGCTCTTTGATGGGATAATTTATGCATGAAGTGGCAGGAAGAGCTGTCTGAGTTGTTCTTGGAAAGTTCACACGGAGCAGAGTTAAGGCCTTAAAAATGAGTTTCGATATTCGATTACTGGAACGTGAAGACAGTATGAGAATTTACAGAATGAAGACATTGGCCAAGGTTCCCCTATGAAAAATGTACTGAAGGCTGTCAGTACTTTGAGATTTGTGGCAAAAAGAAGAGGACAAGTAGCACCAAAGAAAAGAATGCCTCATTAGTTCAGTAAAATTAAATACAATCATTCCCCTTGAGGAAGAAATTTTTTGTGAAATACTAAAATATTACCTGTAAAAAATAAATTTTTGCTTTTCTGTTTGAATGGGGAGGAAAACAGGTTGGGGTGCTCTGTCCATCTGTCAACTTTTGGGGTATCTCCTGGTTTCCCTTCAGCTTCTGACTGGGTGTAAAGCTACACCTTAATATCTGAGGATACAAAAGAGTATGTCTGGAATCACAAAGAACTGGATAACCTATTTGCAGCTGTTTGGTGTCTGTCTGGTCTCACCCAAGTTTTTTATAATCATCTTGGAAAATAAGTGCTCAGAAATCAAAGTGTTGTAGAAAATGTAGAAATTCAGTGACTTTGTTCTCAAATTTTTGGTCAATTTGGGACCACGTTGTGTAACCAAGAGGTGATCGAGTTTTCGACAGGGCTGTATAATGTTTCCAAAGGCTTTGAAATCAAATTAAAAAATTGGTTTACATACTTGCCTAATGGTAATAACATTTTCTTATTTGTGGACCAGACTTTGACAGAATGCAAAAAAGAGAGCATCCACTGAAAACTAACAAACAAGTTGAATAAACAAAATCTTTTAGCTACGGAGCTCAGTGCTACAGAATATTATCCAAGTAAATGAGTTAATATACACACCCACACATTAAACCCTAAATAATCAGAGCAAGTAAAAGATTTTAAATTTTTTTTTGTTTAGTTTTGTCTGTTGTAGTAATCTTCATGATTCATGATTTGTGAGCATGTCAGCCAATAATTTTCTAGTGTCAAATCCTTTCTCTTCCCTTTATGTTTTAAGAACCAAATAATGGGACAATGGCCAAATAAGACTACTGATCTGATGCAAAAAGACATCTGTGTTCCTACATCAGAAGTAGGAATTGCCCTTATAGGAAAAACCAGACCTTTGAAGGCAAATTTACCATGGATATTAATCCACTCATAAAACCTGGAATATTCTCCCTTACTTAGATAATTTGACCTTCAAATTTCATATTTAGATTACTTTGCTTTCAGACCAGTGTGTAGAATTATTTAAATGCATAAAGCTGAAGCGATGACTAAGGTAGGTATCTTGGGGTTTTTAATTAATTAACATTTTAATTGAAATATTATGCATAGATATACGTCAGAGGAATTCCAGGACACTCTTCTCTTCACAAAGCAAGCCCTGTGTCTTTGATGGAGATGAGCCAACATGTGTTTTTGTCCTAATGAAATTCTTTTCGTCAGCTCACTAACTGGTGAATAATTTAGACCTTGAAGAATACAAGTTAAATGATTTCTGTGAACTGATCCAGAAAAGGGGAAACAACCACCCCTTCAGAGAGTGACCCTAAGCAGGTGTGAGTGCAGGGGAAGCATTTCCAAGACAGAGGTTGACATGTTTTTAAACTACAGGTCAGTGCCTTTTGAATCAGCACAGGAATCATTTTGCATGTGGATTTTCAAACACCACTTGTCTGCTTTTAAGCATGTAGATGTGTTATTTCTGTCCTCCCTTGCATCCTGTTTTCTTGTAGAATGCCATTTATTAGAAGACTGTCCAGTAAGAGAACAGATGACTTTGTTTCATCAGCTTGAACCTGCACACAGATTTTTTTTCTTTCAGAATAGCTTTTGATTCTATCTGTTCCATTTATTCATTGCTCCATGGGCAGAATCCATCAACTCTGTACCATAACAAGCACGTGTGCCCTGTTCTCTGTCCTGACACAACCTTTTCATGTAGCTTTCTAAATTACAGTGGGGGATTATGAAAAAGAGTTGAGATCTGCAAGAATTTTCCCATGTCAAAAGAGTTCAGAACCAGGCTCATAATTTACTCACTGATTGTTGAATTCTGTTTGGAGTCACTAAATACTTTTGCTGTTCCGTGAGTAAAACAATTTAAGGTGGATAATTACATACACACACATATGCAAATAAGGCCTACAAGGGTGAGTAGAAATTAAAGAATTTTCCCTGGAAGTGTTTTGGTCAAGAAGAAGAATGAAGGACTGAAAAATCACTTCTAAAATAGAGGCATTAGAACAGAAAGCTCAGAGGATGGATTTGAATGCCTGGATTACCAGGTGGTTCTTTTCAGTCACTGTTGATGGATCTTCACTTTTACAGTGACAATAAGAGAAGAGAACAATGTTCAGCACTTGTGGGATTGGTACCTAAATGTTCAAAGGTTCATTTAAGCATCTAGATATCTCATTAATAGCCTCCTGTTGCATACATTATAATTCCCTAACCAGGCACAATATTCCTCTGAGGTGTCCTTTGTGGCTGCTCTCTGTGTGAAGGTCTACCTAGATAAATGGTTCATCAAGCAAATGGCTGTCTTGAAACTCTTGAGAGTTTTGATAGAAATGGGAGAAAAAAGGCCATGTTCAATGACTATTGAAAGTTACAGACCAAAAGTATTGTGAGGTGAAGTGGGAGGATGAAGATACCCTGTCCTTATCAAGTGTGCTGGATAACTTGTAATTGTGGCACCTTTTTTTTTTTTTTTTTTTTTCTTTTTTTTTTTTTTTTTTTTTTTCTTTTTTTTGGTTTTCTTTTCCTTTTAATTTTAGGGCAACAAATCATTCGTACATTGCTGTTATGGAAATGTCTACTATCTATATGGAGCTATTAAAACTGCATGTTCGAACTAGGTATTTAATCAGCTGACCTTTTAAAACCAAACCCTGACAATTGTATGCATTAGGAATTTAATGCACTAAAGAGAAAATCCTGGATATTACAACCATCAGTGTCTGTCTTTGCTATTATAGCTTATCTTAGGGAAAGAAATGTGAGCCTGGCTCTGATTTTCAGTGTGGTTCAAGACTGTGAAAATTACTCACCCATCTGAACCTGGAATGAGGTGACACATTACTGTAAAATACACAGTGAGTAAGGGTTTTTTTTTTTTGTCTGGAAGTAGGTAGGAAAATTTAAAATCTTTCTGTTTATTAAAATCAACAGTGTTTCTTGCTCTTTTGGGTGAGATAGGGTGACTATTTTACAGGACCATAAAAGTATTGAATACCTTTTAGTGGCTGAAATTGGGTTCAATAGAAAAGAAGTATCATGGTTGGTTTGTTGTCTGACAGAAAGAAGGAGTTGTCCTACTTTTGGTGTGTAGTAGAATGTCATTTAACTGATCACAGGGGCCCTTTCCCCCATCTTGTAGCTCAGCAATAAGAAATATAACCATCTATCCAATTTACAAGGTCAGCTTGTTGACACACTGATCTTATTGTATAATCTTTAACATACTGTCCCAAATTTTTACTTTTATATTCTCACACCTGCAGACACTTTTGCTCAAATAATTGCATGATTACCACCCTACACCATCTGTATGCATTGTCAAATTCTGAATTAAAATCACAGCTTTTTAGATATTCTCTTTCCACCTTGTCATTTCATTTAATGCTAACACTCATTTTAAAAGACAACAAAACATGAAACTGCATGGTTCAGCTCCACTTTTGTACTCAACACTACAGTACAATTGTGGTTTAGAATGCTGTGCAAAGTGTAATGACTAAAAAGTTCTATTGTACAGCAGCTAATCCTGTAGATGTGATAACAAGTCTATTCCCCCTTGCTTTCAGTGCACTTTTATCCTTGATTCTGCAACAAAGAAAGCAATTAACAGATTATTATATTAATGGGCCACAATTAAACCTATGCAGTGCCAAATTAATATTTCAAGCAACTGTCTCAGTACATTTTATAAGAAAAGACAGTAAACATTTGGTTTTAGGAGAATTAACATAATAATCCTGAACTACAGCGAATGAATGCAGTAACTATGTGTACTGAACTAGATAAATTAACAGCAAAAGTGGATAATATGTTTTTAAAAATGTTTTTCTTTCCCAAAGCTAAATTATAAACAGATCTTAGGATGACCCTCTCTCATGGTAGAAAAATACATGGAGCTTAATAGCAGTCCTGAGTGTTGAGAACAACTGGCTCCTGAATTGGTGACAGAATTATCATAATAGCAATTTCTGTTTTCTATTTTGTTCCAGTGAGGTGTTTCAAAATCTGGGGAACTTTGCCACAGGATGTAGGTGGTTTGAAGTGCTCACCTTTCACAACAGTTAAGAATCTGTGTAGATGCACAGTGGAGGTGAACTTGGTCTGTCTCAAGCTCTGGCTGGGCTGAAACTTCCTGGTAGGCTTGATTACCATGTTCTCACCACAGAAAAAGTTCAAACTGAGAATAATTATTCACTTTTTTTTTTTTCTCTAAGCTCAGGGTGGATCCACACTTGTCTTTCTTCCACGTCTGTTATAAAACCAGCAAAGTCAGGAATGAATATTATCTGCACAAGCCTTATAAGGGTGTGCAAAATACTAATCTTTCCATGTCTGTAATGCTTATGAGACCTTACAAATATGCACATCCTCTGTCTGTCATCATAGCCATGGTAGATATTGCTTTGCAGTCTCATTTTAAGTGTCCACACAGGAACCAGCCTTAACTTGAACTCGTGTTGAAGAGATGGTTCAGCAGCTTACAGCTCCAAAGAACATCCTTTATTTTATGGGTGGGTTGTGGGAGGGCATGAATTTCAAAATTTGAGACAAAACTTATCCGCAAGTGCCTCAAAACTTGTACAAGGACTGTTCACATTTACTTAATAAGCTGTTTGTCGTGCTCAAAAAGGAGAAACAAATCCATGACTAATGTATAATTTCATTTCATTTACAAATCCTGGGATTCATTTTCCTATTTAGAAAGATGTTTCTAACATTAGAACCAATAAATTTTCTAGAAAGTACTCTTAACAGAATGATTTGGCAGTGTTCAGACAAATAAAAAAATATAAATCTTGCTCTTTATGCCAATTAGTTGAGCAAGGCACTGCAAAATCCTTTTCTTCACAGAATGTGCTGTGCTTCAAATCACTTTAAGCATTTTTCTGAGGAAAATTAATTTTTTGTTCACTATTTTCCCTATGAAAATATAAAATGGCATAAACTGAGTATTATTTCTTGTTTTGTTTCCAACTGTTTAGCTATGAAAGACCCATTTCAGTATGAATTAAAGGCAGCTGGTGGTTCTTCAAGGGGTCAGTAGACTAAAATCCTCACTTTAAATAATGATGGAACTTCTCAAATTAAGCCAGTTTCATCATTAGAAATTCCAGTCAGTAACCTATCTTAATCTTTTCTCCCCTTTTCAGTAGGCTTTTTGCCTCTTCTGTCAAGAAGTGTCATCTACTCTTGTTCTCTTGTTCTCTGGTCTCACAGACATGCTCTGAATTTTGTCTGGCTATGGATAAAACATCAAATTAAAGTTGTGAATTCACAGCACATTTTGGGAAACAAATCTGGGTTAAAAACCAAACAATCTGATCCACACAGTTTTTCTTTAGTGTGGTTAATCAATAAGTAATTCTGCCACCACTGCAGATCTGAGTAATTTGAGGTACATAAAGCACTTTGTTTTTGTTTCTTTATGTTTGTTTCTTTATGTTTCTACATAGGTCCAGTCTTAGCCATAGCAGCAAAGAAGGAAGATTGAGAGGACATATTTATCTGATAAATAAAATACATCTTTGAGCAACTGCTGTAGTGGAAAGGATTAGCAGTTCAGAAGATGGTATTTCAGGCTTTAAGAAAGATAAAGAATAACATAACAAGGAAATATTTTATCTCCTTGACATAGCTGACAATCTGGGGAATCACCACAGAAGATCAAACATGAAAATAATTGGCCTTCCAGAGTATGCTGAAGGGTCTGACTTTATAAAATGCATTCACTCTTTTCTTAAAGATCTGTCTGCAAGACAGAGTTCATATTTTTCAAGTTACAGAAAAAGCTCACCAACCCTGGATATGGTAAGAATGCAAGACCACTTCATGAAAAATGTTTTAGTTATTGAGATGAGATATATGGATTAAAAATAGCCTCTGGGTGAAGGGAAATTCTGTGAGAAAAAATATGGAGACAAGCCTAAAAATCATCTGTTGAAATGTCTGGAGGGTTAAGGATCTTTAGGTCTATAAAAGCTGAGTGCTCTGACATACCTGGTAATATCTGCTAATGCATTATGATGGTCTGGGGCTTTTTTCATTTACTAGAAATACAGAAGGACTGAAGGCTAACTAAGGAATTATTATTTAAAGCTGGATTTATCCCCTTTCTGAATGGAAGGATTCTATGAATATGAAAACCATAGAATCCCCTCAGGGAGTTTATTCTGGAGTTTCTTGCTTCATATCTATTTTTCAGAACAGATAATACAATCCTGTGCTGTATTAAAGCAGCAATACCTATTTCTGTAACTTTATCTCACCTCCATAGAGATCAGTAGTCATTTAACTGGTTGACTAGTGTCTTTCTAGGAAATAAAAGTAGTTTTTCTTGTATTGCAAAAGTCACCAGGGGAGGGGTCTTGAATTTTTTAATTAATGAGAAATAAGCTGCATTCTGATGTTGTATAGCAGGTAGACCTGGGAGTCAATGTATCAAATAGCACAGGCAGAATTCTCATAACTGAGTATGAAATTTTGCATTAACAATTTGCTCATTAACATTTGGGCCATCTAGCATACAGATGCTAATCCTAAAATATCTTTCACATGGTTTGCCTCATTTATGAGTTCTGGTAAACAGTAAATCCAATGAATTCATTGTGTTTATACAGTGGAGGTTTTTAGATTCAGTATATCCAATTACCAAAGAGAATGCAGTTGGGAAAACATTCTATAAAAAAAATAGAAGACTGTTAAATTATGTTATTTCATGTCTTGCCACCATCTGTAATATCCCAGGATCCCATGCAAAGAAACTCTTCTCAAATCCCATTAGTAGCTTGGCTTATCCATGTCTCTGAGCTCAGAAAGCCAAGAACCAAGAATGGCTCTGATGAAGCTGCCTTATGTCTAATTAACTGTGGGTAAAAAAATAGCTTCTAATATTGACAGTTCCATACAAACTTGAGGAAATTTGCCAAGAATGTTCAGGTTATCTTAACAGAAAACAAGGAAGGAATATGCAGGACAAGATGGTCACTTAGCAAGCTAGTAGCCAGAGTGGAAGGCTGTGTGAAAACTGACATTTTGAAATACAGCCAGAAAGAAAAAAATGAAAGAAGTCTGTGTGGCTAACAAATGTATGATCTTTGCAGAAAGCATGTGTGTACATTCCAGCCTTTTAGCTGAAAGGCTTCAGTATTATTTTTTTCTAGGAGTTGGTTTTTAGGTAACAGGAATGCAGCAAACAGGTAGAGATTTTTAGTCAGATTTAGTTATGCAGTTGCAGTATGACTGTTCTTGAACAGCAACAATCCTCATAATCTGTCTCAAACAAGGAGAAAAACTAGTTTTGCTACAATTGTCACTTAAAAAAAAAAAAGCAGAGACCAAGTGATGCTCTCTTTGTGGAAACAGACATACACAGCAATTAAAGGGTGCATCTCTAGTTGTTTATGCTAGAACATTTGTAATGTCTCTTGTTTTAGGTAAAAGTTTTATAGCTGATTCAAAGGGTTTGAGAAATATTTAATGCTTAATGAAGCTTTGTGTGATGTTTTTCCCATGCAGATTTCTAGTGTACTCTTAGATCTGGGAAATTCATTGCTTATCAGAGGGTATGTTGCAATTAAAATTTGACTATATTCTTAGTAAAAAATCAAGTGGCTGCAACCTGTTTGTGAATGGCTGCCCCATGATTTTGCAGCCATGCTCAGATATGTGACTAGATCAAGGTCTCTTTGCCTGGCAGTGAAAAACATCCCTAACTTACAGCACATCAGCTCTGTTACTCTGCTTCCATGAGGTCTGGGCAACAGGGGAGAACAGGGAACGCTAAACCAGGAGTTCCTGCCTCTGCAGTTTGGGCAGGGAGAGAAAGAGAACTCAAGATCTGTATCTCCTTGCCTCTCCTCCATAAATCCATCTTGGAATATTGATTATTAAATCTACATATTCACCTACCCTGGAAAAGGAGCAAGCATATATGGCTGGTGTGCAATCTCCTTTTATTCAGGCACGACATCCTGGCTTCCACTGCTTGCTGAACCAGGGGTATTTGAGGCAAAGAAAAAACTCTCTCCTGTTTTTCTGAAGCTTGCCTAAATCAATTTTAGGTATTTTTCATCTGCACTGTAGACCTGAGACAAAACTTTGGCGGTGCTGAGGTTGTGACTGTTGTGAGACTCACGATCTCATGGGCTGTGGCAGATCCCACCCTGTCAGATATTTACAACTAGGATGGGCCAAACAAATCAAATACAACTGGGTATAGTCTCTCACACACCTCTTCTTTGCCATTTATGGAATGGTTATAAAATGGGGTATGTGGAGTAATTCAAAAGGAGAACAGAAGGTCAAGTCAGACGTAAATATGATTTATAATGTTGGTTTTTCTTTTCATGCGTAATAATCATGTAATCGCTGTAAAAAAACCCCCACACAAGAGCTTTCTACTTTTCCTCACTTATAGCCTTACTTTTCATCTAGAATGCAGTAATTTTCAAATCACAGTTCCTTTCTGTGGTAGTTTTATGAAACTGGAATGCTGTATTGTTCTTTGATCTGACAGGTAATCTTTCAGGCAATAAATTGTTGTTCTCTTTCAGCCTAGATGCCATTCTCTCATGTGATCTCACATAATGACTAATTTAGTAAGTGAGTACTCAGAATATTTCTCACCTAGAAGCTGGTAGTCTAAAAAGAAGTCTCTTATTTGGTTTCTCCCCCATTGTTCATCCTTTTAGTATTTCCATTTTGTAGCAACAGTTATTCCACTTGGATTATTTTGACAGTAGAGAAATATTCTCTGTTTGAATAGGACTAAGGAGGGTGCAAATGCAAAGGTTCAGTATACATTTCCTTCTCTTTTTTATAGTCACAAAATAATCTTCTACTCCCTGCATAATTCTGTACAGTCAATGAGAAAGATAACAATCCACCCCAGGAAGTTTGTTGGGTTGTGGTTTAAGTGTATCAAGGATGTTTTTTCCATTCAAAATTCTGTACCAGGAGAGGTTCTGTTACACTATTTCCATTCTACATTATAATTTCTCTGCATAAATACATTTTTTTTTCTCCTTTGTAAAAACCCTTTGCAGGTTTTTATTGGGATAAAGTTAATTATTTCCACAGTAGCTGGTATGGGACTGCTGCTCTTCCAGTGTATAAATTTCTGCAGAAATATTTTTCTTTATTGCAGTAATAAGTCAAGAAATAGTAAACCCTTGGAGGGAGAAAGACCTTAGACCAGCTCAGGGTGCCCACTGCCAAGTGAAGAATTGGGAAGAAAGCAGGGAAAGACAGATGGACAGGCCTGAGAACTTGTCAAACAGGCACTGGAGGGAGGAGAAAAGAGATAATGTTTCATTACAAAGAGAGCATATCTAGGAGATCAAACCTCTAGGACAGTTCCTATATTATCAAAACCAGACTTATAATTATAAAAAAATGTGAAGGAGGAAAGTTCTGAAAAAAAGGTCCATTAAAGTTCATTAGAAAATGCTGTACCAAAGTCTGGGCATTCCTGTCCTTTTAGTACCTTTATTGAACATAATGTTTCCTGAATTTTAAAAATCTGAATAAGTGGCTAAAAGCATTAATAAGTTCATGGGGAACTCTTGAATGTGAAAGATGAAAATGAGGCTCAAGAAAATCTCTTTCTGAAACTTTACTCATTAAAGCAACCCCGTTTCTGTGAAGTCCATCAGGCTTTACCCACTGCCAGGCTGGGAGGAATGAACTCCTAGTCCTTCTCATGTGAACTCCATACAACAGATTTTAAGGGAAGTGCTCTCTGTCATGAAAGCAAAGTGTGCAGAACATTAGAAAAGGGTTGTACAATATATACACCATTGTTGAGACAGCTCTAAACCCATCTCCTACCCCACCTTATCAGCATTTTGGGGGGTGGGGGAAATGACAGGGTTTATGGGTGGGTCTTTATGGGTACTTCTTGTGCAGCACTTTCCACATTGCTGGGGTAGCAGGTCCATAGCTAGGATTCCTCTGTGTGTCCATGTTCACAGAGCAAATGAATCCCTCAGTAAGAAGTGTAATAGTGCTAGAAAATCGATTTGTGGCTGGGAAGGCTGAGTTTCTGTGGCAGAGGGGAGCGCTAGGGATAGAATTCCTTTTTGCTTCCCTCTGGCAAGCTGGAGCACAAGCATGGTTAGCTGAGATGGAGTGGGAGCCACAGCACCTGGGCCAGAGAGAGAAATCAGAGCACTGACTTTTGCTAAATAAGCCATAGGAGGGCTGGAATAAGGAGCCACACTTCAGGAGGTGACTAATGTGTTTTTCCTCTGAATCTGACAGGATTGACTGTTCTGTCCTCTTGCTGTTTTGGTCTCTTTAAAAATTAACAACTATGAATAGAAATAGATGAAAGACTGTAGCAAGCAGTTTCCCAGTTTCAAACGGGCAGATTCATGGGTACGTTTTCATTTCTCTGAAACCGAGGAAATATTGCTGATTCCCCTTGGACATAAATTTCTTTAGGTTATATTTGTGGGCCAAAAGGGGGCTTTTATTTCTATTTGGGCTCCCAGATAGTGTTTACTCTGTGTATGGATGTCAAAATAAATTTTGTGAAAAATCAAGTCTGTGGGGATCAGCACCTGGCTTTATTTGATCACAGAATGATAGATGACCTAGCAAACATGGAGCAGAGAGGTCTAGAGGAGCACATGAGGACATAAAAGTGCTGTGAAAAAAAGACATTCTGGAGATTCGGTGTAGTATCAGGACCATGCTTTTTGCCATCTGTTCTTTACAGCAACTAGTGCAGTGGTCAAGGCCTGATAAGTATTTTGGTCCTGCAAGCAGTAATAGTGAACTAAAAGCCTTTTCAGATCAGGGATGATGCCTCTTCACTTCTTTTTCCAGAAATGCTCTGAAAGAAAGGACAACTGTAGTCTCACAGCTTCTCAGTGAGATGGGACACAAGAAAGTAAAACCCTCCTAAAGATCTGATAAACACTTTATGGCAATTCCCCTGTTTTGCCAGATTTTTCTCAGTTTCAAAGTTTAAAAGATTTTAAATGGTTTATGAGGATCCTGGAGGTCTTTCATTACGTGCTCTTGTATAGTAGTAATCAACAGCATAGGTCCAAATGGGATCCTGGGAAAGTTATTGCACTTGTTATGTTCCTTTAAAGGCTGAGGGGAGAAAATTATCTTAATCTTTACTCTTGTGCATTATCTTTCAGGCTTGCCTTTTTAAACTATACTGCTTTTTAAGAGTTTGTCTCCCCACAGAGGACATTATTCTTTTTATTCTGATATAAACATAGTTAGAAATAACACGTAATTTGATAGAATTCCTAACATATTTCTGTCTCTAATGACACACAAGACAGAGTTGCTTTGGAGAAGGAAGACAGGAGTGTTTGTTTTCTCTTTATGTTTGCATATAAAGTCTTTATTGACAGAGCTTGTTTTTTTGTGTGTTGTTTTTTTTTTTTTCCAAATGTTTGTATTCAGCAGCTTGCTCTCTGAGTCTCTGCTATGATGCAGTGTGAATTGCAATGAAGGAATTGCTAAACCAAATAAATCTTTGGGTCACAAGTACAGAAATAATGACCTTTTTAGGTCATCACATGTGCTGCTCAAGTCGCAGAATATGAGTTAACACGAGTAAGAAAGGAAGTGCTTTTGTTCCTGGAGCCACTGCCTTGGGCTTTGCAGTCAACTGAGCCAGTAGAGACCCAGACCACGATTCTGGCATTGCTTAAACCTGGTGTAAATTCAGTCCTGTCTTTCCCTTTGCCAAGGCTACACGATCTCCCTGACTCCACTGGGCTCACACCAGCACTTGTGTGGCCACTTGGGGAGCTGCTCCAGTCCTCCCATGGGGTGGGAAGGGGATGCTTGTTTGGATCCCTGGATGGATGCTCCTCTTCAGCAGCATTCTGGGGCAATGCCAGCTTAAAGTGGATATGTAACCATGGTTTCATGTTCTTAGGGCCAAGGATCTGTAAGTCAATTACCAAAATAGCCATTTCACAGTTCATTTTACTGAGTTCATTTGCAAACATACCAAAAATCTTCAGCCAAATGGGATTTCCCGTTTTAATCAGGTTTCCATGCAGCTGTGCTCCTGAATGCCTCTCTGTAGTAAGTAGTTTTAAAATATAGTTATAAAATCAGCTATATTGACCATGGTAAGGCTGTGAATTTAGCTATTTACTGTTCAAATTTTTTTTTGAGTTTTTTGTGTGTTGTTTTTTTTTTTTTCAGATATTTACAAATCTTTCTTAAGTTCAAGTGGTGGGCGAGGTGAAAAAATTTCTTTGCCTACTCAGCTGTTAAACTCCAGCTCCTCTGTCCTGCAAAGTTATTTAAATTATTCATGGCTTCATAGATCTGAAAATCAGAAGGGACCATTATAATCTTGTAGTCTGACCTTCTGCATGACACAGGCCAGATTTCCCCCAGTAGTTCCAATATTGTCCCTATAACTAATGCAGAGTAGAAAGATATTCTGATTTTGTTTGCACTTGTATTTTAAGTATTTGAAGGGCATGCCTAAAGTCAGACTCTGCTGGATAAATCATTTCCTGCCTCATCCTTTTAAACTGCTTGGACTACATATCTGCAACTTCTTTAGTTCTGTTTGGTTTTCATTTGTTTTTATTCTTGCCTTTGAATGGTAAGGGCAGATGCACATGCTTTTAGGTTCCTTGTTTCCATCAGATTTGAAAATTGGTGACTATACTATACATTTGTAGGTCTGAGCCTACTTATTTCGTGTCTCAGAAACACAGAATTGCCAAAATAGTGCTTAGCCTGGAAAAAAGTAAGTTCATGATCAGTTTTACCTCTGACTCTGAGTGTCATGTTGACACCACAGAATTCTACTCCAAGAGTGACTTGAAGAAATGACAGTCTCAGCTATTGTCTCAGAAGTCAATAACTTCCCTGTAACTTAATTTCCTCGGTGGTTAGAAAGAAACATGAACTTTTGGCTAATCCAGTTGTACCTGGGTGTCTTGGTTTGTAAGGACTGCAGTAAACTGACATTGCATTTATTAGTGATGTAAATCATGAACCATTACCTCGTTTTGAGAAAAAAAAAATTAGGCTGTTTTTTATGGAACTACAATCCTTTACAGTTACCTGTTTTGGCCTTTTTTAATGAAAAATCATAACTTGTGCCAATAGTGCTACTATTGGCTACTGCACTGGTGTAATGAGTGCTAGAAATCGAGTAGGAATTTTGTGGGAGAATAGAAAACATACTTTTAGTTATTTAGATGATGTCATAATTTGGAAGACTTCTGGTGGCATTGAAACTGGCATAGAAATTCAGTGTCTCATCCTCAAACTGGATTATAATTCATCAGAGACAAAAATTCAGAAGACAGGTCTTAACATCAGTCAGCCACCAGCCCCTGATATGGCAAACCAGCCCATCATTAATTCTGGGAGTGCTGCCTGTCATGGGCATATCAGAGGGACAGGTATAAATAAGTACTGCATTAAGCTTAAAAGAAACTGTTAGGACAAAGTGCATTGCAAAGATGAAATAAACCCACACCTCAAATATTTTAGAGAATGACAATTAAGATAACTGCAGCTGGAATGCATCTTAGATAAATTATGGACTTTGGTCTGTAAGGTGAAGTCATGCAGAAGAATATAGTAGAGCTGACTTATTTTTCTCCTGGGTATAACTTCTATGCAAAGACAAGTGGTAATAATGTTGTTCTGGTTGTCTATGCCTAAGTCTCATTTACTTATTCTCCTTTTATTGTTTCTTCGCCCTCCCCTTTTTGATATATTAACTCTTTAATTACTTGTAATTTATTTTTTTATGTTAGGATATGTTGTGTTATGTTATTTTGTTCCTGAATATAAGTCCAAAAGGAGAAAATGGATTCAGTTATGCAGAACACTTCATGTACATGGGAAAGTAATGGCTATTTCTTCTAGAGGAGGCTTTTCAGTTGTCAGTGATTCAGTAGATCAAAGAGAAAATTTTGATGACACAATGACCACAGCTGTCAGCATGTTACAGTTACTGGAACACTACAGAAAATTTTGGCATAATCTAAGGGATGTGGTTCCAGGTGAAATGGGAAAGTATCAATATTGTTGCTTAAGAGCCTGCTAAGACTTCAATTTTCAAGTCATACAGCTTCAAAAAAAAGAACCAGTATTGGAATGGGTCCAGAGAAGAGCTGGACTGACAGAATAGAAAGAGGAGGAGTCTGAAAGAGGAAACTTGGAGTAGGACAGAGAGGGCTCAGACATCCTGCACTGGATGGGTGAAGCATGGCAGAAGTGCTGTGTGCTTTTGAGATTAGCCAGATGTCCAGAAATTCCAAGAACATGTGGGTTCTATGTGTCTCTGAAAACTTATAACTCCTTCAAAAGGAGTCTGCTGTGTTTTGATCTATCTGGCAGGTTATTGTTTTGTAGCATTCAGTATATTTACACACCCTAAAGGACATTCTAGACAGAGATGGGACAATCCTGCTTTTCTCCAAAGCAGCCTTTGCTGATCTTACCAGCTGAGTTGGTTTGGTTTGTTTTTTTTTTTTTTTTTTTTCAAGTTTTTTTCTCACTTTTTATCAAAGTATCTACAAACTGTTCAAGAACAAATTATAGCTTAATATTACCTCCAAGAAGAAAAATATAAAAAAAGAAACCTGATATGAATGAAAAATGGATCTTTTCAAGTGAACCTTTGTATTATACCCCAGAGTTATCTTTCTTTATCCTCAAAGAAAAAAAAAATCCACTTTCTTCTTTTATTTTCTCTAACAGTAGAATATCAAATTATAGATCTATGTGGAAAAAAAAATTTCAGAGCATCTGATTTTAACAAGCTTTAAGGCTCATACTATATTTTTTCTGTGATAGAGGTTAATGCATTTAGGCATTCCATTAGTAAATATGTCCTTTTATTATAAATTACTGTGCAGTCACTATTTATTCTACTGGCAATGATTATATTCTTTGTTATAAATACTACCTGTTCACTATATAACCCATACCTCCATACCTGGAGTTTGAAGATGAATTCACTGACAAGCCACACCACATCACAATGAGAAGCAAGTAACAGAAAACTGGGGTAAATTTGTCTCTGTAGACTGCTTGTAGAGGCATTTTATATTCTGCTAAATTACATATAACTTCTGAAACTATCTCAAAATATTGTATTTTATCTCAATGTGTAGTATGGATTTTCATTCGTCACAACGTGCTGCAAATACAGACATCAGTCAGGTAATCATACACAATTTTTTAAGTAATGGTTTTTTTAAGTATTGTTGATGTAAAATAAAACCTGTGGATATTTAAGCTCCCTGTTCAACCTCATTATTTTGAAGCTCATCATCACTGTAGAAAGGAATGAATTAAGGGTCAATCTGACAAATTGTGTTGTCACCTGTGCATAGTTTGACATCTGTCCCCAATCTCCTTTAATGCTATTTCATTGTTTGCAGTAATTTTCCATCGTTTTTTTGATGTAATTTTGAATGATTTATTTTGTGGAGGTAGATCTGAAGTTCAACTGATTTGTGTGCAAATTTGAAGCTACTGATTCATAAGGACATCGTTTTTTCACAGGTGAAAAATATGTCTCATAGCTTTGAAGCTACTCTCTAAAAGAAGATCAGTTAAGAGGAAAGAGTTCTTGTTTTTATTTTAATGAATATTGTGCAGAACACCTCACTGGAAACACTTCTATAAAATATATAAAACAAGATGTATCTTCAGAATAATACTGCTCAAATTTGCACTTTCACATAATCTTTTATTTATAAGCATTTAAACCAGTAATTTTTGTAAATAAATATTAAATTTAATAGAAAATATGAAGCAGTTTTTATATGATAATCATCTCAATTTAATGCGATTTCTATTGATGACTTGCTTACTACACTACAGAAATATTTCCATGAGTATAGTTTTGCATAATCTGATGATTAGTAGTAGATTTTTTTATTTCTAATGTGGCAAAATTCTTTACAGTGGAGGTTAGTGTCAGAATTTATAGAGACTAAACTAAATGCTTATTACAACAGTGACTTGAGTTAATGCAATAAGCCCATAGATGCAGTGCTGCACTAGAGCACAAGATGCTCCTGAGTAGGCTTTTAATGAAAAAAAATGAATCCTTACAGTAGCACTCTTATGGTAGCACTTTTGTGACTAAATTTCATGGGTACTTTTTACCTCAAACACGTCTACAAATATTTGACTGTGTAAGAAAGTAATACTTACAGGACATCTATGTTGCATTCTGACTTCTGGGTAAAATGCACCACTGCCTGAGGTTGCTGAGATTTATTTCCTGTTGTAAAGGACAAAACATCAAATTTGAGACAAAATCTGAAAGTTTATGACTTTATATACTATATGGAGTGTATTCTCAGGAAAACTTGTCCACTGAGATTATTTCTTGTTTTTCTTTTTATTTCTGTGTTTTTTCCCTATTAGAGACCATTCTTTAAATTTTACTTAGGTGTTGTCCATTTACATTTAACTGAATATATTTCCTTGTTATGGTAGATCTTATTCACCACATCTCATGAACTCAGTCATGATGTATGCCCTGATAGCTCTCATCTTATTTACTTTGGTTTTGAGGGCTAAAAGTAAAATTTTGCTTGTTTGGGTTTCAACTGTAATGACAAAGTCAGCGTCCTGATATCTCCTTCCATAAGGTAATTTGTGTGAAACTTGCTTGTTGAGCCTTTAGAGCATTTTGCATCTCCATTTACCAAGTCATTTTTATTGATGGTAACTGCACTGCTCTTCCTCACTGGAGCTGTACTGAAGGCTATTGTTTACCTGTTAAAAGCTGTTCCTGCTCCTTCCTTCCTTCCCTAGTGAGACTGGGATAACAACACTGCCCTACATGGTTGACACATGATTTCCAACTATGTCTCCTGTGTCCTTTATTCTTTCTCCTTCTACCAGTGGACCTGTGTCTCTCAGAGTAAACCAGAATCTGTTATTTTAAGTGAAGTCTTGTTATTTTGGTCAAAGGAGTGAGAGAGATTTGTGTTGAAAAACGATACCTTTAGGCAAGTAAAGCTAATGACAGGGAACATAAGGAAGTCAGCTTTTAGCAAGCTAATGGGTGAGTGTTTACCCCCATTTCAGTTCCTATTTCTATCTCACTCTCCTTGACTTTGGGCATTTTGCCTGACCTCCCTTTGCTGCAGTGTCTGATGTGTGACAAGGGAAACATCCAGACCTGACATTTGTCTGCCTCTTCCTGGGCATGTGCAAGCCTTCTACCCAACTAGGTCAGAACTGGAGTTAGGACTGGAAGAGCCATTGAATTCAGACCTCACTCAAATATTTACAGAAACAGCTTTATGCTACCTCAATTTTTCCAAACAGATCAGAATGAGTTGGTTTTTGTTTGCCAGGTTAACAACTTCGTTGCAAACCTTAATGATGCATTATCTGACGTAAAGCCATAAATGCCTCACTGGTTTTTTTTACACACACAGACTCCCCTACCAACAAAAGCACAGACATTCTGCAGAGAGAATTGACACAAGGTGAAACCAGCTGTGTATCTCACAGGTCTTGCACAGTGAGTGGCGAGATCTCTGAGCCCACAGTGGGGATGATCTGGATAACCCTTTACTTTGGATCATTCCTCCAATAAGCACACAGGAATTTTGACTCCCCAGCATCAAAGAATCACAGCCAAAAGTTAACCACTCCCTCTCCATGTCTTGGTTTGTAATTCTCCTGAAATTTACTGGACTATTTAAAAAAAATCATATCTGGAATGTCAGTGCATTGCCAGATGCACATATTAAGAGGAAAACTGCCCACATTTAAATTCATTAATCAAGAAGAGAATGAATGATTCCAATTCCAGGGATTCACAGAAAAAAAGCTTTTGGGTGAGGAACATACTGAGAATGAGCTGTGTGTGATGAGCTTTAGTAATTTTATAACTGCTTCTGTTTGTACCTGGTGTCTCTCTCTTTGCTGTCTTCTGTACTTCCACTGTCTTTTCTTGTGGATACTCAACATAATCTGGCAGCTTCACTTTTTTTTTGTGTTCTGTGAGAAATTTATTTTAAATCTTCAACAGTCTCAGTATACTCAGTATTCTAGTTTTATCAGTTCAGAGGATGAGCAATTTCTAGGGCACTAATAAGTGCCGCTTTTTTAATTTTTTTTTTTTTTTATGAGTAGACTTCCAGATGCATTGAACAACATTCAAAACAAGCCTTGTCTCCACTTAACAAAGTTAAATTCATTGAAGCACTTCCTGTTATTAGGAGAAATAAAATTACTGAAACTGAGCTAGATGCTTGATAACATTGATAGGATAAAATCCTAGTTCCTATTGTAAATAGTTTTTACCTAAGGTTTAATCTTTTTATACTTCAAAAATTGCTGTTTTGCTCTTAATAGCAACTTAAGTGTTCTTAATTATACTAAAGTAATAACTAAAGTTGCAGTCCTGATGAGCCCTTTTTTAAAGTAAATGTGAAGGGAAAGCTTGAGAAAAATGTTATGTCTTGCAAAAATGATTATAACAGCTGAACAAAAATATTACTGAATGAATTTTGCTGTGCTGGTTCTTTATCCCACAGACTTTGTAGTTTGTAAGGCTAGTATTTCCATTACTTAATAAAAATGTGTGTTCTGCAGCACCCACAACCCACTACTGTTTCTCTGTGCCTTAGGGACCTTTTGAAAGCTTCAATACCTTGAATATGTTCTTCCTGAAATTTTTGACTGCTGTCAAAAAGTTTTAGCCTTTACTAGGAATCATTTTTTTAATAAGAACTTTTCAAATATCAAAGTAGAAATGTTCTTTGTTCCAAAGAATTGTCTCTCAAAGGGAGTAAAATGCAATTAGACTGTTTTTGGCTCTGGAGTTAGTTGGAGGTCTTTGTAGTGTACCCCAGCATCTGTAGAGCTCTGCCCTTCCAAGTAGAATGTTTGCTTTATATCCATACTGTCTTTTCCAGCCTGTACTATTTTGTGGTTGGATTCAATGATCTTAAGGCCTTTTCCAACTTAAATAATTCTATGATTCTGTGACCTAATGAGGCTAACTTGCTGATTTCCATTATAATAAGCTTTATGTGTCTATGACACCGAAAAGAAACATGTGTGTTTTCCCAAAGAAAAGCAGAGAGAAAATCCAGACTGAATTGTCCTTTTCTGTGAACATTTTCAAGTGTATGGTTAAAGAACTGACCTGTAAGCCCTTGGTTCTGCCCTGTCAGCTCTTTGCATGAGCCACAGTTGCCAAAGAGGAGAGGCACATGTGGAGAACAGACTGTGGGAGTGTTGTCATTGAGTGAAAATTCATCAGAGCTTCTTCAGTTAGTTATCTTAGATCATCAAAATGGGGATTCTCCCCTACTTAGGCAGCACTGTCATAAGGAAATGATGTGGCCCTGTGGATAATACCAAAATGCTGAGAAATTTGCTGTGGCTTAGTCCCTTTTTCTTATCACAATAAATTTTAAATGGAGCTTTTCATATGGACGTATGAATAAGTGTAATCAGAAACCTAAATATAATGACTTGTTACACAGTTAGAGGGCACAAAAGTGCACTTGTCATCACTTTTGACCTGCAAATGATGTCTGTTAAGAGAGCAGCACTTCTTAGTGAGAGCTAAAGATCGAATCCAATCTGATCATTGGTACAGACAATGGGAATGACCCTAAATCTGTCTTCATGAGGCAATTGCCCACAACCCTTGGAACCTCACTACTCTAGTTTAAAACTAGGAACCAGTTAGAGGAAGGAGTAATGGATATCTATGTTATGTTCTGTGTGTGCTCCCCACTGATGTAAGACTGGCTGTGTCTCTGAGGTGACGGCAGAGTTACTGAAGCTACTGAACAGTATTTTTGTACCAGTAAAGTTCCAAAACGTGCTGGGAATAATGCCTACACTACACCCCTCCTCTCTAAAGGTCAGGTTTACAGGAGTTGCAACAAAGACTCATATACAAACGTTCAAATTCCATGGATTGAATGATTGATGGGTTTGTATTTTTACCCTGATTATGTTTTTTCATTTGGCTTCCAGGTTTCTGAGCCACTCAGATTATATTTCAAGGCTGCTTTTTCACTGAACATTAAACTCAGATGTTGTTCCAAGAAAAGGAAGGTGAAAGATGGGAGTATTTCCTGAGACCTTGGTTGCCAGTGCTGGGTCTTTTTAAAGAGAAATAACAGCACAATGTCTGTTAAGAAGTTCTACGTAGCTCAGGCTTGTGTAGAAGAGTTTGATGCTGGGTGGAGATTCCAACCTAACAGTCAGTGAGTTGGTACTTCTGCCTGGCACAGAGGGGGGTCTAACAATGGAACCAGCCGTGTGCTGGGGCCGGCTGTGCTAATCAGCACCTCACTGCTGCATTTATCCTGCAGCACATGGGGCTTGCCTGTTGCTCAGACATCTCTGCACCAATCTGCACTGCACTGGATCTGTATGAAGAGAACTGCAGATCCCTAAGTTAGAAGAAGAGGCAAAGCAAATAACCTTTCTGAGAGTGGCAATGAGCTCGCAGGATTTGGTTGTCACTTCACTTGGTACACAGAGGGCCAGTTTGGTACAATCTGTTTCTTCCCTCTTCTGTTCTCACTCTGTGTTCATCAAGTAATTTTTATGCTCTCTCTGGATTTACTTTTTGAAAATTGGAGCTGCTGAGTTATACCACTAAGACACAGTTTTCCTTGGTGCATTTCATTAAAGAATGCTAATAATATTCCAGGCTTCGTGCATCCAATTCACTAAAAATGCCTGGAAAGAGTAGGTGTATTGCCCTGTTGTCGACTGCATCTGGCTTGACTCAATTACTCTGGAGATAAAATTATGTTAATGGGGTGGGCTTGCACAGACAGAAAAGCCTGTGGGTGAAGACACGGGGTTTTAAATAGGTTAGAGCCTTCATTTGGTTTTTGCTCCCTGAAAAATTTGAGTTAAGAACTGTCCACATATTCTGTACAAATATGAAAATGGTTTTGAAGTTCTAGAGGGAATATTGAAATGTAAATATCTAGTTTATAGCTGAAAAATTATATAGAGATTTAATTTTTTTATAAAAACCATATGAACTTCTGTATGTTATTGTTACCTCTGTTCCCCCCCCACATAAAAGTTCACTTTGGTTCCGTGTTCTACCCCTTCCATCTTGCTGTAAACACAGGCTCTCAGAAATATAAATACCATTTTCCCCCCTTGAAATCTGTCAGTGGAGGGCTGACATTCCATTTCCTCCTAGAGACTCACTTAATCTTCACATTCTCTATTATCTTTTAACTCTTTCCTCTTCATCTCTGCCAGTCTCTGATTTTATTTGTCTGTTTGGGGGGTGGATTTGCCCTGCTCTTCACAGCTGTGGTTTGTACATAATGTTTCCTTTTACCTATAAGTTTCAAGGTATTCTGCTCCTTCCTGAGTTGTGGTGAAAGCTTCAGAACGTGACCAAGTATTCCTTGTCCCTGTAAATGCTGACTGTGCCAAAGAGAGGATAAACCAGCACAGATTTCACAACTCAGCAGCTCGTTTCCCTTTGGTGTTTTACATCCATGTTGAGAAGGTGAATCTCTATAAGCAGCAAAGGCAGGCTGGGAGGACAAGTACTGGAGGAAAAGAAGATATCAGCGTGGGGCTTCTGCAGAAATTCAGTTGGTGTTAGAATAATAAAGAGGAAGAACAAGCAGAGAAGTTGCCGCCTCAATCCTGCTGAATTAGGCTGGGCTGATTTCTGGAGTTTGCTTGTTGCAACCACTGCTGAAATGCCACGTTCTACAGCACAGGAGGGTGTTGAGAAAAAGGTTAAGAGCTGAACACGGAAAAGTATCTGCGTTTTGCTCAACCTTGGTCTCCCCAGAAACACAACAGAGCTTACCCACACAGATCAAAAGCAGAGAGCTTCTTGAAAAGGTTAGGCTTCGTTTCTTAACAGTCTAGGCAGAATTGGATGTGGTGGTTAAAGAGGAAAAGGCCTTTACCGTGGTGGAGCGCTGCATTGTCTGTTACTCCTGCCACCCTTGACATGGGAGGAAAAATTCTATTGTAAAATTCCCTGTGATATGAGAGGGGAATTAAGAGTTATTGGAAATAGGAGCGGGTAAAATGTAATTTTTCTATGTTGTACCCTTCTTGCATTACTAATAGTTGCCAGGGAAACCAACAGAACTCTAAATTCCTCTGCTGGAAAGGCAGCTATGGTTATAAACAAGGTCATTTAAAACTGTGTCTGCAGATTATAAAAGTGCTAGCTGGGACCTGCTGCAGGTTCTGCTCTGCATCCTGGTGCCCATCTACATGCTCAGTTTCAATTAGATAAAAAATGTTTACCCTGGTCAATATTAAGAGGTTTTTTTGTTTTGTTTTTGTTTGTTTGTTTGTTTGTTTTGTTTGTTTGGTTTTTTTGTGTGTTTTGGGTGGTTTTTTTACAGTAAACAATACCCCTCAATTATTCTCATTTATTCCTCAAGAGAAGTTATCGTACACCAAGTGTGAAGTTTGCCTCTCTGCATTGTCACATTGCTCTGCAAGCTTCTGTTAGAACCCAGGATCTGTCAGTCTGCTGTGCTTTCCCTGGGGAATCTGGATACCATTCAGTAGCTTTACCAAACTTTTAATATGATAACAAAGTAGCTGTCTTTGGACATGAGGTATAATCATTTCCAGGAGATTAGACTTGGCTGTTTGCCTTTCATCTACAAGGGCTCTGTTTCTTATGCTTTACAGTGTCCACCCTTGTCAGGCACAGCTATGAACCTTGACACATCCATCAGCAGGCTTTCAGGGGAAAAATGCCCAAGTTTGTACATAAATCTTTTAAAGGAAAAGATGCTTATGAACTTTCTCTCATGTTGACTTTATGGATCTGACATTTATTTCCTCACTGATTTCAGCTAAAGCCTATGAGGGAAATTGATTTAGGATGAAAACAGGTAATTATAGCTTGATTAGAATCATTTGCAGCTTCAAAGGACCCTCATGTCCTTCTGCGTTAAATAACGATCATAAAATCAATTTGTGTATCTCTGATTCCCTTTCTGCCTTTTCTGAAGGTGATATTCTTTGCAAAGGACACATTTTTCATGATGTCTTATTGCTCTAAATAGCACTTCCATTCCTGGTTTACTTGAATTTTTTAGTCCCCAGCTCGAATACATTCCAGTTGTTAAGACAATCAAAGGTAATTGGCAGCTATGAATGCTTCTTCCAGAAAGTGCCGTAGAACTTACACCAGTTTTTGCTTTTCAAACCAGCTGTTTCTGGCTGTCACAAATCCCACACACTTTACCCTTTACAATTTACTCCTGGATTTAATTTTTGTTGTTTTAGTGGTGGAGAGGACAGACCTGATGGTCAGAGGAGCAGCAGTTGCAAGCTATCTGTGATCACTTGTGCTGTTCAGTGCGACCAAAGCGTGTGCAGATTTGTCTTCCTATCTCCCTGTTAGTTCTCCCAGGTATTGTTGGCAGCATGTCCTGACATTTGGGAAGCTTTGTTGTCCACACTGAACTCCGTGCCCTTCAGCCTCTGAGGCAGCTTGTTTAAAAAGAGCTCTGGTTAGAAAAAATAATAAACAAAAAAAGATGATTTTGACACAGTTTCTGTGCCGCGCTCGGAGTTCTCAACACAGGGAAGTTAAAAGGATTTCATGCAGGCATCAGTGGGTTTTGTTAATTAGGATAAAATGGTTGCATTTGAAAATTGTACATTTATTAGTACAACAAAAGGATGAGTTTTTAGCTGTATTTCTGTTGATGTCACTCATCAGAGATATAACTCAGCGTTTCTCACTGGGGAAATCTCTCCAAAAGTGTTGTTACTTACTTCTTACAGGATTGTGGAAAAATAGTTAGAGAAGATTCTGATGTGACCAAAAACTCTGGGGAAAAGCTTGTAGGGACAAGCTGCAGTTCTCTGGTTCCCCAGTGGGAGTATTTGACATTCTACCATCAGTGAGGCAGTGGAAATTATTTCAGAGAATTGTTGCAGAGGAAAAACTTTTCACACATCTGAAAGCAAACCACTCTGTCACAAAAAGTTCAAAGGCAGATCTTGTGGAGCATAATACTTCTTTGTCTGGACTTTGGATATTTTAATTTTCAGCTATTTAATATTTAGAGAAATGTGCACTGAAACCTTTACCATCATACATTTTGATTTTCGGCTCCGTGTTCTTGTGAATGAACTAGTGCAATTTTGTCTTTTTTCTTCATATGCATTTGGTTGTGCAGGTAGATTACAGACTAAAAGTTACTGATTGTGATTAGCTGGTTTTAAATCTCAATATTGTTCTTATCAATCAGTTTTCTTTTCAGCATCAGATGTTCACATATGTAGTAATTTTCTTTGGCATTGTTATTCTTTGATTGTAAAGGCCCCATTAGTAGGGCATTATATTAGGGAGGCACAGTCTACTTTGAGGACTGATATTCCGTATTTTTTTCTTTACTTTGAAGTTTTTAATGTCTCCTTGTTTTCTTTATCAATAGCTGTGGCAAGGGGAGAACTACTGTGATAGCCCAACAGCTAAGACATATGTTATTAACATGTTAATTTATCATTACACGCAGTTTATAGATCTAAATATAAACCTCATGGGAAACACAGTAACTATTAATTATACAAACAAAACACTTTGACCTAGATTTGGACCTCATCTTCTCAACCGGACTATCAAAATAACAGATATTTGTCTACCAAGCACTTCTAAATGTCATGTAATTTGATGAAGAACCAAGACCAAAGGGTTTCCACTAAAATATATTTTTCCTCACTATTTGAAAATCAACAACATTAGGGGAAAACTTAATGAAAAGGAGGGATATTTTCAAAATGAAAAGATGTTATGGATTAAGAAATATATTTAATTCTAATAGAATCTCAGTCTACTTTCTGAGTTCAGACTCAAAAAAGAGGCCAGACTCTTTCCAAAGACAGAGTGGTTCTTCCACTCTTTGCCAACACTGAGAGGTGGTTTGTGATAAATCTTGATATACTCAAAAGTTTTTTGGTAAAAAAATAAAATCCATCGATCAGTTTTTTATCAAATGTCCAGGTTTTTCCACCTTGCCTGTGATGTAGAATTTTGTAAAGAGAAGGAGTTGGTCTCTTGTGCTACCACTATATCAGAACACACTGAAGTGACATCTGCCATCTGTCCTTTTGAGTACTAAACATCTACATTATCTGTCTTTTATTTTTAATTCAAAATTATTTGCCCAGTTGTCAAGGCTGCCTAATTTTAAAGGTCCCTCTCCACCAGGAGCCAGTGGTACCCACCTTTCTGTGTTGTCCTCACCGCGAGTGCCATATTATAGTGCCACATTTCACAAATACAATGTGACAGATCATTTAAGAGTCTTCTAACCTGCAGGTTGTGTTTTAGTCAGGTCTGTAATTATGAAGCATGAGAGAAAGGCAGGGATTTGAGGGCTTGGGCTTGGGGGATGTTACATGCCTGTTTTAACCTTAGGAAAGGCAAAGTCCCGTACGCATTAACTTTTTTAGCTCCACATGCAATCAGCTGCTCAGACATGCAGTAATCATGACCATACATCAAAGATATTGTCATTGCCATGCTCTCCCCTGGACATGCCCCATTGGCAACTCTCACAGCTGTTTGGCCCTTTGGCCTGACACTGCACAGCAGTTCTTATTATAACACCAAGATTACTTTAATCTCATGTATAATTCAACTTCAAGTCCGATTTCATTCTGTCATTTGTCCTGTGACCTTTCATGACTACCACATGTGCCAGCCTTGATTCTTTTCAAGGGGTCCAATTCCATCTCTTTTTTCCAACTATGGAAGGATCCACAGTTGGCTAAATCCTTCTGTTGAGGGATGCTCAGTGCATATTGCCAGAGGAGTCTGTCAGGCATTGATCAGGGATATTTTACTGGGACTGTTTTACCTGGACCTTGATTCTTTCTTGTAGAGATAAGTTTCAAGATTTAGAGTGTATTTAGCATTGTTTTTATTACTGCTGAGAATTGAAGAGAAGCAGGATTAAATCCCTTACATTCTAGAATGAGGCAAATATTATGCCCTTTCTTTTTTTCCTTTCTTAATGAAAAAACGTAGAATTTAAGTACTTTGGGTACCCGGGTCATTCTGGCTGGAAAGCTCCTTGCAATTTTATTTGCCTCACTATTCCCTAAAAAGGCAACCATTAACTGATTTGCTAGAAATGCTTGGAGGTTAAAAATGATGATGCTGTATTTATAGCATAAAGGCAAAAATCTTCTCCTTTTCTTAGTAAGATGTGTGTCTCAATACCATTGTATTCTTTCTTAAAAACTAGAAAGCCAGACTCTCTAAGAAGAACATGATGGTTTTCTCATGATGTCACTTCTGTCAGTAGCAGCTCTCAGAGTGCAGTGTAGTCATGTGTCAAGAAGTATTATAATTATACAGCCTGCATCAAAATTCTTATTTTATCTCCTTGCAAGTATACAGCAATATTTTTCCTAACTTAATGTCCAGAAAAGTAAGAATAATGCCCTTTGCATAAGCAGATAAATCTTTAGCTTCTTCGTTCACAGCCTAGCAATACTTGCATTTTTATTTTTTAGTCTATAATAATTAGTCTTCACAACAGTCAGATTTTATCATTAAAAGTATACCCTTGATCAATCCCTAGGCACACAGTTTTACCCAAATATTTGATCCTTGGAAGTCTGCCAGTACTTTCAGACTAAAAGATTACTTGAAGTTTCTTTTACATAATGCATGCCAAATTGTTCTTCTCCTGGAATACTTACAGAACTATTTCTGCTATTCCCAGAGCACCACTGAGTAATTCCTTACTGAATTTCTTACCGCACTGAATATTCATGAAAACTTATGAAATATGACAATGTTTCTGCTAGAGATGGTTCTTCCAGTGTCTCACCCATAGAATCTTACTTTCCTAGGGCAGGTTTGTTCCAACTGTAACTTTTTGCCTTATGGTTGGATGATTCTTCCAAAGGAGAATGTAAGACTGAAGAGCCGTGGTCATTGTCAAATCTAGTCCTTTGCTGGCACAGATGTCATCTGATCCTTTTCCAAGTTTAGCAGACCTCATCTTAAGCTGGTTAGATGCCTTTATTTGATACTCTTATTAGAATATTGCCTCATAACATCACTGTTATGACAGAAGTATTTCCAAACTAATTTTGTCAATGGCCACTTCACACCTGGTTCTCTTGGTACACCAGGATGGAGAACAAAATCCCTGAGCACCATCAGACAAGGAGTTGCATCTTCCATTTCAGATCCCTAAATAATCTCAATTAGTTTCACCTTAGATTTGTCTTCTTCTTTGTCAAGTCTGATAATAATCATACAGAATGCCATGTCCTATGGGTTCTGTGAACCTGGTACACCACAGTACTCTCTAACAGAGAATGTGATATGAAAAATGCTGATTGTTCCCCTCCTGTAAGCAATTAATGTGGGCCATTTCTGGGAGCCACATGCAGCAGCTTTTCTGACATTGCATTACTCAGGTCTTTATAGATGGGATGTTGTTTGTTGGCAGCTCTCGCATTCTTGGTTGTGTCAATAACTGCAGGAGAAGAATGAAAGGTAAGAGGACTTTCAGCAATGCTCAAATCTCTAGAACAAGAATTCAGTCACTGTTACCTGATTGTTTATCCCATATAATTTATATATGCTTGTTTACGTAAACAGAAACACTTAACAAATGACTGATGAAAAAAGAGGTGTTTCTGACTCAAGACTCCAAATTTATTATACTATTTATTCAGAAGTCACTAAACCAAGGATTTTTTTCTTTTCAATGATTTGATTTATATTTTTTTTTTGTCACAGTTTTATAATTTCATTATCTGGATGTTCTCCCAGAATTACTCTCATGACTTAGTCTTCTCTAAGACTTCCTCTTGTTGTGAAGAGAAGAGGAATGACCAATCAAGTTCTGTTCAATAGAGTCAGATATAGCTAAATTATTGTTCAGTACTTAGTTGTATTTTTAACAATCAGATTTAATTAGAAAGTTTCAAATAAGTACAGAACATATACCTTTACCATGCTTTTCAGTGATAATCCATGAGAGACACACCAGCAGAAGAAGCCAGAATAACAGAAGACAATGTTTGTTCTTTGATTATATCTGTTTCATTTTCCCGAAGCTTCACAATAGCTCAGTGTCAATCCTGTTTCTCTTATCTCTTTGATTAACTTGAGTTATCTCAAAGAACTGTGTATTTTCAGAGAATCTACATAGTAGTTATAAAAACACTGAGAAATTCCTATCTCAGTGGTGGTCCACACTACCAGACCAAACATCTGACTAAGAAAGAGTCTAAAATAGTACTGCAGAAGTGCAATGAAGTATCAGCATGAAGGAGCGCTGATAAAACCATCCCACCAAAGGCTCTCATTTTGTAAAATGCTTAAACAGTTTTTGAGATTCTGTTCCCTTTAAAGTTCATGCCAGAACTCAGCCTGCTTATGGGTTTCAGAAGAAAATAGGCTATGCACATGTCCAAAAAATGGCTGGACTGCATTTTTTTGTGATTCTACAGGCATCTGACAGAGCAGTGCTGTTAAAACTGCTCAATCCTTTGCTTTTCTCAGCCAGTAGCACTTTTCCAATTCCTGTTTGCTTCCAGAAAGTAATCAGACAGACTCTGGTGAAAGCATGTCCATGAAAATTAGTTCAATGCAGAGATGTTCAAGCTAGGTGAGATCCAAGCTTATAAATTCACATAAAACAGTGCTGCATGGCCTTTTCTGGCCAGGACCAGATAAAATCTAGCCAAATTAACTTGGTACCAAGCCTAAATTAAGAAGCTTTGATTCTTGTCACACGTTTCTTGCCTTTGGGACCATGCCAGACCTTTGTGACTAGATTCTCTCTGGATCTAAGATCAAAAGCCTGTAGCCAGCATTGCTATTCCAACTTGTCCATTCCAAATTTCATGACTAATATGAGTAAAATGAGGTGCTTCAGCATCTGTCAGTATAAAAACTCCCAGTGTCTTCCTTGTGAAATTCTTAGCACATAACATGTGTTCTGTTTGCAGCCACAGATATTGAGAGCAGAAGTGACTCAGCATTTCCAACCTTATGATAAAAAGTAACAAAAAAAAAAAAAAAAGAGTTGTTCTCCTTTCCTCAATTCCCCTTTTCTCCCCAGAAAATCGTGAGCTTGAAAAATACCAACTTAGTGTTACAACCTCCTACTCTTTTTTTTTATTATTTTTTATTCTTTTCTGTGGTGGAGGAGGAAGAGTCTGTTTGGGTTATAGTTCTTGGATAATCACAGGAGTTTGGAAACCCCATCTACTGTGCTATTTGACAGCAGTGAAAAAATGATCAAGGTTATTCATCCCTCTAACCACTGACCTCTAAATTCGAGAAAAATAGTGTTGAAAAATCACAGCATCAAGGAATTTGTTAAACTTGGCCAGAGAGCATGAATTTGAAGGAACAACCTGTGCAAACCTATGAAAAATCACTTTGTAAAAATGGCATTTACTTACTGAAAAAAAAAAGTCTGCTTAAATGTGTTCAGAAATTGGGCTTTTTTAGAAATAATGTATTGTTTTGCTTTTGATTTTGCTTACTAGTGAGAAAAAGAGCTGATGGCTTGGTTTTAGGCTTTTCTATTTTTTTATCTTTTGTGTATTCAGCAACAGTATTTTATATTACATCAATATACATCTGCCAGTGGTGGGGCTTTCATAGCTAGCAAAATGGATATAATTTATAGATTTCTAGATCCTAGATTGATAAAAATTCAGTGATGGAATTGGAATTTGGGAATGGAGAGTGGAAAAAGAAAAGGGAAAGGCTCATTCTACTATTTACTAGTTGGTTAAAGCATGCAGAGAAGAATTGGACTAAAATCTAAAATCAATCAATCTAAAACAGAAATCAATGTAAAATTATCTTCGTGGAGGGTGGGGATGAAAAAAAGGTAAGGATGGGAATGGGTAAGGATAAAAAGGAAAAAGGGAGACCCTCCTGTTGAGTCATGAGGTTCAGAGTGGACCCCCTGGCCAAACTTTGCCCCAGACTTGACTGACAATTTAGGCCTAAAGGTTTTAACAGCACCTAACTGATAGAATAATTTAAACAGATAGACTAATTTAACTGAAGATTCTATAGATTTTGCTATAAGCACATCAGTAACTCACAGGCCTAACTTACTTATGAATCTAATGTATTTAAGAATTTAGTAGACCAACATGAACAGGACATTTGCTATAGTATATTCACACTTGCACACACACAGACATAAAGGCGTATGTACAGCTATATCCTGTGAAAAATTCCCCTTCAATTCAGTGAAGGAATCTCATCAGATGCCTTTGCATCCTCTCAACAGGGAAAGGGTTGAGCCTTAGGGCGTGGGGGCAACAGCCCAGGTTCCACCTCTGTCATTTGGCCTCCAAGTACAGCAAAGTTCAGAGTTCACTGGCTCTGAGAGGCCCCACTTAGAGATGCTGCTCATCCCTGCTGTGGTCCAGGAGAGCTCAAAGGGTCTCTCAGGACTGCTCTTTGCAGGGTCACAACAGAGTTGCTTTTAGCCACAGTAATTTCCCATCCTGGCCGTTCCTCAAGGTCGAGGCCAAATGAACATTTGGGCAACCCAAGGTGTGTGAGGGGTGGTGGTGGTACCACCACATACCCTTTAGGGTTTTATACTGAAAAGTTATACTTATGGCTAATTCCTAACAGGAAAGATAGCTTATTTTCCTAACTGGGTTTGGTAGAGATAAAACTCTGAAAAGAGAGGCTTTTCTGGTCAAAAATGCAGCCATCTGGAGCTTGTTTAATTAGAAAGTTTTTAGTGAGGTGTTTGTATGAATCTTCAGTGAAATGTATTTCTGTTTATCTTTCATTGAGTCCCTATTTAAAAGTGCTAATGGCAGATAGTGAAAAACACCCAGGAAATATACAGTGTATCCAAATTAAACAGAGAGCATAGCAAAACCAAGTAATTCAAATTCCCATGATGTATTATAATTTTCACAATTTATGAAATTCTTGCAAATATATAAATGCATTTGATTAAAATAGAGCAGTATTCATTTATGAAGAACTTAATAATTAAGGAACTAAATGAAAGGAATATTATTTTTAATTATTAGTTCTGTACTGATGCATCTCTTTATTGGCCCTCTGTACCAACCCATCCTTTCCCTAATTGATTTTTAATACATGTTCTTCTTTTGAAAGAAATTGAACCAGCTTTGCATATCCACCATGCTTGTTTTATACATCTTTAATAAATCAAATCACATTTATTAAGGTCTGCAATTATCTGTGTCTGAAATGTTGACTAGATATAAATAAAACTCTTGTTTGAATGTTGCTCTTAATTATGTGCTTTTGATTTTCATGACTTGCTTTTTAGAAAACTGTAAAAAATGTAATTGCTAATGAATGTCTGTGCTAGGGTGTGATTATATTGCAGTGTCTCTTATACAACCATTTGAATTTGAATATAAATATTTTTCCTGTTACTCTTGCATGAGCACTGGTACTAAAATGTCTTAGTAATGCTAATGCATGTGTGTGTAAACTTTTAGTTTGTGTCTGAATTACATTGACACTGAAATAATTAGACACAGAGAAAGGCTTAAAGTGAAAGGTGTTACTGCTATGACCGCTGAAAGGCAGAACTTCTGGTTTGGATATTTTATTTTTTTTTTTTCAATCCCATCAAATCTTACTGTTTTAGAACATTTGCCAGTGTTGCAGTCTTAGTCAGTCTAGTTAATCTTGTCCTGTGTATTCTCTTTCACAGAGAAGCCAAAAATGCACGTGAGGGAGGGATGGAACAAATGCTGAAAGGTGTAATTTCAGTTTACATTGTATGGCCCAGCAACACATACACCACTGTGATGAAAGCCTCAGTGAGCTGTACTGCTGGCTAGTTGTCCACAGAGAGTTGAAGTCAAAGAAATTCTCCAGTACATCATTAGACAAGGCAGAAGAGGCAGACTCCATATTAATTCTGCTTGCTCTTTAATTTCAGGAAGTCACTTCTGAGCCTTATGGATATGTTCAGGCAGGAGCTCTGTGTGATCTCAGAGTAGCTGAAGGGCATCAGATGTCCTATTTCTGCCACTGAGATGTGCCTCAGAAGCCAAGTAATAGATTATAAATCTCTGAAAGCATTTTTCAGTCATGCATTTTTACCATATCCCTAAACCAACCACAAGATTTCAAAGAGCATAAAAATCACTTGTACCAGAGGATTTTGCAGCATAGGTAATACTGTGGAAACTCACTGTACTGTCATTTTGACTCAAATAATTGGCCATGGAGCTGCACATACACAGAAAAAAAGGAAAAAAAAATCTTTATCGCGTGTTACCACACAGGATGTGTAGTGTGGACTTACAATTGTAATAATCCATCACTGTCTGTCTGTATTGAAATGGAAAACAAAAAATACGGTGTTTGGACTGCAAAAAAAGAAAAAATTATTACCTGTGGTACAGTTAAATTGTTGGGTTATATTGTAGCTGGTATGTCTGCAAAATTGAACTCTTTTTCTATTCCACTTCAAATTTATTGCCGAGTAAAGTTAGTTTATGAAGATGAGGACTTACCTGTTTGTAACCAATATGTTTTATTCTGAATGAATTGGGTGCATTTTATCATTCCCTGCAATGTTACTTTTTTTCAAAATATAGTCATTTCTTTTATCTTGTTCAGTTTGCTTTCCACCAAAGGGATAATTGCACTGCTGATAGCTCACAAAAAATTATCATTTGTATTTGTGAAGAGGGATCTGCCCCTTTGTGCAAGGGAGGCTGAGTTTGGAAGGCATTGTATGCACAAATTAGGGATATGAATGCATTCCCACAGTTCTAGACTGCTTCTAGCTGGGCTGCAGCCAGAAAAGAGCAAGGTGAGAGCCATCAGCTGTGACAGGCTGGAAAGGTGATCTCCATGGAAAGCAGTGTGCTTGTAGGCACGGGCAGTTGTAACTCACAGGGAAAGCAGATGCCATATTCCCTTTTAGGCTCACTGGGCACAAAGGATGCTTTAGCTGTCACTGCTGCTGACGTTACCACCCGATGGAGTTCCAGCTTTACCCCAAGTGATCAGTCTGTTGCAGTGTCACATCCTTCTGTCACATCCTGCTCACTGCTGAGGGGATTGTGTCATAAAGACAAGTTGTTCTAAGACATTACTAAACAATGTGTTGCCACTTTTTCTATATTAGCACTTTTTGCTTCAGCAGCTGAAAGAAAGTTGGAAAACTTGGCTTGCTTAATGATGAAGGACAACGATCACACGCTTTGCATAGGGGTGTTAAAAAATTAAATCAATGGGAAAAAAAGAAGTGATTGATGGCTACTGAAACAGGTTTCCCAAGAAAATAAGGTTATCTAAGCCAGTAACCATGCATTGGTATGTCACAGTTCTCATTTTCTGTTGTTTTTATTTTGCTTTTCAATGCTTAGTAAATTTGTTACAGTGTTGATGATCTTTTGCTGCTGAAAGAGTAGTGTAGTATCATTTTATAGATTGCTGAATATTTTAATTGGTTTTTTCATCTGTTTTCTGATGCTTCATCCTTTGCTCCTGACATTGCTAAGAGCATAACATTAATGAAATCTATTGTTGCATTAGTGATGCATCTTTTCCTTTTTACTGCCTGACGTGGCAATGACAAGAGGAGTCTGTCCTATTTGACTGATTGGTTGCTGTAGAAATGTAATTTTTTGTGTAGGGAAGAATAATATGGGTTAAAGAAACAACATGCTTTACTGCTTTTGGGAAGTCCTTTCAGTCTTGCACAAATGCCATTTATTTTCTCCAGACTAACATAATTAGTCCACCTTTGAAGGTAGGGTGTGATTCCACTCCACCTCCTTTTGAGTGCATTTAAACTGATGGGTGCCTGTTTGCAAGAGACTCTTATAACTCTGCTAATTTTCTCATTGCAATATATATTTTATTACATATTTTTTATCATGTCCTGTTTTACCAGGAACTTTACAATGGCAGAGACATTTTTGGTGGAAGGAAACACAACCGGAGGACCTGTTGCATCTGTTTTTTTATTATAGTTTTACTTGCCAAATCCCAGACACAACAAAGCACACACACACAGTCCCTGCCCAAAACGCTGTCCTGTCTCATCTGAAAGTAGCTGCAATCTTCAATCCCTGTGCCAGATGAGCAGAAATGTGGCAGATGTGAAAGAAAAGGGGATGAGAACACGGCGTGTTGCATGTGCTCTGCTGTTACCTCAGACCTTCCCTGGCCCAGTAAAAATTTTGAGTTATCTGAAATTTGAAACAGAAGATACACAGGCCAATAGGAAAACCAGCAACTTTTAAAGAAAAAAAAAAATAAATCCCAGTTTCATAGAAGTTTTATTTCAGGTAAGAAACTGGGAAATAAGTCTTGATACACGTTCCACTTTTCCTAAATGTCTGTTGTTCAGGGTAAAATACTAAACCATTAATTGGAAATATCTCTTCTGTGTCTGAGGTGAGCGATCAGATCCCATCAAAATTTCCGGTGTTCCCTGCAGGGCTGGAGGGACATTTTGAACATTCATTAAGCAGCAGTTGTGAGTGTTCACTGAAGTGTCTGAGTCATGCCACAGAGCAATACATCTCTTCCCCTGCCCTTGTAAAACTCTAGATTATGGTTTGGTAAACAGGGACCTAAATGTGATTTGTTTATTTTTTGATCTTTTCAAAGATAAATAGTGTTCCTACCAGGAAATGTCAAATGCATCTGCACCAATAAAAATATTTTCTTCCAAGCAAATAAATAACTCTTTAAGACGTAAACCAGATACTTTTATTTCCAAATTGATTCTGCTGTAAACCTGGCAGAGTACTTAGAATCACTAATGCAGGTAAGTTATTAATTCTTATTGAAAGCTCTTAAAAATTCAGCTAACATATCCCCTGTGAAAATTTTGTTTCCTTTTCTCCTGTACAAGCATCCCAGTGACAGCACCATTGCCCTGCTGGGCCCAAAGTATGTATTTTCTTGAGACTTTGCATGCTATAGTAGGTGAACTCAGTTATTTGATACCCATGTGGTATTTTTTGACCACAAGTTGTCCACTGGTTTGTTCTGTAATCTTCTCTGTCACAGATGAGAAGACCATGCAGCAAAAATTCCCTCCATCGAATTATCATTGAGATGGTGCTCCACAATAATGAGAAACCTTGTAGATAGAATATATTACATTACCATGTTAAAAGGTTTGGAATATTGAACAGCACAGCCTCAACCAGGATATCCTTGGGCTGATCAGGATGATAAAAAGCAGCAAAGCAGAACAGACAAATTCAACCAATATTCCATTGCAAACTCTGCTGCCCATCCCTGAGTTTCCAGGGCTTGTCTGCAAAATAGGCAACATCTCTTTTAGAAAGCATGGTGCTTTTTAGTCACAACTAAAGGTTGCTTATATTAACACGTTTTCCTAAGGGAGCAAAAAGAAAAAGAAACCAGTGATCCTGTACTGGTTGGGGGAAGGTATCAAATATGGAAGAGATCTGCTTTTTTCTAGTACTGAATCTCACCCTGGTAATGAAGCAAAGTTGCATTAGAATTATGACTACAGGACTCCACTGCACCTTTTGTAGCTTGATCCATTGAAAATGCATGAAGAATTAACATTGCTTGCAAGATGGGCATTTGTGATGTAGAAGAGGCTGCTGGGAAATCATTAGGATGTTTCTCTTGCTTTTAGGGATTGTGGAAAAGTCGCTCAAAAGAGAACTGTAGAATGTATGAGCAGGTGAAGTAGCTACAGGTGGAGACTGGAGGGGTAAAGCAGCTAAGTGGGCAGGTTTGAGTGTTCACAGCAGCAGAGAGGATGATGAAGGAATCTGGAGTTCTGTGCATAAGTGAGGAAGAACTTGTGGCTCTCCTGCAGTAGTCTCAGCTTCGATACTGAATGTTAGTATTATTCTTTAATAGTATTGCTCTTGCTCTATTGTGATCTCTTGCTTGGGGATGCACAGGCTGATTAAACAAGGTTTCTTTTCTGGTATTTGATGTAATTATCAGAGGAATGGAGTTCTGGCTTTTTTAGTTGGCTTGCTTTTATGATTTATGTCTCGTGTATTCGTTGCACTGTCTCCAACATGTTCTTGGAAGGTGTGGGAAACAATCTTTTTCTTGTGGGAAGGAGTTTTTTTACTCTTTAAAAAAGCCATCTTCGAGGAGGGGGTCTGCTGCAACACCAGCTCCCTGATTCTGATGATTTGTCTCTTAATACACAAAGTTGTGCCAACAGTACAAAGAATGAATTCTTACTGATTCATACAGGAATCAGAAATGTGCTTTCTCTTCGTTTTTTCTCCCCTTAAAGTTCATCAGGCCTGAAAGTTTCTTCCCACAAAAAGCCCAGAAAATCAGACAATTTATTGTTAAAAACATAACGTCATAGTTGCCAAGTATTGTACCTGATGGAAGAGAACGATATAGTTAAATGTCTTATAATTTATGTCAGATCACCATTTTAACAAAGTTTCTCCCCTTGCTTGTGTTAAGAGATCACAGTGTTTGTACTTGGTAAAGTCTGACAGCAACAACAAATTTTGCTAGGTTTAATAATTAAATACACAGCAGAGCTGGCAGATAAGTTGGAGAGTGAGCTGAGCTGGATTTTGTGGGTTTTTTTGCTTTGCTTTGTTTTGCTTTGCTTTTATTCCAGCCTTGTGCTGGTCCTCACTGCTCCTGCAATGGTTGAGCAGAGGTTTGTCACACCGTTGCGTGGGCTCCACATGCTGTTAATGAGCAAACAAGGTGCAGAATGAACCTTGTGGGAAGGTGCCCCAGGGAAAACAGACATGTCTGAAGGCAGGGAAAAAAAGATGAATTTAAAAAATGAAACTGAACCAAAAAATGCCCTCACAACAAGCTGTGTCTGCAGTTATAGGGAGATGTATTAGCTTGCTTCTTTCCCACACAGAGCTGAATGCATTTACATTTTACTTTTCCCCCACTCTCTCTTTTCTCCTCAGTGACATATCTGAAATCAGCTTGATTTATATTTAGAGTTAAGCATTCTTGTGAGACAAATCAAGCTCATTTTCATTTCACTATTTCAAGACAGCTACATCAGTGAGTGATTTTATAGGGAAAAAAACCCCAACATTTGGAAACCACCACAAAGAACTTAAAGAAATTATGATTATAGGAAAGCTCTGAAGTCAGTTTATATAGACCAAAGATCTTAACAGGTGTGATGAAATAATGAGTGAAATTAGGTTTTGTCACCATTTTGTCCAACATCCTTCAATGCAGTGGAAAATGTCTTTTCTGTAGCTATGGGAAACTTAAGCCGGACACAAAAACAAAAGAAGTTTTGTGTTATTCTGAAACCTTTCAGAAAGGTGTTGTTCTGCAGGTGAAACAGTGCTAGAGAGAGTAGCCATTCTCATTGCAGATGTTGCAGAAAGCCTTCCTGAATGCTGGTGCTGGGGGATCCTTTGAGATGATGTTTCAAAAGGCTCATACTTTGATTCAGTTAATACTGATCACTCGGGGTTGGTTTTTGTCACGTGAAGTACAATGTGCATGGTCAGATTCCATTTGCGATGAATAAACCTACCAATTTATGAATAAAAGATAAATTTTATTTACAATGTATGTGCCTCCATAGGTGCTAAATGTTCCAAATTGTCAAGTACTAAATATTTATTTCCATATTTTCAATAACTATTCTTGAGGTAATTCAGATGTGTGATTTATATTTCTTAGAAAAATAGGAATCTTGTGAAGTGTTATGGGATGCTGGGACAGAGACGAGCAAAATAATCAGCTTTAAATAACAGTAAGCAACAAAATTAGGATAGAAAGACAAAACAGTAGACAATAAGCAAAGAAGAGCGATTTCAGATGCAGTGTCAGAATTGCCAAGTAGGTATGAGCATACTTTGAAGTTTTATTACTAAAAGCAGTTATTTTTTGACTCTGGAAACCTGATAGTGCATGACAGAAGGCAGATTTCTTAAAATTATCTTTAGTTAGAATATTTTGTTTTATTAGATAAGCATCTGTTGTTATTTCTGGAAGCAGGCTAAAAATAGTTGTCTCTCAATTTCCAAAAGTTGCCAGTATCCTTGTAGTGACAGAAGACCATAACACAATTTTAATAGATGTTCGAAGGCCAAGTTACTCATGTGTTCAGTTGTAGTCACAGTGGCTATTGATATACATCTTCTGATTATCAGTGGGTCTCTCCTGATCCAGGACTGCTCCAGGACAGTTTTTTTTATGCTATAATTGGTGAATGGTATAAAGATGAGGATGTGGAAAAATAGTTACCTGAAGAAATTTGAAGCAAAGCTGTGTTACTCTTAGAGGCAGAGATTGTAGAAAGGTTCAGGTAGAGTCACACTGTCTTTTGGGTAACACTTCATATATATCTGTATTCTGCTGCTGACTCACAGGTTCCTGGGTGGTAACAGTGTTGGTACCTATGGAAAAGGACCAACTGTGGCTGTGATGTGCAAGTTGCAGCCATATGTGAATTATGTGATTGAGAATTACACCTGATGATGCTGCAGTTGATAACTTCAGACTCAAGCACTGCTGTGTAATGTGTGTTGCAAGGCAGTTTGATTCCTCTTAGCCCTCCTGCATTGCAGGGTAAGACAAAACTGCAATTTCAGAGCCTTTCATTTTACAGCCACAAATTTACAGCCATCTGGGTTAGCTGGAACTACCACTAGACTTTTGGTAGCATCGTGGTTTAGGCCATCAGAAACAATTTGTGATTGCATCACTCTGCCAGCAACTCACAGGGTGCACATCAATATTGCTGGTGCAGTTACTTGCTAACACTCAATCCAGTGTTTGAGCCCTTGGACTGAAATGAGTTGAATGTAGACTAAGTTCACGGTAAAACACGGTTTTACCTTGAAGATAAACATATTAAGGAAGTAAAAGTTTTCAGGGTTCATTATACAGTCTGGTGAATTTGAGACATCTTGTTTTCTCTGAGGCTATGAAGTTGAGATTTGAGCTATTTCAGGAGACAGGGCTGTAAAAACTATCAAATTTTGTCATCCACCATCTCAGGAATCTTCCAGAAGATGTTAAAACCAAGAAGAAAATATTCCCTCCACAACTCCTCCTCCCTTGCTACTTCTAACATACTTTAGAATCCTTTCTAAATTGAGAGGACGTTTTTAAAGTACACTTACTTAACAGGAAGCACTGAGGGGTTTGAGATGCTCCCATCAAGAAAAAATAATTTCAGTCCTGTTAAGGATTCTTTTGTTGCTGTGTGGTACTCTGTAGTTTGGGGTTTGCAACTCCTCAACAGAGAAAAGTAATATGTATCATGAAAAATAAGAAATAAGAGAAGAATGATCTCTTCCAGGCCAAAATGTCCAAAGTGTTTATTCTGTAAAACTAAATTTCAAAAGCTGGTGCTGGTGAAGAAGCTTGGCTTTTAACCCAAAGCAAATCAGTATTATCTCTTGAGACCTTAGCAGCATCTTTAATATTTCCAATGCAAAACACTTTTGAAAAGAAGTGATGCAAATGCCAGACTTCCTTTCAAAACTGGGGTCGATTTTTACAATGATAGACAAGCAATGATGGAGTGGAATTGTTACATGTAAAGCCTCTCTTCTGTGCCTGAATTTTGAGGTGTCTTAAGATCTCACCTTATCTCTTTTTCATCTCATACAGGGACTCCCAGAACACACAAATTACCAGTAGTACCCCATTGCTATAAGATACAACTATTGAAATTATTTGAGGGATTCTGGCCAAGATCGAATTTTGGAGACTTCCCTGCTCCCTGTTGAGTGCTGGCTGTTTGCATCACCTCTTGTCTCAGCCTGTCTGCTCCCTTGGTTGCCTGAGGCTCTAAAAGTTGCCTGCAGGCCCTTCTTCCTAAAAAGTAGCTCTCAGCTCCTGTCTTTCATTCCTGTTTGGACAGTAAACTCATGGGCTTTCTCTGTCCATGTGTATGTACAGCCAGAGATAATTTTGAGGAACAGCAATCAGGAGAAAGGCCCGAGGCCTGGAGCCAAGGGAGAGAGGGACCTGCTGGACCATTAAGGCAGTGTGTGCATAATTCATGCTGTGTCTGGGAGGAAAGAGCAGCAGCCCAGGCTCTCCCAGCCACCCTCTGTGGCTAAATTGATTTTGTGTATTGCAACCAAGCTTGGCTTATGCTGCCATGATTCTGCAATGGTTAATGAAGGGGTAGATGGAATGGCTGTACCTGCTTGACTCCTTGCTGTTGTCTCTGTGTGGGATAATACCTGGAAAACCTTGTTTGTGAATTAGTCAAGTGTTCACATAGGGTTTTTAAAATAGAATTTTTTGTCTTTTGCACTTCATTTCTTGTATACCCATCGCATGTAAACCTGGAGTTTCTGACAGAAAATTACAGCCTCAGTCCCCAGAAATACTGACTTTTCTGTTATTCACTGATTGTCCCTGGTGGCACACTGCAGGAGTGCCAGGAGACTGTCATTTCTGAATTTGGAGTTCTGCCTGGGGAGGGAGGACTGAGCCTTAGCCTCTGTGAATGCCAGGTAGCTCTCAGATGAAAAGGATTCTCCAGCCTGCAGTAAACAGCAAAGGTGCTGTGTGCCTGAGACAGGCTCTTCTAACCCATGTTCAAGGGAGATAAAATCAGATAAAATTGGGAAGAGAAGGGCATTATGCATGTAAACAAACCTGATCAAGGATACACTGGCAGCATTAGGAGTGGTTGGATAGAGCAGTTTCCAAGTAACTGAGAAGTGGGGGTGTGAATGCTCCTCCTTTCAGAGGCAGTAATTAAATATCAGATACCTACATCTTAGGTGAAGGCTACCATGAAAATACAGACCCACAGCATCTAGCATCTTTGGCTAGGCTTGGAAAAAAAACCCACCACCACAAAAAATGGTCTTCACCCCTCAAAAGAGAGGGGTAGTTCCACACTTCTAACTGGATTTTAAGCAGTGAATTTAGGTTAGAGCAGCCAGTACCCAGTAAAACATTGTAAAGTGCATAAACATCATTGCTTGATATTTCATAGGCTGCTGTCAAGATTATTCCAAGACCTGATTCATGGATTTGTTTAACTGATGTTGTTGATGGCTTTACTTTTTTAAGTGAAAGAACAAGAATGACTGCAGATTAATTAAAGCTCAGGAGAATAAAATACATTTTAAAATCACACTTTCAAGTAACCTGCAATACCTCTAAGTTATATTTTTAGAAATGTAAGAAGCAACTCTAATCACTAAAATAAACTCATCAATGTCCTCACTTCTGCTGGAATCAGGAATTTGGGCCACCATTCTCAGCATGTAGGTGTAAAAATCTGTCATTCAGTCTGGAAGCTGCAGGAATATATTCCCTCTCTCCATATGAATCCCCATTCTGTATTGTGCCTGTCCAGAGTGTGGACAATTTCCTTTAACAAGGGCAGAGGAACAGTCACTCTCATTTACAGTCTCAAAAAAGTCACAGGGTTTACAACATTCCTTACTGTGGCATACTTGGCACTCTAAAGGATGTTGCTGTCTAGGTGGTAGTTCAGTAGTCAACTCCTTTGGCTAGGCTTTTCATTAAGAAATCTTCTAGAAGATTTATATCTGTGCATTGAAATTTCCTTGATGCCTCAAGCAGAAATGTTAATAACCAAACAAAGCCTTTGTAAGGAGTATAGCAGTGACAGCCACACAGTAAATATGAAACTTGGTTAGTGATTGAAAGGATTCAACAATTACATAGTTGACAATACTCAGATGGAGGAAAATAAATTGTCTACGCTTTGCCAGCTTGTTTTCCATGGGTGTTCTGAGAGGTCTATTCTGTAGAAAAGAGGTGGCTGTAAAAGCAGAAGTTGTAACTGTCAATTTGTAAAAGGCAAAGTAAATTATCAGCTTGAGAAAACCATTTTGTAATATTTCATCTGTAATGTCCAACACCAGGGAGCAAAGTCATTTTTCTTTGCATATTTATAATAGCATAGAAGTGATGAGGAAAGATGCTTTGCTAGGATTGGGACTAAAACTGAAGTCATGAAACAAAGTTTTAATTGAACATAAAATATCTGAAACTTAAATGAATCACACACAGAAACTGCAGTGACATAAACAGGATTTTCTTATAAATATCCATGCCAAGAAACGGCAAAATGAAAGTGTGTATTTCTCATTATTTGCAAAAATGTTTCTGCATAATTACTTCTGCCAACATTTCATTGCTTTAGTGTCCCCTTGAAGGATTGCCTTTCAAAGTGTGTTTTATTGCAGTCTTTAAAGATAATGCAAGGTTGTATTTGTGATGCTTTAAGGGAAAAGGAATTTAAAATGCAGACTCCTTTCTGTCTTTACCTGACCAGGGTGTGCCTGCAGTGCTTTTGAGAGTGTTTCAATGTTTATATTTTCTGTAATGGTTTTAATTTCAGCAGAATGCATATTGCAGAGGGTCATCGAAAGGTTGAGATGTACCAGTTAGCAAATATTGTCATGATCTGCACAGCCTCAGTCTGAAACTCAGCTTGTAACTTCATGTGAATTTTTGAATACGAGCTGTGCTTCTAAAATTGCCTTTAGCAGGTCACTTTTTAGTTTCTGCCTTCTCATCGTGCCCCCAGCAGTAATGGATCTCGGATTCCCAGGATCCAATTACCCTGCACAGGGCTATCCAGAGGACATGGATACAGGCTAGTAAACTGCATATTTGAATTAACTTTCCATATAGAGTTGTTTGACCTCTGAGTGTCCTTTTATTTGCATGAAACACTCGATTCTGTATCACTGGGTCTATGAGTTGCTGAAAGAACTGTCTCAGTCTTGACTGTGTGGTTAACATTGATCCTACAAGGTGTGAAAAAATAAGGTTTCCTACCACCTCTGTTGCTTGAGGACCCCAGTCTCAGTGTACGAAGAGCTTTTGTAGGGTTTTTCACCTTGCAGAGGGTGCCACTGTCTTCTTTCAAGTGTGGCCAGCAGAAGAGAGTCGTGCTGCTTCCCTCCAGCCTGGTGTTTAGGGCATTCTCTGACAAGTAGAACAGCCATCTGTGTCTTGTACAGCAACTGTCTTGCATTAAATGCTCATGTTGCCTTTTAGGAGATATCCCTGCTGTTTAGAAGGTGCTTCAGAATCCATTGGCTCAAGAATGAATGTCTGACTCCAGCACTTCGGTGGAGCACAAGAAAGTTTCTAATTTCTGGTCCTTAATGCCTGGGGTGATTTTTTTTCCCCCATATTGTGTTATTAAGGAGCTGTTAACTAGAAACATTAATAAATAAATTATTAAATCCCAAACCAAAGAACTCCCCACCCTGTCCTGCTAAAGAAAAACCATTGAAAGCTTCCCATGAGCTTGTCCTACGGAATCTCCTTCCTTCTTAACCCCACAGAAATCCTCGATACAGTTACAGTTTTGAGCTCTGTTTTTCATCCACTTGAATGACCACAGAAGTGCAATAAGGATGTATTGTAAAAGGGTAAATAATTACCTGCTGATTCCAGAGAAGAAGCAAATCTGGAATCACAGTTTCAGAGAGGGTGTTGACAGCAGAATATCTTTCCACCTGGGTGTTGTCTTTTTTGTAGAAATTAATTCAAATCTCAATTTATGGCCTTCAGTTTGGGTAGTGTCTCATAGGAGGTGGTTTCTGAGCTGCAAAGTTTTGATTCCAGTTTTCCTATCCACATCTGTTTAGGTATTAGATCTGGAGCATTGGGTCAAATTTTTCCAGTCTTTATGCACAGCATACTCTGAGGGAGAAAAAAACCGAACAACTACATGGAAGGAAGGAAGGAAGGAAATTGCTCTGTTGTCCACATAAACCTGAGGAACTGCATAGTTCTGTTTCATCCTATCGGTTTCTGTCGAAGGTAGACATAGCTGGAGGTTTTGTTTGAACTCTACATGCTTCTGATTTCTTGAGCATGTTCTTTCTCTGCAGAGCACTGCTCACTGTGCAGGAAATGTTACGCTGTAATTTGTTTTCAAGCTACCACCAGTTTTTCTCAGTAGAAACGAATTGACTTGGTATCAATTTTAACTGGTGGTAGATGGAGGGACATTTTTTCTACCTGCAGTAAAAAGGCCATAGTAACTCTAAGAGCACCTGCCTGTGCACATTTTCCCTGAACAAAACAAAAATAAAATAAATAAAGTGCAGTCAGTTTGGAAAACTGATGCCTGTCCTTTTTCAGGAGCAGTGGAAAGTTAACTGAAAAGGAAAAAAAAAAAAAGGAGTTTACTGCTTTCCCCATTTTTTGCTTAACTCTGCAGTAATTGGAGACTAAGAACTTTCTATAAGCTCTTGGGAAAATGTCAATGTCTTCTATTTTGTTATGACATTTGAAAGCTGTAACAAATGAATACATATGTGTAACCCACTCACCAGTAGTCATTATGCCTGTCCTTCCCATTTTGCCCACTCTGTTGTACATGGGAAATTGTTTTGGTTCTCAGTTATGGATGCTGCCTGTTTAGTTCAAACAATAATGGTTGGTGCATTAATTCTGATCACTGTCAACAAGGATTAGTGGTGACAGAACCCGGTGCTGTTTTCAATTTACAGCGCAGCAAATTTGGAGTCAGCGTAGCTGAACTTCAGTGCTGCTGAAGTGTGGTGAGCAGGAACCCCCACACAGTGGTGTTTTGATGCCAGATTTTGCCACTTGTTCATATGATTGCTTGCCTGCAGAAGCACTGCAGCACTGGATAATCCAACTGCCTGTCACCTGGGGCTGAACCAAGGTGGTCCTCAGAGTGGCTCTTGCCTGACAGGTGGATGGCCATGGACATGCTGTGCTGTCTCAAACATGCCCAGATGTTTTTTGGCAAAGTCATGTGATGAAGGTTAATGCCAGATTCCCTGGAATGATTCAAAATGAGTTCTAGCCATCCACAAAGGTGAACTTGAGTAGATCTCAGGCTACCCACGGTGGCAGTAGGGGCATTGGATGAAGGCTCCTGTGATTACCCTGGGCTTTGGCTCTTGGTAGAGATGTGAACAGGGTTTTTGTAACAGTCTTCGAGGAAGCAAGCTCTTTACATGTGCTGGTAGAACTGTCTGCACACAGCTTAAGCACCCAATGCTTAGACTGGCCAGTTCATTACTTTCATTTAACAGCAGGATTGATTTGGAGAGATGGGCTTCCAGACTGGGGAGAGAGGTAGATCATTTTCAGTTTTGTCTTTCCTCCGCTTCTTTCAAAAATTGCACTCCTTCATCCTTGAGTTATTTGTCTCATTAGATATGGACCAGATATGTGTGAGCTGTTGCATGGAAGATGTTTCTGAGGTTTTGTACTTCAGTTAGTGAAAGGTTCAGACTAAAGACCAAGCCATGGTCTTGAACAAACATGAGTGTGCTAGATCAGCATTTAATCTGAAGGGGGTGGAACATTAGCACATCTAAGTGGGTCTTTATGTTTACTGAATTACTGAAAATTCCCCATGTACCCAGTTCCCATGTAAAATGGAAACAAGGATGAGAGATATTAATAAAAATTCAGAGTCTGTTGTTCCCCCTGATTTCCCTATCTTAGTATGGGCAATGCAATTTAATGAATTTATTGCTGCTTGGCTAAAAGGCTCTAACTTTTAATTTCCTTGTCTGTGGCACTTTGCTATTTGCAAAGGGGTTATACAGAAGTTAAACCACAGTAAGATTAAAATCAGGGTAATGAGAGTTTTGTGCTGACATCTGAGAGCAAAAACTTGACCTTCTGAATTTTGAAGAAGTTGCAAAGAGCCTGGATGTGCAGGAGACATGTCAGGGAGGTAGTGTAAAGAAATGCCTGTCATATTTTGGCTTAGAGCCAATAAATCTGATTTGCCGCACTCTTTTCCTTGCAAAGAGGAAGCCTAGGTAGCTGTGTGATAAGCATGGAATAGACAGATTTCAGATATCCACATACAAATTCATTTTTTCCCCTCAGTTCAGAAACTACCAGCGTATCACATCCACAATGCCCCAAAGCATCCTCCCAGCCAGTTGGCTCTTAGCAAGAATAGAACCAGTTTCTTAATCCTTCCTACCACCTCCTGCCAACACACTATGGAAATAGAAGATGTATCTGCTTCAAAAAGCATTTGTCTGCTTTCCTGGCCAGGCTTATGCTTCAGAGGTGACAGCTGGTGCAGGAAAGAAGCACTTATTTATACATACATATATATAAAAATAAATCTATTTATATAAAAATATCCATGAAGAGATATATATATATATGTACATAAATATATATGCATACAGCAAAAGCTTTATGTGTGCATGTGGGTATATGAAAAGGAAGAAACCAAGGAAACTGATGAGCTGCCAGTTTTCCTCTTCAGTTTTATGTCTTAGTGCTTTATAAGGGTAGGGACAATGTCTGTATCCCTAATGAGCAGCAGACAGAACAGACCTTATCTTGGGATGGTTTCTAGGCCTGGCAAAGTACACTTTTTGCAAATTCTCAATTTGACATCAAATAAATTCTTAAATATGCAGAAGATCAACTGTCTCAGTTCTCCCCTTCATAAAAAAATAATCCTGCACTCACCATCTATGGAGAGTGACTCAGTAAATTCTTGATAATGACATCTGTAGTGAAAGGAAGCATCAAGAGAAACCTAAGGAGGGCAGTTGAATTTAAAGTTGTTAAAGACCTCAAATAGAAAAGTAACTCATAATCCTTCTGAAAGAAAATTCAACATGTTGACATACTAGTACAGAGTTAACAGATGCTACATGCCATAGCCTGAGCTCTCTGCAAATGAAAACTGCAATAAAAAGCAGCTTAAGAATATGGATTTTAATTTTTTTCCCGCAAAAAAAATCTCTTTTCTTGCTAAATCTTTCTCAAATTCATATTAAACAAAGCATTTGCCTTGGCACTGAATAGATGCAAAAATTGTCAATCTAAAAATTTGGTTCATCTCTAAGAGAACAAGCACACATTGGATGCCAAGTGCTGGTTTGAAATGCATTTATTCATTCCCAATTTAGCACCTACTCATAGTATATAAAATGCAATGAGATACAAAGAGTACAGAAAACACTGCTTCCCCCACCCAATTTTAATAGCACATACTTGCCATCATTCTTATGTTAATGAAGTGTGTGTACAGCTGCTGCAGTGGGCAGGGGAAGATTAAAATCTGCCTTCACTCTGCTTAAAGAACCTGAGGGAGACCAACACATCTGGTCTAGGGGGAAGATCAGTCCGTCAAAACCATTATTTCACATCATTTGCAGCAGCTTAGAACAAGGGTGAGAAGGAGAGAAGGAAATTTATTAACTTTCAGGTCACCATATATCTGCTGTTTTTTCCTACCTGCCAATTTCTCACCTCATTTAATAATCAGCAGCCTTGACACTCAAATGTCATCTTTGGTACCCTGATAACTTTTGTTCTTAATTGCTCTCTTTTACTGGGTTAGTTGTAGCTCAACTATTAGAAACAAAAAGGGGTTCACATCAGGACCAGCAAATATTGGTGAGTGTTTCCCAGTCCCAACTCAAGTGGTGAGTGGTGATGCTGCAGAAACTGTGGCTGTTTACAGGGGTTGGTTTCTGTTTCCTGGATAAGATTTTAGATATCAAAAGGACGTCTTTTAGAAAAAAAGTGCATAGATGTGATGGACAAATAGATTTTAATAGTGATCCTGAGGAACTGTAGCTTTGGTCACATTGTCATTAGTGAAGCCAGTGGGCTTGTTTTAGCTCACAGCTCCACAGCTCTGCCACAGAGCAGTGACATTTCCCTTAGAAATAGTCAATTAATGCAAGAAATATCATTAAAGGCAGTAATATTTTGTCTGTAGTTCTTACTTGCTAAGAATAATATATATACATGAGAGAGGGTGGTGGGTTGGGTATGAGCAGATAGTGCAGATGGAGAAGGAAAGGTGTTTTTCAAAGCAGTTAGAACTATTTTAATCCACTTTGTTACAGTGACATTGCCTCTAATCCTTTCCTGATATATTATTGATAAACGTTTCACAATGTACATCACAGTAGGATTCATCAGACTTGACATTTTATCCTCACAGTGCATTTGGGAAGCTCAGAAGTCTTCTATTTCCCATTTTGCATTTACATTTATTTCTCATTTTCTTGACATTGAGGGAGAAGAGAGTGTAAGGCAAATTGTTTGAACTTCAGTTTCTGCAGTTAGGCAAGAACGGCTCATCTTGTTAAAAATCAGGCCAAAGATTTTGGTCTCTAAATATAGAATTTAAAATCTAATATTAGATGCATCATAGGGGAGAGATTGACCTCTGGGATTGACCAGTACTGTGCAAAGACCCTACAGTAAATCTCAGAGACAGATTTTTTGATCTCCTAAAGCTTCATTGCTGAAAATTTATTTTTCCAAGGATTTTTATGCAAATAAATCTTTAGACACAACACTGAGGTTTGAGTTGGCTAAATGTGTTAGAAAAAATAGATTTCTTTTAAAAAACTGAACAAAAAAAAAAACAAGACAAAGTAAGTTTTGGTTAGTTTGAATAAAAAAATATTAATTGTTTGTTTTGGGGATTTTCTTCTGGGAAACAACAAACAAACAAATTTCTGGCTAGATATGAGATATTTTAACTCAGTAAAAAAAAATTGATTTTTTTTGAGCTTTTATCTCTTTTTTAAGAAAAATATTGAGTCCACTTTCCCCCCCCCCAACTGAATTGATTTATGTTTAAAAAAAGAAGGTATAAAAGTTTCAATTCAAAACTTTTTACTCGTGCCTTATTGTAAATAAGTACTGGGTCTGGTTAGTTCTCCAAAGTTTTGTATACACCTTTATTTTGAATTTGTGAGAGTTCTGATTATGAAGCTCAATACTGAACTTGAACCCAAGCAACCTCTGTATAAACCCTCTGGGTATTATCCTGTTACAAGTGAATTCTTCCTTCTTTCTGTTTAGTTCAGTTTTGTTTATTGTTGTTGTTCTGTTTTTTCTGGAATTATGACTTTCCTGAGGAAATGACATGTAGTCCATTGCTTACTTTAACACAACACATTGTGCATCCTAAATATCTGAGTCTGTCACAAACTCAGGCCAGTACAGTCACTATAATCTAGTTTATTAAATAAGATGATTAGTGTTTATTTAATTGGATAGCTAAGAAGGTAATAGCACACAAAGCTGAAGAGCCTTAACAGTGGAGTCTGACAAGAAAAACAGATACAAAAATCACTAGTATGGGGAATCAGGTCTTATTTAAAAATTAAATTATACAAATCCATTCAATTACTTTGAATTAATTCCTAAGTGTACACATGCACACACTGTGAAACATCATTAAGATCCATCACGGTCATATTGATTTGAATTAATTCTCTGCAACAGCAGAGATCCATACCCTGTTTTGTAAACTAAATCAACTTTTCAAGAGCTCTGTTCTCCAGCAGTTCAACACAGAAAAGCAGACTGCAAAAAAAATGCCCCAAACCAGGTTAAGTTAGGCTTTTCTTTTTAATTTTTTCCCTACAAGTCTGAGAGCTCTTAGTGTCCGAATTGGTTAGTTTAAAAGAAACCTGAATTTCTGTACAAAGCCCTCTGTGATTTGTTTTGAGTGCACAATAGATACCCTTAGAATGACTTCACCCATCTCTTGTATCAAATCATCTAATACTCCAGGAATACAATGTGCTTTCCAACTTTAGAAGAGTACTGTGGGTTAAAAGGCAATTTTTACTTTTGAAAAATGCTGGCACAAAGCACCACTAATGCAAAGACTTGATTTCTTCACCTATGCTACTGTCAAAGGGCTTCAAAATGATGGTTAAGGATTACTGACAGCTTCATACTAAATATTAGCATCATGGCTTAAATCAAGTTAATGTTGGAGATGTAATTAAATTCACAGAACTGAAAATGATGAGATGATTTTTTTTTCTCTTTGTTGTTGTCTCCCTTATCTCTGGTACCTCCAGTTTTCTGATACCAGTTACACCAGTGGATAGAGCATAGATGTATGTTTTTTAAGTATGCATAAATTATATTCACTTCAAAATAAAATTAGTTCACACAGTAAACAGACATTGAACTGCTGAATTGGGTGAATTTATGAGAAGAGTTATTTCAGTCTTCTAGATGGATTGTGACTAAAAGTCCCTCTTAAAATGCTTAATTCATCTGCAGTCCAGCTCTGTGAGGGACTCCCCATCAGTGTGAGTTACTGCAGTGCCTGTAATTGGGGCACTCCAGCTCTGTCTCCTGGGCTGTATTTGTGGTGCTACACAGGAGTGCTTTGCCAGCAGACCAAAGTCATGTACCCTACAACAGCCTCCTCCTTTGCCAGCACTGAAATGCTTGTCCACTGCAGTTCTGTACAGTGAAATGATCAGATCTGCAGCTCACATAAATCAGCTTATCGCCACTGCCACCAGCCTGCTGCGTGCCACGTGAAAACTTGCTCTATTACCTTCTGCTTACCTTTTACATCATTTTATCTCAAGTTGTTTCTTAGTGTTGCTTGAGAACCTTATTTATATTTGACAGCTGAGATGACTAACTTCCAAGCTTACACAGGTTAGGATTTTTAGATTGGGATCAGAAAGGACAAAAGTGTTCCTTGTGACACTGTTAACACATCCAAGTTAAAATACTCTATTTATTCAGCGTGTGCTTCTTTTACAGGAAAAAGAATTCAGTGTCATTTATTATGGCTTTCACTATGGAAGAATTGTTTCTGTATAAGTTACAAGAATGTAAAATAAGAGGTCTTCTGCTGACTGTTGCTTTCCAATCTTGTGTGGTTATGAAGAGCTCTGTGAGAGCAGCATGGAATGATTCATCTGTATCAATTACAGCAGCGCTGCACCTCAGTGTCGTGGTTATCTCTGAGAATGCTGTGGAGCTGTTACCACCTAGTGCCAGGGACTTTTAAAGAGAGATGTGTTAATTCAGAGTATGTTGGCATAGTAGCATGGGCTGGACAGCTTCAAACTGCTCTGCTCTTTTCAAGGAGTGTACTGCACTAAGTTTTTTTGTTTCGAGGTGAATATGTTTCTACTTAGAATACAAGTTGAATCTATAAAGTCAGTGGGAAATCTGGTAGATTGAGTGGCTTGTTTTCCCTAAAGAAAACTCCAAAGTCATATGTCCTTACTGTACAATATTGGAAATCCAGCCCTGTCACTGTAAAACACAGAAGAGCTCTGAGTGTTTCCATCCTGAAAAGTTTTTTAAAATGGCAATAAGTGATCTAAATTTATGGGTGTGAATACTTATCTGAAATTGAAGGGGAGAAAAGCACCTAACACATATTTAAGCAAAGAAAACCCACTATTCTAGTCTATAGGAAAAAAAATTACTGAAACCTTTCAGAATGCACTGAAAAGGATAATGTCATACTATTAGGAAAACTTGCAATTAGATTCAGGTAGGCTGCTAAATTGGCTTATTAAATTCAATCTGCAGTCTGAATAACACTGAAGGTTTGGAGGAAAAAATTGTGTCAGCTAGTTATGTCCACTGTTGCTGTGACAACAGGATTGGAGAACAGTCTGATTAAAACAAAACAAGCTCTCCCAAAAATAACCACTAAAACCAACAGAACAACATTCTGCTGGCCCTGCTGCACCCAAATAATCAGACAATAAGAACATGGTGGTGTTCCAAATTAGTGAAAATGAACCATGTAAGTATTGAAATTTTACCTGCTGCTGTTGTCTAGAAAAACAGTAAACCCAGAAACAGATAAATTAAAGGCAGTGTTGTTGAGAATTTGCTAATTTAGATAAACTATTAGGTGTAACACTCAGTGTGTATTTTATTGAATTTTTTGGAGGAGTGTATCCTATTGTCCCATGATGCATGGGTGTCTTGCAAAGCAAACATTAGATGCCTGTGGACAAGCCTTGAGCTTCTTAGCTGTGGCTTGTGCAGAGCTTTGTTATGGGCTGAGCATTTCTGAAAATTCTACTGTCTGTTCGGGTGTCTAAATGGAAATGGACCCCCATGTCTTGTGGCTGCTACACAAATTACTGTTACCTTTTCATATGAGCTTTTAGCTTCAATTTGTGGACAAAACCAGCTAATTTACCTGTTGCTGTGGTGCTGTCACCTCCTTATTTTTAGCTCTGTACGTGTAGCTGGGTATTTCCAGTGCATGGCAAGTGTTATATCCAACTTCAGGATCACAAGCCATAGCATGGTAACAGTGGCAGGCAAGGGTCATTGCTTTCTTAAAATTATTTTCATCTCAGTAAGCCAAATTATAGGAGGTACCCACAAGTTGTGAGCATGAGGGCAAAGATGTACAATTATTCGAATTTGAACTGAATGAGTTTAGTGATTGGGGAAGTTCTGGTTGTTGGAAGCAGAGAAAAAGGAGAGAGAGAAAAGGCTAAATTTTAAACCTGCCACTTAAAATGTGTCTACTAAGACATAATTCAGCTAAGTAGCAGCAAGTAACTTTAATTAATCTCTAATTAAACCCATGAGTTTTAGCTGAGAGAGGGTTTGGTTTCTTAAAAATAATAATAATAAAAAAATACCTCCGCCACCAAAGACTGTATTTCCAGTCTCTCTTAGCCTTAATTGCAGTCACAAACACCTCAAGCAATTTTCTGGGCCAATTAAATCAGGGCAGTGGCTAGATTAACATATTGCAGTGCATTTGGTGTGCTTGCTTGCACATTTGGTGTGCTTGCTCACTAGAGTTAAATGGCTTGAAAAGTGAGGAACAGCCTGGCCCCCAGACCTAGATCTTGCAGCTGGCAGTGCTCTGCAATTGCTATGGCCACTTCAAATTTTATGGGTAATATTTTTTCTTCTACTGATGCCTAAGGAGACTTAAAAAGTAGGAAGAACAGCAAGAACAACAACAACAAAAAGAGAACAAAAGGTGACGGGAAAAAATTGAGCCTTTCTTATTACTTGGCGTTGTGTGTGCTGAGAACAGATTCCACTGAAGAAGAGCTCTTCCCTCTGTGCTCTGCTACACTGCAGTGTAATCAGCTTTGTTTGTGTTCCCTATATAAGGGAATGAAGCTTTGCAACAATATTTTTTAGTATATATCTACTCTAATGCTACTTTGAGGAATGATTCACTGCATAGGAGCAGGCATCCACATTGAACACAAGGCAACATTTTCCCTCATTTTTGGAAGCGTTTATGCCAGCTAAAAGACAGTGAAATTTGACAATGCTTTTCCCACTGAGGATCTATAGACAGTTCTGTTTCTGAGACCTGCATCTGTTGAGTGACTTAAGTGATGCATTTGTCTATTTTCTAAAGGGTTAATTGAGAGGGGCACTGAAACAAGCTAAATATGATGTTTATGTGAGCTGATCCATTTCATTTGTTTCATACAGTCTTCAAAAATATTGTTTCCTTGCCTGTTTCTCTGTTGACCTTAGATTACACTTCTTATTTGCTACCACATTTATATTTCATGCGATGGAAATTGAACCAAAGAAGTTTCATGCTGTAAATATAAAGGAAGAGGACACAGTAACACCAAACACTGAGGACAGATGAGAAACCAATGTCAGAAATAAATGGAAATTATATTCGAAATTAGAGGGTATCTTCTATAGCAGTAGAGTGAAATGGAGGTCACAGGAAAATAAATAAGTTTATGTGAGAGAGGGAACTTGCCAGCTCCAAAGCACATTTAGGTCACATAGGTATGATGATGGGCACAGGCCTCTTTCTTTCCATCTAAGCTGTGTGCATATGGAGTCCACACACCTGTACAACCCTCTAGGCATCTACATTTCTGCTGAGGTGTAATTGTAGGAATCTCAGACTTTGACAGCTCAACACCTACCTTATACACATGTCCTGGTGAGGATCCACGGACTGGATGTTTTCCATGCACACTTCTTCACTTCGGAATTATGACCCGGCATGTGTGCTCAGAGTTTCAAGATTATTGAATGCAAACTGAAAACATTTTAACTAATTTTTAAAACAGGACGTTTTGGGACAATACAAATGATTCTTTGGGATTTTATTATAACATGGTTTTGTTTCCTAGTTTTAAAGCAATGATACTACTAAAAGGAACTGAGATTATTTAAAAGTAGAAAGAACATGACTGATGACATTTACAAAGACATAAAACTAAGACTCCAATGTCAGATTATTTTAAATTAGGCATGTCTGTTGAGGTATTAGCCAGCAGAGGTGTATCTATCTTTGTATTATTATTTATGCAAATTCATTTTGAACTCATAACTGTTTAGAAGAACAGAATTAAGACTTTCCATCCTGGCATATTTTGGAATTTGCTATTCCTGACTGTTTTGAATTGTAGGTGAATTTAGAGCTTAAAATGAGCTGAAACCAAGTTTTACTTGATTAAGGGGGTCCAAAGAAATCAGATCTCTTGTACTGGAAGTGCTCATTTCTATTTTTCTCAGATTTGATGTAAATAGTGGCATAAATATTCCTAACATCAGACTGACTATTGTGTGTGGAATAAAGCCTGAGGCTGGTAGAAATTTCTATGAGCTTGTATTGGAAAAGTTTCCAATCCAGAAAGGCTTACGGTGCAAATCTAGAGTCAGACAGCAGTTCAGAGCTGCATACCAGATGAGATATGTAAAGAATAGAGATTATTTATTCTAAATGGACATGAAGAAACACAATCTGGAAAGAAAGAAAAAAAAAAAAAAGAAAGTTTTTGCTCAAACATTTGGCACCATCAACACAAACCAAATTAGATTCATGTCCATGCTCTGTTCTGGCCTTGCAATGTCCTTAGCAAATTCCATAAAATATCCATCTGTGTGAAAGGCAAAGTGCAGCAATGGAAAATAGAGCTTGATGGTAAAGTGCACAACAGAAATATGCACATGAAATGCTCGCTCAGGATCCGCTCTGCTCCACGACGCTGCCTCTGCAAAAGGAGTTTGCCTTTTTTATGTTTTTCATCCTTTGCTGAATGTCAGGTGCTGCAACAATGCACCACTGTGTGAGTCAGTGCAATCAGCCAACAAAAACATGGAGCCATAACCCTTCAGTTCAGCACAGCCTTGGTTTATTCCCAATTCATAGGATACCTTACATTTCCAGTAGAATTAGACAATCACTTGGAAAACTGGTAAGAAGAGAAAAATAAGGCTGTTTCATGTGCCCCTTTATTAAAGTCTTGAGCTTTAAATATGGATAATTTAATTTGGGGTGATGCTCTGACTGAAAAAAATAAGATATTTTAAAAAAATAAGTCGTAACTGGAAGAGGTTTTTAAAGTTTGAATTTTGAGATAAATTGCACTGCCTATGTGTATGTGGAGAACTTAACTAAAAATCTAGAAAGTACCCTAATGTATCTGACATTTACACAGAAATGCCTCTCATTCACTTAGTTTGGTTTTTGGTTTTGTGGTTTGTTTGTTTGGGTTTTTTTCCATTCTGACTCCCTGGGAATTTTGGGCCGTGGCTCAAAACTTGGCTGCTGGTGTTTCATATCCAGGCTTGTGGTTATTGGGCATTGTAATGCCTTTTGCCATGTTTCCTTGATATGCTTGCCATCCAGCTCCACCATAAAAAATTAGTTCAGCATTTTTAAGTAGCAATTATTAGAGATGATTTATTTCTCTTTCAGTAGTCTTAATCTAACTAATTTTCACGTCTGTTTAATATACTTTTTCACTGAAGTACTCATGTTATACTCTCTCCTTCCTAATGTTGTTTTCTCATTCATAACAACACACTGAACACCTTCACTTTTGGTGAGGTGAATCATTCTAACCTTTGGTAACAGTGTTGAGAGTTTCTGGTACTCAAAATTTAATTTTAGGATCTGAAAACTCTATACAGATGTACCTAAGATCTTCTCATGTCCATGTAAGTCTAAAATGCAAAAAAGCCAGAAAAGATTTTATAGTAAGAGCCAGAGTGTTTCCTAGGACCATTAGCAGACCACATTCAGAACTTGGCTTCTACTTGGCTCCTGATCTACTCACTAACCTTTGCTTCCTCCCTAAAATTCATTGCAGAGCTGGTACCAGTGAGAAGTTTGTCACAATCTGTAGTTCAGCTACTTGTGCCATCTTCACATGAGGAAAACTTAAAATATTAAGCTATACCATGCAGGTATTAAACTGTACTGTGACATTAGAATGGCAGGGATATGATTTTCCTCAGGAAAGGCTGTAGAAAATAAGCACTAAATTTGTTATGACAAGTGAAAAGTGCATAAAAGTTATAATCTTCACTGACAAAATCGTATCTTGGTTTAGGCAAGATTAGACTTCAAAATTTGGGCTGTGCTAAATTCTGCATCTTTGCTTCTAAGGTGAATTTAACCATGGAACATCAACATCATATAGGCCAGGTGTGGCTGAGATTGTGTGAAAGTTCATGATTTGCAGTGAAGCCTCAAAATCAATAAGTCACCTCGGAGAATGTGGTGGTGGCTGAAGTATAGTGCACATGCTGTGCTTTTAGCACCTGGTTTAGAGAGCAGAAAAGTTCCAAACACATTTGCTGTTTGTGTTCTCAGCTGTGAGTAATGCCCATTTTTGGAAGAAAGTTCTACTTTAAAGATTTCTTTAAAATATCGGTACCCTGCAGTTTTACACCAGCTGGAGCTTTGGCCCAAACTGTTTGATCTGTCTTTCATGAGGAGAGTGCAGGATTTCTGTGCCTGAGTGATGGCAAGAATGCTATGTAGGTTAGAACCCTTGGGCAGAGCTGCACTGGAAAGGTTCTAATGAGTGACAAGGTAAGCCCTTTAAAAATGCAACGACAAAAAATCTGCCAGCAGATCATTTGAACAGGATTTACAAGAGGAAAAAGTAGATATAGAATATTAAAAAGCATAAAATAAGGAGTTTCATCCAAATGGATGTCTATTGTTCTCAGCTGGGTGAACAGGCATATCGGTGTTCCTTAGAAAAAGAAGCATGGCATGTTTGGTAAATATCAAACAATTTGTAGGATGGGTTTAATAAGTGCTAACAAGCTGAGTTCTGTTGTTTAAAAGAGAAAAAAATCCTCTAATCCCAGAAGGCATTCACAGCAAGTGTTTCAAAAATGTCACCCTAAAATGTAACCTGGTTTTTATCAGAGCTAAATCCACACTATCTCCCTTTATGGGAAGCTTTAAATGCCTGGTCTCTTCAAATGCTGGAATAGTACAATTTTCCAACAGGCTTTCTCTTTGCCTAACATCCACATTAATTTTCTTCACCTCAAAAACCTGAAAAATTGTAATTAACAACAAACCAACTCCCTGTCACAGATTCAGTGTTATGAGCAGAACCTGCTTGGTTTGAAAGAGATATGAAGTCTCTGACTGGTGGATTAAAGACCGAGAGCACTGCACAGATGACACATTTGATTTCTGTAGGGAAGGGGAAAACTGACTGCTCTAACTAATGACATTCCCTGTTGGCCAGAGTTACTGTAGAGAAAATGGCAAGGCTGGTTCTGCAGTACAAAATGTTAAGGCAGTGAAGTTGAGGTAAAGGAAATACAGTCATAAAAAGCACCCCACTCATTTAGGTTTCAACTTGTTAGGCCTCGAGATGTTCCAGACAAGTAAGAAAGCTCATCTGAGTGATGAATGGTACAAGAAAGAAGTTAAGCAAACAAATTTATGGAGAGAAGTTCCTCATAGAAGTTCCTTACAATGGGTTATTTTGCTTTCTGCTGGAGCAGGTCTGAGCTATATAAAAACAGTTAAGTCAAAAGGGCCTGTTGTGCTCAGCACTTTTGCAAATTGTATTGCTCAGTGATGTGTGTGGCTGAGCAAGAACTAATTTGTTCTTAGAGCACCTGGTTTTTTGGAGTTGTTAACCTGATTTGGAAAGATTTTTACATGTATATACATATACTATATATATATATATACAAACACACATATAATAATCAAACCACTGAGAATGAGGGCTTTTAAATTTTAGAACTTGGCCAAACCTAAAAGCTGTGTGGTTTTTAACACAGTGGTGAAAAAGTTGTGTTGCTCCTTACAGTTGGGGTCTGCCTGGAGTTCAGCTGTTGTGACCCATCTAATTATTTGAATTCAACAGGTTTGGGAGTGAAATGATGCTCATTTCTCAGAACGATTCAAGTCAAGTATTGTGAAAAGTGTGAAATTTCACTGCTAATGCCACAGAAGTTGTGCCATAAAAAAACAATGGAAGTCAGTGTTTGGAATAATTGTTCTGATATTCTGGTGCATGAGTGCTTGTGTGCACAGAACGTGCCCTGCACGCTGTGACAGAAATCAGAGGAGAGATGAGCTTGGCTGAGTCACAGGAGGAAATGCAAAATATACTCTAACCCACCCCAGGAAAACTGAACTACTTTGAAACAAACTTTCTGGCTGCTGTAGGTGTTGCTCTCACGTACGCCACAGAAGGACAGGAAAAGGTAAAGGTGGCAGGTTGATCCCTGAAGTAAGATCTGCTTCTGCCTCTGCTACTACTGCTGAGCAACAAGCTGATTGTCTTTCTATCCTTCCCTTCCATTTCCCTTACTTTCTTTTAAATTGTGGGGAGGAAACAGAGAAGCAGATGAGGAAATCTTTTATTGTTGCTGCACAGCCTTCTGCTGGGTTTTGATTGACTAATTCACTTTATGCAGTTGACTCCACAGATTGGCTCACTGAAGTGGATTGTTTTTTATAAGTCCTTGAGGATTTTTCTGCCTGGTCTGAGATTATCTTCTCAGCTTTTCCCATTCCTTGTGTTTTCCTCCCATTTCTCTATTTTTATTATTTGCACTGCTGCATATATTAAAAGACAAAGAGATTTGATTTTACTAATCTCCTTGTGCCTATGTGTGTAGTGTACCAATGTGGAATAAGGAGTGATTAAAGTATCTTTTTAGAGGATAACGGAGTGAAGGACATACAGCTTGACTTTGCTGTTAAACCTACACAAGTAGATGAGGAAAGAGCTGATTATTAGGATGTCAAGTAACTGAGTTGTTATTCCTTGGAAAGCACCTGAAGTGTTTTTAGACTATTTTCTTCTGTCAGGATTGCAACTTTATGATTTTGTTTCCCTTTTTTTTTTTAATGTTGTTGGTGTATATCCTTTGTGTTTAGTGGCTCAGTGAGGAATGCCTGAGGTTCTCTCCAAGTTGCTATTGATGGAAAATGAACATGAAAATGCATTGACATTCAGCAGAGGTATCTTCTAGTTTGTCAGGAACCCTAGCTTTTATTTTTATTTTTTACTGATGGGAGGCAGAGGGCCATACTCCCTTTTTGCCACTTTGCAGGGTAACTTTGAGCTTGAGTGGTATGATCAGTTCGCTGTGAAACAAGTGAGAATTCTGTGTGTTGCTCATTCTTCTTTTCCTCAGATCACATGCAGGACTTCAGAGAGGCAGCACAAAGCTGCTCTCTGTCAGGAGTTGTGAGAGCTCCTCATACTGCAAATGCTATGAGAGTTCAGAAGGTATTTAGGAGTACATAAGTATCAGTCCTATTCCTGACTGACTCTTCCTGTGGTGTGTTGGATGAGCTGAGGAAAGCCATTGCCCTTGTTTTCTTTTTTTTTTCTCTCACTTATTTACGTTACAAATGGCATGTGTGATGTTGTTTATAATACCCTGATATAGATAATGCATATCAAAATCAGCTGGTGCTGGGGCACTTGCCCTTCAGCAGTAAAGATGCTGTTCATATGGACTCAGAACTATCCTGGAGGTGTTAGAACAGGATAGATACAGTGCTCATAAATTATTGCATCATAGGCACACAACCAGATCCATAAAAAGGACTGATTCTTGTTGGCCTCCTACCAAATGAAAACCCTGTTCTGACTTAGAAACCTCAGGAAATGTTTCACTCCTGAGAAAGAACAATACAGTGAACATCAAAGTAACTAGAATCCAGCAGAAGAGATTTAAAATAGGTTTAACTGTCCCATTTTGGATAAATTGGCAATAAGAAGGAGAAAACTTTCTAAGGAGAAAACAGGGAGAACAAGTGCTCTGGGAGGCAAAGTTTTAAGAGGCTGCTGGTCGTGGATAGTGATGCAAATAGACTATTATCTCTTTCTGCTGTGGATCATCATGGTACCTTTGAGGAATATGGGACTGAGGATCAGGGAAAAAATGTGCTGTCCATGTATATAGGTGGCTTTGTACATTCTTCCTCTGCATCTGGAGTCATTCTACCTCCTTTTTTTCCTCTCTTTAGAGGTCACTACATAGGCACTGTACTAAAAGTTGTGTTTGGTTAGGTTTGTTTGTTGTTTTTTTGTCTATGGATATGTAATGAATTCTGGTAACATAATTTTTTGCACCATTAAAGCTAATAGGTTTTCATTACCGTTTCCACTGGTGTCAGCATTTTAGTGTCATATGATTTTATTTACTTTTTCACGGCACAAATACACCCTGGTTCCCTGTGTACCATCTGCTGCAAGAGTGTGAGCTGGAGGATTGATGGTGCGATAACACACTTGGAGAAGGAACATCAAGCTCTGCAGCCTCAGGCTCCGGGGTAACACAAACATCAGGAGTGGCAAAGACAAACCACAGAGTCATCCCAGCATATCCCGTGGGAATTTTTTGACACTAGGAACAGTTTGAGTCTCCCAGTGAGGTTGCTGCACGTGCTTCGTGCTGTGTAACTCTTCCTGTTGGCTGAGAGCTCTGGGCTCTGTGCCCTGACAAGCCCCGTGCAATCTGAAATTCAGAAGCTGGGGGGAAATTAGGTGACCAGTTTCCAGCTTCCACACAGGGTATAGAAATAGAACACTATAGAAATAGAACAAAAATGCTCTTAGTAAAGTATTGTTCTGTAAGTGGTTCCAATGACTGTCATACAAAGCTTAATTTGATGATATCTGGTTAAACCTGTAACAGTAACTGTGGAAATCTGAGGAGATATCCCAAAAATTGTACACTTTTTTCTGTTTGTCTACAGCTACAAAGCATAATGTAGTGATCTTACACACTGCAGAAAGGAGGCAGTTCTTTTTACCTTGGTAAAAAAAGAGGGCATCTTTTTGTCTTTATTTATATTTAAAGGTTGCAAAGGAAGCAAAATTTAATTAGGAGTAATTAATTTTTCTTACATGCTTGAAACATATGAATTCCTTTCTACAGTTAGGTCTTTGAAAATCTGGTGAATATTGTATAATATATCGCTGACAAAAAGAATCTGAGCCTCGTATTGCTATAAGAATTTTTGGGTTTTAACAAACTATTTAAAGAAACTTCCCTCAAGGCCTGTTAATCACTGAAATAGCCGTAAGCCCAATTTTAATGAATCAAGGGTATCTTTAATAGCTTTATTTTTTTCTTTAAAAATTTATTGTGTGCAGAAGGTTGAAAAAAGCAGTTACAAAATCTAAATTAATTTTAACTCTTCAAAAAGCAAAACCAGACAATCAGATGTACATTTGCAATTTAAAGTCAGGATGGGGTTTTTTCGTGTGGATCAAGCTTGTTTTCTGCTTTTGAAGGAAGATAGGGAGAACAGCACTCCTCTGATTGCAGACAGTGATATGGTAACAATGATTGCTGGAATTTTCAGAAGACTTCATAGTGATAATTCATTTACACTTGGATATTTGACTGCTTTTTCCACATCCTTTTAACAATGGCTTTTCTGAGGCTACAAATTTTTCACTTCTGGTTCCTCAACAGAGAAAATTGAGACGGCCTCTTAGGAAGACACTGTCCAAAAGTCCCAGGTCACAGAGAATGAAATTAATTTAGAAACTAGTTTGTTGTTGTGATGACACCACTTTCTTCCAGTTTGACCAAAACTCATTTCTTCAGCTGCACAGGGACTTGGCCTTTTGCACTGCACTGAGCACAGTGAGGTCCTGGGCTGTGCTTGCTTCTTCCAGGCTCCATAATAAGGAGATGGAGCAGATTTCTGAAACAATATAAAACCATTAAAAGATACCTTGGCTTCTTTCCAGACAAATTGGGTTTGTTCAGCCTGAAAAAAAAAAAAAAAAAAAAAGGCTTTGGTTTGACCTAATTGCAGCCTTCGAGTACCTGAAGGGAGCCTGCAAAGATGGAGAGAGACTTTCTATAAGGACATGTAGTGGCAGGAAAAGGGGGAATGGCTTTAATCTGAAATAAAATAGGTCTAGATTAGATATCAGGAAGAAATTCTTGACTGTGAGGGTGGTGAGGCCCTGGCACAGGTTGTCCAGAGAAGCTGTGGCTGCCCCATCCCTCGAAGTGTTCAAGGGCAGGATGGATGAGGCTTTGAGCAGCTTGATCTGGTGAAAGGTGTCTCTGTTCGTGGCAGGGGGCTTAGAACTGGATAATCTTTAAGGTCCTTTCTAACCCAGGCAATTCTATGATTCTATGATTCCCTGGATGGAACACTTTGTTAGGCATCTACCAGGAAGCTGTGTGCATTCCTGCTCTGCAATTCTTTTATTTTTTTGGAGGTAAAACATTTGTTTTGGTTAATTTCTTTTTTTTATTGGCAGTTTAGATAAGAGGCATGAGCTTGAAAGGGGTTTGGGGCCAAAACTTCCACACTGTATATAATTGAAGAGCATTCAGCACCCACTGCCTTGAATAATGTTGCAATAAATATGACATACAAATGCATTAGCAGTGAAGATCCAGCTGAGATCAGGAGCATTAGGCATCAGGCATAGTCTTCTCCCTCTTTATTCACATGACAAGCTAATTATAAAAAAAAACACCTCACAGAATTGCAAGAGAATAAATAAACTGAAAAATGTTGGTATTATTTTCTGGTAGTAGTAAGCAATATCAAACAGTAAGTATCAGCTGGAATGAATCTCAGTAGAAGTTGTTTTTAAAAGTGCAATAAAATTCTAATGTCCTCTGAAAGGTTATTATCCAAGTAAAGAAGGCATTTATGTATAAAGCTATGCCAATTTTTCTCATCAAGATGGGGCTTTTCATGAAACCAAATGTGAACTAATTCTTTTTCACTTACCTTGTGAGTAGCTTTATTCCACTACTACTGAAGTCAATGACAGAGCTGCCATTAAATTCTTTCCAAATAATAGCACAGAACTAATGGCAAAAAGGCCATGAGGTGGCAATTCCAGCTGGCAGCATTTACAAAGGAGACTTTATGAGGAAGTTGGATAAATTCAAAGCCAAAATGCAGCAGAAGGTAACAAACTCTCAATCATTAGACTGGATTTACAGAAAAATTTACTATAATAAATTAAAAAAATGACAGAACTTTGTATTAGTGCTGTTACATTTAATTGGTGGAATGTAGCAGAACTATGGAATTATGAGCTGGTAAAGAGGTTTATAGAAACCAGTTAAAGTATAAACATTAAGAATGGCTTTACTGAGTGTCTGAGAACAATTGTCAGGCATTTTCTGAGGTTGTGTTCTTCATAGAGATGTTTTAGTCATTAAGGACTTCTGTAGGTACCCACTTATCCCTCTAGATTGTAAATAGTTTCTTTCTGCTGATTTAGTAGTTTATGTTTTCTTTTTTGAAGTTATTTGGGGTTATCCATTTCCTTCTGTATATTCCTTCCATGGGGAATATGGAAGGAATCACCTGTCACTGGAAATCCACCTGTCCTACTTTGGCAAGCTCATAAAGGAGTATCATCCACAAAAGATGTTTGCATAGTAGTTCTGCACCATTCTGCTCCTAGCAGCTAGAAATAAGCATCTGAAGAAAAAAATAAAGCTGGTGAGTGGATTAGGATCCAGTAACAAGCATTTCTTTCCCAGAGTGAAGTGTGATATTAAATCACAGCAGGGCAGTTGGAACTGGGTGGTCTAAAGGTTCCTTCCAACCCAAATCATTCTGTTATTCTATGATTCTATGAAATCAATCTCTCATGTTGGATTTTTTTTTTTTTCCTCCCTATAAAAACAAAGAACTAGGCAAATCTGGCAAAGCTGCAGTGGGACTATTTGTACTCATTAGTTCCTGTATAGTTATATCTTCCTATGATTTTATCTTATGTATGTCACTTTGAGTTCCAACCCAAAATCCTTGTGCTTCTGTGTGAATGATAGAAAGATTTCCTGATCCTCCTGCTCTGGATCTGCTGGCACGTTCATTCTTTATTCAAGTGTCTCCCTATTCAGCTCTGTCTTCAGGTAAACAAGTCTTTTTTTTTTGCAGTCTCCTTATGCACGAGAATTTTCCCATGCCCTTAATCAGATTTAACTAAGCCCTTAATTGTCTCATTATATTTGGTCAGATTTTCTAATACGATCATTTACATCACTTAGATGACATAGAGTGGTTATAATCTGGCTGCAAATTCCCTGTGGCTTAGAGAAACTAATGGCTGGACAGAATCTGACAGCTCAGAGTTTTTTCCTTCTTTCCAGCATAGTTGATTTGCTGAAGGGGAATAGAGAATGTGTGTGGGGGGGTGCATGAGATCAGCTGTGTTACATCAGTCCAGGGCTGGGAAGGAGTGTGGCCCAGTGGGTTTCAGCCACCTGTAGGATGGAGAGTTGTAAGAGTTGTGTTTATTTATGTCAGCAATCGCCGTAAAATTTAACCACAGAAGTTTGGGAAATAATTTATGTGTCTCAAGTGGGTGAAATATTTTAAGTGTCATACTCTGCAAATCCCAGTGGCTGTGCTATTTAAGGCATGTTCTGTTTTTATCAATAGATCATTTGTGACATATGACAAAAAAAGAAAGTGAGCCCGCGGCAAAATAGATTTTAGTGAGGTCTGAATTAGATTTTATAGGTCAGCTATTCTCAGTTAATTCAATACCATCTGATTGCTAAAAAGGTACTTAATGAGGCTTAATTAGAAAGGATGTCTTTTATTGCCATTTAATGCAGTTGCATTTATATGAGCCCAGGCTTTGGCAGCAGGTTCTTCTCTTAGTGGTTCTTGGGTTTCAATCAAACAAAGGCCAATAAATGATCCCACTGGCTCCAGGCTTTCTGTCTGATGCTTGGAGTGCAAGTAGCATAGGGACAATCTTTACAGAATGTGTGACCACTGCACAGAAAGGGTCTTAACCCTAAACTCCTTGCTAGCCTGATAAACAGAGAAATAAAGCAATAAATGTCATAGTAAGTTGAAACTTGAATTTTGCATTTCAAGGGAATAGGAATTTTATGGAAATTTTACTATTTAAAAATTCTTCCATGTTTTCTATCCTATTCTGTTGTCCAGTTTTTAAATTCCCTTAAAATATGATCAATTAATGTCATGATGTGGCATAACAGCAGAAAAATACCCCAAAACATTACCTCTCTAAAGAAGACTTCAGCACAGTTACTTCTTGGTATTGACTCCCTCATCAAACGTTTTGTAAAGATTTTTCCTGTTTGTCATAGTAACCTTCACTCTTATATATATACTGTTGTGCTGTAATTCCTAGATGTGTCATAAATATGAAAACAGACATGCATTAAAAAAAAAAAAACAAAAAAAAAACAGTAAAGTCAGGAAGCAATATTTAAAGCAAAATCACAGCATTTTAAATTAAATTAATTTTCAAGTATTTAAGATATATTAATCCTTGAGTATTTGAAAAAAAGTGTTTAAGAACAAAGCCAGTACCAACAAATGAAAAAAAATTTCAAAAATATCTTGCTCTTAAAAAAACTCCAGCATTTTCAATTTTTTTTTTTCCTAAAGAAAAAGTGTTTGAAACTTCCCAAATGTTTTCTACTGACCAGCCAGATGGAACAAGTTTTGTGATCAGACTCCTAAGAGTCTGCTACATTTTTTCTGAGGTACACCCAGTTCTGAACACCAGCCCTCTGTGGTCTGTTAAGTGAGGCATAAGTGGTGTGTACATATAACCAGTCACTGTGCAAGCCTCAAATAACCCAGTGCACATATGTGTTTTGACTAAACTGATATTGGAAATGCTAAGGGCAGACAGACTTGACTGACACAAAAAAAAAAAAAAAAAAAAAAGGATGTTGACATGACAATAAATTAACTGGGTTTGAATTATTATAAATGTATCTTCATCAAGCTCACAGATGTGCCTCTCTGACAGTTGAATGCTATTAAATTCTATACAATAACAGCCTTGTTAAATTAAAATTAAATGCTAATTTAACACATCTAAAGGCATTATCACATTTTGTCCTGAATTGTGTTTCTAATGGCTTCAAATCATGCGTGATGTATTTGTTGTGAATTTCTGTTGCCATTGTTCTGGAGAATTTCTGGGGTTTTATTTAATAAATTATATCCCCTACCCTGTAACGTTTTACAACCGGAATGAAGTCACAAGAGTTAATGAAGCACAAACTGAAGGCATAAACAAGGAATTGGTTCATAAAAAATACATGGAAATCTAATGACTAAATGAGGGAGAAATAAGATTGTCATGAAGAAGATGCAATGAAAATTTAGATGAAGAATTTCAAGTTATACTTTCAGCCATCAAAATCCTAGCAATTGAAATGCTAGATGCTGTTCTAATAGATTGTTTAGGTTATTTTTGTTTAGTGAAATTAAGATATATTTCTTTTCAATACACAGGCTGCTTGAACAACTAACCTTTAACTAATGTGCTGATGCCACTTCCGATTGAAGTACCTATTTAAAATGAACAATGCTAGTGACAGAACACTGCAAACAATTAAGATGAACTTGTCAAAATTAATAGAAGAGATGGCATCTTCATCTTAGACAGCAAAGGCTTTTAGAATCAAATGTTTCTCATAAGAAGATTTCTCACTGTTTGCGTGTGGTTTCAAAAGGATGCACGTTCCCATTCTTGCCTTGCAAAAGACAAGTGATCTCAGTAGATCTCAGCTGGAGTGAGGTAAGAATTTTAGAGTCCTAGAATTTCCTTCAGGAAACTCCTATTTTGAAGTTTTTCCTTTCTCTGATGTTGCTGGTCAAAGGTGCTCCCAGGCAGCCCTCAGGAAGTTCCGAGTTCCCAGGAAGCCTCTGGATGCCCATCAGTAGGTACCTGCACTCAGCTGAGCAGATCTGAGCTTTTCAGGTGCTGATGAACATTGCAGATACAGCCTCAGATTTGCTCATGTGAAAGGATTCTCCTTGAAAAATACCTGTTCCAGAGAAAACTGAAAGGACATAATGTAATGTGTAAGAGACTGTTCCACAAGCAAGAGAGATACATTAGTTTAGCTTCCTCTAGATTTTTTTTTTCCCGTGTTCTTACATCCAGCTTCACACTTTGTGCCCTCTTTGATCTTATTCATTACCACAGTACCATTCCCATCCCTTAAATACCTCTATACTTGAAATCATCTGCCTCACATGTGCTCCGAATCTTTCCTTGGACATTCTTATGTTATTCTATATAATATGATCAGCTGTGCAACTTGAAAGATAAAGCAGACATCCTGGACAGTGCTTAGTAACAGCTTCATCTCTCCAATGGTTTTATTAATATTATTTTATGGCAGAAGAAAAACTGCCATTGTAATATCGGCCTTTTTTTAAAATAAAAAGCTAAAGTCATTATGCTAATATTTACTTAAAAATCAAAGGTTATGGCATATAGTTTAAGGATGAGATGACTTGCTGTTTTTTGCTGAGAGCTTGCATAATCTTCCTTAGCCAATAACTTTGGCTTTTACATATAAATTTTACATATACTTTGTTAGAATAACTTAGATTTGCTATGTCTCTCCCATGTACTGAATTAAAGGCAAGATGCTAATCTGAATAATGTATCTTGAGATCTTCCTGTCTTCCATGTGTTCTGTCTAAGCCTCTGTGGTATTAAAAGTAAATCTTTGGAGTGCATTTCAACAGAGTGATAGTATATTACTATTATTTTTGGAACTATATTTGATGTTGCATAATTACTCCTGTGAGTTCTGTGCCACCGGAAGCCTTCATTAATCACAAATATTTTGCTCTTCTAGTTATGGCTCTTCCTTCCCTTGTTCCGCTGACTTCCATTTTCTTTCTTATTTTATTTGAATCACTGGCCCAGAGCAGCCATAAAGTGTAGACATTTATGGGGAAAACAAAGAACAGCAAATCCTACGTTGGGCAATGTAGGCAGTCATTTGTTTGTTTGCATGCTGAGAAACCTGCCAAAAGTACCAGAAATTCTCTCTGGTGAATAATGTAATAAATTAGATTTCATCACCACGTAATCACAGGTCCATGAGAACTGGGTATAAAATCTTTCTTCAAATATTTCCTCAATGGAGCCCATCGTGATATACACACAGACTCTGTTTGAAAATGTACTTGCTTATAACGTGCCTGTGTTTGCTTTTCAAAGAAAAACAATCTTTTTTCCCTCAAAACCTGCATGGAAGCTCTGTGTGTTACTAGCTAATAAAAATGTGTAAAGAAGAGTTGACTGCAAAAGTAGGGCATATATTTGTAAGCATCTGCTACATTTATATTTTCTAAATATGTCCATTTGAGTAGGCAGAGCCACAATTTAGCTGAAACAAAACAAGACCAAAAAAAGACTTTACAAATAATCTGATTTTCTTTTGGAACTGTCACATTTTAAAAACATCAAGATGTAAATAAATAAATAAATGAGGAGGACTGCAAGTGTTCAGTGAAGCTGACATGGCCTGGGAACCTGATAGCTACTTCTGTTGTGTTTATTGACATTATTTCATCTTTAAGTACTCAGGCCAGCTGTTGGAGGGCCAGATGTGCTGGGGTGCATCTGTCAGTCAAAGTACATCAGTCCAACATTGCTGAGAATCCTGTTAAAGCCACAGCGAAAAAAGGATGAGGCCACTGGCTTATGGGCTGATTTCCTGAGTATTAGTTTCTCAATAAGTGTGCAAAAACTATTAGTAGGGTTTGAAAACCTTGTAAAGAAAGGTACCCATGGATTCACTGGTGTCTTACCCTCCTCTATGGAAGATGTGAGGCACCCAGAATAAGGTAATAATACCTCATAAGGTAATAATTTTTAAGTGTTTTTCAGTATATTGGGTATATACTGCATTTCATTGATAACAGTGAGCTGGCAGGAATATCTGGAAATGGGTGAAATCACAGAAAGGTACCTTTAGACACCCTGTCCTAGAAAATGTTCTGCTTGACAGAAGGCTCCCATAGTCCCAAATGTTCCTCTTGGGGCATCAGCACTCTGTTTACAACACAGGGATCTCTGGACTCTAAAGTTTCTTTGATGGGTTCCTTTTGATAAGTTTAAGAAACAGAGTTGCTTTGGGGTTCTTTTTTGGTAGGGGGGTGGTGATGTTCATTTCTGTATGTAGACAGTATCCTGGGGCTCAAAAACCTGCTTTATTGTTTTAAATATAGCTCCTTAGCATTATTTCCCTTCTTTAATTAAGTGATAACTACAGGTTTGTGCAAAAGGCTTTTTACTTTTAATAGGGTCTTTTATTCTGAGTTTAAAAGCAACATCTTTTTTTCCCTTCCTTTAATATAGTCATGTAGATTTTTATACACTTGCCATGAGCTCCACATAATAGTATCTTTTAATAGTCTTTCTATCATGTGTTTTTACTTTACTTTCTATCAAGTGTTTTTACTTCTTTAGCTGTTCCTTTTTGTTTTCTTTCAGAGAGTTGCTTCTTTTTCATATAATCCTCTCCCTGGAATTGAGTATTACTGTGCTTGATTTGTGTGTGGCTTCCTCACACCTCCAAAAACACTGAAATCAATTTTGTATTGAAGAGTTGCTCTTATTTTGGAAATGGGTCTTCAGTAACTGTAGCTTGTGTTGCATCCAATATGGTGCTAAGGGAGTAATGAAGAATTGGTTTTGCATTTCTGGATTCTCCTTTTCATCAACAAATTCAGACATTTTGCTTTTCTTTCTGTCTGTCTTTCACCTTATCACTGGTGTCAGAAAGACAATGTGGAAAGTATCACGTAGGGGTGTTGCAATTCTTCAGACAGCTTTATTTTTTAAAATTGTTATTATTCTCCTAACTCTGAATTTAAGTGATGAAGAGGGAGGAAAAGAATTTTGCCTGAACCTTCATCCATCTGCCCATCATTGTTTCCCTAAACTGTAATTATATAAGGTGTTTTAAAGTATATATGCCTATTAGATATCACAAAATCACAGAAAGGGCTAGGTTGGAAGAGACCACAGTCTCTTCATTTCATATGGTGAAGAATATCCAAAAAACCTCTTACCTTCATGCAAGATGTACAAATGGCTAAAAACGCTGAAAATCCCTGTTTTCTTCAAAAAATAATCCAGGAGTTTTAAATTAAGGAGTTAATATTTTATGTGATTAGAATTAGCTTTGGGAACATTTATCTCATCATGTTTGAATATTCAAGTCCATGATGTATTTTGAGCTAAATTTGGGAGGATTCATTAGGGGAAAAAAAAAAAAAAGGTGTTGTTATTAATAGTAATTTGAAGGAACTTTTGTTGAAGATTAAATTCCTGTTAGATTAGGTATCTTACAAGTGATAAATATAGTAACATAGAGAAGGTGTAAAATCTGAGACTTGAGTTAGTAAGAAGTTGCACAGTTATTAGATTCTCATCTTCCAATATTCTCCAAGATTGAGCACTTAAGGATGCATCTTGGGAATCCTCATCCACCCAGAAGAACTTGCCTTGGGATGTGCTATGAGTTGTGAGGATGTGGTAACCACATTCCAGCCACTTCTCAGCACCACAGCACCATGCAGAAGCCAGAGAGAAGGGCAAGTGGTCAACTTAAAAAAGTTAGTAGTGCCTTGTCAAGACATGCAAAAGAGGAGCAGAACATTTCAGTTTATTCATTATGCTAAGCTCTGAAGAAATTGTAGTGGAATTGTATTTTTCTGTTCTACAGTAGGAGGTTGGTGTTTGTTCTCACAGCCCACAACTAAGAAATGGACTCTTCATTCTTTCCAGGTAACAGTGAAATCAAACTTCTGAAACTGTCATAGTAACTCAGAAAAATTACCTGAATCTTTTTATGATAGAAATTTTCTTCTTCTACTTAATAGTGAGTGTTTTCTGAATTGCTTGAAACATGCTTTTAGTGAAATTTCTTGGGATTGATATCACAGATAGAGCCAAAATTACAGCAGATGAGCTTCATTATGTCTTTATTGAAGGACTATCTATGGCCAGGCTTTATGGGGCTGCTTAGAGACAACAGCTTTGGAACATCATGCACATACAGGAGAGTTTATGAACAATAAATATCCTGCATTACACTCACAGCACGGTGTCATGGCAGGACAGAGTTACAGAGTAGGGATTATCTTAAAAGTGAAGGTTTGATCATTTCTTTATCAGCATCTCAGGCATTTTGACACAAGAACCAGCAGTGTGGCTGCTGGGACATGTTGGGAATGTTGCTGCACAGCTGGCACATCACGCAGTGTTTATCAGGAAGAAGTAGGGACTTCATTTCCATCAGCTTCTGGCAGTACAGTTTACAACTATCCTTTTCTTTAGGGGCCACTATAATTTTTATCATTAAAAGAAAGAATTTCTGTATTGTAACAGTGGAAAGCCATTAGCTGCAGGAGTTTCACTGTGAGTGCTAATCCTCTCCTGAGGCTGGCTCCCAGAGAAAAACAAAGATGAACAAGTGCTTACTGAAGTGCTCATAATTCATCTGGGTGCTGTGCAAGCACTCAGTTTATTTCTATTTTCCAAGTTTTATATTTCTAAATCTTTAGAAAGGAACAATGAGGAAAAGAAAAGCCTATTTAACTGTGTTCCTCTTGCCTCGAGATATCTCCATCCCAACACAGACCATGGGAAAGCCGGTATTTTTCTCTAGGGAACTGGGTGGTATTTTTGTTTCCTGAAGCATCTCTGCCTTTAGTCCCCTCTGAGCAAAACATGTGTAGCACCAAAATCTGGATTCAAAGAGTCCACTAATCCACCAAGATCCTGCATTGAATTTTACTGAAGTGATTATTTGCTAAAGAAAAGGAGTAATTCAAAGTTATTCAAAGATTGTTGTTGTGCAATGGAAAATATATATTCTCTCCCTGTTTCTTGGATGCCCCCATGCAGATTGATTTTTAAAATCCCTGAAAATTCAGAATGTGAAATTGCAATAAGTTAAGGATGTTGTTCTATTATTTGTTAGACACAGAGTTGGCTGGTGTTTGTGTTAATTTATGATCTTGGACCTTGTGAACTTGCAAACCCTTTCTATTGTGACCAAAACTTTTTAGAAAAGCAATTCTTTAGGCTTGATGAGCTAATTAACTTGATATGAAATTACTGTCTTATATGTCATACCCTCAAAATTTTCTTTGCTTTATATGTGTTTGAATGGATAGTACTTGCACTGGTTTCTTATAGCTAAAGGATGCTTAATTTAATCCTGGAACCTTAGTAACTCCCTCAGATGGCAATTTAAATATGAGTTAAAATATAATAGGGCAAAAATGAGATTATCAATGTCCATCTGAGATGATATTAGTTTTTATGAAGGATCATTTTTCTTGCAGACATTCTTTGATACCTTCTCCTGTTACAAGTATCTTAAATAAATAAGCTCTGCTTGGAATAGTTTTAATTTGGGAGTTTTCACATTCTGCTTCATTATCTTGTAATGTAGTATAAATTTACACTAATCCATTCATTCTCTCATATGCAGTCTGACCTCACATAAACTGATGTAAACAGAAAAATTACTTGTGCCAGCAAACATACTGTAATTTGAGGCTGTTAAAGTAGAGGTTAGAATCTGGCCATGGGTATAAATAGAATGTAATCTAATTTCCTGAGGTCTGCAGATTCAGTAACTTTTGATATTTATGAATTCAAACCCCAGCAATGGTTTATGCTGACATGCAGCAGCTTGATGCAGCTTAAAACTGGGTGAAGGAAAATTTATGAGAGGAGTGTATGTCCAACTTAGGAGTGAGCCTGGAGGTTGGGCTGTGAGAGGGAATCCTCCTTTTCTGATACTCTCTATCCCATCCTGTTCATACTCACCTCTGCTCCTGTTTTGTGTGCTTATAGTCTAGATAATTTTTTGCATCCCTTGAAAAGAAAGTGTGAAATTTAACTTGCTAAAGAACATCTTTCCCTTTTGGGAAAAAAAACAAAAACAAAAACAAACAAACAAACAAACAAAACAAAAAACAAAAACCAAACAAAAAAAAAAAAAACAAAAACAAAAACAAAAAAAAAAAAAAAAAACAACACATCCAAACCACAATACCCACCAAAATTCCAACCACAATATTCACTGTGGATTTCTAGTGCACTCTTTTACAGGAATGACTTCTAGTTAATCAATGAATGGCTTTTGCTGAGATATACATTTTTGCTTTTCTCAGATATCTCACTGCTGCAGGGATAGCAAGGACATCTGTTTGGGGGAAAGCAGCCCTGGCCAGGTAGAACAGGGGGCTGTGATTTTCATCTCTTTGTCCCTGCATGTTATGATTTGGCTCTATAAGCAGCAAGAGTCACAGTGGACAGTCAGCACCAGCCTTCTCATCACTACAGACTTCACCAGAGCTGAACTAATGCAAATGTAATGGTGAGAGAGTGGAAGAAAAATAAGGGAGTCAATAGTTTGGACCTCAGGCTGTGAAATAGAGACTAATCTGGTCATAGTAGTCCTTCCATCAATTCATTGACAACCTGCAATATCTTTAACTGGCCAAACACCTTGCAGATATTTCTATTTGTTGAATCAGCCATGCAAAAACACAAAAGAATTAATCTGTTATGGAAACTAAATTACAGGCTGTGTCTGTTCTACCAGTTAATGATAATAGTGTTAAAAAAAGATAACCATTGTCATTATATTCATCACTGCATTTTATGCATTAACTTTATTTTCAAAGGGAAATACTCATAAGTTTTTCATCTGTTTTATATACATATAGTTCTGTAAATTTTCTGCTGTAGTTGCATGCAATCATCAAGTTTGCCATCACAGGGCTGTATTGTTGTAGTTCTCATTCCAAATGAAGAGAGCATAAATTGCTGACTCGAGCAATGCAGTGTTTCTGAAGTTTGAAGTAAATCTTACTTGTGTAATTATCTTTCACTGCAGTAGGACCATCTAAATCATGAAGCTGCCATACTCGGCATGATGTGTGAGCTTTCGTTTTGCCTGGTGCTGTGGAAGGGCTAAAAGTTTCTGCAGCTTGTGCAGTGGAGTTGGGCTCTGTCTGGGTGCTATAACTCACATCCTTGAAGCTCAGAGAATGCATGTATACAGCCCTTTCCAGAAATGCTGGGAATGCCTCTCTGCACATGACCTGAACTTTTTCAGTCTGTAGTGGCCCAAACAACAAATGAACCCCATCTGCTGAGAGAAGCCAGCCTGGGTGAAACAGCAAGTGTGGAACCACGGACATTGGAGCTAACCTCAGCACTTTCCAGAGCTAACTAAACATGGTAAAAGAGTCTGCCATTGCCTTTAAATTAAGGTTGGAGAGTATTATGTGGGTGGGTTAAATATGTGCCTATTAGGGGACTGTGTATGCAAAAAATAGCTGGTGTTTCTAGGAGACAAGGTAGACATATAAATTAGGAGAAATGAAGAAATGTCATTACCATTTGTAGATGTGAACTGAGTTACAGAAAAATATCTGGTATGCAAAAATAACATCATCCAAAGTTTGCAGAGAACAAGTAACAGTAGTTCTGAGACTTGTGACTTGCCATTCCTCTGGCAATGAATCCACATCCAGTTTTAACCAAACATCATTGTTCATTAAAGTATTTAAGTGAACAGAAGAATTAGCCTGTTTTGAAAACCTCTAGACTATACTTTCCACATTCATTGAGATTAAATTTTAAGTATATTGAGTAACTATAATCTCCCAGGCTTCACACAATAGCGAAATGATCAAGAGAAGCCCTCATGGAATTCAGAAGTGTTTTGTAAAACTCTATTACTGTATATGACAAACTGTCTGTTCAGAAGTTCTACTCTGAATTCCAAGCATTCCAGCAGTCACAGTTTGGGGTGAAACACCCCAAGCAGTGGGACAGCAAGTTCACATTAATAGGGAGGTAATGGTGAACCAATCTGGTGTTCATTTGCTTTATTGGTAGCACTAAGCAATGCTAGTTCTAAAGAATATATGAATAAATCGTTCTAACAAATATATTAATTGAATGAAATTGTTATTGGTAGTGGTTTAGGAGGCAATGATCACTTAGGATTAGAAGCAGCTTCTCACAGCGCAGTCCCTCTTGGTTTCTATGGTTGTTTCTTTATGATTTCTTTATGATTCCATTAGACTCTGGACAGGCAAGTTCTAGGTAGCATTTTGTTTCATTCCTTTAAATGCAGAAGAGTTTTAATTTTAGTTGTAAGAGAGTGGTGCTGCTCCTCTCAGTCAAGTTTGTGAATATCTGAGTCATGTTCTGCATGACAAGGGTTCAAAATCTGAAATACCCAATATGTGAAAATAGCAGCTGTGCCTTAAATTAGAGTCAAAGACTGAGATGCTTTTTTGGAATCATGTATTAATAGATAAAGCTGAGATATATGACTACCACTAGCTTAGAAATAAAGCTACCGTTTAAATCTCTATAGAAATTAAACATGTCACTTATGCATGTATGAATCAGAAATCACATCGAAATGTGCCAAACTTCTATCAGCTATCATTAGAGGTTTACAACTTTTTTTTTCCCCTGCAAGTTTTCTGTGTAGGAACAATGGGCCTTTAACAGCATGTATTTGGCTCATTCCTACTCAGTTATCAGCTTCCTGAGCAGGGAGCCTTTTATAGGCTGTGACACAATTGTTAATTATGAGTATTGCTCTGTTCATGCTTTGGAATACTAGTGGAAGATTAAGGTATTCAGAGAGACATATAATTGGCCCACCTTGTGTCAATGTGGCATAAAAAGGCCTGATTTGGGAAGTCAGCCTCTCGAATTCGGTGACATTTGGAGGAGTCCAAGATGGTATTTCTGGCTCATATGCAATTAAGCAGCAAAGAGAGCCTTGATTTTGCAAGGTGCTATCCAGTGTTCTAAACTTCTCTACAAGTGGAATTTTGTTTCCACAGATTGTATTTCCATACCCCCCTCTCATCAGGGAAACCCTATGCATTCATATTACAGAAAAAGTTTAGTGAGCCTGTTCCCAAAGTCCTCCCTAGAGAGGAGTTGCAATGAAATCACAAAAGGTGGCTGGAAACGGGAAGGGTCACCCAGATGATACACCCAGAGCTGGTGAGGGACAGGGGGAAGCAAACAAGAGCAAGAGGAGAAGCAGCATGGTCAGTGCAGCTCTGAATTCTGAGGGAGTCCTGGTGCTGAGTGTGATCCACTCTTGTTGCCTAAAAAGTTCACAACAAGAGCTGCATTGTTTAGTTCTTAGTGATGGAGCTACAAGATCCCAGGGGTGATGGATGCCTCTCAAGCAAAATGAGGTGCCCTTCCATTTTTTTATGCAACATCTACTAATAAGCACAAAATAAACACAAACTAATAAGCAGACATTGTTTGTTGTGTTCAGTGTAAGGAAAACAATCGGCACACTCTTTTAGTCCATTTCTGTCTTGGATTTCAGCTCTCAGATAAACACAGCTTTCCATTCAAAGGCAGTATTTAGCATAGCTTGAAAAGTGGGCTTGTTTATTTTTAGTGTTTAGAAGGATCAGCTCTCAGACAACTCATTTTTCACATAAACCAACTCATAAATTACTAGGATGTTATCTCAGTCATATCCTAAATATGCCAAGTAAGCCAAGGTCACACCATGTAAATTGAAGCTGTACAAGTTCATCTACTGGTTTTTATGTTGGTATGCCATGGAAAGGAAAGACCCATATATAATTTTCTTGTTCCTAAGCTGATTTTCACTCTATCTGCAACCCTTAAACCACTGAGGGAATACCCTTTCCCTAGTGAGTAACTGGTGCTGGTTGGTAATTTCAATTCAGTCTGAAATAGGAGAAGAGTTAGACCAGGCCTGTTCTTTCTAGACAAAAACTTTGTAAGAAATGCCATTAGCAAGGGTTTTCTTCATGAAAAACAAAACCACTTGATGTATAGGTTTTTTATTTGTGTCAGGAAATTAAAGGGGAAAACCCCAAAAAGCAGCGACAGCAAAAAAAACCTCCAAACAAACAAAAAGATCTCCACAACCCTCCCAACTCAGCAGTTGGAAATCTACATTATTTTGGGAAAAATGGCAAAGTACATTTTTTCTTTTTCTGTGAGGCAAGGCTGAGAGAGATAGGACTGTTTAAATAACAATTTTTTGTCCCTTTATTTATATTTAACATATATTACTTTTATTGTGTTGCTTCCTACATAGCCATAAATTAGTACTTTCCAGTAGTTTTAGAGTATTAAGAAATTCCACTTTCCAGTTATGCCATATGGACATTCATATCTGAAAAATATAAGGGTGAAAGATTGGTTGTGGAAAATGGTCAGCCAAGTTGAAGTTTCACAGAGGTGGAGCTTGATCAAGACTTTACAACTTTGGAAGCAATGGGTTATTTCAAACAACAGTATTTCTTCTTTGGTTGTTTAAAGATTTCTCAGTCTCCGAAATCACACTTTGATTTATGCCCCTACATTCTGGTGGCTTACTGCAAAATATTTATCTAATCAATTGTGAGACTGTCACAGAGGAAAAGTCAAGTGCCTATTTAGAATGCAAATTGGTATATTCTAAAAGCTGTGGTGTTTCTGTGTCTGCTACAGCATTCTGCCCCCTTTTGTGCTACTAACATCCCATGATGGTGAATATTTAATTACACACTGTGCTAAGTGACTGATTGCAGTGGTTGAGGCCTTATTGTATTGCACATTAATAATATGGGGTGAAGATCTGATGTTCAGCCCCAGGTACATGCAGGACTCAATGGTCTGAAGTGTAGTCTAAAACTGATCTTTGTACAATTGCAAGTATGTTGTTTTTTTTTCCTCTCTGCACCAGCCGTTCCCTTCCAGTTTACAAAACTTTCTGAGTCATGAGGCAGGATTAGCACTTTTCAGAATCCCCAGCTCTGAAGACAACTGAGACTTAAGACATATTTTTATACCCTTGATAAGACTAAACTGTACTTTAATGGAGATCAGAAACTGAAGCCACGGAAAATACTTGGAGTCATTTCAGAACTGTTGTTTATACCTTTTCCCTCTGTAATATTGCAAAGACTCTTTTTGTCAGGCATTGGGAGGAAAAAAAATCTGGCTTTTGCTATGGCAACACAGAGGACTTAGAAAATGATCTCTCAGCATGGAAGAATGATGACTCCTAAAATAGTGTAGAAGCACTGAAAAAGAGTGAGATTCTCTCTTTTGCCAAGGTCTTTTCAGCTCAGGAATGGGGGTTCTCCCACAGAACTGGCTGTCATTCTCTCATCATTAAACTTCTTTATACGTACAGTAATTTAGAGCAACCCATACACTGATGTAATTTATGACTGTCTGACTATTGTTTGCAAGGACCCCTGTATATATTGTGAGCTGTCAGAGTGCAACAACACCCAACTTTAATGCGTCCCCAGTCTGGAAGTGAGAGGGAAGGATAAATAGCAGAGGATCCTCTCACTTTATACTGGTTAGTTCCAAAAAGCTCAGGAAGTTTCGAGAAAACGAATGTTTTTAGCCTTATTTAGGCACTTTGTACTTTTCAAAGAACTTTCTATGCAGGTAGAAAATTGATCGCAAACAGCTTCAGGAGATGGATGTTTTGCTTCATTAATCCAAGCAGCCAATAATTTATGAACAAAACAATGTCACAAATCTGTGAGGTGGTGTTTAGTAATACAGCATTGTGGTTGCCACCTTTGAATAAATCTAGAGGAAAAAGGAGCTGGCTGTTCAATTCTGCAAAATTTTAATTAATTACTTTAATGATTTTAAAAATGGCTTTGAAAGAACTCTTAGTGATATTTCCAATTAATGAGAATGAATAAAAATAATCCATATGCCAGAATTTATTGCCGACACTTGCGTTCCTCAATAAAAACATTAAAATAGAAATAAATAAATATCAAAACAGTATCTTTTAATGAAAAGCACAAGTAGCAAGGAGATTTTTGTAAAGCTTAGTATCCTCTGTCACCTTCTGTGGCATCATATATGATTTTCACCATTTGGAACCAATATCATGTAAAATCCACTTGCAGGATTTCTGCATTGTCCAGTCCAGTCCCTAACCTGGATGTTCCCTTCATTCTTCTGTACAGGACCTCTTACACAGCAATGGCCTTTCAGCCCACATTCTTAAATGAATGAATACTTCATTCTGGAGTAACCTTCTTTCTCTCCCTAAACAAATCTCTCCAAACACTCACATATCTCATGTGGGACTTGCAGGTCCTACTGTTCTTACACAGCTCAGCTATATGAGCTTTATGTGTTAAGACCCTTCTCTGTTCTGCAAACAATTATGTTTAGTGTGCTTGAGGAGGATTAGGACTGGTCTACAAGTTTTGTGCTTTGAGGAGGGTTGTGATTTGTTTTCTTCTTTATTGCTGTGGTTGTATTAGTTCTGTCCCTTGGGCTGCTGCAGCCACTTTGCCATCAAAGGTGACAGAGTACTTTATTCAGGTTTTCATAAAGGTATATAATCCACACACACATAAATTCCTTTATGCTTTTATCACTAAAATGCTGAGGCAGAGGGGCAGGGGGAGGGAGTTATACTGTTCTATACTATTGCATTGCAGGTAAGAAGACAGCAATTTTTATTTGTGGCTATCAGTTTAAGTCAGCATTACTAAAAGCTGTGTACTAGAAATTGTTTACCATTAGGGAGGTGTGTGTGTTGTGTGTTTTTTCTCTGGCTCTTTACAATTCACGATTTGTATTCTATAGCATGTGAGTGTGAAATGACTCTATTGCTATCAACACAGGGCCAGTTCTCCCTCTGCAGTCTCTCCTAAACCAGAATATATTAATCCACTTATCCTTGGTCTTCACTGTGGTTCTTGCACTATCAGCCTCAACTGAATCATCAGTCTACCATACAATTGTCTTTATATATATATAATTTTTTTCTTTTGCCAGCTGAAGGACATTGGCATTTCTGGTTTAAGTGTCAGGCTGGCTTAGGGCACTGCTATGAATTTTAACTTCTAATATTAACTGATTAAAGTTCTCTCTGTGGAATACATTTATTAAAGAACTCTTCCCACGTGTAAAATGTGTATCTGCTTTAAAAGAAAACTCCCAACTCACAGACTCAGCTTTTGGGCATTTTATGCAGGAACCTTCTTTGATGTACTGTTAGTTCTGCTTTGTGACACGAGGCAATCTCAGCCTGTTATGGAAGCAGAATCATCTCCTACTCCCACAGAGTAGAAGCTGAGTGAAGCTGCAGAAAACTGAAGTGGGCTCTTTTTAGAATCCATCTCTCTTGAATCCATCTCTCTACTGAATCCATCCTAAAACCACAGAATTAAGGCCAATAAGACCTGGAAAGACCAAAATGCTGTACCTCTGGGCTGGACTATTAGGTATACTGACAATTAGGGAAAGCAAATATGTATAAGCTATAGAAATAGAATATGTATTTGTACTCATAAAAATGTCTATATATACAATTTTGAACAGGAATATGAACATTAGGAATATGTTTCCTGTTCAAGCAAAAAGCTCTGTCAGAAGTCAGGGACTTGAACTTGAAACAAGTAGTGAATTTTTTTCAGGGTTACATCAAAACCTCAGAAATGGAGAGAAGAGGAGAAAATTCCAAGTTACAGTTATCAGTAGACTTCTTTCTTACCTGCTAACACTGGGCTTTTGTACTAGAAAAATATATAATGAAAACCCAGAAAATTAGCTATTATTTGAAAAGTTCCTTATGCTAAAAAGAAAGGACAATGGTATTTATATGATCTTTAAAAACTAAGCAATAATGACACATGAAAGGCTTGAATGAATGGAGCAAGGGGTGATTTGCTGAACTGTTTCGTAGAAATCTCTTCCCCTAGAAGCATCACTAAATTGATTAACTTATTAGGAAATCATACATTTTCAGTGAAAGAGAAGGATTTTTTTTAATCCTTATTTCTGCCATCTATGTGTTCTGGTTGATGTCAACATGTTTTAATCAAAAGAAATTGGTTAATAGCTTGATTACACTGAATAAAACATCTTGTTGCACTTCAGGTCAACTAACAGATACAAATTGGGTTGGCCATGTTTAATTAGAATGTTTTGGGTTTTTTTAATTTCTCCTGTCAGGCTACAAGGAATCTATCCTTACAATCAAAACGTTCTCGGGGGAATAGAAAGAAATCTGAACCATGGAAATTTAAATGAAAACGCAAGAAGTGAAATGGAGTGAGCATTGCCATTTGAGATAAAGTGCTAATAAAACACTCAGGTATTATCTTCTGAAGGAGATTTTTATAGAAAGCCCTTGCAGCACTGGAAAGACTGGTATAATATTGTAATTGGCATCCCTGACCTGTTTCATGTATACTGCAGGAAGTTTTTTGTCTCTTGCTTGCAAAGTTTGTGATAAAACAAAGCTCCCAGAATTCCCTGCTCTTTAGCTTTGCAGGTCTTATTTGAAAATACTTTTTCAGCCTTTTAGTAAAGCATCTGTGAAGATACTATGATGCTTACAGGATTTTTTCATTACAGTGCGGTGAAAAATAAACTGGTTTAGCCACGAAACAGAGAGCACAATCATTAGGTGTTCTTTCCTGAGCACTCTGGGATAATAATTTTTTTGCAATAGCTTTGACAAGGATTTTACTCAGCAGACTGTGAAAACATGACCTTCAAAGTTATGCTGTGTTCTAATCATGTGTACAGTGCCCTGTAACCAAATCTAAAGCTCACGCATTGCGTGTTTGGGTGTCATTTTTCAAAACACTTTTATTGCTCATCTGGGCTTGAAAACTGTGTTAAAACCAAATCAAGCATTCATTCCTGCAAAAGAGGCAAAAATACAGTCTTATTAGCTGTAAAAAAATCAGCATCAGCTCTGGCATGAAGGGACTTACCAAAGGCAAAACAAACTAAGAAAAAGTATTCAGGAGCTGAAATCTTTGACTGAGATATTGAAGGTGCATTACAAGTATTAGCAATTCTTTGCAGGCCAGTATAAAGCAGCCTTTTCACATCTCCTAGTGTAATTACAGAGAGGAGGAAAAGATTTTCAGGTCAGGTCCTTCATTTAGATAATTCTGTCTTAATATTCGAGTATAATAAACCAAAGGATTAACATTCTGAGCGCTGAAGGGATTGTTGTGCCTTGCAGCATTTCACTCCAGCCAGCTTTATTGTGGATATGTTTAATATCTGTCTTGCTTTATAACATGGACTCTGCTCTACAGAAAAGGAATCAATATTTTCGTTGTTTCTTTCCTTCCCGACCATCACTCTCGAGGTGGCACCTTTGTCAGCTGCAAATCATTATTTCAGCACCTTGTAGGGGGTGGGTGCAATTAGTATGGGCACAGGGTTTCAGATATTCCCTTTCTTTGATGGGTAAGTCCCAGGGACCTGCAAACATGTGCCCATCCATGTGCCACACTTGTGTTGACTTTGCAAGTCCTTCCCGCTGAAGCAGAAAATACAGCTACAAAAATGGCAATGATTGAGACATTTCCAAACTGAAAATATACTTTCCTCTCTGTGAAATAGCTGTTATTGAACAATAAAAGCATAGGCTTTGTTTTACTGCTATTCATCAAAATCTCTTCCCTTTCCCAGAAATTTGCTCTGACTTGACAAAATGTATGGTTTTTTGAGTAACAACCTGTATTAACAAACACAAAGGTTAACAGAACTTGAGCATCTTGAAATGTGATTTAATTTGAAGACTGTAGTCTGTGAATATTAACTACTAACAAATTAAATTATTCAATGACAAATCACATCAGGCAGGCACCTCTGTAATATCAATCGTTTTTGTCATTATAATAATTCTTCCAAACAGTAGGATGCAGGCCGACTCTGCATTAATGTTTTGACTCAAGGTGTTCATTTGTAAATGAACAATTTATCATGTGAAGGGAAAGGGAAATAGCTGCAGGTTTGTGTCAGATTGCCCTGGTGTTAACTGCTGCTCTTTGATGTGACATTGTCTAGACCTAATGCCAGTGGGAGTAATAAAAGGGGAGAGTGGCCATTCCATTATTTTGGATGAATTAAACCATTGGCTGCCACTGCCTAAGTATAATGTTTTTAGTGATCCATATCCATAACTTGCATTAATGAAAAAATTGACATGCTAGGTGTGTTTGCTTCCAAACTTTGAAAATATGGCCTCTATATACATACACCATTATAAAATAAGTACCTAGGAAGTATCTTAAAGTTATTTCTTTTTCTTCTCTTTGAAAAATAGAGCCAGGGCATGCTGAGATTAACAGGAGTAATTATTTTGTTTTCTATTGACTTACTATTAGCTTTTATAGGAATGTATTACTGAACTGCCACCAGGGATGTAATTTATTCTGGCAACTATAGAATGAAATTAGCAATTGGAGGGTTATTGCACAGTGCACCATGAGGGAAAAAGGTGCACCCTTAGTCACATATAACAGTATACCTTGCTGCCAAAATTTGTGCAGATAATCTAGATAGTACCAAGGCACAAGTTTGTCCCCCAGCTCAAAAAATTGAGTGGAATAGACTTTAGATTTCCTAATTCTGTTGTGAAGAACTAGCTTTTAGGATGCATTACTGTTTGTTTAAAATCTTTTGTATTTGGCTATTCCATAGAACAAAACCTTATTATAAAAAGCATTTTGTATGTATATGTAGGGACTAAAACTATTAGGATTTTAAAGAAAATTCAGTTTTTATCCCAGAATAGCATAAGATGGTTTAACATCTAACAAAGTCAAAGAGGTAATTTGAATGTGTCTGAATTCAATCAATACTTTGATTCTGCTAAAAATAACCCTGAGTATTTCTTAATGTTATTAAATTTATGTTTATTGCAGGGCTACATGCCAGGAAATAGATATAGTTTGTTCATCTTATTTTTAAAATAATGCTGTGTACTTTTGAAACGACACACAGATGCTTTCTTTGACCTTTTTATGTTTTTATTAAGCATTCTCTTTCACTTCTCAGGCAGTCGCTTTTGAGATACTCTTTACCCTTTTTATAGCTATTAGCAGTCTCAGTTTAAGAAAACTAAATCCAACTAGAAACCTGCAAGGCCCTGAAGGTTTGTCTTGTCCACGGGGTTTCATAAATTTAGGAATAGTTTGTCTAAGCTGAAAACACATAACCAAATCTGCTGCAGTTACAACGTGTCTTAGAGTAAAATCTTCAGTGCTGTAACAGAATACTGATGTTCTGTGGAGCAGACATGCCAGGTTACCTTGACCTGCCAATAGGGGATTACAGCTGCATTGGTATATTTGACTTCTTTGCCTGCTCTCAAATGATCAAAGAGACTTTTGTTTCTTCTCCCAAAAGCCATTTGCAAAGCACAATAGACCCAGGTTTGGCATTCTTCCCCATTTATTGCTGAGTCTTTAGAGAGTAGCAACTATTTGGTACCATCATAAAGAGTTCTTCTCCCTCCCTAGTGTTCGTTGCCCTGTCATATGCCTCTCTTCTCTGCTTTGGATGGTTTAACACATTTAGATACTTCTCACAGTTCTCCTCACTCTAACCAGCACAATGCTGAAAGTCAGAAAAATTCAGCTCCTACTTCCTCAGCTTTGTCAGTCTTGCTGGTGCTCAGTCTAAAGCAGAGCCATGTCAATGAGAAGCACTTCACATCATAAACAGCGTGACATAAACCTGGAGCTATTTCCTTTCTGCTTCACAAGATGAATTGCTCATTTGTAAATGAGCACCTAGAGCCAAAATATGAGTCCTGACTTTGACTGCATTCAGAAAACTCTCCTAGTTTCCAATTCACTGCAAACTTGAAAAATCATGCAGTATTTACTGACAGATTAATAAAACCTTTCTAGTCAACAAAGGCATGGTTTACAAAATTGCACAGAATCATTGGAGAAACTGAAGTTTACTCTAATGCTGAGACAAAGGAAGATGAAACAGTCCAACTACCCTTTTTTTTAGGGTCTGGGATTCTGTTTAGCACAAATGTAGTTTTTTTTAAGTTTTAAGGCCTACTTCTATGATTGCAGAATTAACATTTTCCAATCCACACATTTGTTTTATTACCTTTTTCAAATTTATAGACAGAAATTACAAACTTTTCAGTGTCTAGAGCTGTATGTTGTATTGCAGTAACTGAATCTCTGGTGTTAAATATCATCTCATTACTTTGTTAATTACTTTCATTTTCTTTTGATTCTTAGGCCTCTGACTGGTGATACTACATAAAATATCAAAGCATTCTAGGATATTTTAATTAATATAAAGCTATCTAAACCAAGAAAAGTTGTTTTATGCTAAGCTCTAGAAGTTTGGGACTTCAGGTATAACAGAAGCAGATTTGCTGATAGAACAGCCATGTGTCAATGCATTACTAATTGGCTTTCTTTGTTTTCCTGAACAGGCAATATCTCTGTATGTATAAAAACCCATTGCTTAGGATTTAGTGAGTAGGATTTGTATGCTTCTTAAGTTACAGCCCTTTCAAGATGCTCAACTTGGCTCCCAAGGGAAGCCAGCTTAGCAAAAATGGTAGCAAAATAAAAATACAAAGATACCCAGCTTCTTAAAGATTGAGAGAGTTTTGCACATACAGCCCTAATCATCAGTGTAGCCTAAATACCGTTGTAACAGTGATTAAATAACTAACGTGCCTATGCTTAGCAATCCCCCTAAGTACTCAGTTTTAGAATATAAGTAGGTTTTAGGCATCTTTGTGCTACCATTGACAATCTCACCATTTATGCTGGCTATGCAGTCAGTTTTAGTGCCCTCTGTCCGCTAACAGAATGGAGAGCTGTTCATGGAATTTATTTTTATACTTGTTTCTTAGTTTTTAAGGTTACTGATCTGCGAGAGAACTGTTCTCTTTTATTGTGTGAGAGCTTTCCTTTCTCAAGCACTCTCAAAGATCCAAGGGCAATGATTTGACCACACTACACCTCTCTCCACATGCTTGTTGACTCCTTCAAAGAACTGTAAGAGGCTCGAAGGACATAACTTCCACCTACACAAGCTGCATGACTTCTTCCCTTCTGGTTATCCAAATATCTGTCAGTTCTAGTTTTCATTCTCATTTCTAGCTATTTACCTGAAAGTCACAATTGTTTATCTATAGTTTCTTGCACACCTGATGGAGTCCCTTTCAAAGGCTGGGGTTGCATTTGCTGCCTTCCATTCCTCAGGAGGTGAGAAGGATTTAAGTGACAGATTTTATGACACCACAGTTAGTATGTGTTTTGCTTCCTATTTATGTGTAGTCAGCTTTTCTCTAAGGACAAACATCTGTTTAAAAGCTGCATTTTATTCACCTACTTCACTGAGAGGACGGAGAGACACTAATTTTTCATTACAGTGTAAATCAAATGTATTATTCAGCCAGTGTGACCTTGCTGGCACATCCTGAATATCTTCCAGTCCTTGAGATTTTATTTAGTACAAATGGATCATATTCAGTATTAGCTGGAAGAAGATCAAATGTAAATGCTGACTTACTGTTTATTAAAAAAAATGAACAATTTGTTAGATATTGATAGAATATTTACCTATCACTGTGTTCACAACAAATAACTAAAAAAAACCGATAATCAATGCAAGAGGAAAGTCATACTTTATTCTTTATTTTCATCTGATGCTGTAAAAAAAAAGTATAAAGGGTTTTATAGTTCCATTAACGTTTTTTTTCAGAGTGAGCAACAGTCCACAGGGGCCTCTCCTTTTGTTTTATAACACACATGTTGTCAGGAGAAACAGGTGGCATGAATTTTACTAGAAGAGCAATTCTCCTTATCAAAAATTTATTCTATGTCTGGGAATAATTCTCAGTTCATTTTAGCCTGCTCTCACATGACCCACATTGGCTCAGTGATTTGAAACCCAGATGATTTTCAGACCCTTTGTTTATTTCTTCTAAGTCACAACTGTTTGCTTTTTAAATTTTATGCACATTGGCGATTGGTACCTGGTTTTATTTCTGCTCACACTGTGCTGACCAATCTGCTACAAATCCACTGTAAGGGATTGGCAAAATTTTTTTTTTCCCTTTTTTTTTTTTTTTTTTTCTTTTTCCAGCCAGGTCAAGGTACTGTTCAAATGACTCAACCATTTTACTGGAGAGCAATAAGGCTATGCTAAAATGATTTTTCTTTATTTGTTTTAGAAGAAAAACTGGATATATAAAACATCAGACTACTTTGTTTGCTATTTTTGTTTTCTCTTCCCAGTGGAATGCCACAGGACCATAGCATGAGGGACAGCAGAAAACCTCAGCCTGAGCTTTCTTGTCCCTGTAACTGGATACTAACACTTTTCAGCAAAAAGTTCTCTCCACCAGTTATTTGACATCTTGCATTATTTCTTTTACCAAGGGACTAGATAAGTGTTGCACATTTGTTTCCAGCAAAGCTGAGCTAGTCAGGAAACAGAACAAGTCCTTTATTGGTGTGACTAAGATATGTCTCTTGCTGGAAAGAAAACACTATTTAAATACTATTAAATCACACTTAATTTAGGAGGAATCAGAATAACTTCCCTCTAAAACTGCCTGCTGCCAGGAAATATTTTTACTGTCAGTATTAAATATACACAATAGACAGTATTTTTAGAAAGTGTCTACTGTATTGTTTAGGATCACAGTGAAATTGCCAAACCTGAAAAGCTTCAAATTGTGCTAGATTATATTCTCAGCTTTTGGAAAATATCTCAGATTTTACAATCCACGTATTTTATTCCTTCTGTATTCTAGAAATAGCTTTCAGTGCATTCCTGCTGGAGACCTGCACGGATGAGCAAGGAGCTTCTGGCAAACCCCAAATGGAAGAATGAAGTTTACAGAATGTGGAAAAAGGGACACTCCACTTGGAAGGAAGGTAGGAATGCTGTCAGAGTGTGCAGGGAATTAAATCTGGCAAGAGATGTCACAGACAACACACAGAGATTCTTCAAGTGTATCAGTAACAAAAGGAAAATGTGGGCCCAGAGCTGAATGAGGTGGGTGTCCGGGGGATGAAGAGAAGCTGGAGTTACTGAATGTCTTCTTGCTTTAGTCTTTACTGCAAATGCCAGCCCTCAGGAACTGTAGAGCCTGGAGGCAAGAGAAAGTCTGGAGAAAGGAAGACTTTCCCTTGATTGAGAAGGATTGGATTAGAGATCCAACAACAGTGCAGGGAGGAAATTTAAAACTTTCACCTAAAAAGCAAATGTAAATAAAGCCATTCCCTGCAAAAGCATCCCTGTGTAAGCACAGGAAAGAAAAGCTGCTACAACTCACTGGTGTGAATACTCAGCCAACACTGAGTCCAGCTGGCAGCAATTGGGAGGAGCTGATCCTTGTTTCTGGAGACAACAGTGGAAACAGAAATCAGGTTCCTTACAGGTGGTGTGAAATTGGAAGCTCTGAGAGCTGACATGGGGTCATCGATGGATTCTTGCCTCTGACATTTTTGGTCTTTTCTCATGGTCCAATTAATAAAGAAAAACTTAAGGTGTGCAAATGAAAAATTCAGCAATAAGGTCATTTCCTAAAGACATACACATCAATTCAAGGGCAGAGCTGGATGTGTGGCTATTGCCAGGTCTTGCTCACATGCACAAAGGTTATAAAACTGATAGGAAAATGCAGCACCTCTGGCCCTTTGCAGTGGTGTTTGAATGGCTGTTTTGCACACTTAGAACACTGTAATTAGTAGATAATGTAAGTAGCTATTAGTATTTCTGAAGTATAAACATCATGGCTTTTTGCTGTATCGCACTTGCCCCAGCATATTTAGCCACTGTTTCCAACCTGACTTATGCCATTTTTGCAGCATTGACATTGACTTTTTTGTTGTGCTTAAATAACATTGCTTGTTAGACTATGGTTCCCTTTGCTCATCCCTGTTGACCTCAGTGTTTCAGTTGATATTACTGCCTGTAGCATTCTGGCACAGCCTGTTGGAGTCAGTGATTTTTTGTTTCTATTTTCTACAACCTACTCAGTAACCTATACACTGCCATTATATTTACATTAATGACCTCCTGTTAAATTATGAGGGTGTTTTGCCCTGAATTTCTTATCAGACCTAGTTCTGGAAGTCATCACCTTTCTGTGTTTGTGGCTTAGGAAAGCTCTGTGATACAAATTTTTGAAGGCTAAGCAAATATTCTGAGGAAGTATCACAACACTGCTGACTTGTTCACATAATCCTTTAGATATCTGTTTGTGGCCATTCAAGAGAAGAGGTGCAAGGAAATGGTGATCTTGGTTCTGATATAAAGGCCATTTTTTGTATTCAACCTGTGATGCTTTATTATTTTTAGGCAGATACTTCATGCTTACCAATGACTTTCTCCTCTATGAATTCTTTCAATTCTTTGTATTAAAAGGATTCAGTCTGTAATTATGCCATCCAAGAGGGATCCTAATATCCCCTCTGAGTTCCTCAGATTTGAAACGTTAGGATAATGTCAACCAACAGTGAGTGGGGTTGAGGTTTGCTGTGCTTAAGAGCAGCTTGAGTGCTTCTTTTTAACTAATTTCTTTTCTTAATGTTCTGGCTAGCATAAAAGGAAAATAATGAAATATTGCAGCTCTTAATTGGCTGTAAATAGACAGAAATATGTGTTAACATATGGTGACAGTTAATGGTGGCTTACTTTGTATAAAAGAATTCTATCATGTGTCTGTCCAAGTGATCTCACCAGAGAAGCATGGCAACATTTAGTGTGATACATGTTTTCTACATGATAGCTAGAGTTTAATATTAACCAACTTTATTTTCTGTGGCTTGGCAGCAAATATGATCGTTGATCGTAGATCTCATTGGTACCACAATTCTTTTTTCATTTAGTAATTTAGTGAAGTTTCGTACAAATGTGCAAAATAAACGTGGTTTGCTGGTTACCAAACCAAAACAAATGTATTTTTCCCCCTTAACAATCTTCACATTTGCAGTTAGCCTTGTGCATAGCAAAACAGAGACTGTGGAGCATATGTGAGGATTCAGTTTTACTGGCAGAAGGAAAGCTTTTCAAATGTGAAGCACACCCACTGGGCAGTTGGGAACCTAGGGCAAAAATTGCTATTTCACTCAGTCCTTCCCCATATTTACAAATCTTTTATATAAAGATCCATAGTGCTTATTGGAAAGCAGTTCTGGAGCTGGCTGGTTTTGGCAGGTAGGCAAAGCATCTGGAAATTTTCAGCCTTAAACAACTGATGCTTGATAGTGGATGGTAGCAAACAGTGCAGTGCAAATAGGAAAAGGAATACACTGTGAATGGTCACTTGCCTCTAAAGGATGAGTTAATTTACTTACAGCTGGTTTGAGTTTGCACTATTCCTCTCCATCACACTGAATTTTGCAGACCGAGGCAAATCTCACACCTCAGCAAAACCAGGTGTACACATGCACAGTCTTTATAGATTTTAATTCATCAACAAAGACATTTCACTTTACAAGTGTTCCATAAGTCTCCTTTGTCAACTTACAGAAAGCTTATTTGAATTATCCTCTTAGTACAAATTAAGGAAAGTTAAAGTGTACATATGGATTCTTTTGTCTGCAAGTACTACCACTGTGCCTCTCCCTCAGACTGTGTATGAACCAGAACTACAACTACATGCAGGTCAGAGAAGAGTAAGGGAATTTTTAACTGCACAATATGAAGGGTCATTTTTAAAAATTTCTAAAAAATTAATGTTTAGCTGTAAACTGCCTGTCATCCCAGCAGTGGCCTGTTGAGTCCCAGGTAGCTGCTCCTCGAGGATGGCTCTGAGCTGCAGTATGTGAGGAGGTTCTGGCAAAAGGACTGGGGTACAGTCTAGCCCTTGGCATTTGGTCAATGGAAAGTATGGCTTAATATTAGAAAAGGAATGTTTTTTAGCGCTCCCAGAATGCTGCTAATTATTCACGCTTCATGTAAATAGCAGGCAATCATGTATTATTTGTGAATGGTGTCCTTGCAGTTCTACTTAGTCCTACAACATACACAGTTGATATGGAAACCTGTAAATCATTCCCAGGGAAGGATTTTCACGCACTGTAGACACCTGAGTTAAAAATTTCCTTGCACACTTCTACAGCTGCATTTTTTACTTTTTAATGTAAACCAGATAATGCTACAAAATTGTTAATGTATCTGTAAATTAAATCTATTCAATTTCTTGGACTGTCAAATACACTAAGGGAAATCCTATTTTTTGCTGTTTACTATTTTACTACAAGATTATTCTTCCTGTAGCAAATGCCATCCCATCTGTGGGAGTTGCAGGCAGAAGCTGTAGGAAGCCTCATGGTTTCCATAGGCACGTTCAGTGAGATGCTAGAGTTTTGTTCTCTCACCAGATTTCAAACTCAATTTACAAGTTTTTTATTACTGCTCTCATGTTTGATGCAGCCTGGGTGGGATTGCCTCTCCCCATTTGCATTATGCTTTTTGTCTCTTCCTTGTAGCACTGTTGGTCAAGGGACCTTGGAAGCTCTAAAGGTCAGGAACAACCACTTGATTATCTTCTGCAGAAATGTGTATGGTATGAATTTTGGATAAGCTGAGTGTCCCTGTTTTCCTCAATATATGCCAAAGTGCCAAAATCAAGGTACAGGTCAAGTGAATGGGCTTCCAGGGATGAAAGAAATGGTGAAGAAGTGCTGAAGTACATTTTTTATGGAAGTTTATCTGTTCTGCTCTGCCAGCGTCAGGTTAGGATTGCTAAAAGAGGTCTAAAGTATTAAAGCTCATACCTGTAGATTGCATTCTGTCTTTATTACCTGCAACTACAATTTAACTTTTTTTTTTTTGCCCTAAAGATGGGAAAACATTAAACAAACGGAGAGTTAAAAAAAATTCAGACCACAGTGAAACAGTAAGTTCTCAGCACCTTGATACTGCACTGAAACCCACTGTTTTCTATTTCTGAAAACTGCATTTCAGTGCACTTTATAACACCTTAATCTAAATTTGTTCTTTATAAGAATAAAAAAATCATGAATTCATGATGATACTGGCTCATATTTTATGAGAGTCAAGAAAAAAATTATATAAAAATTTTAGAACACATTTGACATCCCTAGCATTTATATTTTGACAAGGTATCTTCCAGGTTATGTAAACACTGAGCTTGGGTCTTTATATGTGAAGAGACTGGCAAGTGCAATATAAACCAAATAATTTCACTTTGTATAGTAGGTGCACTATTGTTTAATATCCTTAAGTAATTCCTGAAAATGATGAATAGGAAGGCAGCAAAATTTACAGAGAATAAAGATATGTAGGTTAGTGGCCACTAAATGAAGGAAGGCTCTTTATGGTGTGTGGGATGGAAAGATGTTCATATTGGATTTCTGGTTTAAACATCAATGAAGTTCCAGACTCAGAGGCCCCGTGGTCTTATTCAGTAGCTTGTGCTGATGGATGAGCTTCACCAGGATCTTGACAGCAAATGAGCCCCACCATCAATACATGCAAAGTATTAAAACATCTATGAAAGTGCAAAGGATTTGGAATTAATTATTCATTTCAGGAAAGAGATTTGGATGTTGTTACAGACAGCTTAATGAAGACTTTAGTGATGGCCAGAAGTCCAAAAAGACATTAAGAAGCAAAAGGAATAGGATGGGGAATATCATATAAAACACTATAATTAGACTTGATTGGGAAATGTTCCCTCAGCAATGGGTAATTTTGATAACCTGAACAAAATCCACACATTTATATGTAAAAAAACTTCCAACTGTGCAGATCAAAAATTTAATAACTTTCATAAGGAGTCTAGTCAATTAATAACAAGAATAAAAATAAGAAGGATGTTCAAAATCATTTTTGAAAGAGGTAATAAGCTGTTTCATTTCCATGCTTATCCCAGTAAGGAAATACTTAAAGGGAAAGACTGATTATACCACAGATTTTAAAAACTTTTATGCTGGACACTGTTAGGAAAAGAGAGAGGATTATAAGCCTGAGTGAACAACAGGATCAAGCTAGCATATTGTTCCTATATTCTTGCCCTTTGCCTGTGGTAGGTGAAAATTAAACCATGGCAGTATTTCATCCTGAGCTCTTTTGATGGAACCAGGGTCTGGACAATGTGCATTAAAAGGTGTCTCATAGATCAAAGCAAAATGATATAAAAATTTAAAAAAACATGAAGAAGAATATTATTAAACTACAGGAGATTTGGTGAGTGCTCTTATGTGAAAGATGCAAATGTTTTTGAAATTTAGTGGAGAAAAAAAAAAGGATATTGAAGTGAATTATTAGTGCAAAGTCATATAGGACCTGAGTCACACAACTGTATTCCACTGGCCTCAGTACAGTACAATATGCTTACTTTTAACTGTAATAGTTTTATTAGGTATCTGCTTTAGGCTGTACTAGAACAGACACAGTCCAGATTCCCCACTTGTGTAAATTACTGTAGCTCCCTAGGGATCTTAATAATTTTAGCAGTCATGATCTGATCCAGGATAGCCTGAACATAGAATTTCCCTTTGACCTTGTGACACTGTTTTAATTAATTTCATAAGGAGCAGAGAGTAGATCCTACTAGATTTGTAACAGGGTTTTCCACAGAATGATGCAGAAGCAGAATGATCACAACCTCCATCAATAAGTAAAGGATACTGTAGAAAACTCAAATGGAATGGAAATAATCACTTCTTGGCTATCAGGGCAAAATAAATGTATTGACATTTGTCTTATCCCCCAGCCAGAGACAACAAAATTTGTTCCCTCTGTCAGCCTCAGTAAATTCTCATTTTCTTTTCTTGTCAGTTAGGAATGTTTGTTTTCCCTTCCCATATTTTGGCATCCTCCTCCCCTGCACTTTTTTTTATTTTTTTTTTTTTAAATTCTAGCAATATTGTACTCTTTAAAACTATTATATCCCATCTCCAGATTATTTTCATTTCCTTTGCCTTTATTTTAGACTTCTCTTCACTTTTTTTTCTCCCTTATCTATTTCTTCCCTCTGTCTCCAGAAAGTTCAGTGTGCAAGTTAATCTAACAGCATGAAGCTAACTGATATGATCAAGACTTGTGAAATAGAAACTAAGTCCTGACTGACTTTTAGAGCTTATTGGTGGCAAATCTCACATGAACAAATTGGTTCTTGACATTTGATCAGGTCTGCTTGCTTCTTAAAATGTGCTTTAAAATTAACCTGAAAGTCTTTGTTCTGGAGATGTTGTACGATTGTTTCACAGAACTTACTTTTCCATAGAACAGTCCTTGATTTGATAAATATAATCAAAGTCAGTTATAGTGAGTTCACACTTCATTCTAATCTCATATATTAATGAGAAGTTATAGTCTCCTTCTGCTTTTCTATACAAATTCAAGCTTCAGAGAAAAAAAAAAATCTTCTTTGCGTGGTTAATGCCTTAAAGAGAATGATATTAATCATATCATACATATCTATACAATACTTATACAGAATCATAGAATGGTTTGGGTTGGAAGGGACGTTGAAGATCATCTCGTTCCAGCCCCCCCTGCCCTGGACAGGGACACCTTCCACAAGACCAGGTTGCTCAAAGCCCCATCCAACCTGGCCTTGAAGTGACCAGGGATCTGAAAACTTCCAGCACTTCTGCAGCTTCTTTGGGCAACCTGTTCTAGTGTCTCACCATCCTCATAGGCAATAATTTCTTCCTAGTATGTAATCTAACCCTATCCTCTTTCAGTTTAAAGCTATTCCCCCTTGTCCTATCACTCCATGCCCTTGTAAAATGTCCCACTCCAGCTCTCTTGAAGTCTCTTTAGGCATTGGAAAGTGCTTGAAGATCTCCCTGAAGCCTTCTCTTCTCCAGGCTAAAAACCCCCAGCTCTCTCAGCCTGTATTTATATTAGAGGTGCTCCAACTCTCTGATAATCTCTGTGGCCTCTTCTGGACTTGCTCCAACTGTTGCCTGTTCAAGGACATAGAACAGGCTTTGCCAAATGCATTAATTGGGTTCTTAATTGAAAGAACTAATTGTGTTGAAAGTTATCCTGTTGGGAAACGGATACCAAAAAATCTGAGATCAGCATAAGCTAACCCTTCTAACCCATTGTAGGACACAGGATTGCAGCTCTCCCATCCACTCCTGATCCTGACATTTCAGCAGCCAGTTTAGCCCGGTTCTAGGCACGAGATGGGACACAGAAAACACACTGTGCCTCTTTTCTCAGGCCCAGTGACTCTGCTCAGCATTTCCAATCTCGCTGTCGAGCAGAGGTTCAGAGACAGCAGCCAGGTCCAAGGTCCTTTCAGATCAGTGCACAGGTGCTCAGGAAAGCTGGATAAGGCCTTTAGAGTATAGATGAGCAGCAGCTTTCATGTAGCTTCAAGGAGGCAGGAGATTGGCAGTTTAACCTGTCATAAGAAGTGCACAGAGGATGTTAAATGTCCTTTATGAGGCACTGGGCAGGCAACACCGATGGTGTAAAACTCCAGGAGATGAGAAGGCTTGATTTTGCCCCAGCTGATGATTCTGTATTATACATCCAGTTTCCAGGGGGTCTCTCATTCACCATTTTTTATTGAACAAACAAATGATTTCTGCTCTTCCCTCTCTTAATCAGAGGATGGTATTAACCTACTAAATTTACCCACAGTTCCAAATATACGTGGAGTATCATAGCAGTAACACCCTCATTCTGTCATATTTGCTTGAAATGTGTGTAGTTGTGTATTAGGCAGTTTTACCCTTAGTGGGAAAAAAATACAAAAGGCAGAGTTAACTGTTTCTCAGTCTTCATACTGTCAGTGCTGTTAAAAAATAGAAATAATTGCTTGGAGATAATTATCTCAGGGGCCTGTTGATACCATTTTCCTTATCATTTTGTTTAATACAACTTTTGTTGCATTAGCTCAGCAGTACTTTTTAAACATTCTACTCTAATGGAAATCTTGTAAGAAGAGTAAGGACTTTAAAAATTAATGGGAAATAAATGAATGGACTTGATAAATAGAAAACTTCACATATATATTTTGCTACAATAAAATCAGTTAGTGCCAAAAAAGGCTTTGCATATATTCCATGAATACAGATAGATCATATTAAGTTGGTGCCATAAACACCAAAAGGCAGATTCTTGACTCGCCATGGCATAAAATGGGATGGTTATGGATTCCATTTCAGAGGGAAATTATTCAAGACCACAAACTAGTGGCTTGGAGCATGCTGCAGCATTTAAAATTCTCTTTTCAACAACAAATTCAGTGTCGCCTTACAAATTGCTTTGTTGCTGGGAGGATTTTCAGTTATATGAAAACTTCCTATAATAAACCACTGCTGCTCAAATAAAGTCTTTATTCCTGCTCCTACTGAATTTACATGGACTTCAGTGATACAGGATTGCAACAAAAGGGTGTAACTGGCTTGTACTATCTTTGATGGGTGCATTTCATCCTTTTGCAATAAGAAAAGAAAAAAAAAAAAGTAGATAATGGGCTGATATTTTTAGAAGAGTTGTCCTTACAGCCTGAATTTACTTTCATACTTAGCATGCCTTAGATTGGAAAGTGAAGAGTATCAAACAGCAGTGAGCAAAAATAACAATACATATTTTACACTTCAGTGGCTCTTTCTACCTGGGACTCTCAGAACTCTAAATACCAGCTGATGGAATCTAATGATTTGTGAAAAACACACAAACCACCTTTTAGCAAAGAAAGAAACAATTCTGTAATTAATATGACTCATCTGTGTGATCTTCAAAGCACTGTTCTAAGTTACTTGATTTCTCAGTTTGCTGTTCTTGCTATAGAAGGAAATTAATGATGTGCATTTACCACACTTACAGTCTACTTGTGGGTACATTTCCTATAGGGAAATCCTTATCTTCCTAAATTTTTTTTCTGGATTAGCTCACAATTATGCAGTTATTGCATGGATGAATTGCCCTGTTTGATCAGTTGATATCTGAAAAAGTTCTTTTATGCAATGTAAATGAAGAAGAGAGGTAGTTGTTGCTGGTTTGTTTATTTTATAAAGGAGAGAAGTGTGGGTAGGTATGAACTGGGAGAGAAGAGGGCTCACCTAAAGCAAGAATACAGGCTGCATTGCATTTCTGTCTCCTTAGCACAAAACAATAGAGTAAAATGTGCATCTTTATTATTGCAGAGAGCAAGTAATAAAAAAGAATGATTATTTACTTGCTATAGAAAGTAATATCCGTGGCTTTCCAAATGAAGATTAATGGTGTTTGTTCTGTGATTAAGATGTGAAAAACCCCATTCAGGAAAGCCTTTGTTTTGTACATTGCATTACCCATTTTGTCAGCACAGATCACAAGAGGTGGATGGAGGAAAGTCCACGTGGGAAGGGGGTCTAGACATCTCCAGCTGATTGCTCATTTATCTTTACCTGACTTCTGCAGTAGGGATGACTAGAAGTTGTGCTGAACAAAGTGGGGTGGCTGCAGAGGCACCTTTTCCTAAAGTGAGCACCTTGGAAAAGCTGCCACTACTGAGTCTGCTGCTCAGACTGGAGTTTCACCCTGGGAACTGGGATAGAGGAGGCTCCAGGAGATCCTAAGGATTGCTTGTCCTTCTGGAACTGAGTGTTCCTTAATTGCCTGAGGCACTGTTTATCTGGACAGATGTGATTGGTATCAAAATACCAGTAACTACAAGAAGAGTTAAATCATATAAACTCACATGACTTGTCTGGGTAAAATAGTTTTTCGTGTTGGTGCTACAAAAGTGACCATTTAGACACCTTCTGCAGCTGATCAGAGCTTGAAAAACAAATTAGTATTATCTGCTCCAAAATACATTTATTTCTTTTATGACCAGGTGTTAAAGAAGTGATTTATGGTATGGCTCAACACTTACACACCAGTAAGCCTTTGAAAATGTTACCTTTTTTCTCCTAAGAACTTTCATTTACAGAAGGACATGTAAAAAAGATGGAGTGATTTGTCTTGGTGAATAAGAGCAAAGGGAGGTCACTCTCTATGAGCAGCAGCTGTTATGATAAACAGATCATAAAGCCATGGTTGGCTAAGCAGAATAATTTTAAATACTTTGCTAGATATTCACAGCAACTGTACATAGCTGGTGCTGCCTCAGAGTGATCAGCAGGGAGATTCACAGCACTTGGTGGAATCTCTTGCCTGCTCACTATTCAGTACAAAACCACTCCAAGTCTCCTCATGGCAGTGACTTCCAGGCATCTTCCAAATTATTTTTTCTCTCTCCTGTATTTTCTTAGATTTAGTTGACTAAATGAGATGAACAGGTATTTTTGCTACTCTACAGACTGCTGGATCTTTCTCTTTGTGTAAATATATCCACATGTGGCCCTTCCCAGCTGGAGAGTGTGTAACTTTCCTGCTGGTATGATGTGTGCTGCCACTGACAATTCATCTGCTGCAAACTCCATTTCTGGCTAAGGCACCAGTTTTTTAAAAGGACTACAAATCTCAAGACAGTGTCTGAAAAAGTCCTTTTGCCTCTAAGAAGGTAAGGAGGGAGATGAGGATCTGTATCTTAGGAATCTCTGTGGGATTCCAGGATTCGCTAAGTCCTGCTAAAAAAGATGGTTTTCAAAGGAGGAATCTGGGCTTAGACATGGAAAATTTGGTACAGTTGTCTGAGCTGAGTATCTTCAAGAAGAGAGGTGGTTGGGGGAGATTTTAGGCTCAGGGAGCACTGAGAATGTGTGGCATAAAGGAAGGATGTGTAGGGGGCTGCATACCACTAAAAGTGTGCCCTTCTCATTAAGAAAAAAAAATCATATATAAGAGAACATTTCTTGCTTCTTTCCTTTGATTATTTTTTTTCTCTCGACAAGAGCTTCACTTTGCCCTTAAAGCATGGAAAATTCATGTGTCTCTAAAAGAAGCTTGAAGATCCGTATGGATGTGACTTGAAAATAAAAACTGCTTTGGAGGTTTCATCCATTTCCTGTTCAGTAAGACTTTTAGCTCTTGATTTGATGTGGGGAGAAGACTTGTCTAATTCACAAAGGCATAAATACTATGCAGACAATGGCAATTTGCTGAGGTGGGTGAGATGAATCAACTCGTGGTGAGACTGATTTCTTCTGCTAACTATAGAAAGAACACGATGACTAAACTAGACAAGATTGCTCATGTTTAGATAGCTACTCTTAAATGACATGAATCCCACATGAATGACAAAATCAAACAGCCAAAAAAAGCAACATTTATTCTAGAGAATCATCTGTGGAGGCAGCAGTGCTTATAGTTCATCTCTCAAAGGACTGTCTCTATTATCACTAGAATTTAAACCTCTTGCTGCACTGGACTAGAGAGAACAGTCTTGCCATGTTTGGTAAAGAGGTAATAATTCCTCTTGTTTAAAAGGGTAGATCAGTGCACAATCTTTAAGAACAACTCAAGCACTGATCTCAAGGGAGCAACTGTGCTTAAAAAGTGGTGTTATGTGACCCACTTTGTTCTCAGGGCAGAGAGAGTCCAGTGGTCTTTCTTCCATCTGTGCTTACAGAAAGGACTTGGAGCCAGGGTCAGTTAATAAGCAAGGCAGGGCTCATTTGTTCTTTCACTGTTGAGGTCATTAGGGAGTCTTGTCTCCCTGTCTCCTGTTCAGGATGGTCCTGTTCATACAGTTGGGGCAGATTACTATTTCTCTCAGTCTAGAAATGCAAGGCTGGTTCTGTGGCATTCCCCATCATTACTACACCCCCCAAACACATATACAGACACCCCCCCCCCCCCCCCCCGTTTAAAACCAGGCTGATTTCTGAACATTGTTCATCATAGAGGAGGCAAAATGTACCATGTGCTGGAGAACTAGCAGAGTAGAGCTAACATATTTAAAGCAGTTGTTCCTCCTGTTTCCCATCCCATGAAAAACAATACCTAGCTAATAACATGGTACTGGGAATGTGTTTACTTCTACAAGGGATTGTGGACTGCATTCAGAGTAATAATTGTTCACCCAGCAGAACTTCACCTCATGCTTCTTTCCTTTTCTGTAAATTTGGGAGAACTTCAACTCAGCATGAGTTGAAACTATTTGGAAACTTTGGGAGACCTTTGATCTGTGCTTTTCTGGTGGCAGCAGTATCTGTGTCACAGACAGAGCAGCAGCACATTCAAGGGGTTGTACTCTGAGATGCCAGTTTGCATCTCAGCAGCTCCATCACTGGATTCCTGTTTGACCTCCAACACAAAGTACTTCCTCTTATATAACCATTTTAATCTTAATCTTCTTCTGTGTCCTTGTTGTCTTACGTATTTTATCTAATTTTTTAAATAAAAGTGGCATGTTATTGAGTGCAATGAGATTAGGAGTGTCAGGGCAGGCACCTTGGACTCTCTGGAGGAGAGTTGTCTGTGCTATTCACACATTTCCAGTCAGTTGAAGAACAAAACACCTCAGACTGAATTCCTTAGCCCTTAGAATGGGATTGCTAGAAGACTGTTAGATTTCTTACCAGATTAGCCAAGTTTAAGAGTTGTTTCTTTGTCCCTGCTGCAGTTCCTCTTCTGTCCCTTATTTCCCCTTAGCAGAAGCAGCCTGGCTGTTACTCACCCTGACCACTTGAGCCCAGAGGCAGCAAAATTCAATTTATCAATTCAATTAATTCAATTAATAAGCAAAATCTAACAGATTAGAGAACTGGCATTTCAATCAACATTGCAATCCGTGTTGCTAAAACGATTTACCTTAGTGAAGGGGACATGCCATTGTTATTTCCACGCTCCTGTTTTATTAATACAGAAGAAACTGTTGAGTGTATTATTAAATGGAATCTCAAGTGTTCTGGAAAGATGCTGGCAAGGCTTGCAAAGTTTTGTTAATTTTCCTCAAAGCTTTCACAGCTTTCAGTGTGGCTTTTTCACAAAGCTAAACTTAGAGGATTAACACCGCTCTCCTCATGGTACTCTGTTTACCAAGAGAACTTTGGTCAAAGGGAGAAAAGTGGACAACTTCAGACTTTTCATGTCAGTGCTACTTACAGAACAAATATCCATTGGCAGGGTAAGAGCCTGAAGAAGAAGAAAAGCAGCTTTCTACCTATTGTGCAATAAATCAAAAGGTTCCAGCGAATTGCTTTGAGAGTTAGCAAAACTGCTTAATCGAGGATTTCAAAGGGTGATCAAAACTGTTTTCAGTTATTCCTGACTTGCACTTGTATCATTCCAGACTGAGCTGAGTCTTTTTCTCTAGTACATTCCTTTATTTAAAGGCAATAGAAAGAAGAGAAAGCAGTGAATTTCAATTATCAGAATCCCAATGTGTGGGAAATATGACTTCAATTCTTCCTCTGGAACATCTGAATAAGAGCAAATAATTACAAGTTCTTCGCTAATAAAAAGCAGAGGAAAAAAGAAACAGTAAGAGAACATTTTCAGAAATTGGATTTTCGTTATCTGCAATAATCCAGGAAGCTTATCTATTGTGGAAAAAGCAATTTTGATTCTAATGTGGCATAAATATTTGCATGATAATAAGGTTATGTATTTCAGATGGAGTGAATGTATTGCTCACAAGGAAGAAACAGCTGTGGCCTTTCTTGGGAGAACGTGACTTTCTAAATGTGACTTTTTGCACGTCCCAAGACTCTATAGTTAAAGTTTTCTTTGAAAGTACATTTACTGTTACAGTGCAACTACCACTGATTACAGACTCGCATCCAGACTCTGAGGATGGCAAAATGGGTAAGCAAGAGCTATTGAGAAGCTTTAATCTTTACAAATAAGTAAGAAGCCCCAAATGGAGAATATATGGAAGAATACACTGTATTTCTGACTCTAAGAATTAAAAGGCTTTGTGAAGCACCAAGTGTATAAATGTATCAACCAAAGAGTTTTATTACAGAAATTAGTCATTTACATCCCAAAATGAACTAGGTAGGGAACTTTCAAAGATCTTTTTCTTTTCAAATGTGGCTCAAAATTCCAAAGCAGTGGCAAATTGTATTAGCTCTAAAGCAGTGAAATGAAAATGAACAACTTACTGCATTGCTTATAGCACTGATCCATTATTAGTATTAATGTTGATTGCTTAGGGTAAGGGGTTTACAAAACAAAGCAGCTGCATCCTCAGCTACTATAAACCATTACAGTGATGGTTATGGAGATAAACACTGTTTACAGCAGCTCAGGATCTAGATAGCCTTACTTGAATAATAAACTCTGTTATTCCTAGGAGAAAAAAAAAAAATTCCCACTTAAAATCTCAAAGATGAACACGTCAAAAGGATCACTGAATGTCTGCATTCCTTGATCTACATTTCTCCCAGAACTTAAAGAGAACAAGACTTTTCAGGGACTGTTTGAACTACTGCTTTTGATGTACTTGTGCTGGTCCAGGACAGATGGCTTACACTTCACTGCCAGAAATATTTTGTGGTTTACCATGTATCTTACGTTCTAGGTAAATGGAATCTAAAAAACTGCCAATTATCCAGAAGTATGAAATTGTGCATGGGATTAGAGCACTTACCACATCCAGCCAAAAAAACCCCATGTCACTTACAGTCTAGAAATCAAGAATAATTCTTCACATGTCCCATTTTACGAATCAGCAAGAAAATGAAAGTCTGAGTCTTAGCAGTCTCAAAACTTAGATGGGCACAATATCTAAACATAAACCAGAACAACAGTAAATGAATTTTAGTTGTTTAATCAAAAGCAAATTTAAAAGAGGAGGTGAAATTATATCTCTGTTGTGTTAAAGGGATATTGTTACACAGATTCTTGTAGCATGTAGGCCTAGGTTTAGAAATCAGCTCTCTCTTGCATGGAAGCATCAGATTGCTGGGCATGACATGTCCATATAGATTCCACAAGACTGTATGTGAAAAATGGTGGACTTTCCAACATATAGCTGGATTTTACAGTATGTAATTGGGCTATATATGGAAAAATATGCCCACAATCTGCATTCCATGGACAAGAGGATTATTGCAGTTACTATGGAGTAGAAAAAAGGTTACAGAGTATAAGGAAGAGGCTGAAAAGGGAAGCTGAATGAATCTCTTTCTCTCCTCAGAGTGCCAGGTTCCTATTTCAGCAGCTGTCTGCCACTCAGAGCCTCTCTTGGCTCACTTGCTAGCATAAAAGCTGTCTGCAATAGCCAAACTGACACAATAAAAAAAGGGTGAATAAAAAAATAACTGGTATGCTAAGAACTATTTCTGAAAGGATTCTATAGGGCAGAAACAGACAAGATGATTCAACTCAGCCAGAGAGGAAAAACTGAGGAGATGGGATACTGTGTATTTTCAACAGTTTAAAAACAGACTGTAGCTTTTCCCACCCTCCCCATTTCATTCCATGCATCTCATCTCCTTTTACAAGGAGACAGTATCTTTTCCCTTTACAAGGTAATCTTTATGGTCTGTTTTAGCTGCAAAACCCAAAAACTAAACTAAATCTGACGTGTACACACCACCTTCTTAGATCAAAAAATACATACCAGGGTAAGAAGCAGTGCACTATTGCTGCATTTGGAAGAAGCTATAAAGCCACCAAGCACTCTCTTTGAAAAACAATTATACCCAACAGTTCTCATCAGTAAATCTCACTAGACTAAGGCAGAAAGTACCATCCTCCTTATTTAATGATGCAGAAATTAAAGCATGGGGACACAGGTATGGCTTGTGCAAGGGCACTGGCAGAACCAAACAGAGAGCACTAATTTTTTCAGTTCTCAGCAAATGAGCTTTTAACTAGGCCCACTGCTTCCCTCTCTAAGCAAATAAATAAATAAATACAAAAATATAAACCAAGTCCTTGGTAGTTCAATTTTAGGCATTCACTATGAATTATCCATTAGGACTCTTCTGCTAGGAATTCTTCCCATGCATTATTTGGAGAACAAAAAGAAGCCGTGGAAAACTTAAGCCACCATCAAACAAATTTGTAAACATTGCATTACGGAAAAGAAGGCCACATCAATAAATAAGAATTATCCACTCAGTTGCAGTAAGTAGCTTATGAGTTGGATGCAATGGTAAATATGGTATCAGAAAACACAAGCTAAAAACTATACCACTAATTAAAGTGTGAACTGCAGCATTAAGCATTTTCCCTATTATCATTTTTTCACATGAGCCATGCTTTATGTCGGAATTACAGTAAACCTGCTCTAAATTTAAGTCTGGGTTTTCTCAGTTCTCCCCGGGAATTGCCTGCCTAGTTCCCTTAGCCTCTAGGAAAGCAGTCTGTGTACCATTTCCTTTAGATGTTCCACAAAAAAATAGGCATTTGTGTAAGCTCTTTGAGTCATAAACTGAAGTCCTCAGCTTTCTGGTAGTCTCCTTTTAATATCTTGAAAGTTAAGTCAATTATAATTTACCTTTTTCTCCCTTCCTCCTCCCCTGCTCCCCACTATCTTGCACAAAACCACAAAAACCCAACACAACACTGTTGGAATTCCATTTGATTCACTAGGAATCATAATAAATCCCTCTGAAACATTCAGAAAAAAAAGCCCAGAAAATTTGAAAGGCTTTTACCAACCTCTAACTCCCTCTCTTTTTTCTATTGTAAATAAGCATGTAAGCTGAATATTATAAGGTTTTACATAGATACTTATTAGTGTGTATTTGTTTCAAGTTGGAATACATCTGAATAAAATCAACAGCTCAGCAGAACACAGCAGATGTGATGGGAGCAGTAAAGCTTTGGTAAAGCTTTGCTCATTTGAGTGGATCACTGAGTTTCTGAAACTTCTGACTTGTTCAAGTCTCAGCTGCCCGGCACTTGAGGAACTTGGCAACTTGTGAAATAAGATAAAGGAAAAACAAAGATTTAGCTGAGCATATTCCATCTGCCCTCCACAGCAAGACTATACTCAGGAATAATCAAGAATTAAAATTCAGAAGAGACAGAATAAACCAATGATTCCAAGCAAAACCTCACCCTCTCAGGAGCAAGAGATGTGATAGACAAAATGTCCCATCACTCAAATATTTCTGAAAATCTCATACTTAGTGACTTGAGTATGAACTTGGGAGTATGCTGACTTCAGATTTATGGGAATGAGCCTTCAGTCTGGAAAACTCCCCAGTGACATTTAAGGTGACAGTAAGAGGACATAACCATTTTTTTCTCCCCTCTGCCACTCACAATTGAGTGAGTTCAATAGGATTGCCCTTATTTGATGAGATTATTGTCACTCATGCCAATGTACCAAGTCTGTAACAAATCCATGAAGAGGAGTAAAAAATTTTACAGCATGGGAAATAACTGCCTTAACTCCACTTCCTTTGCCTCTCAGTTGAGAGGCTCTTAGAACTAAAATCAAGATGCTTAAAAACAAACTCTGCCATATTATCACTGATCTCAAGGGGATTTTTTTTCCAGGCTTTTGTATGGAAATAAGTTTTATCTCAAGAGGAGATAACTGCAACAGGCCTGTATACATTAGTTGTGCTTTTTTCTAAAGCAGACAGCATTCTTACAAGGGCTGTACTGCCTCCTACTCAGAAGGTAACTGGTGTCTAATATTTCTGGAGAGCAATGCACACAGAGGGCAAGAAGAGAAGATCCAAGGAATCTCTGTTGCCAAGATGCAAATCCTCTACCTGGTCTGTCACCACAAAGAATCAACACTGTCACATTGCAGACACTTTGTTGTGCTGCTGTAATTTCTGTTGTACTGCAAGTACGGATTTGCATTACCTTGATTGCTAAATGGTAGTGCCACCTTCCCTCTTAAGATCAGCCTCTGTGTTTTGCATTGCTCTTGCTTTGTAAGTAGCTACAAATATTGATCTGAACAGTTTGCTGAAAATTAAGTTTATATTACAGACCTTAGAAGTTAAAAATCTATGGCATTAAGTGCACAAATGGTTAATTCATTGCACTTTTTAAAATAGAAACAAAAACCATTCAGAAATACTTTAACTTGTTCTACTCTTCCAAAATTCACCTTGCTTACTTTTTCCAAGCACAGTGCACAATCAGTGGTAATGTAGATGTGTGCACAGGGGGTAACAATCAGAGATGGGGACCAAATTCTGAGCACTTCAGTGTTTCCTTAAAGATAATGGTAGTGCATCTGGCCTCTAATTTCACCCCTCCAAATGGTTAACAGCATGTAACAAAATCTACTGCTGTACTCAAAGGGCTGTCCTCTGTTTTCAGGATTTCAGGGAAAAAAACCCCACTTTTATGATGCCTTGTTTTTCAAACTTCACTCATACTCTTGAGCCTATTTGGTGTTTAGAATGACTGCATCTCCGATTGCCACTCCAACATTTCTTTCATTCAAAACAATCTATTCATCTGTATTAATAAACATGTCAATCTACGGGTTCAAAAAAATCCAACCAACCCTCTAAGAACACAAAAACCCACAAAAACTTCTCATTAATCCACCTCCCTCATTAGCTAGGATTAAAAACCTTAGTCAAAATGCTTGGCCTTGTGCCCAGAAAAGCTATGAGATCAATAATCCAAACAGACTTAATGATCCTCTTAGAAAAGAATAACTTTTGTACTTCTCCTATGAAACGCTTTGAAAAAGTGAAGGGAAATATAGCACAAGTGTCACATCATCTGCATAAGTTAATTTATCTGTTATTTTGGAGTTAGGGGAGGTCTTGGGAAAAGAGGTTGTTTTTTTTTCTTCTCTCTCTGTTAAATGACATTTATTGTCTGCAAAACCACTAATATGAAAAATCACAAACTGTATCAGTGATTAGCCTATAAGAACCTAAGAAGTTTCATTAACATTTCCAGTATCTCATTTCACTCATGAGCAGTTTAAAATTATTGTATTTGTATTCCTATACAAGCCCAGTATTCTATGAGACTCTCATTTAGGCAATTTAACTCGTTGGGATCCTTATTCTGACATTATTAATCGCAGCTTTAACTTCAAAAAATGTAGTTTTTATTTTACAAACTCAAGTATTGATGGAAAAAAAACCCCAAAACTAAAGCCTACTGTGTAGTTCTCTATCAGCACAAGAAGGTGTTATAAAAACCTGGTGCATTTGACCGAAGCAGGCTATAAACTCCACAGGGAGTATTTTTCATGGGCAGAATGGAAATGTCTTGGGGTAGAGACTGGCAGATACTCAGCAGAGCATATATGTTGCATGTGGGTGTGCTGGGCTGACCATAGCTATGTGAGAATCAGTATTATCAGTGCTCATCATCCGTCCTTTCTACTGTTCCTGGAAAAAACAGGCATATCTGTAGCCCAATTCACGCCATATATTTTTGAGAGAGAATAAATCACCTTTGAATGGCCTGGTTTTTTTTGCTATTTACTCGAGAGATGCTACACAACCAGTTTGAGTTTGAAACTTTAGTAGCTAATTTTGGCAAGATTAGCTCATGCTGAAGACAACTCGCCAAAATTACAGCGAAGTGTGATGTGATGTCAGTAGTTTCAGAGAGCTCATCCCTTTGTTCTCGCTCAGGAATGCTGCTGGCATGGCCAGGGTGGGCACACACGCAATCCTGCATGGAAACTGAAATGCTATGGGATCTTAGGCTTCTCTTCTCTGCCCAGTGAGTGGAAGAGGGGACAGTTAGGAAGACCTTCCTCCAGCATGGCCCCCAGGAATACCACTGGGATCAGGTGTCTCGTTTCACGTTGGGCCACTCAGCAGTGTTGGAAGAGGAGGTAAGGGCTGGCCTCTCAGTGGGGCAGGGACTTTAGCTCAAGGGTGAAATAGGCCCTCCAGAACTTGCTAGGGAAGGAAAGGAGTGCTTAGGGGACAGGTAGAAGTGGAAAAGGCTGGGGCATTACATGGTGGGGGCTTTGGAAACAATTACTAGAGGTGAGGTAGGAACTGAGCAAATGCTGGAGTCAATAGGATGGAGTTGGGTGGGAATCAGAGATTGCAGAAACAAGGACTACCAGTGGGCAATTTGGAGTTGCTCTGCAGCAGATTTGAGCACTCAAAGTACAGACCCTTCTGCAAAAAGTGGCGTTTGTTTTGTGGGGAGAAAAGAGGAAGTATGTTGGTAAACCTAATGCTTAACCTAGAAAGGTGTCTTAAAAAAAACATATTCGTGCTTTGGAAGTGCACTGCCCCTTCTTTTCACTGGAGATAAATGCACAGCTTCAACAGTGCTTCAGTCTGCACATTTCTGTTTCTGTAAAGGTCATTATGTCCACTTTCACAAAAGAAAACTTACGAAGAAAGAAAATTATTTGCATTCCACTTTCCTGAGGGGGAAAAAAATACTTTCCTAACCTGGTTACATAATTTCACAGTCCAACTTTTCAAACTATGAAAGAAATTTTTTTCAGATTCATTATAAAACCACTGCTCTCCCCCTAACAAGCAGTAGATTCCAGGGCTGCACAGCTGAAGGAACGTGGAGACCTTCTATCCAGCAGCTGCCGACACACTTTCCCTGTTAAACAAATCTCTTTAAGCGTAACTGAAAAAAATCTTCTCTCTCACCTGGACAAGCTATGAAAAGAATTGCTTAATAGATGTCAGCTGAAGGATATAAAAACAAACCTAAAAGATCTACAGCAATAATGATTTTTAAGCTGGTACTGGTGATGCAAAATAAAATCTAGTCCTTAAATAAATTCCACAAGGAAATGTAAAGCAACAGCAACCTCTAAGTATGGCTGTGCTACCAAGGCAAACATGAAAGTTGTCTGATACTGAAGCAGTAAAAACAAACAATATAAAGTTACTAAAAGAACCAATTCCCCATCTCTGTTGTTTGCAAACACAAGAAAATTAAAAACATTTCTGATGGAAAAATTAACACTTTTTCTGAGGAAAAAAACCCTGTAATTGCTTCTGGTTTGCTTGTGAATAATAAGTAATAGTACCCTAGATGCTGCCAGATGTAACATGGTACTTGTTCTGCAGGCAATACTGAAATCATACCTGGAAAGAGTTAATTATTTTAAAATAATACTTATACTTTTCTTAGTGTTTCAGTAATAAACGTTTTTAATTACCCAGGGAAAGGAGCCATAATAAGACAGTCACTACTGGAAGCTTTCAAGCAAGTACCTTGCTCAAAGACGGATGCTATTCCAGTCAAATGTTCCAAGTTCAACTAAAGTGATACCATTTCGCCTCCTTCTTGAAGTGAGACCATTTTGGAGACTGATTCTTCAGGAGTTCGTTGTAGCACTTCAGTTTTAAACCTGATCTAATGAACAGCCATAGATGCTATGGACTCTAAACATAAAGAATTGACATGTTAGCATATTAATGTACCCAAATGTCACATAAATCATTAGAAGACAGTTTACTGAATGACTCAGATATCTGGCGATATCACATGCAAAGCCTCTTTAGCCCTTAAATATAAAGCAACTTCCTTTTGGCAAGGTCCTGATTAGAACAACATTGATTGTAGTTATTTATAGCTTAAATGCTATTGCTGAAAATCTCTCCAAGTTGTAGATACTGTATTATTAACTATAGTAAAGCCCTAAAAATCAGTCAGCAGAGGCCACTTCAATCTCCGCATGATAATAAAGGATTATTATGTGCAGTAACCTATTTATGAAAAGGAAACAGTGTGCTTCTTTCAGACTCCATCAATTGCTTTAATAAGGAATTGAAAAGCCTGGCCTACTTTATATGCAGATCACCATCCCAGTTGCATAAGGATTTAGAATAGACAAAACAAAACTGTTTTTGTTGTAAATAAGGGCTGTTTGTTTAAATCGCACAATAATGTTTGCATCTAAAAATTATTTAGAAGCTAATAAGGCTTAATAAAGTTTGACTGTATACTTGTTAATAAAAATGGTTTCAATATTCTCCAGGAAGGAAATGTAAATTGGAGGTGATAACATAAAGCTTGAAGCAAAACAGGCCCGAGTTAATGGGAAAGGAGAAGACTTATGGCATTTGTTCACTGAAGGGCTTAAGAAAACCAGCGCTGAGAATGGAATTCAGTTAACTTAAAACATTTTACAAAATTTAGGATAATGAACTTAATGGTAGTTTTCTCCAGCAGATTAGAATTATTGCAGTATTACTTTTTCCTTTAGAGACTGAAAACTAGACATAATTCAGACTACTGAAAGTTAGTGTGATGCACATACTGATTTTGGCTACCTTGATTTTGAGGAATCCAGAGACCCAGGTTCAAATTTTACCTTTGGCATTGGTTCATTTGCCTGTATGTTAATAAATTTAATGAGGTGTGGGATGACCCCTGCTGGTGTCCCTGCTTATGAAAAAAATATGTATCTGGCAGGAAAAGGACATGTTAATTTCAGTCCAAAAAGTTACAAATATAAACTCTGTCACAAAATGTATAAAAATACCTAATTTAATGCATAAAATATTATGAGCAATGTTCTGTTAAGTATGAAAATAATCTTAAGCCACTGAACATTACTGTGTTAGAACTGCAATGCAATGTATTAAGAAGGACATTAATTGTTCAGTTCACTATGACATTGTGTTAAACATCTTTTATTAATGAGCTGTTATTCCCAGCTGAGGCATTTGATAACCTCTAGTCCATTGCTAAATCCTCTCAGTTGGTTTCAGTGAATCACTCTAAACAAACCTAGAAGGAAAAAAATACCCCAATAATTTACATTTGAGTCTGTAAGGTCCTAGAACTAGAGTCATTTAAAGAAGGGCAGCTTTCCTATAAATCAAACCTTCTGATTTAATGCAGCTGACATATAGATCTATTTTACAATTTTTTTTTAATTTCAAAAATACAACACATTAAAATAGGTTCAATTTATCAAAGCTAAGAGCAACAATTAAGTAATAATGTACTTAAAGTGCAAAGGCACTTTAACACAAAAAAGTGACGCCCAGTGGCTATAGTTGGTAATTGAAATAGCAGTACTGTATATTATTATTTACAAAAGAAAGTCATAGTCCAGGAAAAAAGATCTTTGGAGATCTTCTACATAATACATTAAGTTTCCACTTTGAAATGAAAAGAAAAAAAAAACAAAAACCAAAAAAACAGAAAACCCAAAGACCCCTTTCCTCATTTCCTTCAAAGTCAAAAAGAATTATGCAAGATCTATTACAGAAAGGTACATTTGCAGTGACAGTTCCTACAGAAGGGTCAAAAGGAGAGAGAAATAACTTAAAGAGAACGTTGCAAAAGCAACACCATATTCCTGCTATGCTGCACGGGTTCCTTTTCTCTCTCTCTCCCTCTCTGATTTAAAAAAGTGGAAACGTTGGGAATGCGACAGATGATATCAGCACTGAGTTCAGACTCAATGAAAAGTGATGCTGAGCTCATTTAAAAAAATTTCCTTTGTCTCCCACCTCCCCCCTCACAGCTGACTGATTGCAGTTTGTTTTTCCAGAACTTCGAGGTAGTCTGGTTCTGTTTGTAGCTTTCCTTGGAGTAAAGGATGCTCGGGTTTAGACTGTTCTGCAAAATATTTCCTGGGAGTTCCATATAAAACAGTTTTATTTATCCTGTCCTGGTTTTGGCGTCTTGATTCATATGAAGGGGCAAACTGCCTCTTGGGTAAGGTACAAAAGTTATAATGAACTAATCCTCCAGCTGGCAGTTCCTTGACCCTTTCTGCAATATTTTGATACAGAAGCTCTGGTTCCCTCGGCGAGGATTGCTTTTCCAGTAATTCAGCTGCACTGATGGTAAATGCAAGACTGGTGGGGTCTTCCTTTTTGTGGTCAAGACTGCTATAGCTAAACTCATGGAGATTCCTGTAATAGGCAACTGGATCCCCTTCCTTTTGCATGTAAATTGGGTTTTGGCACATCTGTCCAACAGGAGGGGGAATGTAGTTATAAACATGCCCTTCAGTTTTATCGTGGGTCTCAGTGTTGTAAGACCCATACTGGAGCTGAAATGAACTTATATCTACATTGTTTGCGCTGCTGGGCATGCTTTGCACCCCCTTCCGGCGCTTAAGGACGAAGACAAACAGGCCTGCCCCAAAACAAACTGACAAAATAAACACAACCAGCAATCCTAAAATTAAGACAGACAGTGGAACTTCAGTGTGTAATTCTGGGTAGGAGGTGGGTGAGACACCGAGGAGATGGGGTGTATCTGTGTTCTGGTTCATGGAGAGGAGAGAAGAATCTGACAGGTTGGGGTTCTCTGGGCAGATGGCTTCTTTGCTCAGGAATTTCAGATGCTCTCCAGAGTGCTTGGTGGGAGACTCGCATATGACTTCATTGATAACTACGGGGGGATTTGACTGCTGGTTGTTCTGGTCAGTGACTTTCTCTATCCAGTTCCTCAGCCCCAGGATGTCACACGTGCAGTCCCAAGGGTTCTCCTGGAGGTCTATCTGAATTAGAGCTGAGAGCTGGTCCAAGACTCCTCTCACAGGCAGGTGTGAGAAATGATTGTTTCTAAGGTTGAGTCTGGTGAGGGAAGTGCCACCAAAGACATTGTCAGGCAAGGATCTGAGCAGGTTGTTGTTGAGAAACAAGAGATGAAGATTACTCAGAGCATCAAATGTGCGTGGCAGGATCTCCTTAATGACATTGTACTCTAGGTAGAGATATTGCAGGCTGTGCAGCCCTTCGAACATAGAGCGGTACAGGATCTCAAGGTAGTTGCCATTAAGATAAAGTCTACGTAAACTTGTGAGGTTTGTAAAGGCACCTTCTTGTATCACTGCAATTCTGTTATTTCCTAGATGTAGCAAATCCAGAGAGCTGTACTCTGTGAGATCGGTTCTATAAATGACTTGCAGATAGTTACTGGTAAGGTAGAGTTTCTTTGGACTGGTTGGCCTGGGGTGGAGATCGGAGATGTTACTGATCTTTTTCTCTTGGCAGTTAACATTTAAGCCATTGTCTGAGCTCTGTGACGTACAGATGCAGCCAGCTGGGCAGGTGATGGGCACTGGAGACTTTGTCTGGTAAACCATGATAGGTCCGAATATTTGCCTGTCTTTTGACACAGAGACACGGGGGGTGGGGCGGTTCCTGGTTTTGGGTGGCCGGCTGGCTTTCGGGGCTCTGGTGGGATTCATGGCAGAGTTGGCTGTGGGCAACAGCCTGGAGATGTGCGGGTCTGAGAGGACAGGATGTTTTTCCCTCTGGTTTGAATCACTGGAGCTTTTCCTAGGGCAGAGATCTTGCCTGGTGAGCTGGGTCACATCTTTCCCATGAAGCCTGAAGGGGGTTTCACAGACTATCTCGCCCACAAACACGGTGATGGTGTCCAGCCAGGCCTTGAGTGGCAGTAAGTCGCAGGTGCAGTTCCAAGGGTTTTCCTCCAGCTGGATTTCCATGATGCCTCCAATGTGCTCCAGCACACCAGCAAAAGGCATCATCTTCAGCCGGTTCCCCCGCAGGTCCAGGTGAGTGAGGAGCACGAAGCGGAAAACATTGCTGGGCAGGGACAGCAGGAGGTTGTCATTGAGAATCAGCACCTTGAGCTTGTTTAGCTTGCTGAATGCCCCTGCTTCAATGGCACTGATGTAATTGTAATCAGCCTGCAGGTACTCCAGGCTGTCCAAGCCCAGGAACGTGTCTTCCTTCAGCACTTCCAGCTTGTTGTTATTGAGGTGCAGCCTCTTGAGGGTGCGAAGGCCGCTGAAGGCCCCTGTGCGGATCTCCTGCATGTCGTTGTTGCCCAAGTGGAGGGTCACAGCATTGGAGTAGTTGACGAACTCATTGGGGAACAGGCGGGTCAGTGCGTTCCCATTGAGAAACAGCTGGTAGATCTTGGACGGTGGTGGCAGGAGGAGGCTGACGGTTGTAAATCCTTTGTTTTCACAATTAATGTTCAGCACGTTCTCCTTCTCCTCACAAGGGCAGCGGCTCTTGCTGCAAATGTCTTTGGCAGGTTTGCGACTCTCTGTCCGCGAGATCCCAGCCACTGTTAACAAACTGAGCAACCAAACACCCTTCAGCATCTTTATGCGCCGTCGATCCCCGCTTTGGTACCTACAGTCAAACCTTTGGAGACAGGTAAGGAGAGAAAGAAGAAATCCCCAGTGAAAACGGCCGGGAGCAGAGACCGCTCGGGGAGGAGGGAGCAGAGGCTTCTCAGGGAGGGCGAAGCAGGTCGGAAGGTGGAGGGGAGGGAAAGGAGAGCTGCAAGGCAGCGACTCGCAAACTCCTTTGGAATCCCCCCTCCTCCTCCCTTCCTTCTGCTCTCCGAAAGCGCCTGCGGAGCTGCTGTGGGGGAAGCCCCGTCGGGGAGCTCCCCAAAAACCGGGGTCCCGGCGCCGCGCTCCCCGCCTGACCCCTCCGCCCGCTGCCTCCCGCTGGCACCGCGATCCCGTCCCGATCCCGATCCCGGCTGCCCGGCTCCCGCTCACCGCCAGCACCTTAAACTGGGCTTGGGAGAACAAACGCCGGCAAACCCTCCCTAAGCCTCTCCCCGCCTCGGGGAGCCCCCGGCCCGCGCCCCCCGCGTTCGTACCTGCTCTCGGGGCGCCCGAGCGGGCAGCGGGGGCAGGGGCCGCCGCCGAGAGCCGCCGCGCCCCGGGAGCCAGGAGCCCGGCGGCGAGAGGCATCGCCCGCACAGCGCCTCAGGAGGAGCCCAGCGGGGCGCCGCCGTTCCCGTCCCGTCCCGTCCCGTCCCGGCGGGAAGTTGGGCCGGGCGGGGGCCGAGGCGGCGGCAGCGCCGCTGCGGGAGCGCGGGCTCAGCGCGGGTTCTGCGCGGGGCGCGGCGGGCGCGGCGCTTTTGCGGGTGCCCCGCGCGGAGCCGCGCTGACGTCAGCCGGGGGCGGGGGGGACACGTTTTTCCCAGCCCACCCCTCCCTCCATCTCCCCCCCTCCCAATCCTCTGTCCCCGTCCCCCCCCACCCCCGCCTCCCTCCGCGGCTCTCGCAGCCGGCTCCGCTCCCGGCTCGGCTGCGCATCGCGGGAGCGCTCTGACAGCACCTGCAGGACAGCGCGGGCACTCGGAGCCGGGAAGGGGAATAAGGTAACGAGCCAGGATTTACCTGGGTCCGGAGAATTTTTGGCCCCGGGTCCCTAAATCCGTGCCCTCAAAAACAGAGAGCAAGTCAAGCAGCTTCTTCGGCACAAGCCAGCCGGAGAGCGCGCCCGCACCGCACACACACTCACCGCACACACGGGTATCCCACACAGGCACACGCACACCCCACACACACGCACACCCCGCACATCACGCACACCCCACACACGCACAGTCTGGCTCTCGCAGCAGCGGTGCTGCAAATCCCGGATCTGGCATCAGCATCGATCCCCCCGCTCCGGCTGCAGCAGCCCCTTTCCCAAACTGCCGTGCCGAGCTCTGCCCAGCGCGTTGGTGTTTTCTACACGTTCAGGGAAGTTCAACACCTTCCACCAAGCCGGGCTGGCAGGCAACGGCGTTCTCGTGTCTGAATCCCTGCACCCTCTGGAATGCTCCCCCGAGTGCTGAGCAGCCAAGACCACATCTAACGCCATCATTCCCACTGGCTGGACTAGGCTCATTGCCCCATTGCAATGTTGTGGTGTAGCGTTTGGCTGCCTTTAAAAAGAACAGGATGTGAATGTGGGTTGTTGTGACTTCGCTTAAGCCCCATGCCCTGGGCACAGATCTGTTTGATGGGAAAGACTGTGTGCTCTTGATCTTTATCTGAAAGGTAAAACTTTGGGTTCACACTGGGGGAAAAAAAAAAAAAAAGCAAAAGACACTCCACAATGAATTTTTAAAGTGCTAATATGGCAGGGTGCATTACTGAAAGATTCTTATTGGGAACTATGTGCACTTAGTCTTGAGAATGTAAAGGTTTGCTGCCAAAAGAGTGCCAAAAGTGGCACTGTCATCTCGTGGTGTTCTTTAGCCATTACGTACCAGAGCCTACATTTTAGGAGCAGCAGAAATGTGCTGTCTGTTCTTATCTCTCTTCTTGAGACTGGAAAAGCCAACATCCTGCAGCAGCCAGCACAGATGCCTTTGCAGTGCTCCTGGGCAGGAATAGTGTTGGAGTTTGCATTTGGGATTGGAGCAGATGCAGTTTTCCTATCTAAAATTGGGAGAGCTTGTGGAAAGAGCAGGAGCATCCCACATTGGAGCATGCTTTTGCTATGGTGCTGTGTGAATTTCAATAAGACTGGGATTCTGAAAGGCACTCAGAGCTGCTCCATTCTAACTCTCTTTATCCAGCTGAATTCAAGAGAACAAATTGCTATGATCAGGAAAGATGTTTGTGGCAGATCTGCGGTTTTACAACACTAATACACCAGCAGCCAGATTATTATTCCGTGAGATTTTTTGCTTGTTTTCATCTTTAAACAGTAGGATATGGTGTTTGGGGAGCAAAATTGGACTAGTTACAGCATGCAAAATCCTGTTTTCAGCTTTTTCTAACACAGTCTGGGGGCATGAGCTTAAAAAGAGGTAAAAGTAGACCTAGGTTGTTTTTTTTTGTTGTTTTATCTCTTTCTGAAAGTAGCATATTCACACACACCTGCCCACACTGACACATGCACAGAGGCACACACACTTTCCTGTAACCTGCCTGCACAGTGTTGCCTGAACTCACAGGGCTCACTCCAACACAGCAAAAACAAAGGCACAAGTCCAAGTGCATTTCCCCCTCATCTCACAGTGTACATTTGTTTCATGTCCGTGAGTTTTCAGTCACGTGCAGCTTTCTGGCGAGCAAGGATCACGCCCCGGAATTGGCTTATGAGGCAACATGCACTGTCCCACTTGCTTGTGTTTACTAGTGCGTAGGAAATGTGTTTGTGGTAAGTGCTGGTGCTGCCTTGGAAGGGAAAGTGTACGCATGGCATGCCTCAGCAGTAATTACCAGATTCATGTGGGATGGAAGGAACAGCATGTTAGGGGATTGCAACAGTAATAAGACACAGAGATGATACTGATTCTATTACACTGCAAATGCATGCATATAATAACCACTGTTGTAGGAGGAGGAACAAGGGTTTTAAAAAAAAAATAATAGCTACAGCTTTTTATTTAGGAACAAAGTCATGATTTCTCAGCATGCCTGAAGTGTTTTATAATCCCTTCAATTAAAAACAGGGTGTAAAGGAACAGCTTTGTTCCTCCACCTGTTTTACAGCCTTTTTATTTTGCATGCTGAATGCGGGAATGTTTTCAGGCTGGGAATATCTGGGAGCCTCCAGGAATGGAAGGCCAGGAGGCAGGTTGGTACAGCAGCTCATGAGGAGTTGGGGTAACTCTGTTATGCCTGATTAGTAAGCACTGTAAAGGTTTCTTTTTTCCCAAACACTTTGCTGCGTTCCCTCATCCCCCTTTCTGTGCAGTTATGAAGATTGAGTACAGACTCATAGATTATGAGGCTTAATAGAACCATTGTGGCTTTTGGGTCTTGCATAGCCCAGGCCATCAGCTAAACTGAAATTAATTCCTGTTTAAACTAGATCATACTAATAGGAAGAAGGAAGAGAAAAACAAAAAACTGAAACCCCCATAACATTCCCAGGCATATTTGAGCAACTGCCTGTGGTGAAAATCTGCCATAATGTTTGGTAAATTGTTCCAAGAGGTTTCATCTCCCATATGTAAAAATTGTGCTTTCTACAGCACTGCATCTATTTACCTTAAGTTTGAATTGTTTGTCCTTGTAATATCCTTGTCTGCTGGCTTAAGAGCCCTTAATTATTCCATACCTGTTTCCCATGGGGCACTTCCAGACTGCTGCAGAGCAAGTATGAACTGAATACTTGCCTGACACCAACCTTAACCCACTTCAAGTAGCCTGTTGGCCCTGTGCAGCTACAGACACCAGAATAGCTTTTGACTCTTGCATGGTCCTGAAGTCACAACTTTATTGATCTGCTGGCAGGGAGAAAGAAAAGCCAGACCATGGCACGAAGCATAAGCATAAAATTTGGCACAGATCATTACCCTTCCTGCCTAGTGCACATCATGCTGTTGTCCTTCTGGGAGAGTAAATATCAAGAAGCAGAAAAAGTCTGGAAGTGTGGGGATAATTTTCCTTCTCCACATTGTGTCTGCAGGTGAATGCTAAGCACTACTTACACATGTTTGTCTATCAGTTTATCTGGTTTTGTTTCTCTGTATATAAATGAAGAAGGAACAAACATATCCACAAAGTCTCATGGAATAAAGAAGACAGGAGAAAGGAAGCAAAAAACTTTCTGAATTGGATGGAGGGAAGGATTTAAGCTTTATTGATCATTAGAAACTATTAACGTAGCCTGGATGCTGCTGGCAAGTAAAGAAGAGTTTATTCATGTAGTGTTAATAGATGCCAATGTTTATTTCTGTGAACAAAACATGCTGACTTATGTAGTAAAATAACGGGAATCTCTAAATTTAGTTATTTAGTGATCTCATGTGTTCCTTCTTCTGTAATCTTGAACCGCATGTGAAGTGCCTCCTCTATGTCAGCTTTTAGGGTTCTGAGACAATGATCAGTGCTCTTCAAAAAGTACCCTGTGTTCTTCCTTTGTGTGCCTCTCTGTATATGTGTGCCTATTTGGAGTTGGAGACATTCTCCCTCCATAACTACGTACATTGCTGGGATCTTTCCTATACTGTAAAGTAGGATATTTTTAAGCCTCACTTAAAAGTAATTATTAAGGTAATAAATGGTTTCCAGATTTAGCAGGGAGCAGCATGCAAAATAATTGTTACTTGCAATCCAAGGTTTTATCTCATCCAGCAGCACTGGGAAGCATGCTGTAAAGGACAGGATGAAAGAGGAGTCTCTGGCTTTTGCTTCCTTTAGGCAAGGAGTGAGCAGGGGATGAGTGAAGGAGTGTGAGCACACAGGGCAGGGAGGAAGGAGCTGGCAGGCTCTGCCCACCGTGGCCCTGCCTCCATCCCCGCTCACCCCTGCTGCCCAGCAACAGCAGACTGGAGCACTGCCTGCCCGAGAGAGCCAGAGGAGAGACATGATTGTCATGAAGTCTCTGTGGAAGGGGAGCTGGTGGATGAGCCAGTCTGTGGGCACAGGGGCGCTCCGGAGTATGTGGTGTCTGCTGAGTTGCCTTTTGCTGGCAATCACTAATTGCCTTTGCCATCACCTGTAACGAATTTCTTTGGTTTCCAGATGAATTTTTTAGCTTAATTTCTCCCAATCATTTAAGCATATGGAGAACTGGCCTACTTCAGAATACTGTTTACTGACACATCGTGACTACCTACTGTATAAATAAAAGAATTTAATGAACTATAACTTAAAATCAACAGGCTTTCTAACTCTTCCCTCAGTTTCTGCTTCCTCCCAGGAAAGCAGTTTTGAGACCCATTATCTCACTGCAACATAATTTTTTTTGCAAAGAGGCTTTATCATCATTTGTTTCAGTATATCTGGGATAATCTGTTTTGTAACAGCACAGTGTGATTCTGCACTGGTGGTACAAACCACAGCAGTAGAACTATCAGTTTCTGATGTTTGGTATCATTAATCCTAACTGTCTAAAGAAGAGAATTTTGTGTGTTATAATAGCAGTGATATTGGTTTCAGCAGGAAATGTGCTAGAGAAGCTGTGTGTCAGGAAGCACTCCAGGTAGCCTGTACTTTGGGGATACTCATGGCTATGTAATTAAGACTGAACATTATTTTAGATTTAGCCCAATTTTTTTTCTTTCTTGCATAGAAAAATAAATCTCCATTGCCCTTCTACACTCACACCTTTTATCATAGGGCCCAGCAAAGTACTATAAGACAGTTGATATTTATGGATGTCTTCATCCTATTCAGCAAAGTAGTATGTCTGATCCAAAGCCCTTTGGTGTCAATGGAAGGACTCCTACTGATTTCAGTGGGATTTGGCTCAGATCTCTGAACAAATGTTTAACTTCAAAGCCTGCACTTATGTTTTACTGAGTGGTTTAAATATTTTTGGAAGTGCTTTGTTTCATCGTGTCAATGGGTCTTTTTCTCTGATAGGAACAACAAGATGAATCTTTCTGATGATAGATACTCTGTGCTGGCATTTCTGAGCATCAAGAACAAAAGAAAATGTCTGGTTGGTTCTTTTTTTTTTTCCCTCTCCTTAAAATGACAATGGATTTATCATTTATTGCATTTCAAATGCGTGAATGTCTAGAGGAATATCTACCACTACCATTTATAAGCGCAATTTTTCAGATTTCCTCAGAGTCATAATCTATGTGTTACATACTGTGAATATTTTTAACTGGGAATGTCCCATCATGCAAGCACAAGTGCTCACAAGTGTTTTTAGTGATTCAGAGAGTCTTGTTTAAATTATTGGGTCTTCTTGCTTTACTTCAATGGACGTGGGGCTCATATTTGCATAATGCAGTTGATGTATGGGTGTGATGAATATTCACTGTTGAAAGTCTGGTGAGTTGATGAGAGAGGTTTCTTCCCTTTATTTATTAGTAGTAAAAGAAACATAATGAAATCTCTCCATATCATTATTTTTATGGCAGTGATGTTGAAAGAACACAAATCCCACTGTGCTAATGACATAGCCAGCAATATGTGAGGAGCAGGAGCAATGGGTGAAATTCAGTCCTGGGCAGAGGGCCAGCCCAGAGTGATTCATCATGAAAGCCCCCAATTAAGACCTCAAAACAGGGCTTAAGTGAGACTTCAGTGCCCTATGCCTTGAGCTGGCTTTCTGCAACAGTGGGAGAAAGTTCCTTCAAATGAATTATTCATCATAAATAATGCATTTTATTAGTTTAGCCTATTTTTCTTGATTCCTTGAATTTATTTAATTGAAATTACTCACCAAATAATTTCTATGAATAATCATGGCCTGGGGATTATTTTTGAGCAGTTCACGGTGAGCATTTCATATTCCACGTGCAGAATGAGAGCCGTGTCACTGAGTTGTCACTATGCACAGAGGTCACACAATTCTGGTTTTGCTCCAGGAAAAAAAAAAAGAGATGATTAGAAAAAATACCAGCATTTTTTAAGACTCCATGTGTTCCCAAAAGATCTTTCCATTAAGTTCATTCCATGAGATGTTTGCGAACAGTTGCCGACTGAAGAAAAATGTTGGGTTGTCGCTGACTTTTGTGTTTTCCACCTGGTTTCTAACAAGAAATTTAATGGTGTGTGTGCCTGTCTGGCTGTCAGTCAAGGTCCCCTCCCTTCACAAAATTTTGAACCAGCTCTGATGACAGGTGGTGCTACTAGAGATTTTATTTTCCCACTGAAGTGAGTGGAACTGACTGAGAATTTCCCCAATCGGCTGAAAAGTTTCAGCCTGGCCTCAGTGTGTTGGGTCTGGCTGAGATGGAGTTAATTTTCCCCAGTGCAGCCCTCCCAGTGCTGTGCTGGGTATCAGCAGCTAGAAAGGGTTTGATAACACATCAGTGTTTTGGGTACTGCTGAGCAGTGTTCCCACAGCATCAAGGCTGTCTCTCCAACAGTCCCCCCTCACCGGTGGGCTGGGGAGGAGGAAGTTCTTGGGAGAGCACAAAGCCAGGACAGCTGACCCCAACAGGCCAGAAGAGAATTCCAGACGATATGATGTCTGCTGAGCAATAACAGCTAAGAGAAAGAAGGACATTTGTTACAGGGTGTTTGTTTTCTGGGGCAACTGCTAATGAAGACCCACGTCTCGGGAAGTGGCTGGACAGCTCCTGCTGAGAATAAATCTTTTGTTTTCCTTTGTTTACACATGTGGCCTTTTTGCTTTTGCTTTATTAAGCTGCCCTTATCTTGACCCATAAAGGTTTTTTTCCATCTTAATGTCTCTCCTCTGCCCCATCCCATCCTGCTGAGGAGGGCAATGGTGGAGAAGCTTGGTGGGTACCTGACATGTACCTGAGGTTACACTGGAAAAGCAACCAGTTTACCTCTGAAATGAGGGTATAATAAATCAGGAAAACAAAAAAAAACCCAAACAAACAAAAAATAATAATAACCCACCCCCCCACACACACAAAAAAACCCCAAACAAACAAACAAACAAAAAAACAACCAACACCTTCCCCCGTCATTAGTTTTTAGGAAGAAATAGTTTCTGTTTTGTTTTTCCAAGGATAGAAAAGTCAAGTTTCTGAAAATAAAAGACTTCATTTTTTTGACTAAGGAAAAACATTTCCTGCTTTCCTGCAGTCTTTTCCAAATCACTCTAGCCAGAAACTTTGCTGTCTCTGAGCAGTAATCATTTACCTGAAAAATACCCTATAATATTTCTCTTTGTGGAGGTTGGTATTACAGATGCTGACTTTGAAGCGTGATGTACAGCTCCAAGTGGCATGAAAAGAAATTGATGGGACAATTAGAACTTATGAGAATGGTGGTTGAATTAATATGTTGGGGAGAATCACCTAGAGTAAAGTATTTCAAACTCCACAGAAACCTCAAAATTTATTTGGCATCTGAAGTAGCTCCCTGAGTTTGTTATTGCACAAAGCACAATGCAAACATACATAAAATCCTGACCTAGACTGCAGCCACTGACTAATCTCCCTTTGACTTCATGGGGCCAGGGAACACCTGAATCTGTTGAATCCTCAGAGGGTAAGTGTTGTGCCTCACTGCTACACAGGGGGATCTTGTTCCTTGTGTGGTGTCTTTCTAGTCCATGAGATTCCATGTGAAGTGGAACAACTGTGGCAAGAGGGCATGAATCTTTGGCCTCAGTATGAAGTGTCCTTATGCATTCTGTAACACTTGTGGCATTTCTTTCCATTCCAAAGGATATAATTTTTGAGTAACTGCCCGTCCTTTACGTGGCCTCTTTTTTTACCGTCTATCAGTCTGCTTCCTGTAAAGCAATAAAAGCTCTTGCACAGCAGGAGATTTTTGTGTCCACTTTGTGACTGAGCAGCAAGTAAAGCTGGGAGGAGAAGAGGACAGCTCAGTCAGCCTTGGTAATCAACTCTGGCTTAGAATCTGGAAAACCCATTTGAGCACGCATTTCCTCCAGAGTGTTTTTGCTTTGCAACCTCTGCTCTGGTTAGCATTTGAGATTTCTGACTAGAAATATTGTTCCTTTTGCAGGTAGAAGTGCTTGGCTTTATTATTTCTAGCTGGTGCTACTGATGCATTTGGAATTATATAGGGATGAGGTCATTCCTTTTTAGCTATTTACTTATAAACTGGCTGGTGGTCCAGACCATGTCAAGTATAAGCATTTCAGTACCTTCCTTTTTAGAGATGATGTGTCTTTCTGAAGTCTCTCTTGCCTTATGATAACTACTTTTTTAATTTTGATAATTATTTTTTTTTAATAATACAGATACCTTAAATATGTTTTCTTTTAGCAGAATACTTTGACATCAACATCTACACAGGTCCCATTTCGCAAACCACAGCTTACCCTGTGCCTGCAGCAGAACTGGGCTCAAGGCAGGTGAACTGCACCTACAAACTTCTCCCTGCTAAAAAGATTTTTAGTTGTTATTTTCTACCCTTTCTGCTATTAAAATTTGTACTCAGTATTGTTAGTATTTTGATACTGCAGGAACATCTGATAACATGAGTCACGAACCAGCCTCATTGTTGTATTATTAGCTGTTTTGCTTATCTCTTTCCTTCTTCTGTACAGTGCAAGTATAGCTGTGAGGAGGGGGTCATATAATTTTTGTTCCATACCTTAAGAGCTTTTGTAATATGAAGGTTTAGATCTAGAATTATAATTGTGTGGGATGCTGTATGCACAAGCAGAATGACAGCCCTTGCCAGGTAGTTTACAATGCTGTATTGAGAATTCTTTAAACTGAACGTGGACATGAAAGATGCACCTATCTCTGAAAGATAGGTACAATTAGACTGACAACTTGGATGTCAGGCTTCGTGTTGGTGTCATTTAAAATAGCTGAAATACAGTTGCCACTCCCTCCCTCCCTCTATTCCCACAAATTAGTCTTACGCTGGAAGTGCTGACAAGACCCTTATCATTTGTGATGGCACCATGTGCAGCTTTAAATACTGGTTATAAATGTTAATGTGTTATCTGAATGATATTTTTTCCACATGTAGGCAGCTCAGGATAGAGTCTCAGTAATAAACTTAACGAGTTCAGGGGGAAGACGCAGTATATGCTTATGTGAGTATTATAATGATTGGCGTTTTTGCAAACAGCATATGATAAGTGGCGCAATTTCATTTTCAAAGCTTAATCAATAGAGAGCTCTTTGATATTGCCATGTACTTTTCAAATAGACGCTTCCTAAGGATGATAGCAAAACAGCTTCTCTGTCGTGGTGTGTTTATGCTCGGGGTTTAATCAATCTGCTTTAGTGATTGTCATAAATTTTGATAGTCGAAAAAATAAATAGAAGCTATAAAATAATTGTGCTTTGGGGTGGCATCCTGTTGCTGCTTGCCTGGGTCATCTGGCTTCACAAATATTTAAAAGGATGCAAAGTCCATCAGTGTGCCAATTACAAGAGCATGGGCCGTGTACCAGTTTATTCCCATTTATTGTAAACCCACACCAGCTGTTGCACAGGAAATTGAGATGGATCTTCAAGGGCTTAAGAAGGACTTTATGAATGTCTTGTGTTAAGCTATTGGGAGTGAATTTGCTTTCAAATAAGAGGAGCCAGAAATTACCACCTCATTACACAGCAGCCTCCCCTGTAATTTTGATCCACATAGGGTCAGCAGAAGTGGCTGAAGCTCCTTCTGTGAGCCTGAACATCCACCTAGTCCAAAACCCCTGGGGTTATCCCTTCAGTGGGACTCTTCTGGGAGTCTGAGAGGAGCAGTGCATCCCTGTCCTTTCTTTCAAGCTGGTAGAGAGGACTTTGGGGAGATGCCCACTGCTGTGGGTGAGCTTTGTCCTTGCTGAGCAAAGCCCAATTGCCTGTGTCTCTTTTGTTCTTGGAAACAACAGTAGCAGTTGAAAGCTGAACTTTGAAAGATCATTTCACAAGCATTTGAAGGCTGGCCATGTCCACACAGAGCTGTGGTGCCAGCCCAGCTTGTGCTCCCTATTGCAGGAGCCTGCAGGAATTCTTGCTGGTCCCACAAAAGCATTTCGAGGGAAGCCTGCCTGGAACAGACGGTGTTAATGATTTATTGGATGTGGCAGCAGAAGGACACACACGATGAGCTTGGAGATAACCTTTGGCAGGGAGCTCTCTCTGTCACTTCCACTCTTTCTGATAAAAAAAAAAAATAGTAACTGGTAGGCATTTGGGAAACAGAGAAGCTGGAGCATTTCAGGTGATTTGACCTGAATGTAGCAGAGTGCCACAAGCACTGACGCAGAACCTCCAGAGATGTCAGTAGATCTGGGCCAGGCACCACTGCAGGGGATGACCCGGTCGGCATCAGGCCGGATCCTCATCTCAGCACAGGAATTCCTCCAGAGCCATGAGGGATTTTGGCAGGCTGACATCAGTGTAAGACCAGGGTTTAAGTGTGCTGTGCATACTAGATGAGTTGTAGACATCCGTGGAAAAAAAAAGAAAAAAAAATCTTTGAAAATTTATTTTTAGCACTTTTTACTTGCAGCAAGAAGACACTGTTTCAACATCCAGATGTTTCAGCTTCTGCTGTAATTCCACTTTCTTTCATACAGAGATTCAAGAGGATGCCCGAGAGAGAGCAAAGGGTTTTTACTCTTTTTTATATAATTTTGTTTTGTAATATATATTTGTGTGAGCTCTGTGTGGGTAAATATATACATGTAAGTATGTACATCTATTTGTTTAAATAACATGTGTTTTCCTTTGCTGTTCGTGACCAACATCAATTGCTGTGCTGCCTTTGTAAATATGCTGCAATGGCTGATTCTTTTGAATTCTTTGTGCTATCTTTGCTTATACTGAATAGCAGCTGACACTTTAATTGGGATGACTGAGCTGAGTGCATTCGCCTTTGGAATTGGACACTTTTCAGTGTGAAGAGAGGGTACCACAGGCTGACTCCTCTCTCTTTATCCTCAATCAAAGCTCCATTAAATCAGACCTACAGTTTGTAGCAAGGGACATTCTCCATTGCATTGAAACACATGGGAAAGGCTGGAGACTCAGTTTTGGAGGTTAATTAGATCCTGAAAACAAGAATTAACTGAATTTGTTCCCCGTACCTTTTTTTCCCCCTATTTTTAAGAATCTTCTTAATTACTTTCATCTCTATTGGTGATGACCACTTTTTTCTTTATAGGAAAAATATTGTGTACTTTTGAGTGTATTAAAAACCTTTTTGTTAGAAAGATTCTAATTCTCACTTTAAACAAAAAAGGGCATAATGCTAGCACATTGTGTTAAAATTTAGGCATCAGAACTTACTCTGTATTAATATGAGCTAATCTTGATTTTTGTTGAACTGAGTGCTAACATTATTCAAGTACTAAATTCAATTTTTTTTTTTTTTTTCAGTTGGCTACATTATGTTTGGAAAATAGGAAAAAAAGGAAGGAATAGTTTAGGACATGACCATTCAAAAACTCTTTGGTGATGGCTGTAATTTTCAGCAACCGATTTTTTTTTTCAGGTTCCCATTACCACACTTGCTGTTGACCCTACTGTTGATTCAGAAAGGTAAATATTCTCCTTTTCAACTCTCTCTGGAAGATTGTGTTTGGCTGCATGAAAACATGCTTCTTGTATAGATTTAGTAATAATAGTTATGTGACCAGTCCATGTGCCAGCATGAGTCCTAAGAGGGCTCTCAAAACGTAGCAGTTCCAGCAGAGACAGTCTCCTTGTGGAAGACCATGCAAGGTTTGAGGCAGGAGAAAACTGCTGGCTGGAGTCAGTCTCATAACTTTCTTCTTTGTGTGGCTGAAAATAGAGCTATTTATCATGCTTACCCTTCGGTGTCAATATACATGAAGAATGGAATGTGTTGTAGGAGGGAGACATCATCTTGTTCTTTTACTCAATTTTAGTTGAATTGATTTTGCAGAGGAGTAAAGTTGTATTTTTAGTCCTCCTCCCCATTCCTGGTTTCCTTGTGTTACATTCACCTCCAGCCCTTTACCAAACAACCCTTCAGAAAGGACTGTGTACTCAGTTCTCTTAACCCTTCGCAATAATCCAGGCAAGTGGTGGTTTGAGCAAGTTCAAGAAAGGCACTGTAATTTCAGCAGTGATAATATGGCTCTTCTCATTCCAGTGGTGTTCCTTGCTCCGTGTTAGATTAAAGCAGTTTTCTGTGACTTTACTCTTGCTGTACAACACACTTCAGTCATGAAAGAGTGATGTTCTCGATGGATTGGAAGATTTTCTTCTTGATTCTTCTGTTCTTATGATCTCAGCTCTAGTTTTAGATCTGTTGTACTGAATGTAAAATGCCTGGGAAAAAAGCGGGACTGGACAGGGACTGACAAGACAGATTTCCAATCAACTGTGTTACCAAAAAAAAAAAAAAAAATGTAGTCAAAGTAGAAGAAGCACAGAGGAGGGACTGCAAAAGAAAAATGGGGTAAACTCCATTTTTAGAGCGTGGTTTGGGGATCCTGGGGATCTCAGAAGTAACCAAATGCTGGAACTGGAAGCAGTGTCCATGTAATACAGAGCTGAAACTAATTGTCCTGGTGTGATGCTGAGGTGAGGTGATATCTCAGTGTTTATGAACGAGTGCCTGCTGCAGTTTGCTTTGTTTCTTGAAATTGATTGAGGCTCATATGGCAGCAGGGCAGACACAGCTTGTTCTCTCTTTTTTGTATATTGGGTGTTGAAAAGCAAGAGATGCCAATGCTTCTGTAGCTCTGCCCCTCTGTCCCCAGAGGCAGTGTGAGCCTGTCTTCTGCCAGGACTGACCCATGCACTCTCCTGTTGCAGACCCTTGAAGCCAGTGTGGTGATTCCCAACTGGGCAAAGATAAGCAAGTAGGAACTACTGTAAGAACACAAGTCTCTGCATTTTTCCTGGTGTTCTAGTGCTCTATTTACATGACCACACACTGGTTTCAGCGCTAATGACCAGCTTGAGGTGCTGAAGGGCATTGAACCCAGTACTACAGTTGGTGTCTGTGCAGTGCCCAGAAATCTTGACTGTGGCTCAGAAGCCCCTTGCTCTGGATAAGGGAAAACATAGAACAAGGTGGTCATTGCCCCAGGTGTAACTACTGTGTGGGACAGAAACTCCTGGATGCCATCAGTATCAAAGCAGCCCACAGAGAGCACAAAACCCATCACCTTTGAAAGATATACTTGGTTTTGCTGATGTTAGAAAACAAGCTGTTTGGATTCCATACAAGGGAGCATCTGATGATGAGTTGCTTTTATACAGAGAAAGTCAAGATGCTTTATGTAATTGCTCAGTGTCAGAACAAAGCTGTATTAACAGAGCTTAGCAAGTTACAGACCTAAAGCCATCCTTTTTTGGCACCTCCTGAAAGCAGAATATTACTTTTCTCACAGGCAAAGTGCTGTCTGAGCAGAGGAGCTGAGGCAGGCAGACAAATACCAGGGCCAGGTTCATCTAATGTTTGTTGAGGTCAAACCTCCTGGAAGGCAGTGAAACAGAGGTGCTCTGTCCTGAGGTTCTGAGGCTGTCACCTGCTAATTGGATAGACTGTCTCTGCCTTAGTGCTGATCAGAGTTAATGCCCAGGATCAAAAGATAGCTCAATGAAGATAAATTTTCAGCATGAGAGAATTCATCATGTATTTAAAGTTACTGAAATGGGAAATAAGCAAAGCACTGATATTATGGAGGTGTGCATAAGAATGTAGCGAGGCAAGATCCTGAGGCACTCACTGAATCTGAACAGCTTACCATAGAATTTAAAGAACATTAAGGGTTCTAATTTGTGTTTGAAGTTATAGACTCTTCTCAATATACTAAAATTCCTCCCTCAAATTCTCTAGAAATGGTCCCACATTTCTAGAATATACCACAGGACTTTCTGTTTGCTATCTGATCTTTCTGCCACTATACAAGTATGTAAAACTGAGGCAAAACTGGCTCTGCCTGCCATATTTCTGTGATATAGGGGACCCTGACTGCAACAAAATCAGAGAAATTCCTGCCACACAAATAAAAGAATGGGGAAGCACAGTGTTGGGGATAATATTCTTTCCCATTAATGAAAATTAAATTGTTTTATGGCTGAATCCCACTTATGTCTATCCTGAAGGGCCTCAATTTAAGTGAGAATTCAGGCATTATGTAAACTGCTGAAACACCTGTTACAGTAATTTTTCATTTTACTCAAGTCTGTAAAGTTCTTCCAAATACCTTTCTTTCTGTTCAGACACTTTGGGATATCTGGCAGGTGAAGGCTTTTGAAATAGAGTGAAATCTTATTTAAAGCAAGTGCATGTACACACACTTCCTAAGCAAACAACCTTCTTTTTGCCCATGTGAAAAGAAATGTTTTGTCAAAATTTGCAGCCAGTACCTCGTGTTTACATGTGTTACACTTTCAGGGCATCAAATAGTGATCGGCAGGGTAAGGCTGGAGAGGACAGAACCTTCCTTTCTGCTGCAGAACATTCCACTGGGGTTTGAGACAGGGAGGAAACATGGGGACTGCTGAGGAGGTCTGTGCTGTACAGGTGGCACTCACCATCCTCTGACCAGCAGCAGAATGCTTATGTAGAGGATGAAAACCACTCTTTAGGGTAGATGGAGCCAAGCTAGAATCTACCAGGAGCATATTGTGGTGCGTGTGTTCTGCGACTTCGTTAGCAGCACTCAGTGTTCCTTCAGTGCTCTGACCCTTGATGGCCTTTGAGATTGAGACTGCTTCCAGTATTTTGCCTCATCTACTTCCTCCTTATCAGGTGGCCTGTAGCAGACACCCACCATAATGTCACCCAGCATGAGATGACCTCTGGTCCTGGCCCATATCCTGCCAGCTGTCTTGTCACCTGTGCCAAGGCACAGACAGCTCCAGGGGCCCCAGTTGCTCACTCACATAAAGGGCAGCTCTCCCTCCTTGATGTCCTGGCCTGTTCTCCCTGTAGGGCTGGATCCATCCATAGCAACCCTCCATGACAGCTGAACACCCCCCTCCTAATCCTACCAAGCTCGTGCATCACGTCTGTGGTGCCAGTGAGATCATAGCCCATCCCAGCACCTTTATTGCCTCCTGTTTGTCACCTGTAGTGTACATACACTTCCTGGGGACCATCACCATGAGCCAGCATTAAGACCTGCCCCAGCACCCTGGTTACACTGCCCTGCCCCTGTGTGAGCCCAGCTGCCTGTCGGTGTGGTGTTTCACAGGTGTACCAAGTGCACAGAATTTAGCAAAACTGTGACCTGAGCCCTCTGCCTGGCACTCATTAGCTGCAGGCTCAGCCCTCAGCACTGCCTGGTGCATACTAACAACTTGTTTTCATCCTTCCAGGGCATTGGAAGTGCCTGGCATCCTCAGCCATTCCTCGCGTGGCTGCTCGGGGTTCTGGGGCAGCCCTCGGGATTTTGGGGGGTGACAGGTGATCACATTTACAAGAGGGAAAAAAAGCAAAATACCACTTATTCAGAAGACTCTTCACAGGATTTGTGATAATTAAGAGTTTGCTTCCCCCCCCCCCCCCTTCCTTAGCGTGCAGACACTTTTTCTGTAACTTCTCTTTTGCCTTGGGTTGAGACAAGATGCCCTCTGCACCGGCGATGTGATGCTATGGATGTGGCAGTCTTTGTTCTTCACAGCACCATGCTAATTGCAGGGCAAGCAGGCAGGGGAAAATAAATCTGAAAAGGAAAAAAGGTTTTGCCATTCTGTTTTCCCTTCCCCCTTTTGTACCCACTCTTTTTCTCGGGTCTTTTGCCCTGGTGCAAATGCAGGTAAAAGCCGCCAAGTCCCAACTAGCAAAATGCAGAGAGCCACGGGCTCAGTCAGGATCTATCTACTCTAATTTCTCTTTTATTTCTCCTTGTAATCCAGACAAGTCTTGCATGTTTTCTGCTCTATTCTTTGGGTCAAGAACACACTGGTTAATAGCCAATTATTTCATACCCTAAGGAAGTTTTGAGGAGAAGTTCCTGGGAAGAGTCAACTTGTTTTGGGAAATGAGACTAATATTCAGTGAGATATTTCCCTTTGCTCTCCTTTTTAATACTATCCCATTGCAGCACAAGGCTGAATTTATTGCTATAATAGCTGTGATTCAGATAAAGCATAATAGTTTCCCTGATCTGCGTTGTGGCTTTTTTTCTACTTCACAAAAATTGAAGGTTTAGCCAGAGCATCGTGGCAAAATTTGTTAGGTAATTAAATTCTGCTAACTGAAAATTCCCCTTTTAATATCTATCCCAGAATACAGCTTACTTTTCCTTTGAGCACTTTTGAAGGACTAATTCATTTTAAATTCGCAGCTCTACAAATTCTGAAGCCTGCTGAAATTTTCCTTGACAGCCTAAACCAGAATGTGCAGTTCCACCTGAGGCATTCAAAGGTACATTTTTGCATGCTTAATTGTTGTTGTCTGTATTTTTGTTTAGATACAATTCATTTAGACTCAACCTATGACTAGCAGAAGTAAACAAAATCATTTGCATGGGAAAAGCAATCACTAATTAAAACTATACTTTTAGTAATAAGTAATGTAGGCCATGAATAAATTCAGTTTGTGTTTCGAGGGCTGTTCTGTGTGTGCAAAAATCCAGTAGTGAAAAAATAGGCTGAAAGAAAATCTGAGGGGTACAGCCCGGAACAGCAATCCAGAACACATGATCCACAGTAAAAATTACTGCAATTAATTTTTTTTTTTTAATTTACTTCTGCTGCTCTAATTTATTATTGTTTATTCATTTGATAGATGGCATTTAATTTCAGTTTGAGAGCTTCAGGATGAGTGTTTGATGCTAATGGTTGGAATTTATTCCTGGGCAGAAAGCCAACATGGCACAGCCATGTTCCACTTATGCCCTCCAAGTTGGATTTAAGTGGCCTTCTGTTGCCCTTGGGGAATGTTTTACACAGGAAGCTTAAAGCCTCTAGCAGGCCTGCAGCTCACTTGCAGGAGCAAGGGGAAGATGGCTTTCGCTCCCTTCTGTTCTCTTCAGCAAGAAAATCAAATTATTGGATTGCTGGCCCTTTGATTGTGCTTAGCACAAATAGTTCAAAATCCCATTGTATTGGACCTCTGAGATGAAATGTAAATGGATAAAGGAAGAAAAAATGCATTAAATTGGTCTAATATGTCAATAGTACGCTATTACCTGATTAAGTGGAATGGCTATGACTGTTCTTCTAAACAGCCTAATGTATGTAAGATACCTGCTGCTAGACTGGCCACCTGAAAAAAACCCCCAATAAACTAAAAGAAGCAACCCATAGGACCCTATTAGAGGGGTAAATTAATGCAGATTTTCTTTCCTTGCTTATTTTTCTTTCTGGAAAAGCAAATCAAAGCAAACAGATTGATCCTTTGCAGGGTCAAAGTTGCAATTAACCAAGGATCTATGCAGCACATGAAATATTGGGGGTGATAGATTAGAACTTGACTGCTTTGTTCTACATATACCTTCACATGTATTGACTTGAACTTTGAATTTACTATTCTGTCATTTTTTGTTTCTTGCACATATGTTTTATGTATTTATTTAGGGCTAAATTCTATTTGTTACATACACAACAACATATTTGTTACATTGTGTTTTTGAGACGTAATACCATAAAGAAAACTTCTTTAATAGCCAAGGATTTGCTTCTTCCATCTTATATTAGCCTGGTTTCTCCACATGTTTCTTGTTAAAGTTGTTATCTCACTGTCCTTTTGTACTTATGTGTCTATAGAGCAATAAATAGCTATTGAAATGCAGCTGTCATTGTGACTGTGTGTGAATTCTTTTCACTCCCCAGTTTTGATGAATGCAGTCTGTCCAGGGAGCAGAGGCTGTACCCTTGGATGATGTGAGCAGGTACCTCTTGTGTTCAAGTGAATTTTTTGCTGGCCAAATATCTGAGTAGATATTTTACAGGGCTGGGTTTAGAATAGAGCCTCCAAATCTGACTAATAAAATACCCATTAAATTAGAAGCTGAGACATATTTTTGTAGCTTGCTGAGATTTTAGCACATATTGGTATTAGTAAGATAATAAATGCATAATGGATGTGGCGCTTACCCACCTGAATATTTCTGAGTTAAAAAAAAAAGATTGATAGACAACGCATTCCATTAGTTCTCTCTTTTACAACTAATAAACTTCCAGTTCATTAAGTTATTACATGCCATTCCTCATCTCACAAATAGAACCCATAATTCAGTTTTTCCCAGAGCTGCACATTCTTTAAGTCTACAGACTAAATTACCAGAGCACATTTTGTCAATAAAGCTTCTGTTTGGTGGGGGAAGGAGGGGGCAGTTAAGTAAAGTAATATGAAATGCAGCCCATTCTTCGTGTCAGAGGTCATGTATTTGCTTCAATATTGCTTTTATTCTATTAATAAATTCACTGAATGATGATTATTATGGAAAGTCCGTGGTTATTCACTGCATTATATTTAAAATGTTCTACATTTTGTTTCAGGCTTTTACACTTGCGAATCTTTAGCATTATCCTGAGAAGCAAACTGTCCTTTTGCAATGAATCCCTGACAATGTATTAGTTCAGCTGTGCATTTACTGGGGGATAAAGGCTTTCTTCTGTGAGCAGTGGGAAAGCCAGAGAGGCAAACAAAAATCAGCCATGTTCTGCAGCCCTAGACCAAAAAATTTGTCGTTTCCTGAGCCAGCATTGCCCAGCACAGATGCAGGCAGCCAGTGACACCTTCAGCATGGAAAGTTATATGGGACTAATTTTTGTCCTAGACCAAGCTTCCAACACTGCTTTTCTCACCAGGGCTTGAAGAGGGATCACTGTACTCTGTGTTGAGTATAATATATAGTATCTATTTGTAAAAAATATAACCTGATGATAAAACGCTTGCCTGGGGAGTGGGATAGAGTAGTCCTGGCTCTTCGCAGCTTGCGGTGATTTAAAACCATTTTTACTGTCCAGAGAAACAGGCAATTGTGATGAGATTTAAAAAAAAAAAAAACAAAAACAAAAACAGTCTGGCCTTTGCTCTCCCAGCCCTGGCATTTGGGTAGATGCTCAGATAAGGGTCCCAGCAGGTTGCAGCTGATCTGCCCCATGAGACAGCACTCTGTGAGGAGGGAGTGAAGTCAGGGCCGGGAGGGGAACAGGGCAAAGCAGCCACGCAGCAGCAGGTTTAGCTTTATTTTTGGGGGTGGCAGGGGCAGACCCCGGGAAGCATCACAGTGCCTGTCTTGGGGAGGAGTTGCTCTAACCCTGGGGAAGCTCAGAGCCTGTCTTTTCCCTTGTCTCCCCCTCTTCTGATTAAAGCCTTCTTGCTGTTTTCTTCTCAGTGGAAAGCAGCAGCTGTGAGCACTCAGCATTTTCACCAGAAGGAGAAGGAGCCATTCCCTACCCAGACTGTCTGGTTCAGTTTGCTGCGAGGGTGTCAGAAAATTAACATCACCTATATAGGTGAATGGGCACTTGGTCAGGGTTAGTCTGGTAAGGAGAGGAATGAGAAAGGCTGGCACTGAACAGGAGTATTCAAACCTGCACGCTACTGGGAGGAGGTGCTGAGTAACATTTTAGCCTGTCTGGATCTGTCCAAAATGCTATCACACTGTATTATGGTTCTTTATTATCAGCTAGAAATTCTTCTCATGATGTCTGTAGTTAACAAACATGTGGCTGTTGTCAATTGAAGTAATAATGGTGGAACTGGAAAACACTTTTTTAAAATGAAAAGTTGTAAAATGGTGCTAAGACTACGGTATAATGGGATTACTTTCATGACAATTACAGACTGTGAATTATAAATGAGAGAATAATAGAAATAACTTTTTTTTTTAATGGAAAATGTAATAAATGAGAGAGAAACCTAGTTTCTCATTGATCCTTTTCTCAGAGATCACTCAGGAAACCTCTCGTGCAGAACAATCTATCTTTGAAGATGCAGTTTGTGTATGTTCAGTCTCTGCAAGTTCCTCACAGCTACAGCAGAGTGGATCCATATTGTTACTTGCTCTTGGGCTTATCTCCATCCAGACTTGAAACCCTGCTTAGAATACATCCTGCCTTCACACCATGGATTCGTGCCTCGGCTGTATTGGTGTCCTAAGCTAACCTCTGAAATGCTGGCTCTCCAGACCATCATGGAATGGAGTCAATAATGTTTTTGCTTTATCAAAGCATTTATAAAGCCTGATTTTTCTAGATAGCTAGGTGGTGTAATATTCAGTATTCTAATGGAGTATCTTCATGCACCATCACTCTTTACTGTGATCGTAGCCCATGTGATTTGATTAGTCATTTATAACTTTAGTAGCTAATACATAAAAAATGGCAGTGAGCTGAAAACACTGGAAATATTCCCAAGAACCAGAAAAGCAGACTGGGAGCTGTGGGCCTTTTGTAACTGCTGACATATCCTGAGAGGCCCTTGCACTGAATTTATCTAGTACTTTTGAGCTCTTGCTTTATGTTAAAATAAATAAATAAATAAAGCTCTTATCTTTAAGCTTGTTGCTTTTTTTTTTTTTTTAATCAGAGAAAGTTTTAATGAGAAAGTTTAACTCATCAGTGTTAAGTTTTCTACTAATTACGTGAAAGTGAGTGATTTTTCCTCTGCAGGCAGATTCTGTTATCTGGCACTCCTGAACTAATGGGTTGCATCCACAGATGGTGCTAACCTGCTTTAGTCTTAAAAAAAAAAAAAAGAAAAAAAAAAAAAAAAAGAAAAAAATAAAACGTTCTAAGAAGTTATTGATTAGCTAAATAGACACTTCAGAGCTCCATGCTGCTTCCATAATTCCAGAATTGGGATTGATATGCTCAGCCTTTTGGCTATAATATATGCTGCTTCAGTGGCAAGATGAGTTATCATTGAAAATAATATATTTGACTATATAAGTGAGTGGTCTAGGTCATACCTAGTAACTTAAGCATGTGGGTTTGATCCTTGTTATATAAAAAACCAAACCAAATCTAGTTAGGAGATCAGCATTCACTCCTGGCACACTGGTTATTTTTGCATGTCGGCTGTTTTTCATTTTACAGGCCTATCATGAGCTGAGATTGAAGTCACTTTTTTTCCCTACTGAGTGAATAAATTACAAGTCCTGGAGCAGTGCTGTAATTCTTGGCTATAACATCTATGAGATATGTTTAAACTGAATGATCCACTGCTCAGAGGAGTGATGGCTTCTTTTATAGCCTTCTGGTTCTTGTAGACAGTAAACCATTGAAACAGACCATGAACACAAGGGCAGGTTCACCATATTGTCATCTTTTCTGGAGGCTTGCATGTAGTTTTATCTCTTCTGTGGGGCTCCTTACACCTCACTCATTCAGGAATAACTAGCAGTGGTATTTTTTCTTCAGTTTATATTTTCAATTTTAAAATTAATAATTACTAGGCAAGTTTGTGCATCTCTTTGAAGAAGATACAAGCATGTATCTGCTTCAAACTCACATATAACCTGTATGTATCAAACCCTTCTTTATACTTGTTATTGTTCCTTCCAGTAGGTCTTTCTCCATCTGCCCAGAAAATGTTTATCTACTTCCAGACAGATTCTACACTTCCTATCTCCTATTTATTCAATCACCTCGTAAATGCAGAGCATTACTGTATAGAGAAAGCACAGCTTTCTCACCGACTTGATGACTGAAAATTGCACTTATTGTAATTTTTCTTCTCTCCTGCCCTTTAAAGATCCAGCAATATCATTTTATTCATTATGTGACTCTCTTACTTGACATTCCTTTGTCATTGCTCTAAAGCCAGGCACAAAGAACTCAAAAGGGCTGGGATGTATGGGAAAGGAGGGGCCAGGATTGTTCCACACAGATCACAAAGTAGATGTGCTAGGGAAGGTGATTGTGTTTGAAAACCCCCACCCCAGACTTTACTGGGTTGCTACTGGTGAATAGTGTGCTTTAGAAGTTTGTGTGATAAACTGTTTTCACGTGTTTAAATATAATGTCTGTCTAGGCACTGATTTTATTTTCCTGTTTAATTTATTCTTCAGATTCTCCGGCCTTCAGTCGGTGCACTGGCTGATTAAATTATTATCCCAATAATGAGATTTGACACAATCTATTCCAGTTACCTGTGTGACCTGCTAAGTAGGTTAATTGGCAACCCTGAATAATTATCAGCCACCTCATCTTGCTGATTGAGAGTCTGCCAATAAATGAAACATTAAAATACTGAAAAAGACACAGTTTTTAATTTCAACTTCTGAATTTTTTCAAAGGAACCTTTTAGCTATTAGCTTATTAATAAAATACGGCAATATACTGGTTTTATTAACATATAGATGTTTGCTCTTGTGCATCATCACAGCTTCCTGGGAGAAAAAGAACTCAGTGACATATTAGATAAACAGGTTCCTCTATTCTTCAAAATGCTTGTATAAGTGAATAGTTGTATCCTCAGAGAGCCAGTTTAAAAGTGAGAAAAATTCAAGAAGTCAAAGTGATATTTGTGGTGACAGTGCAAGACTTATGTTTTAATGCCTTTCTGTGAAACCTTGAGAACTAGGAATTAACTTTATTGTTCAATGAAAGCTGTGATTTTTCTATTCCCATTTCTCAGGAAACAAAGTTAAGAAAAATAAATATGGTACCTAGTGACTCTGACATGTATTGTGTGTATCTAATCTTTCCTACTTTGTTCATTTCTGAAAAGCCAGTATGGTATTTCTTTCTGCCCTAGAAAATGTAAGATTGGAGCTTAGAAAGGAAAAAGAGTGGACTCCTAGGGATGAGAAGATGGGGGAAAAAATATGTGAGATTTAAACCTGTGGTCTTTTCACAAGGTAATGAGCCCACATTAGTGGTTCATGGACCTAATCAGATTTTTTCTAAAATCATTCCTGTGCCCTGGCCAGAAATCCCATCAAAACTCAGGGTGGAAAGAACAATCAAAGAATCCATTTCTTGTTATCAGCATTTAATGACTACAACATAAAGGGTGTTGTTCACAGAAGCACTTTGGAGACCCCCACTTGTGCTCTGCCCTGTCCTTGGGTATGTTTGTGGCACAGATGGTGCTCCTGGGCTGCTCCTTCTCTTTTGTGACCCTGCAGCCTGTGAGCACAGGCACCACTGATGGAACCACACAAATAAGTATTAAGTGTGTAGTAATTTTGGCCCAGTTAAATCTGATTATCACGTGCCATCTCTTATAAAATTCTAGCACAGTTTTCCAAAAATTAAAGGCTTGCACAGTCCTCTGATCCATCCCTTCTGGTTGCCGTTGACATTCCTCTACTTCAGCTTCTGTATAAATTTCCATGTTTAAGCTCATGCCATAATGGAAAGCACAGTGTGCCCTTTTCTGTGTGCAGAAATGGGCCCTTCAAGAAGATACCCAATCCAAAGCCACTCAGTCTTTCTGTTTGTTGGCTTACAGACTTCAGAGTGGGGTGATACAGTTCAAGAGAGAATTCTGATGAAATCAGGTAAACCTGAGCCTGAGCAAGTCAGCAGAGCTCAGATGCTGAGAGAGTGACTCACATGTTAAAACCAAACATATGCTCAAGCCTTTTTCTGGATCATGGCCATATTGAACTATAATGACCTAAATGGATTTACTCCCCAGACAAATTCGCCCTTCACTTTTCTCCTACCCACACATACATTTGCACCTCAATCAATCACTTATGTCTCCTTCTATTTCCTATATCCTACTTTTATTAAAAACTTTATGGCTTGTTTAATCTCTTCTAAGAATGGCTTTATTTCCTCTCTTGGTTTCCTTTATGATTCATCGTCAGGGCTTTTTTTGCCCCTACCTAAAGGTTTTCAATTTCTCTGCAAAAATTTAATAAAAGCAAAATTGTTAAGGCTTATTAAGGAAGCTGTGCTGTCTCTTTGTGCTCCTTCATTTCACCACCCCTTCTTCCCCATAAAAAGATGAAGAAGGTGTTGAAGTTGCACATCAGGTGAAACTACTGTCTACAAATGGAAAAAATGATATCTTTCAGCTCTCTTGCTGTGGATTTTTTTTTCCTGGCGTGTGGTCTTGATGTCTAAAATTATAGACATTTAGATGTCAGGTAGCAGAAGAGAAAAAATAAAAAATAGGAGAGGTATTGTGGCAAAATATCAAAGAACTGATGTGTTGCTGGTAGTTATAACGTCTTTTATTCCTCAAGAATAGCACAGCTTTATAAAGTTTTTATCATACCTGATAGAAAATTAAGGGCTGCTGATATTGTGCAACTCATTACTCATTGCTTGTTGATTACATAAGTGTTTTTGAATGAAGGAGCACTGTAAGGTCCTGTGAGAAGCTAAGCTGACATGACTTCTGTCTTTCCTTTTTATTACCATAGTCAATAGCTCAGTTGTAAGGAACAGAATTGCTCTTTGTGACATTCTTTTTGGGAGAGCTAGCTAAAATTTGAGAGCAGAAAAGCATTTCTGGAAAAAAAACAACCCAGCATGCCAGACAAATCAATAAGTGGATGGAGCCGAGTCTGAGACTTTTGGGTTGGGTTAAAACCTAAATCAAGATAGTATTGACTCTGCAAAGCCTGTATTTTTGGGGGTGGGTATATCAGAATCAATAGTGCCTTCTTGCTTTATTGGAAAACTTCTTTGCATTTGTGCAAGCAAATCCATTCCACAATTGCATTTCTTTTCTTGAACTAAAGTTTTTTATTTGATGTGTGTGTGACCTGTGTATTGTGGCTCTATGGAAATAATAAAAGGGGGATTGTATGTGGTATCTGTTGCCACTGTTCTCTACTGGTGACATTTGCAAAGGAAATGAAATATCTTTGCAAATCCTACGATGAATAAATTATGTACAACTCATATATGCAAATTCTCTACCAGCTGTTCACCATTACCTCAGGAATAATTATTTTATTTTCTAGGAGGAAATACAGGCATACATTGATCATCAGAACGTGAAAGCATAAATTGTGGGTTTTAATGATTTTATGCTTTGCATCTGTGAAGTTAACCATCCAAGGACAATGCAAATTTTACCTGTTTGTGCTGTAAGTTAGTCAAGAATCTTGTGATTCTACACTTGGCAAAAGCATTTGGGCTGATCCTGACTGTTAGGAAAGCTTAGCTGGGCTTAGTAGTTTAAACAGAGTTATATTGCTCTTGTTCAGAACTAGTTTGTGTTGGCCACCTCAGAGTGCCCCCGGGGAAAGCCTCTCTCTTTGCTCACCTGCCTATATAGACTTGCCTTAAATAAATCTGAAAATGAGACTTAGGTATCTTTGAACATTTAGAATGGAGTTGATCCAGTATTAGCTTGCTGTAAAGCCACTGAAAAATCTGAACCTAATCTTCACAGTTAAACCATCAAACACACCATAACCTGGCCCTGTCTTCTGCGGGTTTTAGAAATGAAAAGCATTGCTAAAATTTTAATTAACTGTTCTGTGGAGCAAACCCACTGCATTCCCAGTGAGCTCATTATGGTAGAAAAATGCATCTATATCACAGTTAACATTTCCTAACTCCTAATGCCTCTCATTTTTGCCTGTGCTACCTGTCTTCCCTAATCTCTCTCTCGTAAGTACCCTGTGTGTGGTATTTATGAAATAATATCCAGGTGTGGTGTTAAATCTCTTAGCAGGAAAGAAAAAACACAGTGCACTTACTCAGCAACTCCTTCTGAATGGTGCTCTGGTGATCCGATTTTCTCACTCTGGATATGACCAAGTTCTCACTTCAGCAGAGCTGCCTGCAGTGCCAACACACACACACAGATGAAGTCATAACAACAGTTCATTTTACACATCCTCCAAATGGTGTTCCTAAGAACAGAGGTTAAAAAACCTGCTTGATAACATGAGTATGAAAGAGGGTTTTGTGCAATCGATATACACATTCTGCTTGATGCTTGGTATTGATTGCATCTGCTTCTGCAGGGTGTAAAATAAGTGTGTTAAATACTAGACTTGTGATTCCAATAAAATAAAAACTCTGAATTATTAGCTATATTTTCCATTATATTTTGTTACATTTAGTGTCTCAGAGTTAATATTAAAATTCTTCCTGAGTCAGAAGAAATAAATTCAGTCTTCTGCGTGAAACAATCCCTACAGGGCTGATGAAATTCAGGCTTTAAATTTGTATATATTGTAAACTATGCACTGCAGAATGACAAAAAGTTTAAGAAAATATAGGTGTAATATATGAGTGCTTGAGGGGCTGGAGATTCAAAAATGTGTAGGTTTAATTATGGTTTAGATATATTGTAAAGGTAAGAAAAATTTGAATGGTTTAGAGCTATATAATAATGATGTTCAATAATGAAGCATTCATTGCAGGTGGAGACCAGAAGTGTAATGACCACATCTTTTTCTGATGGATTTCTTTATAACCCTTTCTGAGAAGATGTCATATCGTGGTATGTTTCCACAGGGTACTGAAAGTGCAGGAACTCTTCCTAAAGGAAAACCTGAATGGGCAGTCACCCTGGTTGCCCTACAGCTTTATCCCTAAGACTAAAATTTGCTTAAGGAATGTTTCAATAAGAAGGCAGATTTGTTGTCTGAGTCCCCCAGAGAGGGGCTGGGAAGAAAGAACTCTTCAGCTTCTTGTGCACCACACTGGATACCAGTTATTGCCCCTGTGCCATGTCTGCACTTTGTGGGGTCACTTACGAGGCAGATCAATGGATTGATCCCTGTTAAGAGTAACCTGTCAGGAAAATCAATTAACACACTGAAAGTAAGTAATTTCATAAAATAAATCAATTTGCACCACCAGAGGAACTATTAAAAACTGATGGGCAATCTCACTCAAGCTCTGATACAAAATAACAACCATCAATTTCTAACTTTTGTTTGCAGATTAGGAATCCTTTTGGTTCCTGAGAATACAAAAGAGGCCAAATAGCTAGAGAAGTACCTTTACTGTGCTTTGCATATACATAGAAAGTCTGGACTGAATAGGGCACTGGCCAGCTTTATATAACAACTGCTGAGTGTAGAAAATAGCTGTAATCCTAATAACACCTTTTGACGACAATCAGTTTCTTCTTGTGAGGTCTTCATGGCAGATGAAGAGCAAATTTCTGCTACATGTAACAGCCTGAGAAGCAAATAGTCCCATTAAAATATTTTGCTGGTGTTCATAAACCAGTGCTTCCCAGAACTCCATCCCTGTCAAATAAATAACTTTTTGTTTCCCATGAAATACAGAGAGCGCAGGTTACTATGGTGATCAACAGAACACAGAATAAACTCTGATTCATCATAACTGCCACATGCTAGAGGAAAAAAACAAACAACCTGAACATCATCTTGCGGTTTCAAGCTGGATCTCTGAAAAATATTTTGAGAAAATAAAAAAATTGCATGATGTCCAAATAACACGGGGTGAAGTATCACAGAAATGAAGTGTTGCAGCAGTATGCCGCTTCAAATAAAAGTGCTTCAAGTCTGAAACATTTTAAAACTCATGATCACAAACCTTAGTTTTTTTAGTCTAATCAATGAAACATATAGAACTATGATGGGAATGCTTTAGGCCACATGGCTGTGCATGTACATCTTCATCTGGGTCAGGGACACCCTGGCCTTTGCCTGTCATGGACTTTCAGTACCCAGTTGTTAAATCCTACTTACTCTGTGTTTTATGTTCAAAGGGCTGAATCATTGACATTGGGCAGCCACTGAGCAGGGACTGCTTTGATGCCAGTTTTGGAGGCTTCACCCTTTTGATAAGTATGACACCCATTTTTAGTTGCTTTTATTTGCACTCCTTGTTGACTTTTCACCATCGAGGCTTAAGAAAGTAATGAAGTAGAGTTTTACATCTGCTCTCTCAGTAATATATCTAATATTGGTAATCAGTACACTAGTTTTTCAAATGCATGCAGTGAATTCCACTGCACAAAATGCAATGTCTGCCATTTATTTCCACATATTTCATCTTCTAGCCTCAGCACTACATCAGATCAACAAAATATGCAAATTTAAAACAGAAAGATCACCTAGTAGGTTGTATGCTGACCTTCTGATCTCAACTCTGCCAAGTCACCAAAGTCTCCATTCACATTCATTAAGACCTGAAGAGCAGCACTGAGATAGATGTCTGTTTTTTCCTGCTCAAATCATTTAGTCTACTAAGTAACAGTAGCTCTTGCTGCTACCCCTGATGTGGTTTTGAAAGGGATAATAACCTACTTTTTAATTGTAAGGCTGCACGAGGGACTTGGTGGAAACTGATTTAAAAAATTGTGGTCTGTTGTAAGATGCTTCTAACTCGTGCCCACTCTGGAGGTTTGAAGCCCCCTACACAGTTATTATCCAGCTGGTGTCTTTGTGCCAGTTTTATCTCTAGTCCCAAGCCTTCTCTCCCCAGACACCCCTGGTAGTGAATTTAAGTCACGCAAACCTCGTGCAGCATGAAAGTCGTCTGCAGCCTCTGCGGTTCAAAAGGACCTGCCTGTGGGTTCCCAATTATACGAAGCCTTTCCCTCAAAAGGATTGAAAGCAGGAGATTCAAAGGCTAGTAAAATCCAGGGCCCACGGCTTTTATCATTTGATGATGTCACAGAGGATGTTTCCTTCCCAGCTGAGTCGTGCTCACCCCTTCTTGGGTGGGGTAGCTCCCCTTTGACACCCCTGAGAGAACTGCAGACTCTGGCTGACATGGTGTGTCTTCTGTGTATTTAAGGTGTGGAGGGGAAGGGAGAGAGGGAGACAGAGGAACAGAAATAATATCATCTTTCACATTTCATATTATTGGCAGCCATTTCTGAATTTCTTAAGGACTTCAGAACTCAGTAAGAATAAAAGTGTTTTGGTTTGTTTTTTTCCTTAAAAACATGCTGTAATTCCAGAAAAATCAGTTCAGCAAAACCATCTGATTTATGCCTTAGATCAGACTTTATAATCTAGATGTATAATCTAGATGATAAAGTGAGCCTAGTCACTTAGAAGGTAACAAGGCATCCTTGTTATTCTGCACGTGTACATTACAAAGTAGCTCTTATTTCCCAGCCCTTTACTTGGTGTCACTCTGGTGTCATTCTTCTAACCCACCATTTCTCCCTAGCATGGGTGCCTTATGTCTTTAAAATGTCATATTAAATATCATCAGCATTTGAAGTCTCCTGGATAGAACATTTAAAATTGAAATGGTTGGGGTCAATATATATAGACACTAAAATGGAACTTATTCAGTAAAAATCTATATGGATGGACAATTACTGCAGTACCAGCTCTTCTCTAACCCAAATGTCATTCAACATTACAGCCTGGCTGGAATGACTACATCACATCTGAGCCATGAATTCTAAAAGCACCAGCCATTTCAATTGCACCTTTATTAAAAAATGATAAAAAAACCTCCAAAACTTAGTTGCTCGCTAAGATCTTTTAATAAAGGGCACTGTATTTTATGTGTATGACTAATATCTCTGTATGCCTAATAAATTCTGTGACAACTGTATAATCATCCCTAGTAACTGTGGGCTTTGAATGGAAGAAACACCTGGATAATGGAGACCTGGAGAAGCACTGAGGTTAAAGCTCCTCTTGTGGCTCACGAGCAGCAGCCTTTGATGGGATGAGTATGCCCCAAACTCGTGTAGATACAAATTCCTGTGTCATGCTGTGCCTCTCTAAGCAATATTCTGCATAAATATTTATGCCTTTCTATTTTTACCTGGTATGATCATGGAAAGCGAGTGTAGTAAGTATATGAACATACTCAAAAAAATACTCAGTTTTCATCTCAGAAAAAAATTTAGTAATTTTTCCTATGTTAGTCCATGGTTAGTGGAAGTTCAAGTAATCAGCAACTGTCACTTTTACCAAACTGTAGGCAGAATACACGCTTAAAACCCCGGATTAAATTTTAAATCCAATTCTTAGTTTTTCTGCTGTTTTGTTCTCTGTGAATTTGACCAAGAGATTTGTTCTTCCAACTCCACTGCTCTGCACAGATACCAGATTTCCCAGCTGGACAGACAGCAGAGACTACACACATGAATGACAGGAAAGCAATCAGGCACAATGGGAAGTCAGATGAGAAGGCCATTAACAAAAATCTGGCTCAGTTTGACCACACTATCTTCAGGGGCTGCTGTTACTAATTTTTGTTCTGAATTATGTTCCCCAGTATAAATTACAGGGGAAGAGAATCATAAAAAATACTACTAAAGAGCATTTGATGAGACAAGTTGGTACCCTAGTGAGAGATTTCAATAAAAGTGATTTTATTGAAAATAAAACCAAGGATAAGCTTCAAAGCAAAGGCTGTGCACACTGTTTCAGGTGGAGAAGCCAACACCTTTTGGAAAGAACAAAAATCTACCAGCTGCTGAGACTTGAGCTCAAGGTGGGTTTGCTGTGAATGAAGATAAAGGTAGATAGACCAAAGTTTTTAAGCAAACCCTCTCAGCCTTTTTAACTTTCCACGTCAAAGCAGGCACTTACACAGGTCCAGGTTGAAAATGTTTTAACAATGACTCTCCATTCAGGAACTGCAGCTTGAAAGTCATGCTCACACTCGGATAACTGTGAGGATAAAATGCAGATGCTGGTGCATGAGACTGTGGGGCTTAGCTGTTCTACCCTGAAAATGCTGGATGTGCCCTTGGGCAAGGATGGGAAATACCTGTTCTTGCAGTGCCCTGGCTCTGCAGGCCAGCAGAGACTCTTCTTCCCCTGCCACATTGTCAGCCTTTCCTAGTCCAGCCTTCTCCCTGTCCCTCACTCAAAGATCACAAGCTGCAATTCTGTCAGTACTTCCCAGACTCAGGAAAGCTGGTAGCACCAAGACAGAAGCCATGGAGTTCTGTTTCCCTGGTCATTCAGTGATGCTTCCTTGATGAACTTGGAAGGCTGTTATTCTAAAAGGTGCCTCAGCCATCTGGTTGTGCACCAATGGACTTCAGGAATCACTTATGACAACTGTTTCATTAGACTCATTCTGTGAGGAAACACGTTTTTAGTTTGATAGGAATGCTTCCCCCCCCCCCCCCCCCGCTTTATTTCTAAGTCTCTGTAAACTTTTCTCTCACATATAAATTTTATTCCTTATTTCTATCACAATCCCTTTCAATAAGAACTTTTCCCTAGCTTATGAACCCAAAATTACGCCCCAAGTTACTGTTGAGGCTCAGGATGGCCTGAGGCAGGGATGTTGTACCAATCAGCATTGCCAGTAACCTGAATCTCAGAATAACACTCCCCCACAAACCAACCCACACCCTTACATTTATCCTTCATTTTTTGTTTGATTTTCTGTAATAAACATGTTATTCAGTGGATATTTTGTTGTTTCCTTCACCGTTCTTGGTGCAGAAGAAGGGAAGAAAAAAAATGACAGACATTTTCTGGAGTGATCTGTCTATATGGAGAGCTGCATTTAATTAATTGGAAGCTCATTTATTACTGGGCTCCTATAACACTTCTGATAGGATTGTAGGGAACATTCCAATAAACACTCTATTGCTCTTGAAACAGGAAATAATTAGCTTTCAGTTTGCTTAAGTTCTGACCAAAATAAACTAAAGCAGTCCTGGTAGAAGGAGAATCTGAATTTCTGCTTCCAAACACCATTATATGCTTAACAAAAACTTAAAAAAAAAAAAAAAAAATAGGTGAATGGGTTTAAATCTTGAGAGCTCCTCAGACTGTGCATGAACAGACTTTTCAGTGCAATTTCTTGAGCAGAAGATCTAAACAGGAGGTCCAGAGCTCAGCTGTGTGTGCTGATAAGGTGCTGAATAGCTCCCTTATGGTTCTGGATAGCTGGGCCTCACTTCTGGAGCCCCTGGGGCAGGGAAGCAGCCCCCTCTCCTGTCCTGACAGGCATGGACTGAGATGTATTTTCACTGTTTTCCCACATTCCTTGTCAAATACCTCAGAAGTCATCCCTGAGCAGCACAAAAGTGCCAGTTCTGTTGTCTCCTGCCTAATAGCAAAGGCAAGTCTTAGACTGTGGGGCTCAAACTAATGTCAGCCTTGCTCTGCTTCTTTCCTAGGCAAGAGAGGAGAATAATAACCAGGATTATTTTTAATGATCTGTAATAAAGACTATGAATTATGTGATATCAGGGAAAATAATCTATATGAAGATGTCCATTTTATATTCAATTGTCACAGATCTGACATTTATTTATCCAGGTCCTGTAAGATATACAAGAGCCTACAATAAAGTGCAAATCCACAGAAAATTAGAGACAGTCAATAACTATCAATAGTGTCACTAACTGTCATTAATCAGAAAAATGGCATTTAAAAAAAAAAAAATCCTACCAGTTTTGACAAATTTTCCACTTGATAAGGAAGTAGAGAAGTTCCAAACCAAGTCCTGACATATTTCCGAAGAGTTACTTTCCTTCCATGCCTGTCTTGGTTTTATGATGTGCTATATCATCTCAGGGCAGCTGGGTTGCAGCAGTGCAGCTCCACGGCCCCGTGCTGAATCAGCCTGGTGTGTGGCACACTCTTGGCTGTAGCTCATCCCTGTGACATTCTGACTCAGCCCCACAGGATTTAGTGCCTCAAGAACCCTGTCAGAGGAGGGATATTTATGCCCGGAGGAGGGGGAGAGTTGTAAATGAGAAGGTTTCTAATGCATGGCTTTCACTCCCAACCCCAATCCGTTTGGATTTAGTGTCCTTGTGTGGAAATGTCCTGGGGAAGGCACCTCCTTCCCCCTGAGGTCGAATGAATGTGTTATAACAGTGCTGGAATTAATCTGAGCAGATAGAAGGTCAGGAGGGAGGGCTTCACTTCAGAAGGGAAATATGATTATACTCGTCATTGGACCAGTCCTTTGATTTGTTCACAGTACCTGTGGGAGGTCCCTGATGCCAGGATCCTTCAAGGGCCTTGGTCTCAGTATTGTCACTTAGATGACAAGGCAACTTGGAAGTAACAATTGCTCTTCTGACCTGAGCATTCACCCACACATTCAGGATTTTGCAGGGTTTTCTGCTTAGAGGAAATATGTGTGGAGGACCAGTAGTTCTTTGAAGAAGACCTGTTATTATTATTTTCAGAGAACCTAGACCTATTTCCCTGAATTCTGAGTGAGTCAAAGAAGAAGCAGCATTGTCTTTGCTCACAGCTTCTGCCTCTACATGCTGGCCTGCCAGGCTGAAAGTTGCTCTCATGAGCTTTTTCTTCCTCTCCAGTTTTTCTCAAGTCTTCATTTCAGAGAGGCAAAGGTGGTACAGTAAGGAACATGGCTACTTGAGGCATTGCTGGATCACTGAAATAATCTTGCAGGCAAATATATTCTGCAAGGGTTTTTTGACAGTGTTTCTGTGCTATACAATGTTCTTAATACCTTTGCTCAGCTTCACAGGTTGCTCATGGCAGAGCACAGCCAGTTTGGTTAGAAACAAAGGCTATTTAAACCTGCAGTTTCTGAGCTCTCATACAGAAGTTTGAATCTGTTATACAAAAACCCTCTCAACACCACTTTCTAACTTACCTAATTTCCAAATGCAGCTGTGGTAGAAATGCGTTCTTTTTGATGAAAGAGAAAAAGGATAAACATATTTATATCGCTGCTGCCCTCCCAACAGATTGCACCAGTCTGTGGGACAGCTATTTCTATGTTCCCCTCTGAGGAAAACACTATAAGAAGCTAAAACTTTCTGAGGCAATCTCGACTCACCTGCTTTCCTTGCTTTCTCTGAGGCAGTGGAGTTCTGGTGGGATCACAGCTCCAGGTCCACCTCCTGCATAAAGGGAATTTCAACAGGCACCATTTTTTACAGTATAACTCAGCACCTCCAGGCATCTAACACTGAATGGACAAGACAGAATCGAGAATTTGAAATGGGGAAATGTTGAATTTTTTGTTGAAGTGTTTAAATAAGTGTCTGATTTGGCAATAAATCTGCTAAGTGTCTTTTTACTTTGCTAGGAGTTCAACTAAATTTGATTTCTCTGACCCTAGATTATCCTGAGCAGTCTTTGCATGGCTGGTAGTACAGAAGGAATGGATTTGCCATAGGTTAGTAGTTAAGATTCTGTTTTTTCATCAAGAAATCTCAATTTTTGCAGAGGCATGCCTCTTCCCAGACTGGAAAAAATGCTGGGCATAGTGAAAAGCAGCCTGACTTTAGCTTGAACTAAGAGGTCTATTGGACCTCCATCTGATGAGGTCTCAAAAGAGCAGCAGTGCCAAGGGTTGGCTGTAAATAGCTGCAGAAATCTTTACACCTGGCAGTGACACTTGGCTGGAAATGCCACCTTCCAATTTTTTTTCCAGTTCTCACTTAATTTCCCCTGAAAACTCAGTGCAGATGACACTTAACCTGGTGTATAGTGCTGAGATCATGAAGTTAATGAGAAACCACGCATTCTGGGTAAAAGAAAAACGTGCATCAGAAACTCTCACACTAATGAGGTTTTAAGGTCTTTTCCCACCCTTTCCCTTCCCAGGAATTTCTAGGCATCCTACCATGGCTCCCCTTCTTCAGGTTGCCAACCAGCTGCCAAGGCTTGGACGTGTCCAAGAGGGTTGTTCTCTGTTTGGGTCCCTCCAGCTTGGGGGCAGTGCTCCCTCTGCTCTGCCTTTTCTTTGCCTCTGGACTTCCAGAGAAGGAAGTCTCTGGCTCATCCATACACAGGGAATGCAGGGAGCCAGGTGCCAGTGTTTCCATGGGATTTACAAGGGAGGTTTCCCTTTGTAGCAAAACCACTGGCAGAATGGAAGAGTGAGGTAGGATTAGTATTCTTGACCTGCACTTGTGTAGAGATGGAATAGTTCCTTATAAAATAGAAGGGATGGGATTTAGTGGACAGTTGAGGGTATATCTTAATTAATCTCTTTGCCAATTAAAAGATGGAAGTTCTAATTAGGATGACCTCAAAGCAATTATTCAGACTTGTGTATTTACATTAATTAGACTACCAAAGCATTAAGAGTAAGATTATGACTTTGCAGATGGCACAAAGTCAATTTTCCATGTTGAAGTACCTCACTACCTAATTTGTAATGAGGGAAGATGTCACAATTGCACCATTTCTACTTCACCAGTTATTTTGTCTTGCAGGGTTTCAGGTCTAAAATACAATTAAGAGGAGGATGCTTGTGTTGAGGATTTAGGTCACAACTTCCTTCCTGATGATGGGGAGATTGATGTAGAAACTTATTTGTCAGATGCAGTGGAAATCTTCTCACAGGAGGCAACTGGTTCTTTTCACTCCCACTTAAGTATTCACCAAATACTTAACAAATAGTTAAAAACAAATACTTAACAAAAACTAACACCTAATCAAATATGATATCACTACTTCTATTTAGCACATGCATTTGAGGTTTATTCTTTTCTAGAGCAAATCTAATCTACTCATAATATACCTAATTATTGTGATGATTAAACAGTGGAATTTAAGACCATAAATACTGTTAAAAACAAACAAAAAAACAAAAACAAACCAAAACCCCCACAAAAACAAACCCAAAACCCCACAAAAAACAAATAAACTTTTGTTTTTTCTCATTCACTTTCCATAACAGCTTCTGTAGCTGTTCACTTTGCAGGGACAGTAATAACTTATCTTCTTTCCTGTCTTCTATTTCCTCTCTTAGATCTTGTCTCTCTGTATTATGGTTTTTCCTATACTGACAGGCAGCTTCAAGGCAGGTGCCTAACATCTTACCAATAATTCCTTTACCCTCTGTAATATTTCCTCTTGCTATTTTTAATTGTTTTTCAATGGCAACCCGGTCATGCCAGTGGTTGTGAGCCCCTTCTGAGAATTTTGGACTTATTTCGTGTTTCCGTAAGTAATCAGTGACAGTAATTGCCATCCTGCCAGCTCTATGAATTCGTCACGAATCCATCACGAATCCTGATTTAGGATCCTGCTGACTGCACCAATTTGTTGTGAATGGATGATTTAGATTGCTTAAAGAACCACTGTCAAAGGTATTAGCAAAGTTCCATGGCAAGGCTCACTCTGTTACTTTACTGCACAGTCACTGAGGCAGTGATTCAAACCTACAAAAATCAAAATTACCAAGACAAAAATCGAAGTTATCATACAAGTTTATGCAGAATATTGTTGTCTGTAGTTGGCTATAACTGATAATGACATTGAGTGATGCAGCATAAAACCATATGCCTTTAAAATGTTTTTGCCTGTCAAATTTATATTTTACCTGCTATAATGCTATCAGTATTTTATCAGAAAAACAGACAAAATTAAATTTTTGTGGGAAAGAAAAAATACTATAGATAATAAGATAAAATTTTCTACTGAGCCACCTGAGAAAACACCATCTGACATTTAAACAATTTTTAAGACTATATTATAGCACTTACAGAAGAATCAGATGAAAATCAGGAAGGACTTGGAGCTCTGGATAGGTTCACTGACATTTTTACACTCATGAATGCCCAGTTGATGTCCAGGGAGGAACTTGGGAAGGAATCACATGGATATTTCTCCTTGAAAAAGTGAAATCCACCTTAGCTGCAATCTCCACACAAATACCAATCTGCCTTCGCTTCACACCCCCCTTAAAGTCTCTGTTCTTTAAATTTTCTTCTGAAACTTTTATCAGCTAATACAAAATCATGCCCATATTTTATCTTCCAGTCACTCCAAGCACTCACATACATTCTCTTTGCTCTTTTCCCCCAGTCCTAACCTAAAAAGTTGGTTTAGAATAGGGTGAAAGAGAAGTAGCTGGAGACTGGAGCAGACTTACTGATTAATCTCTCTGTGGTTCACTATAAACTGTTCTGAAAAACACAATGTAAATCTGTTCACATTCAAAATGTCAGAATTGGACTATGTTCAAGATAGTATCAGACTACAAAAAGATACTATTTTACTGGAGAATGCCTGGAAGGATATGGACTGATCTCTTTTGACCCAAGTAGAAGAATCAATATTTAATGGCTTTGGGGAGTTTGCTGGTTCAGCAGGGAAAAAAAAAATGGTAGAACTGTTGCATTTCTGTTTATTTATTAAAAATGTACAAAATTCCACCTTCTTGAGCAGAGAATCCAGTGAGACTGGTTTTAATGTTTGCAGCTCCAAACTCTATTCAGCTGCCACATTAACTCAAAAACCTGCTTGAATCTGTTGTCGAGGTCAAAGCCAGGTGTTGCCCAGGCTGTACAAAAACATCTGCTGCCTCACTCTTCCACGTGAACAGCCTGTCATCCAAACCAACACAGTCACACATGACCCATCCCAAAACAGTGCAATACACAGAAAAAATCCTGAACCAAGAAATACTGACATTTTTACGATATCCAACAGGGGTTTTTTTGGCTGTGGAAAGGACTGCATATATCTTACAAATGTTTTACATGAAAGTTAAACTCAAACATTTTAAAAGCTTTAGTCCAACCTTTAAATATAGGGCAGACAAGAGCAGGAGGAGGAGATTTCCTCTGCAAGCCAGTAAGTTATTTGCCAAAAACAAAGCCAGAATTAGATTCTCTTTTAAAGAGTTAGATTGTCAAAGTTGGATCCTAAATTCAGTCTGAATTCACCGAAGTGTGAAGAAAAGGGGTTTTAGTACTGCTTTAACTGTATATTTCAACCAGCCATCTTTAACTGTGGCATCTCTTCTGACATCTCCATAATGTGTAAGCATGTGCATAACCGTATACACAAACTAGGTTTATTATTGAGTCTAGACAGTGGAAAAAAATTTCTCTGCTGTCATGAAATTCAGTTGCATAATGGAAAATTCCACAAACAGCTGGGATTTGCTCTTTGAAAATATCCCACACTCTATTCAAAGACACCCAATCCATTTTCAAAGATAATTTTTCAGTTTTCTTATTTCACACTTTGCTAAGATACATGAACATCTTTGGCTTTTTTCCTTCTCTTTCCTACTGTAAAGTTCTGGTGCTACATTCAACTTCTTACCTTCTTTTTTCCTGGAGGTGATGCTTCCACCCTGGGCATCTCTGAGTAATGCCAAACAGAGAATTACCAGGGCTGCATAATATAGGGACAAGCTATTTCACAGTTGAATAGATCTAAGCTCTCCAGGCAAGAAGATAATAGAAGTTATGGCTATGAGGTGTCTGGGTTACTCCTTGGGGGGCAAAAAAATCCATCTTTACCCAAAGGTGAAGTAAAATATAGCAAACTATGGCAGAATACAATTGTATATATAGTTTTCTCAGGCAACTTTTATTCCTTTGATGAAGGGAAGAGCAGAAGGAGACAGAGACCCAATGAAAAATAAATGTGTCTTACTAGATCATACATTATTTGATCTCCTATGGTGATCTTCCAAGAAAGAAGTGAAAAATTTGGTTTACAGTAATTCACTATAGAAAAGAATATTGCCTGTATCTCCTTGCTAATTTACTTACCAAAATTAATGCACAGACACTCTAATTTTATAGCATGGAATACCTTAGAGCACACTGAAATTTGATAAGCTCTACCCATATTTTTTTTTACAGTTTGCATACAAAGACTGTCAATGGCCTTATGAAAAAAGTAAATTGGAACAAACCTTCTGTACAGAGAGCCCTGCAGCTATAAAGCAAGATATATTCACCTCGATTTTCTTCCTAGTAAATTAATGCAAGTCTGATTTTAATTCAGTTGTGTTGTAATTTATCAAATGAGTCTGTCCAGGTATGGTAAAGAGGTAAAGGAAATATTGGACACTCTCTTTCCTCCCCCTGTTCCCTCCCTCTCACCCCCCAGTAATGTCATGAGTGTTTTCAACAAGCAAAAAGCATCCAAACAGGCCTGTGTGTTCCACTCAGAGCTAATCCTCATCACAGGAACTGCACTGCATTTGTCATTTTTCTTGAAGCTTGCAGCACATAAGTATCATTTATATCTCTGGTTCTTCACATACCAGCCCTCAAACAACCACTCACCACTGAGATATTCCATTAGTGTCACGCTGGGAATGGAATACGTTTCTGGGTTTTATAACCTGACTTCGAACCAGAGCATCGTAACTAGTCTTGCTCTCAAGATTACAGTTCATCTTACAGTGGGAAGGAAAAGGGGATGTGATGGATTTAAGCACTTCCCTGCTGGCTGACACACGGCTGCTCTGGTCCTGAGTGAGCAGTGAAATAGGGGCTGCAGCCAGACCAGGGGACAAACTGTGACTCAGTCAGTGTTTTTTCCTGCTCCTTGCTTGCATAAGGAGCGATTAACTTTGCACCTGCTTGTTAAATAACTTACTCCTTGTCTGGGGTGCAAAAAAAAAAAAAAAGGGAATTATTCAACTCCTTGTGTCTTTGACCTGCCTCCTCTCTGAACCCCTCTATGTCTGATGGGCTTAGTGACAACAAGCCTGAGCAGCAGCCTAAGAAAAGGCAGTTTATCTCCCATAAACCCCTCTTTGTTCAGCCAAACAGGTAATAACAGCACAACACCAAATGAACATCAAGTGGCTGTAATAATCATTATTTGAATCTTTACCCATTCTTATTTGGAACATAGTATTTTCAGATACTGTATTCAGAGAAGGGCAGGATTGATAGTGGTTTCAGCTCGAAAGTGCTCTGCTTCCCTTTCAGAGCTCATCTGGCATTTTCAGAGAGCTATGAAATCCAAAATGCAGGCCTATATAGCCTCTTTACATCACTGGAAATCATTATACAGAATAAAAGCAAGGTTGAGTTGGGTCCAAATTAACTAAGAAAACATTGTCAAAACATATTCTGCAGTAATAAGGACAGAGAAAGAAAAAGAGGACTTTTTGTTAGTTCCTATTTTTAATGATGTTATAAACTCCAAGCTAGCTATTTTGTGTGTCAGGAAGTAATCGTGCATGACCAATTTTTGCTCTTGTAAGGATTTTACCTTGTGGCTACATTGTGTTTGAGATGATTTCAAGGAATATTTTGATCACCTGCAGGCTTTTCAAAGGTTTGTTCACTTACTGAACAAGGTAGGGGAAGGACTTTTCCAGGGCAAATTTGTACAACTGATTAAGGGGTTTTATGCATACTTGAAACTCTGATTTTATTAATCATCATGACATCATATGTAATTAATATTAATCCTCACAATATCATATGTAATACTCAACATAAACAATGGAGTTGTCACTCCCAATAATAATCAAGAACAGAATTTGTGAGGCACTGAAGCCCAGGAGGTGTTGCTTTAAAAGGAATTATTTGTAAGGGTCAGTTTGTTACACATGACTTTCTCATTATACATGTTATTATCAGATATCACAATGTGCTATCTTTGCAGCACAGAAGACCATGCAAGCCTTAGAATCTAAAAACCAGGGCAGAGTGAAAACCACGTTGATCAGAATTACAGACAAATTACCCAGGATTTTAAATAATACAGTAAGTACCTGGCAGGCTTTCAATTACTGAAGACAATTACCAAGTAGTTCTATGCAAATACCTCCAGTTCAAGACAGACAGCAATAAGGCAATGTGTTCATTAAAACTGCTTGAAAATAAGCCTGAAAGTTGCTTATAATTGCCTACTTTGCTCCAATTCCTTTACCAGAAATAAATCAGGAGAAGTAGAACACATATATATAAAACTTAAAAAAAATTAAATCCGTAATTTTATCTTTTCCCTTCACCAAAATTACTTGTATATTTTGCAAACCACTTTTTTTTGAAACCAGGAGAGCTGACCACAATTTCTGTTTTAGCTCATCTTCAGCCTCTGCCAAGGGGAAATAGGAATAGAACAAATCTTTTCCAGTCTAATGTAAAAATATTTGCATATCTATAGATGGATGTATAGATAGATAGATAGATGATTGATAGATGTATAAACTGAAATATAAACATATGGAAATTCTTGTTCTCTCAACATATTCTCACATCTTGTATTGACTGACATCACCTCTGACAAAAGCCAGTGAGAAGGAAAGGTTATAGAAACCCCTTTGAATAAAATCCCTCACAGAACTTCAAGAAGATGATGCAAAATAAACTGAAACAGAGTTCAGGTGAACAGGCACATACCTCAGGGTTTCTTTTCCATGTGGCTGTAAAAATCCTTTGAAGCTGGCCATTAGGGGATGCTTCTTTCAGCAATTTGGAGCAATTCTCAGGGGAAATATAATTGTCTTTTTACCTGATATTTTTCTATGAGACCCATGAAATTGCTCTGAGATATTTCCTTTCCCACAGACAAAGGGAAAGGTAAGGTTTAATATGAAGATGAGCACAGTCCTCTGATGCAGCTTAATGTATTTTTTATTATTCAAATGCCATTGCATTACCAGCACAATGGGTCAAATTTGCCCAAGGGGAGTTCATGTTGATAAAGTGGCAGGAGGGCTGTGGCCAGCTCAGAGCAAGGTAAATATGTTGAACATATTTACCTTGGGAATGGCTTCTCCAGAGGAATTAAACACATCTCAGAACCTCCTTTAATATTTTAATGTTTAATCTCGGTTAGCAAGTGGTGAAATTAAATATGAATTGTATGACACATTTAAATGTGGGGACAATGACCAGCAAAGTTTAAAGAATCTGAGCCTGGCTGACTACACAAGTAACCCTCTTTCATGCTCTTGTCCATGCCTGCCAATGTAGTCAGCTGCATTTCTTTTCCCTTTTATATTTGCAGCCAGTTCAATCCAGGAACAGCAAGTGAATGAGAAGACACCAGGAAAGTGCACAGAGGAAGTGAAAATACAAAGGACAAGCACATACCGTTTTCTATCTTCCAGAACCAAACCTTAAAAGGGAGTTTCAAGGCCATACTTGCCTGTTGGGGTGATCTCTTGGCTCTTTGTGTGCTTGATGACTGAAAGAGGTGGGACTGGCTCAGATCAGCCCCTTTGGCCTCGTGGTTTTAATAAGATGATTCTAGACTTAAGTAACCAGGAGGCATGAGGAGCAAAACTTAAGTATCATTCAGGCTGGCTGAATGTGGACATAATTCTTCTCTAAAACACATTGTTTTCTTCTGCCGTTAACAGAAAGCTTTTGTCTCTGCTGCTTGTACAGTAACCAGCACTGCAATCTCTCTCAACACCCAAGCAGGAACACTTTCCAGGTGAGAAAAAAGTGAAAGAAGTAGCTAGTGTTTGCTCTGCTTGCTTAATAAAGATGACATATGTGTTGGGTGCTGGATCATCAACTGCCTTATGATATGTGCTGCAGTCAGCCAAAGCAAATGCAAAATAACATCTCATTCAGCTGGGAGAGTGTAAACTGTACATTCATACACTTTACTGAATGTATGTGAATATGCAAGGTGCTGAGCAATAGTAAATTCTTCCTGAGATCTTTAATCTTCACACCTACAGTCTTTGGGGTGTATAGAAAGCAAATTATATCTTGGTAGAGACAGAAATTAACCATCTCCCCAAATTTTGATTTCTGTTTGATTCCTTCCAGTCTCTCCCCTATGAGAGGATAATACCTCATTACAACTTTAAAGTCTGACTTTTTTAATAGGGCTATGTGTTTTAAATGACAATTTATTTCATGCCAGGGAATTCCATGACTTGATAGCCACAGTGAAGAAAGTGCAAGGACTGTTTCTGGGTTGAAAGAACATGAATTTAAAGCCACCACTGCACCTTTTTCCCCAGTACTGTAATTGTATAAACATGGATTTGTAGAAACATACAGCTGAGGTGTGGAGGTGGGAAAGATGATGTTCTTGCCTAGGGTAATAGATGTGATATAAACATTTTTCTCATGAATACACCTATTCCTGTACTGTTGTGTCATATTTATCCTTTTAAATGTATGCATACTTTGGAAACTGAAGTAAAGGCTACACCTCAATTGTCTGAGGGAAATATTAACTCCTTAGTATTCTATTTGTATATGGAAGTCTGGAATAAGGGAGTGCTGTGTTAGTACACTCATATTTAAAAGATGTTTTACAGCCAGCTCTTCATTCAACCTAAGCAATAACAATGATGCATGTTATTAATCTATATTTTCTTCACAATGTGAAGTCTAACTTTTTAATTTTGAATTTATAATTTATAGTCAGAGGGAGATGCAGGGGTGGAAGATTAAAATTTCTAGGCTGGACAATGAAGTACCTGAGGAGTCCCAGACATTTGTGGTCATTTCTGTGAATTATAGGCACGTGGTCCTGCCCCCATGGCCTTGTGAGTGATCCCAGTCCAGCATTCCTAATGGTGGGGGTAATCATCCAGCTTCTCCCCCATAAACTGCCCTAATAACGAGGGTAAGATGTTTTGTTTGCCTAAATCAGTTCTTGCTCTGTGGCAGTGGGAATAAGGCTGCTCAGCCAGAGAGGAGCTGCGAGGCTGGAGAGGTTCTCAGAGGACTGTCTATGTACTTAGCTAGATGAATAGTGAGTCAGTGGGGCATGGGAAAACAGCTGTCACATTTATCTTCCTCACACTAGCAACTGAGAGTCATTACCAGGATCCTAATACACCAAAGGATACTTTGAACAGAGATGATCCTCATTTATTTGTCTACACATACTTAAAATGTTGCTTTGTGGTGTAAGTTACTGGCACAGGAGGAAGAGTTTGGGCTGAAGTTATTTTAGGGACCATTTAAGCTCAAGACTTTAAAGCTGATTTGTTCTTTTCCAATATCCTCTTTCACATTGTACCGTAGGGAACCTGTTTTTGTGAGCCAATCATCATTTTTCTTAAACATATAGAGAAATTATAAAGGATAATTATATCTCAGGGGCACCTTAATTGCCCCAATTACTTGGCCAGTTTTGACAGCCAGATCTGATGAAGAGAGGGAGGAAGGGAGATCTGTAGATACAAGACAACATTTCATCTGATACTTGGACAATACTCATGGTACAGCTATAATAATCAAAGTATCTGTGTTTAAAAGTATACTGTATGCAATATAAAACTGGAGTAGAAAAAGAGCTTTGGTGAATTAGAAGAAATACTTTACCCAGTCAGCCTTCTGCTTGAGATACACAGCATTAGCACTAAATCAATTATAATTAAGTTGCACGTAACTAAAATTGGCAAATTCAATTTCCGCAACTTTTCATTAGAGCTCAGCTGCTGTAATGGCAGATTGAATTACAACACCTTCCACGATATCTTCCAGGTATAGTCATTATCAGACATAATTCTGCTTTTTACTTCTTTTTAGCATGAAAATGAGACAATGTATAATTGTCCTGGATCAACGATGAGGTTACTTCTTCTGGTAAAATTGGCAATATAAAATCCCTGACACCTTATGAGGGTGTTCAGATGCTAAAGAGCCATTTCAGGGTTTTTTAGGGCATAATGGACATTTTTTGGTGTTAGAAGATGAAAGACAAATATTTGTACTCACAGTGATAATGCCAGCTTGAATAAAAAAAAAAAAAAAAAAGAAAAAACAAAGTGCAGAACTATCCACTCTCTGCAACTTCTGAAAATGAAGTAATTATCCTCTTTGTTGAAAGGCTTTGGTGTTAGTACAATTTCAAGAACATGGTTAATGTTGAGCACACCCTTGTAAACTGTCTTGTAGAGGTGCTTTCTTGAACCGAGGTCATGGTTAAGTGTATAAATCTAAATAGAGGTCTTCCTCTTTTTCTGTCTGAAATGCTATTACACCTGGAACAATGTTTTAACATCTTGCCCCAACGAGCAAAATGTTATTCTCATCATTAAACTGACGGTTGCACAAAGGTAATTGGATCAGATACAAAATGGATGCTCTTCCATAAGGTTATTCTTTGGGGTAATCAGGGAGCAGCAACTGTAAATTATAGCCAAACTTTATTCCCTGGTCCCTAAAATCTCTAAATCAGTTATTTTAAAAAAATTCAGCTTTTTACAAGAAAGGTAGAGGAGAAGCTAGGAAAAATATCTGTGTGTAAAATGCACATATGTTGAATAGCTCTGTGAGATAGAAGCATCCAGCTTCTTCTGCCCAGGGGTCTCAGTAAAAAGTAATAATAATAAAACAAACAAACAAAACAAAACAAAAACCAAAATAAAACAAAAAAATAAAAAAATAAAAAACCAAACCAAACCCAAACAACAGGTTAGATTTGATAAAAATAGGGAGCAGTTTTCAGAGTCTCTGAAATCATCAGGGACATATCTATGCCTGCATTGGAATGCAGCACAAAACACATCTCCATGATGAACTACTTGTACTAGGCATATCCATAGCCTCTGCTTCTAATAAAAATTTATTCATCATGTGAAATAAACATGATAATACAGTCAAAAGCTCACTGCTGAGCCATTCTTACCAGGGCACATATCATCTATCACACTGAGACCCACTGGCAGATTGGTTCTTGAAGAAAAAGATCATCTTCATGCAAACCTTAATATTGCCATAAGCCACTCTAGGCAAGCAGTGGGTTGCCTGCCCAGTCCTTTTCCAGCAGATTTGTTTTACTGGAAAACAAAAGTTACTAAAAGCAAGGAACATAACAATCAGCTTCAAGGTTCAGCTCACCCCTGTTTACTGCTCCGATTCCAGAGATTAACCTCTTTATTTCCTACAGAGAGATTAGCAATCAAAGCTAAATTATATTTTCATTGGATAAATCATTTACAAGTAGTTTGGGTCTTTGGTCTTAAAGCTTCAGCGTGACTGAAAAAGCCTTGCTCTCATTTTGAGTGTATTCAAGTGGAATCTCTGTGCAAACTGGTCCTATCACCTAGAAATTCCAGGTTCGTTTGGAAACTATCATAAATACATATAAAAACCATTATAAGCTGGAGAGCTGTGTATTGAATATAATCCTTAGGGAGGGTGACATATTTTACAGTTTCTTTGGACTCCGGCTACTACATGGGAGACTGTATCACAAAAAAATTACTGAGTCAAAGTACTTAGCAAATTCAAAAATGTCAAATAATCTTGATCCTGCAGGCTGAATGCTTGATATAGCTAAAACCTCCTGGGTATATATCATACATCTGAAGGATAAATGAACTGGAAAATTTGTAGGCAAAGCTTGAGAGCCACAATTCATAGAATCATAAAATATGAGGTTGGAAGGGGACCTCAGTTCATCTGTTTGTGACACATATGTGCTCTGAGAGCCAAAAGTTAGTCATTATTTTGCAAATAAAAAAAAATCAGATCCTCATACCTACAATGTTCAAGCACCTTTCACAGCTTTCTCTAGCCTAGCCTTAGTATCAAGACTCTTGCTACTTAGAAGTGCAAGCGATGTATTCTGTCCAAAAGAAACTTATAATGACTTAACAGCATTCATCTTATTTTCTGTGTGTTAGATTCATGTCCATCATAGTCTTGGTGGAGGACAATGGTTCAAAGGTAGAACATATATGCTTGTGCCAGAACACAAATCCAACCATTTTAACTTTTACCAAAGATTGAAACCTGCACCCTTGAAATCCTGTAGGTGTCAGCCAAGCATACATCTTTTAGAGGATGAAAAAGTAGTCCAGATACTAATTCTGCTCTCCTCAGTTTGCTTCCTTCTTGGCATTTTAAAATCTCCAAGTACAATATTTTATCCAGCATAAAGAAAATCCTTCAAACAAATACAAATGACAGGTGCCCCTGGACCCCACTACAACTAAGAAAGCAGCAGAAAGCATCTGGACTGCAGCTTCTTGTGAACATGCAGCTCTTCCTGTTCCATCAGAAGTGATTCAAGGAGCTCTGCAGAGCTCACTCTGGTTCCTCACTGGGTATTGGAACTAAAAGCATCCGTAGGTGATGTTGATATTCACACCCAGGGATGGTTGCTGCAGACAGCCCACTGGAAGTGGACAGCTCATGCTAATGAGCTCCTCACTGCTGCCCCTCAGGGGAACTGTAATTCTGATTTAGGTTCTGCTGCACATTTCAGAGCTAGAGCAGAGCACATGTCCCAGCCTCAAGTGCTCAGCTACCTTGGGCCATCAGTTTTCTAATTCCCATTAGTTAGCACTTAATGCCAGTGACAGTGATGTTTTAAGTATTGATCCACATGCACAGATGGTCTTTAATTTCCAGTGGTACCCAGGACATCTCAGATAGTAGGTGGCATAATTTAGCAGTCTAGCAAATTGATGAGAATGTTGCTGCTTTCACTGATATGTATTAGAGTACAATTGATCAAGTACCCTTATTACATTCTGCTAACAGGATTGAAAACCCCAAAGATAATTTCACTGTAATGCTTGCCTTGCATTGGCAAAGTACACACGGAAATTTCATAGCCTTCTTGATTTTTAAGCATTATGAGCAAAATTAATCCATTTCCAGAGAACCTAATAGAAATTTATCAGCCAATCAAGATAAAAAAGGACTTAAAGAGGGCTGATCAATAAGATTGGATTTCACCCAAGGTTGCTGTGACTTCATGTATGTCTTGGAAGTCAAGTAAGCCATACAAATGTGAGGTTGCTTTTTTTTAGTATATATTTAACATGCACTATGGGTGTCTGAATAGATTATTGATGATCCCTGGAAGCAAAGGTGGGCAATGCTGAATCCAGGGGGAAAAAAAGTGTTGTTAAAATAAGGGCAGTTTATGAAGCAAAACTTAAGTACTGCCATAGTTAAATATGTTTTTTACGTCTCCACCCCACCTATATAACCTACTTCATATATTAACTATATTTTAACTGTATTTTTCTTACCCCTTCCTTTTAGTTTCCTTTTCCCTACCCACCCATCCCCTCAGGGAGCAATAAAGGTAAGCTGTACTTTTGTCTCACTTGTTCCTGTTTCTAAGGTCCTTCACAAATAAAAATTTATAGCTTATCTTAATAAGACTTTGGAAATAATGAGTTCGGTTTCTATTGAGTAGAATCTGTGTTAAACAACAAGAATAAACAACAAGACAGCAAATAGGGCAAGTAAAACTACTAACTTACAAAAACCCTGGCAAATAAATGTCAGTACTTTGGAAAATTTACCTTTTAAACAGCAACTTTATCACTGTTACTACTATTAATTTTCTCTCTGAAAACAGGCAAGGGTATTGGCCACTTCCTGCTAGACACTGGATGAGCATATACCAAAGAAAGTTAGTTTCAAACTTTATCCTGTAAGAGAGAAAATAGACAAATACAGTGCAGAAAGCAGAAAAACATGCTAAGGGCAGTTAAAATTTATCTGCCAGAAAATATTCTCAAAGGAAATTTAAGTTTTTGAATAACTATTTTTTTTAAAAGAATAATACATTTTTATTAGAAAACAATTGAATTTGAAATTGCCCTAAAAGAAAAAGGGGTCAGAAGCAGCTTAGAAGCAGCTACAACTTCCCAGAAGCATCATCTGAAAGTAAACAAAACCTACCTTCTTTTTGTCAATCTTTTGATAGCTTTGCCAAAGTGATATTTCTAAAAGAATGGATCAGAGAAAACAACAACAACAAACAAACAACAACAAAAAAAAAAAAAAAAAAAAAAAAAAAAAAAAAAAAAAAAAAAACCAAACACAACTTGTATGGTAGCTGGAAGATTTTAGAAGTCTTTTCCCTGCTCAACTCATGCAAATACAGCTGCAGAAAAACTGAGCAACTCAGATCACTGATAAAACGATGCCGCAAAACTAATTGATTTTAAGCAAATGAGTCAGCTCAGAGACTCCCAGGATGGCCTGCTGTGAGAAGGCACTTCTGGAGACCATCCAGCCCAAGCCCAGCTCGGAGCAGGAGCAGCTAGAACAGGCCTCCTAGGGACATGACCAGTTTGATTTTCAGTGTTTCCAGTAATGGAGACTCCACAGCCTCTGTGGGCATCCTGATGTTCCAAAGTGGGAGCATCCTCACAGTGAGGAAGTGTTTTCTTTAGACAGAATTTCCACAGTTTGTGCTCATTACCTCTCGTCCTCTCTCAGTGCAACACTGAAACAAGTCTGGTTCCATCTTCTTTTCTCCCTCCATCAGTTAGTTATAAGAAGGAGAAGATCTCTGTGAGCCTCCTCTTCTTCTGCAGGCTGAACAGTCCCAGCTCTTTCAGCCTCTCCTATGACAGATGTTCCAATCCCTTAGTCATCTTAATGGCTCTTTGATACTCTGTGATATCCACTGTTGAATTTAAAATCAATCAATTTTCTCCATCATGTTTATCAGGTTTTTAAAGTTCAGTTATTCCCAAGAGTGAACAAAGGCTGTCCCTATTGGCACTTTCACTGCCATCATCTACTCTTTTGCCTCTTTTTATTCACACATTCCCAATTGCTCATTTTTGATTGCATAAAGCTCCCTGTTTTCAGAGTCATCAGTGAATAGGGCTGAAAACTGTTTCAGTTGCCTGAAAATAACAGATGAAGGACATTTCCTTCCCTTTATTTTAATAGCAATCAAATTTAGATTGCCCCTCTGTAATATTTTGGGGATATAAAACATGACAGAGCTGCTACCTTAGAGGGATTGCTCTTGGTGTGTTAGATCACCTGAAGATGTTGATTTTTACTTTCCTGAGTAGACAGTCTCAGAACATGAATGCAATGGAGCATAATGGTGCACTGAAAACTGTGCAACCAATTAGGCAAAAATATTGAAAGAAAAGAATTCATTAATAAGTCTCTTGAGATTTAATGCCCATATGGGCCTGTAGACTCCTTTCAGAATAAATACTTTGATGAGTTGGTTACGTTCTTTATTTTAATATCTTTATATTTAATCTTATCATTGAAATTCAGTTCCTTTCTCCTGGGTTTGCAGGAGTTCTGATGCCCCATCAATTATGCAATCCACTGGGAACTTTCTTTACTTATACTTTTGCATGTGGGCAGCTTGGGCGAGGATGTCTTTCCTTCTAAGCCATTGCCTTTAAGTTTGGAGATCTTGGAGCCAACAAAAAGGGTTGGAAGGAGGATTTGGGGAACTGTAGTTTACATGGAAATCACTTAGTAACTCATATTCTGTCTCATCAGACATCACACAGAAAGAGGAAATCAGTTGCACTGCAGGTTGCAAAACAGAAGCGATAAAAATAAACAATAAATAGAAAAAATATATGCAAATTAGATGTAAGATTTGTGATCCATTAGATCTTTCTATCAGCAGTCACTGCTCTGCTTTCCAGCAGATTAGGAAAAATACATGCCCATGCAATAAAGGTCAGCCTTTTCCAATCAAATATAAACATTAACTTTAAAAATGTGCATTTTCTGGTTGTCTTTCTACCCTGTTCTATGCAGGGCAAATGTTTTTGTCTGTCTTGCTTCTATCTGTTTTTTTTTTATTGCTGTGGAGACAAATGAGAATGACGTGAATTTTTCCTGAGATATGAAAGTCAACACAACCTGACACAAAATGGTGATGGTAATGAAAGAATAGGTGACATTTCAGGCTAACATTTTAGTGACATTTATAAGTATTTTAACTTCAAAAATGTGTTAAATAAAGATTCTTTCAGAACTGGACCCAATCTCAAAAATTCTGAGACTATTTATACTGATTTTAACTAAGTAAAACTTACCTTAGTTTCTAGAGTAAATGACCAGAGATGAGTTCCCAGACAGCAATTCTCAACCTGTGCCTTAGAGCTCTTTAGTGGTCATAAATGAGTCACAAAAATCACAGTACTTCAGTTTTGCTGGGCCCAGCTCTGTCCTCCAACACTGGCCTCAGTAATTTCAATTAGTTCTCACCCTTCTGCCCCAGATGAGCAGAGCTGCTGCCAGGAATAAACTGTGCAGGTGATCCAGGGATTTTCAGAGTGGGAAAGAGGGAGAGGAGGAGACAGTTATGAGAAGAGACTGGAGCCCCTGACTGTTCACAGCCATTCAAGAAATACTGTTAAGAAGAAAATACTTTCGTTTTTGCTGCATTAGTACAAAAATTGATTAAAAGATTTCCACTTACAGAATCTGTTCTGCAAGGAAGGGGACTCATAGTAGGAGCTGAGACCAGAAATGACACAGAACAACACCAGCCTAATTCAGCTGTAGAAAAATACTGCTATTGTGGTTTAAATCCAGTCAGCAACTCAGCCCGAGACAACTACTGGCTCATTCTCCTCCTGCTGGGATTGTACAGATGGTTGAGAGGTTAAAAGTAAGAAAACTTGTGGGTAGAGATGAAAACAGTTTAATAATTGAAATAAAATATATTATTAATTAATAATAAATATAAAAATGAAAGTTGAAAATAAAAACCAGGGAGAGGAATAAAACCCAAGAAAAAGAAGTGATGCACAGTGCAATTGCTCACCATGAATGGATTGATGCCCAGCCTGTTCCCAAGCAGTGACCCTTGGCCAGCATTCCCCCTAATTTGTATGCTGAGCATTATGTCATATGGTCTGGAATGACCCTTTGGCCAGTTGGGATCAGCTATCCTGGCTGTGTCCCTTCCCACTCCATGTGCAGCCCAGGCCTGCTCAGGAACAGGGCATCGTGAGAAGCTGAAAAGCCCTTGAGTTGGTGCAAACACTACTGAGCAACAACCAAAACACCAGCGTGTTTTTAACATTATTCTCAACTTAAATCAAACACAGTGTTCTAGCAGGTACTGGGAAGAAAATTAACTCTATCTCAGCTGAAATCAGGACAGCTGGTTTCATACTCTGTCGTACTTTGTAAGCAGGTGGGGGAGCTCAGTAAAGTTTTGATACAAGACCAGGATCTCTGTGGCTGCATGCAGATAAAGGTTAGATCCTGCCTCTCAAACCCACAGGCACTGGGGAATGACACTCTCACCTGAAGGTTCAGGAGGCAGATACTGAGTGTTATTGCTGACTTCCCACAGTCTTCAGCTCAGTTCAAGGTCTTGGTCCTGATCTTTGTGGGCTCCACTGCTCCCAGTCTTCACAGATCCTGGACTCTTTTCAGCCCCTTTGCAGAACGACATGACATTACAAAGCAAGAAAAGTACAGCCATGACAAAAGAAGTCATATGGGAGCAGAGGTGAAATTCTCCCTGAAGCTCAGTTCCTCACAAATCTCTTTGCTTGAACTGCTCCATGCATTTCATTATGGGGCTTTCTCTAAAATAAATGCATGATAGCAGATAAATTAAAACGTGCTCAGTCACTGCTACCTCTCCAAAAAAAAAAAAAAAAAAAGGCAAAAATTAAAAAAGACTGAGTAAACCAGGTATGATAGATTTCATTAGTGATACACATTTCAAGGTGAAACTCCAATTTTATTGCAGTGTTTTGCCACAGCAATTCACATGGAAACAATGTCTTCCCACTGATTCTAGAATATAACTGCCTGAGTACACAATATTTACCTATCTAGATCTTTATTTTTCATATAAGAGATATGAAATTACTTCTGCTGCAACCACTAACACCTTTAATATCTGCCCTATAAAAGTCCATATGTAATATAAATGAAGTATGAATGCTCTGTAGAGCTTGTTACAGTACCCAAGGTGTGCTGTGCCCTCATCCAAAGCCTTTGGAAACAAAGATCCAGCTAGACAAACACAGCTTCTATCACAGAAAGATGTATACCTGAGGTTTTTCAGATCTACCCAAACCACTGAAATCAGGTCAGCAATGCGGAGCAGAAAAGCTCAGTAGAAATCTAAATCCAAACAAAAATATTTTCAGAATCAGAGCTCAGAAAAATTCTGAGGAGAACTATAAAGAGAATGTATGAACAATCTTTTATAGTTAGTTGCATTTTTCTTCCTTTCTACTGTTTCTCAAAACTGACTCTCTGTAGGCTCCAGATAGCAGAAGCCTGCAGAGAAAGCAATCCCAGTGCCACCTCCACCCTCCCCAATCTACTTCTCTTATAATTAAAGGATAAATCACACAAATTAAATTAAAAAAAAAAGCCTCTATTGTTTTACATTTACTTTCATTTTTATTCTGACATTGCAGAGATGTTGTTTTCTTATTTATCATGAGAGATATTGTTAAAACGTGGAAAGTGGCACGACGGGGTAAACGTATGAAGGAACAAACCCCAAATTTTTGCCTGGCTCATATTAGTGACCATCATCTGATAGCCTTCCTGCAATGAATCCATGGGGGAGAAGGCAAATTTTAGAAAAGTTTTAAATATCCTGCTCCATGCTGCCTACAAAATATTTGTTGACAATTATGGTTTAAAGCAATGATAGCCACGGGGAGGGTGCCATTGGATAATTGCAATCACTTGATGTTAGCATGTTATAAATAGAGTGTTTCAACCTTCAATTTTAGAACCATTTCAATTAGAATATGAAAATATTTTAATTACAAACTCAGTTAAAAACCATCTCAAAAAGAATATATGAAAACTTCAATTTGTTTTTGAGAAAAATATTTTTGGAGGGAGCACTTCCAAAGGATTGTTTGGATCAGACATTGAACTGAAAAGTCCATAAATAATACAATGTTGTTCTTTAACTATAAACACTGTGCTGTAACACTGAAATTATTACTAATTCTATTTCATATGCTTTGCATAACTAGCAGTTATTTCAGACAATGTTTTTCTCTTATTTGTTTTCAGAATACCGGAGACCTGATCCTTGCCCATGCCTGGCCATGATTACATTTTAGAAATAATTAATTTAATAGGAAGAAAAGGAGTCTTGAGTTCCTAACTGTTCACAGCCAATTGAAAAGATTCTCTGAGACATAATGTTTAACTGTGGGAGGAAATATTTACCTGCTGGAATGGCCATTTCCAAACAACAAACCACTCCCTTTTGCACATTTTCTGTAAAAGAGGAGTAAGGAAAAAAACCTCTGAGAGTTTGCACACAGCATGTTCATGTCTGTTAGTACCTGTCAAAAGAATCCTTTCAAATTAAATAACTAATATTTGCAAGACCCTCTCACTGCAGTCTGTTGATGCTGCAGCATTCCCAGTCCCACCTCACAGTTACAGATTAGTTTGTTTGGAAAAAGTGGAAACTTTCTAATTTACCTTTTCTCAGACACAATTACAACATGCATGAACCAGAGATGAATTTGTGAGCATTATTACAGCAGCAAGAGAAGAGATCCTTAGAAGTGACTTTTCTTTCTCAGATGTTTAAATATTACAGTGTGATTGAGGCTGGAAATTACCTTTGAAGGTCATCTTGTCCAATCCCCTTTTTACAATAGGTAAAAAATAACTCTGTTACATTTGAAGGAAACAGATTCTTTTATACTCTGGTCTAAGATATTAGGAAAGTTTATATGTTGTCAGATTTATATTCAGGAGACAATTTTTTTTTCTTTTTTTTTTTTTTTTTTTTTAAATCTAACCACAGAACTTGGGTCTTCAGAGACTCAATTCAAACTTTCCAATTAGCTCTTTTACCTATATATCCACTTTCTGCATATTACCATGAAATGGAAATTGGCCACGAGGGAGAAGACTGCTGATAAAGAACAGAAAATTCAAAGATATCTGCTGAGATACCAGCTTGCAGCGAGGCAGAAGCTGAAAACACAAAATCTAGAGGAATGCAGGGAAGGGCAAAGAGCAGCCTGAGCCAGTGGTTGTACGTGAGGTGGCACAGGGGCGTGAGGACTCCTGGACTGATGAAACCAAGGTGCAGAGTCTGCAGACCAGGACAGTTGAGGTGGCATTTGTGCATAAGTAGCTCTGAAACCTGTGTTGATTTGCCCATATGCACTTGGCCACTGATCCCTGACTTGGGATGTACTCTCAGACCTCAGTGGTTTATTTTCTCCTTTCTGTTTGACAGCCTTTGTGCTCGCCTTTGAAAAAGTATTTTTGCTGCCCAGCGAGACAGAAGCAGAGAGAGAGGGTTGTAAATAGACTATCTGCACTACCATGACAATCTCCTTGGGAGATAGCATGGAGGTTCAGCCAGCATGGCTCTGTCGTGCAGCCAACTCACTTTTCAAACAGCTTGTCCAGGACCAGAGGCTTTTCCAGCAGCCTGCACGCTGCAGAAGGGCACATGATTATTCTGCTAGAGAGGGGGAACCTGCCGAGCCAGAACTCTGTCACTTTATTAAGTAAGAGTTTGTGAGGAAGCCGTGTGAATTAATCAGGGAGTCAGACAGCAACTTGACTAAATCACTGAGGAGGAGTCGTGCAGTAGTAATGAGTTATTGTGTGCCCTGCCTGGGGGAAAAGGAACACATGCCTCAGGAGCTATGCTGACTGTATAAAATAACCTGGACAAATTACTTGAGGATTTTTCCCAGAACAGGGGGAAAAAAAAGTGTGTATAACTCTTTTTCCCCAGAGAACCATTGTCACTTAACAGTGCTTGGGTGTTTATTTCCTCCTCAGCTGAAAATCCAAGGATAAACCCAGGATATTTCAATTGCTTCTATCCATTACACGGAGAGCAACAGGATTAGGCAAAAAGGAATATATTGGCTCCTAAAAATCACGGCTTTGATAAAGAAAACTGATTTGAAACTGTGAAAAGTTCAAGCTGTTTTATTCTGCAAGTGGCAGACATGCTGCCAATGGGGATTGCACAAAGCCTGCCTGGAGACTCTGGCATGTAACAGGACAAATAGAAAAATGGATTTACTCAGGCTTGGGTATTTAATGGTTATTAATGGAGAATGCATGGTACAGCATGTTGTTTATTAAGATATGTACCATATTCTTGTATTGCATATCCATAAAAGCAGTTCACCCAACACCGCAGCATACTGGAAGGCCACAGTTAGATATTTAAAAGTGTAATATTCACAAAAGCACCCAAGGAGACCTTATAAAAAAGACATCAGCAGAAATAATTAGGAAATTTGAGTCGAAACCTTTAGAGGATTCGCCTAATTACTTTCACTTTTGTAAATATAAGTACTCTAATTTTTAGGTACCTATATGGGTTTGGCTCAAGATAATTAGCACTGTGCAGACCACCCCAGAAGACAAAATTGGGAGCGAGGAGGGACGAAATAAGGACTGTCATCACATAAGCCACATTCATATCACACACATTCATTTTCACATTAATGTAACAACCAAGCCTCCCCAACTTTCACTGAGGCTGCATCAGTCAGTGCTGTGAAGCACAGGTTGCACTACCAGAGATGTCACCATTTTATGAGGGTGAAAAACACAGAGGAAAAGTGATGTGACCTGTAGTAAAATGAGAAGGCTCGCTTTGCAAGATGTGGAGATATATAAACACTGATAAAAGTCAGGCATATTCTGATCTACCACTTTCGAGTATTTACAAGGAAGAGACTGTTACAAGACTTCTCCCTAAAATAAACAGTATACAGATTGTGATCTCTGACACAAACATCTAAATCTGCATTTGATGAGAACAAAATACACCGGGGAAACAAAAAAGAAAATCAAAAGATACTCAAGAGTATTTGCTTCTTGATTGTTCCACAGAATCTCAGATTTATCTTCAATTATCACACAACTACCAGCAGTTCTAAGGGTGAATCATTGTCTCTATAAAACCTAAGAAATTTGAGAATACTGCTGTATACATTCATCAGATATGGGGAACTAGAGCTATAGCTTTAACCTACAAGAACATCAGGGAGAGCTGAAGCTTTATTTCTGTTTTGTTATAGATGTCACCACATAAGCAGTTCCAGAGAAGAACCTTCCAGTAATCTTCCTGAGAGAATTAGAAAGTTTATGAAAACTCTAGACTTGTGCTTCCTTATCAGTGATAGAGTGGAGTACAGGGCTTTGTTTTTTTTTAAATCTTTGTGCATCTGATAATTTTTCCCTGTTTGTCAGATCTGCAATATGTTCCTCACAACATGTCTGAGTATGTTCCTGTGAAAGAGACGGTTTTAACCCCATCTGGCAAACGTGACACTGAGACACAGTGGGACTTGCTTGTGTTTCATAGCAACTGCCCAGAATGCTCGAGCTCTTGAGAGTTTAAAAAGAGAGTCTGTAGCAGTGAGTGGGGCTGGTCTGTTCTCCAGAAATTCCCAGGGGGCCTAACCAGATCCAGGCAGACACCTAGGAGGACATAAAGTAGTGCCAGTGACTATTTCTATAAGAAGAGGATCATTATTAATTAGGCTAGTTTAATCTCCCAGGCTCTGGTTCAAGACCCTGGTCCACAAAGTATCCAGCTGTGCTCCCAAGATAATCCATATTTCACACTGAATGTAGCATACTAGTTCATCAAACTGAATTAGGCCCTGCCACATTCTCTGGTGCTTTAACTTCCTTTAAACCTTATTCTGTATTAGCTGACTCATTGCAGCACACAGTTTAAGCTAAAGGACACAGCTTGAGCAAATCTATAGTTAATATAGCATTGTGATCTTCATTTGTGTGGGGTTGCAATTTTCTCCCTTAACACAGGGGATAAACTGCTGCTTGAGGAATGTGGCAGTCTTTAACAGTTATTTGCCTTCCTGGACTTCCAGCAAAATTTCAAGAAAGAAGCAACAATCACCCATCACCAATCCCTTTTTCCCACTGAAATCTCTTCCCTCAGAATGCGTCAAATAAAAGAAATTCCCCCAACTCTCGTTAGGGGGTTATTGTCTGTACTCGAGGATTGAAAAAGGAAAATACAAACCCCTATTGCTAGGCTAAGAAAGTATTCCCTTCCTGAGAGTATAAATGTTAAGCAGATAAAAGAAAAGGCAGTGCTAATGGCTGATTGGAACCCAAAAGCCCAGAGACATTTAAATGCAGTACATCCATCCAAGGAAGCTTCTCTGCTGCAGGAGGGTACATGACGCAGTTTTCGGCAGCAAACATGATGCCCAACATCAACTGACTGAGTCAAGTGCAAAAAGCAAGTCTAGCTTGCTTTCCTGATTTTTAATAGCCTTTTTTTTTTTTTTTTGCCTGGTGGTACTGTTTGTTCTTTATTATAATCTTCCTCCGAACGGCTTGCGGTTTTTTCTACAACAGAAATGTAACAACACACAGTGCTGTCCTTAGAATCAGCCTGGCCTGAGTAGAAGTCAGAAAGCTTACTGGGTTATAATCATCCTGTGAAAATGTTTATTTTATTTTCTTTTTTTCACTTGGAAATCAAGGTCATTTGGCAGGTCTGGCACTGCACATCATGCCTTCTCAGTCCTGGCCTCAAAGAAATCATCAGCTACCTAATCATGAACAAGGGTGTGCAGAGTCTGCACTCAGTTTATTTTATCATTCCCACCACTCAGATTTATCCCCCATCTCCCAGAGAGTAACATGCTTGCAGGGGTCTGGCAAGCAGGACAGACAGAGGGCTGATCTGACTTCAGACTTCTATTTTTGGCATTCTACCTTGATAGCTGGTGTATTTCTTCATTACTGCTCTGTATGTAACCTCCGAGTGATAAGTGCAGGAAATAACCCAAATAAGAGTAATGGAAAAACAGGTTTCCTTTGCAGACAGTGATAAAAAAAGGTCTAATTTCCATTCCAGCTGGCACACAGACAGCCCAGGCCAGGTTTATCTGACAGTGCATCTGAGCCATGTTCTTCCACATCATTTGCCACTCTGAATTTTAACCAAGAAAAGTGTATTGACAAGGGAATTTGTTAAGAACTTTTCTTTATCTTGTCTATGCTCTTGCCACATCTTCAACTTCATTGAAAAATGATAGGCAGTATAACAAACCTGAATAATATAATTTACCTTTATTTCCATGAGCTTTGAGCCAGGGCTTCCCAGACACTCCCGAAGGTCACACACAGCCTGCAAAAGACTTGCAAAAAAGTCTTTGTTTGAGACATTGCATTTAATTTAGGCAGTGCATTGAAGATTGATTTTGTTATATAGCATTCCTAGCCTGATTTCTCGTGTTTAAGCAACTGTTTGTGAATTAAACTTGGAAGTCCCTGCTCAAGATTTTCTGAATCTCAACTCCTTTTTAAAAGAAAATTGTCTATGTTCAATTCTGTTAAAAGGTGACATTTTGGGGAAATATTCTGGTGTTCATTTCAAAAAATGAGTGCCTGTTACTGTATAGAAACTGGCATTACCATGACAGGGCTCTTTATGATTACAAAGGTAAAAATCCTCATTCAATACCATTAATGGGAGGGTAAGGCTGATGGATCCTGGGGCCAGGTTTTAAAGCTAAGAAGGGGTGATTTCTGTGAATATTTATGAGGAAAATTACATAGAATCAATATTGGAAAGGAGTGTATGCTGTGTGAATTAAACTGATACTTTCCAAGACTTTTTCCATTGCACAAACTACTTACCTTTTAATCAAAACTTAAAACATTATTATCACCATATTGAAATATGGAAAAAAATAAAATACCACATAGGCTTAAATTTGTAGTGGGGGAAAGAGAGAGTTGAAAGGAATAGACAGCAACAAGGAAAGCATATCCAAATCAGGAACAGCAGTTTTTACATTACATTATAATTTTATCTGAAATTTGTTTTAATCCTTGTGTAATCCTCAATCCAGGTGAAGAACTGCATACTGAGAGCATAAATCTAGAGGGATTATCACTGCTCAAACATTTTTGGTAACAGTTCCATCTTGGAGGAAGTGAGCCCTGGCAGGGTCAATAAATTTTAAAATTGTGGCAGTGTGGTGGAAAAATTTAAGACACAAATCTGCCATCAAACCTGGGCACAAATTGTGCCTTCAGTCACAGGTATTCCTTCCTTTCAGAGAAACTCGTGGCTCGGGCAAATCAAATTAGATAATACAAAATCTCCGAACTGCTCCAGGAAACCTGTTTGTTTCCTTGCATATTGGAACAAACCATATTTGCATTTTGCCACCTCTCCCCCCGAGATTCCCAGGCCGGTTTGCCAACATCTCAGTCCTGTTGCTTCTTCCTCTGGTTGCCAGGAAGGAATTTCAACTTGCAGCCCGAAACCGGCGTGGTTTGTTCCTCCTCCCAGTGCTTGCCAAGAGCGGTGCTTTGACTTTGCAGGAGGGAAAATGGATTTTTTTTTCAGATACCTTGCTGATAACCCTCAGCATCCTGCAGCCCAGCACGCACAGGCAGGGAAAGGGCTACAGATCCTCCCCAAAGCACTGACTCCAGGGATGGAGAGCAACAGCTGAATTTCTATACAAGCCTGATACCAAAGATCCTGCCCATGCTGTGTTGTAGGAGTTGTATTGTCCTTTTAGCTGACAAGAGCACTCCAGATGCTTTCATGTCATCTTTGAATACTGAGTTTTCACCAGGAGCCTTTTCTCTGAGAGATTAAATATGCAATATTTTATAACCCAGTTTAAACGTGTCCCATGCAAAATTCAGGATTGGATTTCAATATGTAATTTTCTTTTAATTTTTAAATGAGCTCCTGCGACGGTTTTTATTTTATTATCTGTATCTACGGGATGATGAACAAATCAAAATACTAAATTCTACAGATAATTTGATATTTAATCATTAATTTAGTCTTGTACAATGAAATTTTAACTAATCATAAATTTAGATGTAATCAGAACTTTGTCTGTCACTATATCATTAGATTGCTGAGTTGTCAAATAACTGAAATCCATTACCCTTACATAAACTCCTAGTTTCCAAGGCAATTTAGTCTCTAAGCTCTGAAGAGCTGTCAGTTAAATAACTATGGTTTCCTTTTATCGTAAGGTAGAGAAAACTAAAACACAAAATAAAGGAAAAAAAGGAGAATTATAGAACAGTAACAAAATGAAATTACATCAAAACATTTTTAATATAAACAGAAATTCTATACAAAAGTAATTAAAAAAGAATGTTTGGAAGAAATCTTGAATATTATTAGTAAACTCCACTGATTAAGAGACGTCCAATGCCTTTTATCATTAACGAATGGAGTCCATTAAACGAGTCCCCAGATAATTTATTTTTTGCAAATCTACTCACAACAAGGTTTGGAAATAACTCAAAAAGAAGCCTACATGAACAGAAAATTAAAATTATAACTGATTTGGTGGGAAGGGAAATGGACAACCATCATTTGCTCTTACAGGAAATCTGTTCCATTAACCTAGCTTTTAGAGCAGAGCAACAAGAGTAAGAATATATAGATTATAGAGCTGCAAATGGAGGGCTCATTTTGAACTGCACTGACTTTCAACCTGGGAAATAGGTTGTGAATAAACCAAAACAAACAAACAACCTCCCTCCAATGAAGTTATGTGTTGCTTTTGTTTATTGAGGTTTTTTGCTCCACATTAAAAAGAAAAATAAAACCCAAACCCAAAACCAAATACCTCCTGTCAAAAAAAGCCATCCAACCAACCAACCAATCAAAAAAAAAATAGAAAACCCAGGAAAAAGTGGTGTATCTTTGCAACATAGGTAAAGATTCCTCTTTCCCTTTTCTCATTACAGTTCAAGGTGAACCACCATCTACTTACTCTTTTGTTGGACTTTTCCAGGTTTTCCACTTTTAGAATTTGTATTCCCTCCACAACCTTCATTTCTATCCCCCTCTTCTGCTCTCTAACATCTTTTCTCTCTTCGAATCTGGATCTGGGATGCTTTGCGAGGTGGTTGATTATGAGGGAATATTCCAAGGAATGTGAAACAAAATTTTTATGTGTGTGTGTATATGACCTCATCTGACTGTGGGAGAGTCTCAGGAAACTGCAGCTCACTGGGGCTCTTCCCTCAAAGGGTGAATACAAACCATGCCATGGTTCAAGAGAGCTTAAGGCAATAGTGTGCCTACAAAAAAAAAAAAAAAAAAAAAAAAAAAAAAAAAGAGATTTAGTTAATTTGGAAGTTTTGGTTATGAACATTTGTCGCTTCCATACCAGATCTCCTCAATGTCACCGTTCCCCACCAGCGAGTTTATCAGTCAACCTGGATTGTTGTTGCTGTTGTATTCATCTGTTCTTCTCTCCCATCCCCTCATCCAGTCCAGTGCTGCCTTTGCCTTTTTGACTGGTGGCTGTTAAGATTCTGCCCTAACTGTGTGTTGCTGAGAGGGTTGGTGGTTTGGGGGTTTCTGAAGGGGGAAGAAAGGCATATATTCCTGCTGTGCTACTGCTGTGCCTCTCACTTCTTCTTTTCATCCCACTCACAGTTCAGACAGCTGCAACTCCAAAAAGATCCAATGTGAGAGAATTGAAGTCAGGAGGTGGCTGTGTCGTGCAGACACTGATGTGAGCACTGCTGGGCAAATATCTGTGGGCCTGGCTGCTGACATTACCTTCTTCCCCCAAAATGAAGTAACTGGCAAGCAGGATTCCAGTAGGCTGTTATTTGGCATGCTGTATCCATCCCCTTCTGTGTCATGGGCTTTCAGACAGTCTAAGAATTATTCATGTGGCAAACATCTGGATTTACCCAGCAGCCAGGAGGGCTAATCAGTGCTGGCACAGAGAAGGGACATGTGCAGAATAAAGCAAACAACCCTAAATCAGACCCTGGTCAGGGGCAGTTCAGTACCACTATACTGTCCATCCAGCTGGAAAAGTAGAATACAGGAAGAGGATTAAAAAGAATTACAAAGATTTTAGAGGAAGGATTATTTTGGCTGCTCAATGGCACATAGACAATATCTAGCACCTTCACAGAAGCTTATTGTCTAAAACCCTAATAATGTGTATTTTGTTCCTAGGGCTGATTTATCAGGAAGGCAGTGAAATTAATCAGCATAAACTCCAAAACAGAAGAGCAACATCTGACAGGGCTTACAGGAAAGCAAACAAGGAGCTTACAGCAGTGCTAATGCACCCTATTAACACTTTACATATGGGCCAGCAGAAATTGTGTGTCCCATCCAGAGGCAGGAGCAACAAATTAGACTCAAGCCTGTGGGAAATCATAGTTGGAATTCATCTAACACAACACTGGAGGAATCAGAGAGTGGAAAAAGGTGTTGTACAAAAGATGGAGTAACCATCACTTGCCCTTTGAAAGCCAAAATCTTACAAAGGCAAGTGAGCTACCTGAAGGCTGATGACTGTAGGATTTGATTTCATTAGGAATCCAATATTTGCATGTGCTTATGAGAGGGTTAGAGTAGAAAGCAGAAGGCAAACACATCTTTTCCCATTGTAGATGTTGGTTAGATGAAGAATGCTTGCTGAGGTTGAACAGGTAACAGTTGTTTCTGCCTTTTATTTCCTGAAGCTGAAAAAAGTTGATAGCTGAACAGTAACAACATATTATGAAACATTTTTGTAGTTTTAGTAATGTCTTCGTTTGAACTTAGCTCTAAAAATATTAATATAAAATGCTGAAAGGGCTAATGAGACAGTGGTACTTCAATGTTTCTCTCACTGATGTCACAGAAGGGTTTATTGATTCTATTTAACTTCTAATTGGCTCATATTATTAAATTACCATCAGTCAAGCTAGAAATTAGTTTAAATGATCAATCAACAAAAAATAAGGTCAAGATTATTAGTGACAGAGTGGATAGGCAGATAAATAGATCAATAGAAAGAAATAAAGATAAATCAATCAGAAGTTTAGACCAAACGGAAAAAGTAGGTCGACCTTTTTCTCTTTCTTAATTACATACCCACTGGCTTTTTCTGTGGGGACTTGAAATCTTGAAGTCTATTTCTTCACTGCATAATTAGAATTCTCAGATCTGACTGATCACGTCAAATTTTGAAGCAGAACAAATAGTGAAAACCAGGCACACTGAGATGTTGAGCCATCAAATTACATTAGTAAAGCCACGGCTTAATAGAATCCTCCACTAATTCCACCAAGTTAAGATATGGAGAACACTGAAATACTTTAAAAAAAAAAAAAAAAAAAAAGCTCCACATTAATTAAACAAACTTGTGATAAATCAGTCTAGACTGGTGCATAACCCTAAATTTGAACTGTTAGATTAGGATGGTTATAAACTGACTGCACTTTTTTTTCTAACATATCCCAATCACTAATTATTGAAAGCAGTGCACACTCCTAATTTAACTAATATCCTCAAATCAAGGCTTTCTTTACTTGACTTTGTTCTATCACACCACTGACTCAGAGACATTGTGTAATATCTAGTAAGCTTCCCATTTTCACAAAGTGTGTCTGATCTTTTCTCAGCCACATCCAGAACATCTTATATTTTCTCCTCATTAGCCAAGAATAGGCTGCATTCTTCTTAATGATCACTAGGGATCACTCAGATTTCTGCACAAACTAGGACAAGCTATTTCACTGCTTTGCATCTTGGCTTTCCCATCTGAAAATGAGGATGTTGTTTTTTGCCCTCTGTCCTTTAAATGAACTGAGAGATGTGTGTAAAATACTGATTAATGTTAAAAAGAACAGCCATTTTATTTTCTATTTTCCTATCAAAATATCACCTCAGGTTTGCTGCTAAAAATGTAAAAAGGTTATCTGCCAGTTGCCTGTTTTTAGGAAGTTTGATTGTACTTCTAACTACTCAGATTAAAATATATGTCCTGAATTATAACTATATCATTTCTTGCAGGGTCTCCCAACTTACTGCCTCCTTCCTTACCAGTCCTGCCTCCTGGCCACTGTGCCAGCTTTTGTGTCATTGGAGGAAGATGGGCAGCAGAAAAAGTTGTATTCACCAGTGGTATCAGACTTCAGATGCTGGGTGGATAAATAAGTCCTGTCATGCTGATCCAGAAGGATACTTTCTTGGGATAGCTACAACGGTTTTAAATGAAAAGAGGGTTGATTTGGATCAGATATAAAAAGTCTTTTACAATAAGGGTGGTCAAACACCAATACAGGTTGCCCAGAATGGTGGTGGATGCCCCATCCCTGGAAACATTCAAGGTCAGGTTGGATGGGGGGGCTCTGAGCAACCTGGTCTAGTTGAAGATGTCTTTGTTCAGTATAGGGGGCTTGGTCCAGAAGACCTTTAAAGGTACCTTCCAACACCAAGTGTACCATGATTCTATGAAAGTTTCTGGATATATTCTTTCCTCTCTTTTTTGCCTTTTAAACAATTTCCTTTCCTTTCCCTTTTTTTTCCTTGCTATATTCCACTCTCCTCACTACAATGCACTTGCCCATGGTAGCAGTTGCTCTGCATTAGAGCTGATTAAAGCTTATTTATTGAAGAAAGAAGTTATTGTAGTCACTCCTGAAACCTTTGCACAGCCATTTCATGCTTTCAGAAAGTTCAAGATAGTGGGGAAAAATACAAGCGTAAAAAAGTTAGGAAGAACTGAAAAGCTTCTTCCTGACAAAAACATACATTTCCAAATATTTCTGCATTACATTTTCAACTCCCATTTTCCCACCAAGTCCCAAATGCCCACCTCTCAGAGCAAGGTAGTTTCTCTTGTTTCTATTCAACCTCAGTGGCTGTTGCAGTTCCTTGACTCACTTTCCCACAATGCAGGCTGCTTAGCTTTTTAAGTCTGGAGAATTCTTCTACCTACAAACAAAAATCAATGCATATCCCCCTTAGAGCAGATAAGGGCAGCAAAGATCCTTCATCAGTCTTCTGATGCTGTGTATTATTTCAGGTGCCTGGTCTGTGATTCTGAATAGGGCAGAACAGATGAGATGTCTTTCTCTAGACACATTCCTCATCAGCCTTTTTGAACTCCCTCTGGAAAGTCGCTGTTTATTCTCTCCTCACACCCACTCAGCCTTGCTGCTCCTCAGCAGCTGCCGGAAAATTCTCCCCTTGCTGCTGATGCACAACTCACATCTGCATTAATCAGAGTATATATGTAGAAGCAGTGAGAGGGAAAAATATACCCTCATGTGAATTTGGAAGCTCTGAGAGCATCTAAAAATATGTGTTATCCTCTCCTTGAGTGCACTATTACAAATAAAATAAAACAACTCAAACGCACCGGATGCAGTTCAAGATACACAGACGTCTGAACTAAGGAGGGTTCCATTTTTCCTTGTGTCTCTGGTGTTGTTCAGGTCTTTCTAAAAACAAGCAAACAATAAACAACTGCAAGGCACTCTGGAGAATATTTCAGCCCAGCCGTGCTAAAGGAAAATGTGAAATACTGTGTACAGTGACACTGAATCTTTGCTCAATTTGTCATGTCTTGCTTGTCACATGCATTTACATTAGCTGCTGAGTACCTACCCGACTCCACAACATACCTAAGCAAATTACAAACCAAATAAGTAGAAAAAAAAAAAAAGAGAAAGAAAATAAAATCACTTTTCTTCAATAAATTGCTATTATATAGTATGGAGGTTACAAGAAAAAAATAACAAAGAAACGACAGTATGTATTTTCTTAGTTTTGAGAAAAAGCTATCTGTAGGGGAAAATAAAGGAAAACAAACTAAAAAAGATATATTAAAAAAAAATTAGGCTGAGAAAATTAGGCCAATTGACCCACTATCACTGGGCAGGCAGATGAGATTGTGTTTTAGAGAGTTATATTTTCAGTAGTAGATGTACAAATACTATTCTCACAGACATTTATTCAGTGATTTGAGGTTCAACAGAAAAGAAACTCCTAATATTCCACACTCAGAGATATTGTCCCTGGATGCCCAGGGAATAGGAGCCCAAGTCTTCCCCTCTCCGTGCATCTCACAGCCAATGCTATTATTATGAGAAACAATACTGTAGAAATGCAAGTTCACAGCATCCAGTTATGTCAGTTAGTCTCTGAAAATAAATAAAATAAATAAAAAAGAAAAAGAGAGAGAAGAAGAGAGGGGAAAAAAAAAAAGAAAATTTAAACAGAAATATGAGAAATATGTTCTGGAAAACCACCAACAGTTTGGTTTATTGGAGTTTAGAAAGGACAAAAGACGAGAACTGGAAAAAAAAGGGAACTCAATTCATCACAGAAGTCAAATGACCTACTGTAATAAAGTTATATCTGTCATCTCTTAGGTGGCTTCTTGAATGTAAATATAGGAGTTGTGCCCATGATGATCTTCATCACTGTTCCGAGGACACTGATAGATTACGGGACTGACAAGGTCTCTCTAGGACTTGGACATGTTTGAAGTATTTCTCCTCTATCTGTGAATAAATCAGAGGAAAACTTTCAGTGGAAGGCAGGCGTGTCCTTCCCGAGTCCCTTTTGTGCTGCTCTCTGCATGCAGGTGATTTGCAGTCCCCTCAGCTTGATTGAAACATGAGACAACTCCAGATTTGGGCTGAAACAAATGCTTGCCAGGTGGATATTTTCAACAGCAGGCAATTTTTTTTTTCCATGTGGCTTCATGTATATAACATCTTGAAGAAAAAATATCTTAAAGATGAATAACACAAAAGTCACCATACTTAAAGGCAAATTATGTTTTCAATATTTTTGGAAGTTTTCATGTATTTAATTCACTATACGGCTTGAACTTCTTTACAGACATTCCCTCTAGGAATAGTTAATGACTGTAAATGTTCCTGAATCACAGAAGAGTTACAGGAGTTACATTAACACCCAGCATTAGGGATGAATATAATTTGTAAGGAATGATTAATATCCAGAAATGGATGACAAATAAAACTTCATGTTTTAATAAAATAAAACAGCCTGAAGCCAGATATTTTTAAAAAGATGAAGCAGTTGCACAAAGTATGACTGCAATTTAAAAAGAAGCAGCAGTGAATGTCAGAGTGGAGGGAGAGGAGGAAAGAAAAAGAAAGATAACAGTTCTGAAGAAGAAGAGCAATCAGTTTACATTGCAGGTGATGCACATGATGTACGATAGCACCTGGGTAAATGGTTGGATTAGGTGGTCTCAGAGTTCTTTCCCAGCTAAATGATTCTATGATTTTATTACTTATCTGGCTATGCAAAAATGCTGACAAATCAGTAAACAAGTGAATAAAGCAAAGGAGTTAATAGATACAAAAATCAACACACATTCAAGTAGAGTTGCTCTTGTTTTCCAGAGTCCTAAATACATAATTACATTTTTACACCAAGGATCTTTACAGGAATTAAGGAAAGTCCCACTTAGGAATCATACAGAGAGAAAAGCTGAGACACATGGCTGTTGATCTGAAATAAGATTCTGCTTATGGTTATGCTGGGAGCCATTGAAAAAGGCAGAACTAATATACAGGTCTGTGAATTCTTTTTCTAACCACCAGACCCTTCCCAGACTCATTGAATCTTAACAGCTCTAAACAATGGCCTTTTGGTATTATCTTCAGTTCTTTCTGCTCTATTTTCCATCCTCATAATCTCAGCTGAAGAATTTCTAAACCAGACCCTTCATTTTTAAATGTTCACAGTTTGCCACCATCTTCTGCCTTTCCTTAGTTTGGTTTACACCCATCCATGCTCGTGTTCTGAGTACAAGGTTGCTTGCTCAGTTTCTGTCTGCCTTTTGATCCAAGAGATCAAAATCCCTTGGACCTTTATTATGATGCATTTTTCCTCATATTCTACACTCTGTAACATTATATTAAAATTCTTCATCTATTTTCTTCTCAAAGATCCCATAGCTTGGCAAACCAGGAAAAAACCAAACTGTATTTTCTTTTCCCTCACATTTTTCTTGTGTATTTATCTTATTTATCAGTAATTAATGGAAAGACAAAAAGATAGTCATACATAAAGAAATTTGTAAAAGAAATGCAATGCTTAACATTCCATGGGATTAAGTCTCTTTTAATGGATAGAGATGAAATGAGAACAGTCCTTGGAGCAGTCAGTCTAGAGAAGCTCACATGCATAATTTTCATCAGTACTTCAATATGTTTTACATTATTCTCAGCTGTTTAAAGATATGCTCTTTTGACCTGTTCTACTTGTTTTCAGGTCTGCAGGTGCTTACATCTTTCCAGACAGAAACAAACAAAATGAAGCTCTAAACTTCCATTTCAAATAACTTTACAAAAGCTTCCTAATGATCTGTGAAGAAATCTTTTTCCAAAAGGAAAGATTTTGTGTATACCAGTCCTGACCACTCTCTGCCCCAGCAATGTCAGAAAAGACACTTACCTTGGGAAATTACAAACAAATATATAAGGAAATTCATCCATTTACTTACACTTTGAAAAAAATCTTTTAATGTACACACTGAAAAAGTCTTAAGTCGACAGATTGGATTCCTTTTCACTTTCAAGACCCTGAGCTAATCCTCTCATGAGGAGTAAAAGAGGAATTAGCATCAAAGCAACTTTTGGCAATAAGTAGAGTGAGTCTTTTTCTTGACAGATTTGGATGTCCTATAATATTCTCTAATGCAGGACATTGTAGTTAGACAGAGATTTTTCGAACTTGGCAAATTATAGCTGAACCAGATTTGTAGGCCTGCTATTTATTTATTATTATGCTTACTTAATTATACTACATTTTGTACTGATAGGAACACTCAATATAGCATGTATAGAGTAAAATGTATGGAGCACATGCACTATCAATTCTGGAATAATACTAAAATCACAAAAAAAACCCAAGTCTTCCTCTCTGCATTCATTCTCTTGAGACTCCTAATAAATACAAAATCTTGAGTCACTACAAGTGATGCAGTAAATATAAATCAAAGGTGTGCCATTAAAATTGACTGAGTGGGTAACCTGCAGAAGAAATGACCATTTTATATAAGTGATAAGGAATATTGTAAAGAAAAAATATTGCAAAACCCCTCAGAATTCAGATTGTAGCTTCTAAAAGGAAGCTCTACCATTTCCTCATAGATAGCAAAACTGGCCCAAAAGAAGTTGCAATAGACGGAATAAAGAAGGATTTGCACTTTTTCATAAAAAAATCAATGGAAGATTTTTAGTTCTCTTCCGTAGTTGTTTGTATAATTCTATGAAATTGGCTGACAAGATTCCTTTATTTTATAAATAACTTTATTCTTCTCTCCATTTCCCAACCTTTTGCTTACCTCTCTCAAATTTTTCAGTTGTAATAATCAAGCTTGTCACCTTAAACTAGTGTGGTTTTTCTTCCAAAGTAGATATTTTACTGTATTTCCCTTCAATATTTCCTTTCTGCCTTGTAGGAGGGATTAGAAAGGATTTCCAAAGTTCCTGGAAAACATCCAGCTACTATATGACCTCTTTTCATTGGTGATCATGATAGAGAGAAAAGTTACAGCAAAACTGAATGGCCTGAGCAAAGAAATCCCATTTCTGACAGGCTAAGCCAAAAGCAACCACAGCCAAACTCTGAACTGAACTTGAAATGCAGAGGAAAAAAGGACGTCAACATCTGCCTTTGAGGAGAAAAGTGAGGAGGGAAATGTCTGTGCTACCTGCTCAAGGCATAGAGAGGTTGGATTGTGAATGTCCAAGCAGGACAAGAATCTGGCTGGACTCCTGCTTAGTTGCCCACTGGTACCAACAATTTTCATCTACTCAAGATTAACGGATCCAGTGGTTCATCTAAGGTTAGTTTCTTTGAAATGATCCAAGAGAATTTTTTTCTTTATTTATATTTTTAATTTTACTTTCTTTCCTGACCTATTTTTTTTCTGCATCTTTCACATTTTTCAGTGATGCTAATTAATCTTGTCATCAGCTCATATTCATGACACATCTTCACAGACAAGTTATCCAAAGTTAATTTTTCACATAATATTCATGCATTCATAATTCAATATTCACATATTCCAACACAGTTTTAAGGAAGGTATAAGCAGTTAAAAGATTAGTGCTGAGTATTCAGATGTAGGTAAAAGAAGGACATCACTCTGTATGAAGAGACTCATTTGTAATTGTTTACAGAGCAAGTCGGTGTTGAGATTTTGTTTGTGCTTCTGTGGTTTTATGTTTAACTCTCTGCAGTCCATGAAAAACAGATTATCTCCAATAAGCTTTAGGTGTATGTAAAGCCTGTACATGGCATCTCATGATCACAAATATCAGTGATAGTCCCTCTATCACTGAGTTATCTGAGCCCAATGACATGAAGTAGTAATTTCAAATGGCACAAACTGTAGTAATGTGGAGAATGCTACAGGGGTTAAAAAGAGTCATATTTCTAAACCTCATTCTCTGCAGTGAGAAAATTGCAGGAGTTTACCCTGAGAAAGCACTCCACAATGGCAGTGCATGTCTACAAGTGCAATCTTTACAAGGAAGGCATGAACTTCACCTGCTTGAGTGGATTAAATCAGGCAGAGGCCACAGCAACTCGAAGGGACTCAAAAACATACCCTGTGAATGTGGGGAGTCGTTTGGTAATCAGGCTCAAGACACCAGCCAGAATCTGCAGAACATTCAATTCAAAAGTCACTGTAAGAAAAAGAAGAAAAGAGGCCTGACTGAACTTACTTCCTTGATTTAGTGCAGGGTATTAGACTATTGCTTTTGGATACAAATTTTGCCATTGTTCTACTTTTGTACTGAGCTTTTAGACTTTCAGGCAAAGGTACTCTCACTTAAAGTGAATTACCACTTTGATAATAAATCACGGCACACAGTGATGAGAGACAGATTATGAGATATAAGTGGCTTAACTTTGCTCTTTCCTGGTTTCAGATATATGAACAAGGATCTTGGTTAGCTGTAAATGTAATTTTTTTTCCCCAAAAATGGAGCTGAGTTTTATATCTGCCCAATGCAACTCAAACCCAGATGCCCCAAATAATTTATCTTTGTACTGGCTCTTAACTCACCAAAGATTTCAGGGGGAAAAAAAAGAAAGATAAACCACTAAAAAGAAATACAAAAAGAAATTTGAGGTAGCATCAACTATGGCAGCAGCATTTATATAAACTAATCTGATAAGAGGAAAAAAGGGAAACACCTGTTGCAGCTGAATTAAAGCTCTGAGGAGTTAAGAAAATTAGACCAGAAAAAAGATGGCATTTTTGAAGCTGAACCCAAAGCTGAGAGAAAATATCTAATCTGCAACACAGTCTGCTTGCTGTCCCATAACTCAGCAAAGGATTCTTCAGCAATAAATACAGACAGAAGCCAGGTAGGAATTGGAAACATCAGTGAGAACATCACAAAGGATAAGGAAAAAGCTCTAGATGACTTCATGATACTGTGGATTAGGCAAAAGAGTCAGCAAAGGTTGGATGGTGGGAACAGGTTTTCCCTTGGCAATTCTGGGAAAAACTATTTTCCACAGCAGATTTTGGAGAAATAGTATTACAAATTAAAAAAATTCTTTAGCCACATATTTAAAATCCTTTTTCATGATTGAGTCTTTCTGACAAGTTCAAATATATTTTGTTGTCATATAAAACTTCATTTCATGAATGAAAAAAATTTCATGATGAGAAAATCCTCCCCCTTCTCCCAAAATTGTGGAAACAAAGATAAAGTAAAATAGGTGATTTTACTTCTGCAAGACATTTGATTCTCTCCACACCCAGTAACAAGTTTTAATTCATATCCAGTGTTCCTGATGTGATTTTTTAAAAAGAACCTCAAGATTCCAAATCTGTCATATCTGCCAGAGTCTTCCTTTTTAACAGTATTCATTATTGCTCAAGCCAGTGTAAGGAACAGATAATACGTGTTTTGTTCTTTTGACAACTATTAATTTCATTGAAAGCATAGATGTGTAGGCCTGTGTAGACACATGATTTAAGCAAGCAGTGTTTAAAACAAATCCCGTTTTAAAAAGCTTGATTGACATGGCAGTATGCCATGTGACTGTTTTGCAAATTATAACTTGTATCCATTAGAAGAAAAAAAGTAGAAAAAGTTTGCCTTTTCTTTCAGGCTTGCCAGATCAGGCAAAAGAATTTCCTACTTTGAAGAGATTTTTTGTAGATGCCAAAGGCAGGAAAAATAGGTATTTGGAAAAAAACCATAAAAATTGAATGCAATGTATCAGTTGTTAAATCCAGAGTGCTTTCTGAAGAGCAGAGTTTCCCTCATCTCCGATGTAAATCTCCCATGGTACAACTTCAGGCCATTTCCTCTGGTCCTGTCACTTGAGACCAACCCCAGCTTGGCTACAACCTCCTTTCAGGTATCTGTAAAGGCTGAAAAGGTCCTTTACACTTTCCAAGCTCAGAAATTGTCTTGATATTTACAGTATTTAACATAGTGGGAAAGCAATGCTGGGCGTTTTGACTTGTGCACTAGATTTGCAAAAGAGATTTTTCCACATCACCACAGTTCCCGGAACAAGATTGAAAATCAACCCAATTATATCATAAACCTGCAGCAAATCAGTCACACAAATCAAGGATATGCCTAATTAAAGACTTTTGCGTGCATTTTTCCCCTCATGTCAGTCTTAATCATGAATGCCTTAATAACAAGTTATTTTCCTCCAGCTGACATTAAAAAAAGTGATTGTACTTAAAGAAGAAAAGAGAATTAAAAAACTTAAGAGATTTACAAACTACACAGAGAAACATCACTAAGGAGGGCAGAAGAGTCACACCATTCAAGCAGGTGACAGAGCAGGGCTTGTACTCAGCAAATGCAGTTGGAATATGGCACCAGAACCAAAGAAATAGGGCTGATCTGAATTCATATTTTACATGGTTTTCTTGATTCTGTGTATGCAAGCTGCCTAGTTATTAGCAGAAACTGCTAGATTGCACAAGAAATGATCTGTCATGGAACTAAATGAAAAGCTTCATTTGATTGTGTAGTTAAATTTTCCACCTTGGAAAACTCTGACTTCTACTATCATGTTTCCATTTATTTCACTTTCTTCATATTGAACTGATCTTCTAAAGGCCTATTTCTCTTACAGGACAGAACAATCACATGTGCTGTCCTAAGAATTGCTGAAATAAGGTGATTATTCCATGTGAGTGCAAGGCACGCCACACTCAGCAGTCTCAAAAGTTTTTAAGTGAGCTTATAAAAGAGTTTAGACATGATCATTGCTTTGCTTAAAAAAATTTGTTAAACCTCCAATATTTAAGCATACATAGAATCACAAATCTATTTTAAAATGACCTGTACTTTGATTAATGATTAACAAAGATGATCGATCATAAATTATAAAATAATATAATATCTTTTTAGGATTTTAGTAACTTTAGACCTCACTGCAAGGTTTTTGGGTTTGGTTTTGGTTTTTTATAGCAGCCATTCTCTAAACACCTTTATTAGTATGTGGATCCCTGAAAATTACACTACAATCATTATGCTGCTATTAATTAGAAGACCATAGCTTATGTGTCAGTGCACCAGTGAATGGTGAACATAAAGACAAATTCAATCAATCTTTTTTGCCCAGTTTAAGGATGAGTAAACCATGTTTACCTGTATTCCTTTCCATACCACATCCAGTCAAGGTTTTGACAAGGAAGTACTTTGCAGATTGGTCTTACCTGGAAATCTCTAAGTCAAATTACCTGGTTGTGTCTGTATTATAACATGTGTAAAAATGGCTTAACAGTTTGGTTTAAGCAGAGATAAAGGTAGGTACTTCTACTGAAATTGGAGGAAGAATTGATCTTAGTAGTTTATCCAAAATCTGTGTTTAGCAGAACTCTACTCTTACCTCAAAAGCTTAAGAATATTAGAATTATTAATGTTCTTCAGGATATTTTGGCTGATAATCTACAGGTGGGGCTGGAGGCTCTTTGTAACTATATGGGAGAGCACTTTGCTTAAAATAATGCTTTTAACCCCCATTCTGCAAAATAAGCAGCAGAGACCTTTTAAGCTTTTTTTTTTTTTTAAACTATCCAAGTTTTCAGAAGAAAAAAAGCAAAGCTTCTACAGCTGTCACTCATCTGAGGGTATTACCACTTTAATGCTCCGTGTAACAATTCTCACCCTGATTGTACCTTCTTTTCTTCAGACCTTGAAACTTTCCATCCATTTTACATCCCCTCTTCCCCAAACTGCATCCCCAAGCTCAGCTCCACGTCCTGTCCTCTCAGACCCCTTTGTATCTCATGGCTGAGTGAATTTTAAACTGAATTTGCTATGACTGAGGTGTGTTTCCTTTGTTAGACATTAGAGACTCTACCCAGAAAGAAATACCACCTGGCCAGTATTTAGGTAACTAGAAAAAGACATAGCTTTGTACTTTTAGAGTAACAAAACAGAAGACAGCACATATTGAAATTCCTTAGTTCACATACAACATTTTAAATGCTTATATACTGCATATATTTTTAAGTGCATGATAAATAAGTCCGGAAAATCTTAACAGAGAGAACAATGGAGTGTTGGAAAGTATTTCTCTATTTCTCCTGATTAAATGACACTGTTAAAGGCTTGAGTTCAAGATGTGTCTGAGTGAAGATGCATGAAGGTGAGGCATACAGATCAGTCTGTAAATGAAATAAGAGAGACGTGGAAATAGTGGCCAGGAGATTTGCATCCCTTTTTATGTGACAGGTCAATTACCTTGTTTGCTGAAAACAAAAAATTCATTTTTCTGTTAATGAAGACCAAGTTCTCAAAAAGAGCAAGTAAATAGGTTTTAAAAGTGTCAAATATGTTTTGCCTTATTTGTCAAGGTTATAAATATTCTGCCTGGAAATCATGAAACCATGAATTCAGAGTTTTCCAAAAGAAATAAATATGCAGAAAATTTATCACTCCCCACTGGAAATTAGTTGTAATATTACTTATAATTTTTCTCCCGTGCAGTTAATAATCATGTCTGTTAAAACATTTACTTTATAATTCATGAGATTTGGACATTAAAGAAGTTCTGAAATTGGAGGTACAATTTTAGAAACTCATAAATATACATGACTAAAAATCCATAAATAGCAACATGTCTATCCAGCTAAGAAATGTGCTACTTTTGTATTTTTATAATCATGCATTGAAGTAAGATCAGCCAGCTATTTGTGGCTGATGGAAAATGTGATATAGAGACACACACCCCTGAGTACTAGAGATGATGGTTAATGTGTAATGTTAAATAGTGGTATGATTCATTGTGTTTTAAAATCAGTGGAATGAGCCAGACCCTATAAAAAGCTTCAAACTGGTACTTCTGTGATGTTTTTTGGGGAAAAAAGGCACTGAAAGGAAAAAACCAGCTTTTAGAGTATAATTCTTTTGAATCTCTTCCTTATGAGACACAATGCTAGAACATGCAGCAAAATAAACTATTTTTCTTTCTTGCAAAAATTTGAAGTTAGAGCTAGGACCATGTGAAGATCTTGAAAGAATCCCGCACCAAGGAATGTTCTGAGGAGCCTAACACTAAGATCATGCATCCAGCATGATTTCCTGCTAAATTAGGCAAAGCTGGACTGCACTTCCCATGTCAGGTAAGTGCCCTGACCCCGTGGTCCTGGCTGCCTGGGGGCTCAGCTGTCTTTTTCCCTATTGCCCACTATGGGACTTTTGATGGAACTAACACTGCCCCAACAGCTTTTCCCTTTAAATGGATCTTTGCTTTCTGCTGAAAAGCCACTCAGTTAGGGGAAAAAAAAAAAAAAAAAAAAAATCACCTTGTTCTAACAAACAGGAGGTTCTGTCTATTGCTCAGGCTTGACAGTGCCTGACTTGTATGGGGGTGGAAAAATGAACACCTGGAGTGTTTTATTGTTTCCATATTTCACAGGGCAAGAAAAGTTTATTCCCCACAGCAGCGGCATCCTCTGCTCCATTTTGGCTTGAGCAGAGAGGCAAGAAAAGAACTCTTATTATTCTGGTTCTGTCACAGGTACAGGAAATCTGTGAGGGACCAGCTCATCAAGAAGAAAGATTTCCACCCACACGGGTCAGGTCAGTGAGTGCACAGCGTGGTGGAAAATAGCACAGCCAGGGAGAGCACTGGGAAAGGGAGGGAGGGAGGGACTGAAGAGGAACTGCAAAGTTTTTGGGGAAGGGGGATGACTCTGGGGCTGCTGGTTCTGTCACAGCCACGCACTGACCCCCAGCAGGACTCACAGCTGACACTGTCACTGTCTGGGGGGATTTGGGGATTGCCAATGCTGACTTTGCCATGAGTTTGGTAGCCACTTTCCAGTGCCTCCTCCAGCAGCATCTCATAAAGCCCTTGGGAAAGCTCTGTGGGCTCTGGGGTTCTTGTAACTCCATGGTGCAAACTGGCTCGGTGGTGCTTTGCTGGAATGGCTAAATCAATGACATCATCACATTTACCATTCTGAGGAAGTGCTTCATGTTTTCCTGAGGCTCTGAGATTAACTATCTTGAGAGCTAAATGGTATCTGCAGCCTGACTGTTATTTTCTGAAGAAGTGCCAGACACTGAGGGATCATACAGTTGACTTTCTGAGGCTTAACTAAAAAAAAAATATATATTAAAAAAAAAGAGTAACACAAGTGGAAGTAGTAACAGGAACTGTGTTACTATAAAGTAAACCTTCAAATCAACAGTCTGACTAATGCATGAGTCATTATTCATATTAAAAATAATTGCTAAAAAATCATGGACAAAAAACAAGTTATGTGGAATTTTAGTAATACAGGTTTTCTGTAACAACTAAAAATCAACTACTTTTCTTAAGCCTTATAAATTATTAACTTTTCATCAAAAAGCAGATAATAGATTACCCATCCATATGCTTCAACAGTCATATTGTAGCTTGTGCCCAAATTTAGGTCTTGTGTACAGATATACTCTTCTGCTAATGCATCCCAATATCACAACCAATCCCTCAGAAAAGACAGCTTGTAGACTTCTGCAAACAGCCAGGTGAGTTAAATCTTAGCAGTTCTAACCTCAAAGCCTAATTGATTACAGTGAAGATTAAAGCAGACATATTCCAGCTCCAGGATTTATTGCTTACTGTACCAACGGTAGATTTCTGTCAAACTAGGGTCAATATAGACTTTCTATACTTGCAAACAGGAAATACAATATAATTGCACTTCAGAGTCAGGCGGATATCAGCAGAGAAAGGACTATGAATGTGTGTAGCTAGCAGAAAACATTATAGGTTCAAAACTTGAACACTGAATTGAGAGCACTACAGAAAAATGATTTGAGACCCATAAATTTCTTTGGATTCAGAGCAAGCACACAGATGGGTGAGAAACAACATAACAGAATTTAAACTGCTTTGTTGTTCACTTACAGCTTAAAATAGCATCCATTTAAATATTAAAAAATATAGTGATTTGGCTCATAAAAGACAATTATGGTGTCTTTTAGAAACCAGATGAGTGTTTAGAAGCTTTATGCTGCCTAAACCCTGACTACAATGCTTGGCAACCCCAAAGTAACCTCAATCAGCTGAGAAAATTCTTCCAGGAAAAACCTACCTGAAAGCAGTTTAGCAGAAGGAGATTATTGAATTTTTTTTTTGCCAGTCTGTCAGGGGTTCACAGCGCCTTCATCTGCTTCCTGGGTCTTTGCAGTGACTGCAGAAAAGGTCTGTGCAAAATTCAAGAATTATTGGCTGTGTTTTGAATGCATCAACATGGAAAGAACACTGCAAACAGGGTCAGATTGGTTATTTACCAACATAGAAACAGCAGAGGATAAAAAAAAAAAAGCAACCTTAAGTGCCCATGTGACTGAAAACACATTAGTATGACAAGATGGATGAAATTTGAAGATGTCATTTTCTGAAATCACACCAAAAAAAAAGGAGGGGGGGGAGAGCAAAAAAATCTGCAGAAGCCAGTCTTTTGAAGCAGAGGGTGAAAGACTGATACAATCTCAGAGAAATGACCCCAGAAGATGACAATGTATGCCCCTAATTCAAAACAGTACACTCAGGACAGGAATATTAATTTATATTTATACTAATTTATGGGGGTTACATTGGGATTATGTGTTTTCTGTCCTCCTCAGCTCAGCTATGCAGGAAGGAGAACAGCTACTTGTTCACTTCGAGACATTACTGCTCCCACAAGCCAAACACAGTGTGACAAATGCTTCAGGCACCACAGAAAATGATGCAATGAGGGGCAACTACTGCACAGACTTTTTTTTACCTTTGTGAAACATTTAAATTCTAATGTGTGATAAATTCTTAAGATTCATTAGGGGTTTTTTTCAGCTGTATTTTTTTTTTATGTTTTTTGTTTGTTTGGGGGGTTTACTTCTGTTTTCAGAGACCTACTTTGAGGACGTGGGGCCTTCTTTCACTGTTTTACCACTAAAGATTTTCCTTTTGTATCTGTTGCATACACATAGTACAAAAACAAAGGCTGGAAACTCTGATTACAGCATTTAAAAACTCAGAATCCCCATAAAACAAATCTAGTTGTGGTCCAGAGGCATTATAAGTTAAGTGAATAATAACAACAATCTAAATATAAATAAGCTTCCATAATAATTGCTAATGTTTTCTAAATTAGGTTTACTCAGGCATATACTTCTTTGTAGGTAGTTTTGAACCGAACTCTCTCACAGGAGTGTGTCCACCAGGAAACTGAATAGCTCAGAAGATGTGAATGATTCAGATGCATCATCAGGAACAACAAGATCCCAATGCATTTAGTCATATTTCACTGCCTCCTACATAATTAATTTAATTTATTTGCTATGCTCTCAATCCACTTCTCCATTATTACGGAAAGAACTGAGGCTTGAAAATCATCTAAGTACTCATGGATATAGAAATACATTATGACAGGTGACTGTGTGAAAAGACATGTCTGGGGTGAGATTTATTTCAGCTTGCTGTGTCCACACACTCTTTTATAGCAGCTATCCTGTCTCTTGAGTCAGTGAGTCTCTCCTCAGAGAGGAAGAAATGCCCTGTGGCATTGACTGTTTATTGGGTTTGGATCCATTAAGTCCCTCTAATTCCCGTTGGCTAAGCATGCTGGATATAAGTCACACTAGGCACAGAGCCTTTGGGAAAATTCAGTACATTGGAGTCCAGCTCCAAAGGCTTTAAATTATTAGATTCATTCTTTGGGACCAGAAACTGTGTGACTCAGGTAAACAAACCTCTCTGTATTCCTGGAACTGAAGGCAATCAAATTTCATTTTCTTTTAGAGAGTTTATTTGCTATTAGTGACACAAATTGAGTTCATTATCGAATATTCCAGTGGGACAACCAAGACTGGGCCTTTGTAAATGCAGCACATGCTGCTCAACACAGCAAATTAACCTGGGAGAGCTTTATTCTCCATTGCTCCGGGCTACATTGCAACTGAGAGTCTTAGGGGGATTTGAGGGTCCTGAATGAAAGATTATTCCTTAGTTTAAAGTAGGTGTTGCTGACTATCTGAATGTGTTACTGCCAAAAGGATAATGATTCTCCCCTCTATCTTTTTGCATTTTTTTTAATGACTACAATAAATTACTTTGACACACACCTTAATTATAAAAAGCATTACCAAACTGTATGATGGCATAGGAAATACAGTTATTGAAAATCACAAGCAGCTCTAAGCACCAGAAAAGTCTCGAGCATGCTGGAGGACAGGTCTACAATTCAAAATGATTTTGGCAAACTGGGAAAATACTCCAGACAAAAAATAAGGTGTGATTTTCTGATTCCTCAGTATAGGATTCTTTTTTTTTTTTTAATATCCAGAATGTGCTCAATTTTCTACAGAATACCACCTGTATTTGTGAATATTAGAAATCATTCACCTTCTGAGTTATTGTTTCATGTTTGATACAGAGGTGACCAAAACAGAAATCTGTCACATCAGCCTGGAATTTGGCATGCTTTTAATAAAACATGAAATAATTTTTATTGCTGTATCTATTCTATGCATTTAAAAAAAATCATAAAAAATGCATGTGAACATTCTGAAATGTTTTAGGCTATTTTGCTGACCCAAAAGGAAATGTTTAATTTCAGCTGGCCATTAGCTGAGTAGGCCAATCTCGGTGTCTTTGTTGCCCAGTGGGAACCACAAAACTGTGTCCCTCTTTGGCCAGGTTTCAGTTTCCCTTCCTTATTGTTGGCTCAAACACACAAAAGCTAAGGTTGGTCAGAAACAAATTATTTCCTGACAAAGAATTTTTACTGACATAGGCTTTTCTTTTGCAGAAACGCTGAAGTTAAAGAAAAACCCATTTAGTGGTGAGAATGTATTTGAAACGTAACCAAAGATTCTGAGATTTTTACCTTTGAGGGAAAAAATAATTATCTTCCATTATGACTAATGTTACTTATCTCACAGAGCTAGAGGTCTATCTCTAAATCCTCATGCAAGCAGAGTATTCCACGTGAAGCTCAGATAACCCAACACCACCAGACATCCTTTTATGGAAAAAGACCCTATTCTACATCCTCTCTCCATCAGGCTGCTGACTCATTAGAACAGGCAAGGTCATGCTGTGAGTATAACACTATAGGTTTCAGGGATTTCCAACCTTTTTCCACTAAGATTTAGATTTTTGCAGCTTGAAAGTCAAAGAGAGCTCTAACGTTGACTTTCAAAAGTACATTTGCAGATCAGCTTATTATAATTTCCACTGAATTATTAATGCTGAGCTGATTAATTCAGAATGTGTGTGCTGGTTCTACCAGAGCATACTGTGCTCCACAGAGCAAATGAAATCGGAGCAGATTGAGAGGGGCAGATCTTGTGCAGCTTCTTTGCTGACCCCTGCAGGCACAAGCTGATTCTGTCAATTTTTGCCTTTGACTACATCTATTCTGTACACTTCTTGCACAACACGGAGCTCAGGAGGAAATTAAATATGGCCTAAATCTACATTTTAATGCAATTCTAATGCACCACATTATTTCTGGTAATAATCTCCCCCCACAGAAAGAATTGATGTATATTATCAAGCGTGAATATATTTAATGATTTAGAAGAGAAATGAGTTCATTAAAATCCTCATTCACCTCAGAACAGTACTAAGTCAGAGGAACAGGTGAGGAAATGATTCCACCAGGTTTTTCAAACAATACAAAAAGAAATTATAGCATATGATAGAAATTATTGCATCTATCTTTCTGAGGTGTACCCATATGATACATGCATAGCATCATCCAGGTTTGTGTTTTCCAAACTTTCTATTCCCTGGGTTTCTTTCCTGGCATCCTCCTCATTCTTGATTTGCTGCCTTCTCCAGCTTGTTTTGGAAACCAGACATACAGATCTGTCAGAGAAAAGAACTAATGTGAACCCCTAATGATATATAAATATTCCCTGTGGGAAAATAAATACTACAATGCTCCTTTTGCAACAGCAGGTATGAAATCTTAAGAGCATGAAAAAACCCACCTTGATCTTTCTTAAGCTTTTCTGTTTGTTGAAGCTGTTTACATCCTGAAGCTTTTCTGAAGCAATAAAAGATGATGAACCACACTTCCTTACTTGAGTGATCAGAGAACATTGCATGCAGACCTCAGATGGGTTGGATTTGAAGTGCATTAGTCCTATTCAGACAAAAGCACATTTTTAAGACAGGTGTGAGTTGCTTAAATAGACAGTGTCTCACCAGGTAATTGAAACTTGGACTGTTATTTCTTGGACATCTGCTCTTTCAATCTAGCAAGATCATGAGAGTTTAGTATAACCGTTGATACCTTCTGTATTTCAGCAAAATTTTAGTAACTGCATGATCATGGAGGGGAGAGGAATCCATGTAACTATCTAAACACACTATTTTTTTGAAGAGCAAAATAAATACATTTTTCTTACTGAAACAGGTGATAAATATAAATGCTAGATAGGTTAATCAGAAATGGGTTTAGAATCAGATTTTACTGCAGTTGCAAAAGAAGATAAAGCCTTTGAGAAAATAAACTACCACTACACCCAAGAAAAATTAAGTCTCCATATTTCCCCAAAAATACCTCCAGGTGGGATTCTCAGGCAAAGGAGGACCAGTCAGCTCTCAGACTTCAGCTGTCATTTTCTGTCTGGTTATTCTATTTATTTCCTTAGACATAATAATGAAATAAACATAACATTCCAGGCATGTAAATGAAAATTTCCGTGACAATATTTGGATTCATCTTCACACAATGAAAAGCTGAGAATTCTCAGCTTCTACAAATCAGTCTGTGCCTCTGTGCAAGATTTCTTGATCTATGCAGACTGAAACATGGGAGAAAAAATCAGTGGCAAGCTGGAAGGCCAAAAGGTTATAGTTAGTTTTGAATTAAAGCTATGAAAAGGAAAATTATTCTGAATGTTAAAAAGTATTTTTTAATTATGTGTTCTGTTAAACAACAAGGGCATGTGCACCCATGAAAGCAGCATTATGAGGTGACATTTTATAACTGGCTGGGAAAACTAATTTTAATCATTCTTCAGGGCATAATTTTGCACTGGATAATATACGGGCATGGTATTTTGCTTTCAATTGTTTCTATAATTCTAAGATGAACTGAAAAATTACTGGTCTTTAACCACTGCCTTCTCTATTAATACTTTTCCATCAAGCTATTGTTCTTTTTCAGACCTCATCTTTAACTGAGTATTTCTGATAAGACAGGACCTGCCCTGGGTTTTCAAATGTGCAGCAGCTTTTAGGTGTGCAACAGACAGCAGGAAGATATTCAGACAGCTGGAAGTACTTTTTAGAACCATTAGATGATGATCCATCTTAGAACCATTACCTAATGTCAACTTTATGTGCCTAAAATCAGAAAAATACAGGTCAAATTTTCATCTCCAAACTTTTCTAGTGGCATCTACAAAACTGCAAAACTTCCCTTCTACAGAAATATCTTTTCCTAAACAGTATTGTCCTTTCCAGATTTATTATCTGCAGGGCATGAAAATACAAATAAAATAAACAGAGAATAAGGTATTGAACACTAGAGATTTTTAATAATTCCCATTTGTTCATGCTCCTCCTCTGTCATTTCTTGCCATGGATACCAGCTGTGGTCTGTGACAGTGACCTGAAAAAGTCCTTTTAAAGGACCGTGATTGGCCTACAGAGATGAATTTACCATAGAAGTATTTTCAGAACTTCAGTTTAATATATTCTCTGGGAGCATTTTTTCTGTATTTTCTCTTTCACTCTAATTGTTCAATTTTAATTTGTCCTCTCTAAGCACGTCATTCATTGCTACACTGTTCTTGTTTCTTAAGGTGAAGAGCAAGTCCTTCAGGTGAAGAGCAAGTCAAGTAGACTCTTCTGAAAACAGACAAAAGAAAGAACTAAAATTACAAGGCAACGAGAAAATGCTAAGAAAAAAACCTCCACAATTCTGTTAGAAAAATCTATATATTCTTTATCCCTGAAAACAGTTGTTTATCCCTATAAACAGTTCCAATATCCTTGGGATATTTCCCTTTTGTACCTATTCACTCATACAGATGCAACATAGTGTTTCTCTATCTAAAGAGAGATTTTTATCTAACTACCCAATTAGAGTAGCCTGAAAAGAAGGGGAGAGAATATCTTATGTAGTTCACTCTTTTACCCAGAGGGCAGGTAAAGAAGAGTCTTTTTATTTTTATACATATATAAGCAATATAAATGAGAACAAATAAATAAATTTAGGTTCTCTCTCTATATTTGTATCAAAACCTCTATAATTTCTCATTTTAGATTCATTATTTTTCATTATTTTGGTTATTTTTATTTAATTATAGTTTTCTTCTATCACTGTTAATACAGATACTATGAAACTTTGTGATCAGCTTTTTTTTTAAAATATCTGTAAAATCTTCATTGATTTTGATGGAAGCAGATGTAAATCAATAATGAGAGTTTCAGAAAAAAAGAGGTATTCATTACTGGACAGAACTAGTAGAATTGGATTTTATGCTGTTTCAATCCAGAATAAATTATGCAAAATAACTGAGGAAATTTAAAACATCTCATTGCAACTTTGCAAAGTTACAAAATATTAAAGAAGTAAAACCCTTTAAATAATAATAGCTCAAGGCTGTAAACTTCCGTTCCACAGAAATTAAGAAGAAAATTGCTTTAACGAGAAAAATATGCAACTGCTCAGGTAACTGTACCCAAAATAAGACTATGTGTGCATGCCTGACTGAATAAATCCTCTAACTAAAAAATTTGTCTTAGAAACTCCCCTAGAACATGCTATTATGAACGATTTATTTCATAGTTTTGGCTCAGGAAGGCAGTGGTTCAATACTGTGCCAGTGACAATGGTGCTGTGTAAAAATACGTGAGCTTCATAATTGGCAAAGTTAGTGCAGAGTTCAGTTTAATTATGTTGTCATAATAAAGGTGCAGTTAAATAATTGAATGAAAAATGCACCAACTGCACCACTAAATTAAAACTATAGATGAGATTAAGAAGAATAAACTATTTCAAGGCTTGTGGCCAGCAAGTCAGAGGCAGTGAAGCAGTGACTCATCAAGTGAAATACATCTTTCTCTGGGCTTCCCCAATAACTCAGGACACTGAATGAGTTAAATCAGACAGGCTGGGGGGATGATGGAAGAGGTGCTATAAGCGCTACTTCACAGAGTAAAGCAGCTTTTCTGGCTTTGAAATGAACTGATCCAATATACAGAAGATTTTCCTATTCCAATTCAGCCAGAATTTTAAAGCCACCCTCAAGCACTCTGAATCAAAGGTAACATAAAAACTGCTTTTAGCAAAACCGAGGAATAGAGCATCAAAACTTCAAACCTCTGCCAAACAAAGCAAACGAACAAACAGGAATCCCAGAGCAGAATTGCACTCAATGAAATCCTACATTAGTGTTTAATCTGTTGAGCCATAGGGTACCTTGTAGGCAAGTTGGTTAATTTTTTTTTTTTTCTGTACTGCAATTTCCCCACACTTAAAATAGGACAGCAATGTTTGCTTGGTTGCAGTGGTTGTGAGAATTTAAACCCTACACACATCTCTGTTTTGCAGGCAGTAACAAATACCCATTTGCATAGTGCTGGGCTGGGGAAGGTATCATTAATCATAAAGAACATTAATCATAAAGAAGAGATCAAGCATTTTTTCCTGAATTATGTTGAAAAAGGTTATTAATCCTAAAATACAAGAGAGGACTTCAGTGTACCTGCACTTCCTCCAGCTTTGGACATTTTGCTGACCTGCCTAAATTAGAGGCCCCATCACTCTCTGTTCCCTCGACAGCTTTTTGGGAAGGAGGGATGCTCCAGATGGCATTCCAGATCCTGCCTGGTACAAATCACCCCCTACAGCTGCCTCCTCTCCACACACAGCCTAAGGTGAGCACTTGAGGTTCTTCCATTGGAAATGACAGTTAAGAACTCTTTAAGGAAGAATTCAGGATAAATCCAAAAATTATGGGAGGTATCCTGATGTAATAGAGAACCAACCAATTTTTAATCTCCAAACCCCATGCTTCATTTGTAACAGTACAAATGTAAGTTTTCACTAACAATGTCTTACCAGCACACCCAGATTTCTTTGTAACACTCCAGGCACTGAGTGAAAACTCCAAAGTAAGGGTGGTTTTCACCTCAGTTTTACCCATAATGCAGGTTCATCTCTTAAAGCACAGATATTTACACAGATCCATTTTGTGTTCATAAACAAGGATACTTTTATTCTATTTCTTAATTTTATGTAAAATTTGTTTTGAGGACTTAGAGATGTTACAGCAAAATACAAGTACAGAGATTAGAATTTTCACTGTTAACAGGAATGCAATTTAATGACCCTAAGCATGGACTGTAAGAGACACTGTTATGCCACATTAATGGTGTTTTCCTGCAAAAGCCAATTACTTCAGGCTACAGTGATAACCTCTTTTGTAGCAATAAGCCATGGTTGCAAAAAGATTTCTATCTCTTATAATTATCTTCAGGAAACGGGTGAGGGGAAATACCAAAATTGCCACTGATAATACAAGGCATCAGGAAACAAAAGAATAAAAACATGGATGCAGCTCCTGGAATAGGCGTTTGTTGCTAGGAGGAGGAGAACTACTATTAAAAAATCCCCTTCTGAAGCCAGAAAAGGAGGAAATAAAAATATTTCAATGGGTACTTTAGCAAAACAGCTAAAAATATCTTTCAAATATTCTCCCAAGTTTCAAGCATTGGGGAGGTTTTTTTCTCTCTCTCACCTCTCCAGTTTCTTGTGTTTTATTACCTGGCTATTTCCCTCTCAAAACTTGTTCTAAGAAAATAATGTTTTCAGAAAGTGGTGTATTCTCTTCTTTGCTAAAAAATAGACTGGTACTGAGCAAATCACGTGTGTTTTCTACCCAGTAGAGGCCAGTTACATCCACTGACCCATTGATTTTTCAGCTACCAGGTAACTATAAAGCCTCTGGGTTCTTAGCAACACATGGAAGAAGAAAAGAGTTTTAATCGTATTCTTCTTCTGTGAAATGCTCTACTTGGAAATAGATTTTGTTTAAAGAAATACTATGAAGAAAAAATAAAATCACACTTCAGTCAGTTCTCTTGCTGTCTACTGGTGTTGAGGCAGCTTCAGTGGTTCCCCATGGCAGCTGATTGACTTTCCCAGCTCCTGCAGCTCCCTGTAACAGCTCCAGGAAAGAGAAGCAACTCTTTGGAGAAACAGATTTATGAAAATGCAAGGTGGCAGGAGAAACAAAAGCAAATGTAGTAATTGAAACTACTTTTAACCTTTTTAACTGACCAGACATGAAGTCGACCTTGAGCCTTAAACTTGGATTTGTTTTAGCTTCTCTAAGCCAATTACTCTTTCTGTTCTATTAACAAGCTGAAAGTATAAAAAAGTCACACATATTTGAGTTCCTTCACACAGCACTGTATCTATAGAACAGTACTCTAATATAAACTGTTTGAACAACAAAATCTTGGCCTGACTGGTATTATTTGGAGATTTGTCAACATTTTAAGAAATTCAGAAGTGCTTCAATAATAAACAATATGAGGTTCATGGTGTTTTATTTCATGGTGTTTTAAAGATCCCTGTAAGCCAGTCACTTCAGTTGTGACAGTGTAAGCAGGGTTAACAAAGCATATATCTAAACAGCACTCATGCAGTTTCTGACTCCATAAGTTTTGCAGAAAGGAGTATCAGCCAAAATTTATTAGGCAATTATATATGATTAATCATACTGTTACAAATATATGAAGATTATTCATCATCTCTCCCATCGTTCCTTGCACAGCTTGCTGGTATAGATCTGTATTATATTTTTATTTGTCATTTCTTTTGCTTGCATTTTAATCTGTGATCAGAACAACAAGATCTTTGCCTGGTCAGCAGACTTAATGTTACTTGGCTTTTAGTAGTCATAGCAATGGCTTTGAGCTCAACCTTGGGAATTATCCATCACATCCTATATGTGTCCATTTTCACCTCCTGCTTACAGAACTGTTAAAGAGAGAGTAGAAGTGACTTGTGCAGGACATACTGTCACTGATTAGCTGACTGGGAAATACAATTCAGATCCTCAGACCTCCATCCACTCAACTACGTGCTTAATAACTGTCTCTGGATTAGATAATGGATCCTGTACTCAAGGAAATGAAAGAGGAGCTTTCACCATGAAGTTCAGTTCTTAAACAGAAGTTTATTCCACTGCAAGGTCTCACTGAGAACTCAGTAAAAATAGATGGAATTGAGGATTTCAAAACTGAAGATCCTTTCTGTTTAGGCAGTAAATAAAGAATTGCTATATCACATATTACTGAGGTTATGAAGAGGCATTTAATTTTTATTTATAGCTCTCATTAAATACCACAGAAATTCACTCAAAGTTATTGTCTTAGAACTAAGTTTATTCTGAAGAATTTAGAAATAATTTTCAGTGCTTCTTGCTCCACTGAAGTGGCACCTGGATTTTCAAGTACAAGGGAATAAACCTAGAAATAATCCTTTTGGTGTTCAGTAACTCTGTCTTCCCTTTCTTTCTCCTTGCTAGCCCAGCCAATATTCACATTAGCTGAGATATATTTGCTTTGTAATTGAATTTCAGTTTAATGTATTACTGGAAATTACTTTTGAAAAAAATTATAAGGGAAGAGGCTTCAGTACCACTTTTCCAAACTGAAAAATAACTTCCCCTGCATATACACTACCCAGATTTATTAGATCTGTCTTCCTAACACAGCATACAGGCTGCTGGCTAAAAAAGAAAAACTGATAGTTAACCTCTTGGGCTAAAGAAAAGACTCAGCTTTCACTGTCTTTTGAGTTTGTTTTCTTTTCTGCTTGTGGCAAAACAGTTGAAAATGAGAAAATTTAAGGAATGTGCTTTCCTCACATATAGGTGCACAACAGTTGATGGTGGCAGGGCATGTCGCTGTAATAAATGGTATCTGGAACATAACCATGCTCAATAGTCCCTGTTCCTTCTATTCTGGGTACAGGTGGATGCAGAGTCTTATTGTCTCTAATGCTCTCACCTTCTATCTGGTTCTGAAATATGGTCTTATTTTCATCCTGGAGTCATTTCAGCATCATTTGTGAAATAGGATTTCAACTCTGCAGGCATGGTATTGATAACAATGCCATTTAGACACTGTCTTGTTTTTGCTTCCCATTTAATGAGCTACCACAGAAGAAAATAACAGATCTTATCCAAGAGGTTCCCAACTTCTAATCCCTCAGATTATCAGATCACATGTAACAAACATGAAATTTTTAACTCCCCTGCCTTGTCCTACTCTCGCACCCCATAACATCAAAATAAACAATGGTAGGGAAAAATAAATAATCACTCTGCAAACAGCCAGAGCTCTATGGTTCACAGCTTTGAATGGCAATCTCTTCTTGTCACTAGCTGGTTTGTATACTCAGTGTAATAGGCACACTCCATGACAAGTGACTCATAAAACTTAGATATTTAGACAGCAATTAGTGTCAAAAATTATGATAGCATTTAACAGCTTCCCTAAAAAAATGTCCTTTTGGGTTCTAAAGCATGTTATTCTCTTCTGAAACAATTTATCATTATTCTGAGGCAATCACCATGTCTACCTGCAGTTTCTGATGTATAAATTTTCTGAAGATCTGTTTTCTGTAGTGCCAACCCATTCAGTCAACACCTTTTTGGTCGGTATTAAGGATGCCTGAATGCACAACAGACAGATTCCATGGAATCCACCACGCAATAAAGACAAATACATTAAACTGTCATCTGGCACATACAGCTGAGGGTCAGCCAAATTCACTTTGTGCAAATTTAACTTGTATGAAGCCAACCAAAATGAATTATTGCCACAGAACAACTGACAGATGACTAAAAGGTGAAAATAAACATGAGGTTAATTAAATCTTTGACTGGTAATAAGAAGGATAATACACTTATTTTTTGGCCATGCTGTTCTTACCACAATGGGAGAAGCATTCAACATATTCTATTTCCAACGGAAGAATGGAGGTCATAAATTTTAAGACAGTTATGAAGCAGTTCTAGAAACAGTTGGCAGATCAGCATCTAAGTGCCATGAGCTGGGAGACTTCTATCATAATGGTTTTCTGACATAAAATTCCGTTTCTGGAGAGAAAAAAAATTTATCTGTTAAGACGCTGATTTTCCACCAGAAATTAAGCAAAATGTAATATTTTACTGGTAGTCTGCTTGACTAGGATATTTTGACTACCTAACTGCCTCAAATCACCTCACTTCCGTCAGACTGAAGAAGTATCAAATGCATTTTCTTATGTTATCTCTCCTGATATGTACAATAATTCTGCATCCCTTTTTTACCTTGTCAAAGTACCCAGAAGATAATTTTCATGAGCAACCTTTCCCCTGAATTTGCCAGCGTTAAAGTACCTGCTCTGTGAGAATTGTCCAGATTCCCTCTATGGTCAGTGAAAGGAGGAGGGAAAGTCTCATCCTTCTGGGTGATTCTTCTCTTTTTCCTCTCTTTCTCTCCCTCCTGGATTGTTCTGTCTGGAAAAGAGAGACAGGGGTGACATTAGAACAGCTTTCCAGTACTTAAAGGGGCTACAAGAGAGCTGGAGAGGGACATGTCACAAGAGCATACAGAGACATGACAAAGGTTTTAAACTGAAAGAGTTTAGAGGTTTAGAGTCAGTTTGTCTGGTTTTTAAAGAGTTAAGATTGCTAGCATGAAATGCAACTAGCTAGAGATGCTCTGAGAAAGCAAAACCAAGCATTAGCTGCTTATAGACGATATTTTTTTTCAAAATTATATGCTCAAAACAGTGTAATTCCAGTCAAGACAAAACCTAGTGATTGTGCTTCTAGTGTCTTTTGTTAAAGAATAACAGCAGCCTTTCTCTACTCCATCCCTCCTCCCCGCTTTTCTTGAATAAATCAGATTTTTGGCAACAGGGTTGCATCCTCCTTCTAGCTAAGATTTCTCTCCACATTCTGAACAAGATGTAACCTTTTGTACCCATTTATTACATCACCAGATGTTGATCCTCGGAGTTCACTTTCCTGTGAACTTTTCATGGGGAGTTTAACTTGCTTTGCCCATGATGCAATCAGAGATTTTACAAACTGAGTGTCCCACACCAGCACAACCCCCTCTATTGGTAAGTGCGGCTTGTCCTCATGATCCACTGAAAACACACAAATTCCTTTGCATTAAATCAAATCAAAGACCACCTGTTCCTTGCAGGAGGCTGCAGCCCTGAGTGAGCTGCCACACTGTGAACAAGAGCAGAAATCAGCCAGAAATTCAGTCCAAGGAGTCAGAGCTGGCACTTGCTCAACTCCTGAAATCCCCGCAGACAGCTCTGAGAAATCTGACAGTAAAAAGTCATATCACTTTTCAGATCTTTGCATGACAACCAGGAATGTGGATATCACGTGCACTCACTATTATTTGAACTGCATTGAGCCTCCAGATTTGTGAATTTATATCTTTAATAAATTGGAATTATGTAATACATTCTCTGTCCCACCACTCAAGCCCTTTTTATAAAACATTATAGATACTTACTGCCTTCAGATAAAAGGGTTACCTAAAGGTTTGTTGATTCAAAGCCTACTCCCATTGATCACTACTCCAGTCTCGCGAAAAATGGTCATATCAGAATTACATGAGACTACTATCATAAGTAACTGCTTAGAAAAGTAAGGTCAACTTGTTCCTATAAAATGTTTTGCATACTTTTTAGTCCAAACCAGTATTTGATTAAGGTGACATATATGTCTACCTTAGATACCAGTATCTGTGAAGAATCCTTAAGGAAACTAAGGATTTTAACCCCAACCTGTAATTTTAATCCTAAATGTTGGCTGGAATATGGGACTGGGAAGCTTTCCAAAGATTTAACTGACTACCCTTTCCCTATTCCTGCTCACTGACAGCTACATTTCTCTATATTCTAATGTGAGGCAAATTAATAAGCCATGAGCAAAGGGACACCTGTGAATAACCTAAACCACCGCTGTCTGTCATTGTTCTTCCAGTAAGAGGAAAAAAAAAAAAAAGGGGGAAATTTCAATCATAAATTTTGACAAAATCTGGAATTGCATGTAACTATTCACAACAATAAACCAAAAAAACACAAAGCAAAAGAGACTAAAATCAGGTTGCAAAGCAGTGAAAGATTCAAATATGTATGTGTATACACAAACAGATAAATAAATTCTCAAATTAATTTCAGACCTTCTGCTGCTAGATAACTGCTGCTTCTACACACAGAAAACAATTGGGAATACTTTAGTATAATTAGGGACAGAATTTAAAGATTCATTTCCTTCATGATTGTATTAATTATACATTTTAAGCAAGAAACAGAACTGTTGCTCTTATTTAAGATTTATGCCCTCAAATATGAGATAAAGCTCTTCTTGTCTACATTTTTTGCTGCCTAAATGGTAGTAGGCATTTTTTCAACCCACCACCTGTGAGCTCCAAGTTGTCAAAGTGTTTGTTACTTACTTAAACTTTGCTGCTTTTTCATACACGATGGAAACACTTCCTAGTTTGACTACCATAATAAACTAGACCTGGTTGCTACTTGCAAAAACTTTATTTACTATCAACCTTTCCTGCAAGCTTGGGATATTTTAGCTTCTCTGACTGTACTTTTGATGGAAATTTGGTATGAAATTCTGGTCCAGAGAGGTCAACAGGAGGAATGGTATTGATCTCAGGGCTGGAATTTCATGTCCTGTGCTTAAAGGAGGAGACAATTTAGGTTGCATTTTGCAGGGATTGATGACTCTGTCATCCAAATCAATATTTGAAGCTCATTCCAGCAGTCTGAAGTCGCCACAAATTATTTATCTGCTTATCTTTGCTCAATATGTTAATAGCTTCCTGAATTTCTGATAATACATCTTGGAAACTGTTATCTCCTTTCTTCCCTTATCAGTGGCATACTCGGTTACCTTATCAGTGTCCACTGGATAATTTCTTTTGAAAATGGGAGAGGGAAGAAAAGGTCAAAAAATTGATTAAATGTTTTACAAATTTGGAGCTTTAGCTTAGTTCTTGTCAAAAGGAGGATTCCCGTGCCTTAACTGGGATCATTTCTGCATGTTTGTCAGAAACTGAAGTGTTGGTTTAATTAGTTCAAGGCAGTTAAAACTTAAGATAAACCCCCAGTGGTTCTCAGCACTCTGCACGACAGAGGAATTTACAGCAAGCACTGACATCTATGCAAAATTTGATTTGAGGCAGTAATTTCCCCTGCCCACAGGTACTGCAGGCTCTGCAGCTCCCAACAGGGTTTAGACCTTGAGCTCATTTCAGTCAGGTGTGACATTTTGTATAAATGTTGTAGGACAACTTTATGGATGGCAGAAAAGTTAATTTCATCCTCCAATTTGAAAAGAAAAAAAGTCCTCTCTGTCCTTATAGCAGCTGACACCAGCAGGGCCTAATGAACCTGTTAATTTTCTAATATACACTAATGAAAACTGTGATTAGTTGCAGGCCAGCTGGGTCTCTAAATAGGTGATTTATATCATATTTAAAATGAGAACTCAGAAAGCAAAGGGCTTTTACTTATCTCTAGTCTCCAGAATTAAAGGTTAAGTCTGACCTTGTGATTTGGGGGCCTTTTTGGTTTTGTTTTGTTCTTTACTCAGAATACTTGATGCTCTTCATGTTCATTGACAATAGGGTACAGAAGTTCAGTTCTACTGAAAAGAGGAACCTCATAAATTGAACAAGGAAAAAAAAAGAAGCATTTTACTCCTTTACTAAATCTCCTGTTTCACTCTCTTTCCTATTGAAATACATGGATTTCAGCTAATCACCATGCAGTGGATACATTCCTTCACTTGTCTTGTTCAGTAAACACAATCTTAAGTTAATTGATTTCATATTTTCATTACACTGAACTCAGATTAATAGAAAACACTGCAACTTTACACAGCTAAAAAAAACCCTCTTCCATTTAGGCAATTGTAATTAGTGCTTTGATTTTGCAATAGAGTGAAAATCTTTATTCTGTATCTTGCACAGACTTTAAATTGTTTGTTTGGAGAGTCCAGTAGTCACAAATTGCTTATTTTACCTTATTATATTGGAAGCTTATGGCATTAAACCAAACTTATATATAAGATCAATGAATTATTAAAATTTTAGAGGGAGATTAAATGGAAAAACAATGACATTCATCTTCTGGATGATCCAAGGAAACGAGATTTCTTATGGTTATTTTGGAGACAAAAACGAACAATAAAACTAATTTTAATTAACAGCAGCCTTTCTCTTTCAAGAATTCTCGGAAGAACTGCAAATATTAAGTCCAAATTACATAACTGCCAAGGTTTACATGTTTTGAAGTTCCACTGGAATTAAGGTAAATTCCATTTCTCAGTATTTTTTACACACAGGTCTAGAAAAATCTGTAGTCACTTCTTGGGAAAATGGCAACAGCATCAGAGAGAAACCCCAAACTACATGACATTTTTCAAGGTTCCCCTGCTGAAGTGAATTAACAAGCACATTTTCCCCAGTGTTCTACATGCTAATAAAATGCAGGAAGTCAGCATCTCTCTCTCAATGAAATTAAACCCATCTATAACTATCATTCTTTGTCTGTATAGTCAGAACAGGAGCCCTGTTAATCCAAAATACAAAACAAACTCCATGAAGAACGATGAGATCTGAAGTTGAAACAGGTTTTTTTTTTTTCATTTTTCAAGGTGCAAGCTCTTGTTTTTATTTCTTACCAATGTGTTTTGCTGCTATGCTTTGTTCGTTATTGCAGTTATCAAACACCGAGCAGAGAAAACACAGTGATGGCTTTGGCACAAGACAAGGGTGTAATCTGCTGATTTAGAATGTATAATAGAAGGAAGACAGGTTTTAACTCTGCTGTAACTGCAGCAGTTAAAAAAACTACCTGACTATATTACATACCTAATTTTACATGTCCAACAACAATTCTGCTGAGGTATTTTCAGACCAGTTCTGCGAAGCACTTGATCATTTGCCAGCCTGAAAGGATGTAAAAAGCCAAAAAGTCCTATTTGGATGTTCTGTCCTGAGTAAGAGCATTACGTTCTTGTCTGTGCTTAGCCCTCAATCTTTGCTAGAGTGATTTCATTCCTCTGAAATTAGGCCACCTATTTATTTCCCTAAGATTTTGGTCAGGAAGAGCAATACTATCACACTACACTGAGGCACTACCTGCTCCATCATGTCCATTAGCACCCAACACCAGAGAAAAGAAGGGAAGAAACCAAACATGAAACAATTATCTTCCTCCATTTATCCATTTTCTAAAGTCTCTATAAAGTTTGAAGCTGTAAGTTTAATAATATTTCTATATTTTGCTTAGTCCTAGGTTTACTCTGAATACTCTTATTTCTCATTTACATTTTTGAGTCTATTTTTTTGCCTTCAACGACTTCAAATTCCAGAGTTCAACACTAATTGCACACGTGTGATTAAAGAGAAATGTGGGGGTTTTTTTACAGTTTTAAGTTCATTTTTTTCCCCATGTGAACTTTCATTTTTTCTTTTCACCTTGACTACCCAAGGTAAACAAGTTTGAAAACAGAAGCACAGGCCTCTAATAAGTAGTATTTACAACACTTAATCAGAATAACTTGCCTAATTCATAAAGATATTTTCATAGTTAATTATCCATGTGTGTATTCACAGGTGTGGAATACTGAAAATCCCAATTTCGCTGAATTCACTGAACTTCTATGAAATCCTTTGAAGTTTAACATCCGATATTAAAGTCAAATATAAGAGAGGAGCACCTAAATGTTTTTTTTCTTTAAAGGAGGAAAAAATGCTCTACAATAAATTGATTTGTGTTATTAGAAACAGTAACAGCAGTAACAAGTTAATGCCTAGCTTCTAACTGAGGATACCATCCTACTTTTAGAAGAGATGAGGTCTTGGACCCAAACAAAATATTCCTTTTACTTCAAAGAAAATACCAGAAGCACAAATGTAGACTCACTCTTACTAAGATTGCTAAAACTAAAGATTGTTAATGGTATTCCAGCCCTCTCCAAAAAATTGAGACTCCAGTATGGTGTACTCACATAAAAAGAAAACAGCCTTCCATCTGTCTCTGTGGTTGAGTAGAAAGATGAAAAAAATGGATCAATTAAGAGGAATAAAGGAAAACATCCACCAACATAATTGAGGCACTGGCACTATTATCAAGAAGATAATCCAATATTATCTTTTGACTGTCTTCAAAGAGGATGGTCTTGTCCACAGATATTTTAAAATAACTAAGTGCACTATCAAACCACAAAACCATTTAAAGAATGCTGAATAAGCCATTTGGGATTCTATGGCAGTCACAAAGCATTTTAAATTATGCTCATAATATTTTTTTCCTCAGGAAAGTTATGCAACGTACCTCAATGGAGTGGAAATTTTCATACTGAGCATAGAAATCTGATGAACTGAACACCACTAAAACATTTATTTGCATGCTACCAGTATAACCTTGTCTTTAAAAAGAGCTACAGCACTCTACATGCAGCTTTATCTCCTGAGGAACATGTATTCTTAGGGAAATTCATCTAAAACAGGTATCATAGCAGTTGGTGTGAAAGGACATGACGTGTCACGAGTTTTGTGAGTTACTTCCAAGGATATGAAACTTCCCCCCAGTATCAGAATGTATTATATAGTATTGCAGCATCAAGAAGAAACTCTGATGGGACCCCTTGCAGACCAGTTTTACTGTAAATGAGACTCAATTTCATTGAGAGCACATCTCCAAAACTACCCCAATGTGATAGAAACTGTTAATTCTGTGAATTCTGAGATAACAGGAACAGAACAGAAAACTAGAGAGAAAATAACCCCCCCACACACCCCTCTTAACGTGGTTTCCAATGCTCTTGGGTGCTCACTGGTGTAATACAAAGAGATCTCCTTCAGGGCAAGGAAGGGGTAAGATGTTCATATGGACCTCAGATCTTCAAAATTTATAAGCTAATAAAATGTTTATGTATCCTTACTTATCATAAGAACCTGCTGAGGAAGAATTGGGCAATCTTTATTAGGAATGTAGATATGTTTCTTGAAAAGAAGTATATAAATGTTGAATATCATTTGTTAGCAATATCCACTAGTCTAAATTCCTTACCATTGCTCTCCTGAAGCAAATCACAAAGTGCAGAAATCTCAAGAAATTATGTTCCCACTTGCATTTCAGACTAAGCTGCAGCACAAAATTATCTCCCTTGGGCTTTTGTGCAAAACCCACTTGGAGGCTACACCACCAGTAATTTATGCAATTAATTGTAGTCATTATGGAAGCAATGTTAGTGCTTTGCCTTGGAGTGGTGCTCACAAACAAACCAAATACCTGAGTTGTAAAAATGGTACAGGGATAGGCAAAGAGGAAATAAGAAAAAAAGAAAAAAAAAAAAAAAAAAAAAAAGTAGTTCCTTAAGTATTTTTGCAGGAAACCAAATGTTCCCGAGAAGGCCTGTTTTCATCTTCTCTTTGCCCAGAGTATCTCTTCACTACAGTCACACTGCTCCTCTCCAAACAGCTCAATGTCTGATGAAAGACCTAATGCACATGCAAGCTCTTCGTCATATTTCTATATATTTGTGTCTGCCACCATCCTAATGGAGTGTCGTGGAAAACTCCAGCAGTAAATAATAATCTCAAACAAGAAAGTAGAGTGCTCATGTTATGGTTTTCAGGTGACACTCCACACTGCTAATTAATCTGTCAAAAGCATAAAGTTGTTTAATGAAGTAAAATAATTTCTCATTCATGACAGTAATTATGTCAAAAGAAATATTTGCATTGAAGTCTTGATTGATTTTGTGCTAAGATCACTACCTATTAATGTATTTATTCTGAAAAATTACTCTGCCACCACCCACAATGAAAATGACCTTGTGGGGAAACCAGTGAAGCTCAAGTACCTTCTCTCTTCTATATATAACATACATTATCACAAAAGAAGTCAAATATAATTCCCTTAATGGAAAAAGGATGTCCTTAATTGCTTTATATAAAAATCAATTTAAATAGCAGAAGATGGAAAATGTCAAACTCTTAAAAACTTACTAATTATATTGCCAAATACACTTCACCATTTGCAGTCCTGTTATTGACAGATTTAGAAGGCAGAGATAATTTTGTGAGTCCAGGAGGACTAGTAATATGTGTTACAAAACACATAAATGGTATATAACAGCATTATATTTTAAGAGATACCATAGCACAGTATCTGAACTAAGGCATTTGTCAGTGTTCCATAAAACTTTTCACACGAAAAGATGCTGAGGAACTAGATGAAGTACCAGGTCTATAAATTGAGCTACTCAAAGATTTTGAAGACCAGATCAGAGTATCAAATTATCTGGTTTTATTATGCAGTTTTGTGGGTCATAATGTATAGGTGCACATCTGGAAAACCAAACACACATCACTTTTCGTGTTGACAGATTGATGGAGGATGACATGCTACTTCAAAATCCTATCAAAGAAATACTGAGCAGCTTTAGTAGCTGAAATAAAGGGTAAAACAGAACTTAACACTGAAAAACAACTCTTCTGTATAGTTCTTCTCTGGCTGCTGAGAGTTCCTTCTGTAACTAAAAGCCCCCAAAACACCCCACACATCCTACCTGTTCATCCTCTGTGCTTGAAAAACTCAGGCTTGTGAGTTAAAGAAAGGCTCAATATCTGTGTTCTTTGCACTGCATGTCTCTTCCATTTAAAAGCAATTCTACAAGGAAATCCAAAGAAATTAGGAATACAGTGCATCTGAGAGTAAAATAAAGGGATGTTTTACACAGTACAGTCGGAGTCCCGCTCTGCTATGAACTATCAAAATGGGCATTGAGCCACTGAGGTTTGGATATTTTTCATACTCACTTGGGTGGCTCACTTACCCTCCTTCCTTCCTTCCATCCCAATGGGATTTTGCCTCTTCTGAAGCATGATAAGGATGTCTGCTTACCAATGCATGTGACTTTGCAGAACTCTTCCTCCCTAAACTTGATTGACGCCTGCCCACGTTTGTTTCTCAGTGTGACAACTCTGAAGCTGAAGAGGCAGAAACACAAGACCAGGGTGACCATTGCCCTCCTTTTAAATCTTCTTCAGAACCAGTGAGCAAATATTATTGCTCAGTCAAAGATGAAAGAAGAGCAACATCAAGTTTCAATCAGAAAATCCCTGTGATAGTCAACTTTTCTCTCAGCATCTGAGCAGCCCTGCTGACTAAAAGAGTTTCCTCTGACTTATAGTGGGGGAGACAAGGCTTACAATATATTTCATGAGAATGACTAAGCAAGAGGGCTGAAATCAGCTGTAAATCTTGTCTGGAACAAAAGTGAGAGCAGGCCCAGGCTACTAAGGCTGAAATATTATTCTTTTAACTTGATTGGTTTTGTGCTTTAAAAGGTTTTGGGTGAGGGTTGTTATACTCTTGCTTTACTAGATGCTCTTCTATAACGCAGACATGTCATTACACTCTTTGTTCCCTACAGCCATTTTATACAGTGATTCAGTTCCAGCACAAAAATACTTCCCTCCCTCCTGATTGATTATGTTCTTTACAGCTGCTGATGGAAAAGACTGTCCACCTGGTGATACCCTGAAGGCTGCAAGGCTCTTCATAACACTGCCAGTCAACCTGTCACACCCTGCTATTGGAAAACCTCCTTTCACTTCTGCCACAACTGGTTCCTGCTTAACTTCATGCCACAGTGATCTTTCCTCAAGTCATTCTTGTTAAATTCGGTTCCACTTCTGATGAATTTAATCTAAGAACTCCTTACTTTAATCAGAGAACTCTCTCTTTCATATTTTCACCTTCTCAAAACATCTCTAATCAGATACTGTCTTTCCTATGGATTGAAAATAAAAATGTCAGAAAAAGGTACCAGAACAGGAAAACATGAGAACTTAGTCCATTCTCAGAAAGCTATCTGTTCCCTGCCATGTATGGTTTGATTTAAACACAGAAGCATGAGGTTTTAGTATGAACTCTGGTTATTAGTTTTATCTATTTTACTTTAAACATAGGCGAATTTCTCTCAGCTGAGATTCAGTTTGTTTCTGAATCAGCTTCTGTCTCTGAATTTCCAGAGGAACGTGAAGATATTCGGTGAACACAGAGCTGACAAGAAATGTACCTCCTTAAAATAATATATTTGCTTGTATCTCCATTTTGTCATCATTTTCAGCCTTCCCTGTTAGTCATTTTTTGGTTGCAACATAGTCAAGACATGTCCCCTTTGAAATTAATAAGGTTGAATGAAAAAGCAGCAGAAGGGCAGCAAATCATGGCCCTTTACCCATATACTTATATGAAAAATGTCATGCTATGCCTCAACATGTCAGACTTATTGCTTAGGATAGAACATTTCTCTTGCAGAGAGTTCTAAGAACTACATCTGTTTTCTAGGCTATTCTTTTTCTGGCTTGTTAGAAATGAAAATGAAATTTCATGTGACTGTGTCAAATAAGCTTCTAAACCCAGCTATAGAAGAAATTAATGTTTTCTTGGAATTGCAAAATGGCAAATTTAAGTTATAAAAAAAATTGGTCTGTGTGCTGTATGCTCTACGATCATGATTGCCAGACAACAGTATTTGATTATAAATAAAATTATAGATAGAACTATACAGCAAAATAATGCTAATTTTTTTTTTTACCAAACCAAAGGAAATTAAAAGCTGATAAATTCAATAAAATGAAAACAGCAGAGCTGACATTTATGAAGAAAATCTATCAGTTTGGAGAATGAGAACCAACATAGTTACTGAGGCTTTTCAAGGAAAGCAACATGTCAAGAAGTATCAGAAGCAGTTAAAATCAAAGCAAATCATACTAAATAATATTTTGAATTACTTTGATGGAAACAGATTAGTGATTAGATTGCAAAATGAGCCTAAACATCTTAAAATTAACTATGCCTGTTTTCCCTTTTAAATTTTTTTTTTAAACTTAAGGAGCAACAGATATGAAAAACACTCAAGTACAGAGTTACAGACACAAAAAATTCAATGTCACTTCTAACACAAATCCTGAAGTGCATTGGCTGAAGTCAGAGTGGAGCAGGCTTTGAGTAGGAGGAAGGTGTTCAAGGCCAAGTTGGATGGCACTTTGAGCAACTTGGTCTGGTGAAAGGGCCCTGCCCATGGCAGCGAGATTGGAACAGGGTGATCTTTAAGTCCTTTCCAACCCAAACCATCAGTGAAATCCTTTGGTAATGTATGGAGATTCTCCTCATTTAATGGATGGTCCATCCAGCAACGTAGCAATTACATACAGGTAATGAGACAGTGTGTTCTGTGGCACAGGTATGAAATCCAGCTTTGCTAATGGCACTTCCTCATTATCAGGTATTTCATTTCAGAGCAATTGTTCTTATTTCTTTGCTGCTTCACTACAGTAAGGTCAGTTAAAGCAGGATGTGCATTAAATCCATCTCCTTAGCAAGCTCCTATGCAGCAAGGGTTTTTGCAGGCTCTGCTCATAAGAACAGCAGCATTTTTAGTTAATCTTGCACTAGGTTTACCAATTTTCTGTGGAGAAATCCAAAGCACAGAAAATTGAAAGCATATTGTTTGTGAAAACCTCCATATGCTCAGAACAACTTATTTCTCAGAGCAAGTGGCAAAACAGTTGGACCATTTTTCTTAAAGATCTGACAGCCAAATGTTGAGACTGAACAAAGACAGCGATTAAAAAAATGACATAGTGAGTGGGGCTGAATGTGGTCTATCATTATAAACTAGATTCACACTGTGACTGGCAGGTGACAGACCAGATTCTTTGTAGTTTAAATTATTTTGGAAAAGTACATGCCAATTAATGCTCTTTTCATATTATTGATGCAGTTACAGATTCAGTCTTGCATCAAAGTGTTAAAATTAAAACATACCTATTTATCTTTATTGCAACTAGATCATGCTTTCACTGTTTGGACATGTGTAAAATCAGGAAAAAAAAAAAAAAATCTTCCTTTTCTTATTCCTCCTTCTCCTCCTGCACCTTCCCACCCCATGGTTTCAAACTCTGGATTTGTGCTTTATAAAAGTAAGTCACAATCTCCATTAACATAAAGAGGCAGAATCTCAGTTAACTTCTCCTGAGATGATTAGAATGTGCAATTGCAGTCAATTTATTTTCTGACTTCTTGTATCACTAGACAAGGGCTCAGAGGGTTAGTGGCCCTGAAGAAAAATGTTAAATTACTCTGCCCTGACTCAGTTGATACTTCCTTTCCAAGTTAATTGCAGTTTTCTTGTTGGTCAAAATTAAAATTTGCATAAAGCTGTCAGACATTAAAAAGCTTTTACGCTGAAATAGTAAAATGCAAAAAGTCAGGTTAGGTTCTCAAAACTAAAAGCCACAGCTCACTGGGTTACTGATCAGCGGTATGTCTTGATGCCTTTTCTCCAGTTCAAGAATTGCAAAATAACTGCAGCACAGACATTAATTGACCATATTTACTACCATGGAAACGGCACTTCTTGTCTTTAAATAGCTTTGCAAACACTAACTAGTCTTAAAAACAGCTGGGGAGACAGGAAACCCTCCACCTCTGAGGATTTGAGTCAAAGCAATGAAAAAAGATTATTAAATTCCTAATAGCAACTGTAGCCAGTACAAAATTACTTATCTCTGAAACACAGTAAGGTGAATTTCATTACCATGCTAAGCTACATAACAGGTCATGTCAATCTTGTAAACTTACATCTTAAATACATATGTCAACATTTGGAAAATGTCCTGAGTATTGGAATAATTCTAATATAAATTGATTTATATTTTGATTTCTGTGTAATAAACTTTTAAATTGCTGCTTCCCTTTGTCATCCAACACAGATATTCAATTATTTGCCTTAGTCTAACTATATTTTGTGAATGCAGTGTATTACAGCATCTCAGTATGATTTGGTTTTCTCAGCATTACAAATGTGGTGCTTGGGGATGTGGTTTAGAGTTGGACTTGGCAGTGCTGGGTTAGCAGCTGGACTTGATGAACTCAAAGGACTTTTGCAACCTGAACAAACCTATGATTCCATGAATAGTATAGGAACAACATGGAAATATATATGCTTAAGAGCACAAGAATTTTGGTAAAAGGGAAAAAAAATTAGTTCAGTTTTGTGTCTAACACAAACACTGTTAGAGGAAAAATCAAAGATTCATGAGTAAAGTCTTTAATTTCAGGTGGCATCTCAGCTGAAAAACTTAAATTTTATAGAATCTGCAACTGGAAGTTGTGCCTTGGCTACCTCATTTTGTAGTTTCTGAATGATCTATCCTCCCATCATCTGTCTAATTTCTTCCTTTGAAATTATAATTTTTGGCTTCTAAGACATCCCATGGCAATGCTTTCCATATGAAAGTTCAGTGCTATGGGAAGAAGTACCTCCCATCTGATAACTTTAGAGGCAACCAATTAAATTCCTGTGTGTGGCAACTGTTCCCTACTCACTTTCCCCATGGAATTCACTGAAGTCTGCTGCTGCTCCCTGTTGCATCTTTAATGCAGCTCTGGCTTGAAGCATAGTCAGAGATAACACTTCACAGGAGCACAGAAGACACGATTTTAAGTCCTAGATCATTCACAATATAATTCCAGTAATGTTTACCATTGCCTTGGGAGTCTTTTCAGCCTTTCCCAGCACAGCCGACTACATTAGTTGCTCAAAGAAGAGGAAGCTCATTTGCATAATTTTATATGTTAATATGAAAGGTTTTGCAGTTCATTGAAAATTTACTATTATCGTAAAATCTGGTGGGGTTAATTTTTTGTTTTGTTTTGTTTGTCTGGGTTTTTTTTTTTTGTGTTTCCACTGGACTATTAGCCAGATACCTGCTTTGGTGGTCAGCGTTTCCTTCCTGTTCATACACCTAAAATGCACTTCTCCCTTCACCCATCCCATCCTGTTTCTCCCAACCAAAACCCTAGAACATTTTTGTAGACAATAATTTTGTCTAAAGCTTCCATTTCCTAATAAAAAAGAAAAAAAAAAAGGCAACAACCCCAAAACTTTTTGATTCATGATTCATGTTTGTGCAGCAGTGGGGAGAATGAACAAACCAACAAAAAATCAATTTCTCTTCCTTCAGTGGAAGAAAAGAGTTTTTAGTTCCTTTCTCATTTAATCTCACCCTCAGTTTTATAGAGCCATGGGAAATTATAGTTTAAGAACATTAATTCTGAGGTCAGACCAGGCAGGAGATTCAGTGCTTCAGTTTTGGAAGAAGGGTCAGGAAAGCATTACAGGATCTTATTCAGTCATTTCCAGTTCTCAGATAACCACCACTCTGTTTAGAGGAAGCTGGTGTTATAGAAACCAAAAATTCATTTCCACATGAAAATTAAAATCTGCTGTCAGGAGAAAAGTCCAATATTAGAAATTTTTGGAAAATTAAGAAAATTACAACAAAATTCACTCATTTGACAAATCAGTGTAGGATCACATATTTAGTTTCCCATGTGGGACTTAGTTTGCTGGTTCAGTGCTTCTTCCAGCGGTCAGCCTGGTCAGTGCATATTGAGAACTCATAATAAAATCACCCATCTCTGGGCCCAGTCATTATCATTATACAATTGCTATGTGTCCATCTGTACAAAATATACCCCTTAATTTACTTTCTTTTAAGCATTAGAAAACCATTAACTCATTGAGCTGGGCTTTGTTGAAGAATCTGTAAGGATGGTTATGCAGTGTTTTCCTTGGCCATGCTACAAAAACTCATTCAATTATAATTCTGGTCCCTAATGGTTTGCTTCTTATCAGAGTCATGCCAGGAATTTGAGTGTGTTCAAAAGTCTCTTTGTATCTCTATTTACACTGTTTCTCAAGGCCCTAATTTATGCATTTTGTTTTGCCTTTTTTTTAATAAATGTTGTGTTCAGAAATGCTGGGGTAGATGAATAACCAGATTTCACCCAGATGCTTGTTCTCAATCATGTAATTCAAAGTGCAGCACATGAGAGACACACTCACTCAGAAGCAAAACTGACTGCAAGTGTTTTCTAAAGCAGGCCTTTAAAATGTACTCCAGAAATCTGCAGAGTCCTCCCAGAGTAGTCTCCCTACCAAAACCAACATTGTTTCAATTTTCATTTTCAGTCCCTCATGCTATCATTTGGGGTTTTTTTCAACTTTATATCTTACTGTTGACTTTCATGGATCAATGCTAAAACAAAAACAACAAAAAAGGCCATTTCCTCTGGTCCTATTGCTCATTACCTGGGAGAATAGACCGACCCCTATTTGGCTACAACCTCCTGTCAGGGAGTTGTAGACAGTGAGAAGGTCCCCTCGAGTCTCTTTTTCTCCAGGATAAACTTCCCCATCTCCCTCAGCCTCTCCTCATCAGATTTGTGCTCCAGACCCTCCACCAGCTCTGTTTCCTTTCTCTGGACCTCTTGTCACAAATGCAACGGTTGCAAGTATTCTCCTTGGACTAGGAAGAATTCCTGGATCAAAAAGACCAGATTTTTTATCAGAGAGCATTGAGCCCAGCGACTAAGAAGCAACAAAATGAAACCAACTCTAATCTAGATATGCTCTTATCTTGCTCAAGTTCAGCAAATTAAGAATGACCTCTCTCCTTAGGACATACTGAACAATAGCTAGTTGATCTTTGGAATAATTTTGAAAGCTGTAAAATAATAATTCCAGTGAAAAGCTATATTTTGCTGCTTATTTGCTCATCAAGAGCATTTCCCTAAAGTACTGAGAGATAATAACTTAACGAGCAATTCTTTACAAATTGCTTGCATTCTTTCATTTATTATATCACAACTGCCTCCCAGCAATAAACTTCCTCACAGACAGGTTTGGGAGGAAAAGCAGAGTATACAGTCTGCTGTTGTGCCTATGAAGTCTGAAATGGGAAAGAGGAAAAAAGCGAAAGAAAATCAGGGACAGAGTACTAATGAAGTATGGGCACTTTCAGATAAGTTATAGAACATCTGTAACTTTTTATCTACCATCAGAGTTTTATACAATTACTTATAAGGACATGGTAGAATCAGCTAAAACATAACTCAGTCTGCAACTCTGGATTTGTAAGTTCAGTTTTGCAAAGTTAGCTGCTTTTAGTGGGTAGTCAGACAGTCTGAAGCCCTTGTGACCCAACTCATAGCACTGGTCTGTAAATGCTGAAGTATGACCAGAGATGCTGACAAAGTGGCAGTGAAGGAATTGGTTGCATTTATATGTATACACACATATTTTTTACAAGTTTAAATTAAAGGAAACCAATTTTTTCTCTTCAGCATTCAATTTACCCTACTCCTAATACACAGAAATTTATGAAGTGATATACAGTAATGAAGAAACATATTAGCTTTGATATGCTAGTTATGTGGCAATTTCAGATGTTATCTGAAGGATTACTTTGCATGCAACCTTGAAATGTTAATCCTGAGTCTCAAAATTGTTCTCAGATTTATAATCCATCTGCAAATACGCTGTGCTTTTCAAATTAAAGAAGTTTCTAATTGCATGAGTTAAAGCATATTTCCTCAGTAAGGTTACCAATTAATGCAAAATTATTGCTGAGGGTAAAATTCCAAGGGTCATAAAAGCAAAGCTTTGACTTAAAGGAGATTGCTGAGTGTCCTACAGAACTGTGCCTTTTCCCTGGAATGGGAAGATGCATCACTGAAACACGTCAAGAGTTTATTAACTAACACGAGGATGGCAATTTTTCTTATGGATGTTTGTTTTTTATCTTATACCCACATTGAAATCCTCCAACAAGCCTGCACATTAGCCATTTGCCAGTGTAAATAGAACTAATTGCAAAAGTAGGATGGTAATCAGCAGCTTACAGTGTCCTGAAATTAGGAAGTTGAAAACATAGTCATAAAGCTGTATATGCATTCCTCCAAAGAACTAGTAGAATTCCTGAAGATTTTTGTCCTTTTACCCACTACTACACAGATTAATTTATTTCTTCTTCAATTTCAATTTTTAAAAATTAGTAAACGGCTACTTTGGTTCATGAAATCACTCTTTTATCCAAAGTCCCATAGCACTGCTGTTTTCCACTCAGTGGTATAAGGGATTTACAGAGTTTTCATCTCTTTGAAGCCAAGATATTGTCATTGTAGAAAGCTGCTGTTTAAGACAACACATTCAACTCTAATGCAGTGACTCAGAGGAACAAATTTAAGCAGGTGAATACAGGTTCACAAGATTAACTCCTACTCATTTTTACCCAAGGGAGCAAAAAAATCCATTAGAAATTTGGTATTGATACAACTTTCTTTACATGTGTATATTTAAATACATTTTTTCCTCTGTGTGAGTAATTTTTCTACATATTTATCTCCCTGGAAATGGTGCTTACTTCTGTAAACATCTTGAACCACAGCTGCTCATTGTCATTAAGGAAAAGTCCTGAGGAGAATTGTGTATGTTAATCATATTATAAACTCTTTTAACCAAAAAGTGTTTTCCATTAGCCTATACAACTTTTTTAAAATTCAATATGCTGTTACACTATTTCCTGTAGAATCATCCTAATTCCTCCTCAGATTTCACAGAGCTCTCTCTGAACAATAATAACAGGAACATGGAAAAAGAATAAAAGTAGCAAGAATAAAATCCTGCCCCCTTGGAAATGACTGGTTGCATTCTCAGTGACTTACATGAGGCAAATGGTACCTGTTTTTCCTTCTATTTTCATGCTCAGTAAAAATTAACCAACACTGTAAACCTGCAATAAAAGACATAACTTGATGTCACACTTCAGGAGGAGGATCTTTCCCAGTGCCTCTAGCAGCTATGCAGAGGAGAGCTTGAACAGGCTGCAAATTGAAGACACCTTTATGAAGGATATTTAGACAGGGTTCTACAATCTTAATTTACTGACCATTCACTCAAGTTGTTTCACCCACCACTTGATGACCTGGCCCTTAGGAGTTATGTTTTACAAGTCTTTTTCCCTATACAAGTCCCTTTGCTTTTCCTCAAAGAGCAGCTGAGATTCTCGTCCAATAACTTACTCTTTACAACTGGTACTTAAAAATACCAGCAGCTTTTAAGGGGCTTGAAATAGCTACAAGTACAGTCACTACTTTGTGTATTGTCAATTTGTAATCTGGTGGAGATAGGAAAGATGCTCGTTTTTGCAATAATGGGGCTTTTGGAAGCCTGGGCTTCTTCTTCACATAATAAAAAGAGCCAAGTCAAGAAATCAATACATGATTCCTACTAATAACAATGTATTTAATATAATGATACTGAATTGTTATCGGAACATAACGTGGTATATGATTTGAAATACTAAAGGTGACAAATAAAATCTTTATTTTATGGTATACAAGAAACTCTTTTGCTTGTTTATAATTACTGTTGCTTGAATCACACAAGCCTTCCAGTGAAACTTCTAAAAACTGATTTAATCTATTTGAAATTTTGCTTACCAAGTGCATATTTTTGCTTCCCCACAAAACAATTTTGTTTAAATTCAGGCACCTTCCCGTAAGACTGGAAATTTTGTAGTCACTTATGATTACATACTGAGCCTGCACATTTTTATAGCAATCCAGAGATGCAAGCATAAACATTTTTGTCTCTTGCACAGAAATAGGATGCTTCATGGTAATGAAAAATGAACAGTAAAAGATTGTACTGGCAGTCCTTCCAATGGAAATAATTGACATGATGGCATGGCCCACCTGGTATCTGGTCTGAACAGATTGTGGAAGGACATTGAAAGAAAGGACAGGGGCAAAGAGCACAGGGAGGAAACCAGACAGAGACATTCATTACAAGACCATAACCAAGCACTGTCAGGAGAAAATAAAAAGAAACTTATACCTTTTAAAAAGTCAGACAGGCCTGTGTTCCAGTAACATCTCTGCAGAGCTAGCACAATACGGCATATGTATGCCTTTCTAAGAGTGCCACTTCTGTTCTAACTCAATTTTAAAAATCTTGCAGGCACTAAGATTCTCTAAAACATGTTGTGCTGGGTTAGGGAAGGGCAGTTGACCAGTACTTTTTTCCTCATCAGATTCATGGGACTCAGCATAGACAAGTGACTGCAAACTACTTAAATATTCCCCACAGATCTATTTTAAGCACTCATATTTCAATCAATGGTTCAGAAGGAAGCTGCAGTATAAACACATTCCATTCAACTAGATTTGCATATTGATGTCAGTAGTTTGAATCAAACCAATTAGACCATGTAGTTATCTATGGAAAACATATGGCAGACTGATAAAAACCCAGTTCTATGTTTAAAATCTACAGTATTTCATTTGCATAGCAAAAAGCAGCTGAAGGAGGATGCTATTCTTCAAGGACTAGACAAACTGATACAAGGAGAACTCCTTGGGCTGGATCCTCAGCTGGTATAAAATCACACTGAATACACTGGTGAATTGAAATGGAACTAATCACTCTAAAAGCAAACACATGCTCATAAAGACACTGAATCAAGCACTGATTTCTCTTTGTTCTCAGTTCCTTATCCATGAAATGGGGTTATCCCATTTTCTCACCCATTCTCATTTCAATTAAAGCAAAAGTTCTTCAGAAGGGGCATTATCTCTTTGCTTTAAAAAAAAAAAAGCAACATTTCAAAAGCAACATCTACTTTGAGCTACCACCCTAACATGAATAATGGCAATGGTACCTCAACCTTTTTATCTCTAAGTTTTCCCTTTCACAATGGCCTAAAAGCTCTTCTTAGCTCATGTTTATCTTCAGCAATAAATCATGTTTGCATTGCATCTGTGCCTCATTGGGGTGCACATAACAAAACAAGACAAATTAAACTGTAAAACAGTTTCTGAGGAAAGAAATAAAGGACAGATAAATGAATTCAGGTGGGAAAGACAACACTGATTGTAAACATCATCTTTTACTGCTGCTGCTTCTCATATTAAAAAGGAAAAAAAATCAACTCCTTTGAGCAGGCAGTGATTTAACCATAAAAATATCTGGTCTGCACAATCATCTCATCAGTGCCATGCTCAGAAGACCAATCTATATATTCTCCTGGCAATAACTATATTTTAAGCACTTAAGCCCTTCTTAATAATATGTCCATGGCTCCTGCCTGCTCTTTTACTGAATGAAACACTGGCATGATTTGTTGGGTGACATCATTTACAAACAATGACATTGTTGTCTGGAATGAATAACAATTAAAAAAAAAAAAAAAGAATGAATCCACTATCATCTATTTGAAATTCATGCTTAGCACTGTATAAAGTGACAATATATGCTAATTACTCTCCCCTCCTACACATTCTTCAGCAGCTAAGTCACATCCTTCAGCAAATAAGTCAGTTCATGGAAGATAGTTTATTCCACAGCTACTGAATCAGGAAGTGTCAGGAGACATGACCATGGATCAGGACAATACAGCAAATTTGGGGTTTTTTTATTTCCATGCACCCCTCCGTACATATGTATGTGTTATAAAAGGAGATCCTGGTATCAAAATCGTCCAAATCTAGACAGCAGTCAGAGTTTAAGGAGAAACAAAATGTTGTCTTTTTCTCATTGGTATTCTTATAGCAAATGCTGAAGCAAAGAACTCTGCTAAATACTGTCCTGTCTGTGACCCTTGAAATAGTTCAGTCCCTGGTGAAGATTTAAATAAGTTTATATGAATTACATTCAAAAGCAAGGTTAGCAATAAAAATAAGTGTTGGAAGTATTAAAACTCTTCAGTTAATTAAGAAATAACCTACCACCTGAATGCTGAAGCTAACTAAGAATCACAGAAATCTCTGCTGATACCCCCAAAAAGGAATACCCCCTACTGCATATTCAAATCAAATACTTTCCCAGACCAGGCAATTTCCTTTACATTGAATCATTTCTGTTGGAAAAGGCCCTTTATGAGTAAAAATAATCCAGCACTGCCAAGTCAGCACCAAACCAAGTCCCCAGGTGCCACATCTACGTCTTTTAAATACCTCCAGGGATGGTGACTCAGCTGCTCCCTGGGCTCTTGGCAGGACTGAGATTTCCCTTTCAGGTAGGTAAAGAACTGAAAATACTGCATATAGAAGAATCAAAATACTATATGGAATCATCCATGTGGTTGGTTCACAGCTTAACAGCTTCCCAAAAATCAAGCCTGGTTACTTATTTATGGTTGTTTTAACCTCATGAATTGATGCCCAACAAGAAAAGTTCTAAATCCTCTGCCTCTGAGTAAAAGAAAATAGCAAATTTTATTCCACATGCTTATTGTTCCAACAGATTGAATGTTTACACAATTGATTTGGGTTTGTGTTGGTGTACAGTGTCTGTTGAATATAAAATTCACTTAACACAGAATGAGGTGCAAAGCACAATAACAGATACCTGACAAGCAACCAGCAGTGACTGATGATGTGTATATTAGGGTTTTGGGGGTGACTCATGTCTCTTTTATGCTATTTAATATCTTTGAGGGTGGCAAATTGATGAAGAACAAAAACAGAACTGCTGTATAGACTGGCTTGGACCAGTGTTTAGGCTGTGACCATTTTAATTTGACTAGAGGAAATAGTAAACTATTGGAAAAAGGGAAAGTAATCCCTGTAAAATGAACTCAATTTGGAAAACAGTAAATCCAGAAGTAAGGCTTGGAAGTTGAACGTAGATAAATTTAAGTTGGATTAATATACAATTTTAAATGGGTTGTGCCTTCAGATTTAAAACCAACTTAATTGAAACTGTCTTCCAGTGAAAGCCATAAATTCTTTCCTGGGCACTTTAAAATCAATCGGCTCTATTTGGTATTTGTGATTTAGTCCAAGACACAGTGCTAAGCCTAGGAAAGGTACAACCAGGTGATCTGACCCAGTCTCATGCTCCTTCCAGCTTGATTTTTTGTTTCCTTTAAAAAACCAAACCAAACCAAACCAAAACAAAAAAAAACCCACAAAACAAAACAAACAAACAAAAAAGCTCATACAGGCAGAGTGAATTTACTAATTTATTGTTGTGAAAACCCAGCTAACTCATGAGCATTTGAGCTATATTTATTGTGCTATGTTGAATAAACAACTGCATCCCTCCCATCTCTGTCTCTCTATCACTCTGTAACTTCAGAAATACATGTCAAAAGAACTTCAAGACTGTCAGAACTTCAAACTTCAAACTGTCAGAACTCCACTTCTAGAATTATCAAAACCAGCACTCAGTTGTAACACAGCTTCCCACCTCAAAAACTCTCTATTGTCTAAAGGCAAAAACTTTATATTCTGACATTAAAAAGCAAAGCAGGACTTTTATTAGTTCAACTGAGGATGCAAAGAGAAAACAATTATATTTAAACATATCAGCAGGCAACAATTCACATGCAATTATTTTAGACGTGTACATAAAAGAAAGAGAAGCACCAGTTTGGTACATTTTTCTGGAATAAAGCAAATATATCAAGATCAAATACAATTATTAATCTGAAATCCTTCTGTCATAAGTTGTCACCAAGAAAACAAGAGAGAAAGCAAAAAGGAAAAAGAAACCCAAGAAACTTACCATTTCTTCACTACACACTTCAACAACTACATCTTTCTCAAATCTCATAATCCTCAAAGCAATAGCACTACTTTACTCTGGGTGTCAGTATATAAATACTTGCAGCAAAGGTGAATTTATTTGAGAGTAATATTTACAAGGCCATGTACTGTCCTTGCTCCCTAGAAGAATTCTTTGATGTCAATAGAAGTTAAATTGAGGTCACTTATGGCTCATATTGCTGCTGATGTTGTATTAGAAGGATTTTCTTTTACACTGTTGACCTTTGCTTTCAAGGTTTTATTTCTTGACCATAAAAAAAAAAAAAAAAAAAAAAAGTCTTTCAAGGCTGTTACTTTGAAATATAATGTACAAGGTGTTAAGATACAAGAGTTACTCTTCATTAATTAATTTGGGGGGGAGGCAAACAAAAAATTGAAGCAAGTCTCAAATATGATTGACATATAAAAAAGGCAATGGCTTTAATTTTTTCTCTGTTTCAAGGAAATATCTTTGGATATCTGTAGTAGTTACTGCCTTGAAGTGTTTCTTGCACTCCCCTTTCTTGGAATTTCCCTCCCTCCCCTCTCTATTGAAGCTCAGCTCTCTCTAGAGCTGCTGCTGAACTGCAGAATTTATAGTTAAGGACATTAAGTTAAATCAGAACTTATTTCAGACACCCTCCTGTTTTATGCTGCAAGTGGTGGCAGCTCAGGCATGTTTGGAAAGGAATATAATGGAACCCACAGAGAGCTGCCCTCAGTAGGATTAGCACAGTCAGCAGCTCCCACAGCTGGTGTCACATCCACATGTGAGGGTAACCCTGGAAGGTCAGCACACTGCACCTTCAATCCATCAGCAACATTTCAGTCTCAGCTGTGACAGGTTGAACTCATTGTTATTCTTCATTAAAATATCTAGGAATAGTTAAATAAGGTGTAGAATTTAATTTATACAGGTTTGTAACCCTTTTCTTTCTATTTGGTACATAAATTCCTTGAGGCCTCGGTATTTTCTCTGATTTGCCCATTAATACTCTATTTTTGTTAGTTTAGATTTTGAAAGGCAAGCACATCTCAAAAAATTACCAAGGCCATTATGCTGCCTTGTTAACCTGATGAAAGTATGTCAATCCATGCATTAAAATGAAAACAGACATGTAATTAGGTTGTTGTTTCATTATATCTTCCACACTTTTAACCATCCACTACATCTTAAACACATGTGGCAGAATTTAAAAGTGAAACCACCAGGTTTTAGGATAAATTATACAACGTGTCCAATATTCTCGATGCAACAAGATTGGACAGACCTAAGTAGAAGGGAGTAGTTGCCTGTCCCCCTGTCATGGGAACAAAGAAGTACAGCAAACATTAGACAATTTCCTAGAAACATCTTGTTTTTACCAGAATAAACAGGCACATGCATGAATTCTCCCTAGCTCTGGGTGAACCTGAGAAAAAGAGTGGATACATGTTGAGTGTGGTAAAGAGATGACTGAAAGCCATGGAATACTCAGATCTTAGTTCACTATTTAGGCATCTGAGCCATTAGAATGGACAGAAACAATCTCCCTCTTGCTGTTTTATTTTGGAATTGGCGAGGGATGACAACAGTGAAACAGCTGTGGCTCAAGCTAATGAATATTAATTTTCCAATACAATCACTTGTGCATATACATCCATGCTTTTTGTTGAATTGCTTTGGGCACTATTCTAAAATATGCTTGAATAAAGCAATATTTAAAACAGTACACACAGACAGAAGGAAGCACCTTTTAAATCCCGAATGGTGAGATACAGGACAGAAACACAGCCAGAAATTCAAAGAAAAAAACCTCCATGGGAACCACTGTATACAGGTACTAAACTGCCAATTATCCACCATGCATGGAGATGCTAATGGTGTTTCAAGGATAGCAGGGCTGTTCACCATTCATCAACTCCACAGCTCCACAGCCTGCTTTCCTGGCACAAAGCAATGGAGCACAACCAAATATGACAATTCACAACCCTGTATTTTAGCAAAGAACAGCATGAAAAAAGCATATCTCTACCTGAAAAGCACTTCTTATCTGAAGGACTTTGAGATCACGAACAGTGAAATGTTTTGGGAGAATGCACGTGCACACAGGCACATGGGAGAAGAACCAGTTCCAGATCGGATGCTGGACTTCAAAAATTTGCAGTTATCTTTTCTTCCTATCTACCACATCTCCCTACCTCAGATTAAAAGCAATTTATTTACCAACAGAAACTTCAGCTAACTCAAGGGAATCAGAATGCCGTTGTTGAACTCTGACTTAAAGGAAACAAGACAAATATTTAAAAAATTATTGCCAACAGTTATGTATACATATCACTTCTACTGAAAATAAAATACATTGAAAGGTGAATGATAATGTTCCATACAACTTAATTTTCTATATCTCTAACAAACTTGTAGAAACATTTTTCATTGCTTGGTTTAGTCAAGCATTTTCCCACAGCCATTTTGAATGGCCAAATCCATAAACAGGCCAGTAATTTATAAGCAATTCCTGTTTATTTTTAATGCAAATCATATAACTGTCCTGTCCTTCAATACTTTAACTAAAGAATCACAACTGAGGGGCAATTTTTACTTACACAAGAAAAGTGATTAATTTAACTCTTCAGTCAACATCAAATTTGTATGGTTTTTTATCCTTGCTTGCTTTTCTGTAGTCCTCTGTGATAATCTGTGCTCTCTGACTGAAGATGCTATAGGGAAAGCTTTGTGTTTAATGCACTAGCATGAATAAAATTAGAAACATCTGGTGAAAAGACACCTGACTGAACACACACAGTAAGCAGGGAAGTCTTGCCTAAGGAAATGGCTCTGTGAGGAAGGGTGCTCTCCACACTGAGTTCTCTGTCACACAGCACTGATGGAGCTTGGCTGCTTTGAAATATTCCTGGTAACTTTTTAATAGCAGGGCTTTGCTGAATTCAAAATTATTCTGATGTGGTGGCCAGCTGTCAAACAACCAAACACAGCTGACATTATGCTGTGGGGTAAACAGTTTCCATTTCCCTTCTTAGATCTCTTATTGTTTCTTCTTGAATTTAACCCCTGAAGGCAGGGGATATCAGTGATTAAAGAAGCAATGCTCTATTGTATTCTATTTTAGTGGAGAGGTTATGATTATAAAGCAGAGGGGAAATCTGTTCTCTCCACCAGTAAGTCCTTGGCATATTTTTTCTGTCTTTCTTTTTTTTTTTTTTTTTTTCTACCCCTGGATTTCTTTCTACATTACACATTCCCCCATTAAGTTCCATTATTTCCCAGAAATATTTATAAGACCCTGTCAGAGACTGAAATAGTTAATGGCTTAAACATTGCAAGATCACCAAAAGACTTTTGGCCACTCTAGCAAACTGAAAAGAAACAATCAGCAAAGCCTACCCCTCCTGGAATATGCCTACCAGGAAAGGACCTTTGAATGTGATAAGGGCTGCTATTGTCCAACTGTCCCAGGTGCCAAAGGACATGCAGACCTGAGGCTACAAGCTGGATTGCCAGATAAGGGAAAAGGCAAATCCTGCAAATGAGCATAATCCTTCTTATCATGCCAGTGTTCTCCCTTATAGGATGACTCTGCTGTGAAGACCCCTCCAGGGAGCAGGGAAGACTCTGAAGATGTCCTGTGACATGATCCATTGAAAAACACCCCTCCCAAAGGGGGAGTTAACAAGGCGTTCCCACCTGATTAGACACTTTGAAGTGTATAATCTTTGAGGGGTTTGGGGTTTTTTTTGGGGGGGAAGGGGGACTTCCCCAGGCCCCAGTGGATCAGGACCATCACTTGGACAGAACTGTAACCACCACTTCGACCTACAGACATGGAAGCTGCAACTACCAAATGTCATCTCTGGATACAGCTGGTGGTGACTACATGTGTCTTAAGATCCTTTTTTTTTTTTTCTCTCTCCCCCTTACACATTTCTTTACCTGCTATTTTTCTTTATTATTGCTGTATTACTATAGATCATAACAACCAAAACAGCAGCATACCTGTTTACCTTCGAAACAAAAATGTTCCAAAATAAGCCATACATAACCTTAACTTTACAAACCATAACATTACCATAACCTTACAAGCACTGATTATTCAGTGTCGTTTCACTCTAATCCACCCCAAGGGATTTATTAACAAGAACCTGGGTTACCCTCCCCTTCTGGGGGAGGGTTGTAACAGAATCCCCTCAAAAAATTACTGAGCTTCATTAGTCTGCTGTTTCACCTCAAGTTTATTGATGGAAATATTGATTAACACTGAAGGCATTTTCAGATCATTTGATAACTACTTTCCTGATCCTTCTTTTAAGGTATTTTTTACTGCATATAAGGAATATTTCCTGGAAAAAAAAAAAAAAAAGGATTTCTGCCTTGGTAACAGAAACGTCAATACTTGGAGGTCTTCATCCGGTAGGAGCGAACAGCCACAACATATGTTCAGTTTGATCATCACTGCTTTGACCTTATTATGCTGTATCTGATTATTAACTTAAAATGCAGTATCCTTTAGCATATGGTACATTGGGGCTTGCAGCAGGGAGGGGGTATTCAGGACTGTTGCCTTTATACAGCAGTACATTTGTGATATCTGAAGGCACATGGATGAATCACATTCCATTTCAACAGCAGTGCAACGTGGACCTGTCATCAGTGCACAACAATGGACTTGAATATAGACATTTCTATCTGAAAACCAGCTGCAACACTCATGGAAGGGCTGGAAGTTTGTGTGCAATGCTGCAGCCTTTTGGAGTACAGGATGGACACTGGGCAGCGTGACAGGGATAATACACCTCTTGTCTTTATCTAATTTTCTGTCTGCTGATGATAATAGGAATAAAAGAAAAAAAAAAATCTCCTGAAACAAATAAATGACCCCCAACCACCCGCTCTACTCAGCTCTAAAAATAACACATGCAGTGAATAGAGGCATTTGTTCATTAACTTCCTTTTCATCTGATGCAATCTTCTCCCTTTGATATTGAAATGTGGATCAATTTACCATCACTAGCATGGTTTTAAAGAATAGAAGAAATAGAAAAAAATATTCTGATGGTTATTTTGTTTTAAATACTGTGATGATCACTAAGGTGTCACTAATGTCTTTTTATGTTTTGGCAGAAGACCCTCTAGCTGCAGAAAGGTAATTCACTTCCAAGCTCTATCAGTCCTCACTTTCTTGCCAAAATTTCCTCAGAGACAATACATTGTTGTGCTGAGTTTTATGACATGAATCTCTTTCACTAGTAACTATACTGAGGGAACAAACTTATTTCACACAGGCCATCAATCAGTCTTTAGAGAGCAAAACCTTGTGGTTACTGTTTTACCCATCTGGTCTGTAAGGAATGATTTAAGGAAAAATTTTGGAATATTGTTACCAGCTCTCTGGGCCTGTCAGACTTCCATTTGAAACAAGCAGAAAATATTTCCTATGAAAAAGCATTTACCAAGGATTCAGCAGAGCTAGTTTTCTCCTATCTGTCAGTTAACCATGCAGTAATTCTTATTTATCTTATTCATTACCAACACTAGTTGTTCACATGTTTCTAACAGTAACAGCACTACAAGATTTAAAGAAACCCACCCTGGCCTTTTCCAGAGGATATTGGGAACGAAAGGTTGTTTTCTAGACTTTGGTATCGATAAAGATCTATTCCCAATATTCTCTTTCAGTATTATGGGATGTTCAACCATCTGCCAAAGCATCAGCTGTATAAAGTGATGCAGCACAACTAATTTAAGAAAAAAAAAGAATTAAAATTCCTATTTGCAGCAGCAGAAGCTCTAACAATGTTTTGGATCACTGCATTTCCATCTCACTGTAAATCTTGTGTTTCTATAATGATTAAGGCCCCTGGCAGGACTGAACAATATACAAATCCATGCAAACAGATGGGATGCAGCTGCAGGTCCTGAGAAAACAGACTTTGACAGAGCGTGGTGCTCAGGGACTTCCCTGGGACTGGGTAAAGGCATTTAACCCATCTTTAAGAAAAAGAAGAAGGGAATTTATGGGAAACGTCAGTGTGGGGGAAAATTGTGGAGCAAGACTTCATCAAAGCCATTTCTAATCGCAGGAAGAGAAACTAGAAAAGTGACAGGGAAAAGCCAAAGTCCAGCTGGTGACCAGGTGCTGTTGAGACCTCTCAGGGATTGATACCTTAACACCAGACCCAATATGTCTCAAGTTTTTTATTAACAACTTGGATGATGAGGAAGAGAACGCCCAGTTTGCAGATGGCACTGAAATGGGGGTAGTGGCTGATATATTGAGGGTTATTACCTGATTCTGTCTGCTCCCTTTTCCTGTTCTGTCTGCAATATTTTGTCCAGAGTTGAGCTGCTCAGTACAAGACAGGCATTGACACAATGGAGTGAGTGCAGCACAAACAAGATGATCAGGGGGCTGAAGCACAAAACATGGGTTTGTTTAACCTTAATAAGAATACCTGAGCACGGAAGCACTCACACCTGTCCCTATATTGCTGGCAGCACTTGTCTTTGGCTTTCACAGTGTGTTTTCATCATTAAACCTGTAGGATCTAGCCTGGCTAGGAGCTATTTTGGTATCCACAGCAGCATTCTGTCCATCAGGAGATATGACATATCAAGGACAGATAGCAGCAATTACACACTTCAGGTAAGTAAACAACAGTAAGAAATGGTACTCCTTATACTAACTGCACCAAGAATATACTTCTTATTACAACTAATAATAAAGGCCTGTCCTTCTGAAATACAAATATAGTATATCTTAAACTGTAAAAAACAAGCAAAATGCTATTCAGCAAAACAAACATGTTACATGTTCATTCATCTTCACAGTTTCCAATAAAAGTGAAGATTATCAGGAAGAGACATTACTGCTTCTTAAATAGAATTGTGCATAACATTGTTAAACAGACACAGGATGATGATTATTATAGGCTGGGCAGGCTAACCTAAATCTTACTTCTCACTGCTTCCATTCTGATTTAAAACTGTTATTGTAAGAGACCACCTCAAAATATCTTATTGCTTAAACTGGACCACTGCCATAGTAAAGTTTCCTGTAGGTGAAATGGAGAAGGGAACTGATCATATTTCCTTTGTTTAGCAGAAATTTTTACTCGCTGAAAAATAGGTCTTTGCTTCTGAATAATCTTAGAAAATAAATATTCATAAAACAAAGCATATTAAGACTGTAGGAAACCTGAAATCACCCATATCTAATACATGCAGCTGATTTTGCATATTGCGAATGAATTTTCATTTTAAAAAAAAGGAGAAAAAAGACATTTACAGTCTCATGTATGATTGTCATCTATGTAAATCAGTTGCAAATTTGAGAAGTTGAACAGAACACCACAGGAGCAGTTTCCTACCTTTAATTTGGTATTATTATTTGACCCACCATCAGCAGCTTGAATTGTTCTGTTGTGGTCTGCTCACTGGACCTCACACAGTCACGTTCATTGTAAGAGTTGGTATTTTGGCTGGTTTTGCTCTTTCAATTTACTTTTTTTTAATTTTCAAATGACCATCTTGAACAAATCAATGGCCTTTTATCTTCTGTAGGAATAATAGTTCAGTGCAGCCACATATACAAACTAGAGGATAATGGCCAATCTGTTCCAATATTTTTTACTTACTTCTTTCAGAAAAGAATATTTCAATTACTATTCAGCCTAGCAGACAATCAAAATGAAAATCATTGCCACTGATATGGCTTTTTCTGGGTTTGAAAAGCCTATTTTTAGGAGTGCCTTTTTGATTTATACCTTAATTTTTTGCAAATATAGGAAAATATGAGGCTGACTTTTAATTTAAAGTACTTTAGCTGCATTATCTTGGCTGATCAATAAACCTTTAAAAACGTGGATATTTGAACATTCAGTCTGTTCTGTTAAGTGTCTTATTGCATAATCTTTAGCTGACAATTGTCTGGTAACTATAACACTGACAAAGCAGTGCACGTAATTTCACACAAACATCATTTTCTAATCATTCTTCACTTAGGACTGTGAGGTCCAAAGATCATACCCAGGCCATTAAATATACAAAATTAGATTAAGAGTGTGTGCTACCTTTTGGCAGAGACAAAGAATGGAGATCAGAATGCCCCCAGCTCTCTGCCAGGTGCTCCACAAACACCGTGCCTGGGCTGCCAAGGGGAGCAAGGGCCAAAACCTTTTCTCTCTTTCAGTGAGAGCATCACTCAGCACAGAGGGCTTCCTTCTCCTCTGCATTGCAGTGATCCAGGTGCAGAAGAGCTGGATCATGACGTGTAAGAGTTGAGACAGCATCCATTACCTCCTACCATAACAACAGAACATTTTGCTTCCTACCCCGAGGGTCATAATTCGCAGTTATTGCCACACTGAGACTTCTGCTGCAAGTGTTTGGAAATATTGCTTGCATATAATGGGTTCTGATACATTAGTGAGGCTCCTCTGGGACTCCCAATAGTACAGCATGCCCTCTAGCAATTCCCAGCTGCTTAGCAGAGCTAGGGATGTTACAGTGTGAATTGCTTTATCCTCATCTCACCACTGTGTGGCCTAAAATTAGTGCATTGGTGCAGGGGAACCTGCCAGCTCAAGTACAGGTAACTATAGAAACACAGAATCATTAAGGTTGGAAAAGACCTCCAAGATCATCGAGTCCAACCTTCAACCAGATACCACCAAGCCCACTGATAAATAGCAAAATGCCACTTCTATTTGTTTTTTTTGAACACTTCCAGGGCTGGTGACTCCACTGCCCTGGGCAGCCCATTCCAATGCTAAACCACTTTCTCAGTGAAGAAATTTTTCCAAGTATTTACCCTGAACCTCCCCTGGTACAACTTGAGGCTGTTTCTCTTGTCCTGTCGCTGGTTGCCTGGGAGATGAGACTGACTCTCACCTGTCCACAACCTTTCAGGAAGCTGTGAGGAGGAATAAAATCTCCCCTGAGCCTCCTTTTCTCCACACTAAACAACACAGTACCCTCAGCCCTCTGCTGTAAGCGAGGATAGCTTTGCCCTCTGGCACAGGGCTGCCTTCCTCTCACTTGGAGAGGGCTGTCAAACAGAGCTGTGCTCCTGCCACGGGGCAGTTCCCTCCCTGATCACTGCTGCCCTCATCTACACAGTCAGGAGAGCACGACTGACACTTCCCTTGACTGACAGGGTACCTTCAGACTCCTGGGCACTGCCATTTAGCCATTTTTTTGAACACAGAGGTAAATCCCATTATTACCTCCCGAATTCAAGGGAGCTGAAAGGGAAATCCTCTCCTCCATCTTCCAGGGATCGCATCAGCACCACGGGAGACATGGGAGAGAAAGATGAGCAGAGAATACCCCCATGAATTTGATTTCTATTCTATCTCTCTCCAAGATAACAGCCAGTGCTGTATGAGTCACAGGGGAGCACAGCAGGCAAGGAAGAAAGCATAACCTGAAATTCAATTGAAAGACACTGGCACCAAAAAAAAATAAAAAAATTTATTGACACTAGAGTTCTGTCCTTATTTCATTTTTCTTTTACTTTGGGAAACTGCTCTTGAATACTGGAAAGTGAACATAGTGTGAACATTTGCTTTCTTGCCCTTCCAGTATATGAAGATCTCTCACATCTCTTCCTTTTTAGAAAACATTTTATAGCAGGAGTGCTATAGCTCTTCCCAAGAGACACAGTTCTCCTTTGTCAGAGTATGTGCAGGGTATTTTTTCCAAGGTTAGTGAAAGGGATGCAACCTACAACATCTGCTAATGGCTGGAAACCTGCTGTGCCTCTGAATTAGATTCTTGTGACAGACGAGATGTGTCTGCCAGGAAAGAGGCTTTTAAAATGGTCCATCTATTATTTTCCTAATTTACAGAGGTGGCATGCACACCTTTTCAGATATGTTTTAGGAATCTGTTTCAGGAAAGGAAAAGCAAGAAGCCAGATAGGCACAGAGAGGATGAAAAGCACAAGGAAGGAAGTCCCCATGACTGTTGCACCATCTACACCCACTCACACCCTAGTAGGATCTAGCCCTTGTAACAAGACATCTGCTAAAAGGCTGTTAAATGCCTGGCTCTTGGACACCTCTACCTCCTTTGGTGGGCTCAGAATACTGAATTTCTCTGCTCAGTCTTCAAGTTTACCTCCAATTTTCAAACCTATTCAGTCAGTAAAAAAAAAGGAATTAAGGTAATTTAATCCAACAATTGCCAGGCTTTCCAGGACTCCCAAGCCTACTGCAGTTCACAGGACAGGCAGAAAAGGATTGTTTTTCTTTGGAGGTTTTTATACTACCATTTATATTTTTATGCTGAGAGAATTATATACTATGGAATTTTCACCAAAAAAAAAAAATCCCTTGAATTCTAAACAAAAAACCTCCCTGCAGCATGCACACTTTCATGAATGCACATATACAGTGCATTTTTGAGGGAGGCAGTAGGTTTTGCTGACTGAGATTTAAAAAAAACAAACCAACAACTACCAAACAAACACCAAAACAAACTACAAAACCAACTTCCCTCTCTGCTCCCCCACAAACAAATAAATAAGTTTCTAAAGCTTGGTACCCCTAATCTTTGTCATCTTCAGCCATATTAATAAAACCGAGGGACAGACACAGCCTTAATAAAAAAATTGCTCACATTCCAAAAAAGATTAGCATAAGAGATTACCAGGTGCCCTTTATGGATACAAAAAGGAACATTCCTAGAAAATCAGTCATTAGCTTTAGCCAAACATTCAGAGTCATGCACTATTTCTAATCTTCCTGGTTTTTCAGCCTTAGCCCCCATCATCTGAGGCTCAACCCTCTCTGGTAGAGACTCACTCATGCCAAGGTGAAGCAATTTGATGTTCTACAAACACAAAGCAATGACTCCTGTGCTCATTTTAATTTCCAGCTCCCCAATTTGTACCAGCAGAATTGCATCTGCAATTTCTACTATTTCCATTGATTTGGATTTCTATTGCAAACAGAAGATAAGGCATATAAATGAAATATTTGAAACTATGGGTTCCCAAGTTGGATATTTCAGCTGAGGTAAGCCTTTCCAGGCACAGCTGTTTGGCCTCCAAAAATCTTAATTAAAACCTTTTGGGAGGATAATAACATTTGCCATTCAATCAAACATTGGACAATTTTACAGCTGATGCCAAATGTTATATGATAAACTTAGAGCTGAGTTTCAAAGCATCATTGGCAGGAACGACAATTAAAGACAAAGTTGATCTAAAAATCTCAAGTAATAAGTTTCTTTTGCACGCATTGTTGAAGAGGAAATATTTTTATGATCTAGACTGGGATTTTTTTCTAATGTCAGTATAAAAGCTAATTCCTGTGCAGCCCAGCTGAAATTTAGGGAGACCTGGGCATTAAATTCTTCATGAGCAATTCTGTGCACCTGCTACAGAAATCATTTTTTTCAAATGATATTCTGAAATTAAGCAAACACCACTGTCTTAAAAAAAAGCAAAACAAAACAAACCCCACACCAGTGAGAGTGTACCTTAATAAGAAAATACAAGCTGTCAGCAATACTCAGAATAATGGCACAATGTAAGGATGTAGTTCTCCATTAATGTACCTACTTTATAGTATATCCTGACAAAGGGAAAGTAAGCTTTTAATGTTTACAGAATTCACATAGTGCATTCCAAAGTTTTTTATAACTTGAAAATCCCATAGCTGATGTTCAAGTTATGAAAAGCTTTTTATGTGTTATGTGTCGTTCATAACATTACAAAAGCAAAATACTAATTTCAGTTGTTCAGTGTGTTATGTGTTACTTGTTTATGGGTAGGTTTTTTGGAGGTTTTTTTTTGAGGTTTGTCCTTTCTGTATGTGTCTGTATATTCTGTATTATTATGCTTAGCTCTTTCATGGTCCATTTTATTTCTGGTGGTAGGTACTTAGTCATCTAACACAAAAGAGAAATTATCTTTCAATGCTAAGAAGAAAGACTATTTTTGGTTGGTTGGCTTTCTTTTGTTAATGATTGCAGATGATTTAAAAGCTAGATTAAATTGCTATCTAGTGCAACAGCAAAACAATTAGTGTAAAACCATATCTGTTAATTATTTCTGTGAATGAAGGAATGACTCAATACTTCAAAGTCCTACAAGTAACTTTCTGGCAGCCCAGCACTTACTGGAAAGAAGAAAGGAGAAACAAACTGTTTCAGCTTTAGAAAATGAGATTTCAGGGAAATTCATTAGATGGACAGAAATCCTCAAGGCCTCGATTCTGCAATTAGATGCAGGATATTGGAGGGCTGTGTCTCTGGAGAATCCTGCTACTTTGAAATAGAGTTTCAATTGACTGCCATGGGATGCCAAACTGGGGTGGAAGGTCTGTCTCCATCAGAAGGATTGATGAACATGATGACATACTCGAATCACTATAATTTGCAAAATTTGGCATCCAGTGTAAAGTCAAATAACAGGATTTCTTTGAATTTCTGCCATAAATAAAGAGTCAGGGAACTGTTAATAGGAAAGATGAACACAGAATCCTAATTCCCTGCTCCGCAGTAGGAAGAGTTTCCTCACTTTGCCCATGCTATTTTTCTACCTTTCTGAATTAAATTGTCATTTGCTGGAAGAAAAAAAAAAAAAAAAAGACCACAATCAGCCCTTTGTACTTTTCCTCCCTCTGCATAACATACGCTTTGAATATCCTCACACTTGAAAGCCCAGGTAAGGATCTGTTCCTTCCCACAGCGAAGCTACTCAGCCTTAAACCCTGCTAAGGGTCATCAGATCAAGGATCACAAGAGAATTTCTCTACACTGTAGATATTGAAATCCATTATTTGAATTGCAGCACTGAATCACGGAATATCTGAGGTTAAAAGAGACACATAAGGATCACTAAGTCCAAGCCTTCAGTCCTTGCAGGACTATCTAAAGCTAAACTATATGATGTTGTCCAGACCTTGCTTGAATTCTGCCAGGTTTGGTTCCATAACCACTTCCCTGGAGAGCCTGTTCCAGTGATAACCATTCTCTGGGTAAAGAACATTTTCCTAATATCCAATTTGAACTTCTCCTGACAGAGCTTCGTTCCATTTTTTTTGGTGTCCTATCACTGGTCACCACAGGAATAGGACAAGGTCCTGATAGTGGAAATACTTAACAGTAATGTTTTGGATTTTTTTTTTTTTAAGAGCTCCTCTTTGCCCATAGTGCAGCCAGAGAATTTTTTCACTCTATGCTGAGAAGGGCTTCTGAATTTCTCAAAGGTGAAAATCTCTCATCGCATTTTAAATTTCAGACATTGGAAAAGTAAAAGGTAGCGTTGCTTGCACATTTTAAGGAGGCAAGACTGGGGCCAGGAGTGTTAAGTGTTTATTGACTCTGGAACAATCAATAGCTCGAGCTGCTTAAGCTATCATTGCTAGAAGGAAAAAAAAAAAAAAAAGTGGCTTTTTATCCTGTCTTTTGGGCATGGACAGCACCAGGGTCATCTGCTGAGCAAAAGCTTTGGTGTGTGCCAGCAGCCCTGGTGCAGCAGCAGAGCCTGGGCTAATAAACCTCTCCTGCAAGTGAGAGGCTGCAGCAGCCACAGCACAGCATTAACAGGACCTTTTTCTGGACAGGGATGGTGTGTCAGGCTGAGCTAAGATCATCTCTGACTGCAGGTGACACTCTGTGGATCCTGCACAGAGCCTGCATGGCCTGGAAATGAGAGTTATAGAGAGCCTACCTAGAGGACTGCTCATAACAAGGATACCCTATTGTAGCAAGGAAACCTGCAGAGGAAAATAAAAAAACCCAAAACTCTACATAATTGTATCATCTTAATCATAAGACTGTCCTTTTTTTCTTCTACCATCCCTGCTCCATATACTATCCATCTATCACTTTCTGCAAGTGAGATGACAAAGGTTAATATGAAAAAAAACCCACCCTAAAAACCAAACCGCTCCCAACAATACATAAACTAAGAAAGGAAAAAATCTGGAAGTCTTTTTTTTCTTTTCTTTTTTTTGTTTTTTAACAAAGGTTAGCTAACTGAAAAATGCAATTAATCTTTCCCTAATTATGTTGTTTTGACACTCATAGCAGGTCTTTTTTAACTGAAACCCAGCATGTATATATCCTCTGTGGAACAAACAACAGGTTGTTTGCAGGCATTTTCTTCTTAGAAAAATTATACCATCTAGGAAGTTAACACAAAAAAGCAGGAACTTTGAGCTTTTTTCATTTCTCAGAGAATTGGAAGGAGATCACAAACACATTAATTTCTGATTAAGAGAATAAAGTATTATTTTTAATTTAAAAGGGAATTATTGTGGACTTTGACAAATCAGCTTCATAAGGGGGCTTAAATTAAAATAAAGTAAAAGGGAGCTTTCAAATGGCATTTTGTTAAGAAAGAGATTGACAATGAATTTGAAGAGATTAAATTCAGATTACTATAGGTCCGTATGCTAATTATGGAGGTCAGATTAATTATAAAATCCCAAAACATAATCAGGCTTCTTTATTTCAAAGTCATGCCCTCTGAGTTTCCTGATTCAGGGTTTATAATTAAACTCACCTTGTTAATTCCAGTAAGTGAAGTGAGCTTTGTCCAGTGCACTGGAAGTAACTAAGGGGTCAGTCAGGATTTGTGACTGGGAATATTAGGAATTAGCCTTCAGGGGAGCAAAGAAAAGATCACAAGAAGGAGATCTTGGTCCTTCAGTGTCTCATCAAGCAAACAAGAAGGGTGCCCATCTGACAGGACTCTCTCAGGCAAAACACAGAACTGCATAAAGAGGACCCCCCTTGAAATCTGGCCCAGAGAACCTGAGTACTTCTTAAGAACTAAAAGTACAGCTGACTTAAAGTTAATTTCTCCAGAGAGGCTAATTTTCACACTAAAGTAATGTTGGAGATATATCAGATGTAAAACAAATGCTATTAAATACATACATAAAATTAGGACCTGCTGAATTAAAGTGAAACAATTAAATTCCATACTCTGCTACCAGGGTTTGAAGGCTTGTTTTATGCTACTTAATACAGAGACTTTCAGGGAGTCTTATTAATTTAAGCCAAACAAGACACTTCCTAACTAACAAAGAAAGGGGTAAAAAAGATTTTGTCCTTCAAAAGATAACTAGGAGAAGCTGGGTAAAATATTGGGTCGCTACAGCACAGTAGATGAATATATAGTACTTTCAGTGCTCCAGAGAATAACTAAGGCAGGAGACCTTGAGAGCAGAATATTTCTACCTAATTTAGATTCCAGAGCAGAGAGTTTAAGCCACTTATCAGCCATCAGGTAAGCTTCTATCTCCTCAGAAGAATATGACTCTCTTCCCCACTATTATCTAAACAATTACAGGTCATACACAATCTCAGAGTTGTTGTTTTTTTTTTTCCCCCAAGTTTATGAATTACTTACTCAAGAGGTGTTATACATTTTCCCCTTTCTTCCATCCACCATGAACAATAAAGATTTTAGTTACCTCTTTGAAAATTAATTTCTTGAGCCTCTGCTTAGTTAAGTTCAACAATAAAAGAATACAAAACCCAGCAATTTCCTTCTGTGACAGTGAATTTCAGAAGCTGTTCACAAAATGAAATTTGGAGTGACAACAGGTCTATTTTTAGTTTTACATAAGAAAATAGGATTATTAGGAAAATCCCATCTTCCTTCTTGAATTAATAACTTCATATCAAGGTAGATTCTTTACAAAATTCCTTCTTTGAGCATCAACACAACTTGGGGTTACCAAAGGGGGCCACAATCTACTGAAATTCCTGATCTTATTGCCAAACTGGCCACAATAGCCTAAAGACCTGAGCGTAGTGATCTTGGCTCTGTGCAAGAGTGAGAAGAGCATAACTAAACATTCATATGGTAATTTAGAGAGGAACTAGAATAATAATTAAAAAAATAATTTAAACAAGAAATAAACTGGAATAAATATTGAATATACATAAAGTTCAACTGCACTGGACAAGTGAACACACTAAAGGTTGTGTTTTTCCTGCATTGAAGCAGGTTACCATAATAATAATGGTAACTTCAGAAAGAAACTGTTGATGATTGTGTGGTCAGAACTGGCCTTCTTATTTTATTTGGCAACTGAAATACTGTGATTCTTAGAGTTCATGAATATTTTTAAAAATAAAATACCCACTGAAGCAAGATGAAGATAAATGCTCTGCAAAACACAGCATTACATCTGGTATTTGGACTGTCTTATGACCCCCTGTTGAGAAACACACATAAAATCCTCTGCCTCCAATCACACACCAGGGTGGCACAAATCCAAAGCATCAGGAACACGCTGCAAGATCATTATTTCTCCAAATAAAAGCAGTGTGAATATATATATAGCCATCTTCACTCAGTCTACAGTTAAACCCTTCTATGCACCCCCAACCTGACTTATGTAACGTGTACTTTGAACTGGGACAGCAAGTGCTAATAACAAATAACAGATTCCTGTAAAATCTAAGAATTCGCTACTAGTCATGAAAACTTTGATTTAAAATTGTCTTAGCATTCATGAACCTGGCTTAATGAATAGAGTCAAATGCAGGGGAAATGTTTCATTAGCTGCAGTTCAGCTTCAGGTGGTGTCATGCCCAGATGAGCAGCTTGCCCACCTCCTCCTCTCCAAGGCCACAGCTCTCCTTTGGAGCACTTCTGAGGGGAAACCATTTCCCAGACTAAGCCTACAAATTGTTTTCAAGCTGTCTGTCCTCCCTCTGGAGTCATTAATGGCTAATTAATACTTGGTCTATTTGTCATCTTGTCTGCTCTTCCCTCAAATAATCAATTTCTTTAAAAAGGCTGTGTCCTAGCACATATTGACTAACCCTGCCCTCAAGAATATGCAGCCCACCCAGAGATGGTCTCAATGTCAGTAGATGTTCTTTAAGAACAAATACTGTAGAAACTGCAGGAATTTTGGATCTGCACAGAGAAGATATGCAGCTTATTGTAAAAGAACAGCCAGCCTCTTTCCAGCAATGCTGCTATAAATTTCAGATTCATCAGTTTGCAGATGACAGTATGGAGCCCACAGAGACATCTTTTAAATAGTTTAATATAGAAAAGAGTTGAATTATTCTCAGTATTCCTTTACAAGTGTAAAAAAATAAAATTTTAAATTGAACTGTTGACAGGACGTTTTTCTCTGATGTCACAGCAGGATTATCAAAGAGCAGTTGAAATGCTGATATTGAAAAAAAAGCCTCTGAAATATATATATATGGGAAATCCTCACTGCCTGAGGTAATGTCAATGCCCAGCAGGCAGCTCAGCCTCATGCTGTTGCTCACTCACTCCCTGCAGTGGGGTGGGAAAGAGAACCAGAAAGGTAAACTGAGAAAACTCATAGGTTGAGATACTCAGGGTAACAGTTAAAGCAAAAGCCTTGTGCACAAGCAAAAGAAAGAATGAATTCACCCCTTCCCATAGGTGGGCAGGTGTTCTGCCATCCCCAGGAAAGCTGGGCTCCATCCTGTGGAACTGTGACTTGGGAAGCACCAAACAGCATCACTACGAACATTCCCCCTCCTCCTTATTCCCAGTTGTTTTTATTTCTGAGCATGACACCATATGGTCTGGGATATCCCTTAAGTCAGCTGGGGTCAGGTGTCCCATCTGTGTCCCCTCTCAGCTCCTCGTGCACCCCCAGCCTCTCGCTGGTGTGTGGGGTGAGGAGCGGGAAAGGCCTTGGCTCTGGGTAAACACTGCTCAGACACAACAGGAAACACCCCTATATTATCAGTGATTTTCAGCAGAAATCCAAAACACAGTCCCATACCAGCCCTTATGAAAAAATTAACTATCCCAGCCCAAATCAGCACAGGTAATATTGCGATAACATATACTATCAAGTGGAGTGACTATGAGGATTACACATTAATTAAAAAGGGAAAAGACATCACTCATCTGGGCTAAAAAAACATAAAATTCATGAAAACACTATTCATTCTAGAGCAAGGTAAAGATTGACTGAATTCTTCATCAAGCCAACAGTCAGCAGAGTGCCATGAAGGCACATGAAGGCGATACCTGTACTTAGGTAATGCTTCCAAACTTTACAACCTTCACCTACTGCTACTGCAGAGCATGTCGACATAGAGGGAAAACTTCAGCAAGTGCAAGTTTTTGCAAAGCTGTTCTGTGCTAATTGTAACGACCAGAACATCCCTCTGATGCACAAGTGGAGAAAAAGGGTGGGGCTGTTTGAACCCACAGCAATTGCAAGCCTAACACCAAACCAACATTGCCTGTGAATCAGTATGACAGAGGATAGATTTGTCTCTCTAGACTGTAGCAAGCATTTCTAGTCTAGACTTCTACAGAAGTAGATGTTAAAGGAAATGAGGAGTACTGTTGTCTGTTACCAGACAGACACCCTCTATATCGTTCTTACTTTCTCCCTTCTTTCTGTGTCCTGCCTCCTCCTCGACTGTGCAGGTCCAGGAGTAAAATGGTGTTCCTTAAAAGCAGAACAGAAAGCTTTTGTCTGGTCCATTGTGCTGTGCTGCACTTTAATTCAGGCTTAGGAGGCAATGCACGACTGAGAGAGCAGTGTGGGAAAGGGACCAGAGCCAATGGGCACTGGAGCTACACTGACAGAGTTGCCAGCAAGGATATCTGTGAAATGATGGCTTCACTCTGGCTGCCCTTAGCGGTTAACTAATATTTATTTGAGTGGAGCAAATGAGACACAGCTGCATGCAACACTGACATGGTAGGAAAGCAAACCAGTTGGGCAATCCAGTCATTAAACTCACTAATCATGTTCAACTGAAACATTCCCACAATGAGTTCAGAAAGTACCACATCAAAACCTATGCTTTAGCATGAGCCTCTAGAAATGCAGCTCTACAGTCTATCATATTCTTAGACTGGTCCAAGCTATTCCCAATTATTTCCAGAAAGATTTCAGGGTTTGAATGTTTTCTTGAAGATATCTAGATCACGTAGCTGAAATTCCTTCATAGTTTGAACTCTGCAGCTCAGCACTGGCTTTTCTTTTCAAACAGCTATAGGAGACCTAGACAAGGCTCCCTAACAGAAGCAGATGTCAGCTTGCAGCTATTAGCAACAAGGGCAGTATTAAGATGAACATATGTTTGCATATTAAAGATGTTACAGCATCCTTTTTCTTGGCAGCAAGATTATGCTTTTGCAAATGCCATTGACAGAAGAAACATCTACTGACCCAGTAAGAATCCTATGAACAATATTCCATATGCCAGTAGAATGACATCTAAATTGAGGAAAAGCTTACATATGGCCATTAAGGAAAAATTAGCTACAACCAAAGGTTAATGAAATAGTACAATCATTAAATTTTACAGCTCCTCCTGAGAGTTAACAAGGCTTTATTTCAGAAGAAATAGAGAAAGAAATATATATGTTCCTCTTTTTGCCTTTCACAGTGCATTTTGGTTTGGGAAGACTGAACATCACTTACATTGATTATATTATATTAGGCACTGTTAGAGAGAGCTTGAAAAATTAGCAATAAAGTTTATGCCCTTTCTAACTTGCTCTTCTCTTTTTAAAGCAGAATGATGGGAAGAAAATGTCAGTTGGAGACCTATTTCATTTGAGTTAGCCTATGCTGAACATTTAGAAGTAGTCTGAATAACTCCAGCACAGACCTTCATTATTTATGTGACAGCTGCAGTCAGAGCCTGAATCAGGATCACATCATGCTATGCCCTGTGCCATATTAAAGTGAGGTAGAAGTGTCTCTGGCCAGAGAGTTTATAGGCTAAATTTGGGCTATAATCTGGCACATCTTTTGATATTTTAAAAAATAATCTCATTTCAGTGGAACTTCTTGGGCTCCAACTCTTTTGTACCTAAAAATATCAGGAGCCAAGAAAGTTTGTGCTCTGTGAAAAGTGGGTGAGCCTTCCTTACACAGCACTCAGCTCAAGCTGGTGAGAAAGCTGCTCCCAAGGCCTGGCTACAGGGACAGCAGGCTGGACACTTAATCTTGACTGTGGCAGTCAGTCAAAATGATTGAGCACATATGGATAACGGGATGCCACCTTATTCCCAGGAAGTTGTGCAGTTTGTGTTGCTGACAGTCCGTGCCTGCTTTGTGGGCAGAACAGACAAGTGACTGATGAGGACAGCAGGATAGACAGTCGTGGTGCCACACGTGGGCAAGAACGATTCGAATTCAATATAAACATCATGGAGTTCAAGAAAATCATGCTTCTAGAGAAAATACATCAAATTAAGTAAGGGTTGATTTTTGAAAGTCTCATCTTCTCCTTGGAAGGAAAAAAGCAGAAAAATCAACCAACATTTCTCAATAACAGTCAAAGTTCCCGTAATTTTATTCTCTAAAGATCTGATTACATATCAGAGGAAATCTGTAGTCTGAGAATAAAAAAAAAAAAATCAATGACACCCTGTGTCTATAAAAACTGAATATATCAAATGACTTTTGTACTCAATTATTCCTATTTTGGAATGGTTGTCCCATAGGACCCAAGATATCAAAAGAAATATATACAATACACAGTCAGGGCTCCCTACAGGTTCAAGCAATATTGACTGTCACCATTAGCACCCAGTGATTACAAAGATAAAGCAAAATGTTCTTTGACATATTTCTTGGGGTTTTTAAACCTAAAATTAAAAGAGTTGAATAATAAATAGCAATAGCCACACTTCAAAACAAAACCCACAGAGTATTATTTTCCATTAGGACTACTTAATTTCTGACTCTTTCACCTTCTGCTGATAAAAGAAAGTACAATGGCTCACTACATTCAGTGCTAAACTCAATGATTTTAAGAGGTATTAAATTCAGCCTTATTTTTACATGCAAGCTTTTATATCTTAAAAAGAACTTTTCATTTCAGCCGTACTGGATCCTTGAAAGTGTGTATGCTGCACCTCTTACAAGAAATTGTTTTCCTTCAGTGCTTACAGAAGTCAACATGGTCAAGGAAATACTCAGATTGATTAAAAGCAAGCTGCTGAAAATTAACTATTCACAGATGTCTCCTGCAAATCTTATTTGACTGAGATTTGTACACCAAAATAGAAAAATTCTGGCAGGACACCTATGAATCATTTCTATTGTCATCCACTTAAAACTTCAGATAGAGTTATTATATTTAATACTCTTATAGAAAAATAGAGACTAAAAATTATTATTCAATGACTGTACCTACAGTAAGCATTTAGCTTTTTTTCCCCTACTTTGTTCAGTCTTCAGAATGATATTTAAAAAAAAAAAAAAAAAAAATTAGCACAGGCACAGCAGAAAATCCCAAAAAGCTAATCTGAGAAAGGTCAAATTTTTTTTTTTTTTTTTCCAATTCTGGTCAAGGTTGAAAAGTGCTCCCAATTTTGGTATGTTATTAAAGACAAGGTTGTACTCCAGGAAAATTGAGATTCCAAAAAGGAATGCTCCACACTGGGGATCTGACACTGTGTAATGATTGGGGGATTTCTCAGTGAAATTGTATTTACCCATCTCATTTCACTAACTGTACTATACTCTGTACTATTGTAGAGGTACATCTTCACCTAGATTTTTTTTTTTCCCCAAGACTGGCATTCCCATACCTCAAAACTTCACTATATCCATTTATAGTTACTCCCTCACCAGAAAACTTGTGGGATTTTAAAATTCAAACAAGTAGAGCATAGAAGTTTTATTATCCCTCAAAATACAGTTGAATAGTTGCTGTGATGTGACAGTGCCTTTCCATTTTAACTGGGTCCTAGTGCTCAGAAGAAGCCTCAGAATTGTAACAAGCTGTAAGAATCATGTTGACAGACAAATACACATTTATAGCCCAGCTAATTTAACTATTTTCTCATTTTGTTAGAAAGAGTTCATTAATACCTAAAGAAAAATCTGCTCTTTTTTCTTACTCCAAAAATCCTTCAAGATTCTATTGACAGCTCCAGCAAGGAGGACAATTATTGGATTGATATTATGGAACCGGACTTGGAAGTGCAGAAAACTTCATTTCACACAGAACAACCTACTATCACGGAACAAATACATTTGTTTGTGATGGCAAATTATCCTGGACTTCAGCTCAGAGGTCTGAGATTGCCAGTTTGCACAGTGTCCAGAAGGAGGGACCTCCAACCACTGCTGTGCCATAAGGGGGCTGACAGCAGGCAGCAGCTTCACCCATTTCACAGTGAATGCTCCACTTGTTCCCAGATCTTTCTTGACAGAGACTCACCAGCAAGATTGAGGTAGAAGATTACCAGAGTTTGCAAATGAAGGAATATCTTTTTTATTTCCAAAGAGAAGATATTTTTGTAAAATTACCTCTAAATGCACTTGAGGTAATATTTTGACTCCCATTGAAGCAGCCACAGAATTCTGTCAGCTTGGATAGAAAGAGAACTTCAGCAACAGTAAAATCTATTACAGTTCTTCAGAGCAGATGCTTTAGTAGAAGTAACTTTTAAAACTATATCATAAGGTCTACTCTCAGCTACATATTTCATCTTCCTGACATTATTGCTCTGAGCAGAGCTCCTCAAGTGCAAATTGTGAGCAATTTTAAAAGGTGATTCTTTGTTAAGTAATAAAGTTTTAAAGCAAATTTGAGTGTTATAGCAGTTACTTAAAACCCAGTGTATTTTGCAGCACATTTTCACTCATAAATCAGCAGTCAAATCTTTTTTTTTTTCCAACAGTGATGAATGAAACTGGTCAAAAATGCCTATATTTGTCATAACTGCTGGTGTCTGAGGTAGCTCAGTGTTGTGACACTGGCATTTGCTGAGCACAGCATAGAACAGCTAATGAAGACACAGATATAATTTGTCTTGTGTGCTGAACAGCTCCACCACATATATATGCTGCTTTTAAAATAGGATATGGTCCCCACAGGGTTTTTAGGAAGCTCTGAGTATTACTAAATTTTGTGACACATCCATCTGTTCCCATTGCCCTCTGATGGTCCTGGTTCTTTCACAAGGGTTTTTAGAAAGGCCATAGTTCACCTTCTAACATGAAATTTTCTGACACACCAGAGCTATTTGTTTGGCAGATAATATGAAAATCAGATGGGTTCACAGAGGTGGTTGATGAAAGGAGTTGATGAATGAAATCTGAGTTGGATGCTCCTCAGATTTCAAAAGGTAGATGATAGGCAGTTAACAAAGAATCTGGATTATCCCAAGCAGAGTCACTGTAATTAGGAACATCTCCAAGTTTCAAAATGGTGAATAGGATTGTCTTTTCACGCAGATCTTGACCTGGGATTACATGAGTAGATCATACTACTTCTAAAAGAGTGAAAATTAGTGGACTGCATAAGTTGTGATGAAAGCTGAATTTCATTAAGCTGCTGCAGTATGAAGTTGATTTGACCTACTGTGTAGATAAAAATCTAACCCCAAGAATATAATCACATCATTGTTGGGAAGAGTACATCAGAGTAGTTTTGGGGTTTTTTTTAAGTATTCCATTGTCCAAAACCTCAGTCAAATAAAACCATAGAGGAGTTATCAGATGCACAGCCTATTTTGGCAGGAATTTTTCAAATGCAAGTTACTGAACATCAGTCACTTCCAAATCCAACTAGCATCAAGAATTTGTAAAAAGTTATAACCGTGACTAATTTAATAACTGTATGGCATTTTTCAGGAGATAAGTTACCTAGATGAAAATATCCAAATATGTAATTAAAGGCAAGTTATAAAGTGTGTTCCCATGTGCCTTTTGAGCATAAGACAATTAGAAGAAATGACAGGAAAATGTTTGCCTCATTTATCACTGAAAGCATTCTGTTGCTACAGCAAAAATTGAAACTGTTCAGAAGATTATGTGAGACAAAGTCCTCTAAAACTTGGTGCAAAATTAAAAAAAAAAAAAATTCAAAAGTCATACATGAGAATGTTTTTCAAGGTAAAGCAGTCTCTTGAGACCTTATTAAGGCTGAAAAACCCAGAGATTCACATGAAGTCAGAAAGCACATTCTGTTATATTTTATCACAATCACACCAGTAAGAGCTACCACTGAAATTTTATACAAACAACAAAATCAAGAGATATGTGTCTTTGAGGGTCCAAGGGGTAAATGGAAATATAATTAATCTGAAGATTGTCACAGCTTGATGGAAAGTGTCCTACAGCAAAAGAGTTTTTAGCATTTCTCTCTCAGCTGTGTTCCTAAATAATAAAAAATTAAGATTTGGATCCAACAGGTGAGATAGATCAACTGTATTGCTATGATGGAAAGATCATTTAAAGATGCTTTTTCTTATATTTCAATTGTTCCTTGAACATTATATTGTGTAGAGCATAAGAGAGTTCACAAGCCTACAAATGTCCCTAATTTTCCTTTTCTGTGTGAAGTTTTTAGCTCACTTTCTCTGAGTTAGTGGTTTTAGTTGTCTTGGTTTTATTGTCCAAGCAATATAAAACTTTAAGAAATAAAACTACCTTTTTTTTTACTATCAGCATTATGTGTGGTTCAAAAAAATTACTCAGAAACAGAGCTCACAGACCTTTTCTAACAGTCTCTTCTCATGTAAGACAATAGCCAATTCCAAAAGGTCTGTTCAAAAATCTTAAAAAGTCTTTTTTGTGTCACCAGAACTGTGACATATTTCAGAAGGAGGCACTCTTGGTCATCTTTGCATGTGGTTACTGTTGGTTCAATTGTCCTATCTGTAAATCAGCAGAACAAGACAGTGTGAAGAGAGACAAACAACACATTTTTAGACTCTTAAAATAGTTATTCACTTCTACCACGTGTTACCAACTTATCTGAAGCAACAGTAACAAAAAAAACCAAGACTGAACTGCCAGAACTATTTTTCTCAGAAGTGCTCAACATGCTCAAAGTTTTTCCAAGCAAATCCAAAAGCTACAAGGGAGTGAGAACTGGTGCCAGAACACACTGCATGGAGTCTCTATTGAAATGAGCCATCAGGGGTTTTTCATTAGCAAAATTAGTCTTATCTCAAAGATTCACCTTCAGAATAGAGAGGACTAAATTTAGTTCTGGTTCTCAGTCAGTGGCTGTCACTCTCATTGTATTTAGGAGACATTGAGAAGTCTGTTCTTCTTTTCTTTTGTCTTGCTCCTTGCAAAACACTGACAAGCTGAGCAGGAAGCAGCTAGAAAAGAAGGTGGTGGGGGGAACCAAACTAAAACACAACAAAAACCCTCCACTAAAAGCCAGACTCACAGGGCAGACAGCATTTTGGCCGAGGCTTAAAATCTTGGGGGCAAAACGGGTCTGCCTTGGTGAAACTTTCTCAGTGAGATCTCAGTCAAACAAGCAGTTAAGTACAGCGTGACACCAAGATGGAATTCAAGCAGAACCCCTTCAGTTGCTTCACTGCTTGCAAAGAGCAGCCTAACAAGACTTCCAGTTCACATGTTAAGGGATTGTCTCAGGTACTGGGGCTCTGCACTGCTCAGGACTCATCTTTGCCCAGAACTCGTAGGCAGAGCAGAATTTGGTTTCTATTATCGAACCGGAGCCTTAGGGAATGACAAAGGTTCTTTCCACTTGCATTACTGCTGGCTTCAGAGGAGCAATAAAAGAAAGGATAAACCTGACTTATCGTCATCAGTTGAGATGGGGATGGTGCCATTCTCATCTACAGCACTTGAATCACAGCCCATCACATGCTCTCCATCTCCTGAGGAAGCAGGAGATGACTCTCATGACAAAGCACTGTTTCATTTCCCTCCACTGCCCATGTCCTGAGATGAAAATGATCAGTCAGGGTAACAGACCATAACCAGAAAGCAAGGAGTTCTAAACACAGCAAACAGATTGACAGGCTAATAAATAAAATAACTATATCCTAAGCCTCTTTCAACCAGAGGGATATAAAACCCCCTCTTATTTTGGTTGTCCTTGCCCTGAGTTTTTTTAAATCTATCTCTGCAACAGAAAAAAATATTGGCATCAATATAACCACAGCAGCAAATCTTTTCTGGGCAAGCAAAGATAGGAAGATCTGAGATTTCCTGCAAGCTTCTTGCACTGTAAATGATGCAGTTTTGAATTCCCTCAAGTACAGTGATGAATATGGGGATATCACATTTATATTTGTATACCACTCCCTATAAAGCAGATGAACAGTGTCTGACCCTTCACTGCTGAGGTAGCTGGTACTGTCACTTCCATCTGTGCCTCAACTGTTCCTTCAATACTGAAAGATCTAGCATGATGTGAAAAGTTCCTTATTGATTGCAAAGGCATCATTCAGATTTCCAAAATCAAGGAATTGTAATCCATAATCTGCTGCTGAATGACTCCTGGTACTTCAGGATATCCACTCTAACCTAGTAGCATTATTTTATACTCAGCTCATGTGTCAAGAAAAAAAAAGAAAAAAAAAGAAAAAACAAGAAAAAAACAAGAAAAAAACAAGAAAAAAAACAAGAAAAAAACAAGAAAAAAACAAGGAAAAAACAAGGAAAAAACAAGGAAAAAACAAGGAAAAACAAGGAAAAACAAGGAAAAACAAGGAAAAACAAGGAAAAACAAGGAAAAACAAGGAAAAACAAGGAAAAACAAGGGAAAAAAAGGAAAAAAAGGAAAAAAAAGGAAAAAAAAGGAAAAAAAAGGAAAAAAAAAGGAAAAAAAAGGAAAAAAAAAGGAAAAAAAAGGAAAAAAAAGGAAAAAAAAGGAAAAAAAAGGAAAAAAAAAAGGAAAAAAAAGAAAAAAAAGGAAAAAAAAAGGAAAAAAAAAAAAGGAAAAAAAAGAAAAAAAAAGGAAAAAAAAAAAAGGAAAAAAAAAGGAAAAAAAAAAAGGAAAAAAAAAAAGGAAAAAAAAAAAAAGGAAAAAAAAAAAGAAAAAAAAAGGAAAAAAAAAAGGAAAAAAAAAAAAAGGAAAAAAAAAAAAAAAAGGAAAAAAAAGGAAAAAAAAAAGGAAAAAAAAAGAAAAAAAAAGGAAAAAAAAAGGAAAAAAAAAGGAAAAAAAAGGAAAAAAAAAGGAAAAAAAAGGAAAAAAAAAGGAAAAAAGGAAAAAAAAGGAAAAAAAAAGGAAAAAAAAGGAAAAAAAAAGAAAAAAAGGAAAAAAGGAAAAAAAAGG